>JAPDOI010000163.1:45000-1416755 GCA_029168955.1 Aplectana chamaeleonis | reverse complement strand
TGAGCCGTGGAATAAGCATCAACTACCTGCGAGTTCCAGACTTGAACACGGCATGCACCTTGGAGCCATCGACACCTGAAAGATCACACTTGATCACGGCATGCCGAGCCGTGGATCCATCAACTTCCTGAAGCCAGATCAGACTTGAACAAGGCATGCACCTTGGAACCATCGACACCTGCAAGATTAGGCTCAACCACTACATATGCCATTTGAAACCATCGTGACCTGCCATGTCAGACAGACTTGAACACGGCATGTTCCGTGGGACCATCGACATCTGCAAGATTAGGCTCAACTACGGCATGAGCCGAGGAACCAACATCAACTGCCAGTTCAGACTTGAACACGGCATGCACCTTGGAGCCATCGACACCTGAAAGATCACACTTGATCACGGCATGAGCCGTGGATCCATCAACACCTGACAGATCAGACTTGAACAAGGCATGCACCTTGGAACCATCGACACCTGCAAGATTAGGCTCAACCACTACATATGCCGTGAAACCATCGTGACCTGCCATGTCAGACAGACTTGAACACGGCATGTTCCGTGGAACCATCGACATCTGCAAGATTAGGCTCAACTACGGCATGAGCCGTGGAACCAACATCAACTGCCAGTTCAGACTTGAACACGGCATGTGCCGTGAAAACACCAACACCCGCGCGTCTGAACGCCAAAAGAAGGCATGAGACATAGGACCATCAACACCTGCGAGATCACACTTGATCACGGCATGAGCCGTGGAACCATCAACACCTGACAGATTAGACTTGAACAAGGCATGCACCTTGGAACCATCGACACCTGCAAGATTAGGCTCAACCACTACGTGTGCCGTGAAACCATCGTGACCTGCCATGTCAGACAGACTTGAACACGGCATAGTTCGTGGAAACATCGACGTCTGCAAGATTAGGCTCAACTACGGCATGAGCCGTGGAACCAACATCAACTGCCAGTTCAGGACTTGATCACGGCATGAGCCGTGGATTCATCAACACCTGAATGATCGGACTTGACCACGGCATGAGCCGTGGAACCATCAACACCTGCGAGATCAGACTTGAACAAGGCATGCACCTTGGAACCATCGACACCTGCAAGATTAGGCTCAACCACCACGTGTGCCGTGAAACCATCGTGACCTGCCATGTCAGACAGACTTGAATACGGCATAAGCCGCGGAAACATCGACGTCCGCAAGGAGAGACTCAACCATGGCATGAGTGGTGGAACCAACATCAACTGCCAGTTCAGGCTTGAACACGGCATGTGCCGTGAAAACACCAACACCCGCGTGACTAAACTTGAAGAAGGCATGAGTCATGGGACCATCAACACCTGCGAGATCACACTTGATCACGGCATAAGCCGTGGAACCATCAACACCTTACAGATCGGACTTGAACACGGCATGCGCCGTGGAACCATCGACACCTGACAGATTAGGCCCAACCACTACATGTGCCGTGAAACCATCGTGACCTGCCATGTCAGACAGACTTGAACACGGCATGTTCCGTGGAACCATCGACATCTGCAGAATTAGGCTCAACTTCCTACGGCATGTGAATAAGCCGTGGAACCAACATCAACTACCAGTTGCCGGAGACTTGCGAACACGGCGGCATGGACTGCCAAAGAAGGCCTGCCTTGGAGCCATCGACACCTGAAAGATCACACTTGATCACGGCATGAGCCGTGGATCCATCAACACTTGACAGATCAGACTTGAACAAGGCATGCACCTTGGAACCATCGACACCTGCAAGATTAGGCTCAACCACTACATATGCCGTGAAACCATCGTGACCTGCCATGTCAGACAGACTTGAACACGGCATGTTCCGTGGAACCATCGACATCTGCAAGATTAGGCTCAACTACGGCATGAGCCGTGGAACCAACATCAACTGCCAGTTCAGACTTGAACACGGCATGCACCTTGGAGCCATCGACACCTGAAAGATCACACTTGATCACGGCATGAGCCGTGGATCCATCAACACCTGACAGATCAGACTTGAACAAGGCATGCACCTTGGAACCATCGACACCTGCAAGATTAGGCTCAACCACTACATATGCCGTGAAACCATCGTGACCTGCCATGTCAGACAGACTTGAACACGGCTTGTTCCGTGGAACCATTGACATCTGCAAGATTAGGCTCAACCGCGGCATGAGCCGTGGAACCAACATCAACTGCCAGTTCAGGCTTGAACACGGCATGTGCCGTGAAAACACCAACACCCGCGCGCATAGACATAAAGAAGGCATGAGCCATAGGACCATCAACACCTACGAGATCACACTTGATCACGGCATAAGCCGTGGAACCATCAACACCTGACAGATCAGACTTGAACAAGGCATGCACCTTGGATCCAACGACACCTGCAAGATTAGGCTCAACCACTACGTGTGCCGTGAAACCATCGTGACCTGCCATGTCAGACAGACTTGAACACGGCATGTTCCGTGGAACCATCGACATCTGCAAGATTAGGCTCAACCCCAGCATGAGCCGTGGAACCAACATCAACTACCAGTTCAGACTTGAACACGGCATGCACCTTGGATCCATCGACACCTGAAAGATCACACTTGATCACGGCATGAGCCGTGGATCCATCAACACCTGACAGATCAGACTTGAACAAGGCATGCACCTTGGAACCATCGACACCTGCAAGATTAGGCTCAACCACTACATATGCCGTGAAACCATCGTGACCTGCCATGTCAGACAGACTTGAACACGGCATGTTCCGTGGGACCATCGACATCTGCAAGATTAGGCTCAACTACGGCATGAGCCGAGGAACCAACATCAACTGCCAGTTCAGACTTGAACACGGCATGCACCTTGGAGCCATCGACACCTGAAAGATCACACTTGATCACGGCATGAGCCGTGGATCCATCAACACCTGACAGATAAGACTTGAACAAGGCATGCACCTTAGAACCATCGACACCTGCAAGATTAGGCTCAACCACTACATATGCCGTGAAACCATCGTGACCTGCCATGTCAGACAGACTTGAACACGGCTTGTTCCGTGGAACCATTGACATCTGCAAGATTAGGCTCAACCGCGGCATGAGCCGTGGAACCAACATTGACTGCCAGTTCAGGCTTCAACACGGCATGTGCCGTGAAAACACCAACACCCGCGCGTCTAGACATAAAGAAGGCATGAGCCATAGGACCATCAACACCTGCGAGATCACACTTGATCACGGTATGAGCCGTGGAACCATCAACACCTGACAGATTAGACTTGAACAAGGCATGCACCTTGGAACCATCGACACCTGCAAGATTAGGCTCAACCACTACATATGCCGTGAAACCATCGTGACCTGCCATGTCAGACAGACTTGAACACGGCATGTTCCGTGGAACCATCGACATCTGCAAGATTAGGCTCAACTACGGCATGAGCCGTGGAACCAACATCAACTACCAGTTCAGACTTGAACACGGCATGCACCTTGGAGCCATCGACACCTGAAAGATCACACTTGATCACGGCATGAGCCGTGGATCCATCAACACCTGACAGATCAGACTTGAACAAGGCATGCACCTTGGAACCATCGACACCTGCAAGATTAGGCTCAACCACTACATATGCCGTGAAACCATCGTGACCTGCCATGTCAGACAGACTTGAACACGGCATGTGCCGTGGAACCATCGACACCCGCAAGATTAGGCTCAACCACGGCATGAGCCGTGGAACCAACATCAACTGCCAGTTTATACTTGAACACGGCATGTGCCGTGGAGCCATCGACATCTGCAAGATTAGGCTCAACCACGGCATGTGCCGTGGAACCATCCACACCCGCAAGATTGGGCTCAACCACGGCATGAGCCGTGGAACCATCGAGACCTGCAAGATTAGGCTCAACCACTACGTGTGCCGTGAAACCATCGTGACCTGCCATGTCAGACAGACTTGAACACGGCATGTGCCGTGGAGCCATCGACATCTGCAAGATTAGGCTCAACCACGGCATGTGCCGTGGAACCATCAACATTGAGACTGAACCACGGCATTCCGGTAGGACCATCAACACGGCATGTGGGCTCAACTACGGAATGAGCCAGTGGAACCAACACCCGCGTTCTAGACTTGAACACGGCATGAGCCATAGGAGCCATCGACACCTGAAAGATCACACTTGATCACGGCATGAGCCGTGGATCCATCAACACCTGACAGATCAGACTTGAACAAGGCATGCACCTTGGAACCATCGACACCTGCAAGATTAGGCTCAACCACTACATATGCCGTGAAACCATCGTGACCTGCCATGTCAGACAGACTTGAACACGGCTTGTTCCGTGGAACCATTGACATCTGCAAGATTAGGCTCAACCACGGCATGAGCCGTGGAACCAACATTAACTGCCAGTTCAGGCTTCAACACGGCATGTGCCGTGAAAACACCAACACCCGCGCGCCTAGACATAAAGAAGGCATGAGCCATAGGACCATCAACACCTGCGAGATCACACTTGATCACGGCATGAGCCGTGGAACCATCAACACCTGACAGATCAGACTTGAACAAGGCATGCACCTTGGAACCATCGACACCTGCAAGATTAGGCTCAACCACTACATATGCCGTGAAACCATCGTGACCTGCCATGTCAGACAGACTTGAACACGGCATGTTCCGTGGAACCATCGACATCTGCAAGATTAGGCTCAACTACGGCATGAGCCGTGGAACCAACATCAACTGCCAGTTCAGACTTGAACACGGCATGCACCTTGGAGCCATCGACACCTGAAAGATCACACTTGATCACGGCATGAGCCGTGGATCCATCAACACCTGACAGATAAGACTTGAACAAGGCATGCACCTTAGAACCATCGACACCTGCAAGATTAGGCTCAACCACTACATATGCCGTGAAACCATCGTGACCTGCCATGTCAGACAGACTTGAACACGGCATGTTCCGTGGAACCATCGACATCTGCAAGATTAGGCTCAACCACGGCATGAGCCGTGGAACCAACATTAACTGCCAGTTCAGGCTTCAACACGGCATGTGCCGTGAAAACACCAACACCCGCGCGCCTAGACATAAAGAAGGCATGAGCCATAGGACCATCAACACCTGCGAGATCACACCTGATCACGGCATGAGCCATAGGACCATCAACACCTGCAAGATTAGGCTCAACCATTACATATGCCGTGAAACCATCGTGACCTGCCATGTCAGACAGACTTGAACACGGCATGTGCCGTGGAACCATCAACACCCGCAAGATTAGGCTCAACCACGGCATGAGCCGTGGAACCAACATCAACTGCCAGTTCAGACTTGAACACGGCATGTGCCGTGGAACCATCAACACCCGCAAGATTGGGCTCAACCACGGCATGAGCCGTGGAACCAACATCAACTGCCAGTTCAGACTTGAACACGGCATGTGCCGTGGAGCCATCGATATCTGCAAGATTAGGCTCAACCACGGCATGAGCCGTGGAACCAACATCACCTGCCATGTCAGACAGACTTGAACACGGCATGTGCCGTGGAGCCATCGATATCTGCAAGATTAGGCTCAACCACGGCATGAGCCGTGGAACCAACATCAACTGCCAGTTCAGACTTGAACACGGCATGTGCCGTGGAACCATCAACATCAACTGCCAGTTCAGACCTGATCACGGCATGAGCCATAGGACCATCAACACCTGCAAGATTAGGCTCAACCATTACATATGCCGTGAAACCATCGTGACCTGCCATGTCAGACAGACTTGAACAAGGCGTGCGCCTTGAAATCATCGACACCTGCCAGGTCAGATTTGAACACAGCATTAACCGTGGGACCATCAACACTTGAGAGATCACACTCGAACACGGCATGTTCCGTGGAACCATCAACCTCTGCAAGGCGAGACTCAACCATGGCACGAGCAGTGGAACCATCAACACCCGCGTGACTTGACTTGAAGAAGGCTCGAGCCATGGGATCATCAACACCTGCGTGATCACACTTGATCACGGCATAAGCCGTGGAACCATCAACACTTGACAGATCGGACTCGAATACGGCATGCGCCGTGGAACCATCGTGACCTGCCATGTCAGACAGACTTGAACACGGCATGTGCCGTGGAACCATCAACACCTGACAGATCAGAATTGAACAAGGCATGCGCCTTTGAATCATCGACACCTGCCAGGTCAGGCTTCAACACAGCATGAACCGTGGGACCATCAACACTTGAGAGATCACACTTGAACACGGCATGTTCCGTGGAACCATCGTGACCTGTCATGTCAGACAGACTTGAACACGGCATGTGCCGTGGGATCAACAACACTTGAGAGATCACTTTCAGCCACCAGATGTGTCGTAGAACCATCAACAACTGGTGCCGTGGAAACATCGACGTCTGCAAGGAGGGTCTCAACCATGGCATGAGCCGTGGAACCAACATCAACTGCCAGTTCAGGCTTGAACACGGCATGTGCCGTGGCATCATCGTGACCTGCCATGTCGGTCAGACTTGAACACGGCATATGCCGTGGAACCATCGACACCTGCAAGAATAGGCTAAACCACGGCTTGAGCAATGGAACCACCAACACCTTACAGGTAAGACTTGAAGAAGTCATGAGCCGTGGAACCCTCAGCACTTGACAAATCAGACTTGAATACGACATAAACCGTGGAACCATCAAAACAACAGACGTGGCTCAGTGTGGCTTAGCAGGTGTTGATGGTCACACGGCACTTTTCAACTCAATTCAATTCAATAGCTTTACTTTGCAATAAAGAAACATACGGAATGTATGAGAAAATGGTTAAAGTTCCACGGCTTATTCTGTGTTTCAAGTTTGACAATGCAGTTGTGGGTGTTCCCACGGCACATGTCGTGGTAGAGTCTGATCACGCAATTGTTGATGGCTACACGGCAAAAACCGTCTTCAAGTCTAACCATGCAGGTGTTTGTGTTTCCACTTCACCAATGCCTCATTCCTTCATCGGCTAGCGCTAGGCTACGCCTGTGCCACACGAGGCCGCATCACCATATTCCCTAACCACGCCTCAAACAGAACATCGCAGATATGACCTCGTGGAACATAAGCGTATCCCAGCGCTTAACTAAATTTAATAATAACTCGCTGCTTACTTGTGAAGCTCTTCCCACAGGCTCAAGTGGAACCCACACCTATTTGTAAATCCTAGCCTAATGGTCCAAGAGTATACCCTACGATATCGCAGAGCTGAATTTTATTTGCATCTGTGCTATAAGATCGTGCATGGTTTTTGCGACATTCCCTTTGACAGCCTTTTCGTGTTTACTCGCCAACATGTCCGTTCTCGCAAACATGGATTCCAACTTGAACGGAAATTCACCTCTAAAGGCAGCATATTGAATTCCTTTGCGTTCAGGGTTGTCAGAACTTGGAACAATTTGCCTGCGGAAATCGCTGAATCCGGAAACTTTTCTATCTTTCGAAGTAGACTATCCAAGTACGATCTCAGGTCATTAAAAGGAACGAGTGAGCGTCCACTCTGATTAAAAGGGTATTACTAATAATCTAGTGTGACGGGTTTTTCCAGCTTGTTGTGCTTTTCTTTGTCCCAGAAGTGGTGGCCTCAAGTATCTTGAGACAAGATGTCATTCGAATTGTAAAAAGAAAAATCTCCTCTGCAAAAAAAAAATCATATTTTGTCCCCTTCTCACTTCTGCCATTGTTATGCATCTTTTTTTTATACTTTAACAAAGAATCTCATTTACATACGTGTATATGTATGTTTCTTTATTTCCACAATAAAGTCGTTGAATGAATGAATACAGGTCTCAAAAACAGTGTTCATAATAGATTCCACTTCCTGGTCTTCCATAAAATACGAAATATCATGTACCTTTAGGCCCCCGTCAGACTTGGTCGAAAAACCTGCTGAGTCCGAATGAGTCCGCGGCGGAAAAAAACGTCCTCGCCCGTCTGCAACCGACTGGGTCCGGTTGCCCCCAGCGCCACCCAGTTCCTCTGCGAAACACGCAATCGATAGTCAGCGGCAGCAGTAGGTGGGGCAGAGCGCAGACGACGAGAGTCGGGATACGGCGGGACTCGGCAGGTCGCAGTCGGCCGTAGAAAATGCGCCAAAATCACGTGAGAAACTCCTATATCGACCGGGTGGGGTGAGGATGGTTTCGGTTGGAACGCAGCGGGACTCAGTCGGTGCATTGGCCCCGCCCTCGTACGCATGAGAACCATTAGTATCAGGGATGTGCGGCAAACGATTTTGAGATTTCGGCAAACGGCAATCGGCAAGAAAATCCCAAAAACGGCCGGCAAACGGCAATCGGCAAACGGCAAAAACCTCATCCCTTAGATTGGCCCAGAAATTATTCCCATGTGCCGCTCTATTTTTTTTCCTTTTTTTTCCAATATTTATGTCAACATTCTAACATTTCTAATTCAAGGAAATACTTCATTCCAAGACATCAGATGGACAAAAACAAGATATAGAGGGACCTCATGGAAATCAAAAAAATCGCCGCTGCGGCTTCGGCTGCTACAGGCACCAAGGAGGCACTATCGCGGAGTAGCAGCGGCAATGTCGTGGCGGCCCCGCGATAAAGCCGCTGCGGCTTCGCAGTAGTGTCGCAACGGCTCAGCGGTAGTGCCGCTGCGGCTCCGCGGTGGTGCCACTGTGGCTTCGCGATCGGTAGCCACGCTTTGACAAAACTAGGACCGACTGCGAGTAACTCATATGATATGAGTCATACTACCAGGTTGTCCAATAATTCTTGTCCGAAAATTTCACCATTTTTAATTTTTTCCAACTTTATTGAGAAACAAGTCTAATCAACAATATAATCACCACAGTTATCCACAACAGTGGCCCATCGATTGGGCAGGTCGCCGATGCACTTCGCCCAGAACTCCGGGGGCTGCGACTCGAAGAAGTCCGCGATGTCGGATTTGAGGTTGTCGTAGTTGGTGAATTTTCTTCCGGCCAAATAGTGCTTCAGCGGGCGGAACAAGTGGTGGTCGGAGGGGGCGAGGTCCGGGGAATACGGCGGATGGGTAACCGTCTCCCAGCCGAGCGTCGCCAACTTCTGCTGGGTCTCCTTCGCCACGTGGGGGCGCGCGTTGTCGTGCAGCAGGTGGACCGAGGCCCGTCGGGAACGCTTTTCTCGGATGGCGGCGGCTAGTTTCTCGAGCTGATCGATGTAGATGGAGGCGGTGACCGTCCTGTCTTGCGGGAGCAGCTTGAAGCACAGCATGCCCTTGGTGTCCCACCAGCAGCAGAGCATGATCTTCAGCGGGTGCAGGTCGGCTTTCGGCGTCGTCGGCGGCTCTTCTCCGCGCGGGATCCAGAGGGCACGGTGGGCGACGTTGTCGTAGAGAACCCAGCTCTTATCCCCCATGTTGGCGACCGCGGTGCCCGTGTCGTTGCCCAGCAGCCACTCGTAGTACACGAACGTACGAATTCGACCTTGGTCCATTTTAGCTTGTACTGGTAGCTAGACGCGGCGACTGCGCCTTATATACCCCTAGCGAAGAACATTGGAGAACCTTCTAGAAGGTTCTTACACTTGCCTGATATTATAACACATCTAAGGAAAATTATAGAATTTTGAAAATTTTCGGACAGGAATTATTGGACGGCCTGGTACAACTGGGTGGTGATTTCGCGTTAGGTTCGCGCAAAACTGCAGCATAACGAGAGCTGACAGAGAAAATGGGAATAGATTATGAACGAAGAAAAAGATGGATAGCTTTAGAAAAAGTTCTCCGCAGGACTTATTCGAAAACTATCCATCTTTCTCCTCATTCACACACTAGTTCCAATTTCTCTGTCAGCTCGCGTTAAAGGCAGGGATCGCGATAAAAACCGTTTTTGAGCTCTCTTCATGAGAGTGTAGATTTGGTCATCACAAACGTAAAAATACGTGAAAACCCCGGAAATTTGAGGGGAAAATACTCAAAAACGAAGTTAGAACGGCTAATTACCAGTGTCGGCCGGCCCCCTAATTTACGAGATTTTCGTTAATGCTTGTCTATCCGCCTTTGATTTTGCTGCTAAAATAGTCAGTAGTCTCCAGAAGTACTCAGAATTTACCTAAGAAGCAAAATAAAAGTTAACAAAATACGCTTTCATAAAAATCTTGATAACTGGGGCGGGAGGACACCAGGCGGTAACTTGTTCCTTAGCGTTTTTTCTCCAATTTTTCACGTATTTTCACTTCTGTGATGGCCAGATATACCTAGGATAGCACAACAACCGATTTTATCGAGAACCCTGCCTTTAAGTTGGAGTTTTGCGCGAACTTACTGCGAGCTGAAAAAAGTTTCAAAAGTCTTCAAAAAATTTTTTTCTAAATCAATAATTTTTCCAGAAAGACAGAATGAACCATTTTTTGGGAGAATTTTATTACACTATGCGTATCTAGTGTCTCATAAGGTGGCATGCGAGTGCGTAGTTTCAGCAATGTCTGGAAATCTTCAAATAAAAAGCTCGGGTTTAGGTGCAGTTTACCGCGATTTTACCGCGAATTTACCGCGAGGTTTACCGTCGTTCTCAAACAGATTTACTACCACCCCAGATGACTCGAAACCCCGCTTAACGTTTGAGCGAACAACGGATAATCGGATTACCCCTAGTGCCCACACAGCCGCAAGCATAGGCGGCGTTTCCTTCCAATGTTTTGCCGGAAAAATAACAAAAATTTCGGCAAACGACAAACGGCAAAAAAAGTCCCAAAAATGGCCGGCAAACGACAAACGGCAAACGGCAATTGTCGCACATCCCTGATTACTATCGACCGCAGGGATTGCGGTCGCAAGAAAAGGGTCGCAGTCGGACTCACAAGGGAAGTATACAAAGCGTAGGTCTGATCTGCCAAAACGACTATTATCGTTAGTATCTCTTGTGGCTCAATAGTGAAACTGCGCAGTATCCCGCCGCGAGCCGCAGGTTCCAAGAAGTTGCAAGCTTAAAAAGCCCAATTTTTGTGCTTTTTGTACCTTCCAAAAATCGCGTTATTCTTCGGAAAATCAGGAAACGGACCTTATAAATGTGTTCAGCGCCCAAAACTACCCCCTTGAGCAAAGTTTGGGTGAGGGCACATTTTCCATACTTTGTCCAGACTGACAGCGTTTCGGACTTGTACCGATTTTCGGTTGGGCGCTTATTTCTACCAATTGAGGGCTCTGGAAGCGTTTCGGAAAAATGTTCCAGATTTGACTTCAAATTCTCTCAGGGGGGTTTTTTGGGGCGCTGATCACGGATCTGTGGTTTATTAGTCGATTTTCCTAAGTTTTCGGCTAATTTCGTTTGAAGCTTCCCAACCGGGGAAAATTTCGAGGGAAAAACGCCTTTTTCGAGATTTCCGGTTTTCTACGATAGATATGTCTCAAAATCATTTGCTGAGGGTTATTTGGAGTGCTAAACACGAATCTGGAGTCCGTTTATCGATTTTATGCAGATTACGGTAGATTACGATGGGTATGCGGTAGTTTGGTCAAAATCTTAGATTTTACTCAAAATTTGTATACGAGGGTTATTCGGGGTGGAGAGTACGAATTTAACGTCTGCTTGTCGATTTTCAAAATACTAAGGTGGGTTTTGACCCCTAAATGACATGTTGCCTACCGTAACCTACAGTAAAACCAAAATTTCGACAAATGGATTTCAGATTCGTGTTCACCACCCTAGATTACCCCTACATACACCTTTCAAGCTGAATCCGAGAAAATTTTTTGAAACTTCAAAAAAAATGCCTGATGGGTACCCTTGCCTTTTCGCGAGGCTTGAAAAAATGCTTATAACTTTTTTGAACCTGCGGCTCGCGGTGGGATACTGCGCATTTTTACTATTGAGCCAGAGGAGATACTAACCATACTAGTCGTTTTTGCAGATCCGACCTACGCTTTGTATACTTTCCTTGTCAGTGGGTTGATTTTTTGCACCCGTCTCCAGCGAATTCGGTGCGTGTCGACCCGGCGGGACTCAGTAGATCCACCGACTCTGACGTGGGCCTTAGCAACAGCCAATCCTACCTCTGGGAATGAAACAATTGGCTTTCACGAAGTGGTAATTCCTACCAATTAAAAGAAATGAGTATGCACCAGGGCTGTGCGTTAATAACGTTAACGTGCTAACGCATTAACGGGTTAACGTGGTTTTTTTTTCAAAAATTAACGATTAACGGTTAACGAAAAAGTCCCGAAATCACGTTAATTTTTATTTCGTTAATGTTCCATCCATCTATGCTTTTTTGCATGTCAGGATTCCTATTCTTGAAGAGTATTCGTTTATTGTTCTGGCTGGTAGTATCCATGAAGATGATTTCCAAGTTTGGAGTGTACGGACTGCGGTGTTTGTAATGGAACGTGTTTCATGTTTTTTTGGGACGTCAGGTTTTTTATCGATTTTCGTGGTGGTCAGGTAATGTTTTCAAAATTGTTAACGAAATGCAAAATTAACGTGTTAACGCATTAACGGATTAACGCGGTTTTTTTCAAAAATTAACGATTAACGGTTAACTAAAAATACAAATTTCATTAACGCACACCCCTGGTATGCACCATAATTTTGGACCAGTAGCTGGTGTTCTACCTGACATTCGCACAAGGTTGGTGTACAGAGTTTATTGGCAAACGTTTTGTCTTTCATCTCCAGTAATGTACATAAGTACCGCAATACGAAAGTATCCCAGGAGAGCAGGACTGGAAACTTCGGTCTGTGTTGTTGACCTCCCACCAAAAAGCCTAAGGCAGGGATCATACTTCGCGCGACCAGCGACAGCGACATTACATATCATGCATATCGATTTTCGGTCGGTATGCACTGTTAACGTTGCGCCGCGTTGCTCGTCGTTTAAACCATGGTCCCGGTCTAAAGCGCGTCAGCTGGTGAGCGATCGACCATATGATTGGGTATGGGTCACCCCAGACTGTGTTGTGTGTGCCACTGGCAAGGAATGTGATTGCGCGATGGGTAACGTGGTCTACATGATCAACTGCCAGCTATGTGGTGAGATACATCGGAGAAACGCTAGTCCCTTCCATGTAATAATCAAGGACACCTTGATAATAAAGCGGAAAAGCGAATGTCCATAGCTCTCGGATCTCACAAAGTAGGTGCTCATGGTGAACAAGATTCTAAAATACTCGTGAAGACTTTAGCTCGCTAATCAAACACATCAGCGCGAAAAGCACTTGAGACATAGACAGACTTAGAACCAGGCAAAGGACCCAGTAATTGACAGTAGAGGCGAGTTCTTATTATAGCTTGGAAGCTCCAATCGTATCTCAGGCTCGTATTCTAGCCTGAAGTTTGGCTGCCCGTCGTGGTACGCATCCCTTCGTTCTACATTGCTGGTCTCTTGCTTTTGAGTCATGCAAAGGCGAGACTTTACTAGTGTCTCTAGCTTGATTACGCATTAAAAAAGATTGGTCTTGAACTTCATGTGAACTGGTAGGCGACGTTTGCCGGATGAATCCAATGGCTTGTGTTCCTTTCAGGCTCTGAAGACGGCGATACTGGCAAAATGTTGGCAATAAGCTGTATACCAACCTCGGGCCAAGCTCAAGAAGAACACCAACTGGTGGTATGAAAGGTATAATATGGTTTGTATATTATCGATAAGAAGCCGCGATGCAGGTAATACCTCACTGTCTTGGCAGCGCTTTGATTCTCCTTTTCTACCAATGTTTACTCAACAAAAAACGCTCAACTTTTACTCATAGCAGCGTCGCGAATCCCCCCACCGAGATTAACGGTATATCTCATCGCCCTGCACTTTACAGCCTTTGCTTGCTTTGAAAATCGGCGGTTGCCACAATGTGGTTTTCGTCTGACCACGCCGATGGAAGGAGCACGAGTAAGCACGAACGAGCGTTAAAGGCACAGTCCAACCTCAGAGGTAATTTTTGATATTATAGTCCGGTCGCCGCCTATAGCAACCCTGCCGAGAGCGAAATCTCAATTCGCTCAAATAAACGAGAAAAAGCTAGGAAAAAATCGACTACGCCCCCTTGAAAGAAAGAGATGGGTATCGCCCACTGCCGGGTTCCCAACCTAAATAGGGAAGAGACGCGCGAATGATTTCATTCAAAACCTATGTTCTTCGATTTGTTTTCGGTCTGGCTTTAATATTGTGGCCTGCTTCGGAACGATGGCTGCTAATAAAGAGAAAATACAGGCTCGAGATAACTCGTCCGCGAACTTCTAGCCGTTCAGAAGCGGAAAACCGATTCTGAGATTGGACTGTGCCTTTAACTAAGATTACCGGCTTTGTGGCAATCTAGAGTTCGTATTCGGGCGAATTCCTTCGGCACTCGCTGCAGAAGGCCGCGGATATTTCTAACCCCGTAGAAATCTTGGAGAGTTTACCTATCGCTAACACTGCGTTTAAGGCTAAAATAGGGAAGCTTACCTAGAACATGGTTTTTCCAATGCCATGGAAACGTCTGAATTATTTCAAATAAATAACGTTGCCTCTATATCACTTCCATGAGCAAAGAAGTTTCACCATTCATTTTCAAGAGAATAGACAAAATTTACAAATATCAATTATTAAGCAATTGTCCGTTATATAAATCGGGAATCATCAGTTGGGTACGCCTTAATTATTCGAACTTCGGCTCGTGGACGATCCTGATTGTCAGTGTCAACCTTTCCCATGTTCTGCACCACCTGAAAGGAATACAAGGTTCAATCATTGAAAGAATAATCTATGGATAATGCATTTTAGCGTACTAGTTTATCACTGTATTACCTTCATCCCAGCAGCTACTCGCCCGAATATTGTGTGTTTTCCATCCAAGTGTTGAGTAGGGGCAAGAGTTATGAAGAACTGCGACCCGTTTGTGTTTGGACCTAAGCACTCATAAATCTTCCTGGCGTATGTGCTGCTGAAGAGGAGCATACAAAAGTCACGGTGTAAGCTCTATTTCGGAGCACAATTTACATTGTTCCTTCGCATGCGTGTGCGGAGTAAAGCGATAGGCAGCTAGAGTGTGTGTGTGGGGGAGGGGGGGGGGGAACGAGAAGCAGCATACGCGCGCACATGCACTTGAAGGATCTGAGTAAACACGACTCGGAAATAGGGGATACCTGCATTGGCCATGGATAGAACTCCAGCGCCCGTGTGCTTGAGCTTGTCGGAAATCTCATCCG
Source organism: Aplectana chamaeleonis (assembly GCA_029168955.1). Lineage (NCBI taxonomy): Eukaryota > Metazoa > Nematoda > Chromadorea > Rhabditida > Cosmocercidae > Aplectana > Aplectana chamaeleonis. Next base: position 1,401,542 of record JAPDOI010000163.1, on the reverse strand, counting down.
CGAAACGATCCCCATAAATTGAAGCTCCTCCTCTTCCTGTTAGTAGTGAGTAGTGTTCGTTCTACGTAAAAACAAAGAAAGGCACAACGTTGAAAGCGACAACGAGAAAATACCTGTTCCTGTAGGGTCTCCTCCTTGAATCATAAAATCCGCTATAATTCTGTGAAAAATTGTACCATTGTAGTAGCCCCTCCGAGCCAGTTCGCTAAAGTTTCTGCAGGTCTTTGGTGCGTGATCCCAATACATTTCCAAACAAATTTTTCCCATACTGAAACAGAAACATGGAGCAACAAGCGGTGGTAAATTTACATCTATAGTCTAACAAGGAATGCACTCGAATGTTGGGCCCCAGTCACCAAAAGCCGATCGGCTGCAGTGCACTTAGTCGATATGGATCAGATACAATCGATGTGGAACGGTTCGTGGGATCGGCGTTTTCTGCCGATGATATAGACTGCGAGCCGCATGCACGAACATGCAGAGACGCAGAGTGCTAGAGCACACACCGATACGAGGAACACGAATAGACCCCAATACGCTCTTTCAACTAGTCTAAAAAGCGGTTTGGAGAACAATGTGACCACGTGCTCCCCTAGGGGCAAAGCCCTCTTATCGGCCAAATGAGAGCGCATGCTGCTAACCTCTATAAAACATCGTAATTCACATCAGTCGCGGCGCGAGCGGCGCGCGCGATGCCTCGGCCTCCGTCTGCCCTACGCTCTCTCACAGTGTTTAACCTCCGCTCCGCACCAACACGCGTAAGAACCAAGTGAATTTCGCCATTTTATGGCCTGTACATTCAAGGTGTACGGATAGACCAGAATATGTTTTTAGCTCATCCACATAAAGCTTTGGACGACAACCCGGAAACACTCATGTTCTTACTAAGCGTACATCAAGCATATACGCTATATTACGGAGGGGAATTTACTTGGATTCATTGCGGGCGTATGCACATGCTCTTTCCCTCTCCACCACAAACCCTCGCTGTTTCTTCCCTGACTCCGCTCAAACACGCAAAGGCACCAAGTAGATTTTACTCCGACATGGAATGCAAAGCGCCCCACCTCTCAAAAAAAGCGTTTGACCTTTCAGAGCCGGTCCTGGACTTGATGGTTGTGCATTTTGTCCCACCTGTCCAAACGGCAATAGCCAAAAAAAATCAGTAACGGTCAAATTCCGCGGGTCTGCACCCCGTCTAAGGGGCTATTCATACTTCCAACCTCTCGCTCTGCCAAAACGGCCCTCTCGGAAAAAGGGGTGAGTATGAATGAAAATACGACCTCCCGCTCCTCCCGCTCCGCCAGTGAAGTATGAATGATCCACAGACATCGTCACTCAGAGAAACTCACGGCATGTCCACGGCGCCTTTGCAGGATCTTCCGCGGCCGACGGCCGGACAATCCTTCACCGAAGTCGGTGAAGCGCCGGCAGAGCGCCGCGGACCATCCTGCAGGCGCCGCGGATTGTCCTGCAGGCGCCGCGGATCGTCCTGCAGACGCCGCGGATCGTCCTGAGAGCCGCCGCGGATCGTCCTGAGAGCCGCCGCGGACCGTCCTCTCCGACACAGTCATGACCGGTCCGCCTCTTCTCGAGAGATGCGTGAATGTCGCGGTCCGGTGCAGAGAAAGCCCCGCCTCGGTCCGTACAACGGCGTAACTTTTGCCGAGGTCTGAGGTGAGGAGCCACCCTCCCTGCGGACCGCGGCCAAACCCCCCCCCCAGCTGTGAGAATATCCCTATCCTCCCAGCGTCCAATAATATGCTAGGCTCCAGAAAGTGACTCGAAGTCACCTTCCAGGTCCGGCATCAGAATGCCGAATGAGGACTCGAGTGAGATGAGGCACCTTTTAGGCCCCCGTCATAGTCGGTGGATCTACTGAGCCCCACCGGGTCGATACGCACCGAATTCGTGGGAAATGGGTGCAAAAAATCAACCCACTGAGTCCGACTGCGACCGTCTGATGCCCACCGCAATCCCCCCGGTCGATACTGATGGTTCTCATGCGTACAAGGGAGGGGCAAACGCACCGACTGAGTCCCACTGAGTCCCACCTAAATCGTCCTCACCCCACCCGGTCGATATAAGAGTTTCTCACGTGATTTGGGTGCACTGTTTTTGGCCGACTGCGACCTGCCGAGTCCCGCCGCATCTCGACTCTCGTCGTCTGCGTTCTGCCCCACCTGCTGCTGATACGAAAATCAGATTCAGACATGTTGAAAACAAGAAAAATCAGCCACCAAACACGTTCCGATTCACAGCTGAGGTGATAATCGTCACTATCAATTGCGTGTTTCGTAGAGGAGTTGGATGGCGCTGGGGGCAACCGGACTCAGTGGGACTCAGCAGGTTTTTCCACCCCGGACTCATTCGGACTAAGCAGGTTTTTCGACGAAGTCTGACCGGGGCCTTATACCGGCTGTGCATAAGATAAACACATTAGGACGTGATCATTCGCCTTACCATGTTTTTTCATGGTTGCCACTGCTGCCGTGCCGGTGGTCAAGTGAGATATGAATGAGTGAGATGAGGAGGTGGAGTCGTTCAACTGCCGGTAAGCCCCGGAGCCACCCCCATCGAGAACAACAGCGCCGCGGACCGTCCGGAGAGCTCATCTTCCGCCGCGTACGGGTCGTGAGTTTCTCTGAGAATGAACGTGAGTGATTCTACAGATTTTCCTAATAGACTGACTGATAACGCTATCGGTTTCCCGATATCGGAGGCAACTTTCATTCTCAGAATTGAATCTTGGTTGGCCCCCTCCAACTAGATTTGTGCCTAGTTTCGTAATCGTACGACAACCTTGTCGATTTCTTGCGTACCTTCCGCGTGGAGGCGTGCATTTTGATCCTTGTACATCTGCGCAGGAGCGCTACCGTTTTGATCCCGTATACTTTCTACGACGTCCTGCGCACTCCTAATGGGTTGCCGTACACATTCTACGGCGTCGTGCGCACTCCCACTTGGGTCGCACATACTTTATGCGGCGCCCGACGCACCCCCCACTTGGGTCCCACAAACTCTCCCCGGCGTCCTGCGCACTCCCACTGTGAGAGTGAATAATTTTCGCTGCGTCCGGCGCACTTCCATGGGCCCCACACGCTTTCTACTGCGTCTTGCACACTCCCACTGAGTTCCACTTTCTATTTCGTATTGTGCGCTTTCATTGAGGCCTCGCTACACATATATGACGCAGTTTAGTGCAAGAAGTAATGCTACCAACGACTACCTCCTCTGAGAGTTTTGGCCGAGAAATAGCCGTGAAATGCATGCTTGCCGCGTAATAGCCGCGAAATAACCGCCAAATAATGCTCGCCGCGAAATAGCCGAGAAATAGCCGCTAAATAATGCTCGCAGCGAAATAGCCGCCAAATAATGCTCGCCGAGAAATAGCCGCGAAATGGCCGCTAAATACTTGGTCTGTTTAGGTCTAGTTTAGTTCAGCTTAGTTAAGCTTATTTGAGTTATGAACGGTCTATTCGATGGACAAGCACGCTCATGCCGATCATTTTTTCCGCAGGGCTACCATAACCCTCCTTTGAAAATTTTCCAAGTGTCAGCTTGGTTATGAGCACATCCCAATAGCCAACAAACATGTTTGCACAATTTCGACCTCGAGGAGAGCGGTGTGTGAATGAATGCATACCGCTCCTCCACTCTTTTATACCCCGCATGTTATGAGCATGTGTTTACATTCGTTATCATGTTTTGTTCAAGAATGGTTACGGTAGCCCTGCGGAAAAAATGATCGGCATGGGCGTGCTTTTATTCGATGGTGGACTTCCGAGAGCTGCTCAGCGGTGCCCTACTCCGGAATGCTACGGGTAAAGTCGAGTTTCTTAATCGCATGTTATTACTGCTTTCCCTTTAATGAACGTAGGTACTCTTTCGGAATAGACGACTCACCCAGAAGAATAAAATTTTCGTGGTGTTTCATACATGTTCTTTGCATACATTTCACATGTTGCTCTGTGCTTCTATATGTATAAAAGCAAAAACTTCAGAAAATGATCCCGTAGCAGCGTGAAAACATTTTTTTTTACCAGAGTGGGTCGTCTATTCCGAAAGAGTATCTGAACGCGTTTTTGTAGGCATACCGGGTGACGATCAACCATGGCAGGACAGCGCTTTGTAGTGACATACGACGTATTGAGTCGGATGAAAGGACTGATCGATGATTACCTTGATGGAATTTTGAAGCATCGCAAATCTATTCACAATGAGACGCTATTGAGCTCGAATGATAGCAGGATATCGGTGTACTTTATAGTATGTACGCCTCACACTTCTCTTATTCTCTCCTCTGACTACCAGAATATTTCTTCTCAGCGGAACATGGAGTCATCTGTCAGATTCGGCACTCATATAGTGACGATTCAAGGCATTATCAATATTGATGACTTCACATTCAATTCCCAGACCAGGTACGGAATGACTAGTTCCTTATAAGTATTTCCTACATCTTTATCATGTGCAGAGATAGAACAATAGTCTTGAAGGAACTAGGCCCTGCTTTGCGGTTCTACCAGAAATGTCTTCTTCTTCTTCTTCTTCTGCAGCCTCAAAGTGGTTTTTGTCATAGGTTGAGGAACTGGGCGGCCTTCACAGGATTCGTCCAAAGGTCCATTGTTGTTAAGGAGGTAGGTCTCTTCGGGCACATGAACAAGTGCGCCGTGTCGTGTCCGGGAGCACCACAGTCCGGGCATGCGTCTGGTCGGCTGCTGTCGATCTTGTTGACGTAAGACATGAGCAGAATAGAGTGACCACAGCGCAGTGATGCAAGAGCACATCTGGCTCGTCTGCCGAGTTGAGACTCGGACTCGCAAACCCGAGGCGGCACCGTTCCCAAGATAGGGTTCACAGCCGCCTTTGCTAGATATCCTCGAACAAACTGGGTGTGCTCCTCACGCAGAAGACGAAGCCTTTCCATGTTGGAGTCGGCCCATCTCTGTACATCAACTTTACGAGGAGCATCGGCGAACGGCGTCCTAATCGACCTCTCTTATGGGCTTCATGATTCTCTTTGACGGATGATTCGGCTGCCTCAGAACATTAATATACATCTGCTGTGCCTGGAGTTCACAATGCTCCTTGACCGGCAATATGCAGGCCTCCGCGTGAAGATGCTCCACCGGGGAGCTCCTTGCACAACCGGTAGCAATTCTAAGCGCAGCATTCTGTACACGCTGCAGCTTATTCCAGGAGCTGTCAGACACCAGGTGCTGCCACACTGGTGCCGCATATTCCAGAGCCGGCTGAAGTATTGCTCTGTAGGTTCTCAATATAGTCTCTCGGCTGCTACCCCATGATGTTCCTCCGAGAGCTCTCAAGGTATTAAGCCTAGCCTTGACGACTGTTTGTTTCTGTTCCGCGTTTTTGTGGAACTTCAGTGAGGATCAAGAATAAGGCCAAGCAGCTTAGGAAATTTCGCTGCTGGCAACAGGTCACCATCCCATTTGACATCTGGATGGGCACTGTGTTCCTTGGTGTTTGTTGTGAACACTGAAACAGAGACTTTTGCGGCAGCGACTGTGAGCATCATCTTATCGAGGAAGAGCTTCAACTCGACGAGATAGGCGCTGATCTGTTAGCGGCTATCTGCAGGTCACGATCCTGGCACATGATGGTGATGTCGTCGGCATACATAACAATCCTTAAATCATTGGGAGGCTCGGGAATGCCCTCAAGATACAGGCTGAATAGGGCAGGGGACAACACTCCGCCTTGCGGAACACCGGCTGCTATTGGAATGCTATCGGATACATGATTCTGGAACAGAACCTTAGCACGGCGGCCTTTAGTGAACGCTGCAATCCATCGCTTCTGCCATGATGGTAGCGACGACTTGAGCAGTTTCTCGGACAGCAGTCCCAAGTTAACAGAGTCAAAGGCGTTGCTCAGGTCGAGGCGACGGCCACCGTTCTCAGGGGCTTTCTCATGTTGAACCCATCGACCGCAAAGCTCACGATCTCCAATAGAGCTGTAGTAGTGGAGTGAAGTTTCCTGAACCCATGCTGATGCTGCTGTCGCTCATTTTGATCAGCCAGGTCCGTCACGATCAACTTTTCAGCTAATTTAGCGACGGGCGATAACAGGCTTATTGGTCGAAAGCCCATTGCCGTGCTTTGGGACTTGCCTGGCTTTGGCAACGGTATCACATTGGCTGTCTTCCAAGCTTGGGGTAGAGTGCAGGTCCGGAAAGAAGTGTTAATGATATCTGCAAGCATCGGTAGAAGTTCCGTGGGAAGCTTCTTCCAGGATGGCTGGGGAGATACCGTCAGGTCCGATAGCCTTCGAATTCCGCATTTTCTTTGATAGCCTTCTCTACTTGCGTGAGAGTAAAGGCCTCAGAAGCGTTCATGAGCGGCAACCGGCTCCAGTTCTCTAACCGTGACTCTGTTCTGCACGCCTCGCTTGGCACGTGTGATGAAGAAGTTCTTGCCGAGCGCATAAGCAGCCGCTTTCCTGATTTGAAGACGTTCTCCTCGAACTCAATAGCGGAGCTCATCGAGGAGCGGACTTGCCGGAAATTTTCCTCAACACTTTCCACGTCGTAGTTCCGTCAGCCTTGAAATTCAGCTTTTCAGTGAACTTCTCCCAGCATTCCTTCTTGTTCTTGACCAGATCCTGCCTGATCTCGTTATCCAGCACAGCTATGTCCGGGTCTAGATGGTCTGCGGCTCTCTTCTCATCTCTGGTTCTTATCTTCTGCAGTATTTCCCTGCTGACATTTGGAAAAAGGTCTTGACACGACCCTCAGGAATTGCAGCTTTCATGGCCTTGCGGATGGCACTTGTTAGATGGCGCTCTTTCTGATGAACATCACCATTCCATGGGTAGTCGACGGCATGGCGAAGTGCAACATCTCTGAACAGGGTCCAGTCTGCTAGGCCTAAATTAAGATAAGTACGATGACGAAAACCAGAGTAAGGGGCAAGAGAGTCAGAGAGATCAATATAGACAAAGACGGGAATGTGATCACTGGAGAGAGTTGTGGATGTGGACCACGTGCAAGCATTAGAGAGATTGGATGACACAAGAGAGATGTCTGGGCTAGAAGGTCGGCCGTTGGCAGGGAGACGAGTGGGCTGGCCATCATTGAGGATAACCAGGTCACACTCCTCAGCCCATTCTTCGACATCTTCCCCTCTGGCGTCAGAATCAAGAGCGGAACAGAACGTGTGAGCATTGAAGTCACCCGCGAAGACAGCTGAAGGGGAGAGTGAGCAGTCGTACAACTGCTTAAGGAGGGGAATAGGATTATAAGAGGGGGGACAAGATGATATAGGAGGAATATATATGTTAAATAGAGATAAAGGGGTTTTGAGGGGAGGTGGACAGGAATGTACTCGAGAGTACCGTCCTTAGGAGTATTAGGGATAATATGAGAAGGTAAGGCAGATTGAACGAAAGTAGACACTCCGCCCCCAAGAGCTGTCCTTGGCATGTGATAGGCGGTGTAGCCCGGAATGTTAGGTTGGGGATAAGTGGTAGATGGAGAGAGCTTGGTTTCTTGAACCATGATAACATCCGGGTGATGAGAACGTGCGAATAGAGAGAGTTCAGATAACTTGTTGCGAAGGCCGTTGAGATTAATGTGAACAATGGAGAGGGGGCGGTTGGTAATTGAGGAATCAGAGTTGTTGGGGGCAGAGCATAGAACACAACGAAAGGATGAGTCATGATGCCTCACAGAACTGAGGCCTGAACAGGAGAAGTGCACCCACCTTTGGCATCCGAAGCACTGGACACTTGTTTTATGCCAGGTAACATCCTCGCCGCAGGTGGCACATGGATACTTCCGTGCTGGACCTGGATTCCTCTCGACGCCGGCCCTTTGTAATAAAATCCTCAGGAGAGCTGCGGCCGACCAGCACCTCTCCCATGACAAAAACCCTCTTCTCGGAGGGGTTGACGTCGGTTTGCACGGAGGCGATCTTCTTTCCTCCACACTGCCACGGCACGAACGTACGACATCTCGGCAGCGAAATGTCTTCTGATGTTTGGCTTCATCGTGGAATTGGGAAACCGACACGAGGAGACCTCAATATTGTCTTTGGACGTTTTCTTATAGAACACATTACAGTTGTAATGATTGACAATGGCTTTGTGTGTGATTGTGAATAAAGACCATTTCCAGATTCGTGTCTGTGTGAAGACGACCAGTTGCCGGGAAATAGCCGAGAAATAGCCCACCAGGCTCCGTAGCGGCTCCTGGTGGGCTAATTCTCGGCTATATCGAGGCTATTTTGCGGACAAAGTGCTTTTGGCCGAGCACTGACCGCGAAATAGCCGAGAAACAGCCGCGAAATAGTTCACCAGGAGCCTGGTGGGCTATTCCTCGGCTATATCTCGGCCAAAACTCTCAGAGTCGGCGGTGCGAGAGGGGAGTTTGAATGCTCCAGAGACACCGCTGTGGCGGGGCAGGAGACGCGGGAGGTCGTGTTTTCATTCATACTCACCACTTTGTACGCGCGGGCCGCTCTGGCAGAGCGAGAGGTTGGAATAATGAATAGCCCCTAAAGTGGCCCTGTTGTTTGCGGCACTTTTTGCCGTTATTTCGAGCGAAGATCAGCGTTAAAGGTGGTCGGCCAAATCCTAGTACCACAAAAAATGCTCGAAATGCACCAGACGATTTCTCCGATCACACTCCATCCTCACCCATCACAAGTAATAGAAAACAACAAAAGGAGTCGCACCTGGTTTCCAACATGACGAATGGAGCTTTGTCACTCAGCGACATGACTTCTCAATGGAGGAATCGAAGAAAATATTTCAGTGGAGAATGAAGAGTAGCTTCAAGTTCAATTCAAACATTTAGGCACGCCTAATACGTGTTCTCCGTGTAGTTACAGACATCCACTATTTCACGCCTTAAATTTTTTTTATCAGTGCCAGTGTTGATTTTTCATCTTTATTTTTAAAGCTTGGCGTTGTGCACCTGGTTTCTCCTCGATTTCTGTTTTGCCCACTCATTCTTGCTCACAATTAGATCCTTCGGTGCTATGTGGGGGGGACACTGTTGCAGCGCACTTGGCCACGCCCATTTTTCCGTGCCGCAATGACTCTCCTGATTTTGGCAGGGGAGGGAAACCCCGGGTAGGTGCTCAAATTTAGTGCGGCACGGTGAAAGGGGCGTGGCCAAGTGCATCGCGTCATAGTGCCCCCCCCCCCATCCCACACTCAGACGAAAATTTCGGATCTCCCGATGGTGGAAATGGGAATATTCCGCCGGCACACCACCCCGCGAGCCCCGAACAAACCAGCGGGGGAGCCCCGATTCAAAGGGAGTGCAGCCGCGATACTATTTCGGGTGCCTTCCCCCCTGTTACACAATATCGGCATTGGACCGGCTTCTTATGGTTGAATGTTATTTATATCATTACCGAATGTGCTCCTGGCTCTTCTCCAGGTGTGCACTTTTCGGGCTCACTAAAAATCATTAAAAAGTGCGAGTGCGACCCTTGTTGCCTGCACCCAAAGCAGAGGACCTGTCATGGAGCTGAGCAAGTAGAGGTACTTGTACTACCACTCAACTCGAAGGCAGAGCCCATGGAGGGAACATTCAACACTGGAATGACACCATCTCGACGCGGCTCGTATGGGCCGCGGGTTTGATTTTGGCGTTTCAACGTTATGCAAAACAATTGAAAAAATGTCACTACCCCTCGGGAGCTCCGATTCTTTTCCTCCGCTTGTTCCGCTGTTTGCTCCACTGCAAAAATCTCGAGGGGGACCTCGATTAGTGCACAGATTAACTTGGGCAACTGCATCAAATGCACCCAAAAACAGCGGGAACATCCGAAAATTTTGTCTGAGTATATGATGTTAGTTCCACGATCGCGTTCAGTCCGCAAAGTCTCACTATCACAATCGTACTTAGAAGCGAAGCGGCTGTTTTGAGAATGATTTCTTCATTTTCATAGCTGAATTTCTGAAAGTTGGGCTCCGCAGAAAAGGTCAAGGATTTGGCATTGCTCCTAAATGTCGTGAAATTGTCTTATTGGATTTGGCTCTCAACTTGATTTTTCAAATGTAGTGAAATTGTCGAATTGATTTGGCTGTGATGATACTATATGCAGATAACATAATCATTAAATGTAGTGAAATTGTTGCAAACGGATTTGGCAGGAGCTGTATCAATTATCACAGTCAAATCATACGTCAGAAGGTCCTCTGGCGAGCGAATGAAGACAAAAAGAAAAAATAATAATCCTCAGTCAACAATGCTGAACGAAACGTGGCCTTATGGGCTAGAATTAAGGTTTCCAAATGCCATTCTGCCTTTTCAGTGAGGCCTTTTCAGGTACCAGACCTTCCCCCACCGATGAGATAAAATTCATGAAAACGAAATCTACCGCAATTTACTCGCTACTGACTATGTCTTCGTGTCCTCAACGATTTCACGGTTCGCATTGTATAGAAACGTTTTGCTGCTAGGTTTATTCCTGTTCTCATTCGATTCAATATGCGCTCCAAGGAAAACCCCTTCTGACGCGTGATTTGACTGTGATAATTGATACAGCTCCTGCCAAATCCGTTTGCAACAATTTCACTACATTTAATGATTATGTTATCTGCATATAGTATCATCACAGCCAAATCAATTCGACAATTTCACTACATTTGAAAAATCAAGTTGAGAGCCAAATCCAATAAGACAATTTCACGACATTTAGGAGCAATGCCAAATCCTTGACCTTTTCTGCGGAGCCCAACTTTCAGAAATTTCACAACTTTTTACAAGGGTTTCCTTCTACAATATCGTCAAGCTCTAAAAGGCAAGTTGTTTTTCTTTGAAACATAGTGGTAGAAATGAAGAAACAGCTGCTAGGATTGCAAGATAATAGTTGCAACGCGGCTTCCTACAGACAAGATACAAGGCATATACTTTTGAATTTAAAAGTCGAGAAAATGAAGAAATGAGTTTTAAAAATGACCCAATTGTACAGGGTTGGGGCACAATCCTAGACGGGGGAGAGGGGGCACCACCATTCAAGACAGAAGTGAAATGAACCACCCATTGGTAAGGCTACCAGTCGGAGTATTTTCATGAAGTTTCTATAAAAACAATGATTGATAGCAGTATCAGACATCTTTATCAGAATTTTCCATCATTTCTATGAGTCTTGGGTGGCCTCACTCCGTCTAGGATAGACCCAGGCTCAGTCGCTCTAGCCAAACTTCACCGGTTCTTGCTGACGTGGCTCGTCTGCGCCGGCCCATATGTCCGATTCGGAACAAGAACGATAGTTAAATACATCGTACGCGCAGAAAACCTTAATTATTTTTTCATGTTTTTGCGTAGCTTGGCCCCTCTAGTGAACGAAAATGTTGAAGGGGCCCATGAAAAACCTTCATTCTTCTTTCAACTCCCTTCTTCATTAAAGAAAAGTCAATCGGAACACATTGTAAATACGAATTTGAATTTCGCGCCAAAATCATTTTCAGAGTTTTTTTGCATGTGGAGTTCGTGCCGTAACTATTTTTCCTGTTGTCTTACGGTCGCACCAACATTCTAGGAAAAAGTGCTAGATGACTGGTGAGAATTGGTGGCGGATATTAATCTTTGACGCCTTCCAACCTCATCGTCCAACATTTTTGACGCGTCAAAGTTTACCAGTGTGGTCTACCGGGCTCAATCATAAAATTGAGCCTGAAAATGGAAAATTGATTTCCAGCACGAACGATAGTTAAGTGCGCTAGAAGAGGACTACCGTAACCTTAGGAATGATGTTATTCGGCTCTCTTAAACAAATTTGATGATACCCAATTGATCAATGATAAAGATAAAGAAGTGAAGAGCGGTGTGTCTTCATTCACACACCGTCCTTCTCCAGAGGTCAGCAGTTGAGGATCTGCCTGGACTACAAGCAGAAAAACAACACCAGCGGTAGTGAAGATGTAGCGAATTCGGAGTCAGAACTTAGAAAATTTTAGAGCCAACTCGAGTGAGATTACAATAGCCTTGTTCTGGCGCAATTGCCTATCGCTCTTGTTGATTCGGAGGCATGACTTGCATACGGTGTCCTGGACATTAAACGGAGGTCCTGCGCACGTCCTTTGATGTTCTGCACACTCCTACTAAGGTCTGCACACGTTCCATGATGTCCTGCACTCTCCTACTGAGATCCTGCACACATTCTTCGACGTCCTGCACACCCCTTCTGGGGTCCTGCACACGTCCCATGATGTCCTGCCCACGTCTACTACGGTCCTGCACACGTACAATGATGTCCTGCACACTCCTACTGAGGTCCTGCACAGGTCCCATGGTGTCCTGCACACTCCTACTAAGGTCTTGCACACGATCCATGATGTCCTGCACACCCCTACTGAGGTCCTGCACAGGTCCCATGATGTCCTGCACACCCCTCTGGGGTCCTGCACACGTCCCATGATGTTCTGCCCACTTATACTACGGTCCTGCACACGTACAATGATGTCCTGCACACTGCTACTGAGGTCCTGCACAGGTCCCATGGTGTCCTGCACACTCCTACTAAGGTCTTGCACACGATCCATGATGTCGTGCACACTCCTTCTGAGGTCCTGCACAGGTCCCATGATGTCCTGCACACTACTGAGGTCCTGCACACGTCCCATGATGTCCTGCACACTCCTACTAAGGTCTTGCACACGTTCCATGATGTCCTGCACACTCCTACCTGCACAGGTCCCATGATGTCCCTGCACGGTCCCATGATGTCCTGCACACTCCTACTGAGGTCCTGCGCATTCTACGACGTCCTGCACACCCCCTCTACATCCCCTACCTGAAGGTCCCGCACACGGTCCTGTCCATGATGTCCTCCCTACTGAGTCCTGCACACGGTCCCATGATGTCCTGCACCTCTACTGGTCCTGCACACGTTCCATGATGTCCTGCACACTCCTACTGAGGTCTGCACGTCCCATGATGTCCTGCACACTCCTACTAAGGTTCCTGCACGTTCCATGCGACCTGTCACACTTCCTACTGAGGTCCTGCACACGTCCCATGATGTCCTGCACACTCCTTACGGTCCTGCACACGTTCCATGATGTCCTGCACACTCCTACTGAGGTCCTGGCACATTCCCATGATGTCCTGCACACCTCCTCCTGGGGTCCTGCACACGTCCCATGATGACCTGTCCTCCAATACTGACGGTCCTACACACGTTCCATGATGTCCTGCACACTCCTACTGAGGTCCTGCACAGGTCCCATGATGTCCTGCACACTCCTACTAAGGTCTTGCACACGTTCCATGATGTCCTGCACACTCCTACTGAGGTCCTGCACAGGTCCCATGATGTCCTGCACACTCCTACTAAGGTCTTGCACACGTTCCATGATGTCCTGCACACTCCTACTGAGGTCCTGCACACATTCTACGACGTCCTGCACACCCCTACTGGGGTCCTGCACACGTCCCATGATGTCCTGTCCACTCCTACTACGGTCCTGCACACGTTCCATGATGTCCTGCACACTCCTACTGAGGTCCTGCACAGGTCCCATGATGTCCTGCACACTCCTACTAAGGTCTTGCACACGTTCCATGATGTCCTGCACACTCCTACTGAGGTCCTGCACACATTCTACGACGTCCTGCACACCCCTACTGGGATCCTGCACACGTCCCATGATGTCCTGTCCACTCCTACTACGGTCCTGCACACGTTCCATGATGTCCTGCACACTCCCACTGAGGTCCTGCACAGGTCCCATGATGTCCTGCACGCTCCTACTAAGGTCTTGCACACGTTCCATGATGTCCTGCACACTCCTACTGAGGCCCTGCACACATTCTACGACGTCCTGCACACTCTACTGGGGTCCTGCACACGTTCCATGATGTCCTGTCCACTCCTACTACGGTCCTGCACACGTTCCATGATGTCCTGCACACTCCTACTGAGGTCCTGCACAGGTCCCATGATGTCCTGCACACTCCTACTAAGGTCTTGCACACGTTCCATGATGTCCTGCACACTCCTACTGAGGTCCTGCACACATTCTACGACGTCCTGCACACCCCTACTGGGGTCCTGCACACGTCCCATGATGTCCTGTCCACTCCTACTACGGTCCTGCACATGTTCCATGATGTCCTGCACACTCCCACTGAGGTCCTGCACAGGTCCCATGATGTCCTGCACGCTCCTACTAAGGTCTTGCACACGTTCCATGATGTCCTGCACACTCCTACTGGAGGCCCTGCACACATTCTACGACGTCCTGCACACCTTACTGGGGTCCTGCACACGTCCCATGATGTCCTGTCCACTCCTACTACGGTCCTGCACACGTTCCATGATGTCCTGCACACTTCCTACTGGGAGGTCCTGCACAGGTCCCATGATGTCCTGCACACTCCTGCTGAGGTCCTGCACATGTATCATGATGTCCTGCCCACTCCTACTGAGGTCCTGCACACATTCTACAACGTCCTGCACACCCCTACTGGGGTCCTGCACACGTCCCATGAAGTCCTGCCCACTCCTACTACGGTCCTGCACACGTTCAATGATGTCCTGCACACTCCCACTGAGGTCCTGCACAGGTCCCATGATGTCCTGCACGCCCTACTAAGGTCTTGCACACGTTCCATGATGTCCTGCACACTCCTACTGAGTGCCCTGCACACATTCTACGACGTCCTGCACACCCCTACACTGGGGTCCTGCACACGTCCCATGATGTCCTGTCCACTCCTACTACGGTCTTGCAAATATCTCTACGACGTCCTGCACACCCCTACTGAGGTCTCACATAGTCAACCGACACTTCAGCACATCCTGCGACGCCTTCTTATCGATGGTGCGCTTTGAACGAATACGCGCCGCGGTCAAGTACATCAACCCGCACAGCGTCCTCTTCCGAGCCGGACGTTCAAAGTACACCACCCTGGAGAGCAAGGTGTTTATATGGAGTCTAAAAAAACAATGACTGATAACGAAAAACCCTTCATTTTCATAAACTATTCTTGAGAGGCCGGTTTCCGAGTTTCAAACGCCCGTTAGGGGCCCAGAAGTCATTATGGTGAGTTCTGACAATTATTTTCGTCATTCCCGTGGCCGATTACCTCTAGTCACAAATTTTCGAGCGATTTGGTCCACGCCTTCCAAAAAAATGGTTTTCGACGGACGGAGGTGGAGGCGGAGGCGGTGGCGGAGGCGGAGGCGGTGGTGGAGAACGTTTTTGCGTACTTTGAGAGGTCATAACTTTAGAAAGCGGGGACCAGTTGGGATGAAAAGTTGCACACATATGTAATTTCTTGCAGCGCGTCGAATAGTGTACAGCTCATACCTCTGTTGACGGTATGAATAGGTGATCTCATTGTAGGGCATCCGCGCGGGAAGAGATCAAAGCCAAATCCTGGTGAGCGCTTCGCGCTCACCACAATTTTCTTTAAACATCCGCTTCGCTTCTACGATTGTGATAATGAGGACTGAACACGATTGCGGAACTGATAGCACCGATCCTTCAGGCTAGTTTGAATTAGTGGGAATGTGTCTGTCAGAAATTAGCGCTGCCAAAATTGTCCAAAATGGGCTGAATTTAATATTAAAAGAGTTTTCAATGAAAAGAAGTCAAGCTTTGATTTGGTAATCGATCGAGTAATCTAGAGCAATACAGGCTATAAAAAGGCGAAATTCATATGGTCCCTACGTGTGCTGGTGCAGGGCGGAAGTTAGAGACAGCTAGAGAGCGGAGGGCAGACGGAGGCTGAGGCATCGCGCGCGTCGCTTGCGCCTCGAATGATGTGAATTACGACGTTTTATAGAGGGTAGCAGTTTAATGACGTTGACGATAACATTTAGATTTACACTTTCGTGTCTCCGCGACTGATAAGATTTCAGCTTGGAATGGCACTGTAAGAATATTGAAGTTACGAACTTTCTAGCGTCATCATGGATGTGCAAAACTTGGTGAACAATCTGAAGAGTACTGCTCTAAGTGTAGGGGAGATGTTCACTCCCGTATTGAAAGAGAGTAAATTCCGGGAGACCGGCGTGTTAACCCCGGAGGAATTCGTGGTTGCTGGCGACCATCTCGTGCATCACTGCTCCACCTGGAAATGGTCCAAAGCTGCCGATCCAAGCAGGTATATGACAGATACGTTTTTAAACTTTTTTCTTTGATGAGGGGACGTATTTCTGGAAATCAGCTTCTCAGGAAACTAGGGGAACGTTCCGCACCTAAACTGAAATTCTCTTTCTCCAAGGTGTTGGAATCTTGGTGTTGACATGAAATACCGCCCTGGTAGATGATGACGTAAATCAGTCCTCCCCCCCCCCGGTCTCTGCGAAGTTAGACCGTGAAACATTTCATTTCGCTTTATAGGACCCGATCATTCCTTCCCGAGGACAAGCAGTTTCTTATAGTTCGAAATGTTCCATGTCATAAGAGATGCCGCCAAATGGAGTATGATCCTAGCCAAGAGAAGGTGAGTATATCTCGATTAGTGCACAGATTAACGTTCTTCATTGTCTGCTATTTATCAGATTCTGTCATCGGAGGAAGTTGGTGCTGAGGAAGGATTCGCCGGTGATGAAGACAGCGGTTGGGTTGATACCCACCACTTTGCTCATGAGAGTGGTGAACAAATCGGGAGCGTTGACCTAGGAACAAAGGTGTTATTCTGTTCGTTTTCTTGTATGTTATAGAGTCCATCCTTTCTGTCTTTTGTTTGTCAAGCACCTACTCATGCCTGATTTTCGCACAAGAATGTGGAAGCGCGAGGGTTTGGTGCGAAACGGTTTGATGATGCGACGAAGTGTAATAACAGATCCTGGTTCTTCAGCATGGTCGCGCAGTCTTAAAGGCACAGTCCAACCTTAGAAGTGAATTTTATTTCCCTGCCTTTCTTAGAGAAAATTACACGCTGATCACAACGCTGCGTCCAGAATCGTTCAGAACTCATTTTGAACCGATTTATGGCCCCTTAAAGATTCTGATTTTGAACGGCGAGAAGTGCGCGGACGAGTTGTCTCGAGCCTGGTTTTTCTCGTTATTCGCAGCTATCACACTGGAGTGGGCCGCATTATGAAGCCAGATCAAAAACAAATGGAAGAATATAGATTTTGAAAAGAATCAATCGCGCTTCTCTTCCCTGTTGAGATTGAAAGCTTGTCGGTAGGCGCCACCCATTTTTTCTTTCAAGGGGGGCGTGGTCGACTTTTTCCTCGCCTATTCGGGCGAATTGAGATTTCGCGCTTAGTAGGATCGCTATGCACGGCGGCCTGAATACAATATCAAAAATTACCCCTGAGCATGGACTGTGCCTTTAAAGACGGTGTTCACGATAAATCGAGTTTTCATTGTGAAACACTAGGCTGGTGGAGGGGATAGGATCGACGAATGCAGCGAAAATGGGCCAGAAATCGATAAAGACGGGCGCGATGCGAAGATTTTGTTAGCCCAGTGAGCCTGCTTAGCCCGCCTCGCCCCCCGTTCTGACGAGCTTGTGGCGCCGCGGACGTTTTCGATGGCGAATCGCCAAGAAACTCCTCCACTTCCAGCCTGATCGATTCGCGCACATTTCGTCATTAGCGCGCGCTTGCGGAAACCAGCAGGGCGCGTGGGCTCGTCCGCGCCCTGTTCCTGCGAAAGCGTGCTGCGGCGCGGTTGCTAGTATCCTCAAACAGGTATGTGTGGGATCACCCGGCCGGTTTTTGTCTTTGGTGTCCGAGTGATCTCATATACCTGTCTAAGGATACTAGCAACCGCGCCGTAGCACGCTTTCTCAATCAGCGTGCAGTTTGCGGACTAAACGGCAATGCTTAGATAACTGTGCTTACGTTAGAAACCATTATTTTGGCTTGTTCTGAGGGCTTTTGTTTGCTGTTTCTTCACTATTCGTTAACTCACGACCTAACAACCCCATTTCTGGGTCGAACTCAAATATGATATTCATCATGAATACGGCCTTTAATCCTTCTAGCATTGCATTATATAACCAGGAAAATTTGTTACCTGGGTATGCCAAAGATTTCGAATGGCCGCTGGAAAATTGCGAAATTCCTCAGAAGTCTCTGGTAAAAAAAAATGATTGAAAATCCAGGGTCGACAAAAGTTTCCCTGTTTCATAACCCGTGCCATACATAACCTAGTTGAAGTCCGGAATAACTCTAACACTTCCTGTGATGTCAATCTTCTTCAGGGATCGGAGCAGACTGGATGTGACGACGACGATGAAGGCGATGAGCCCGCCATGGATCTTGATGACTTTGTTGAGTCTGGAGGCTTGGAAGACATAGATCCGAACAGGTTTCATTTCGTTCGATAGTTTTTTATATTATTATTTATTAATTGCAATATATTATCCCTCTTGGAATGACCGACTAGTCGAAGTAATCAAAAACTCCAGGTTGTGCTTATTCTCCGGAGCAGACACTCCAGATAGGCCCAATATAACATGAGAATGTCTTTCAGTCGCCGTGTCCCTCAGTATTGAAAAGGTCGAAGTCGCGTGGTCTGGACGGATTTGTTTTCCACCGTCAGTCGTGTTTCTCCTATTCATTTAAAAAAAAAAGCACATTGTCCCAAAATCATCTACCCTAGTGGTTTGAATAAAATATAGCGCATCTTGTTCTTATTAAAATGGAAAGCCCGAAAATGGGCGGAGAATAGCTGTTTACTACATGCCACACTGCGGTGGTCCCGGACACGGCACAGCGCATTTATTTGTGCCCGAAGAGACCCACTTCCCTTACCACAATGGACCTTTGCACGAATCCTGTAATGGTCTCCCGGTCCCTTAGAGGCGTCGTTCACGATGGATTTCGTGTGATTTCTATTTATTCAATAGGCTCTTGCGCCCTCTATAACAGCTACTTTGAAAAAACCTCGAAAAAATCATGGAATACTGTTGTTTACGTCCGAAATTTCCTCAATCGACTTTTTAGAAAGGAAGGGTCGGTCGCCAGCAATTGATGTGGCAAATTGTGCCAGATGAGGAGGTCCGGCCTCTTTTGACGGGTTTTCACACATTCGCCCTGATATATAGTTATAGTTAGGTCCATCACCTGTTTCCTCAAGAAAAAACATTTAAATCTCACCCGCAGCTGGCGCGGGCAGTTCAAATCTCACCGAAGGATGGCGCTATGGAACGCTGATCAAGTGTGATTAGCGGATCGGCGCACGATACCACCGTGCCAGCTGCGTGTGAGATTTAAATGTTTTTCTCTTGAGGAAACAAGCCACGGACCTAACTATAGGTCCTTGCTTCCTCAAGAAAAAAACATTTAAATCTCACCCGCAGCAGTCGCGTGCGCCGGTGTGCTAATCGATTCAGGCCGTGAGAAGAGCGTAGCTAATCAGTTTACCATACCGCCAGCCGCCGGTGAGACTTAAACCGCCCACGCCAGCCGATGGTGAGATTGAAATGTTTGTTCTTGAAGAAGCAAGCCACGGATCTAACTGTATCTTCACAACGAAGCGTTGATAACCCATCAAACTTCCTACGTTCTCAGACGGGGCCAATCAACTGAATAAACTTGAGAAGCATTGAATGATTTTCAGTGCGAACGATGCCTTTAACCTGTGACGAAAACCAATTCGTGGTTGCAGAAGAAGAAATTCAGAATATTTGAGAAGCCATAAATCCGTTGAAAGTGGGTCCTATGCTAGAGTGAGGACTTATTAAGAAGAGACCGAACGAACGAATTTTGAATAAATTCGTTCATTTTTTATTTCGAACGAACGAATTTCGAATAAATTCGTTCATTTTTTATTCCGAAAGAACGAATTTCGAATAAATTCGTTCATTTTTCATTCCGAACGAGCGAATTTCGAAT
Organism: Aplectana chamaeleonis; assembly: GCA_029168955.1. Lineage (NCBI taxonomy): Eukaryota > Metazoa > Nematoda > Chromadorea > Rhabditida > Cosmocercidae > Aplectana > Aplectana chamaeleonis. The sequence goes on along the minus strand of JAPDOI010000163.1, from coordinate 1,381,752 downwards.
AAATTCGTTCATTTTTTCTTCCGAACGAACGAATTTCGAATAAATTCGCTCACTTTTTATTTCGAACGAACGTTCGAATAAATTCGTTCATTTTTTATTTCGAACGAACGAATTTCGAATAAATTCGTTCATTTTTTATTCCGAACGAACGAATTTCGAGTAAATTCGTTCATTTTTTATTCCGAAAGAACGAATTTCGAAAAAATTCGTTCATTTTTCATTCCGAACGAACGAATTTCGAATAAATTCGTTCATTTTTTCTTCCGAACGAACGAATTTCGAATAAATTCGCTCACTTTTTATTTCGAACGAACGTTCGAATAAATTCGTTCATTTTGTATTTCGAACGAACGAATTTCGAATAAATTCGTTCATTTTTTATTCCGAACGAACGAATTTCGAGTAAATTCGTTCATTTTTAATTCCGAACGAACGAATATTCGAAATTCGTCCATTTTTATTCGAACGAACGAATATTCGAAATTCGAATATTCGAATGACGAATAAAAGCATCCATAGCATTATCGCGCAACTGCGAAGTGAGCGGCACTAACAAGTTGAATTCTTCTTCTAGAGCTTTATTTCCACTTACAATTGGAATTAATAAGGCACGACTCATCTCTAGACCTGTACGGGCTACAACGCAAAGAATGCTACAAAATCAACCTTTCCTCTGTAGCTTAGCCTAAGGAGCTTATTCGAGGATCTTACTAACTTTGCCTGCCCCATTAGCCAGCGAGATTGGTGGAGCCGAGCTCCATAGTTATCTCCAGAGGGTGCTTTCGCCTCTATGGTTCAAAGGCAGTGTTCACGATAATCTTTAATTTTGAAATTATTCGCTATATCGATTAACTGGCCCCCGGGTAGATATAAAATGACGTAGAAATTGAGAAAAACGCAACAGAAGTACGCGAAATCCTTAAGTATCACCCCGCCTCTTAAGTATCAGAGGAATTGTTTGTTGTGACAATGAAATCTTTTGTGGACGCGTCCTTTGCAATTCTTTACTCTCTATTGCTCCGTTCCTTCCTTAGAGCCCTAACTGATTCTGCTTTGCATGAAATATTCTTCTATTTTCGATTGACACAGTTTTCCAACGGTGACAACCACCATTAACATGTTTATCCGACCGGACAACTGGCCCATGTTAAAGAATAATGTCACTGAAATACGACGTTTTAATGCGTTTCTCGCCATTTCTTCGTAATTTTGGTAACACTTGAAGGCCAGCGCATTGTTTCATGTGTAAAACTCGCGGATGAAAATTATCGTGAACACTGCCTTTGAATGAGAGGCGCAGAGTTCTGCTGGAGCCAACAATGGGGTTCGGCTCCACCGACCTGGCTGGCTTACTCTGAGAGAATCTTTTGCGCTAGTACCGTGATGCTCCCGTGATTCGCGTTCGTTCCGCGATAGTTACCCAATCGACTCATCCGTTGACATTTTCGTTCTCATACCGTGATAATACCGCGATCGTTGAGAGGTTTACGGCGCTAATACCGTGGTGCACTCGCGATCCGCGATGGTACCGTGATCGTCTCCCCCCGCTCCCGCGTTCTCATGTTGTGCAGATTTCTAGAGCAGCGCGAAATGCGGCGAGGGCAATCGCTCCAGCCGCGAAGCGGCTGGAGAGGTTTGGTTTTTACCTTATATATATATATATATATATATATATATATATATATATATATATATATATATATATATATATATATATATATATATATATATATATATATATATATATATATATATATATATATATATATATATATATATATATATATATATATATATATATATATATATATATATATATATATATATATATATATATATATATATATATATATATAGTATGGTGGATTACTGGTCGAGAGAGCGCCGCATGTCGAACACATGTGGCACGCACGCAAAGCGAGAAGAGTAATGATCCCATCACTACCTCCTCGTTTGCGTGCGTGCCCCATGTGCTCGACGCGGCGATCTCTCGAGCAGTAATCGACGATATATATATATATATATATATATATATATATATATATATATATATATATATATATATATATATATTATATATATATTTTTATTTTTTTATTTTTTTATTACATAGGCAAGCCTGTGTAGTCAAAAACAATGTTCGAACCGACCGCAAAGTACGAATGAACCATAAGAAGTTGAACCATGGAAACGAGAAAAACAACATAACGGGACAGAAAAATGCGCATTGCAGCACGAATCAACCTAACGGAAAGAATCACAAGCTATCCAGCCAGTCAGGAAGGGCTACTTGTACGATCAGCCAGCTCAACATTTTCTCGAATGAAATTCGAGCTTCGTGTTGATCTGATAGGCAACACTCGCTCGGGTGAAACATCGAGAGGGCCTGGATGCGGTACCATCAGAAGGCTGGAAGAATCTCGCGATCGTCCCGCGATAGTTCCAAGCTCGGTTCGTCGCGGATCCGCGATGTAACGCCCCGAATACGTCAATGTATAGACGCGATTCGCCCTCAGGTTGAAACTGGTAGGATCTCGCAATTGTTCCGTGATAGGCCCAGGCTCGACTCTTCGCGGTTTTGCTATAGAGCATCGTGGGAGCATCGATGAACGAACGCGGTACACTCTCGGTTTGAGACTGGCAGAATTTCGCGATCGTTGCGCGATAGCCCCATGCTAGAATCCTCTCGGCCCCTACCAGAAACCGGAGATTCTATCCGCGAACGATCGCGGGGGATCCTCTCAGAGTATGGAGCGAGCAAAGTTAGGAATCCGAAATATCATTCGACGCAGAATTCTACGTAGATTTTAAAAACAACCCTCTTCAGGTCAAAGAGTTATAGGCGAAAAACCGGTGTTTTGTGAAATGAACTAGGCTGAAGGATCGAGAGTAGTTTTTCAAACTGGAAGCACAAGTTGACGCAGAATTCCATCTCCAAGCACAAAAAAGTTATGGACGAAGAACCGGCAGTGACACCCACACAATCCTGAAAATGACTTGCATGAATGTTGGGTGATTTTCATTCTTTTTCGAGGCGTGTACTGGGTGGAGATCGGAGTACGGGGCGGAGTTTATTGCTCCGTCGGCCAATCGACAGACGTCTCTCCACCACTTAAGACGTGGGTGATCGGTCAACGGAGGGATAAACCCCACCCCCACGTATTCCCATCTCCTCCTGTGCCTCGGGGCGTGTCTTTTCCCAATTTTTCCAATGATGGAGGTTCCCCCTTCACCTGCCCAGAGGTGGGGGTTGGTGGAGTACATGGCTCCACCCAGCGAAGCTATGGTTGGTGTTATCATTGCCCAGCGGCATGGACAAATGGGAGTGGCCAAGTGCGATTGCCATATGGCTCCCCCTGTTAGAACCGCCCTAGTAGCCTCATCAGACGGTGTGGGGAAAAAATTTAGTTCTTGCGTTCGGGAAAATGGAACAATGGAGTAATGAAGAGACTGACATCAGTCTCGAAAGGTATGTCGATTCCTTCATACATTGGAGCTGATTTTCATATTTTTTGTTAATCCAGCTCGGGTATTCAAATTGGAATAACGTTCGAATATTCACCTTTGCGAATAATCGAATTCGGATAATATTCGAATATTCACCTTTCCCGAATAGTCGAATTCGAATAATATTCGAATATTCACCTTTCCCGAATAGTCGAATTTGAATAATGTTCGAATTTTCACCTTTTGCGAATAGTCGAATTCGAATAATGTTCGAATTTTCACCTTTTGCGAATAGTCGAATTCGAATAATGTTCGAATTTTCACCTTTTGCGAATAGTCGAATTCGAATAATGTTCGAATTTTCACCTTTTGCGAATAGTCGAATTCGAATAATGTTCGAATTTTCACCTTTTGCGAATAGTCGAATTCGAATAATGTTCGAATATTCACACTTTTCGAATATTCGAATGTTCGAATAAAAATTCGTTCGAAAAATTCGAATATTTATTCGAACTCGAATATTCGGTCCTCACTCTATTCTATGCTAGTCTGGAAACACCACTATGATCAGCCCGAAATTCTCTCAAATGCCAGCAGAGGAACTGGAAAAAGGCTCTGAGACCAAACTATTCCTCTAACCATAAGTTCGGTGACAAATAGTCTGAAGATGTCTTATGTACACGAATGAGGTAAAACATGATATCGTTTTGAGAATGTAGTTTTCTCACTGCCTCAAGTGTATAGAAAACCTTAATGCTGATGTAATAGCGTATACAGAAAGAGTGACTCTGTATGTTTGTAAATGGATTTTGAAGTGTCAGTTCTGTCAGAACTTTCCTAGTATGTCATAGGTGCCCCCGCAAACTAAACGATTAATCTTAACAAAATCCCTGTTTCAACCGCCAGGGTAGATGGAATGCTACCTGAGAGCACACTTTTTGCTCATTTTAATATCATGAATTGTCTGGTTAAAAGCTGTGGTATTGGACGAACGATCGTGTAATTTCCTAGATATGTTGCACCTCAGACAGTTACTGTAGCTGAAATGGAGAGACCTCGAACTTACGATTTGCACATCGTATATGACAAATATTACCAGGTCAGTCTAGATGTGATGCTGTCATTCCAAGGTGTAGAATTGATTTTCAAATCTACGGTTTTTTTCTTTTTGTAGAGGTATTACGCCTTCGGCATAGTGGCAAAGGTGCGAGCGAGCGAGCAATGATGAGGGGTGGGGAGCGCTACGCAAAGCGGTCGCGTGCGCGGCCAAACTGCTTAGCGCTCCCCACCTCTCATCATTGCTCGCTCGCTTGGACCTTTTTCACTATGCCGAAGGCGTTAGGGTGTCTGGGAAGTTTTGAGGTTTTCCAGTATTTTTGTTCAAATTTTCATCTTAATAGAGAGGCAGTTTACTCAGTATAACAGTTTTCGTTAATCTAGAGTATCTTTCTCCATTTGTTAGGCTTATCTCCTTCTGTGCACAAAGTTTGGTCCATTTTACGCAAGTGGCAAAATTAGATTCAATTCTGTTATTAACAGATCGTATTACTTCATATGACTGTCAGTAGTTTTGTGAAGGGAAAGTATTCGAATACCAATACCGGTTCTTTTGTTTCCTTCAGGTTCCAAGGCTGTTTTTGATGGGTTACGATGAGAACCGAAAGCCTTTGACCGTGCAGCAGACATACGAGGATTTCTCAGCCGTCAGTTGGTTTTGTGCTGTTTTCTTCAGTTTCATTATAATACCAAACCTTTTTCTTCATTCTGAAGGATCATGCGCATAAAACGATTACCGTGGAAGCGCATCCTCATATTGATTGTGATATGCCCACTGTACATCCTTGTCGTCATGCTGAGGTATGTGCCATAGATTAGTTCCTTTTTTTTTGTTTTGTTTCTCGAACTTCTACTTTTTTGTGTGTTATCTCCTTGGTAGTAAATGTAGGGTACTATTCCACTTCTCGAACGGTAGTATATTTGCACAGTGAAACATTTTTGTTGCTGAGCGCGATTTTGAGCTTTCCAGCGATTAAGGTAGATTTTGGTACATTTGTGGCGGTACTTTGAGCGGGTTCAGCGACGTTGCGACCGGGCACAGCGGGTGGATGGGGTCGTAAAAACGGCCTAGAAAAGGGAAATACAATAATCTGTGGAGAGAATCGTAAAAATTCAGGCTAAATTTCAACCTTGAAGGGGAAGTTTGTTAATCATTCGAACATTTTTAGAACATTTCGATCACCACTGGTGGGGGGGGGTCGTAGCTTCATCCAGATCGGTCGCAACACTCCGTTGGACCCTGAATTTGAGGTCCTGGTCACGAATCCAGTATCCTTTTCTCGATTTCGGGCGTATTATGTCGTTTTCGGTAGAGATTAATGCTTTTTGGCCACCGCAGCCTGCTGTAATCCTTCGAAATTTGCAAAATAGACAACGAATTCGTGGTCAGCACCCTTAAAAAACTCAATTGGCAAAGTTTTGATCAAATCGTCGAATCGCAGACATTGACGAAACCATCGTGTACCTGGTGTCATCTCCTGAGAACTTTTAACGTCTTACATAATCGTTTAGCACCCCCCCCCCCGCTTAGCCGCTTTGGACAAAGCTTGGACGACAATTTTCCACCTTCGGAGTCCGAAATGTGTAAGAAGAGCGCGAAATACCTCATTTATAGATGATGAAGCGCCTGCTAGACCAACTGGCCGAGAATGGAAAGGAGCTAGGTGTTCATGAGTACCTGCTGATATTTCTCAAATTTGTGCAGGTATTAGCACGGCCCCTTCAATGGCTGCTGATCCCCGGAATTTTCTTTTGCAGGCTGTCATCCCTACTATCGAGTACGACTATACGAGGTCAATTAAGTTGTGAGGTTCACTGTGATGTGCTCTGACGCTTTTCCTGAGGAAGAAATGCCCTACAAGCTCGGGTCTGCATTGTATAGTCTTTTTTATACGTCTCACACCCAGTTTGTTTGCGTATAAGGTTTATTCGTTCAAGGTTTTATACATTGCCTAATATCCATATCATGTGATAACAAGCTCCTGCTAACGTTTTGTACATTTCGGAAACGATTTCCCGCCCGAGTGTTTTTGCATATTTTACCAACAATAGCATCATGTTTCATTCAGCCAACTTTACCTTTTCCTCGTCATTTTCCTCATTCACTAAAGCTCTACGAATATGCTATTTATTAGGTTCTGTGAAGAATTGTTGCGGTTTTTTGTTTATATGAATTCAACCGGCATTAATGTGATAAAATTTATTTTCCGAAAGTTTTGTTTGGTAAATCTATACGCGAGAAAGTATTAAAGCATTTCGCTCGCCTATAATTAGTTTTTGTTATTAAAACTTCTATCTATATGACAAATCGAATGGAAATTACTAGAGGGAAAAATGTTTTGCAAAGTCTGGTTGATAGTGCGTCGTGCTCTCACGTTACCGCACAGAAGTTTGTGGACTCCCCTTCTCACTGCATTTCTGGGAGTACCACGAGTTGGGCTAACAAATGTTGACGGTTTTTGAATACATAGGGAATGAAATTCTGAATGGAATGCTGATATGAGACTGGGTTTTGGGGGAGTTTTCGTGAACTATGGAGATTTTAAGGGTATGCGTTAAAAAGTTCTATTTTTCGGGATCGATCTTGCCGAAGGCCGGTCTTCTACCATGTATCTAACATGAGAGGCCGTCTAAGAACCAAGTTTCGAGAATATTTGAAGCAGGTTGTTAGACGTGGCTCCTGTATCGTAACTATATGATAATTTAGCCTTTCTCACGATAGCGATTCTCTTCTAGAATTTGCCTTACGCAGTGACCTTGTTTACCGTAAAGACCTTGTAGTGCAGGTTCTATAATCACGGACGTAAGAGAAAACGTTCGGGAACATTGAGCTTCCATCTGTGATATATAGCCTATCTCCCTCATTTTGAGCCGGTCGAAGTAAGGCTTATCTGGCTTATCATGTCAAAATCTCCTTATCACTTAAGTTTTGCCATGACCAACCGCTCCGCTGCTTGCTCCGCCCGGACTCATCTGAGCAAGCTAGGCTTCACCTAGATTTCTATATAGAAATTCTTTTTTGCGAAACATATCAGTACAAAAAATGGGCCTCAAACATGTGTTAGATTCGTACTAGACAGCTCTGTTGCATATCCAAATTTGGTGCATTTTGGTCGAGCTGAAGTTTAGCGGTAAACAGAATATTAGGCATCGTAGAGGAGGGTGTCCACAAATTTTGGACAATAGTCTACCGGAAATATGAGACAGTTCGTCAAGATGAAAAAACCAAGCTGTGATTATACTAAACGAAAGGTATGGGGCACATCAGCGAGCATTAGCGCCGAATAGGAAAAATTTGTAGTCCAGTATAGTCCGCTCGTAAAATCTAGCCTAGCGAATAGGGGCGCGATCATTCGCGGTGACCTGTGCTGCACAGTCGGTCAGCAGATTGACGATCGCGAGTCATTGCCGACCGCCGCGGCTCCGTCTTCACTAAGGGGTCGTTTATACTTCCACCGCCGATCGGCGCGGCACAGGGCATTTCTCTAGGGGGTCGTTTATACTTCCGTCGCTGAGCGGCGCGGCAAAGGGCATCCTTCAATATTGATCGTACCGCGCCGTGTGATCAATATTAGGCCCTAGTTATACATCGGCGTTTCGCTGCCGCTGGTTTTTGCGGGACGTCTGCGATTGGTCAAATTTCGAAATTGGCTAATAACAGACATGCCTCGGAAGCCAGCGGCGGCTAAACGCTGATGTATAACTAGGGCCTGAGGGGCGTGGCAAAGTGCATTCCTCTAATATTGATCGTGCCGCGCCGCGTGATCAATATTAGGCCCTAGTTAGGGGTCGTTTATACTCCCGCCACCGAGCGGGGCGGCACAGTGCATTTCTGTAATAGTGATCGTGCCGCGCCGCTCGGCGGCGGAAGTATAAACGACCCTTTATGCACCAGCGTTTTGCCGCGGCTGGCTTCCGCGGCATGTCTGCTATTGGTCAATTTCGAAATCTTACCAATCGCAGACGTCCCGCAATAACCAGCTGCAGCGACACGCCGCTGTATAACTAGGGCCTAAACTAAAATTTCTGAAGCGACCTCTGTTTTCTCTGCTAAGAGAACTTCTAGGGCCCCTGATAGTAATTGAAGTGGCAAAAGTTTAGACCTGCTGGACGACTGGAGGGGTACTAAACCCATTTAAGAGTTAATGCATTTGAAGTCAAGACCTTGAAGCTCGACATAAGGAAACGCCAGCATCTCTCCACGCCTTCTCAGGCTCTGTTCATAGGGAACGTCGCTGTGTCAAATGACGCTGCGGGTTTGCATAGTTAACATTTTTTATTGATCTCATTCCCTAGCGACCACTGCAGCCGGCCTGTCGCTGACGGTGGAGGCTTAGCGGCTGTCATTAAAGTTATCAATACCATCGTTAACCCCGTGCCGTCCTCGGACACGTCGCATGCGCCAGCCGTCGAGCGTCGTCTTCCGGCGCATTGACGCCTACCACCTGTCGTTCGCTATGGACGGATTCTCAAGCGGCAATGGGAGGTCACAGCGAAAATCAGCGATCTATACGAGGAAGCGCGCATTTGTTTGGAGCGATATCCGGTGGCATTTCCAACCGCGTCTGCTGTCGAGGCTGTTTTTTTCTTCCCGCTGATTTTTCGTTTTCTTTTTTTTTCGCCTCTTCTCAAAAAATCAAGCCTCTTACGCGTATACGGTACTTGCAACAGACCGCAACAAGAACTCCTTTTCGGCATGGTCTGCAATGAAACAGCCTTCCTCACCGCGGGCCATGGGATTATCCTCAGCGACCAAAAATTGTCCCCCAGACAGCGAGTCGAAACCATTTCCTAAGGGCGGCCTCTAAAGGCCAACTACCCGTCTGTATGAAAGTGGCTTGTGGCCAAAGACTCCATGAACTCCCTAGGTACAGATCCTATGGTGCTATGGACCAGAAGCTTGTGTGCCGTACGGCAGCACCTTTATGTAATGTATGGGATACTTTCGCGATATAGTTGTGCACTCTATATTGCTCCAACGTACCCTGTGTACACTCAAACGTCTGCTGGGTTCAGTAGAAGCAGGGGCACCAACGAGCAGGTACCAACAGACTAGTATACACACACCCCAAGGCGTATAAAAGTAGGCGTCTTTTATACCAGTTGTTCACATGACACCCACGTTGTCACTGAAAGAACCAACAATTCCGAACAGTGTTTCGTGTAAATGAGTGTAGATGAAGTTTTTGTACGGGTCTAGTGGAGGAGGTGGATTTAAATCACTTGGCATTTAAAAACGGTTCAGGCGCAACTTTTTACCTCGTAGGATGCAGAATAGCTACAGCTGGATTATGTTCATATCATGCGCGGAAACCGCAACAAGTGGACCCCGTTTATGATTGGGACGGTGCACCTTGGCGAAGACGCTTACTAACAGCGTCAGGCAAAAATCAGAATACTATGAAGTAAGGTAAGGTCTCGGGCGATCCTGAAGAGCTCTCAACCCTGATTATCGCCAGCAGCGAGCGATAGTATTTTGTCGAGACAGCATGACTCACCGCCTGGCCGCTCGTGATTATTAAATTTGAGGATATTCAAATTCGAGAGCTCAAATGACCCAGATCTTAGGTGGGTCAATAATATAATATATAAAACATCGCTGCTGTTTGTTTATATTAGGATAGTTTTAGTGTGCTAACAGATTGTTTCCTTGACAAGTAATTTTCCCCCACATTGCTCATAAAAACAGTAAATTAACTAATTCAGCTCATTTCATTCAAATCAGACGGCGAATTTCCGTGAGGGGTGATTGCGCGATGAATAGACGCGAAAATTATGACGATCAGTGATTAATTAGTCGGATAGCACTTGCTATTCCAGCAATGGATGAATACTAGTGCAGACATACTTATAGACCGCACAGAAGGAAATAGAGCTCCACGCAGTTACGTGACACACCTACAAACGAGATATAAAAGCAAATATGAATCACTGTCAAGGGGTGAAACCAGACGCTCTATCAATAAGGCGTCATTTGTGTTTTTTTGCCCCCATATTTTCTCTTTTGATTCCGAGTGATTATAGCGAATTTCCGTTACAAGTACCTTGCTCATCACTGACTACCCAAAATAAAAACAAGCGGAACTATTACTTAGCTTCACTATCAGAAAACATATAATAGTTGCAAGACTTTTTTTCAATTTCTTGCAGGGGTGGAATTCACGAAAAGATAACCACGTTTAAGCCATAGCGTGAGGCCGATCGATTTGTACACGATGTGCATGACCATGGCTACGCTAGCCATGGTTAAAACGTGGTTAGCGTTTTGTGAATTCTACCCCAGGATGGCTCGTTTTTTCGCTCGAGAATCTGCTGAGACCGTGGAGGCTGTCACGAAAATGGCCACGTTTTTACAGTCCTTTTTGAAACGACACAACCATCGAATCCTCCTTGCGTTATATCTCCAAGGTGTTCTGGCACTGTCGATTCAGCAACGGATACGAGCGTCCGCCGAAGGATCCGAACCAGGGATGTGCGGCGATCGCCGTTTGTCGTTTGCCGGCTATTTTTGGGACTTTTTTGCCGCTTGTCGTTTGCCGAAATTTTTGTTATTTTTCCGGCAAAACACATCCGATTATCCGTTGTTCGCTCAAGCGTTATCCGGAGTTTCGAGTTATCTGGAGTGGTAGAAAACCTGTTTGAAAACGCGAGTTAACTCGCGGTGAGTTCGCAGTAAACTGCAGGTAAACGCGAGTTTCTTATTTGAAGATTTCTAGGAAAGCGACCGGACATTGCTGAAACTACGCACTCGCATGACACGTTATGAGACATTATAGGCCTGTTACCTTAACGTCGATTTTCGCTCGGCTTTTTGAGAAAATCATGAAAAAACGAATTGTGGATCACCTCCAGAATTTTTCCACTATACCTTCCAATCAGCATGGGTTCCAGAAAGGGAAGTCAACTGTCACTGCTATGGTTGAAGTTTTAAATGACTGGACCAAGCACGTGGATGAAGGCAAGAGCGTGGATGTTGTAATCTTCGATTTTTTTCGAAAGCTTTCGATAGAGTCCCACATCAAAAATTGATGCTCAAGCTCAAAATGGTCGGAGTTCATCCTAGAATTATTGCGTGGCTCCGTTCATTCCTCTCTGATAGCACTTTTTCTGTTCGTAACTCGTTTTCAAGCTCCAGGCCGGGTGCGACATAATTCGCGGCCACGATGTAGAGTTTTGTTCATTTTCAGACGACCTCAAAATTAACCGTGTTGCAGATAGCCAAGCAGGTAACAGCTCGATTCAAGCAGCGATAAATTCTATTACTAAATGGTCTCAAGAGTGGGAGTTGCCTTTGTCTAAAGAGAAAACTAAAGTTTTGCACATGAGGACTTCTTCTTCTTCTTCTTTGCAGCCACAGAGAGGGGTTCTGTCATAGGTTCAGAAACTCGGCCACTAGCACTGGGTTCGTCCACAGATCCATTGTCGTCAATGTAGTCGGTCTTTTCGGGCAATTGAACAGGTGCGCAGTAGTATGCCCTTGACTACCGCAATCAGGACACTCGTCAGGTTTGCTGTTGTCAATCCTATGCAAGTATGACATAAGCATGGGGGAGTGTCCACAGCGTAACGATGCAAGGGTGCACCTGGCACGCCTGCCAAGTTCCATCTCTGTCTCGGAGACCTTTGGAGGTGCGACTCCCAGGATGGGGTTTATGGCAACTCTGCTCAAGTGTTCCTTCACGAATCGGGTATGCTCCGCGCGCAAGAGACGGAGGCGTTCTTGTTGTGCTTCGGTCCATCTCTGCACATCTACTTTCGACAGAGCATCAGCGAAAGGCTTTCTGATACATCTCTCTCTCACCGGGTTTAGTACTCTTCGCGAAGGATGATTCGGCTGCTTCACGATGTTAATGTACATTTGTTGCGCCTGGAGTTGGCAGTGGTCTCTAACTGGCAATATGCGAGCTTCGGCATGTAAGTGCTCTATTGGAGAGCTTTTAGATTAGCCTGTTGCAATTCGCAGAGCACAATTTTGGACGCGCTGCAGCTTGGACCAAGAGGTGTCCGACACGATGTGCTGCCAGACTGGCGCAGCATACTCCAAGGCGGGTTGCACAATAGCCTTATACGTGGTCAGGATCGTTTCTTTATTGCATCCCCAGGACGTTCCACCGAGAGCACGCAGGACGTTGAGTCTTGTTTTCACTGTGGCTTGCTTCTGCTCAGTGTTCTTATGGAACTTTAACGAAGGATCCAACACGAGTCCAAGTAGTTTGGGGAATCGGGTGGCCTGCAATTGAGTTTCGTCCCATTTCACCATGGGATGGGCACTGAGCTCTCAATTATCAGTGGAAAAGACGGTGACGGATGATTTGGAGGCAGAGACTGTGAGAAATTTGCGATCGAAGAAACATTTCAACTCGATCAAGTAGTCATTGATCTTACTGGTGGCTACCTTAATGTCGCGATCTCGGCACAGAATAGTAATATCATCCGCGTATGCAACGACCTTGATGTCTTGAGGGGGAACGGGCAGATCTTCTAGATATAAACTGAAAAGTGCAGGCGATAAAACTCCTCCTTGAGGGACACCAGCGGCGATGGGGATGCTATTGGAAACATGTCCCTGGAATAGCACATTTGCCCGACGTCCTTTAGTGAAGGCAGTTATCCACCGCTTCTGCCATGGCTTGATGGTAGACTTCAACAGACTCTCTGATAGTAGGCCTAGATTGACAGTGTCAAATGCCTTTGTTAAGTCGAGGGCCACACCAACAGTACGTTGGGGTTTGATGGCATTGAAGCCGTCCAGCACATAGCTCACAATTTCCAACAAGGCCGTAGTGGTGGAATGTAATTTATGGAAACCATGTTGGTGCTGCTGTTAGCTGTTATGCTCGGCAAGCTCCTCCACAACCAGCACATAAGGACTCGAAATAGGAACCATGCGTACAATATTCAAGGTACCTCAATTGCATTAGCGGAAGAAGTAAGAGACCTCGGATTTCTGCTTACCAAAAATCTCAGTTTAGACAAACACTGTGACAACATCTCTATGAAAGCAAGTAGAATGGTCAACAACCTTTTCAGAGCTCTTTCAACGCAAATATCAGTGTTTTGATTCATGCGTATATAGTGTAGTCCACCAAGAGTGTCTCATTTACTTATCAATAAGAAGCGGTCGGCTGGGGATCAATGTGCATGAATCCCATACCAGCACGCTCGATACCGATTGAGCGAGAGCGGTTGTGCTGCAACGAGTTTCATGTTCATTGATCTCCAATCGACCGCTTCTCATTGATAAGTAAATGAGACACTCTTGGTGGACTCCACTATAAGTGCTATGTAAGGCCTATAATGGAGTATGGTAAACCAATGTTTAGCCAATACAAGCGGAAAAGCATAGAAAAGTTAGGAAGAATGCAAAATGGTTTTACAAGAAAATTGATGATAAGATCGCTCGGGTTTCTTTATGAGCAAATACCTTCGAGTAAGCAAAGGAATGAAAACTTTGGGTTGCGAAGCCTTTCGATGAGAAGGAAAATGTTCGATCCTCTTTTGCTTCATAAAATTCTCCACGGCCAGTGTGGTCTCCGATCTGCGATCCTCTTCACAGAGAGGGCTTCAGTCACTAGAGGGGATACATTCAAGCTACAACTGAAAAGAGCCAGGCTAGACTGTAGGCGTTACTTCTTTATTAATAGAACAGTGCCATTGTTTGAAAGACTCTGCAGAACATCCGCAATTCCTTTCAGCCGCAACTTATTCAAAAAGCTCTTTCTTAGCAGTTTCACATCCTGATGCTTGCCTATCTGGATTCAATTGAGCTACTCTTGTTTCCTTTCACATAAGTTAATCTTATGTAATAAACATACATACTAGATACGCATAGCGTAAAGAAAATGGTTTATTCTGTCTTTCCTAGAAAAATATTGATTTAGAAAAAAATTTCTGAAGATTTTTGAACTTTTTTCGGCCCGCAGTAAGTCCGCGAAAAACTTCAACTTAAGGGCAGTGTTCACGATGATTTTCGTTCCCGAGTTTTTCACATAAAACAATGTGTTTGCCTTCAAGTGTTACTAAAATTACGAAGAGACGGAGAGGAACGCATAAAAACGTCGTATTTCAGTGACATTTTTCTATAACATGGACTAGTTGTCCGGTTGTTGGATGAACATGTTCATGGTGGTTGTCACCAGCGGAAAATCAAGTCAATCAGAAATAGAAGAATAATTTATGCAATGCAGGATTAGTTGGGACCCTAAGAAACGAACGGAGCAATAGAGAGTAGGGAATTGCAAAGGATGGGTCCACGAAGGATTTCATTAACACAACAAACATTTCCTGTGATACTTAAAGGCAGTGTTCGCGATAAATTTCACTTCCGATATCTCCACCTTTTACGGAAGGTCTGGTGCCCTATATAGCAAGACATGCTTTAAAAGGACACGAAAGACGCGTTTTTGAGCCAAAATAGGTCCTCCCTTGTTTACGTTGATTTTTGAGCGTGGAGGAATTTACCGCTAAAAGGATGATATGTGCCTATCAGTGCAGTGAAGCAAACAGCTCACTTATCAGCACTTCCTTCACTTGATCATTCCTGTAATCTGAGTCTTCGTTTGTTCTTTTCAAGGGGCGGATCTGGGGCATGGGGCGTGTCTGGGGCACCAAAACGCTTGTTTGCAGCCGTTATTTTGCCACTCCTGGCTCGTTTTCTACCGTTCCTTTGGCACTGGGAGCAGGGATGTGCGGCAAAAGATTTTGAGATTTCGGCAAACGGGAATCGGCAAAAAAATCCCAAAAACGGCCAGCAAACGGCAAAAAACCTTATCCCTCAGAATGACCCAAAAGCTATTCACATGTGCCGCTCTACTTTTTTCCTTTTTTCGCATAATTATGTCAATATAGTAATAATTTCAATTCACGAGCATAGTTCCAGTTCAAGGCATCATGAACAGAAACAAGACATGTGAGAGCCCATGGAAACAAAGAAATCGCCGCTGCGGCTCCGCCAGGAAGCCGTTTCGGCTGCTACAGGCACCGAAGCGGCACTATCGCGGAGTCGCAGCGACAATGTCGTGGCGGCCCCGCAATAGTGCAGCTGCTGCTCCGCGGTAGTGCCACTGCGGCTCCGCGATCGGTGGCCGCGTTCTAGCAAAAATAGGACCGACGGCGAGTAACTCATGTGAAATGAGTCATAATACGAGTGGGTGGGCCTACAAACAGAAATACACACCTGAGGTAGCTACGACCTCTGTCTGATTGGGACAGAGGTTAGCCCCATTATAGCGATGTAGGAGATTCGGGATGTACCTCAAACTTGGGCTATTAAACTGGCGAAAATCTCGGTCTATCGCCCGGAACAGTGCATCGCAGTCGACGCGGGTTCGCTGATGCATCCTCTTGGAGCCGTGCAGTTCTAACACGGAACTGCCACGGTACTGTCGCGGCAACGTCGCGGCGTTGTCGACCCTCAAGGCACTGCAACAGAATCGCCACGGCACAGTAATACAAGTTTATCATTTGCCAATGGCACAAAATTCTCACGGAAGTGTAGACGTTTTTCTTTTCAGAGTTTTCCATGTTTGAGGCCCGATATCGTGATATCCTTATCACCGATGAGGCTGCTTTCCTACTCCCTAGTCTGTTCCGAGCTTTAGCCGCTTACATCTGGAGAAAGACGGTGTGTGAATGAAACACACCACACTTCATTTCTTTTATACCCTACCCTTTATCAATTGGGTATCATCAATTTTGTTTACCGTGAGAATTTTGTGCCGTTGGCAATTTGTTATCGTCTCACAGTAATCAAAGTGCCGCTGCAGTACTACCGTGTAGTTATCGCGGCACAGTCGAGGGTCGCGGTACTTTCCTGACACTGCCGCGGAAGACATTCTCAGATTCCCTGTCCATGTGAGTGGCACGAATGCTTCCTGCTTTTTTTAGCTACGCCAGAATCTGTCAGAACTCTGAAACAGAAACTAAAACACCACTTTGGAGTTGAACTATCCACATGTTGCACTATATCCGACAAAGTAAATACTTTCCGTATGGCCATCCATCAGTTTTTTGAGTCCTAGTAGGTCAAATGATGGCAGCTCACTGCGTCAATGATTAGACGGTGGGGGGGGGCTAGAACCCGTGAAGCCTATACTCACGACCATGAAGGCACGGCATACCCAGATAATGGAACACCACTTTTCCTTCTACAGCATACCGTAAACGCTCGCCTATCAGAATACATATGGTGAGATTATGAAGATTTTTATCCCTCATCTTACTCAGAAACGGCCAGGCGACGAAGAGGAGAGCAGATAAATCAAAACCCTCGGATAACGGTTAGCGAACAACAGGTAGTCGGCTCACCCCTTGTGCCTACATGGCCGTGAGCATAGCTCGCGTTTTGTTTCAATGTTTTGCCGAGTTTTGCCGGCAAAACAACAAAAATTTTGGCAAACGACAAACGGCAAAAAAGTCCCAAAAATGGCCGGCAAACGACAAACGGCAAACGGTAATTGCCGCACATCCCTGACTGGAAGCCTAGGATCCTTCTCCCCTATCATTTTACTGTGGAAAGTCAACGAGGATGATCATCGTGAACACTGCCTTTAAGAGGCGGGGTGATACTTAAGGATTTCGTGTATTTCTGGTGCGTTTTTCTCAATTTCTACGTCAGTTTAGTTCTACTCAGGGGCCACTTAATCAATATAGCGAATAATCTCAAAATTCAAGATTATTGTGAACACTGCCTTTGAAGGCAGTTTTCACGATAAGAATCGTTTTTCTGCTTTTCCGCCTATGTTGGTCCCTCAAAAATTGAGCTAGAGAAGCATGGTGGACGAGTTGTCCGAGGCTTGTAACTTCCGTCTTTTGCAGCCGATGTATGCGAGCTGACCGGCACAGGACACCCAAAAAATCATTTTTCATATTCCATGCTTATCTTGGAGAGAGCCACTCTCTGATCACAATGGTATCTCTGAAATCGTTCAAGGATTCCTACCAACGAATATATAGTGCTTATCTGGGTCAAATTCCGGTCCGCAATCGCGTCTCGACACGCTTCGCGGCCGCACGCGCTCGAGTCAATCGAGTTTCCAGCTCCTAAGCCGACTCGATATAGCATTTTTATGCAGTATTCTTCAATTTTGTTTAGTTTCTAGTTTCTAAAACCCACCTAGAGTCAACAGATCGGCAGCTGCGGCGCTGGAGACTCTTCCGACTCGAGAGCGCGCGGCCGCAAAGCGTGTCGAGACGCAATTACGGACCGGAATTTGACCCAGATAAGCACAGTAGCTGCTTGGAAATTCCTTTATTCTTAGGGCGAAAATTTCGCGGACGAGTTGTCTCAGGCCTGTACTTCTCTTCATTCGCAATCGCTGCACGCGAGCAGAACAGGATGAGGAGATGGGCCGGAATTGGACTGAAGAACGGCGAAATCTTGAGAATTCATCCATCCATTTAGCCGCGATCGTGTTCGTAAATCTGGTAGTGGGCCGGGCCTGTGGTGGTGAGCGAAGGAGGTCGGGCCTGTGGTTGTCGCTTATATCTCGCTTATTAGAAGGAATTGAGATCTCGTATTTGCCACGTGTTATACAGGAGGGGTCTTCTACAAAATCAAAAAAAAATCACAAAATTCATGTCTGAGGGTGCTTTTAACGCGAGCTGACAGAGAAATTGGAACTAGTTTGCGAATGAGAAAAATTGTGGTGAGCGCGAAGCGCTCACCAGGATTTGGCTTTGATCTCTTCCCGCGCGGATGCCCTACAATGAGATCACCTATTCATACCGTGAACAGAGGTATGAGCTGTACACTATTCGACGCGCTGCAAGAAATTACCTATGTGTGCAACTTTTCATCCCAACTGGTCCCCGCTTTCTAAAGTTATGACCTCTCAAAGTACGCAAAAACGTTCTCCACCACCGCCTCCGCCTCCGCCTCCACCTCCGTCCGTCGAAAACCATTTTTTTGGAAGGCGTGGACCAAATCGCTCGAAAATTTGTGACTAGAGGTAATCGGCCACGGGAATGACGAAAATAATTGTCAGAACTCACCATAATGACTTCTGGGCCCCTAACGGGCGTTTGAAACTCGGAAACCGGCCTCTCAAGATTAGTTTATAAAATTGACGGGTTTTTCGTTATCAGTCATTGTTTTCTTAGAGACTCCATATAAATACCTTGCTCTCTAGGGTGGTGTACTCTAAACGTTCGGCTTGGAGCAGGACGCTATGCGGAAGGGTTGTTTTTGAGCGTGGCGCGTGTTTGTACCATGCGCACCAAAGATAAGAAGTCGTCGCAGGGTGTGTTGAAGTGTCGGTTGACTATGCGAGACCGCAGTAGGAGTATGCAGGACGTCGTGGAACTACAGCAACCCCTCAGTAGGGGTGTGCAGGACGCCGTAGAATGTGTGCAGGACCTCAGTAGGAGTGTTCAGGACCTTAGTAGGAGTGTGCAGGACATCATGGGACCTGTGCAGGACCCCAGTAGGGGTGTGCAGGACCTCAGTAGGAGTGTGCAGGACATTTTGGGACCTGTGCAGGACCCCAGTAAGGGTGTGCAGGACGTCGTAGAATGTGTGCAGGACCCCAGTAGGGGTGTGCAGGACCTCAGTAGGAGTGTGCATGACATTATGGGACCTGTGCAGGACCCCAGTAGGGGTGTGCAGGACCTCAGTAGGAGTGTGCATGACATTATGGGACCTGTACAGGACCTCAGTAGGAGTGCGCAGGATATCATGGAACGTGTGCAGGACCCCAGTAGGGGTGTGCAGGACGTCGTAGAATGTGTGCAGGACCTCAGTAGGAGTGTGCAGGACCTTAGTAGGAGTGTGCAGGACATCATGGGACCTGTGCAGGACCCCAGTAGGAGTGTGCAGGACATCATGGAACCTGTGTAGGACCCCAGTAGGGGTGTGCAGGACATCGTAGAATGTGTGCAGAACATCAGTAGGAGTGTGCAGGACATCATGGGACCTGTGCAGGACCCCAGTAGGGGTGTGCAGGACGTCGTAGAATGTGTGCAGGACCTTAGTAGGAGTGTGCAGGACATCATGAAACATGTGCAAGACCCTGTAGGGATGAGCAGGACTTCATGGAATGTGTGCAGGACATCAGTAGGAGTGTGCAGGACATCATGAAGCGTGTGCAGGACCCCAGTAGGGTTGAGCAGGAAGTCATGGAATGTGTGTAGGACCTTAGTAAAATTACACAGGACATCATGGAACGTGTGCAGGACCCCAATAGGGGTGTGCAGGACATCATGGAATGTGTGCAGGACCTTAGTAGGAGTGTGCAGGACATCATGAAACGTGTGCAAGACCCCCTGTAAGGATGATCAGAACTTCGTGTAATGTGTGCAGGACATCAGTAGGAGTGAGCAGGACATCATGAAGCGTGTGCAGGACCCCAATAGGGGTGTGCAGGACATCATGGAATGTGTGCAGAACCTTAGTAGGAGTGTGCAGGACATCATGAAACGTGTGCAAGACCCTGTAAGGATGATCAGAACTTCGTGGAATGTGTGCAGAACATCAGTAGGAGTGTGCAGGACATCATGAAACGTGTGCAAGACCCCTGTAAGGATGAGCAGGACTTCATGGAATGTGTGCTGGATCTCAGTAGGGGTGTGCAGGACGCCGTAGAATGTGTGCAGGACCTCAGTAGGAGTGTGCAGGACCTTAGTAGGAGTGTGCAGGACATCATGGAACCTGTGCAGGACCCCAGTAGGGTGTGCAGGACTTCGTAGAATGTGTGCAGGACCTCAGTAGGAGTGTGCAGGACCTTAGTAGGAGTGTGCAGGACATCATGGGACCTGTGCAGGACCCCAGTAGGGGTGTGCAGGACCTCAGTAGGAGTGTGCAGGACATTTTGGGACCTGTGCAGGACCCCAGTAAGGGTGTGCAGGACGTCGTAGAATGTGTGCAGGACCTCAGTGGGAGTGTGCAGGACCTTAGTAGGAGTGTGCAGGACATCATGGGACCTGTGCAGGACCCCAGTAGGGATGTGCAGGACCTCAGTAAGATGTGCATGACATTATGGGACCTGTACAGGACCTCAGTAGGAGTGCGCAGGATATCATGGAACGTGTGCAGGACCCCAGCAGGGGTGTGCAGGACGTCGTAGAATGTGTGCAGGACCTCAGTAGGAGTGTGCAGGACCTTAGTAGGAGTGTGCAGGACATCATGGGACCTGTGCAGGACCCCAGTAGAAGTGTGCAGGACATCATGAACCTGTGTAGGTCCCCAGTAGGGGGTGTGCAGGACATCGTAGAATGTGTGCAGAACATCAGTAGGAGTGTGCAGGACATCATGGGACCTGTGCAGGACCCCAGTAGGGGGTGTGCAGGACGTCGTAGAATGTGTGCAGGACCTTAGTAGGAGTGTGCAGGACATCATGAAACATGTGCAAGACCCTGTAAGGATGAGCAGGACTTCATGGAATGTGTGCAGGACATCAGTAGGAGTGTGCAGGACATCATGAAGCGTGTGCAGGACCCCAGTAGGGTTGAGCAGGACGTCATGGAATGTGTGTAGGACCTTAGTAGGAGTGTGTGCAGGACATCATGAAACGTGTGCAAGACCCTGTAAGGATGATCAGAACTTCGTGGAATGTGTGCAGGACATCAGTAGGAGTGTGCAGGACATCATGAAACGTGTGCAAGACCCCTGTAAAGGATGATCAGAACTTCGTGGAATGTGTGCAGGACATCAGTAGGAGTGTGCAGGACATCATGAAGCGTGTGCAGGACCCCAATAGGGGTGTGCAGGACATCATGGAATGTGTGCAGGACCTTAGTAGGAGTGTGCAGGACATCATGAAACGTGTGCAAGACCCCTGTAAGGATGATCAGAACTTCGTGGAATGTGTGCAGGACATCAGTAGGAGTGTGCAGGACATCATGAAACGTCTGCAAGACCCCTGTAAGGATGAGCAGGACTTCATGGAATGTGTGCAGGATTCAGTAGGAGTGTGCAGGACCTTAGTAGGAGTGTGCAGGACTTCATGGGACCTGTGCAGGACCCCAGTAGAAGTGTGCAGGACATCATGGAACCTGTGTAGGACCCCAGTAGGGGTGTGCAGGACATCGTAGAATGTGTGCAGAACATCAGTAGGAGTGTGCAGGACATCATGGGACCTGTGCAGGACCCCAGTAGGGGTGTGCAGGACGTCGTAGAATGTGTGCAGGACCTTAGTAGGAGTGTGCAGGACATCATGAAACATGTGCAAGACCCCTGTAAAGGATGATCAGAACTTCGTGGAATGTGGGCAGGACATCAGTAGGAGTGTGCAGGACATCATGAAGCGTGTGCAGGACCCCAATAGGGGTGTGCAGGACATCATGGAATGTGTGCAGGACCTTAGTAGGAGTGTGCAGGACATCATGAAACGTGTGCAAGACCCCTGTAAGGATGATCAGAACTTCGTGGAATGTGTGCAGGACATCAGTAGGAGTGTGCAGGACATCATGAAACGTGTGCAAGACCCCTGTAAGGATGAGCAGGACCTCATGGAATGTGTGCTGGATCTCAGTAGGGGTGTGCAGGACGCCGTAGAATGTGTGCAGGACCTCAGTAGGAGTGTGCAGGACCTTAGTAGGAGTGTGCAGGACATCATGGGACCTGTACAGGACCCCAATAGGGGTGTGCAGGACATCATGGAATGCGTGCAGGACCTTAGTAGGAGTGTGCAGGACATCATGAAACGTGTGCAAGACCCCTGTAAGGATGATCAGAACTTCGTGGAATGTGTGCAGGACATCAGTAGGAGTGTGCAGGACATCATGAAACGTGTGCAAGACCCCTGTAAGGATGAGCAGGACTTCATGGAATGTGTGCTGGATCTCAGTAGGGGTGTGCAGGACCTCAGTTCAATGTTCAGGACACCGTATGCAAGCCAGGCCTCCGAATCTACAAGAACGATAGTTAAGTCCGCCAGAACAGGGCTACCGTAATCTCACTCGAGTTGGCTCTAAAATTTTCTAAGTTCTGACTCCGATTTCGCTTCATCTTCCTACAGGTGGTGATGTTTCCTGCTTTTTAGTCCAGGCAGATCCTCAACTGCTGACCCCTAGAGAAGGACGGTGTGTGAATGAAGACACACCGCTCTTCACTTCTTTTATACTTTATCATTGATCAATTGGGTATCATCAAATTTGTTTACGAGAGCCGAATAACATCATTCCTGAGATTACGGTAGTCCTCTTCTGGCGCACTTAACTATCGTTCGCGCTGGGAATCAATTTCCATTTTTCAGGCTCAATTTCATGATTGGAGCCCGGTAGACCACACTGGTAAACTTTGGCGAGTCAAAAACGTTGGACGATGAGGTTAATATCCGCCACCAATTCTCACCAGTCATCTAGCCCTTTTTCCTAGAATGTTGGTGCGACAGTAAGGTAACAGGAAACATTGGTTACGGCACGAACTCCACATGCAGAAAAACTCCGAAAATGATTTTGGCGCGAAATTCAAATTCGTATTTACAATGTGTTCCGATTGACTTTTCTTTACAAATGAAGGTTTTTCATGGGCCCCTTCAACATTTTCTTTCACTAGAGGGGCCAAGCTACGCAAAAACTCATAGAAATGATGGAAAACTCTGATAAAAGAGGCCTGATACTGCGCTATCAATCATTGTTTTTATTAGAGCTCTACGGAAATACTTCGACTGGTAGCCTCACCAATGGGCCGTTCATTTCATTTCTGTCTTGAGTGGTGCGTGCCCCCCGTCTAGAAGAGTGCCTAGAACCTGTACAATTGGGTCATTTTGAAACTCATTTCTTCATTTTTCGACTTTTAAATTCAAAAAGTATATGCCTTGCATCTATTTGTAGGAAGCCGCGTTGCAACAATTATCTTGCAGTCTTAGCAGCGGAGCGGTTGTTTCTTCATTTCTACCACTATGTTTTCGAAAAAAACAACTTGACTTCTGGAGCTCGACGATATTGTAGAAGGGAAACCCTTGTAAAAAGTTGTCAAATTTCTGAAAGTTGGGCTCCGCAGAAAAGGTCAAGGATTTGGCATTGCTCCTAAATGTTGTGAAATTGTTTTATTGGATTTGGCTCTCAACTTGATTTTTCAAATGTAGTGAAATTGTCGAATTGATTTGGCTGTGATGATACTATATGCAGATAACATAATCATTAAATCTAGTGAAATTGTTGCAAACGGATTTGGCAGGAGCTCTATCAATTATCACAGTCAAATCACGCGTCAGAAGGTCCTCTGGCGAGCGAATGAAGACAAAAAGAAAAAATAAGAATCCTCAGTCAACAATGCTGAACGAAACGTGGCCTTATGGGCTAGAATTAAGGTTTCCGAATGCTATTCTGCCCTTTCAGTGTAGCTCCCACTAACAATAAGGTACCAGACCTTCCCTCACCGATGAGATAAAAATCATGAAAACGAAATCTAACGCAATTTACTCGCTACTGACTCTATGTCTTCGTGTCCTAAACGCTTTCACGGTTCGCATTGTATAGAAACGTTTTTGCTGCTAGGTTCATTCCTGTTCTCATTCGATTCAATATGCGCTTCAAGGAAAACCCCTTCTGACGCGTGATTTGACTGTGATAATTGATAGAGCTCCTGCCAAATCCGTTTGCAACAATTTCACTAGATTTAATGATTATGTTATCTGCATATAGTATCATCACAGCCAAATCAATTCGACAATTTCACTACATTTGAAAAATCAAGTTGAGAGCCAAATCCAATAAAACAATTTCACAACATTTAGGAGCAATGCCAAATCCTTGACCTTTTCTGCGGAGCCCAACTTTCAGAAATGATGGACTGTTTTCGAAAAAGTACTCCGGAGAACTTTTTCTGAAGCTATCCATCTTTCTCTTCATTCATAATCTATTTCCATTTTCTCTACCAGCTCACGTTATGTTGCAGTTTCGCGCGAATTTACCGCGAGATCACCACCCAGTTGTATTATGACTCATTTCATATGAGTTACTCGCAGCCTGTTCTAGTTTTGTCAGAGTGCCGCTACCGATCGCGGAGCCGCAGCGGCACCACCGCAGAGCCGTAGCGGCACAACCGCGGAGCCACAGTGACACTACTGCGGAGTCGCAGCGGCACTATCGCGGGGCCACCACGACATTGCCGCGGCGACTTCGCGATAGTGCCGCTTTGGTGCCTGGAGGAGCCGAAGCCCCAGCGGCATTTCTTTGATTTCTATGAGGTCCCTCTACGTCTGGTTTTTGTTCATCTGATGTCTTGAAATGAAACTACTCCCTCGAATTAGAACTATTGGAATGTTGACATAAGTATTGGAAAAAAGGAAAAAAAGTGGAGCGGTACACGTGAATAACTTATAGAGCCAATCTAAAAGATGAGTGTTTTTGCCGTTTGCCGTTCGCCGGCCGTTTTTGGGATTTTTCTTGCCGATGGTCGTTTGCCGAAATCTCAAAATCCTTTGCCGCACATCCCTGCTCTGAACACGAGAGTATTCAATGCTTCCAACTAGGGAGCCTCGAATGGTGTACCCCCGGATCAGAGAGCTGATAAATGTTTTCTAGTCAACTCTGGCACGCCCTCTTCGATTCTGAACTCGGATTTTGCTACGGACATCTGAGAAAAAAGTTATAGCCTGTCAAAGTTCGTATTTCCCGCCTTTTTTTCCTATCAAAAACGCACATTAGTGTTTGCGAAATCCGGAAACGGACCTCATGCTTGTGTTCAGCGCCCAAACCACTCCACTGAGCGAATTTCGGGTGAAGGCACATTTTCCAAACTTTGCACAGACTGATAGCGTTTTGGGCTTGTGCGGATTTTTGGTTGGGCACTTAGGCCCGTAGTAAAGCCGGCGAAAATTTCAGTTCAGCCTATCTGAGTCCATGTTCTGAAAAGAATTCAGATGAACCGCACACATTTCAGACGTACGTGTTGTAGGATAGCGACCTAGGCTAAACAGAGAAAGTCAGCAACAAACAGGTTAAGCTGAATCACTCAGTCAAATCTGACTGAATGGATTCAGTCAGATCTGACTGAATTCTTGGCTAGAGAAGAGAGAAACAGCGTGCCAGGTCAGGAGTGCGCTCGAGACTGTTTTAAAGGCAGTGTTCACGATGAAAATAGTTTTTCTGTTTTTCAGCCTATCTTGAAAACGGCCCCATGCTGATTCCAATGATGTCTCTGAAATCGTACACGACCTTCTGGGAACCAAGTTATGGTCCCTCAAAGATTGAGCTATGGAAACATGGTGGACGAGTTGTCCGAGGCTTGTAAGTTCCGTCTTTTGCAGCCGATCTATGCGAGCTGACCTGAGCAAGGAGAGAAGCTGAGAATGAAGGGAAGAACGGGGCTATAAATTGAAAATCATCGCTCATCTCACGATCTCGAGCATTCATTTATTCACGTCGGTGGGCGTGTGATGCGCTTTTGGGGTTTTCAATGCGCTCGAAGTTGCAACTTCGGGCTCTTTTAGGGCTCTTCCTGGCTCGTTTTCATGCGTTCTTTCGACGTTAACGTTACAGAGTGTCCCTCCACTATCCCATCCTAGTGGAATTTCGAAAACTTTTTTTCATCGTGAACACTGCCTTTAAGGAGCAAAGGAGTAACTTAAATGATTCAGCTGAGATTTCGGCTTATCAATGTATCATTATCAATATCAGCTTCCACGAAACAAACAGCATTTCATTTATTGAGAAACGGAGCATGGAGTTGGTCGATTCGTGAACGACCACGTAGAGAATAATGGTCGGTTGTTCTTGTCATCACAGATATCATCATGCCCCGTCATCATGGCTTTGCAAGTCCGACCGCTTGATTGCAATCTATCGCTCGATACGATTTCGGACTCGTCTGAGCCCTGTCTGAATCGTTTCGGTCTCGCCTTATCACCCATTCAGATGATCCTGACTGAGTGGTGGGTTTACTACGGGCCTTATTTATACCTCTGAAAGCGTTGAAAAAATGTTGCGGATTTCACTCAAAAACCTTCCACATAGGTTATTTGGGAAGCTGATCACGAATCTGGGGTCTATTTGACGATTCTCCGAGCTTTTCTAATTAATTCGTTCAAAGCTTCCCAGCGTGGGGAAAATTTGTTGGCAAATCGCGACGTTTGCCGATTTCAGGAGTGCTTTGATAGATATGGCTCAAATTGTTGCTCTGGAGGTTATTTGCAGGGCTGAACACGAATCTGCAATCCGTTTATCGATTTTTGATAGAATACGGTAGGTTACGGTGGGTATACGGTACCATGGTCAAAGTCTCATATTTGGCCCAAAATTTCTCTGTGGGTGTTATTTGGGACGCCGAACACGAATTTGAGGTCCATTTTTTGATTTCGAATTTTTAAGGTAGGTAAAGCCAGTTAAAAGGCATTATGCCTACCGTAACCTACAGTAACCATAAGTCTAGCAACAAGCAGACCCCAGATTTGCGTTCAGCGCCCTGAATAACCCCCAGTTGAGAGTTTTAAGCCGAAACCGAATTTTTTTTCAAACACCCTAAAAATTGGCTGATGGGTAGGTACCCTTACCTTTTCACGAAGCTTCAAAAACGCTTATAACTTCATTCAGAGGTGTCCGTAGCAAAATGTCAGATACGGGAACAGCGGAGCAGAATTGATCAGAAAACATTCATCATCTTTTAAATGGTGGGGTTGGCCATGCGAGGTTCCCTAGTAAGATTTGAGTTCTGGTTGAGACCGTTCTGAAGAAATAAGCGTATCTTAGGCCTCAAAACTGATTCAAATTCGGTCGGTGGATTTGTCGAGAGAACGCTGCTCATGCTCACTAGTCGCGAGCGATACAGGAGTGTCAGAACGTACCTGATTTGATCACCTCCAATCATCTGCTCTCCAGCTATCTTAGGTACATAATTTCAACAAATTACAGTTTTCACCTTTTGTCGTAGCAGAAACTTCAAAAAAACACTTCGCACTATTTTTTCTTACTAAGAAAGGCTGCACAAAGCTCGGAACAATATCGAAACTGTCTATCTGAGTGCCATGTTCGACGCGTTTGCCAAGCGTCTGGAGTCTTAATTAGGCAATTTCAAAGCTAAGCGTTATCTATATAAATTGTGTGTGCGTCGTAAAGACACAGAACAACGGACAAAATATTTTTCAGACTCCAGACTTGTTTTGGGTAAAATCACGCCCTGATCACAATTGTATCTCTGGATCGATACAATCCATCCAAAAGCAGGCTTCTGGCCCCTCGAATATGTCTATATTTTGAAGGCGGGAATGGGGTGAACGGGTTGTTTCAGGCCTGTTTTTCTCTTTGTTCGCAGTAAGATGCAGAGACAGACCGACAAGGGGGTGAAAATCGAAGACATGAAATTTATCCATCCATCTAGTCGCAATTGAATTCGGAAATGGTGTCTGAGCGGTCGAGCCCTTGGGCCATTGCGAAACAGAGAAAAAATCTTGGGAACTCAGGCCGATTATAAAAGTTTTCTAAGTTTTGACCGCGATTTTGTTGTATCTTAGCCACCGCAGAGCGGCGTGTCTTCATTCACACACCGTTCTTCTCCAGCGATCAGCGACTGAAACTCTGAACTCACTTCCCAGTGGGTTGAGAGCTTCAGCCGCTGATCTCTGGAGAAGAACGGTGTGTGAATGAAGACACACCGCTCTGCCATCCTTTTAGGCCCCGGTCATAGTTGGACCAGCGGCGTCGGCCGGCTGACGCCGGCCTCTGCCGCTGGGGCCCGGCTGCGCCAGCCCATTTGCCGGCTTCGCCGGCATCTTGGGTATAAGGCAAATAACTCGGTGCTTTCTTTCTTCCTGCGCCGGCCCATAAGCTGGTTTGGGCGGCAACACTTAAACCATCGGAAATCACAAAGCATTCCAAACCTTGCTACGCCCGTTTACCTCCTTATCTGCACCTTGACACACCGGTCGTTCTTCCGTTTTATAAGATCCTGAAACAGGCCTTTGATTTATCTTAATTTTTGTCGTGATAAGGACAACCGCTGTTTGGAATTTACTAAACGTTTTCATGATCAACCGACCCCCTGCTACTTTTATTGCCAAATGAAGTAGAATGATGTTTGTGTTTCATGGATGCAGATTTTGATTAACTCTTATTTTCCTCGTATATAAACCCGATTTAGAAAAGTTAGTGCATATAAACAGCTAAGCAGTTGAATTGAGTGGTGAAGGGTAGGAGACCTGAAGAAAGGGGTGGTGTACGCTCTCTTTTAGACGCACATAGTGATTCTGAAGTAATGCGCTTTCTCTCTCTTCAGTTTCACACGTTTTCTACGGCGTCCAGCGCTCCCTTTTAGGTCTCACACACTTTCTACGGCGCGATCTCCCTCGGGTCTCACACTTTTTATGCGGCGCCCCGCGCACTCCCACTTCGGTCCCGCACAGTTTCGGCGGCGTCCGGCGCATTTCCACTTGGGTCCCGCACACTTTCTACGGCGACCGGCGCCCTCCGCACCTTGGTCGCGCACACTTTCTACGGCGTCCGGCGCACTCTCAATCGGGTCCCGCACACTTTTTACGGCGTCCGGCGCACTCTCACTCGGGTCCTGCACACTTTCTACGGCGTCCGGCGCACTCTCACTCGGGTTCCGCGCACTTTATACGGCGTCCTGCGCACTCCCACTTAGATCCCGCCCACTTTCTACCGCGTCCGGCGCAGTCTCACTCGG
Organism: Aplectana chamaeleonis; assembly: GCA_029168955.1. NCBI lineage: Eukaryota > Metazoa > Nematoda > Chromadorea > Rhabditida > Cosmocercidae > Aplectana > Aplectana chamaeleonis. The sequence continues at coordinate 1,352,687 of JAPDOI010000163.1, read as the reverse complement.
GTCCCGCACACTTTCTACGGCGTCCGGCGCACTCTCACTCGGGTCCCGCACACTTTCTACGGCGTCCGGCGCACTCTCACTCGGGTCCCGCACACTTTCTAAGGCGTCCGGCGCTTTCTCACTCGGGTCCCGCACACTTTCTACGGCGTCCGGCGCACTCTCACTCGGGTCCCGCACATTTTCTACGGCGTCCGGCGCACTCTCACTCGGGTCCCGCACACTTTCTACGGCGTCCGGCGCACTCTCACTCGGGTCCCGCACACTTTCTACGGCGTCCAGCGCACTCTCACTCGGGTCCCGCACACTTTATACGGCGCCCTGCGCACTCCCACTTGGATCCCGCACACTTTCTACGGCGTCCTGCGCACTCCCACTTGGATCCCGCACACTTTCTATGGCGTCCCGCGCACTCTCACTCGGGTCCCGCACACTTTATACGGCGTCCTGCGCACTCCCACTTGGATCCCGCACACTTTCTACGGCGTCCTGCGCACTCCCACTTGGATCCCGCACACTTTCTACGGCGTCCGGCGCACTCTCACTCGGGTCCCGCACACTTTATACTGCGCCCTGCGCATTCCCACTTGGATCCCGCACACTTTCTACGGCGTCCGGCGCTCTCCCACTTGGATCCCGCACACTTTCTATGGCGTCCCGCGCACTCTCACTCGGGTCCCGCACACTTTATACGGCGTCCTGCGCACTCCCACTTGGATCCCGCACACTTTCTACGGCGTCCTGCGCACTCCCACTTGGATTCCGCACACTTCCTACGGCGTTCGGCGCACTCCAACTTGGGTCCCGCACACTTTCTACAGCGTCCGGTCCTCTCCCACTTGGGTCCCGCACACATTATACGGCGTCCTGCGCACTCCCACTTAGATCCCGCCCGCTTTCTACGGCGTCCTGCGCACTCCCACTTGGATCCCGCACACTTCCTACGGCGTTCGGCGCACTCCCACTTGGATCCCGCACACTTTCTATGGCGTCCCGCGCACTCTCACTCGGGTCCCGCACACTTTATACGGCGTCCTGCGTACTCCCACTTGGATCCCGCACACTTTCTACGGCGTCCTGCGCACTCCCACTTGGATTCCGCACACTTCCTACGGCGTTCGGCGCACTCCAACTTGGGTCCCGCACACTTTCTACAGCGTCCGGCGCACTCTCACTCGGGTCCCGCACACTTTATACTGCGCCCTGCGCATTCCCACTTGGATCCCGCACACTTTCTACGGCGTCCGGCGCTCTCCCACTTGGATCCCGCACACTTTCTATGGCGTCCCGCGCACTCTCACTCGGGTCCCTCACACTTTATACGGCGTCCGGCGCACTCTCACTCGGGTCCTGCACACTTTCTACGGCGTCCGGCGCACTCTCACTCGGGTTCCGCGCACTTTATACGGCGTCCTGCGCACTCCCACTTAGATCCCGCCCACTTTCTACCGCGTCCGGCGCAGTCTCACTCGGGTCCCGCACACTTTCTACGGCGTCCGGCGCACTCTCACTCGGGTCCCGCACACTTTCTACGGCGTCCGGCGCACTCTCACTCGGGTCCCGCACACTTTCTAAGGCGTCCGGCGCTTTCTCACTCGGGTCCCGCACACCTTCTACGGCGTCCGGCGCACTCTCACTCGGGTCCCGCACACTTTCTACGGCGTCCGGCGCACTCTCACTCGGGTACCGCACACTTTCTACGGCGTCCGGCGCACTCTCACTCGGGCCCCCCACACTTTATACTGCGTCCCGCGCACTCTCACTCGGGTCCCGCACACTTTATACTGCGCCCTGCGCATTCCCACTTGGATCCCGCACACTTTCTACGGCGTCCGGCGCTCTCCCACTTGGATCCCGCACACTTTCTATGGCGTCCCGCGCACTCTCACTCGGGTCCCGCACACTTTATACGGCGTCCTGCGCACTCCCACTTGGATCCCGCACACTTTCTACGGCGTCCGGCGCACTCTCACTCGGGTCCCGCACACTTTCTACGGCGTCCGGCGCACTCTCACTCGGGTCCCGCACACTTTATACTGCGCCCTGCGCATTCCCACTTGGATCCCGCACACTTTCTACGGCGTCCGGCGCTCTCCCACTTGGATCCCGCACACTTTCTATGGCGTCCCGCGCACTCTCACTCGGGTCCCGCACACTTTTTACGGCGTCCGGCGCACTCTCACTCGGGTCCTGCACACTTTCTACGGCGTCCGGCGCACTCTCACTCGGGTTCCGCGCACTTTATACGGCGTCCTGCGCACTCCCACTTAGATCCCGCCCACTTTCTACCGCGTCCGGCGCAGTCTCACTCGGGTCCCGCACACTTTCTACGGCGTCCGGCGCACTCTCACTCGGGTCCCGCACACTTTCTACGGCGTCCGGCGCACTCTCACTCGGGTCCCGCACACTTTCTAAGGCGTCCGGCGCTTTCTCACTCGGGTCCCGCACACTTTCTACGGCGTCCGGCGCACTCTCACTCGGGTCCCGCACACTTTCTACGGCGTCCGGCGCACTCTCACTCGGGTCCCGCACACTTTCTACGGCGTCCGGCGCACTCTCACTCGGGTCCCGCACACTTTCTACGGCGTCCGGCGCACTCTCACTCGGGTCCCGCACACTTTATACTGCGCCCTGCGCATTCCCACTTGGATCCCGCACACTTTCTACGGCGTCCGGCGCTCTCCCACTTGGATCCCGCACACTTTCTATGGCGTCCCGCGCACTCTCACTCGGGTCCCGCACACTTTATACGGCGTCCTGCGCACTCCCACTTGGATCCCGCACACTTTCTACGGCGTCCGGCGCACTCTCACTCGGGTCCCGCACACTTTCTACGGCGTCCGGCGCACTCTCACTCGGGTCCCGCACACTTTATACTGCGCCCTGCGCATTCCCACTTGGATCCCGCACACTTCCTACGGCGTCCGGCGCTCTCCCACTTGGATCCCGCACACTTTCTATGGCGTCCCGCGCACTCTCACTCGGGTCCCGCACACTTTATACGGCGTCCTGCGCACTCCCACTTGGATCCCGCACACTTTCTACGGCGTCCTGCGCACTCCCACTTGGATTCCGCACACTTCCTACGGCGTTCGGCGCACTCCAACTTGGGTCCCGCACACTTTCTACAGCGTCCGGTCCTCTCCCACTTGGGTCCCGCACACATTATACGGCGTCCTGCGCACTCCCACTTAGATCCCGCCCGCTTTCTACGGCGTTCTGCGCACTCCCACTTGGATCCCGCACACTTCCTACGGCGTTCGGCGCACTCCCACTTGGATCCCGCACACTTTCTATGGCGTCCCGCGCACTCTCACTCGGGTCCCGCACACTTTATACGGCGTCCTGCGCACTCCCACTTGGATCCCGCACACTTTCTACGGCGTCCTGCGCACTCCCACTTGGATTCCGCACACTTCCTACGGCGTTCGGCGCACTCCAACTTGGGTCCCGCACACTTTCTACAGCGTCCGGTCCTCTCCCACTTGGGTCCCGCACACATTATACGGCGTCCTGCGCACTCCCACTTGGATCCCGCACACTTTCTACGGCGTCCTGCGCACTCCCACTTGGATCCCGCACACTTCCTACGGCGTTCGGCGCACTCCAACTTGGGTCCCGCACACTTTCTACAGCGTCCGGTCCTCTCCCACTTGGGTCTCGCACACATTAAACGGCGTCCTGCGCACTCCCACTTAGATCCCGCCCGCTTTCTACGGCGTCCGGCGCACTCTCACTCGGGTCCCGCACACTTTCTACGGCGTCCGGCGCACTCTCACTCGGGTCCCGCACACTTTCTACGGCGTCCGGCGCACTCTCACTCGGGTCCCGCACACTTTATACTGCGCCCTGCGCATCCCCACTTGGATCCCGCACACTTTCTACGGCGTCCGGCGCTCTCCCACTTGGATCCCGCACACTTTCTATGGCGTCCCGCGCACTCTCACTCGGGTCCCGCACACTTTATACGGCGTCCTGCGCACTCCCACTTGGATCCCGCACACTTTCTACGGCGTCCTGCGCACTCCAACTTGGGTCCCGCACACTTTCTACAGCGTCCGGTCCTCTCCCACTTGGGTCCCGCACACTCTACGGCGTCCTGCGCACTCCCACTTAGATCCCGCACACTTTCTATGGCGTCCTGCGCACTCCCACTTGGATCCCGCACACTTCCTACGGCGTCCGGCGCACTCCCACTTGGGTCCCGCACACTCTCTACGGCGTCCTGCGCACTCCCACTTTGGTGCCGCACACTTTCTACGGCGTCCGGCGCACTCTCACTCGGGTCCCGCACACTTTCTACGGCGTCCGGCGCACTCTCACTCAGGTCCCGCACACTTTATACGGCGTCCTGCGCACTCCCACTTGGATCCCGCACACTTTCTACGGCGTCCTGCGCACTCCCACTTGGATCCCGCACACTTCCTACGGCGTTCGGCGCACTCCAACTTAGGTCCCGCACACTTTCTACAGCGTCCGGTCCTCTCCCACTTGGGTCCCGCACACCTTGTACGGCGTCCGGCGCACTCTGACTCGGGTCCCGCACACTTTCTACGGCGTCCGGCGCACTCTCACTCGGGTCCCGCACACTTTCTACGGCGTCCGGCGCACTCTCACTTGGATCCCGCACACTTTCTACGGCGTCCGGCGCACTCTCACTCGGGTCCCGCACACTTTCTACGGCGTCCGGCGCACTCTCACTCGGGTCCCGCACACTTTATACTGCGCCCTGCGCATTCCCACTTGGATCCCGCACACTTTCTACGGCGTCCGGCGCTCTCCCACTTGGATCCCGCACACTTTCTATGGCGTCCCGCGCACTCTCACTCGGGTCCCGCACACTTTATACGGCGTCCTGCGCACTCCCACTTGGATCCCGCACACTTTCTACGGCGTCCTGCGCACTCCCACTTGGATCCCGCACACTTCCTACGGCGTTCGGCGCACTCCAACTTGGGTCCCGCACACTTTCTACAGCGTCCGGTCCTCTCCCACTTGGGTCCCGCACACATTATACGGCGTCCTGCGCACTCCCACTAAGATCCCGCACACTTCCTACGGCGTTCGGCGCACTCCAACTTGGGTCCCGCACACTTTCTACGGCGTCCGGCGCACTCTCACTCGGGTCCCGCACACTTTATACTGCGCCCTGCGCATTCCCACTTGGATCCCGCACACTTTCTACGGCGTCCGGCGCACTCCAACTTGGGTCCCGCACACTTTCTACAGCGTCCGGTCCTCTCCCACTTGGGTCCCGCACACCTTGTACGGCGTCCGGCGCACTCTGGCTCGGGTCCCGCAAACTTTCTACGGCGTCCCGTCCTCTCCCACTTGGGTCCCGCACACATTGCACGGCCTCCCGCGCACTCTGACTCGGGTCCCGCACACTTTATACGGCGCCCTGCGCACTCCCACTTGGATCCCGCACACTTCCTACGGCGTTCGGCGCATTCCCACTTGGATCCCGCATACTTTCTACGGCGTCCGGCGCTCTCCCACTTGGATCCCGCACACTTTCTACGGCGTCCGGCGCACTCTCACTCGGGTCCCGCACACTTTCTACGGCGTCCTGCGCACTCCCACTTGGATCCCGCACACTTCCTACGGCGTTCGGCGCACTCCAACTTGGGTCCCGCACACTTTCTACAGCGTCCGGTCCTCTCCCACTTGGGTCCCGCACACCTTGTACGGCGTCCGGCGCACTCTGACTCGGGTCCCGCACACTTTCTACGGCGTCCGGCGCACTCTCACTCGGGTCCCGCACACTTTCTACGGCGTCCGGCGCACTCTCACTCGGGTCCCGCACACTTTATACTGCGCCCTGCGCATTCCCACTTGGATCGCGCACACTTCCTACGGCGTTCGGCGCACTCCAACGTGGGTCCCGCACACTTTCTACAGCGTCCGGTCCTCTCCCACTTGGGTCCCGCACACCTTGTACGGCGTCCGGCGCACTCTGACTCGGGTCCCGCACACTTTCTACGGCGTCCGGCGCACTCCCACTTGGGTCCCGCACACTTTCTACGGCGTCCGGCGCACTCTCACACGGCTCCCGCACACTTTATACTGCGCCCTGCGCATTCCCACTTGGATCCCGCACACTTTCTACGGCGTCCCGCGCACTCTCACTCGGGTCCCGCACGCTTTATACGGCGTCCTGCGCACTCCCACTTAGATCCCGCACACTTCCTACGGCGTTCGGCGCACTCCAACGTGGGTCCCGCACACTTTCTACAGCGTCCGGTCCTCTCCCACTTGGGTCCCGCACACATTGTACGGCGTCCGGCGCACTCTGACTCGGGTCCCGCACACTTTCTACGGCGTCCGGCGCACTCTCACTCGGGTCCCGCACACTTTATACTGCGCCCTGCGCATTCCCACTTGGATCCCGCACACTTTCTACGGCGTCCGGCGCTCTCCCACTTGGATCCCGCACACTTTCTATGGCGTCCCGCGCACTCTCACTCGGGTTCCGCACACTTTATACGGCGTCCTGCGCACTCCCACTTGGATCCCGCACACTTCCTACGGCGTTCGGCGCACTCCAACTTGGGTCCCGCACACTTTCTACAGCGTCCGGTCCTCTCCCACTTGGGTCCCGCACACATTATACGGCGTCCTGCGCACTCCCACTTAGATCCCGCCCGCTTTCTACGGCGTCCTGCGCACTCCCACTTGGATCCCGCACACTTCCTACGGCGTTCGGCGCACTCCAACTTGGGTCCCGCACACTTTCTACAGCGTCCGGTCCTCTCCCACTTGGGTCCCGCACACCTTGTACGGCGTCCGGCGCACTCTGGCTCGGGTCCCGCAAACTTTCTACGGCGTCCGGCGCACTCTCACTCGGGTCCCGCACACTTTACACGGCGTCCTGCGCACTCCCCCTTGGGTCCCCCACACCTTGTACGGCGTCCTGCGCACTCTGACTCGGGTCCCGCACACTTCCTACGGCGTTCGGCGCACTGCAACTTGGGTCCCGCACACTTTCTACAGCGTCCGGTCCTCTCCCACTTGGGTCCCGCTCACCTTGTACGGCGTCCGGCGCACTCTGACTCGGGTCCCGCACACTTTCTACGGCGTCCGGCGCACTCTCACTCGGGTCCCGCACACTTTCTACGGCGTCCGGCGCACTCTCACTTGGATCCCGCACACTTTCTACGGCGTCCGGCGCACTCTCACTCGGGTCCCGCACACTTTCTACGGCGTCCGGGGCACTCTCACTCGGGTCCCGCACACTTTATACGGCGTCCCGCGCATTCCCACTTGGATCCCGCACACCTCCTACCGCCTCCGGCGCACTCCCACTTGACGCCCGCACACTTCCTATGGCCTCCCGCCCTCTCCCACTCGGGTCCCGCACATTTTATACGGCGTCCTGCGCACTCCCACTTGGATCCCGCACACTTTCTACGGCGTCCTGCGCACTCCCACTTGGATCCCGCACACTTCCTACGGCGTTCGGCGCACTCCAACTTGGGTCCCGCACACTTTCTACAGCGTCCTGTCCTCTCCCACTTGGGTCCCGCACACATTATACGGCGTCCTGCGCACTCCCACTAAGATCCCGCACACTTCCTACGGCGTTCGGCGCACTCCAACTTGGGTCCCGCACACTTTCTACGGCGTCCGGCGCACTCTCACTCGGGTCCCGCACACTTTATACGGCGTCCTGCGCACTCCCACTTGGATCCCGCACACTTCCTACGGCGTTCGGCGCACTCCAACGTGGGTCCCGCACACTTTCTACAGCGTCCGGTCCTCTCCCACTTGGGTCCCGCACACCTTGTACGGCGTCCGGCGCACTCTGACTCGGGTACCGCACACTTTCTACGGCGTCCGGCGCACTCTCACTCGGGTCCCGCACACTTTCTACGGCGTCCGGCGCACTCTCACTCGGGTCCCGCACACTTTATACTGCGCCCTGCGCATTCCCACTTGGATCCCGCACACTTCCTACGGCGTTCGGCGCATTCCCACTTGGATCCCGCATACTTTCTACGGCGTCCGGCGCTCTCCCACTTGGATCCCGCACACTTTCTACGGCGTCCGGCGCACTCTCACTCGGGTCCCGCACACTTTCTACGGCGTCCTGCGCACTCCCACTTGGATCCCGCACACTTCCTACGGCGTTCGGCGCACTCCAACTTGGGTCCCGCACACTTTCTACAGCGTCCGGTCCTCTCCCACTTGGGTCCCGCACACCTTGTACGGCGTCCGGCGCACTCTGACTCGGGTCCCGCACACTTTCTACGGCGTCCTGCGCACTCCCACTTGGATCCCGCACACTTTCTACGGCGTCCGGCGCACTCTCACTCGGGTCCCGCACACTTTATACTGCGCCCTGCGCATTCCCACTTGGATCGCGCACACTTCCTACGGCGTTCGGCGCACTCCAACGTGGGTCCCGCACACTTTCTACAGCGTCCGGTCCTCTCCCACTTGGGTCCCGCACACCTTGTACGGCGTCCGGCGCACTCTGACTCGGGTCCCGCACACTTTCTACGGCGTCCGGCGCACTCTCACTCGGGTCCCGCACACTTTCTACGGCGTCCGGCGCACTCTCACACGGGTCCCGCACACTTTATACTGCGCCCTGCGCATTCCCACTTGGATCCCGCACACTTTCTACGGCGTCCGGCGCTCTCCCACTTGGATCCCGCACACTTTCTACGGCGTCCGGCGCACTCTCACTCGGGTCCCGCACACTTTCTACGGCGTCCGGCGCACTCTCACTCGGGTCCCGCACACTTTATACTGCGCCCTGCGCATCCCCACTTGGATCCCGCACACTTTCTACGGCGTCCGGCGCTCTCCCACTTGGATCCCGCACACTTTCTATGGCGTCCCGCGCACTCTCACTCGGGTCCCGCACACTTTATACGGCGTCCTGCGCACTCCCACTTGGATCCCGCACACTTTCTACGGCGTCCTGCGCACTCCCACTTGGATCCCGCACACTTCCTACGGCGTTCGGCGCACTCCAACTTGGGTCCCGCACTCTTTCTACGGCGTCCGGCGCACTCTCACTCGGGTCCCGCACACATTATACGGCGTCCTGCGCACTCCCACTTAGATCCCGCCCGCTTTCTACGGCGTCCTGCGCACTCCCACTTGGATCCCGCACACTTCCTACGGCGTTCGGCGCACTCCAACTTGGGTCCCGCACACTTTCTACAGCGTCCGGTCCTCTCCCACTTGGGTCCCGCACACCTTGTACGGCGTCCGGCGCACTCTGACTCGGGTCCCGCACACTTTCTACGGCGTCCGGCGCACTCTCACTCGGGTCCCGCACACTTTCTACGGCGTCCGGCGCACTCTCACTCGGGTCCCGCACACTTTATACTGCGCCCTGCGCATTCCCACTTGGATCCCGCACACTTTCTACGGCGTCCGGCGCACTCTGACTCGGGTCCCGCACACGTTGTACGGCGTCCGGCGCACTCTGACTCGGGTCCCACACACTTTCTACGGCGTCCAGCGCACTCTCACTTGGATCCCGCACACTTTCTACGGCGTCCTGCGCACTCCCACTTGGATCCCGCACACTTTCTATGGCGTCCCGCGCACTCTCACTCGGGTCCCGCACACTTTATACGGCGTCCTGCGCACTCCCACTTGGATCCCGCACACTTTCTACGGCGTCCTGCGCACTCCCACTTGGATCCCGCACACTTCCTACGGCGTTCGGCGCACTCCAACTTGGGTCCCGCACACTTTCTACAGCGTCCGGTCCTCTCCCACTTGGGTCCCGCACACATTATACGGCGTCCTGCGCACTCCCACTTAGATCCCGCCCGCTTTCTACGGCGTCCTGCGCACTCCCACTTGGATCCCGCACACTTCCTACGGCGTTCGGCGCACTCCAACTTGGGTCCCGCACACTTTCTACAGCGTCCGGTTCTCTCCCACTTGGGTCCCGCACACCTTGTACGGCGTCCGGCGCACTCTGACTCGGGTCCCGCTCACTTTCTACGGCGTCCGGCGCACTCTCACTCGGGTCCCGCACACTTTATACGGCGTCCTGCGCACTCCCACTTGGATCCCGCACACTTTCTACGGCGTCCTGCGCACTCCCACTCGGATCCCGCACACTTCCTACGGCGTTCGGCGCACTCCAACGTGGGTCCCGCACACTTTCTACAGCGTCCGGTCCTCTCCCACTTGGGTCCCGCACACCTTGTAGGGCGTCCGGCGCACTCTGACTCGGGTCCCGCACACTTTCTACGGCGTCCGGCGCACTCTCACTCGGGTCCCGCACAGTTTCTACGGCGTCCGGCGCACTCTCACTTGGATCCCGCACACTTTCTACGGCGTCCGGCGCACTCTCACTCGGGTCCCGCACACTTTCTACGGCGTCCGGCGCACTCTCACTCGGGTCCCGCACACTTTATACGGCGTCCTGCGCACTCCCACTTGGATCCCGCACACTTTCTACGGCGTCCGGCGCTCTCCCACTTGGATCCCGCACACTTTCTATGGCGTCCCGCGCACTCTCACTCGGGTCCCGCACACTTTATACGGCGTCCTGCGCACTCCCACTTGGATCCCGCACACTTTCTGCGGCGTCCTGCGCACTCCCACTTGGATCCCGCACACTTCCTACGGCGTTCGGCGCACTCCAACGTGGGTCCCGCACACTTTCTACAGCGTCCGGTCCTCTCCCACTTGGGTCCCGCACACTTTATACGGCGTCCTGCGCACTCCCACTTAGATCCCGCACACTTCCTACGGCGTTCGGCGCACTCTCACTCGGGTCCCGCACTCTTTCTACGGCGTCCGGCGCACTCTCACTCGGGTCCCGCACACTTTATACGGTGCCCCGCGCACTCCCACTTGGATCCCGCACACTTCCTACGGCGTTCGGGGCACTCCAACGTGGGTCCCGCACACTTTCTACGTCGTCCGGTCCTCTCTCGCTTGGGTCCCGCACACCTTGTACGCCGTCCGGCGCACTCTGACTCGGGTCCCGCACACTTTCTACGGCGTCCGGCGCACTCTCACTCGGGTCCCGCACACTTTCTACGGCGTCCGGCGCACTCTCACTCGGGTCCCGCACACTTTATACTGCGCCCTGCGCATTCCCACTTGGATCCCGCACACTTTCTACGGCGTCCGGCGCTCTCCCACTTGGATCACGCACACTTTCTACGGCGTCCTGCGCACTCCCACTTGGATCCCGCACACCTTGTACGGCGTCCGGCGCACTCTCACTCGGATCCCGCACACTTTCTACGGCGTCCTGCGCACTCCCACTTGGATCCCGCACACTTCCTACGGCGTTCGGCGCACTCCAACTTGGGTCCCGCACACTTTCTACAGCGTCCGGTCCTCTCCCACTTGGGTCCCGCACACCTTGTACGGCGTCCGGCGCACTCTGACTCGGGTCCCGCACACTTTCTACGGCGTCCGGCGCACTCTCACTCGGGTCCCGCACACTTTCTACGGCGTCCGGCGCACTCTCACTCGGGTCCCGCACACTTTATACGGCGTCCTGCGCACTCCCACTTGGATCCCGCACACTTCCTACGGCGTTCGGAGCACTCCCACTTGGGTCCCGCACACTTTCTACAGCGTCCGGTCCTCTCCCACTTGGGTCCCGCACACCTTGTACGGCGTCCGGCGCACTCTGACTCGGGTCCCGCACACTTTCTACGGCGTCCGGCGCACTCTCACTCGGGTCCCGCACACTTTCTACGGCGTCCGGCGCACTCTCACACGGGTCCCGCACACTTTATACTGCGCCCTGCGCATTCCCACTTGGATCCCGCACACTTTCTACGGCGTCCGGCGCTCTCCCACTTGGATCCCGCACACTTTCTACGGCGTCCGGCGCACTCTCACTCGGGTCCCGCACACTTTCTACGGCGTCCGGCGCACTCTCACTCGGGTCCCGCACACTTTATACTGCGCCCTGCGCATTCCCACTTGGATCCCGCACACTTTCTACGGCGTCCGGCGCTCTCCCACTTGGATCCCGCACACTTTCTATGGCGTCCCGCGCACTCTCACTCGGGTCCCGCACACTTTATACGGCGTCCTGCGCACTCCCACTTGGATCCCGCACACTTTCTACGGCGTCCTGCGCACTCCCACTTGGATCCCGCACACTTCCTACGGCGTTCGGCGCACTCCAACTTGGGTCCCGCACACTTTCTACAGCGTCCGGTCCTCTCCCACTTGGGTCCCGCACACATTATACGGCGTCCTGCGCACTCCCACTTAGATCCCGCCCGCTTTCTACGGCGTCCTGCGCACTCCCACTTGGATCCCGCACACTTCCTACGGCGTTCGGCGCACTCCAACTTGGGTCCCGCACACTTTCTACAGCGTCCGGTCCTCTCCCACTTGGGTCCCGCACACCTTGTACGGCGTCCGGCGCACTCTGACTCGGGTCCCGCACACTTTCTACGGCGTCCGGCGCACTCTCACTCGGGTCCCGCACACTTTCTACGGCGTCCGGCGCACTCTCACTCGGGTCCCGCACTTTTTATACTGCGCCCTGCGCATTCCCACTTGGATCCCGCACACTATCTACGGCGTCCGGCGCACTCTCACTCGGGTCCCGCACACTTTCTACGGCGTCCGGCGCACTCTCACTCGGGTCCCGCACACTTTCTACGGCGTCCGGCGCACTCTCACTTGGATCCCGCACACTTTCTACGGCGTCCGGCGCTCTCCCACTTGGATCCCGCACACTTTCTATGGCGTCCCGCGCACTCTCACTCAGGTCCCGCACACTTTATACGGCGTCCTGCGCACTCCCACTTGGATCCCGCACACTTTCTACGGCGTCCTGCGCACTCCCACTTGGATCCCGCACACTTCCTACGGCGTTCGGCGCACTCCAACTTGGGTCCCGCACACTTTCTACAGCGTCCGGTCCTCTCCCACTTGGGTCCCGCACACATTATACGGCGTCCTGCGCACTCCCACTTAGATCCCGCACACTTCCTACGGCGTTCGGCGCACTCCAACGTGGGTCCCGCACACTTTCTACAGCGTCCGGTCCTCTCCCACTTGGGTCCCGCACACATTGTACGGCGTCCGGCGCACTCTGACTCGGGTCCCGCACACTTTCTACGGCGTCCGGCGCACTCTCACTCGGGTCCCGCACACTTTCTACGGCGTCCGGCGCACTCTCACTCGGGTCCCGCACACTTTCTACGGCGTCCGGCGCTCTCCCACTTGGATTTCGCACACGGTCTACGGCGTCCGGCGCACTCTCACTCGGGTCCCGTACACTTTCTACGGCGTCCGGCGCACTCTCGCTTAGATCCCGCCCACTTTCTATGGCGTCCGGCGCACTCTCACTCGGGTCCCGCACACTTTCTACGGCGTCCGGCGCACTCTCACTCGGGCCCCGCACACCTTGTACGGCGTCCTGCGCACTCCCACTTGGATCCCGCACACTTTCTACGGCGTCCTGCGTACTCCCACTTGATCCCGCACACTTCCTACGGCGTTCGGCGCACTCCAACTTGGGTCCCGCACACTTTCTACAGCGTCCGGTCCTCTCCCACTTGGGTCCCGCACACCTTATACGGCGCCCCGCGCACCCCCACTCGGGTCCCGCACACTTTCTACGGCGTCCGGCGCGCTCTTACTCGGGTCCCGCGCACTTTCTACGGCGTCCGGCGCACTCTCACTCGGGTCCCGCACACTTTCTACGGCGTCCGCCCCCCTCCCACCCGGGGCCCGCACACTTTCTACGGCGTCCGGCGCCCTCCCACTCGGGTCCCGCACACTTTCTACGGCGTCCGGCGCACTCTCACTTGGGTTCCGCACACTTTCTACGGCGTCCGGCGCACTCTCACTCGGGACCCGCACACTTTATACGGCGTCCTGCGCACTCCCACCTAGATCGCGCCCACTTTTTACGGCGTTCAGCGCACTCCCACTTGGGTCCCGCACACTTTCTACAGAGTCCGGCGCTCTCCTAATTGGGTCCCGCACACTTTCTATGGCGTCCCGCGCACTCTCACTCGGATCCCGCACACTTTCTACGGCGTCCTGCGCACTCTCACTTGGATCCCGTACACTTTCTACGGCGTCCGGCGCACTCTCACTTGGATCCCGCACACTTTCTACAGCGTCCGGCGCACTCCCACTCGGGTCCCGCACACTTTCTACAGCGTCCGGCGCACTGCCACTCGGGTCCCGCACACTTTGTACGGCGTCCGGCGCACTCCCACTTGGATCCCGCACACTTTCTACGGCGTCCGGCGCACTCTCACTGGGTCGCGCACACTTTCTACGGCGTCCGGCGCACTCTCACTCGGGTCCCGCACACTTTATACGGCGTCCTGCGCACTCCCACTTGGATCCCGCACACTTTCTACAGCGTCCGGTCCTCTCCCACTTGGGTCCCGCACACGTTGTACGGCGTCCGGCGCACTCTGACTCGGGTCCCGCACACTTTCTACGGCGTCCTGCGCACTCCCACTTGGATCCCGCACACTTCCTCCGGCGTCCTGCGCCCTCCCACTTGGATCCCGCCCACTTCCTACGGCGTTCGGCGCACTCCAACTTGGGTCCCGCACACTTTCTACAGCGTCCGGCGCTCTCCCACTTGGGTCCCGCACACTTTATACGGCGTCCTGCGCACTTGCACTCGGATCCCACACACTTTCTATGGCGTCCGGCGCACTCCAACTCGGATCCCGCACACTTTCTACGGCGTCCGGCGCACCTGCACTTGGGTCCCCCACACTTTCTACGGCGTCCGGCGCTCTCCCACTCGGGTCCCGCCCACTTTATACGGCGTCCTGCGCACTCCCACTCGGATCCCGCACACTTTCTACGGCGTCCGGCGCACTCTCACTCGGGTCCCGCACACTTTCTACGGCGTCCGGCGCACTCTCACTCGGGTCCCGCACACTTTCTACGGCGTCCGGCGCACTCTCACTCGGGTCCCGCACACTTTCTACGGCGTCCGGCGCACTCTCACTCGGGTCCCGCACACTTTATACGGCGTCCTGCGCACTCCCACTTGGATCCCGCACACTTTCTACGGCGCCCTGCGCACTCCCACTTGGATCCCGCACACTTTCTATGGCGTTCGGCGCACTCCTACTTGGGTCCCGCACACTTTCTACAGCGTCCGGCGCTCTCCCACTTGGGTCCCGCACACATTATACGGCGTCCTGCGCACTCCCACTTGGGTCCCGCACACTTCCTACGGCGTCCTGCGCACTCCCACTTGGATCCCGCACACTTCCTACGGCGTTCGGAGCGCTCCCACTTGGGTCCCGCACACTTTCTACAGCGTCCGGCGCACTCTCACTCGGGTCCCGCACACTTTCTACGGCGTCCGGCGCACTCTCACTCGGGTTCCGAACACTTTCTACGGCGTCCGGCGCACTCCCACTTGAATCCCGCACACTTTCTACGGCGTCCGGCGCACTCTCACTCGGGCCCCGCACACCTTGTACGGCGTCCTGCGCACTCTGACTCGGGTCCCGCACACTTTCTACGGCGTCCGGCGCATTCCCACTTGGATCCCGCACACTTTCTACGGCGTCCGGCGCACTCTCACTCGGGTCCCGCACACTTTCTACGGCGTCCGGCGCACTCTCACTCGGGTCCCGCACACTTTCTACGGCGTCCTGCGCCCTCCCACTTGCATCCCGCCAACTTCCTACGGCGCCCTGCGCACTCCCCCTTGGCTCCCGCACACTTTCTACGGCGTCCGGCGCACTCTCACTCGGGTCCCGCACACTTTCTACGGCGTCCGGCGCACTCTCACACGGGTCCCGTACACCTTATACGGCGTCCTGCGCACTCCCACTTGGATCCCGCACACTTCCTACGGCGTTCGGCGCACTCCAACTTGGGTCCCGCACACTTTCTACGGCGTCCGGCGCACTCTCACTCGGGTCCCGCACACTTTCTACGGCGTCCGGCGCACTCTCACTCGGGTCCCGCACACTTTATACTGCGCCCTGCGCATTCCCACTTGGATCCCGCACTTTCTACGGCGTCCGGCGCTCTCCCACTTGGATCCCGCACACTTTCTATGGCGTCCCGCGCACTCTCACTCGGGTCCCGCACACTTTATACGGCGTCCTGCGCACTCCCACTTGGATCCCGCACACTTTCTACGGCGTCCTGCGCACTCCCACTTGGATCCCGCACACTTCCTACGGCGTTCGGCGCACTCCAACTTGGGTCCCGCACACTTTCTACAGCGTCCGGTCCTCTCCCACTTGGGTCCCGCACACATTATACGGCGTCCAACGCACTCCCACTTAGATCCCGCCCGCTTTCTACGGCGTCCTGCGCACTCCCACTTGGATCCCGCACACTTCCTACGGCGTTCGGCGCACTCCAACTTGGATCCCGCAGACTTTCTACAGCGTCCGGTCCTCTCCCACTTGGATCCCGCACACTTTCTACGGCGTCCTGCGCACTCCAACTTGGGTCCCGCTCACCTTGTACGGCGTCCGGCGCACTCTCACTCGGGTCCCGCACACATTATACGGCGTCCGGCGCACTCTCACTCGGGTCCCGCACACTTTATACGGCGTCCTGCGCACTCCCACTTGGATCCCGCACACTTCCTACGGCGTTCGGCGCACTCCAACTTGGGTCCCGCACACTTTCTACAGCGTCCGGTCCTCTCTCCCACTGGGTCCCGCACACCTTGTACGGCGTCCGGCGCACTCTGACTCGGGTCCCGCACACTTTCTACGGCGTACGGCGCACTCTCACTCGGGTCCCGCACACTTTCTACGGCATCCGGCGCACTCTCACACGGGTCCCGCACACTTTATACTGCGCCCTGCGCATTCCCACTGGATCCCGCACACGTTCTACGGCGTTCGGCGCACTCCCACTCGGGTCCCGCACACTTTCTACGGCGTCCGGCGCACTCTCACTCGGGTCCCGCACACTTTCTACGGCGTCCGGCGCACTCTCATTTGGATCCCGCACACTTTATACGGCGTCCTGCGCACTCCCACTTGGATCCCGCACACTTTCTACGGCGTCCGGCGCACTCTCACTCGGGTTCCGCACACTTTCTACGGCGTCCGGCGCACTCTCACTCCGGTCCCGCACACTTTCTACGGCGTCCGGCGCACTCCCACTCGGGTCCCGCACACTTTCTACGGCGTCCGGCGCACTCACTTGGGTCCCGCACACTTTCTACGGCGTCCGGCGCTCTCCCACTTGGATCCCGCACACTTTCTACGGCGTCCGGCGCACTCTCACTCGGGTCCCGCCCACTTTCTACGGCGTCCTGCGCACTCCCACTTGGATCCCGCACACTTCCTGCGGCGTCCTGCGCACTCCCACTTGGATCCCGCACACTTTCTACGGCGTCCTGCGCACTCCCACTCGGGTCCCGCACACTTTCTACGGCGTCCGGCGCACTCTCACTCGGGTCCCGCACACTTTCTACGGCGTCCGGCGCTCTCCCACTTAGATCCCGCCCACTTTCTACGGCGTCCGGCGCACTCTCACTCGGGTCCCGCACACTTTCTACGGCGTCCGGCGCACTCCCACTTGGGTCCCGCACACTTTGTACGGCGTCCGGCGCACTCTCACTCGGGTCCCGCACACTTTCTACGGCGTCCGGCGCACTCCCAGCGGGTCCCGCACACTTTCTACGGCGTCCGGCGCACTCCCACCTCGGGTCCCGCACACTTTCTACGGCGTCCTGCGCACTCCCACTTGGGTCCCGCACACTTCCT
This sequence comes from Aplectana chamaeleonis, assembly GCA_029168955.1. Classification (NCBI taxonomy): domain Eukaryota; kingdom Metazoa; phylum Nematoda; class Chromadorea; order Rhabditida; family Cosmocercidae; genus Aplectana; species Aplectana chamaeleonis. The sequence goes on along the minus strand of JAPDOI010000163.1, from coordinate 1,334,997 downwards.
ACGGCGTTCAGCGCACTCTCACTCGGGTCCCGCACACTTTCTACGGCGTCCGGCGCACTCTCACTCGGGTCCCGCACACTTTATACGGCGTCCTGCGCACTCCCACTTGGATCCCGCACACTTTCTACGGCGTCTGGCGCACTCAACGGGTCCCGCACACTTTCTACGGCGGCCGGCGCTCTCCCACTTGGGTCCCGCACACTTTCTACGGCGTCCGGCGCACTCCCAATTGGGTCCCGCACACTTTGTACGGTGTCCGGCGCACTCTCACTCGGGTCCCGCACACTTTCTATGGCATCCGGCGCACTCTCACTCGGGTCCCGCACACTTTATACGGCGTCCTGCGCACTCCACTTGGATCCCGCACACTTTCTACGGCGTCCGGCGCTCTCCCACTTGGATCCCGCACACTTTCTATGGCGTCCCGCGCACTCTCACTCGGGTTCCGCACACTTTCTACGGCGTCCGGCGCTCTCACTCGGGTCCCGCACACTTTCTACGGCGTCCTGCGCACTCCCACTTGGATCCCGCACACTTCCTACGGCGTTCTGCGCACTCCCACTTGGGTCCCGCACACTTTCTACGGCGTCCGGCGAACTCCCACTTGGTTCCCGCACACTTTCTACGGCGTCCTGCGCACTTCCACTTGGATCCCGCACACTTTCTACGGCGTCCTGCGCACTCTCACTTGGGATCCCGCACACTTTATACGGCGTCCGGCGCACTCCCACGGATCCCGCACACTTTCTACGGCGTCCGGCGCACTCCAACTTGGGTCCCGCACACTTTGTACGGCGTCCGGCGCACTCTCACTCGGGTCCCGCACACTTTATACGGCGTCCTGCGCACTCCCACTTGGATCCCGCACACTTTCTACGGCGTCCTGCGCACTCCCACTTGGATCCCGCACACTTCCTACGGCGTTCGGCGCACTCTCACTCGGGTCCCGCACACTTTCTACGGCGTCCTGCGCACTCCCACTTGGGTCCCGCACACCTTGTACGGCGTCCTGCGCACTCTGACTCGGGTCCCGCACACTTTCTACGGCGTCCGGCGCACTCTCACTCGGGTCCCGCACACTTTCTACGGCGTCCGGCGCACTCTCACTCGGGCCCCGCACACCTTGTACGGCGTCCTGCGCACTCCCACCTGGACCCCGCACACATTCTACGGCGTCCGGCGCACTCCCACTCGGGTCCCGCACACTTTCTACGGCGTTCAGCGCACTCTCGCTCGGGTCCCGCACACTTTCTACGGCGTCCGGCGCACTCTCACTCGGGTCCCGCACACTTTCTACGGCGTCCGGCGCATTCCCACTTGGATCCCGCACACTTTCTACGGCGTCCGGCGCACTCTCACTCGGGTCCCGCACACTTTCTACGGCGTCCGGCGCACTCTCACTCGGGTCCCGCACACTTTCTACGGCGTCCGGCGCACTCTCACTCGGGTCCCGCACACTTTCTACGGCGTCCGGCGCACTCTCACTCGGGTCCCGCACACTTTATACGGCGTCCTGCGCACTCCCACTTGGATCCCGCACACTTTCTACGGCGTCCGGCGCTCCCCCACTTGAATATCGCACACTTTCTACGGCGTCCGGCGCCCTCTCACTCGGGTCCCGCACACTTTCTATGGCGTCCGGCGCACTCTCACTCGGGTCCCGCACACTTTATACGGCGTCCTGCGCACTCCCACTTGGATCCCGCACACTTTCTACGGCGTCCGGCGCTCTCCCACTTGGATCCCGCACACTTTCTATGGCGTCCCGCGCACTCTCACTCGGGTCCCGCACACTTTATACGGCGTCCTGCGCACTCCCACTTGGATCCCGCACACTTTCTACGGCGTCCTGCGCACTCCCACTTGGATCCCGCACACTTCCTACGGCGTTCGGCGCACTCCAACTTGGGTCCCGCACACTTTCTACAGCGTCCGGTCCTCTCCCACTTGGGTCCCGCACACATTATACGGCGTCCGGCGTACTCTCACTCGGATCCCGCCCGCTTTCTACGGCGTCCTGCGCACTCTCACTTGGATCCCGCACACTTCCTACGGCGTCCGGCGCACTCCCACTTGGATCCCGCACACTTTCCTATGGCGTCCCGGCGCACTCTCAACCTGGGTCCCGCACACTTTCTACGGCGTCCGGCGCACTCCCACTTGGGTCCCGCACACATTATACGGCGTCCTGCGCACTCCCACTTAGATCCCGCACACTTCCTACGGCGTTCGGCGCACTCCAACGTGGGTCCCGCACACTTTCTACAGCGTCCGGTCCTCTCCCACTTGGGTCCCGCACACATTGTACGGCGTCCGGCGCACTCTGACTCGGGTCCCGCACACTTTATACTGCGCCCTGCGCATTCCCACTTGGATCCCGCACACTTTCTACGGCGTCCGGCGCACTCACTCAGATTTGCCACTTTATACTTGCGTATTCCGCGCGCACACTTCCTACGGCGTCCGGCGCACTCTCACTCGGGTCCCGCACACTTTCTACGGCGTCCTGCGCACTCCCACTCGGATCCCGCACACTTTATACGGCGTCCTGCGCACTCCCACTTGGCCCCCGCCCACTTTCTACGGCGCCCGGCGCCCTCTCACTCGGGTCCCGCACACTTTCTACGGCGTCCGGGGCACTCTCACTCGGGTCCCGCACACTTTATACTGCGCCCTGCGCATTCCCACTTGGATCCCGCACACTTTCTACGGCGTCCGGCGCTCTCCCACTTGGATCCCGCACACTTTCTACGGCGTCCGGCGCACTCTCACTCGGGTCCCGCACACTTTATACGGCGTCCTGCGCACCCCACTTGGATCCCGCACACTTTCTACGGCGTCCTGCGCACTCCAACGTGGGTCCCGCACACTTTCTACAGCGTCCGGTCCTCTCCCACTTGGGTCCCGCACACATTGTACGGCGTCCGGCGCACTCTGACTCGGGTCCCGCACACTTTATACTGCGCCCTGCGCATTCCCACTTGGATCCCGCGCACTTTCTACGGCGTCCGGCGCTCTCCCACTCGGATCCCGCACACTTTCTACGGCGTCCGGCGCACCCTCACTTGGGTCCCGCACACTTTCTACGGCGTCCGGGGCACTCTCACTCGGGTCCCGCACACTTTATACTGCGCCCTGCGCATTCCCACTTGGATCCCGCACACTTTCTACGGCGTCCGGCGCACTCTCACTCGGGTCCCGCACACTTTCTACGGCGTCCGGCGCACTCCCACTTGGATCCCGCACACTTTCTACGGCGTCCTGCGCACTCCCACTTGGATCCCGCACACTTCCTACGGCGTTCGGCGCACTCCAACTTGGGTCCCGCACACTTTCTACAGCGTCCGGTCCTCTCCCACTTGGATCCCGCACACTTTCTACGGCGTCCGGCGCTCTCCCACTTGGATCACGCACACTTTCTACGGCGTCCTGCGCACTCCCACATGGGTCCCGCACACCTTGTACGGCGTCCGGCGCACTCTGGCTCGGGTCCCGCAAACTTTCTACGGCGTCCGGTCCTCTCCCACTTGGGTCCCGCACACATTGTACGGCGTCCGGCGCACTCTCACTCGGGTCCCGCACACTTTCTACGGCGTCCGGCGCACTCTCACTCGGGTCCCGCACACACTTTATACTTCGCGGCGTCGGCGCACTCTCACTTGGATCCCGCACACTTTCTACGGCGTCCGGCGCACTCGTTCTCGGGTCCCGCACACTTTATACGGCGTCCTGCGCACTCCCACTTGGATCCCGCACACTTTCTACGGCGTCCTGCGCACTCCCACTTGGATCCCGCACACTTCCTACGGCGTTCGGCGCACTCCAACTTGGGTCCCGCACACTTTCTACAGCGTCCGGTCCTCTCCCACTTGGGTCCCGCACACATTATACGGCGTCCTGCGCACTCCCACTTAGATCCCGCCCGCTTTCTACGGCGTCCTGCGCACTCCCACTTGGATCCCGCACACTTCCTACGGCGTTCGGCGCACTCCAACTTGGGTCCCGCACACTTTCTACAGCGTCCGGTCCTCTCCCACTTGGGTCCCGCACACCTTGTACGGCGTCCGGCGCACTCTGACTCGGGTCCCGCACACTTTCTACGGCGTCCGGCGCACTCTCACTCGGGTCCCGCACACTTTCTACGGCGTCCGGCGCACTCTCACTCGGGTCCCGCACACTTTATACTGCGCCCTGCGCATTCCCACTTGGATCGCGCACACTTCCTACGGCGTTCGGCGCACTCCAACGTGGGTCCCGCACACTTTCTACAGCGTCCGGTCCTCTCCACGGGTCCCGCTCACCTTGTACGGCGTCCGGCGCACTCTGACTCGGGTCCCGCACACTTTCTACGGCGTCCGGCGCACTCTCACTCGGGTCCCGCACACTTTCTACGGCGTCCGGCGCACTTTCACACGGGTCCCGCACACTTTATACTGCTCCCTGCGCACTCCCACTTGGATCCCGCACACTTTCTACGGCGTCCTGCGCACTCCCACTTGGATCCCGCACACTTTCTACGGCGTCCTGCGCACTCCCACTTGGATCCCGCACACTTCCTACGGCGTTCGGCGCACTCCAACTTGGGTCCCGCACACTTTCTACAGCGTCCGGTCCTCTCCCACTTGGGTCCCGCACACATTATACGGCGTCCTGCGCACTCCCACTTAGATCCCGCCCGCTTTCTACGGCGTCCTGCGCACTCCCACTTGGATCCCGCACACTTCCTACGGCGTTCGGCGCACTCCAACTTGGATCCCGCACACTTTCTACAGCGTCCGGTCCTCTCCCACTTGGGTCCCGCACACCTTGTACGGCGTCCGGCGCACTCTGACTCGGGTCCCGCACACTTTCTACGGCGTCCGGCGCACTCTCACTCGGACCCCGCACACTTTCTACGGCGTCCGGCGCACTCTCACTCGGGTCCCGCACACTTTATACTGCGCCCTGCGCATTCCCACTTGGATCCCGCACACTTTCTACGGCGTCCGGCGCACTCTCACTCGGGTCCCGCACACTTTCTACGGCGTCCGGCGCACTCTCACTCGGGTCCCGCACACTTTCTACGGCGTCCGGCGCACTCTCACTCGGGTCCCGCACACTTTATACTGCGCCCTGCGCATTCCCACTTGGATCCCGCACACTTTCTACGGCGTCCGGCGCTCTCCCACTTGGATCCCGCACACTTTCTATGGCGTCCCGCGCACTCTCACTCGGGTCCCGCACACTTTATACGGCGTCCTGCGCACTCCCACTTGGATCCCGCACACTTTCTACGGCGTCCGGCGCACTCTCACTCGGGTCCCGCCCACTTTCTACGGCGTCCTGCGCACTCCCACTTGGATCCCGCACACTTCCTACGGCGTTCGGCGCACTCCAACTTGGGTCCCGCACACTTTCTACAGCGTCCGGTCCTCTCCCACTTGGGTCCCGCACACTTTATACGGCGTCCTGCGCACTCCCACTTGGATCCCGCACACTTTCTACGGCGTCCTGCGCACTCCAACTTGGGTCCCGCACACTTTCTACAGCGTCCGGTCCTCTCCCACTTGGGTCCCGCACACGTTGTACGGCGTCCGGCGCACTCTGACTCGGGTCCCACACACTTTCTACGGCGTCCAGCGCACTCTCACTTGGATCCCGCACACTTTCTACGGCGTCCTGCGCACTCCCACTTGGATCCCGCACACTTCCTACGGCGTTCGGCGCACTCCAACTTGGGTCCCGCACACTTTCTACAGCGTCCGGTCCTCTCCCACTTGGGTCCCGCACACCTTGTACGGCGTCCGGCGCACTCTGACTCGGGTCCCGCACACTTTCTACGGCGTCCGGCGCACTCTCACTCGGGTCCCGCACACTTTCTACGGCGTCCGGCGCACTCTCACTCGGGTCCCGCACACTTTATACTGCGCCCTGCGCATTCCCACTTGGATCCCGCACACTTTCTACGGCGTCCGGCGCTCTCCCACTTGGATCCCGCACACTTTCTACGGCGTCCGGCGCACTCTCACTCGGGTCCCGCACACATTCTACGGCGTCCGGCGCACTCTCACACGGGTCCCGCACAGTTTCTACGGCGTCCGGCGCACTCTCACTCGGGTCCCGCACACTTTATACTGCGCCCTGCGCATTCCCACTTGGATCCCGCACACTTTCTACGGCGTCCGGCGCTCTCCCACTTGGATCCCGCACACTTTCTATGGCGTCCCGCGCACTCTCACTCGGGTCCCGCACACTTTATACGGCGTCCTGCGCACTCCCACTTGGATCCCGCACACTTTCTACGGCGTCCTGCGCACTCCCACTTGGATCCCGCACACTTCCTACGGCGTTCGGCGCACTCCAACTTGGGTCCCGCACACTTTCTACAGCGTCCGGTCCTCTCCCACTTGGGTCCCGCACACATTATACGGCGTCCTGCGCACTCCCACTTAGATCCCGCCCGCTTTCTACGGCGTCCTGCGCACTCCCACTTGGATTCCGCACACTTCCTACGGCGTTCGGCGCACTCCAACTTGGATCCCGCAGACTTTCCACAGCGTCCGGTCCTCTCCCACTTGGATCCCGCACACTTTCTACGGCGTCCGGCGCACTCTCACTCGGGTCCCGCACACTTTCTACGGCGTCCGGCGCACTCTCACTCGGGTCCCGCACACTTTATACGGCGTCCTGCGCACTCCCACTTGGATCCCGCACACTTCCTACGGCGTCCTGCGCACTCCCACTTGGATCCCGCACACTTCCTACGGCGTTCGGAGCACTCCCACTTGGGTCCCGCACACTTTCTACAGCGTCCGGCGCTCTCCCACTTGGGTCCCGCACACATTATACGGCGTCCTGCGCACTCCCACTTGGGTCCCGCACACTTCCTACGGCGTTCAGCGCACTCCCATTTGGGTCCCGCACACTTTGTACGGCGTCCGGCGCACTCTCACTCGGGTCCCGCACACTTTCTACGGCGTCCGGCGCACTCTCACTCGGGTCCCGCACACTTTATACGGCGTCCTGCGCACTCCCACTTGGATCCCGCACACTTTCTACGGCGTCCGGCGCTCTCCCACTTGGATCCCGCACACTTTCTATGGCGTCCGGCGCACTACCATTTGGGTCCCGTACATTTTCTACGGCGCCCTGCGCACTCCCACTTGGGTCCCGTAAACTTTCTATGGCGTTCGGCGCACTCCCACTTGGGTCCCGCACACATTCTACGGCGTACGGCGCGCTACGATTCAGGTCCCGTACCCTTCCTATGATGTACTGCGCATCACTTCTAAGGTCCTGCACCCTTACCCTGACGTCCTGCCCCTATTTCGGAGCCCATCCTCGTAGGGTTGCCCGCCTTGAAAGTCAAGCCGAATAAACGGTCAAACAAACACACAGAGAAACGCACACATACATACATACATCCTATCCTACTATATATATTTTGGTAAATTTGTGTGTGCGTGTGTGTGTTTATGTATGTGTGCGTTTCTCTGTGTGTTTGTTTGACCGTTTATTCGGCTTGACTTTCAAGACGGGCTACCTTACGGGTACGGGCTCAAGAGCGCGCAGAACGCCGTAGAAAGTGTGCGGGACCCGAGTGAGAGTGCGCCGGACGCCGTAGAAAGTGTGCGGGACCGAGTGAAGTGCGCCGGACGCCGTAGAAAGTGCGTGGACCCGAGGAGAGTGCCGGACGCCGTGGGAAAGTGTGCGGACCCGAGTGAGAGTGCGCGACGCTGTAGAAAGTGTGCGGACCCGGAGTGAGAGTGGCGCCGGACGCCGTAGAAAGTGTGCGGGACCCGAGTGAGAGTGTGCCGGACGCCATAAAAAGTGTGCGGGACCCGAGTGAGAGTGCGTCGGACGCCGCATAAAATGTGTGAGACCCGAGGGAGATCGCGCCGTAGGAAGTAAGTGAGACCCAAAAGCGAGCGCTGGGCGCCGTAGAAAACGTGTGAGACTCAAGACAGAGAGAGAGCGCCTTACTTCAGAATCACTATGTGCGTCTAAAAGAGAGCGTACACCACTCCTTTCTTCAGGTCTTCTACCCTTCACCACTCAATTCAACTGCTTAGGCCCCGGTCATAGTTGGTGCTATTTGCATCTGCATCCCCTGCACCCCCGCACCTCTAACACCCCCCTGCACCCCCAACACCCCCAACGCCACCCCGGTCGATACGTATGTTTAAAAATGATGGAGTGAGGTTGAGAAAATCACTCGATGCATCCAACTAGATATGACGATGATTACGTGGCCAACAGGATCGCACCTGTTCAGAGAAATAGTGAAGGCGAGTATGGTGAAGTCACGGAGGTAGCAGTGAGGTTAGCTTTCTAGTGATACGCAATGTTTTATCTTCGACCCGCCCACCCGGTGATTTTTCTCATCCACGTATTGCATGGATATCGACCGCGTCGGATACATTGAGTGATTTTCTCAACCTCACTCCATCATTTTAAACATACGTATCGACCGGGGTGGTGTTGGGGGGGTGCAGGGAATGTTGGGGGTGCGGGAGCGGGGGGAGATACACCGAGTGATTTTCTCTCAGCTTCACCTCACCATGTTGTTCATACGTATCGACCGGGGTGCGGGGGGTGCGGGGGTGTTGGGGGTGCGGGGATACACCGAGTGATTTTTGCATCCCATTTTCAATGCATTCTGTGTGTATCGACCGGGCTGGAGGCGTCGGCTCATCCAACTATGACCGGGGCCTTAGCTGTTTATATGCACTAACTTTTCTAAATCGGGTTTATATACGATAAAAATAAGAGTTAATCAAAATCTGCATCCATGAAACACAAACATCATTCTACTTCATTTGGCAATAAAAGTAGCAGGGGGTCGGTTGATCATGAAAACGTTTAGTAATTTCAAACAGCGGTTGTCCTTATCATGACACAAAATTAAGATAAATCAAAGGCCACTTCAGGATCTTATAAAAACGAAAGAACGACCGGTGTGTCACGGTACAGATAAGGAGGTAAACGGGCGTAGCAAGGCTTGGAATGCTTTGTGATTTCCGATGGTTTAAGTGTTGCCGCCCAAACCAGCTTATGGGCCGGCGCAGGAAGGAAGAAAGCACCGAGTTATTTGTCTGATACCCAAGATGACGGCAGAAGCCGGCAGAATGGGCCGGCGCAGTTGTGCCCCATGGCAGAGGCCGGCGTTAGCCGGCCGACGCCGCTGGTACATACATACATACATACATACATACATACATACATACATACATACATACATACATACATACATACATACATACATACATACATACATACATACATACATACATACATACATACATACATACATACATACATACATACATACATACATACATACATACATACATACATACATACATACATACACACACACACACGCACACACAAATTTACCAAAATATATATATAGTAGGATGAGCCGACGTATCCAGCCCGGTCGATACACACAGAAAGCATTGGAAACGGGATGCAAAAATCACCCGGTGTATCCCTCCAACACCCTCCAACACCCGCCGACACCCGCCAACACACACCCGGTCGATACGTATGTTTAAAATGATGGATTGAGGTTGAGAAAATTACTCGATGTATCCGACGCGGTCGATATCCATGCAATACGTGGATGACGGCGGATCAGAAAATCACCGGGTGGGCAGGCCGATGATAAAACATTGCGCATCACTAGAAAGCTAACCTTACTGCTACCTCCGTTCCTTCACTTTACTCTCCTTCACTATTTCTACGAACAGGTGCAATCCTGTCGGCCACGTAATCATTGTCATATCTAGTTGGATACACCGAGTGATTTTCTCAACCTCACTCCATCATTTCAAATATACGTATCGACCGGGTGGGTGTTTGCGGGTGTCGGCGGGTGTTGGGGGGTGTCGGTGGGTTACAGATGCAAATAGCACCAACTCTGACCGGGGCCTTACACCCTACCCCTTATCAATCAGGTATCATCAGTTCTGTTTACAGTGAGTCTCCGAGAGATTTTGTCTGCTTCGCAATAGTCGAGCCCTTGTTTGTCGCCTATATTTCGCTTACCTGAAAAATTTGAGATTTCGCATTTGGCAAGTGTTATACAGCAATGGTCTACCTACAAAAAAAAAATTCAAAAATCTATCCTGAGGGTTTATTGTGTATTTGAGCCATGTTTTGACTGCATCGCTGCTGCTTTTCATCGCAGCGATTTTGCACCCGCTGCTGCAGCGAGGTAGCAGCGATTTTGTTCATAGTGCATAGCCTAAGGGGCTGAGCAGAGTGCCACCGCGGCGCGGCGCGGCCTGATGATTGAGAGCCGTATTGATAGATCGCGGCGATCTATCAATACGGCTCTCCATCATCAGACCGCGCCGCGCCGCGGTGGCACTCTGCTCAGCCCCTAATGGATGATCGAAGAATTTCAATCAATCAGTGAAATCAATGGCTGGTAGTCATCATTAACACGCTTCGACTCGTAAACACTAATCTTGTCGTGTGAAAGGGCCACCGTTCACTGGACTAAACGTGTCATTCGCTGGCAATCGCTCCATCGCTGCTATTATGGCAGCGATGGAGCGATGATCAGTGACCATCGAGAATCGCTGCTCGAGGGGTCCGTTCCAAGAATGTTCCCACGATGCCGTGGGAGTACAAATAGCCTTTCCATGGACAAATTGCTTCCCGTGGCTACGAATTACAACTGCGAATTGCTCCCACGCGGCAGTGGCTACGTTTCCATGGAAACCCTTTGCCATGGGAATCTTCTTGGAACGCACCCCAGAGGCGAAGCGGTCGAACATAGGATTTCGTCGCCGCTACCCAGCGATGTAGGACGTTTGCCACGAAGCGATCACAATGGGAGCGCCTTTCTATCACACGCGAAGAAAAAGGAACAGTTGTCCCTTGCATGGCAACAGCGACCACCTGCAGTGAAAACATGGCTTCGAAGTCATCGTCCGCGCAAATTTTCGCACTTAGCGTTTCGAGTCGAGATGTGAAACTCAAGTGAAATTGGGTCGAGATATGAAACTTTGCTCCTACTCAAGGAGGAGGTAAAAATAATGCAGGGGGAACGAAAGGCGAAAGTTTTGGCGGACGATGCTTATGAGTGTTCATGCCTATTACTGATCAATTCTATCTCTCGTTTTTAGATCCTAATTTCTGAAAGTTTAGGTTCCTGGCAAAAGTAAAGATTTGGCATGGTCACAAAAATATACTCAGTTAGAAAGGGAAGATAAAGAAAAATGAAAAAAAGGTTTTGAAATATTCCTGAGAACGATTTGGCGTAGAATAATTTGTTTTTCGGGAAATGAAGTGAAATACTTGAAAGTATGATCTGGCAGCCGAGTTTGAACCAACTATTGATAAGAGTTGTGCAGAACGAGAGATCGCCTTGTCTGTGCTTATCCGTAGAACATATCAAAGCGAAATCACGCGTGTTGATTTTACTTCACCTAATACGTGAAGACCGCCGCATTACAGCTCACGAAAAAGTTTCGATGCTTCCCATTTCACGCGTGATTTCGCTTTGATATGTTCTACGGATAAGCACAGACAAGGCGATCTCTCGTTCTGCACAACTCTTATCAATAGTTGGTTCAAACTCGGCTGCCAGATCATACTTTCAAGTATTTCACTTCATTTCCCGAAAAACAAATTATTCTACGCCAAATCGTTCTCAGGAATATTTCAAAACCTTTTTTTCATTTTTCTTTATCTTCCCTTTCTAACTGAGTATATTTTTGTGACCATGCCAAATCTTTACTTTTGCCAGGAACCTAAACTTTCAGAAATTTCATTTATTTTCCTAAAGGTTTCCTTTCTAACATGATTTATGCCTGGTGGTGTTAGATGAAAGTAAACCCACTGATGTCCTGCCCCCTTCTATGACGTCCTGCGCACTCCAACTGATAGCCTGCGCACTTTCTATGACGTCCTGCACACGCCCACTGATGTCCTGCACCCTTCCACTGATGTCCTACACACTTTCTATAAAGTGCTGCACACTCCCACTATAGTCCTGCTTTACTCTCACTGATGTCCTGCACACTTTCTATGACATCCTGCACACTCCCACTAATGTCCTGCGCGCATTCTGTTACATCTTGCACACTCCCACTGATGTCCTACACACTTTCTACGGCGTTCTGCACACACCCATTTGGGTACGGCACTTTCTACGGCGTCCGGCGCACTTTCATTTGGGTCCCACACACTTTCTAGGGCGTTTTGCGCGCACCCATTTGGGTCCCGCACACTTTCTACGGCGTCCGGCGCACTCTCATTTGGGTCCCGCACACTTTCTACGGCGTCCGGCGCACTCTCATTTGGGTCCCGCACACTTTCTACGGCGTCCGGCGCACTCTCATTTGGGTCCCACACACTATCTAGGGCGTTCTGCGCACACCCATTTGGGTCCCGCGCACTTTCTACGGCGTCCGGCTCACTCTCATTTGGGTCCCACACACTATCTAGGGCGTTCTGCGCACACCCATTTGGGTCCCGCACACTTTCTACGGCGTTCTGCGCACACCCATTTGGGTCCCGCACCCTTTCTACGGCGTTCTGCGCTCACCCGTTTGGGTCCCGCACACTTTCTACGGCGTCCGGCGCACTCCCACGTGGGTCCCGCGCACTTTCTACGGCGTCCAGCGCACTCTCATTTGGGTCCCGCACACTTTCTACGGCGTCCGGCGCACTCTCATTTGGGTCCCGCCCACTTTCTACGGCGTCCGGCGCACTCTCATTTGGGTCCTACACACTTTCTACGGCGTCCGGCGTACTCTCATTTGGGTCCCGCACACTTTCTACGGCGTCCGGCGCACTCTCATTTGGGTCCCACACACTTTCTAGGGCGTTTTGCGCACACCCATTTGTCTCCGCACACTTTCTACGGCGTCCGGCGCACTCTCATTTGGGTCCCGCACACTTTCTACGGCGTCCGGCGCACTCTCACTTGGGTCCCGCACACTTTCTACGGTGCCCGGCGCACTCTCATTTGGGTCCCGCACACTTTCTTCGGCCTCCGGCGCACTCTCATTCGGGTCCTACACACTTTATAGGGCGTTCTGCGCACACCCATTTGGATCCCACACATTTACTACGGCGTCCGGCGCACTCTCGTTTAGGTCCCGCACAGTTTCTACGGCGTCCGGCTCACTCTCATTTGGGTCCCACACACTTTCTACGGCGTCCGGCGCACTCTCATTTGGGTCCCGCCCACTTTCTACGGCGTCCGGCGCACTCTCATTTGGGTCCTACACACTTACTACGGCGTCCGGCGTACTCTCATTTGGGTCCCGCACACTTTCTACGGCGTCCGGCGCACTCTCATTTGGGTCCACACACTTTCTAGGGCGTTTGCGCACACCCATTTGTCTCCCCCACACTTTCTACGGCGTCCGGCGCACTCTCATTGGGTCCGCACACTTTCTACGGCGTCCGGCGCACTCTCACTTGGGTCCCGCACACTTTCTACGGTGTCCGGCGCACTCTCATTTGGGTCCCTGCACACTTTCTACGGCGTCCGGCGCACTCTCATTCGGGTCCTACACACTTTATAGGGCGTTCTGCGCACACCCATTTGGATCCCACACATTTACTACGGCGTCCGGCGCACTCTCGTTTAGGTCCCGCACAGTTTCTACGGCGTTCGGCTCACTCTCATTTGGGTCCCACACACTTTCTACGGCGTCCGGCGCACTCTCATTTGGGTCCCGCCCACTTTCTACGGCGTCCGGCGCACTCTCATTTGGGTCCTACACACTTTCTACGGCGTCCGGCGTACTCTCATTTGGGTCCCGCACACTTTCTACGGCGTCCGGCGCACTCTCATTTGGGTCCCACACACTTTCTAGGGCGTTTTGCGCACACCCATTTGTCTCCCGCACACTTTCTACGGCGTCCGGCGCACTCTCATTTGGGTCCCGCACACTTTCTACGGCGTCCGGCGCACTCTCACTTGGGTCCCGCACACTTTCTACGGTGTCCGGCGCACTCTCATTTGGGTCCCGCACACTTTCTACGGCGTCCGGCGCACTCTCATTCGGGTCCTACACACTTTATAGGGCGTTCTGCGCACACCCATTTGGATCCCACACATTTACTACGGCGTCCGGCGCACTCTCGTTTAGGTCCCGCACAGTTTCTACGGCGTCCGGCTCACTCTCATTTGGGTCCCACACACTTTCTAGGGCGTTCTGCGCACACCCATTTGGGTCCCGCACACTTTCTACGGCGTTCTGCGCACACCCATTTGGGTCCCGCACACTCTCTACGGCGTCCGGCGCACTCCCACTTGGGTCCCGCACACTTTCTACGGCGTCCGGCGCACTCTCATTTGGGTCCCGCACACTTTCTACGGCGTCCGGCGCACTCCCACGTGGGTCCCGCACACTTTCTACGGCGTCCGGCTCACTCTCATTTGGGTCCCACACACTTTCTAGGGCGTTCTTCGCACACCCATTTGGGTCCCGCACACTCTCTACGGCGTCCGGTGCACTCCCACTTGGGTCCCGCACACTTTCTACGGCGTTCTGCGCCCACCCATTTGGGTCCCGCACACTTTCTACGGCGTCCGGCGCACTCCCACGTGGGTCCCGCACACTTTCTACGGCGTCCGGCTCACTCTCATTTGGGTCCCACACACTATCTAGGGCGTTCTGCGCACACCCATTTGGGTCCCGCACACTTTCAACGGCGTTCTGCGCACACCCATTTGGGTCCCGCACACTTTCTACGGCGTTCTGCGCTCACCCGTTTGGGTCCCGCACACTTTCTACGGCGTCCGGCGCACTCCCACGTGGGTCCCGCGCAGTTTCTACGGCGTCCGGCGCACTCTCATTTGGGTCCCGCACACTTTCTACGGCGTCCGGCGCACTCTCATTTGAGTCCCGCCCACTTTCTACGGCGTCCGGCGCACTCTCATTTGGGTCCTACACACTTTCTACGGCGTCCGGCGCACTCTCATTTGGGTCCCACACACTTTCTAGGGCGTTCTGCGCACACCCATTTGAGTCCCGCACACTTTCTACGGCGTCCGGCGCATTCCCACGTGGGTCCCGCACACTTTCTACGGCGTCCGGCGCACTCTCATTTGGGTCCCGCACACTTTCTACGGCGTCCGGCGCACTCTCATTTGGGTCCCGCACACTTTCTACGGCGTCCGGCGCACTCTCATTTGGGTCCCACACACTTTCTAGGGCGTTCTGCGCACACCCATTTGGGTCCCGCACACTTTCTACGGCGTTCTGCGCACACCCATTTGGGTCCCGCACACTTTCTACGGCGTTCTTCGCACACCCATTTGGGTCCCGCACACTCTCTACGGCGTCCGGCGCACTCCCACTTGGGTCCCGCACACTTTCTACGGCGTTCTGCGCCCACCCATTTGGGTCCCGCACACTTTCTACGGCGTCCGGCGCACTCCCACGTGGGTCCCGCACACTTTCTACGGCGTCCGGCGCACTCTCATTTGGGTCCCGCACACTTTCTACGGCGTCCGGCGCACTCTCATTTGGGTCCCGCACACTTTCTACGGTGTCCGGCGCACTCTCATTTGGGTCCTACACACTTTCTAGGGCGTTCTGCGCACACCCATTTGGGTCCCGCATGCTTTCTGCGGCGTTCTGCGCACACCCATTTGGGTCCCACACATTTACTACGGCGTTCTGCGCACACCCATTTGAGTCCCGCACACTTTCTACGGCGTCCGGCGCATTCCCACGTGGGTCCCGCACACTTTCTACGGCGTCCGGCGCACTCTCATTTGGGTCCCGCACATTTTCTACGGCGTCCGGCGCACTCTCATTTGGGCCCCACACACTTTCTAGGGCGTTCTGCGCACACCCATTTGGGTCCCGCACACTTTCTACGGCGTCCGGCGCACTCCCACTTGGGTCCCGCACACTTTCTACGGCGTCCGGCGCACTCCCACTTGGGTCCCTCACACTTTCTACGGCGTGTGTGCGCACACCCATTTGGGTCCCACACACTTTCTACGGCGTTCTGCGCACACCCATATGAGTCCCGCACACTTTCTACGGCGTCCGGCGCATTCCCACGTGGGTCCCGCACACTTTCTACGGCGTCCGGCGCACTCTCATTTGGGTCCCGCACACTTTCTACGGCGTCCGGCGTACTCTCATTTGGGTCCCGCACACTTTCTACGGCGTCCGGCGCACTCTCATTTGGGTCCCACACACTTTCTAGGGCGTTCTGCGCACACCCATTTGGGTCCCGCACACTTTCTACGGCGTTCTGCGCACACCCATTTGGGTGCCGCACACTTTCTACGGCGTTCTTCGCACACCCATTTGGGTCCCGCACACTCTCTACGGCGTCCGGCGCACTCCCACTTGGGTCCCGCACACTTTCTACGGCGTTCTGCGCCCACCCATTTGGGTCCCGCACACTTTCTACGGCGTCCGGCGCACTCCCACGTGGGTCCCGCACACTTTCTACGGCGTCCGGCGCACTCTCATTTGGGTCCTGCACACTTTCTACGGCGTCCGGCGCACTCTCATTTGGGTCCCGCACACTTTCTACAGCGTCCGGCGCACTCTCATTTGGGTCCTACACACTTTCTAGGGCGTTCTGCGCACACCCATTTGGGTCCCGCATACTTTCTACGGCGTCCGGCGCGCTCCCACTTGGGTCCCGCACACTTTCTACGGCGTCCGGCGCACTCCCACTTGGGTCCCTCACACTTTCTACGGCGTTCTGCGCACACCCATTTGGGTCCCACACTTTTCTACGGCGTTCTGCGCACACCCATATGGGTCCCGCACACCTTCTACGGCGTCCTTTCTCTCATTGGGTTCACCGCACTCATTTGTCGGTCCTACACTACTTTCTAGGGCGTTCTGGCGCACCATTTAGGTCCACGCATACTTTCTACGGCATCCAGCGCACTCCTACTTTGGTCACACACATGTTCTACGACGTCTTTCGCACTCCCGCTGGGGTCCCGCACAGTATCTACGGCGTTCTGTGGCGCACTTCTGAGTCACAGCATGCGGCGTTTCAAAAAGTACTTCCGAGATCCCGCCGTATTGATTGAAGCGTTGCCCCGTCAAATCCTGAGCAAAAGCCTATCAGTAACGGTGTTTATTTCACTAGTTCATTTTTACGAATAAGCAAACGTCGGTTGGTTTTTAATAACATGTTTACGTGTTTTTGTCTTTCTTGACCTTCAATTTTGAGGTTCGGCAAAAATTGAGCTACCAACTTCGAAATTTGACAGGAGCTAGGTGCAAACAGAACCAGCTTCCTGGCCAAAAATGAGCTCTCTAGCTCAACGATAAGTGTTCCAACAAGATCGTGAACGCCAACTGAAAAAAAAAGGAGATGAACATTTTTTCGACCAAAATGACGTGGTTTTGACACTTTTTCTCGAATCTCAGGAACCCATTCCGGACCATTTTTTGAACAGTTATTCACCTTTCTAAAGTGTATTAAATGCGAAAAGAACGGTCTTCCTACGTTTACTCTGGACCCTGATACTGAGATCAGGGGGTTGCGCGATGGCAAATCAAAGCCAAATCTGGTGAGCGCTTCGCGCTCACCACAATTCTCGAATCGGTTAGCACCGACCTTTCGAAGACTGCCTTACTCGACCCATTTTCTCCATACTGTGCATAAAATTAACACAACAGTCAACAAACACTTGGAAAAAGCTCATTTATATGCTCCGATTTAGTTTTTTAAATTCAATAGGAAACACTCGCATCCAACAGCTCTTACATCTGACGTGTAGTAGATGTTTTCTATATTTATGGCTTCAAAACCATGTTATTTCGTTCTGCTAAATGGCAGCCCACAATCTACGCGTTTTTCCCATCACATGTGTTTCTTGTGCAGCATTCCAAGCTAAAAACGTGCTTCATAATTTTTTGCAACTGACGAGAGAAATTGTTTTGCTCATCTGTATACGTCCGTTAAAGTTCCTTTTGCAATAACTTCCTACACACGATTCTTTCTGTAATGCAGAATGCTGTTATCTTGGAGCCTCATTGATGTTTTGAGTACTTCTTGTCGGAAGAGGCTTCAAAACTGCAGTTTCCAAAAGTTTTTAGAGAAAAAGTCTTTCCAAAAATACAAGCACGCTCATGCCCATCAATTTTTCCGCAGGGCTACCGTAACCCTCCTTTAAAATTTTTCCAAGTGTCAGCATGGTTATGAGCACATCTTAATAGCCAACAAACATGTTTGCACAATTTCGACCTCCTCAGCCACTCCCCAGTGGCTTCTCGAGGAGAGCGGTGTGTGAATGAATGCATACCGCTCCTCCGCTCTTTTGTACCCCGCATGTTATGAGCGTGTGTTTACATTCGTTATCATGTTTCGTTCAAGATTGGTTACGGTAGCCCTGCGGAAAAAGTGATCGGCATGGGCGTGCTTTTTCCAAAAATTCGCAGAACTTCCCTCTTAAAGGCAGCATACACGCTCGTAAACGCGATTGAGATAAGTACGGAAATAGAGTGGTATGGCTCAGAACCAGGGATGTGCGGCAAAAGATTTTGAGATTTCGGCAAACGGCAATCGTTAAAAAAAAATCCCAAAAATGGCCGGCAAACAGCAAACGGCGAAAAACTTTATCCCTCAGATTGACCCAAAAGTTATTCACATGTGCCGCTCTACTTTTTTCCTTTTTTTTTGCATACTTATGTCAATATAGTAATAATTTCAATTCAAGAGCATAGTTCCAATTCAGGGCATCAGATGAAAGCCGTTTCGGCTGCTAGAGGCACCGAAGCGGCACTATCGCGGAGTCGCAGCGACAATGTCGTGGCGGCTCCGCAATGGTGCAGCTGCTGCTCCGCGGTAGTGCCGCTGCGGCTCCGCGATCGGTGGCCGCGTTCTAGCAAAAATAGGACCGACGGCGAGTAACTCATATGAAATGAGTCATAATACAAGTGGGTGGGCCTACAAACAGAAATACACACCTGAGGTAGCTACGACCTCTGTCTGATTGGGACAGAGGTTAGCCGCATCATAGCGATGTACGAGATTCGGAATGTACCTCAAACTTGGGCTATTAAACTGGCGAAAATCTCGGTCTATCGCCCGGAACAGTGCATCGCAGTCGACGCGGGTTCGCTGATGCATCCTCTTGGAGCCGTGCAGTTCTAACACGGAAATGCCACGGTACTGTCGCAGCAACGTCTCGGCGTTGTCGACCCTCAAGGCACTGCAACAGAATCGCCACGACACAGTAATACAAGTTTATCATTTGCCAATGGCACAAAATTCTCACGGAAGTGTAGACGTTTTTCTTTTCGGAGTTTTCCATGTTTGAAGCCCGATATCGTGATATCCTCATCACCGATGAGGCTGCTTTCCTACTCCCTAGTCTGTTCCGAGCTTTAGCCGCTTACATCTGGAGAAAGACGGTGTGTGAATGAAACACACCACACTTCATTTCTTTTATACCCTACCCGTTATCAATTGGGTATCATCAATTTTGTTTACCGTGAGAATTTTGTGCCGCTGGCAATTTGTTATCGTCTCACAGTAATCAAGGTGCCGCTGCAGTACTACCGTGTAGTTATCGCGGCACAGTCGAGGGTCGCGGTACTTTCCTGACACTGCCGCGGAAGACATTCTCAGATTCCCTGTCCATGTGAGTGGCACGAATGCTTCCTGCTTCTTTTAGCTACACCAGGAACTGTCAGAACTCTGAAACAGAAACTAAAACACCACTTTGGAGTTGAACATGTTGCACTACATCCGACAAAGTAAATACTTTCCTTATGGCTATCCACCAGTTCTTGAGTCCTAGCAGGTCAAATGATGGCAGCTCACTGCGTCAATGAATAGACGGTAGGGGGGGGGGGACTAGAACCCGTGAAACCTATACTCACGACCATGAAGGCACGGCATACCCAGATAATGGAACACCACTTTTCCTTCTACAGCATACCATAAACGCTCGCTTATCAGAATACATATGGTGAGATTATGAAGATTTTTATCCATCATCTTACTCAGAAACGGCCAGGCGGCGAAGTGGAGAGGAGATATGTCAAAACCCTCGGATAACGGTTAGCGAAGAACGGGTAGTCGGCTCACCCCTTGTGCCTACATGGCCGTGAGCATAGCTCGCGTTTTCTTTCAAGTTTTGCCGAGTTTTGCCGGCAAAACAACAAAAATTTCGGCAAACGACAAACGGCAAAAAAGTTCCAAAAATGGCCGGCAAACGACAAAGGGCAATCGCCGCACATTCCTACCCAGAACACAACGCCTACGCATTTTGAAGCATCATAAACGACCCACAATGACGCTACACGAATGGGAAGTTAGCCTCGCCCTGTGTTTGCGTCCTCCTCCAAAACAGAGGTGGTGGACCATTCCCACCGTCGGCGACGTTTGTGGGTAGGGTAGAATATGTAGGGGCCATACGTAAACCACATACATCAGCGACGGTGGGAATGACCAAACATCCCTGTTTTGAAGGAGGACGGCAAACTCAGGGGCGGAGAAATACAGGGGCTGGACCAACTTCTTATTTGTGTAGCGTCATTGTGGGTCGGTTTTGACGCTTCAAAATGCGTTGGTGTTGTGTCCTGAGCCATACAATTCTATTTTCGTATTGATTTTCAATCACGTTGACGAGCGTGTATGCTGCCTTTAGTTTTTGCTCTACGGTGGACTTTCGGTGCCCTGGTATACATAGATCGTTGCTGCACAGACCACCCTTCTTCTAAAGTCCGATTCTTGAGTACATTCAAATGCTCCCTTTTTTCGAGCTCCAAATATCGAGTAGATTCGAATGACCCTGTTTTTTTTGAAGTCCGATTTTTGAATATTATTCGAATGGTGCGATTTCAGAAATTCGAATTGCAATTATTCGAACATATCGATTCGAGTCTATTCGAAAGAGGCTTCACAACACTGCAATTCTTCCTTTTAATCCTTTTGTAGCATTCCAGTGAAAAACTAATTTCCTATCAAACACGAATATTGTCTCCTCATTGAATACGTGTGTCTGCTCCATGATAGAGTTCTTTTGAGCATAATGTTTGTCGCTTGTAACAAGTTCTTTTATTGCCGCTCCTATTATGTGCTGCGCCCATAATGAAGTGTTGTTTAACACTGGACTGATTCGTATAACCATACGATTAATCTCATGGGTGTTTTGTTCGAAGTGCATCTCTTAGGGAGGGATCCTCATTGTCCATTCGACGTCTTGTCGTGACGCAGGCGACCGGCACCATTTCTGGTTAAGAACAAAACTGATGGTAAGTAGCAATGACTTGTTTTCTTATTGGTTTTGCTACATAAAGAATTATGAGAAGTCCTTTTAACTCATTTTAATCTTGTTATGTGGATGGCCTAAAATTCAAAACCTTCATAAAACTTGCCGATATATAGAATAACCTAAAATGGAAGAATTATTACGATTATGACGTTAAGTCGTTTTTATACATAGACATTGCTCTCAAATACCTTTTTCACCATAAGAACAATCTCATCGAAAGTACAACATTCCAAGCAGACTGAAGAAAAGTAGCTGTAGGGTTTGCACTGGAAGTAAACCACTTCCGTGTCCATGCTCTTGTTGATAAGGACTCACTCTGGCAAAGCTTGGAAGGGAGCAATCACAAATTACCGAATAAATAAGCAAAAAGCGTGCTCGGATTCTAAGAAGCGCCAGCGGTGCTCCATCTTGAATGGGCAAAATTATCCATTTTATGTGTATAGCGCTAATGAAAACGGAAGACCACGTATGTTTTTTAAAATGTTTTGTATCTTTGTTGTTTTAGTTTTCCTGAAGCCTTTTTCCTTAATATAGGTCATGCCCGAACTTTCTTTGTAGACGATTCCGACGCCGACGATTCCCGCTTACCCTGAAATCAATCTTTAGCAAGCTGTCGTTATATAACAAACGTAGCATTTAAAGACCAAGAACTTATGAAAAATGACGTGAGAAACGGGAAAAACTTAGCAAAATGTAGAAAAAACTCACATGATCAGCTGATGAGGGCGGGCGCGTAAGCTTGTGCGAAACCGATGCGTCGCGTGTCTGCAGCACTAGTCCGCGATGACACACACACTAAATTTAACCCCGAACCAGAGGATACTCAGCCAACGCATAGCTAGATGCCTCACACGGAAACCAGAGATGCCCAGGGTTTCGGAGGCATCCAGTCTAATTTTCGCACGAGAATTTACGTAAATTACGGAAAGCTTAGCCTCAAATGGTGAAATTTTAGCTACAGCGCCTGCATATTCTACGTAAATTCTCGCTACAGCACCCGCATATTCATCGCTTATTCTCGTTGCAGCACCCAGCCTTGATCCGTACTAGAAAGGCGATCCCCGCTGCGATTGAGCGCATCGCCGTTTCTTCTTAACGGCATGCAGCATCCTAGTGGTCAAAATTATCCCTAGCAAGGTCTTGCAGAGAGCGACACGGGGTCACCATCCACGACCACCCACAGACTGTCAAGTTATCCGTGGATTGACTAGGCCAACACTGTTCGAACGGCATCCCTGCGTTCCGCGTAGCCAGCGCGGGTTTGAGATTGCATTTCAACACAGGCTGTCGCTAAATCCGTAGATTCTCGCTACAAAACTATAGCGAGAATATACGGGTTTAGCGTCAGAGATATCAATGTTTCGAATTTAACCTTCGTTTCTACGTAGAATACGCGCAGAATTTGCATCCTTGTAGCCTCGACCCTAGAATATGCGGGTTTTAGCTATCGTAGCCAAAACCCGTAGTTTACCGCTACATGGAATGGGGCGGCGTTTGGGACAGGGGCTCTCTACACACCGAGGGAGGAGTTGTCCCGTCTTTTGCGGCTCTAATTCCACTCGGGACCACTCCGCACGCGTTGACGTGGCCTGACGTTTTGAACTGCAAAAAACAGGGCAGCTCCTCCCTCGGTGTGTAGACAGCCCCTGTCCCGCGGCGTTTCAGGCCGCGCCCTCGGAGGCATCTAGCTACACGTTGGCAGAGGCGTTGCCTCTTTTGGGCCAGTACAATCTAACTCGATATAAAATCAATTACTCTCATGCCACAGACAGCAAGACTGGACTATGTTTCAGAGTTATTGCTGAGTCAGCAATGATTCCATGGCGCCCATCAATTAGGAGCTCTGTCAGGTCTGATAGTTGCGAATCACGCCATGCAAATTATGTGGGAATAGGCGCTGTTTCATTGAATTACTACTTATGTAATCTACATATATGTATAAGCACGTATGTAGGTCCAGAATCATAACAAATCGTAGAAGTATTTTGAAACGAAATTTACGCACGTACGCTGCTCTCCATCTCAAACCCACTCAGCCGATTCTTGGCACCGAGCCGCCTGACAATTTGGCTCATAATCCCATTTCGCAGGTCCTTTCTTTTGCTATCCGGGCCACTGCTGTTGCTGAGTAGTTCGGAAGCTGCACGTGACGCGAGCGACGAAGAGCTGTTGCGATCAAGTCTTCTGAGAGTTTTGGCCGCGAAATAGCCCACCAGGCAGCGGCTCCTGGTAGGCTGATCCCCGGCTATTTCTCGGCTTCCCACGGAATTGACATGAAATAGCCGAGATATACCCGAGAAATAACTATAAGTAAACAAAAGTAACTAAGACGCAACCGTCGCCGGCTCGCCGAGCCATCATCTGGGGCCGCCGGCGCTTGAGCGGGGTCTCCAGAGGCTGAACGAGGTTCATGTGCCTCAGACTTGAGTAATTGAACCGACGGAGGTGCAAACATCAGAATCATGCCTCTGGAATGAGCCGTATATCCACCTGGAGAGCATTATTTCTCGTATAATTCGCGGCGAGCATTATTTAGCGGCTATTTTGCGGCGAAAATCATTAAGCGGCTATTTCTTGGCTATTTCGCTGCTATTTCTCGGTCAAAGCTCTCAGAGTCTGCTCGCGCTGTAATGCCACGGCGTCGCATTTAGCCAGCAGAACTGCTTCTAAGCGCCTCCCATTCTGTGCATTCGTTCAAGAAACAAATCTTGAAGTTGACTGTCAAACGTCGAGAATATTCAGTTGGAAACAATTTATGTGATTTTAGATGTGAAGGAAACCTTCACACCTCTCGAGTCAATTATGATTACTGACTATTAAAGGCAGCATACACGCCCGCAAACATGGTCGAGATATCAGCATAAATAGGCCTGCACGGCCCCTACCATGTCGTCAACGACGTTTGAAGCGCTGAAAACCATCCAGGATGACAGTATTTGACCATCCCTGTCACGTACGCCCGTATTTTCACACCCCTTTGAGTAACAGAATGAAAAGTTGAACTTGAGAAAACATGTGGCAACTTAGAGTGATAGTACTATCAAAGGGGAGTGCATGGGAGAAACAGCTCGATTTACTTGAATATTACCTGTCTAAACACCCCTAAACTCTCATTCACTTTCGAGAATGCCGCTCTACTCCGGCTGGCTTTCGGAAATGGAGGGTTTCATCAGTGCACAAACATGTAATATCCAGGTAAATCGAGCTGTTTCTCTCGTGCACTCCCATTTGATAGTGCTATCACTCTCAATTATCACGTGTTTTCTCAAGTTTAACTTTTCATTCTGTTACTCGAAGGGGTGTGAAAATACGGGCGTGCGAGACATGATTGCTCAAATAATGTCATCCTGGAGGATTTTTAGCGCTTGGGACGTCGTTGACGATATGGTAGGGGCCGTGCGGGCCTATTTATGCTGATATCTCGACCATGTTTGCGAGCATGTATGCTGCCTTTAAGTGACGGCTTGGTTACGCATGTTGAGCACATTGAGGGGGAACCTGTGCTCAACAAATTAATTCTTAGAATCCTCTCTCGACTTGAACCTGTCTCATTATACATTCGCTTCTGATTATAGAGTCCATGTAATCAATTTAGTGTAGTGAATGGACGGAGCTGCGACGGTAGATCGCCGCGCACGACCCAAACCTCGTTGGCCGAGGAAGCCGCCAACACTGCACTGCCAGCCGCCTAGTCCATACGTCAGACTAAATATAACTTGTAAACCATAGATTATCTTCCGCTGCTAGTTAATTGTAAGTCTCAAAAAATCACTTCCTGGACTCAATTTCAGAGATCGCGCCTTTCAACTTGGGTATGTTTTCGCGAAATTGAAACAAACAGTATTATTACGATGTTGAGAATTTCGTGATGTCTCTGAAATCAAAATAGCAACTTTCCTGCGGTTGTAGAGATTGTGTATACAAGTCTGTTGGCACGTGCGCGCAGTCCTTTTGCTTCTGCTGAACCCATCAGATGTTCGAGTGTACACAAAGTAACATTCAGGTCGTATGACGTGCACAGCTATGCAACGAATCCATTTCGCGCTTCACGTGAAGTGGCCTTGGTGCAGCCCTCTGGAGCCGTCTAGACTTCGTTGATGCATATTTCCACGTACCAGTTACCGTTTTGCAGGGAATTCGTCTTAAGAAAAACCCCGTCAACAGCGTCGGAGGGTTCCACCATCCAACACCGTAAGGCCGGGGTCATACTCCTAGCGACGTGCGACGCGACGCACTGTTTACCATGAGTAGTGACCGAAAATCGATATGCCTGATATGCACTGTCGCTGTCGCCGGTCGCGCCAAGTATGATCCCGGCCTAACGTGGCCCATGGAAAGCTGTGCCTCAACTATAGGGAATGAGTATGGAAGTATGAAGAGGGAATGAGGCTCTACGTCGTCTAGAATTGCTCTTGCACGATTTCTGAAGTACACATATTCAGACGATCTGCAATCGCAGCCCCGGATATGTGCCGGTGCGCGAGTAGTCCGACGACACTGATGCCGGCACGCCAACTGCCCGCCGGCACGAGTCTTGATCACGAGTAGATACACTTATCATAGCTTACATATATCATGTTCTCGACTGGTATACAAGGCGCAACGTCACACTTCCAGGGCTTGTTTGTTACTTCCCGAAAGGGCAACATTTGTGTTTCGAGAGCTGCAGGTGTGAGACAGAACTAATTTGATTTTCAAACTTAAGTGATTCGTCTTCAAAATCCCTTCGTTACCTCAGGGGGATTCCAGAAAATAGCGTTTATATAGCTTCGCGGCGAGAAATGGTACCCGAATTACAATTTTAACGCGACTCTTGACGATCTTCAGAATTCTACATGGAATTGATTCTAAATTTTTCCATGGGAGTTATTTTGACTGCTTAACACCGATCTGAGCCCTTCTTCGATTAACGATAGACCACGGTAGGTTGCGGTGGGTATACGGTAGTTTGGTCGAAGTCTCAGATTTAGTTCATAACCTCTTTGGAGGTTAATTGAAGCGCCTAACATGAGTCCTAGGTTCAATTTTTGATTTTCGAAATATTGAAGTGATTTCTATCTTGGAGTGGACTTTATTTCCGTCGATCGCGAGCGTGTGCGCGCGTATGCTACGTCTCTTCCCTCCACTTTCCCGTTGTCTCTCCTCACTCCACACACGCACGCGAAGGAACAAAGGAAATTTGGCTCTAAAACAGAGGATAGGTTGAGGCAGCTTGCATCAATCAAATGACACTATGCTCATCGTAACCTACAGTAACCCACTCAGAATTCGCATTCAGCACTCTAAATTACCCCAAGTAAAACGTTTTGGTCTAAATCCAGAACAATTTTTCTGAATTATCTAAATGTTCCTTGATACCCACCCTCCCTTACCTTTGCGCGGAGGTAAAATAACGTCTTCTTTTATAATCCCCTAAGTCATTTAGGAATAATTGAGCGAGGATTATCCAAGGTCTGTTACACTCCTACAACTCTCATAAACAATTCTTTCAAAACACCCCTCTTCGGAAAATCTTCGTGCACATTTTGTGTACAATTTTGACTGCTGAGCGAATCTCCCCACAGCCGAGAGGGGGATTTATGGTTAAGGGTAAACCGCTCTCTGCCCTTACCTCTGGCTGTAGGGAACACAAAGTGGTCTTATCCTTCCTGTAAAGGGCACGGAACGGGTATCCCCTAACTTGTAGGGGCTGTAGTAAGGGAGAGAGGCACTCAAGCCCGCCGCTGGCAGATAGCAATGCTCGTAGCCCAAAGCCTCATGCAGAGGTGGCGGATCCGCCTTTTTTGACGATGGGAGCCCCGGCTAGCCGGCTTTGATGAACTTCGGACAGCTCTTCGATCCCCAGATCTTCTGAGGAAGAGATAAATACATAGCGGACAACACAGTGTCATTGTTCAATGTTTAGAATTTGAGAACAAAAATCATCGTCAACACTGCTTGAAGTACAGATAAATGCTCAAGGCAAAGTAAAGACGAGGCTACCTACATAATCAGTAGTTCACTAAGGTGTAGTTAAATCAGTTCATATTATTACAGCGTACGTGTCTGAGTCGCTCAACACTTCTTCTGAATCGTCGACGGAGGCGCTTTGTCGTCATGCTTGAGGTACATACATAGTTATGTACATACGCGTAGTTCCTTCTTCCCTCCTCAACTTTTATTTGTGGTTTTCCTATGTTTGAAATCTAAGTGACACTGAGGTTTATTGCTTAGGTGGTTACCTACTCAAAAAGGAAATGGTCAATACTTGTCTGTGAGCGACACTGAAATTGTGGCTGTTTAGTGGTGTGTCTGATGGATATATCCCTAGCTAAGTAGGGTCTCATGGCTCAGATTCAGTACTAGGGCCAATCAATTTTGTTCACATTCTTTCAAACCTTCAGCAGGAGCTTTTTGACCAAATGTGGTGTACCGTTCGAAAGCCTACGGGGGTGTGCAGGTGAAGTTCAATGCTTACTTTCTGCCGATTATGCGAATATTAAATTGGGTTCTTTGAAGGTTAGATGGCGGGAATTTCACGAATTTTTTTTGATGAAGTTCAATGCTTACTTTCTATAGATTATGTGAATTTGGAACTTGATCGGCTCTACCAAACTAACTAGGAAACCTCGCACAAGGTTATGGTAAAGTACAGTGATATCTGGGGGGGGGGGGGCGTAATCTACCGAAAATTTTGGAATATCCACAAACGGTAGTCAGAATCATGCTCTTCAAATGACCACCCTAACAATGTTTTGAGCCAATTCTGAGGGTTTTAACGAATTCCCGAATGACGCAAGGCATCAATGGAGAGATCCCTTGAAAAAAAGCCCCTTTGAGTCGGCTGTATTACTCGTAAAAAAATATGCTCATGCTTGATCTCGCGATCTCGATCCAAACAACCTTGGTGGAATGTTCTGAGGAATTAGAATACTTCAATAAGGAGCCTCAAATGCTGATTTATGTAGTGGTGAATGTGGTGGGAAATGGTATCTGCCAAGAACTCGGCGACATTGCATGATGAGTCGTCAGGACTGACGCCATGTCGCTGGGGTTTCCTTGATAGAGCATTTGAACAACCTTAGGCGCCAAACGATTCAAGATCTAGCATGAATTCTCAAAAATATGCAGAGGGTAGTCCTGGCTGGCTGGGAATCCGCCCAAAACCAAGTTAAGCATCATGGAGAGGTCCCACCCGTTTTTTCCTTCGAAAAAGAGGTGAGATCACCGGAAACGTGCGTGAATAACATCAAGCTGATTTGCTATCATAAAAAATACTCTTAGAAGTGGTATAGTATGGCTGTCGTTGCGAGACATTTCCATGTTTCTCAAGTGTTGTTATACTTATGCGTCGCACTGTTTCTCTTGAAGTTTCTCAAAAATTTACAAAACCCCCATGAAGTCAAGTGACATCTGAAATGGTTTTCTGAAACTCGTCCGGAATCACCTAACTGATATTTGTAAGGTAGACACTGAACCAACGTGTAGAGTTGGCGCAATCATTTTAGTCTGACGAATGGACGGGGCTGCGACGGTAGATCACCCCGTGCGAATCGAAACCCCATTCTCCAGCGAGGCCGCCAACTCCGCATGGCCAGCCACCTAGTCCATGCGTCAGACTAAAATGAAAACGGAGACCATAGATGCCCACGTCATCTCGGGCCCGTAACCCTCTGCCGTTTAACGAACTGACTTCGACTTGAGTTCAGTGCGTAAAAAGACCCTCGTAAGGAATTGTTGAACCCAATCTGTCGAAGATCCACAAACGTCGCGTTGAATCCAACTTTACAACATAACAATTTTTCTTAGCTATCACTTTTTTTGCGCAGGTTCTTACTGGAATCTAATTTCAGACTCGGAGAAAGCGTGTCAGAATTGGCCTGAGAACATTTATCGTCTATCTAAGGGTTAGGGATACCATGCGAGACTCCCTAGCGATGGGCACGTAGCCTTGCCGAGGTACTGCTTCGCTGTCTACATCGCCCGGCTCGAAATGAGTGAGATATGATGTGCCCGCGTAACTATCGGTGCACTATCCCAACTATCTTACTATAATTATGAGAGTAATCACCCGTCTGGCTACCACCTCTGCTGCCATACTTAGGGCCGGTGGTCCACATCAGTTCCCGTGATCAAGAAAGTGTTCGTGTGCTTTGAACTTTTCTATTCCTGAATCTATTAGTTTGAAAAACGTAGTGGACAAAAAAGGCGATTCATAGTGACGTGGTTCGTATGAACGTAGTAGGTATAATAAGGAAGCAATAATCCAACGACACGTTGAACAGCCTAACAACTAGTTAACCAGGAAGCAAAATCTCTTTGAATAATAACGATTTCTTAGCGTTACCAGCAGCACCTGTACTTTACGTAATTACAATTACATGTGACTCGCTATAAAATGCTGCTGTCCACAGCGTAACGGCTCCGACAGTTTCATTCCTCGTGCGTCAGCTGCTAGTAATTCAATCAGCACCACACGAACCTATGCCTAACGTAAGGCTGCCCTACTCAGCCCTTCTGGGGCGGAATTCGTCAACGCGTATCGTTGGCTAGGGGCAAAGGCGTCGGCGTGATTGATGAGTACCCCGTGAGGGCAAAATGTCTCCTACCTGAACAGCGTCTAACAAGGGAAGGCTACTTCTTGTTAGAAAAAAGTGGCCAATTCAAGCGAAATGTGCCTTTATGGATCAGATTCTCACAAAAATTTCGAATTTGACTTTACTAGCGGCGCTACGTTCCTCTGAAAGGAGCTATAAACATACTATATTGGTGAATCATTATGAATGCCGTAATCTACCGTAACATTCCTTAAAACTGAAAGTCGACGTCGGAATCGTGTTCAGCGCCTCAAAAAATCCCCTGAACCAGTTTTGAGCGAAAAAATTCGATGCACCAAAAATCCACAGGGGGCACGGGACTCAAAGGTCGAAAAAACCTTTTCCTCAAATATCGGACAGAGCGGTTGCTCAAAGCGCTGAACACAAATATAGAGTCCTTCTTTTCAGTTTTTTTTTGGCTATGTTGCTAGGTTAAGATGAGGTAAAGTCATTTGCCGACTGCAACGTATCGCAGTTTTCTCAAAAGAAACCTTCAATGAGAAAATTATTAAACTGATTTCTTTTGTGTACTTCTAATTTTGTGCTCCAATAGTCAGGAAGTTCCACTCATATCCATGGTACATACGTGGCAGGGTATTCAGAAAATTATTGTGGTGAGATCGAAACTCCCATTCAGTACTGTTTTCCCTTCAGTTGGTAGAACTCTGTGATTTTGATAAATGTTCGGAATATCATTTAGTTGTGGTAAGCTTGTTTTTTCTAACCATTTCTGTCTAGATTATCACAGCTGCGCGTAGGACAATTATTGTATGAATAAGTTAACTGCAAGATGAGTTTTTTTTGCACATTAAAGAACTAGCTGTGACTACCAATCTCCAATGACCCAGGCACGTCATTTCAGTCGAGTTTCCAGCGCCAAAGCCGACTTGATATGGCTTTTTATACAACTTTCTCCGATTTCGTTTAGTTTCCTGTCTTTAAAACCCACCTTGAGTCAACAGAACGGCGGCTGCAGCGCTAGACTTTCTTTCGGCTCGAAAGCACGCCGCCGCAAGGCGTGTCGAGATGCAATTCCGGACCAGAATTTGGCCCAGACAAGCACAGTAGATGCTGATCAACTACTCTTCTTCTTCATCAGTGTTTGTTCCGCTCCAAAGCGGGGTCCGCTTTTCTTATGCGCTGGCGCAATCGAGATTCACGCAGCTTCTCGGCGATCGTAGCAACACCAAAACGCTTCCTGATGTCGTCGTTCGTGACGTGGTCCAAGCGGGTGACACCTGCTGTCCAACGTAGCATTTTCGTCTCCATTACACCGAGCCTTCGCTCTGCTTCCTTGGTGCCAGGCCAGCATTCTACTGCGTACAGCGAAACAGGCCGGACCACAGTTTGGTAAATCTTCAACCTTAGGCGATCGGGCATCTTCCTGTCGCATAGCACTCCTATCGCTGACCGTCATTCCAACAAAGCAGCGCTGACCGCATTCGTGACCTCACTATCTAGAGTGCAGTCAGATGTAATCATCGAACCAAGGTACTTGAAGACGTCAGCGCGAGGAAGCTCGACACCATCAATCTTGATGGAGGCACGTTCACTTCTATCCGTAGTCAGATACTCAGTCTTCCTAACGTTGAGGCGAAGCCCAAATCGAGCCAATCGGTCGCTCCAGTTTTGCACCTGTCGTTCGGGATCCAGTTTATCTTCAATTGCGAGCATCACATCATCCGCATACAAAAACGTCCATGGCGCTGGTCTCTGCAGGTCTCTTGTGATAGTATCCGTCACGATGATAAATAGAAGGGGAGACAAAGCAGATCCCTGGTGCACGCCAACGGAGATGGGAAATTCGGCCGAAGCTCCAGCAGCAGCTTGGAACCGACTTCTTGAATCAGTGTAGAGAACCTTGACCTAGCCTATGAGCTGCTCTGGGACACCGTGCCGACGTAATGCCAACCAGATTACTTCATGCGGTACTCGGTCAAACGCCTTCTCTGAATCGAGAAAACAAGTGCGGCTATAACAGCCACAATAAAAGTACTGCTCCATTATAGTTTGCAATTAGGTTTATTAAATAGTTGAATCTGCTACTCCGAATACTAGCAAAATACTCGCTGCGGCAATTGAGCTCCGCGCGAGACAGTTCTCAAATGACATATGGCGGCGAACACCGAGGTGCGACAGTAACTGTCACAATGCCCACCCTCGAACTTCACAAAACAACAGAAGAAGCCTTCTTCTCTCTATTTTTCCATTTTTCTTGATAGATTAGTTTTTTTTGTCAATTTAGTTTTTCCAGGGGTAGAAAAGATACTGCTAGAATCGTCTTATCGAGATCTACGAGATGATGTCTACATTTTATTGATTGCTTTAACTACACGTCAACTATAGATATGTTGCTTCTACCCTTACTCGTTAGGACGCTCACTCGACTCTTTCATTCTGACCATTGAAAACGTGTTTTGGGAAGGGCGGAGTACCTGTAGTTAACGTACGGTTGACACTATCAACAAGATTTTAATGGCATCTTGTAGATCTTCATGAGGCTATTAAAGCTATACCACCTTTGAACTTGAAAACCCTATTATGACTGAGTTGAGAGAATACGGCGGTAGGGCGTGAGAACTTGTTTTTTTCGTTGCTCTACGACCTCCAAGGGTGGGTATTGTATTCTGATGTAACACGAAATCCGCTGTCAGCATCAACCTCACTCCGTAATAGAGCAACGCTGATTCAGCCATGGCTTAAAGCACGGTTTTCATTGAGACGACAAAGCGATGTAGAGATCGTAAAACATTGAAACTTCAATCTGGTTCCGAAATATACATCTGGCGGTCTACTGACAGTTAAGTAGCGAAGCGCGTCCTGTGCGCTGCCCATCAGCGGAAATGAGATCTGGCGGCTACTTGGCGATTCTGTGGAGGAGCTCTGTCCATGAGCTGACCACCAGCGGGACTGGCATATGGCGGGCTATTGCCACCTAATTGGGGAAGAGCTGGCAGTGCACTGCCCACGAGCGGAAGCGACGGCTGGTGGCTGAGGTAGCAGGCAGCGGTTCTCCAGCTCGCTGGCGGAGCGCTGGCAATGCGCTGCTCACGAGCGGGATGACAGCTAGCGGTCGATGGACTGCCAGTGGTTCGCCAACATGCGGGCGGCGCCCTGACAATGCGCTGCCCACGAGCGGGAGTGACAGCTAGCAGTCGGTGGACTGCCAGCGGTTCGCCAACATGCGGGCGGCGCCCTAGCAATCAGCGGGCTGCGACCGGGGCCGATGTCTGTTTGCCAGCTGATTGACAGCGGGTCGCCAGCCCCATTGTCTGAGTATGTATGGAGCTGTGGGTTCCAAGCTTGCTGCTTCTGTCATGAAGCAGCAAGCTTCAAGCTCCTGGGATGTCCAAGAGAGCTTTGAGCTTGCTGATTCGTACCTGAAGCAGCAACCTGGAACTTGCAGCTGCAGCCCATGAAGCATTGAGCTTCAACTTGCAGCTCTAATTAAGTTACATGAAATATATGTGTATGTTAAGTGTCATATAAGTGTATGGTACATGCTACATAAAAGTAATATACTAGAATGTTTCAAGTACCTAACACTTTACATTACATGTAACATGTTTTCATTTTTCTGAGGAGCGCCTCCGATATGTTGCATATAACTTACTTGGCCAAGATAATTCGCAAGTAAGTTAAATCGGGCAAGAAGGCATTTCCTATGGGAGTACACGACGCTTTCCTTAGGTCAGCCTTAATACAGGCGTTTCCGTCGGTTCAATTACCCAAGGTTGAAGTACTGAACCTCTAAATGCAGAGAAGGCACCGCAGAGCGTTTTCCGCTATGCGTGACCGCATGCGGATGTATTGCCTGCGTCGCGTGTCGTATGCGTTACGAAATGGCCACCCACGGTGAATATATAAGTATAAGTTACATGTAACATACACTCTATAAAACGTCGTAATCAGGGGTGTGCGGCAAAGGAATTTGAAATTTCGGCAAACGGCAACGGCAACGGCAAACCCCAAAAATGGCCGGCAAACGGCAAACGGCAAAACGGCAAACGGCAAAATCTGTTTTTTGATATAATACACCAACATTTGTATAGTTGTGTGGTGTTCCATGCAATATGTACCAGTCACCATGTGACTTGCGTTTCACCAGAATTACAGGAAAAAAAATCCCGTGAATTAACAGCTGCTTGAAAGCCTTAGGTCATAAAAGAATGCCAGTGGCGCTATTCTATATGTGATCTGTATAAGAGTCACTATCAACATGATTAGTCGACATTTGTGGCGGAAGGCAGCCTGCACCTAGCTCATGACAAGGGCTACTCACAATTCTTTCTGTTAGTAGCAAGTAGTACACTCAGGATTCTCTTTGTCGCTCACTTGATATGGTTTTACATGTGAGGCTACAGGAGTGGAGTGAGATCAGTCTAGTTGTGTACAGTGCTCACAATAAAAGCAAATTTCGAATTTCCACGGGAAATCAAGAGCTCCGAAGGGCTCGTTGATCGATTGCACAGAATGAGAGAATCTGGTAACAATTGGACTGTTGCATGCGACGCGCGCGACGGAAAGCCGCTGCGCTCACGTCGCCGCTGGAGCGTCGTGTGCAGTGCGTCTAGCCCGCCGGACTGCTCTTGGGCGTTTCCCTTTTTGTGTATTCGGTCTACAAGCCGCTTATTACGACAACAAAAGCGAGCAATAAGTCGCTCTAAACGGTCCCAAACTTAAATGTGGTGTGTTCGCACCACCTACTTCCCCAGTGGCTACAGAGGAAGTGGATGGGGCGAGCACACCACGTTCATGTTTTGGGGCAGTATATGTAATGCGAATATTATCATTTTTTCCTCTTTACACCGTTTCTTAACAAACTAAGCTCTGCCACTGAGTCACCCCTTCGTTTCAGCTATGGATCTCGAAATCAAAAATACTTTTGAACCTTGTCTCTAATGACCGCTGTGAACGCAGGTAAACTCAAAAAAAAAGCCGGACAAAGTGTTTGCAGATTTCATCAACTTCCTGTCCCAATTATGACCATTAGCCCACCAACCGACTATAGGCGGACCTATTTATACGAGCTCTCAATCGGTTTGTATGTTCAAAGGCAGTGTTCATGATGATTTTCGTTCCCGAGTTTTCCACCTAAAACAATGCGTTGGCCACCAAGTGTTACCACAATTACGAAGAAACAGCGAGAAACGCACTAAAACGTCGTATTCCACTGACATCATTCTCAGGCCTGGACTAGTTGTCCGATTGGATGAACATGTTCACGGTGGTTGTCACCGATAAAAAATGGGGCTAATCAAAAACGGAAGAATATTCTAGGCAAAACAGTATTAGTTAGGGTCTGAAGGAAAGTACGAAGCAACAGAGTAGAGCATTGCAAAATACGGTTCCACGAAAGATTTAATTGTCGCAGCGAACAGTTCCTTTAAAACTTATTAGGCGTGGTGAGATTTGAGAATTTCGTGCCCTTCTGGTGCGATTTTCTCGATTTCTTCGTCATCTCACTTCTACCCGGGGGCCAAACAATCTAATCAGCAATTAATTTCAAAATAAATAATTATCGTTAAATGGCTTCTTTCATTCTACAACTTTTATACCACTTGGTTTTGTAATCTTGAAACTTGTAGGAATTTGAATGCTTCTGGAGAAGGGTTTTTTGCAAATTCAGCATTTCTAAGGGGTTAAGTGTTTGATAATTTAAAAAAGACATTTGGAGGCTCATAAACAACTTAGAACTTGAATGAACTCCTCTGATCACATCGTCAAGAGTTTATAAGAGAGTTTATATTCTTATCAGTTACCAACACGATAATCTAACAACACGAAACACGAAAACACGACAGTGTTCACGATAATCTTCAAATTTGGGATTAATCGCGATATTGATTGAGTGGCCCCCGGGTAGAATCAAAATGACGTAGGAATTGAGAAAAACGCACCAGAAGTAGGCAAAATCTCTAAGTATCACCCCGCCTCTTAAGTATCACAGTAAGTGTTTGTTTTGACAATGAAATCTTCTGTGGACCCGTCCTTTGCAATTTTCTACTCTCTATTGTTCTGTTCTTTCCTTAGCGCCCCAACTAATCATGCTTTGCACGAAATTTTCTTCTATTTTCGATGGAACCAATTTTTCACCGGTGGCAACTACCATGAACACGTTCATCCAACCGGAGAAATAGTCTATGTTGTAGCAGAATTTCACTGACATACGGCGTTTAAATGTGTTTCTCGCCGTTTCTTCGTAATTTTGGTAACACTTGGAGGCCAACGCATTGTTTTATGTGAAAAACTCGGGGAGGAAAATTATCGCGGACACTGCCTTTAATGGGTACAATTACACATTACATCAGCTGGAACTAGTCAAAATAATTATTTGTAGCAGTTTCGAATTGCTGTCCAATACTAAAACTGCCATAAGGGCAAATCCTTCTATTTTAACGTATTTTTGCCGAAAATTTGCCGTTTTAGACGAAAAATTCGGCAAACAGCAACGGCAACGGCAAACCCCAAAAATGGCCGGCAAACGGCAATCGGCAAACGGCAATTGCCGCACACCCCTGGTCGTAATTCGCATCATTGCGACAGTAATTGTCACAATGCTCACCCTCGAACTTCACAAAACCACAGCGCGCGCGACGCCTGGGTCTCCGTCTGCCCTCCGCTCTCTCACTGTCTCTAACCTCCGCTCCACACCAGCACGCGTAGGAACCATGTGAATTTCGCCGTTTTATAACCTGTAACTTACATGTAATAGTATAAATTTAGGTTACATGTGATATAAATATGAGTTACTGAAGACATATAAGTAACTTACATTTATATTACGAGTAACTTGTTTGAGTTTTTTGAGCTTTCGTCCATCATTGCAATGTATTCCCGTGTAAAATCACACTGTAAGACGATTTCTGGTTCAAAGTTGAGATCGGGGTATGACAGTATGCCCTAAAGTCCACAATCTAAACGCTGCAGTGCGCGGGTGAGTCAAATGCTAACGCCTATAAGATCAGAGAAACGGAGAGCAGCTAGCAAAGTCAAACTCGAAATTTTCATCTAGAAATGGCCCGTGAAGGTGTATTTCGTTCGGAATGGCAACTTTCTCCAAGTGACCGTCCCTTGTCAGATACCCCGTTCGGAATGGCCGTCCTTGGCTAATGGTACGATCGCTAAGCTATCTTACGCTTTCGCTGGATAATCATGAAACGAGCCGACGCCTTTACCCCTACCGAACGATACGCGATGATGAATCCCGCTCCAGCACTACTCGAGGCTTGGTCATTGATATATCGCCGTCGAACATGGAGTGGCCTGATCCCATAATTATCTCCCGTAGAGTATTCTTTGTGGTATGTAGAGGTCAAAATCTCAATTCTCGCCCTACAAATTACATATATGTAATTTTCATCTAAATTGATTTTTTACCCTGAAAGGTGATACTACATTGTATTGCCCGAGGTGTTACTATGATAAATGAAGTCGATCAAATGGGACGAGAAGAGCTTAGGTATCGAAGCAGAACTCTCGAACATTCTATGCTGCGACAGCTTCACGTTTTGTAAGTACCGATAAAACTCAGGGGTGACCCACGGAAATATAGTCAGCAGAAGTGAGGATTGAACTGGGATTA
This sequence comes from Aplectana chamaeleonis, assembly GCA_029168955.1. NCBI lineage: Eukaryota > Metazoa > Nematoda > Chromadorea > Rhabditida > Cosmocercidae > Aplectana > Aplectana chamaeleonis. The sequence continues at coordinate 1,297,607 of JAPDOI010000163.1, read as the reverse complement.
AGCTGGTACAAGACCAACTCTGGCCACCTTTAAAGGAGTGATGGGCCTGACAAAGAAATCATTATGGGTCAGCCTGGCTATTCCAAATGAAGCGTAAAGCCTAGCTTGCCCGAATGAGTCCGGGCGGATCAAGCAGCGGAGCGGTCGGTCGTGGCAATATATAACAGTAATATGGAGATTTTGACATGATAAGCCCGATAGGCTTTACTTCGAGGGAGCCAGGCTATACATTTCTAGAACCATTTCTGGGCGTGGAGTCCGAATATGTCCTTCCCAGCTGCCTAAAACTACTCAAGAAAAGTTATACACGTTTTCCACCTGATTTTCATTATCAATACACCTTCGAAAACGTGCAGCAATCTTTCAAAAATCTGGAAAAGGACCATACCATCGTGCTGAGCTCCCAAGATAACTGCCCTGGACAAAGTTTTGGTGAACGGCCATTCCTCGAACTCGGCAGAATAGCGTTTTGAACTTTCATCGGATTGTTGGGTGAGCGTTTATGTAGGTTTTCGAATAACTAAGGTCGGCTTGCTGTCTAAACGGCATGGCGGCTACTGCAACCTACAGTAAACCTCAGAATTTCGACAAGAAGGTTCCAGAATCGTTTTTATCATCTTTGATTACCATTACGTACAAGTTTTGAGAATACGAAATTTTTTAAAAACTTCCAAAAAACTACCTGGCGGGTACCCTTACCATGCGCGAGGCTTTGAAGGAAGCCTATATTTTTAAAGAGTTTTTTAAAGGCAGTGTTCACGATAAAAAAATGTTGTATTGAAAAAGATGAAACGCTTTGCTCGTTTATTCAGGCAACGTTTCGGGCCCTAAGCCCATTGTCAAGCCTCTGAAACGTAGCATTCAGAATTCGAAATACACAACATGGCAGCACAACAGCAATTGGGGACCGACCTCTACCCTCTCAAAGGTGCGTCCCCACTGGCGGGCGGGATGTAGTCGGGTGACCTAGAAACATATATGGTCGGCATGGATCCTGAGGAGACTTTGCTTTCACTGTTGAAAGTAGGTGCAAAATCGGTGCCATGTGCTATAACATAGGTGCACCGAGTTTGCGCCAACCTTCAACAATGCACGCGAAGTCTCTTCCCGATCCATGCCGATGTTATGTGAATACGAGGCCACATCCCCCAAGAGAACGATCATACCTCTCGATGACCGGGTTTCGCAGAAAGTGAGGAGTGGGTAGAGGGCCAAGGGAGACAGCCGGGGTGATATTCTCGATTATGTCCCCTATCATTACTGTATCGCTTCATTCCTCGATATACAGTAATGGGCTTCATGGCTGCTGTCATTTCTTCTTTTATATTGGATGGTGGCTTCACATATTGTATTTCAAGAGCTTCTTTCAAGGCTCAGGGCCCGAAGAGTTGTCTGAATGAAAAATCAAAGAGTTTCATCTTTTTCAATACAACAAGTGGCAAAATGAAGCTCAGACAACCTTCTGCATTACGATACAAAATGTGTTTCATCCGACGTGAACAATTGAAAACTCGAAATGGTGAGATGAGCGATGGTTTCCGATCAATAGCCCCGCTCTTCCCTTTATTCTCAACTTCTCTCTTTACTCACATCAGCTCGCACACATCGGCTGCGAAAGACGGAGGTTACAAGCCTCGGACAACTCGTCCACCATGCTTTCCTAGCTCATTTTTTGAGACCATAACTTTGTTTCTAGGGGGTCTTGTACGATTACAGAGGCATCGTTTGAATCAGCATGGCACCGTTTACAAGATAGGCGGAAAAACAGAAAAACGATTCTGAGGTGGGACTGTGCCTTTAGGAGCAGCTACGAAGAGCATACTCAAATTCTACCCTCTATAAAACGTCGTAATTCTCATCATTCGAGGCGCGAGCGGCGCGCGATGTCTCAGCCTTCATCTGCCCTCCGCTCTCTAACTGTCTCTAACTTCCGCTCCGCACCAGCACGCGTGGGAACCATGTGAATTTCGCTGTTTTATAGCCTGTACGTCCAAGGTGGTTCTAAAAAGTACATTTCATCCGGAATGGCAAGACTGACTGAAAACAGTTTCTCTGTGAGATATTTTTTCACAACTAGGCATCGTAAAGCATCATTTTAAAACGATCCATATTTTGTATCAGAGCCTTCTCACAACAGAGCGCACATGGTCAGAGTCCAATGGCTGCCCTTTCATATTTCATCTCCTGGGGATTTCACACGGTGAGCCGCAAATTATCGAAAACAAAATAAACAGATAATAGGGCAATAGGCAGTGAAAACAGATTTGTTGATCACTATCCTTAGAGAAATAGAGAAGATCATGTACACAAGTTCTGCCTTTGGCTTAGTAATTCTTCGGTTTAGGAAGACCTGACATTTCACATCACCTACGGAACAGCGACTGTATTTACTGCGATAGCTGTTATCTTCATATATATCTTTATCTTCAAGGTATGTCACTGAGGTGTGCAACATCTAGTGGACCTCTTGCATTAGAAAGTATACATTTGTGCAGGTAATTCTATGTGACGCTGAATTTCGCAAGCTATTGATCTACAGATTAATACTGGTATTGGGCGTCTGCGATGTGCTTGAAGCCGCCGTACATTGTTGCACAGGTTTTGCCCTTCTATTTCCAATTATTTATTCTGATCGCTTCGGTAATGTGAGTCACCATTTCGCTTTTCTTCACAGCAGGAAAACTCTACGTTTCTCCATATTTTCACAACAGACATAGGACTTCATGAAACACTTCATGAGAATCTTTTTAGCAGTAGTTGGTTTCAGTTGCTCGGATCTATACTTGTTCCGGCCTATTTCTGTTATAATCTAACCGGGTTTCTGTTGGCATTTGTACGTCTGGTGCAGATCGTCTATCCGGAATATGCTTCGGCTTTGTTTGAGTCGGATAAAGGAAAGGTAAGAGTCGCTCAAATAGGTAGCCGCGACGCCGGGAGACTTGGTACACAGGAAACATAAGGGACGCTGCCTATCAGTCAAACGACTTCGCGCATAGCTGAGCGCGGCTTCCTAATTGAATGGTACGGACGACAATGAGAGAAATCAAATGTTGGGAGAGAAATTTGCACTAAGTCCCACCCTAATTGTGATAGTAAATCGGTGGGGTATCTATCACAGTTACAGGTAGTTTTGAAGTGGTGAATTCTTTCACATCCAATAAAAGACATATTTTAACAGGAGTTCGAATACGTGCAGTGTTGGCTTCGGTGTAAAATTCCGGTCCGCAGTTGCGACACTCAATGCGGTCAAAACCGTACTGGACCCACGGGTGATCGCTCTGGGGCCACAAGGCTTCGCTAGGATCATCTCCTACCCGCGTGCTGTAGAGGCGGTTGCCAAATCTGCAGACTGGAATTTCGTTCTGATAAAGACAGTAAGCAGAGCAAGTCAGAGGAGTAGGCTCAAAAAATTCTCGTACATGTTGGATCTAATTTTTTGCTTATCACCATTTGCTCTATTCGATAACAGCGGAAATACCCGCACACAAAGGATGGAACCTCGTTAGAAGCACCGCTCTGAAACGAAATGACAGGGACCTAGAGTTAACAAGACCTAAGTGAGGAGAAGCTACGGCAAAATATTTTTCCGCTGCAATTTTCCGGGTATGTTGTTTACAGGCGTCGCGATGGGTGGTGGTCGTAATGTATCCAAATCACGAGAAGGACAGGGCAGGAGTAAAGGGATGTGACTGGCGGTAGCCGGTGTACCCTCCAATCACCGTCATTCGCTCTACCCCCGCCTCTTTCGCGGTTTGGACACATAAAGACCATCACCTTGTCGCGGTGGAGTGGATATTGATAAGTTTGGCAACTTTCCATCGTACTGGATCGCGGTGTTGTACTAGAGCGCGATTCTTTTCAAGTAAGGAACTCGAAGTCCTACTCTCTCTTAGGGTGTCTCCTACCACTCTCTATGTATGTCCTCACATGCCAGTTTTTTTAGTATGATTTATGATGAGTTAAAGGCAATGTTCACGATAAATTTCACTTCCGATATCTCCACGGCTCACGGAAGCTTTGGTGCTTTATATAGCAAGGCATACTTAAAAAGGACACGAAAGACGCGTTTTTGAGCCAAAATAGGCCCTCCCTTGTTTACGTTGATTTTTGAGCGTGGAGGAATTGACCGCTAGAAGGATTATAGCATTCAATGCAATCAAGCGATCAGCTCGCTTATCACCACTTCCTTCACTTGATCATTCCTGTAATCTGAGTCTTCATTTGTTCTTTTCGAGGGGCGGATCTGGGGCACCAGGCGTGTCTGGGGCACCAAAAGGCTTGTTTGCAGCCGTTATTTTGCCGCTCCTATCTCGTTTTCTACCGTTCTTTCGACACTGAGAGCCTAGGATCCTTCTCGCCTATCATTTCAGTGTGGAAAGTCAACCAGGATGATCATCGTGAACGCTGCCTTTAAGGGTTGATGGAAGCATCTTGTTCTATACCTCCATACATCGCGGAATCATCGTACATGAATCCGGCCCCTGGTCACCCTCGTAACCGACATGCGATCATGCGCCCTCAATTAACATTCTGTAATTGCAAGATACAACTCAAAACGGGGTTTCAGTTCTGGTTGCTGTTTGTTGTTGCTGTTTATATACCGTACTTCGCTCTAATGTACTCTCCACTATCTCAGTGTTCATACAGCTTGGAAAGTTACACTTGGGAGTACGATTTCAATCGCCCGCTCTCATTCTTCATCAAAAACATTGAGCAGTATATCCAGCAAAGTATCATATTCGCCTCGTTTATCTCATACGTAGTCATTTTCATCGTCTTATGGAGATTGGTAAGCAAAACTGTTTTTCAACATCAACGACTGAGGTTGGTAAAATTCATAACTCAGGGTAGGAACACGACAACCAACTCAGTTCGAGAGCGGCGTATTATGTACCAGACCTTCTTTGTAACTGTATATTCGACAGTTCTTAATATCTTGAATCACAACATGTGGTGAGTGCACTGCGATATCGACCCTTCATCTAATCACAGAAAGGTTTCTCTACAGGTGGATTAACAGTGCAGGATCGGGTTCCGTCTTTGCCTTGCTCAACTACTTCTGGCTATTGAACACGGCCATTTTCCCTATTTCTCTTTTGGGCACAAATGGGTATGCGAATTTCAAAGCTTCTTGAATTTCTCATTATCTGCCTTTTCTTTCCTTATTCCCATTCTCTCAATACCTAACTTGAAACTTCAACTGTACTCCAAGAGTACGAGAAAATTGCGTACCGCACTATCATTTTGGATGGATGTCATTACAACAGACACCAATTAATGTGTCCCATGTCGAGCCTCAATTATAGTTAATTAACACTCGTGTACTTTGCGCTCTTGAACTTCTGGGCTTTGATTCGCCAGGAGACGTCGTAGAGGGGTAGTTAATGAAAATGTGTCATATGTAAAATGCAATTATTTACCGCGTTACCCAAGTGAAAAAACACAATGAAAGAGTGTCATAATCTGTTGTTGTGTTTGTCAACAGTTAATTGAAATACAAGATTCAAGGAACATACAGTATTTCCTATACTGGAACACCTGGAGGTTCTATTTTTCGATTTCCCCCGGAACGGTAGCAAAATCAGAGAACAGGGTGCAAATTGTGGGATTGGCTTTGACCTAAAACTAATTAAAAGGAATGCGAAATCAATATGCCTCAAAACGAGGTTTGCTTTGCACAAGCGGAAGTGATTAAATACTCCTTGTAATCCGAATAGTGCGTGTGGCCCAGGGGCAGAATGCGCTGCTTTCGCTGCACACGGCCGGGTTCGACCCCCGAGGTGAACGAAACGTTCTTCCGCGGTCAGTACCGAGGTGAGCAGATTGACACTACTTCTTTTCTGGGAAGATCGAAGCACTAACTTTTTTCATTGTGATAAATACATATAATCCGAATTCAATCTTGAAGTACTCTCAAGCCCGCTCAAAGTTCATTTTCATAAGTGTCGGCCACATTTGTCGATAGAGTGCCAACACTTCCATCATCGCCCAGCAATTGAAGGTTAGGAGGGAGGATCAAAATTTCGCCCATTCAAACACGATGGGGGGAGGGTTGAGGAGCGTGAATATGTGACACAGACTTTTTCTTGTCAGCTAGGACTCATACGGCTCTTGCAAGATTGCATGTCTGCGCTGAATGTGTACCAGATTTCAGGTTGATGCGCCAGAAGTTCTTGGCCTGTTTCTACAGAACCCGCAAGTCGAATGTAAGCGCCAATCATTATTTTTTGTTCTTTTTTCTTTAATTTCCTAAGCAATTCATTTTTCGCCTCTTTTCTGATTCGCCAGCATATCTTCCGTCTCAGAGTGAAATTTATTTCTGTTTCTAGCGCGCAACTGCGCACTTGTGATGCGTCTCCTTTTTCCCACACTTTCTCGTTGTTTCTACCCTCGCTCCGCACAAGCATGCGAAGGAACACACTGAACACCTCCGAAACAGAGGATACGTCCACCTACAGTACCGCGCATGTTTTTTTTTGCAAAAAAACGGCGCTTTGCGGCGTTTTCTGAGCTCACAAATCGCCGCATCGCCATAACTCATTTCAAAATTGACGAAATGAGTTTTTCAGGATGTTTTCGTGTTCCTCTATGGGAGGCGAGTGTAATGGTATGAGTAGAAAGCCCTTGTAACTGCGATATTTCGTTCGAAAATGTGTATTTCCTTCTAAGATTCACATCGATCACAGGTCAGAACAGAACAGATTTCTGCTATCATGACCATTTGATCAGTTCATAATGAGGGATTTTGTGGTACAAATATTCATTTTTCGATAAACTTCTTGAGTTGGATCTATGATTCTGTAGCACTATCGTATAGGACTAAATGGAAACAATCTGAAAATGACTTCAGAATTGAAATTGGACCACATTGAAACAAGTTATGGCGTTGCTGCGCTTTGTGAGCGCAGAAAAACACCTTTTTGGCAGCGTCCATAAGTGGCGAGAGCGGGCGTTCCCGCTGTTGTGCACCTCTCGACGCTGGAGCGGCCCGTGCCCGCAAATTAACACAGGCAAACACCCCGTACCTCGTGTTGCTTCGATTAGAAACGTTTGATCGGGTGACCAATCGCTCGATTGGGCGCAACGGCTGAAGATTTCCCACGGTTTTCGACTTCCGTGGTGGGATTGTGAAAAACAAGGGCAGTACTTTTGCTAGAGGTTTAATGCCACCTGCTTTAGTAATGGAGCACTAAGCTCAAAACCTGCTGCCTGCTTGGTGGTGCTGGCGTAAGCGCGCGAGAGCGAGTGGTCGAGGGCGCGCCAGAAGGAGCGCCTGTGAGCGGCTAGGGAACCGTGTGTCCACGATGACCATCGATTTTGCGTAATCGCACGCTCTCGCCACGTATGGACGGAGCCTTTTGCGAGGAATTGGTTCGGCACTGTAGTTCGCTCCAAATCACAATAAGAAACGCAAAGCATCAGTGCAATCCTTGCAGACTGTATGATGTCAACAAACGGCGCAACGGTGTTGAATGTCTCATTCCCTGAAATCTACATCGCATTTTTCAGACATCCTTCGTGATGAGAGTGACTCCTTCACAGGCAGAATTTCGTGCATAATCGAGTACAGCTCACGAAGAAGCTTTACATCCAGCCAAGTCACGCCTCTCCGTTTTCTGCCTTCATTGAAAAGACTTTTCATGGGTTGCTGAGAATATAAATGGCATATTTTCTTATCTCTACTATGTTCGTTCGATTTTTGCATTGTCAGAGGGTTCACGTTGAAAACTTTGCCGAAACCCATCTATTCCATGATACTATTTTGAAATTGTGGGCTCCTTGCAGAAGGCTGAGGATTAGCATAGTTGGAAAATTATGTGAAATCCCTTTTAATGGATTTGGCGATGGTCAAATTATTTCACATGTCGTGGAATTGGCGGTCAAAAAATCATTAAAATGTTGTGATCTTATTTTATTTGGATTCGGCAGTCAGCGAATTCTTTCAAATGTTGCGAAACTGCTGCAGATGGCTTTGACATACGCTTTGTAAACTATCAAAGTCACATCACGCGCCAGTAGGATTGACGCGCCCTTTTATCTGGGTTAAAGGCAGTGTTCACGATGATTATCGCATTCGAGTTCGACCCAAAAATGGTATTGTTTGGTCGTGAGGTAACTAATAGTGAAGAAACTTACTTACTTGATACTTGATTGCCCGTTGTCAGCCGGCGATCGTCTCAGCGGCGGGCGCACGCCTCTGATTGTTTCGAGGCACACGTTCGTTTTGATTGTTTTGTGGAGCTGCCATCTTCCATCTCGTTCGATTTTGCGCGATCTGCAACCAGTTCGTGTTAGGTGTGTTCAGATGTTTGAAGGCATCGCTCCATCTTGTTGGGGGACGACCAAGTGTTCGCTTGATGTCCCGCGGGTACCAGAGGGTTACACGATTTGTCCAGCGGTCATCGGTTCTTCTTATAACATGACCAGCCCATCGATGTTTTGCGGCTGCCATGTAAGTGACAGCGTCCCGAATCCCTGACTGTTGGCGGAGGTCGGTGCTGCGGATGTGCTGGTTTCTTTGCTCTCGGCGGCTCGTCCCCAACAGCGTCCGTTCGAAGGCTCGTTGCGTTCGTGTCATCAGAATTGCAGAGGACTTGTTGGAAGCCCAGGTTTCAGCTCCGTAGCACATGGCGGGGAGGACGGTGGAGTCAAACAGATGCGCGCGGATTTTTGTCGGAGACAAGGTGAGCTGCTTCCCTTATGTTCGACATCGCAGCCCATGCAGCGCTTCTTCTTCGACTGACTTCGGCCCTCAAATCGTTGTCCATGGTCACGAGGCGCCCGAGGTAGGCGTACTTCTCCGTGTCAGGAAGGGGAACTCCGTCCACTGTAATCGGTGCTGGGTCTGCCCATCTGTTCCTCATGACTTCTGTCTTGCTGCGATTTATCGTCAACCCGATTCTGCGGCCAGCTGCGTCCAGTTCATCCACCATCTGCTGAAGTTCGGTTTGACTGCTGCTAACCAAAACGATGTGATCGGCGAACCGGAGGTTTGAGAGTTTCCTGCCGTCTCTGGGAATTCCCCTGTCGTTCCAATCTAGATCAATCATGGTGTGATGGAGAGCAGCAGTGAACAGCTTTGGTGAGATGGTGTCACCTTGGCGGACTCCTTTCCCAATCGGCACCGTCAGCTCCTTGTGGAACATCTTGATCTTCGTAGATGTGCCCATGTTGCACTCCTCTAGCATGCTGATGTAGAACGGTTCCACGCCGGCACGGAGCAGAGCGTTCCAAACTGCGTTCAGTTCGACACTGTCAAATGCTTTGACATAATCGATGAAGCACATTAGGAGCGGTTGCTTGTACTCTCGTGTATTCTCAATTAGTTGAGTCACCGTGTGGATATGATCCATACAGCAGTATCCGCGACGAAAACCGGCCTGTTCCACGGGCTGGAACTCATCCAACGTGCTTTCCAATCTGTTCAGCAAAATATTTGTGAATAGCTTGTAAGGCTGGGACAGAAGAGCGATTGGCCTGTAGTTCTTGACCTCATCTCGTTCACCTTTCTTGAAGATCAACACCGTTTTTAACGATTTCCACTGTTCCGGGATCCTTTGATCTGCCAGATAGCGATTGAAGCGAGCGGTTAGCTTTTGAACGATGATTTCGTTGTCGGTCTTCAGAAAGTCTCCGGAAATTTGATCAGGTCCTGAGGCTGTCTTGGGCTTCATCTGTCTAATAGCATGTTGAGCTTCAGAAAGAAGTATCTCCGGAGCCTGGCCCTGACTCGGTGTGGGAATTCTAGGAACAGGTGTTGATGATCGGTACAGGTCTGTGTAAAAGTCCACGACGATCTCTTCAATCTTTTGACGAGACGTGTGCTGTGTTCCGCTGGCGTCCTTCATGACAGTGGTTACAGCTTGAGAGTCAACGAGGGTCTTCCGACATCTTCTTAAACTGGCCCTTTTCTCTGCAGCCTCCTTCAGTTTGCTGTCCTTGTATGCGCGAATTGACGCCTTAACAGCAACTCTGCAGGATTTGTTTATGATTGCCCTGTCGAGAATGCTGGAGGACGGATCCTGGTGAATTTCAGCACGCTGCTTCAGAAGCCTCCGGGCATGGTCGCTTACGCGTCCTGAAGAGCTGGGGACGGGCGGGATCATTGATGCCGAAGCACAATGGTTGAGGCCCTCCACGAGGAGCTGGTAGTCTTCCGTAAGATCGTTACTCTCGCTCCACTGGTATCCAGCAGCAGCGGCTTGTAGCAGATCGGCATCATAATTGGGCAGTTGTGTCGATGCTGGGCGATGACCATCCTTTCGCTTAACCTTCTCGCGGAGACAGATCTTCGCTCAGACAAGACGATGGTCGCTTCCGGTATTGAAGGGTTTCACTACACCGACATCGAAGAGACACCAGCGTCGATTAACCAGGATGTGATCCAATTCAGAGTGAGTCACTCCGTTCGGGCTTGACCATGTCCATCGTGTGGCGGGATTTTTCTGGAAGAAGCTGTTACCATGAAACAGATTACAGGCTTCTAGTAGGTCCATCAGACGCTCTCCGTTTTCGTTGATCGTTCCAAGTCCGTACGATCCCACTCTAGCAGTAGACGGCTGAGGTTCGTTGATGATGGCGTTGAAGTCACCACAGACGATCTTGTAGTAGGCCTTCTCTTTCTTGATGATCTTCTCTAGGTCAACGTAGAACTCATCCTTGTCGTTTTCAGATGCAGCTGAAGTCGGAGCGTGTCCGTTTATGATCGCCATGGTTGTCACCGCATTGACCTTGATCCGCAGAACAGCTAGCCTGGGGCTTATGATTTCGTGGGAGTCAATCTTGGGTTCGAGGTTGCGGTGGACAATGAATCCCACTCCTCCGATGTTTTTGTTGTCAACCTTCGCTCCAAGTATGATCAGGTCCCCGTCAGTTGTCCTTCTGGTACTTTCCGCTTTGACTTTGGTTTCTTGGAGAGCCAGCACATCGTAGCGGATTCTCTGGCTGGCCTACATGAGCATTGCCAGATCAGCTTCAGAGTTGACGGTTCTGCAATTGTAGGTGCAAATCCGTAGACAGTGTTGATGCCTAGTTCGCTGATCCTTGTCCTGTGCACTCCATTTCCTGCGGCAGTTTTGTTCTGCAGGTCCCTTCCGGTTGCCGTTTGCTCCAGTGCACGTAGAGCTCGTACTTCCATCTGTGCCGCTCCGGACCCTCCTTGTACGTGTTTGAGCAAGTTTGAAGTTCACGCGCGCCTTTGGGATGCTAACCCTTCTAAGACAGCGCGTCGCCAGAGCTGGTGTTCGCAAAAGTCATTCTAGAAGAAAGACTCCCTACCCCGAGCTCCACCACGATAAGGTACCAGCTGGACTTTGGAGGGGCAGTGAATAAACAGCGAAGAAAAACGTCCAGAGTAAGTCAAAATAACGGTTTATGAACTCAGGGCGTGGACAAGAATCATGGGCCCTGCTGATTTCGGCAAGCGCGCGCTAATCGATAATGCTAGCTGCGGCAGAGTTGCTTGGCAGTTTGCCATCGAAACGTGTGCGGCACCACAAGCTCGTCCGATTGGGGGGGGGGCGGACCGGGATAGGTAGGCGCACCGGGAGAGCTTTCAAAGCCGTTTGTATTGATTTCTGGCCAGGTTCCGTTGCTTTCTTCGACCCTATCCTCTACAGCACCTGCCAACTTAGTGTTTCACACCGAGACCTCGAGAACGAGATATATCGTGAACACTGCCTTTAAGCCCACGCCGTGGCCGCCGGAACGGGTGGGGGCCGCAGGTTTTCCGCTATCCACAAACTATTTTTTCACTATTCAGCACCCAGAAAGTCGCAAAATGCTATAAAAATAAATGAGAAATGGGCCTTTTATCGATGATGATGATGAAAAAAGCAATTAAAAAATCTCCCGATCGTTTGGGGGCGCACAGTCACTATGAACCAGAGGGCCCGTACTAGCGTGCAAGTTGGAGGGGAGCGGGCACAGTCTAAGTTCGGGTCACTCACCATGTCTGACCCCGCCTGTGACATATGTACAAACGAATTGAGAGAGAAAAAATAAGCTCTATATCGCGAACCTAAAATCCATCCAGTCTGCCTTAAAGGCAGCAGACACGCTCGAAAACGTTTCCGAGATAACTACGCTACTTGGGTCGTATGGCCCCTAGTAGAACGCTCACGCCAATGGAAGCGTAAAAACGAGTGAAAACTACCAAATTTGAGTCGAAATTTTTCGTCAGCCACGCCCTTGAGCTTTCAACCCCGCCCCCGAAATATACGAATACGATCACATCGGCCGGTTTCCTGAAGCTTCCAACGAGATGAGCGTCCTAGTACAGGCTGTAATAGTCTATAGGCTTCGCTATCCCAACCGTTTTATCGTTAATATTAGCTATTTCAACCGCTCGGGTAAAACTCGTCCAATTTTACCCCATAACAAAAACAGCCGTTATTCCTGTATTTTTATTTTTTTTTCGTCGGTTTTTTTCGTTAGTTTCCCATACTACTAGGTTTAAACCTTCGATTTATGACATAAAATCGATACCATTTTTGAGCGTGTCTGCTGCCTTAAACAAAACGTAATGCTAAGATCGTTGTGGTGTTGTAACTTTTGCGGCGAAGAAGTGCCAAAATGTTTTCTATGCATCTTTTGCTGGGTTTATCGTGCTTTAATTCCTTTGGATTACAATTAACGCGTAATTCCTTCTGGCGCATGATTGGACTTTCATAATATAAAGACCGCCTGCCGAACCCATCAGCAACGAATTCACCACATTCGAAAGATTGCGTGGACCGACAAATCAAACTAAATGTATTTCACAAGATTTTAAAATGATTTCTCTGACCGCAAAAGCCATTTTGGACAATTTCACAACATTTGAAAAAATTTCAAATCTAAATCCATCAAAAGGAATCATGAGCTCTGTAGATATAATAACATTTACCTGCCACAAGCAGTCGTGATCGCCGGAGGTACTGAAAATTGGCCTCATATTCTTGTTCAGCGCTCCAAATTACCCATCTGGGAGAAGTTTAAGAAAATTTATTTTTTAATTCTTTTTTTACTTTTATTCGAGCAGCTGAAACAGTGTTCATAAGAGTACCCGTAAGGTAGTTGATCAGAAAAAACATCGCTACATGGGTAATTCTAGCGACGAGGCCTGATCATTCCATAGTAGGCCCTCGCTCGTCCACGTTTGGGAGAGAGAAGCCTAGGTGCTTACTGTTAGAGGTTTGACCCCCCCCCGGAGCTGCTCTCGATCCCTCCAGTGTATCGGAGCTAAATCCCGGTCCGGACTTGCAGACAGCCGCTGTTGCATCACGAAATATGGCGATAATCGTGCTGGGACAGAGGCCAACAGTGCCGGGACCACGTGGTCCCAGCCAGGGATGTGCGGCAAACGATTTTGAGATTTTGGCAAAAAGCAATCGGCAAGAAAATCCCAAAAACGGCCGGCAAACGGCAATCGGCAAACGGCAAAAACCTCATTCCTTAGATGGGCCCAAACGTTATTCACATGTGCCACTCTACTTTTTCTCCCTTTTTTCCAATACTTATGTCAACATTCTAATACATAATTCTAATTCAAGGAAGTGGTTTCATTTCAAGACATCAGATGAACAAAAACAAGCCATAGAGGGACCTCATGGAAATCAAAGAAATCGCCGCTGCGGCTTCGGCTCCTACAGGAACCGAAGTGGCACTATCGCGGAGTCGCAGCGGCAATGTCGTGGGACTCCGCGGTAGTGCCGCTGCGGCTCCGCAGTAGTGCCGCTGCGGCTCCGCGGTAGTGCCTCTGCGGCTCCGCGGTTGTGCCGCTACGGCTCCGCGGTGGGGCCTCTGCGGCTCCGCCATCGGTAGCCGCGCTCTGACAAAACTGGAACCGACTGCGAGTAACTCATAAGAAATGAGTAATAATACAACTGGGTGGGAACTGCAACATAACGCGAGCTGACAGAGAAAATGGAAATAGATTATGAATGAAGAAAAAGACAGATAACTTTAGAAAAAGTTCTCCGGAGGACTTTTTCGAAAACTATCCATCTTTATTCTCATTTACACACTAGTTCCAATTCTTCTGTCAGCTCGCTTTAAAGGCAGTGTTCACGATAGAAAATGTGTTTCAGTTTCCAATAGGAACGGGTAGTGGAGGGTCACACTGTAACGTTGACGTCGAAAAAACGCATGAAAACGAGCCGGGAAAAGCTTCAAAAGAGCCTGAAGTTGCCAATTCGAGAGCAAGGCAAACCCCAAAAGCGCAACACGCGCCCACCGACGTGAACAAATGAATGCTCGAGATCGTAAGATGAGCGATGATTTCCACTCATTAGCCCCGTTCTTCCCTTTATTTCCAACTTCTCTCTTTACTCAGGTCAGCTCGCATACATCGGATGCAAAAGACGGCAGTTAAAAGCCTCGGACCGCTCGTCCACCATGTTTCCTTAGCCCAATTTGTGAGGGACCATTACTCCGTTCCCAGGTCTTGTACTATTTCAGAGACATCGTTGGAATCAGCATGGGGCCGTTTTCAAGATAGGTGAAAAAACAGAAATACGATTTTTATCGTGAACACTGCCTTTAGGTTGAGGTTTCGCGCGAGCTTACTGCGAGCTGAAAAAGTTCAAAAAATCTTCAGAAATGTTTTTCTAAAGCAATATTTTTCCAGAAAAGACAGAATGAACGATTTTATGGGGGAATTTTTTTTCACATTATGCGTACATATCTAGTGTCTCATAACGTGGCATGCGAGTGCGTAGTTTCAGCAATGACAGGTCCCTTTCCTGGAAATCTTCAAATAAAAAGCTCGCGTTCAGGAACAGTTTACCGCGAAGTTACCGCGAGTTAACTCACGTTTGTGAACAGATTTACCACTACTTCAGATAATTCAAAACTCCGGATAAGAGTTGAACGAACAATGGATAATCGGATTACCCCTAGTGCCCACATAGCCGCGAGCATAGGCGGCGTTTCCTTCCGATGTTTTGCCGATTTCTGCCGGAAAAAATAACAAAAATTCCGCAAACGACAAACGGCAATTGCCGCACATCCCTGGTCCCAGCACAATTGTCATTGTGTTGCGTGATGCACCAACGGTTGTCCGCAAGTGCGCACCAGAATTTCGCTCCGATAACGACACTATATGAGCTGTTTTGAGTCGCAATCAAATTGCTCGACGGTTTTTATTACACTTCGGAGCGGACTTGGTTATCAATGACCTGGAATCAGTACATTTTATTAGTTGTCACCACAGAGTAATGTATACAAGATTAGTACCTATGCACACTAGAAACTATGTAAATAGCTCCCGGCACGTTTAGTGAGCTACAGCACCTTTATTCGGGAGTGCACATAGCAGTCCCCCTTTTCACCCCACACTCGCTGCTACCGGAATGCACCGGGGCGGCACTGTCTGTGGCGGGCCTCTCTCATCTGTTTCCTCCCACCCAATGTGCTAGCCACCGACTTTCAAATGACCACCGTCCAATCGTCGGTATGAGCACCGATCAAGCTCGTGGGTTTTTTTTTTCAATTTTTTTCCGCCCTCTTCAATAGTTTCAGACTAATTTAGGTGTCATCGTATTGAGTAAGGATTAGGGATGAGCGAAGCTTTGCACAATCCTTTGCGCTACCGAAAAATTTAAGGAACGCCTTTTCTTTTTTTCTTCGAAAAAAGACTGTCTTTTCGAACATTTACCTTCCGTTTCAAAACGGTAGGCCATTTACCAAATACAGAATTCGATGACACTTCATAATCTCCATGAGCGGCTTTCTTGAAACCTTGGCATTTTCAGTATATGTTTCAATTACTTCTGTGCCAGCGAGGTTTTGTATGATGATACGGGTTTATTTGATCAATGTTTCGAGCAAATCCTCGTTTTCAAAGCCTCACACAGTATCACCAGCGACGAGCGAGTGTGGAGCCCGTCGCTGGTGTGAGGCCTTGAAAACGAAGATTTGCTCGAAACGTCTGCTAAATAAACCCGTACCATCAAACAAAACCTTGCTGGCACAGAAGTAATTGAAACATATACTGGATGGCACTTAAGTTATCATCGAAACAATGGAAATGAGCAAAAAAAAACGCTTTTCGTTTCGGAGCATGATCGCCGGTCATAGGCACGATTGAACGGTGGTCATGCGAAGGTCGATGGCTGGCACATGGGGTGGGATTGAACGGATGAGAGAGGATCGCCACAGACCGCGCCGCCGTTACGTTATCAGCAAGTGCGGGTGAGAAGGGGAACGTGTGCGCACCTGAATAAAGGAACTATACTTATTTTGGTACATGTATACGCGCTCAGCCAGAATCTCTACAGTTTGAACATCACTATTAGTTACAACAAGGAATGAATATGTATTAGAAAAAAATATGAAGTAGATGTAGCGAGGTAGGAAGCAGATATCACAGGATTAGCACACAAAAAGCCGGCGTGTTAGTTGACAAAGCATCTCTAAGTATTATGTACTTATGTATATAATGTAAAGAATAATGCACAATTTATTATTACAAGATTTTTTTGGGCGCCAAACCCAAGCTAAAAGAAAATGTACCTTATTTATAGCAAAAAATGGCGCAGAGAATTCTGGATGTTAATATGTACTTGTTCTGAACCGTTAGCAAAGTTCTAAATATAGAAATCCAGATCAAAAACATAATTTGTCACAACGTTAAAAAACAGGCTAATGGAAAGATAGTATCCGAACTCTCGGTTATGAAAAGATAGTCTCCGAACATTCAAGTTGAAGATGATTTTTCGAGTAGAGCTACTTGTTAAGATATCTTGGACAAATTGTTCATAGAGCAGCACCAGAGTGAAATCTCCATCGCATGTCTTTACGCCGAAGCAAGCACATCTTCTCTACAGAGGCGAGCACAGAATATAGCAGCTTTACGTTGACTCAAGAGTGTACTCCATCGCGATGAAGACGCTCTTTCTGCTTCAGAAGATCCAGGATGGAGTCAGAGATCAGTGGTACAGAGTGCAAATTTTCGTGAGGCAAGGCATTCCGTCGAGGAAAAAAGCAGTGATTGACGTCATACTTGAGCATGTTAGGCACCCGACTTGTGTACACATCGGACAATCTGCAATAATAACCATCTATTTCTCCAATTGCATGTTTCTGTCAGAATTTATCAATTTCCTGCTTGGTTTGAAGAGCAGAATACAGAGAGCTGCACCTCCCTCTACACGAATGTTCATTCCAAAAATCACGGAGGGGCAGTTTGTAAAAGTGAAACGCTGTGATCCCGGTGTTGTCATTGCAGTATTGCTTCCCTCTTTGTTCTTGTGTTCAGTGACGACATTCGTTTTTCGACCACTCTCAGGTCGTTGACGCGTCAATAGGTATTTTTAGTTCTTAAAAAATGGGGTTGAGTAGTCATGTGGAGTTCGTTTCCGTAGCCGGGTTAGTTGATTAGTGTTAAAGGCAGTGTTCACGATGATTTTCGTTTGCGAGTTTTTCACTCAAAACAATGCGTTAGCCACCAATTGTTCCCAAAATTACGAAGAAACGACTTGAAACGCATCAAAACGTCATATTTTAGTGACATTATTCTCTGGCCTGGACTAGTTGCCCGACTGGATGAACATGTTCACGGTAGTTGTCACCGGTAAAAAATGGGGCTAATCAAAAATTGAAGAGTAATTAAGGCAAAACAGTGTTAGTTAGGGTCCGAAGGAAAGGACGGAGCAGTATAGAGTAGAGAATCGCAGGCAGGGATGAGCGGAAATCTTTTTCGAAATTTTGGAAATCGGAACGACCATTTGAATTTCGGAAATCGGAATTCGGAACCCCAAAAACCATCGGAAATCGGGTAATCGGAAATACGTTTACCTCTATAGATTCTAACCACCCATGGTGGCTGTATGTACGTACTCTACTGCTAATATATTTAGCCTCCCAAACTGTTTTGAATCTCTAGCTGGAAGGAGATCTCCTCCCAATAATGAGGCTTGAAAGGTGAAGCTTAATCTTCTTTCTCATTTTTTCACGAAATTCGGATACACGACAAAAACCGAGAATCCAGACTAATGCAGCTCAGAATTCGCTTCAATTGAGTGTTTTCAGGTGGCACACTATAGATATCATGGCTCCGAGACAACCCTCAGTAACTGACTCCAGCCCAATAAAACATCATTTCATGTACTGTAACTTGAATGATTAAAGTAACCCTTCTATAACAAGAAATATGTAGACCATTAGAATCGCAACAGGTAGGCCGAGGTTCAGATGGGCAAAAATACTATAGAAGGTGATGGGCCCTTGCTAAATATGGTCTAGCGGAAGGACGAGGCGCGCTCATTGCGGCGGGCCGTGCGGAGTTCGCGACACCAACGAGTAACAGAGTTTCGATCGCGCGTCTACCGTCGCAGCCCCGTCCATTACACTACATTCTGAGAAGAGATCATACGTACACTCTGTTCAGACTGCAAGCTCCAGTTGAACATAAACATGGGCAGAGACCCCTACTAGATTCAATGAAAGAATGAACAAACACAAATCTCACTGAAAGAGCCCAGTTTGAGAATGGTTCACCCTGAATCTGACGGAAAAGAGCCCATTTGCAGTGGGTTTTTGGGTTATTTTGGAAAATACAGTTCCTGTCGATATGTGAATCTCAGTCCCTGCTTTTTTTCAAACATCAAAACAAACCTCCGGTTCAGGTTTAGCCTCTAGAGAACTTCCTAAAGCTCTGGCAGGAAACAGTGCGTAAGCCCATAAATCGTAATCTTCTAATCACTTCCGATTTTTTCCGCATTTTGAGACATTTTTTCGGAAATCAGAAGCCAAAAATCATTGGAAATCGGTAAATCGGAAATTCGCTCATCCCTGATCGCAAGGGATGGGTCCACAAAAGATTTCATTTTTACAACGAACAGTTCCAGTGAGAGTAAGAAGGTGGGGTGAGAGTAAAGGATTTGGTGCCTTTCTAGGGCTTTTCCCCATCTCTTCGTCATTTCAATTCTACCCGGGGGCAAAACAATCGATTTAACGATTAATCTCAAAATCGAAGATTATCGTGAACACGGCCTTTAAGAGGAAGGTGAGTTAATTTGAGATTTGAGAGGGAGTGAGTGAATAATAAAACGAGCATTAACAGAGGATGAAAAGGGGGCAGAGAGAAGAAGGAATCGTCCTGTGGCGGTTCAATCGCCCTTATACACTACGTTGCATAAATATACGAACACCTTCAAAATTGATGGATCGAATGTTGAAATGTGATTTTGCGTAAGAATATTAGTTTCTATGCAACCAGCTTTGCTTAAAACGATGATTCGCATCATATTACCGTTGCACCTTGATTTGGTTTCCGATTATGCAGCAGACTCCATTTTTTCGCTTGTTGCATAAGCATACAAACACTTCAAAAACATTACAAGTTATCAAATCTGCTATAAAATCGCCAACAAAAAGTCCTGAGTAGGAAGTTGCAGCAACACTGCGTGAAACCAATTTGAGAAATAGGGCTGAAAGGCTCACGCTGAGCTGCTGGAGAACAGTTTTGTTGAGTTCGCATCACGCGTCCAGAATGGCCTTCTTCAGAGCATTTAATTTGTCGTACTGCGTCTCGGTCTCGCTAATTTTTCAAAAACAGATGTTCAGTAGGTTTTCTCTTGGGGCTTGAATCGGAGTTTATGACTGACCAAGCCAAACTGTCGATATAAGTGTTCCGAAATCACTCCTGTTTTGACAGTCCGGCATGGATTTACGCGTTTTCCTGGGCACATCTGAGCTGCTGACGTCTTCGATCACAAAGAAACAGCAGTAGTCTAGAGGGAGAAGCTTCTTGGTGCTTCTCTGAGTGTATTCTGTTTGAAACCCATGCAATGCCGACTTCACCCCCTTTGTTGAAGACGGTGTACACATCCGAAACATCGTCGGCTAACACCGGGCGGCTCCTAGCTAACAAGGGAACCACAATAAGTCATAGTGACCATTCCAAATGAAATGTACTTTTCTAGAACCATTTTTGGACGAAAAGTCCGAATATGCCTATCGCAGCTGCCTAGACCCACTCTGAAAAAAGTTATGAGCGTTTTTTAAAGCCTCGCGGCAAGGTAAGGGTACCCCCATGGAATTTTTAGGGTGTTTTTAAATTTTTCTCCGGATTTTGCTAAAAACATGTACGTAGGGGTAATCTGGGGTGCTGAACACGAATCTGGGGTTCGCTTCTAAAAATTTTGAGGTTTACTGTAGGTTACGGTAGGTAACATGCCATTTAGAGGGCAAAACCTACCTCAATATTCCGATAATCGACAAATGGACATCGAATTCGTATTTAGCACCCCGAATAACCCCCACATAGAAACTTTGAGACAAATCTGAGACTTCGACCAAACTACCGTATACCCACCGTAATCTACCGTAAGCTGACAAAAATCGATAAACTGACATTAGATTCGTGTTCAGCACTCCAGATAACCCCCACAGGAACGATTTGAGCTACATCTCTCGTCACATTCCGGAAATCATCAAAAGTTGATTTTGCCGTCAATTTTCTCTGCCAGTGGGAAGCTTTGAACAATTATAGTCGAAAACTTCGGAAAAACGAAAAATGAACCTCAAATTCGTGATCAGCACCCCAAATAACCCCCCAGAAAGAATTTTTAGTCGAATCTGGAAAATTTTTCTAAAATCGAAAATCCGCACGTCTAAAACGCTGTTAGTCTGCGCAAAGTTTGGAAAATGTTCCTTCACCCAAACTTCGCTTAGTGGGGTAGTTTTGGGCGCTGAACACGATTATCAGGTCCGTTTCCGGAATTGCGTAAAAATAATGCGCTTTTTGGAGGGTACAATAGGTACGAAAATCACAGAAAAAACGCTCATAACTTTTTTCAGAGTGGGTCTAGGCAGCTGCGATGGGCATATTCGGACTTTTCGTCCAAAAATGGTTCTAGGAAAGTACATTTCATTTGGAATGGTCACTATGACTTATTATGGTTTCCTTGTAAGATCCTCCCCATCTCGCCTTCAGCCATCAGAACCATTCTAGTCTGACTTCTTCTCTACGGAAAACACCCTAGAAAGCCTATTTCTAGCCTTCACAAGCGGACCGCCCTGATCTAATGGCTTTCCGTTAATGTTGGACCTTGCGAACCGCAGACGGGCAATGTTGTGGCAATGCTCTCAGTAACGTAATTTCTTCCCAACGAATCAAACAATACTGTATTAACGATAGAGGGAACGTAGGTACTATCGTTCTCTGGGCCGAATTCCGGTCCGCGATTGCGGACTACGGCTGTTGCATCATACGACACGTGATAATCGTGAAGGGAGAAATATGAATCGAGCCGGGACCAAGTGGTCCCAGCACGATTCTCACGTGTCGCACGACGCAATAGCCGTAGTCCGCGAATGCGGACCGGAATGTGGCCCAGACAGCAGCAGTATGATGGTGTATCCCGAGACATTCAGCGCCTTTTCGGAACGAGTCGTCGAGGCTGACACAATGGTATTGGTTGCTCGCCGACTAATATATCCTCCATCTGGAAAGTGAGCATCCTCTGCCGTCCTGAGCGACAATGGATTCCATACAAGCAAGTATAGTGCAAAAAATTCGGAATGCAGGCAGCTGACCGTCAACACTGCAGGGAAATCTACCGGACACCAAGTCCAGCGGCTCTCGGGGCCTCATCCTGGGCTTTTTCTTCAAATCAAATATAAGGACCACGTGGTATGTTGATAAGTTTTCCCATATAGCATCCCGCTTTTGGGATGCATTTTATACTAGAAGTTTTGCATTAAAAATCGTGAGATAACTTCATGTTTTGAAAGTGTGCGTATACTTATGCAACAAGCAACAAATGGAGTCTGCTGCATAATCGGAACCCAAATCGAGGTGCAACGGTAATATGATGTGGTGGGTCATCGTTTTCAGCGTAGCTGATTACATAGAAACTAATACTCTTACGCAGAATCTCCTTTCAACATTTAATCCTTGAATTTTGAGAGGGTTCGTATACTTATGCAACGCAGTGTATAGGGACGGGGTTCATCGAAGAAAGATCATGATATACCCTGTCCCAAACGAGATGGCAAGCCTGAAGTCCAAAGAAGCAGCGCGCCGCCCTCTGCGTCTCTGACATTTTCGTATTTTAGCACGTTTTTTAACTTTCTCACTTAATTTTCTTACATACTCTATTACTCTTTTGCGTTCTTTTCTCTCGAAATGCTCGTGTTATTCACTCTCGATACATATTTTGTTCTTCATGTGGCAGGGAAAGTTTTTCAGGATATGGATAACAGGTCGGAGCGCACAGAGTCGTCTAACCCGTTGATTTCACCGTAAACTCTATACAGCCGAGCTGTTTTAACTTGTCTGAAGCCACTATTTCCCTTTAAAGTTTGGTTGCAGTCTCTATAGTGTCTCAGACAACTTTAACATCGATCCAGATGCTTCAGGTCGCTGATGATGTCAGAGACGCACAGGATGGCGCGCTGCTTCATTGAACTCTAGGCTTGCCATCTCGTTTGGGACAGGGTATAGCAGATCATGGTAGAGCGTCATACCAGGCCACCGACAAGAGGTCAATACCGTGGACGAATGCAATTTCGTTCAAGCTGCTGCAAGAGAGAAGCTTCTATTTCAAAGCCGTTGCAGATCATCGGTAATAACACGCACAGACTCGTCCCTGTGAAGGGAAGACGAAACCCTTTTCGACGTCAGTTTCACAATACGCAGAATGGAAACGCTAGGTAAAGACGACCCCCATGTCGATGGCGCGGTATGACGCTCTACCATGATCTGTTACCATGATTTCCTCCGATAAACCCTGCCCTATGTGAGGGAGTTTAAACCGCCACAGGACGATTCTGTCTTCCACTGTCCCCTTTTTATTTCTTGTTAGTAAACTTTTAATGTTAATTCACACTCTCTCAAATCTCATCTTTACTTACCTCCCTTTTAACACTAATTAGCTAGCCAGGATGCGGGAACGAACTCCACTAGGCACGCCATTGCTCCTGAACTAAGCCTCAAACGTGGACAGCCCCGTAGCGAGTTACACTACGCCGTGCAACCCGTGGTCGGATAAGCTCGAACAGCGGCGCCAGTCGCTCCTTATGCCACCACCCGATACGGTCGCTGTCGTTTTCACCCTGTTGATCATAAATTCCTCGTTGTACTGCAATGCTCGACTCAGGGCCTTGAGTCATATTAAACGCAAGGGTCGATCATATTTTGACTCCAGCTAAAATTGGGTTAGATAGGCCGAAAGCTTTGAGCCTTTACTTTTAGAGAAAATGGTCTCTGAGTAGAGAGCTTCTGTATTCTTAGCACGATCAGGCCAGCGAAATAACGATACTTTAACGGCATGCGGTACGTCGTATCTCCGCCCACGGCGGGGTCACCGCACTCATGGCATTCGCAGCGCTGCTGGGAGAAGAATTCCACGGCGAGGCCCGATTAACTCGAAGCAGACCGTTTTTCCCTCGTTTTTCGGACGTTTTCGGGAGATACCTGTTCCCTGCAATGGGATTTAGCCAGAAATCTCGAAACTGAAACTCCGCCCGGACCTTTCCTTCAAAACACTACATGCGAGGCGGCAAAACAGCTGGTCTATGATGAGCCTGTTCAATCAGCAAGTCATTTCACGCAGACCGATATCTTGTATTGGTTATGCCCCTCTTTGACATGCGCCTGTGATCCTTCTCTGTAAATTTCTTCTTTCGTAAAGCCACCATATACGGGAAGTCTGGCACCCTGTATGACAGGCGTGCTTGAAAAGAACGCGAAAGCCGTGTTTTCTGGCTACAATAGAGCCACTCTAGCTTCTGTTGACTTCTGAGTATAAAAGAGTTGACCGCTATGAAGGAATTATACAGTTGGTAGAACTCACTTAACAATATAGTTACCTGAGAATTTCTAGTCTAGCCAATGTATGATTTGTATCTTATCTCTAGGAAGAAGCGTTGCAGATATTATCAGGTTATGTTCGAAGCGAAGCGGTTGTTTCTCTATTTTTACCATTGCGTTTTCTCGAAAACAACTGCTCGGCTTCTATGATGAAGCTATCATTGCAGCGTCGCGTCGTCCCTCCATCCAAAGATTGACGATGTTGTGTGCACATGATCTCCACCGCATTCGCGATGGTGGACCGCGGATGGCATCAGCTGGCGCGAACGAGTGCGACGTCTCGGAGACCACCTGCAAGCGGCTCACGGACAAGAGAAGAAGATTTGAGACGACCGTACTTGATTCACCTGATTATTTGTTGTTATCGAAACCTCGGGTTTCTATTTTTTCACGTCAAGGAGACTTTCTGGGAGCATGAGGCGTTCAGGACGCCTGCGCTTGTTTGCACCAGCTCTTTTGCCATTCAAGCGGCGGTATGCACCAGTGAGAGTGTTATAAAAGGGTCGGTGTGAGGGTTAATGCAGCAGCGCCTTTCATGACCGCAATGGAGGGCTGGAGAACACTAATTAATCGATACCCGGCACCCCTACCTAAGAAGCTGGGGCAGCCGAGACACCATGTATTAGTGATTTCCAGCACTCGAAGGGTAATCATAAAGGGTGACTTTCGAAAAAGAGTGAATGCCACCCCAGGTTCCTACTTGGTCGCTCTTGTGACGCCAGGATCTTGAGTCCATCCTCGCCTATAATTTTACTGCCGAAACTCAATGACAGTGACTATCATAAACGCTACCTTCAACTCTTCATCATTTGTATGTGTTGCATGAATCGTGTAATCTTTTGTGCTCTGTCATATAAAGGCCATTGCCATCCAAAAACGTGACCCGCTTGACAAGCGATTGCAATACTTTCAGACTGTTTTACACTTTAGCAACCCACCTGCTGAGTCTTCGCGAAAAATGGGTCATATTGTGATACGTACGAAAAACGGACCCGAATTGTGGGTTGAATAGAGACTTCGTCATTTCTCTGAAAGCACAGACTAGGCTTCGAATCCTCCAGTGACCCTCCAGTGAACTGACGTAACTGTACCTATAATGACTTCTCTCAAGTCGCCAATCATCAATTATTTTCGCCGAATTGGCTTCCTGAATAGATCCAGGTTGAAACATCTCGATGAGAACAGTGAGCATCTCCACCCATTGTATGGAGTCCCTGCATATTGAAAAGGTGTAAGATCATACTGAATAGCCTAGCTTCCTCATTTTGAGCCGATCGAAGAAAGGCTTATCGGGCTTGTCATGTCTAAATCTCCTTATCACTGCTATGTTTTGCCAACACGGACCGCTCCACTGCTTGCTCCGCCAGGACTAATCCGAGTAAGCTGAGCTTTAAGTTGGTTCTCATAACGGGTTATCAACTATGTACCTGTACGTATCTTCATTCTGTATTCTTATTTCTCGGGCCAATTCAGGAACTACAGCTGCTGTTCGCCATCCCAACCTTCAACATTGTTCCGAATTATTCAAATTGAACTGAGCGCGCGAAACGGAGGTGGATGAGGCAGCAAGTAATTATATACCGCAGAATAGGTTCAGCAAGATCAGTGTAGATATGATCGCCAAAATAGAGCACTCCCTTGTCCCTAAGGCCAGCACGAGTTGATAACTCACTGATGTTACCCTTGAAAGAATATTCAATGATCATTTGAAACGGGACGAGCGTCTAACAAAAGCACGTACTCCTGAGTATATTTGGCCTTCTTCCAGGCGATTGACTTTTTCGAATTTTACAACGTCATGATCAGGATCGTACACCCTGAGTCGAATCCATTTAAGCGGTTCATAGTGGAGGTGCAGTTTAAAAGCATACCGAAACGGTTCGCGTCCACAGAAAAACGTCGGTTTTTTTGCCGAAACCACTACATATTTGAAGTACTTTCGCCAGTCCGAGCCTAACATATACGTCATGCCAACATTTCTGAAAGCAATATGTAGCCAACGAACTTTCTCGACACAATCGCCAAAAACAATGCTGACATGAACTTAAAAGGGCTGTTGGTGACGACGAACAGCTCCTTCCCGTTTGAATGCAACGCCTTCAGATATTCCTCGAGACCTTCATTGCGATGCACGTACTGCTCCAGGTTTTCCGATACCTTACGGTACATCTCGCCGGTGAGGTGTACTTGTTTGATACATTCCTAAGAAGCAGCTGTTACTGGCTTCATTACTGCCCCTAATGAATTTAGGACCACATTAGACCAGCCGTGCAAAAGAATCCATTCACCCACCGCTAAATCATCATACAAGCTCTTCGGATCGAAGACAATATGGTGAAGGTCGCAGTAATGCACCACTGTGGCGAGAAGGCCGGCCCAGGGAAGTGAGAAAAAATCTATCATTTGGTGTAGCTGACGTCCTGAAAAACTGAGAAACACTCATTTTCTGTAAACTTCACTCACATTTAAACGTTGAATCTTAGTTCCCTATCTTGCTGAAAGCTGGGAGCGAAAATCAGGTGTCGAGCAGAT
This sequence comes from Aplectana chamaeleonis, assembly GCA_029168955.1. Taxonomy (NCBI): domain Eukaryota; kingdom Metazoa; phylum Nematoda; class Chromadorea; order Rhabditida; family Cosmocercidae; genus Aplectana; species Aplectana chamaeleonis. The sequence continues at coordinate 1,271,275 of JAPDOI010000163.1, read as the reverse complement.
TTTACACTCGATATTAGAACAAGGCGGTTGCTTTTATTGGTCACCATAAAAAAAACTCAAATTTCCCCGTCGTTTCGCATCTCTCGCAGCTCTGTCTTTGGGCAAACGGGAAGAATGGCAGAGTGCGAGAATTCATACAAGTCCTCATGGGGCGACTTTGAAAAACGCTTTCTTCTTCTTTTTCTTTGCAGCCACAGAAGGGTCCCGTCACAGGTTCAAAAACTCGGCCACTAGCGTAAACTTTATCCACAAATCCATTGTCGTTAAAGGCACAGTCCAACCTCAGTATCGATTTTCTGGTTTTCTGCCGATCTTGAGAACGGTCCCACGCTGATTCCAATGATATCTCTGAAATTGTTTAAGACCCCTTAGAAACGGAGTTATGGCCCCTCAAAAATTGAGCTACGGAACCATGGTGGACGAGTTTTCCGAGTTTTACATCCGTCATTTGCAACCTATGTATGCGAGTCGATCAGAATAAAGAGAGATGCTGCGAATGAAGGGAAGAACGGGTCTATTAATCAGAAATCATCTCTCATCTCACCACTAGTGAGCTCGAAGATCGTAAAAGAAGTGTGCCAAAGTGGCTTCCGGGGGTGGGCGCCCCAGGGTGGCTTCCTCCCATATCTCGCTTATTTAGAGAAATTGAGAGCTCAAACTTGGCAGGTGTTATACACGGTGGGTCTACTTCACAACTATGGAAATCTCAGATTTCGTCCGAGCTTGGACAGTGCCTTAAGTGTAAACGCTCTCACCAGCTGCCGAGATGTCGTACGTTCGTGCCGTGGTGGTGTGGAGGAAAGAAAATCTACTCCGTGCGAACCGACGTCAATTCCTTCGCGAAGAGGGTTTTTGTCATAAGAGAGGTGTTGGCTGGCCGCAGCTCTCCTGAGGATTCTACTACAAAAGGTCGGCGTCGAGAAGAATCCAGGATCCGCTCAGAAGAAGTACCCATGAGCCACATGCGACAGGAATGTCACTTGAAGTGGAAACAGCATCCAATGCTTTGGATGCCATAGGTGGGTGCACCTCTCTTGTTCGGGCCTCAGTTCTGTGAGGCACTCCGATTCTGCCCTTCGTTGCGTTGTGTGCTCCGCATCCAGTAACTCTAATTCCTGAACTACCAACCGCCCCCATCTATTGTTCACATGAATCTCAACGGCCTTCGCGCCAAGCTTTCTGAATTATCTCTCTTCGCCCGTTTTCATCCGCCGGATGTTATCATGGCTCAGGAAACCAATCTCTCTCCCTCTGCTACCTCTCGGCGTCCAAACACCCCGGGCTATGCTGGGTACCATACTCCTAGGCCATCTTAAAGAGGCGTAGTCTCTACTTTTGTTTTATCCTCTCTTCCCTCCCACTTGAGGATGCTACTCTCGAGTTCGTCCCCATCCACATACCTATTGAAACTCCTCTTATCTCTTTTCAATATATGCATTCCTCCTTCTTCCTGTCCATCTTCGCACAACATCATCCTTTTCGCGGGACCCAGCCGTAGCCCTAAGCTAACCAAGCCTAGCGATAATGCCCTGTTGGCCTGTTCATAAAGCCTAGTCCAGATGGGTATCAATCCCGTATTATTGTTGTTAGCGCATGTATTTCGATATAAAGTCAACATTCCAGACCTGGCAAATCTGCGAGATAAAATCCTGGGAAAAGTTGCTTAACTTCGTCTTCAGAAAGCTTCCTTCGGCCTCTATAAACAGCCCCTAAAAATAAAGCTAAAAACATGAGAAGGGAAAAAATCGCTGATATACAGTGCGGTGCAAAACTATAGCGCCGCCCTAATTTTTGCATCCAGGAGATCACACCTCAAACTTCGTGGAAAGTGAGCATAACCAATGAATTCAGGAGAGTAGACAACCCTACGAGGCATGATTCAAAAAATTTTGGTTCGTCCAATAAAGAGTTGTGTGCCTTTTCGGAAAACAGCCACTCTCAAGTGGTGCAAAACTATGAAGCTACGGGCGGAAACAATGATTCACTGTAACTTCAACAACAAATAAAACAAAATTAATACTCAATCGCACCTCCTTTGTTGACACAAACATCAAAAAGCCATTTGGCATGCTGCTGACTGGATTAATGATACTCTGCGTATCATAAAGATAGGACACCCCTGGATTTATCGGTCTCGCGTTTATTGAACCAGATAGATCTTTTTCGTCAATACTACTGTGATCAAAATATAAAATAACCCCCGTATACCTCTTTTGAGTTAGATTGAAGGTTTGTGCACTTTTCTAGAATAAATTTATGTTTTAAATCATCAAAAAGGTAGGACACCCCTGGGTTTAATCGGATTTCTCGTCCGCTAAAAATGTGTGATCCCAAATCTTATGGCCGATATGCCTTCCTCGCACCTTTACTGCGACAAAAACTCGATTTCGTATAGTTTCGACCAAACTGATGTAGCTTTTCAAATCGATCTTGCTCCATTTCTCAGCCATTGCCTATTGGAGCGCAGGATTCGAGAGAAATCGCCGGCCATTGGCTCAGACCCGACAAACTAAAATATCTCAGAGATTCTTCATTCTTTTGAAATCAGGACTGTATGCTAGCCACTTTGGACAAGATGGTTATTGCCGAGCAAAGAAGCCGACCTCGGACCTGCTCAAGCCAACTTTCTCGTTGTCTTCTAAATACTACAACTTTGTCGCCCGAAAACGTGGGGAAATGAAGGTAGAAGTCACTCCTACAGCCTCTGTTACTCACTGGAAATCATCCGACTGCTGGCGAACGCAAGCTGTAGACGTCCTTGACCGGAAATGCTCTGACAGATCATGGGAGATCTGTGACTGCAGTTCCGATGGCTAAAGTGGACAGCTACCACGGCTATTTGTATATAGGTGATGTTTTCGGACGGGAAAGAGTCTTTTCTCAATAGGTCTGATGGTCGGAAGTGCTAATAAAGCAATTCGAGGGTAGGTGCTTTTCAATTTAGCCTTCAGAGCTCCGAACGTAAATCTCCCTCCCATAATCCGTCAGAGCATTTGCCCGTCAAGAACGTCTACAGCTTGCGTTCGCCAACAGTCGGATGATCTTCTGTGAATACCAGAGGATGTAAGAGCGACACCCACTTTCATTTCCCCACGTTTTCGTGCGACAAAGTTACAGTTTATAGCCGGACAACTAGAAAGTTCACGTGAGCAGGTCCGAGGTCGGCTTCTTTGCTCGGCAATAACTATTTTGTCCAGAGTTGCAAGTCTACAGTCCTAATGTCAGCAGGTCTAACAACTTCTGGGGTAATATATTTCGTCGGGTCTGAGCCAATGGCCCGCGATACCTTCCGATTTCTGCTCTACAAGATGCCAGAACCGAGAAATGAAGCAAGATTGACTTGCAAAGGCTGATCAGCTTGGTCGAAAATGTACCAAATCGAGTATTTGTTCCAGTAAAGGTGCGAGAAAGACATCTGGTCCACTAGATTGGTCATCCCACAATTTTATCGAACAAGAAATCCGACCTAACCCAGGGGTGTCCTATCTTTTTGAAATGCGATTTAAAACATTAATTTGTTCTAGAAAAATGCAGAGACATTCAATCTAACCCAAATGAGGTATACGGGGGTCATTTTACATTCTGATCACAGTAGTATTGACGAAAAAGATTTATCTTGCTCAACAAACACGAGACTGACAAATTCAGGGGGTGTCCTATCTTTATGATACGCAGTGTAGCTGTTTGGTCTACAGAAGCCCATGCACAAATGCAGTCTTCAATGAAAGTCTTCAGTTCAGAAACTGACCAAAATGTTGCGCCCTGCCTGTAAACCTTGCGCACAAGAATACCCCACAGGTTCTCCATTGGATTTAAGTCAGGAAAACATGCGGGTCATTCCAAAACTTGCACGTCATGGGCCTCTAGCCACTCAAAAGTTGACCAAGAAGCGTGAATCGAAGCGTTTTCCTGTTGAAACACGAGGCTTTCCGGCCGATGAAGCCTAATATAGGACAGGAGATGGTCTCTAGCACTCTTTGATAGTCTGTGCTGTTCATCCGGCATGAAACGGAGTCGAGCGCGACTCGCCCCTGACCGCATAACGCAGTCAAGACTATCAGACTTCCTCCTCCGAAATCGCGCCACGAAGTCTTTGTTTCCTTTCGCAAATTTCGCCACTAGTGAGTACGACCGTCTGGGCCATCTAGATTCCACTTCTTCTCGTCGGGAAACACGATCTAAAATATAAAATACTGACTCTCGATTCACCATGCCAGAAGCTTCAGCGGTTTACATCTGTCCAGTTGGCAGCCATGTTTCTACAGGCGAACTGCAGCCTTGCGAGTTTGTGGTGCGGAGTCAGACGCGGAGCCGGCTTCATTACTTCACGGACAATGTGCGCACAGCGCTGGAGAGATCGCAGAACAGTCCTTCCAGAAACCGGGAGGTCCAAACGTCCTCGGATGTCGTTGAGGGACTGCGTCCTGTTCGATGCCACACGTGCAATATGCATCTCATTGCGCCTGCACAGCTTCCTTAGCCACCCACCTTCATTCGTCTTCCTATATGCAGCAGAATTCTTCGAATATCTGTCGATGCACTTGTGCGATCTCTCCAGTTGAACAGCGATTAGCTGGTCGAAGATGCCCGCCTTGTGTAGGGCGCCCACTTGGGCCTGCTCCCCAACAGAAATCATTGTGCCCTTTCGCATAGCTTCGGAAAATGTTCTAGCTTCCTGATGGGCATTTTTATACCTAAGTTGAAACGGGAAATAATCTACACATTGAAAAAAAGTTGAGTGGCTCTATTGAGTGCACCTATAGTTTTGCACCAATTGAGAGCTGTTGTTTTCCGGAAAGGTTCCATTATTTGCGACTAGATGGACCGAATTTCCTGAACTCTTGGTTCCTAGGGTTCTCGACACTTCTGAAGATCGGGTTCACAAGTTGCCAAATCCAAGGTGGTTGCCAAATCCAAGGTATGATCTCCTGGATGCAAAAATTAGGGTGGCTCCATAGTTGTGCACCACACTGTATGGTTACCGAAGACAGCTGAGCCGTGAATGACAAACCAGACTGGATTTGCGAGAACGCGTCGACTTTAAGAAGGCAGGAACTTTGAACATCGAAGTGTAAACCACGAGTAGCAAATCCACTATCATACGGTATATCCAAAATGCTCGCAGGATACTGAGATGCATACATTCACAAAAAGGCAAACATAGCGTAGTTTCAAAACCAGTGGGAACCTTATACTGAGAAATGAGACGATTGAGCGCTAAATTGTAGATCAATTCATTCAGATCGCGGGTATAAACAGCAAGCGTGTAGTCATAATCGAAACCATACACCTGGAAATGGTTAACTGTGTAAGGCAAAAGCGCCGATTTGTAGCTAACATATCGGCGAATTCTCAAAAGTTTTCATGGTTGGAAAAGAGTCATAAAAAGGTGTCACATCTATTTGGCCAAGGTCGAGCTCGTTGTTGACAAAAACCGCGCGAGGATCCACTCTTGGCGCCGGCCCGATCCGAGAACAAGCCTGCAAGATCTTCTTTAAAGCAATATTTTTGAGAACTTTATTATAACTAAACGAGCGGCGCCGGCCTTCTAGATAGTTTGATTTCTACCTATATTCGTTTTTGAGGAAATCTGGGGAAAATAAAAATTGTCTGTTTTATGTGGAAGCGGATATATTGTTAGGTAAAGCCAATCTTGCTCGTATGAGTCTGGGCGTAGCAAACAGCGGAGCGGTCGGCCACGGAGAAACATATCAGTGATGAGATTTTTTCAAGATAATCCCGATAAGGCTCACTTCGTCCGGCCCAAAATGAGGGAGCTAGGCTATATGTCACTACTAGCTTAACATGGCGACACTATTTGTCCTCAGGCCGTATCTGTCGACGATAAAACCCTGGGTGTGAGACACGTCAAGCTTTCGGACTTTCTGAAGCGAAGTTGAAATTTGTGAACTAATGCGCCTTCATACCTAAGGTGTATTAGTGAAATTTCAGACGACTTCCCGGAAAGGTTAAAACCATCCCACTGTCGGACGAATTTCTGCCATTCACCTTTCCGAGTTCCAAGGGGTAGATAGGATGATGCCCGTAAGCGAGTATGCAGAAAGGTTTCTGGCTACCCGACGGGTTCACGTGAAGGTTCCTGTGGCCATATTCGTGAAACTTTGGAAGCCTACCGGGAAGGTCCAAAGTCCACTTAATGTTCCCGACAGGTAGACAGGAAGGTTCCCGGCTACCTGGCGGGTGAGCGGATGGGTTCCTAGCCACCAGGCGGGTGGACGGAATGGGGTGCGGCTGCCTGCTACGTCGATCTCACGCGGCAGAAAATGATCAATACCTTCCTGACAGATAATACGGGCACTTCTTCTCTACCCGCACTGTCGGGGTCGGGTATGCTATGGCCGCCGGAATGCATTGCTAGCGGAGCTGAGAGACAGCAGCATCCTTCCCGGCAGTCTCCTCTGTCTTTACGGGCGGGTACCCTTGCCTGACTTTGCTCTCAGAGGTGGCAATGAGTGGGACGCCACTATTGAAATTTTGACAGGGAAGGCACAATATTGGTCGCCACACGGCGGGCACGAAAGGGTTAACGTCCCCTTCCTGCGCCCACAGTTTCGTGAATATGGCCACTGGTTGACGGGTAGATGGGAGGGTTCCTGGCTCCTCGGCCACGCCCCTTCCTACTGCAAAAAAACATCATTATTACGGCCGCTGGTATACAAAAGTTGACGAATCCGCTCCCAGACGTTTCGTTTATAAAGGCGGCACTTGCCAGCTACGCTTCCATATCTATCTATTCACAGCGTTTTGAAATTTACAGCGGATTCCGTATACGAGATACACACCCAAGAGATGTCAAAACATACCTCTCGTGCTGTCTCATATATTCTGCTGAGCATCTCGGCATGAATACATCTCCGCTTCGTCGAAGACCAAATTGATCCGATGGAAGAGCCGCCTCGTCGCAGCAGAGCAGCGACCATGGCTCAGCCAGGTACACCTAATCGAGTATTACCAGGAAATATGAGAATAGCAACAAACTCCTGCAGGCACAACGGTTGAAATATATTCACTTGAAGACACAAAAGAGACAGAAAAAGACAATTTATCAAAGATGCTCTAACAATACATGGTGTTCCATCTGGCTTCGAACAACAACAATAACAATAAGAATTAACAAGCGTTATAAAAAAATCATGCAGGTGGTTCGCTATCCTTAAGATCATCTTCCATCAGGCTCACATTGACTTCTTTACTTATCTAAAATAACAAAAATCCTTCATGTTGTCTATCAGCTGAATTCTATACATACAAACTGGATCAACTAAATAATCGAGAACATACAATTAACAAGAGAACAAATTCACCTTTGACTTGAGAGTCACGTGTTCATGGTGGCCACGTCCAGCGGCGGCTTCCGCTTCTTTTATCGAGTAAGGGACTTCTTTCAGAGAGCGAACGCGATTCTTGTGCAGCTAAAAACAATCAATTATTATGACTCAATTTCAACCAAGTGGTGACCAGAAAAAAATCGCAAGGTTGAAAAACCACGGCCAAAGGGATATGAAATGGCGAGTCCGTACAGTACGTACGTACCAACATCAGTACAAAATCATTCGATCGACATTCATTATCCTTACACTCCTACTCGTGCCACCCAGCTGCGTCGTAGCGACAGGATATGAAAGGGTGTGGTATACTTTGACGCTGTAGACAGGCATGCAATCTAATACAAGTCGCAGCGGGACCCGCGTAGGAGCGAAGGCATCGGCCGTCGTAAGAACAACTGTCGTGCGTGGGTGGCAGCGATGTGTCGCAAAGGGCTGACATCAGGGTTGAGCAGGCCGATGTGGCGATTTTTGTCGCGGCTACGATCCCCGCCCAATTTTTCATCTGTTTCCCAAAAAATTCCCAACATTTTACGACCGTCCCAGGGTGGCCCCTAAGACCTAATTTTTTTAGCTTTATTTAGTGTCAAATTTTAAGGAGAAGCGAAAGTTTAGTTACCAAGAGTTTTGGAAATAATCCCATTTTTCTTTGAAAATTTCATGACCCCCCTCAATTTTCTTTTTTTTTTCAAAAATTTTACGACCCCATCGTTGTGGCGGGTCACAACCCTGCTCAAACCTGGCTGACATACTGCAAATTTGCCATAGTCCGTCACTTCCATTGTCGCGGTCGCTGTGCTGCTCACTGGGACAGCGACAGATTTGAAGGGCGGGAGTTCCGCAACGGGCGGTCGCTGTGCAGAGCGGCGCGACCGTGTGTCGCAGAAGTATACCATACCCCAAAGATACGAACAGTAAGCGCCCAGATCAGTGCACTATTCCGCGTCCATGGCTTGCTGGCTCTGGGTGTTTTCATAGCTAACCTTTTACCATTGATTGCCTCCTAGAGCTACCAATGTAGCAGGCATCAACGGCCTGCCGATAATTTAGACGGCATCGTAACTGCAGCGGCTGTTAATAACATACCATCAATGCCATACTCAACTCCTCGCCCGCCTGGGCATAGCTTCGTTGGGTGGAGCCATGTACTCCAATAACCTTCACCCCTGGGCAGGTGAAGTGGGGAACCTTCACCATTGGAAAACAGGTGACGACCGGTGAAACGCCCCGAAAGAAAATGAAAGTGACCCAATACTCATGCAAGTAATTTTCAAGATTGGGTAGGTGTCACTGTCGGTTTTTTGTTCATAACTTTTTCATCCTAAAGGAAAGCTCTTCGGTGGAGGTTGTTTTCGGAATCTCCATGAAATTCTGCATCGAATAGCGTTTTCCGTTTCAAAAAATACGTTCCCCTTCTACCAGCCGACTTTAGTATCTATCTCCATAGATAGTTGATAGTTATCTCCATAGGGCGCTCTCGCCTCTATGGTGTGAGTAGGAGACGCAGAGTTCTCCTGGAGCCTACAACGGGGCTCAGCTCCATCGACTTGGTTGACTTATGGGGCAAGCAAAGTTAGGAACCCGATGTCATTCGACGCAGAACTTTACGTAGATTTCAAAAACAACCTTCACCAAAACCCTATCTCTAACGGTTGAAGAGTTATAGGCGAAAAACCGGTGTTTCGTAAAATCAATTAGGCTGGAGGATCAAGAAAATATTTTTTCAAACTGGGGGCACCAGTTGACGCAGAATTTCATCAAGATTTCAAAAACATTCGTCACCAAAGGTCTACCTCCAAGCACAAAAAAGTTATGGACGAAAACTGATAAGTTCAGGCGAAAAAAATGCACATTATAAATTGAAATCGGCTGGTAGAAGAGGAACGTATTTGTTAAAAGTGGAAACGCTGTTCGGTGCAGAATTTTATAGGGATTCCGAAAACAACCATTACCAAATATTTTACGGTAAAAAAGTTATGGACGAAAAACTGATAGCTTTTGGTGAAAGGAACGTTACTTCATAAATTGAGACTGGGAACGTATTTTTCTCAGCATGAAAACATTATTCGACTCGAAATTCCATGTAGACTTTGGAGACAGCTCCGTTCAAAGATTCGTCTTAAAGGCACAGTCCAACCTCGGAATCGTTTTTCTGCCTATCTTGAAAACGGTGTAACACTGATTCCAATAATGTCTTTGGAATCCTAGAAAACCCCCTAAGAACGAAGTTATGGTCTCTCACAAATTGTGCTACAGAAGCATGGTGGACGAGTTGTCCGTGACTTGTAACTTCCGTCATTTGCAACCGATGCAAGCGAGCTGACCTGAGTAAAGAGATAAGTTGAGAATGTATATATATATATATATATATATATATATATATATATATATATATATATATATATATATATATATATATATATATATATATATATATATATACATATATATATATATATATATATATTACATGATCGATGACCATGTTGAAAAAAACGTTCCTACGGAAATATCAGCAACCAACAAATTCCAGTAAACCACATGTAAAACAAATTTAGAAAATAAATGACGGGTAGTTCAGAAGAGAAACAGCCTAATAGTGAAAAAATGAAATTACTTTTGTAAAACGCTTATTCATGGTCAGCGAAGCGAACAGCGGTTAGCTGCTCCGCTCCGAGGAACTCAGAAAACAGTCCACTATCTTGATGAAGCTTTTCATGTCACGAGAGGTAGGAAACTTTTTGCTCAATTTTAAGTAGTCAGACCCAGCTCTATTAACGAAGAAGTTGTGTCGAACAGCAGTCTTTGCAGTGCTAATGGCGATTTTTTGCTCTCCGCCTCGCGTTCTTGAGTCTCTCACTGCGAAAAAATCTTCCTTATCGAGACCGCAATATTCATTTAAAATTTTGTGGACCATAACAAGATCATTCCTTCTCCTTCTATACGACAAGGATCGAAGGTTGAACTCCTTGTTTCTAGTCTTACTGCCAGGAATGACATTGTACACAAAGCCTAGTTTTCTGATGAATAACTTTCTAGTGAAGCTGTTCTGTACACTTTCCAATTTGAGAATGAATTTGCGTTTGTAAGGACAGAAAATGGTAGTGCCATACTCAAGAATTGGTCTTACATATGTTTTGAAAGCCTTCAATAGAACAGAAGTATCTCTTGTCGTGAGAGCTCGGAACAAGTTATGCATTACCCTCATTGCTTTTGTAGCACTTTGCTCACAATGGTGGTCAAAGTTCAGGTCTTTAGTTACAAGGAACCCAAGATCTTGAATGTTCTGCACAACACTTAGGTGACAATTTCCTATACTATAACTATAGATTGGATTACGTTTCCCAAGATGGAGCATTTTGGTTTTCTCCTGAGACAGGGGTAACTTCCACTCTAGGGACCAGCGATCTACAGCAGCGATTGCATTCTGCAGCTTCATACTACTCTCTGAGGATGTTATCGGACAATATATTTTGATATCATCGGCGAACGCAATGTAGCTCACATCAAAGGATGAAACCAGTCTCGGTATGTCGTAGGTGTAAATGTTGAACAACAATGGAGAAAGCACACATCCCTGGGGAACTCCACTGAGAACTTTTCTCGGCTCAGAGTAGGCTTGGTTCACTCGTACGCTAAAAGTTCGCTCACTTAAAAATGAATCTACCCAGGACACAATACGTGGATGAATCCCGACCGAAGTTAGTTTTGCCTTCAACCTTATATGGCATACCCTATCAAAAGCTCTAGAGAAATCCAAGTATGCGACGTCTACCGAGCCCCCACTATCTGTCGCCACCGTCCAATCATTAAGCGCCTTCAGCATAGCTGTCTCTGTTGACTTTTTCTTTTGAAAACCGTGCTGACAAGGAGATATGATATCATGATTGTTGAGATGATCAACTATTCGGTTTTTTACCACTTTTTCAAAAAGTCTGGCGAATATTGAGGTAACACTAACAGGTCGATAATTTCCCGGCTGATTATAAGGAGGTTTTTTCGGGAGAGGTGTTATAAGAGAGCATTTCCATCTTCGGGGAACTTCGGCATTTATGAAACTCAGATTAAAGATGTGTTCTAACGGATTCACTACATATGCTGCTGTTTCTTTGACGAACTGTAAAGGAATACCGTCCGGAGTCTCAGAAAGAGACTGGGGCCATTTCGAAAGCATTGAATAAAGTTCATCGGCGTAAAACCACACTGAATCAGGCATTTCTGGAAAAGCTTGGACCAAAGAGAATACTGCATCATTGCTCGGATCACTGTACGACTTTGCAAAAGTGTCCGCAAGGAGTTCCGCCTTTTCCCCATCCAGTCTAATTACTTCTCCATTTTCATCAACTAATGAACTTATTGTTCGTTTTTGTCGAAGTTTCTGGTTCATCAATTTATAAAAAGCAGCCTTATTTCTAGACCCGACGACTCTTCGCTCGCGCGAGCGATTGAACTTAAGAAGCTTTTTTTTTAAATCTGAGTCAATTTTATGGTACTTTTCCCAATTAAATGAAGCTGGATCCGAAATAGCATTTCTCCATGCAGTGTGACGAGCATTGTACAAAGTGCGTAAGTAACCTGGCAAAAACTGTTTTCTGACTGGGAAATTTTTAATGGGGACAAAGAGATCGATGCAATGGTTTAAGATGGCAAGAAACATTTCGTATTTTTCATCAACTGAACCCACTGTATTAAATGATCCGATCCAGTCAATTTCCGCGAGGTATTCCTTTAGATCATCATAATTTACGTCCTTGTAACTTCTGACTGTGACAAAACGCTTTGGTTCAGATTTCGCACTTATGTTTACCGAGACGCTGTTATGATCGCTAGTGCCCAGAGGGGGGCCTACGATAATGCTTCGAACAATTTGGGGGTGATTACATAAAACTAGGTCAAGAATGTGGTCACCTAATGTAGGGAAGAACGGGGCTACTGGTCGGTAACCATTGCTCACCTCGCCACTGTTGCGCTCGAAAGATCGTAAAAGGGGCGTGCCAAAGTGGCTTCCTGGTATGGGCGCCCCAGGGTGGCTTCCCCCTGTATCTCGCTTATTCGGAGGAATTGAGAGCTCGCATTTGGCAGGGGCTATATAGGGTGGGTGAGCTTCACAATTATGTGGAAACCTCAGAATTCGTTCCTGAGCTTGGACTGTGCCTTTAAAGGGCAAAAATTTTATGAGCGAAGAACGGGTAGTTTTTCAAAAATCGCTTGGAAAAATTTTCCGATAAATTTTGACTCCAAGGGCCGGATTCATCAACCGAATGTTGGGTTTGGGTTGACCGACGGTAAGTCTGACCGAGCGCCTAACCTACCCAGCACCTCTAATCCTGATTCACCAAGCGCAAATCAGTGTGGGTTACGCTGACCGAGACTTTTTAGGCGTCGGTGGTAATTTTACTGCACACAACACATTATAATTAACTCCGAATGACAAAAATTGATGGGAAGCTGGATTACCAATAGATTTTCTTGAAAAACATCGTCACAACGGCAGTTTTCTAGCAGAAAGGATGCGTTTTCCCTAGTTTCAAGTGATTTCCTACAGTTTCTGAAGTTATTCATTACAAAACATTGCTATTCTTCCCATTCAGTGAAAATACTGCGAATATTTGTTTCTTCTTTTTTTCTTTGGATCACAGACGCATTTCTTCACAACTACTAAATGTTATGCGCACGAAGTTTATAAAACACGCTCCTAACGTTTCAAAAAATAGCAGAACATAATTTTTTCACATGAAGCAACGATGCACGGCTTTTTTTTCCACAATTGAATTCTCGTGCATGGGTGTCTTCTCTCCACTCCTTGTAGTGGAACTGATTTACATTTCATATTTTTCAAGTGAGAATGGATGATTTTCGTTGCCTAAACTCCTAATAAGCAAAAATGTTACGTGTTACTCAACAAAATAATGAAAAAGCGGATGAAAGTATTCCAAAAAAAAACGGTAATATTTCAAAGAAAAGTACACCACAGTATGCTGGATAGGGACATGATGCAAGGTGGGATCGGAAAGGATGGGTGCAAGAAGGGATTGTATTCAGCAAACCGTAAGTGGCTCACAACATCAAATCCAGTGTGAGAACAAACACGGCTAGCAGATACAAATCGTAAAGAAAATGGGAAGGGTTCGAGCAAAAGGACTGAAAAACTGAAGGAACTGTTAAGCTAGTTCGCCTTGAAATTAGTAGTAACAGGCTTATGATATATTAAATATCATTTAGGTTAATTTGAATGATTATTCTTATTTCCTAATAATTATTAAAATTACTTATGTTTCACTTTTCCACTTATTACATCGAATTTCAAATCCTGCTTATTCACTATACTGACGAAAAAATCTGGGAAAGAGATATTACAGAGCTTAAACAGGTTTTTTCATGAGAAATCATTTCATTAAAAATGGAGAAATACCAGATAGGGCAGATAAAAAAATTAATTTCGGAAAAATCACTGAAACCCAGCATTCTAGCCAGCAAAAAGCATATGCTGCTAGGAAATCAATATTCAATTAGCTTACTATTAGAGCTGTAATAACATAGTTTTTAATTTTCTTTTAATCAAACATTACCTACGCTATGGCTTAAAATACATGAGAAAAAACAGCATGAAAGTGAATGTGAGAAAGGAAAAAATATGACCATTCAAATCGAGAACTAATCACTTGCCAAAAACCGATTATAATTATTATTATTTCATTAGGTATTCTCAAAAGAATAGTAAAAGCAACACAGCAATAATGCCTGAAGTTGAGTAGTGGGAGTAGCAGTAATAGTAGAATACTGCCAACAGTCGAGAAATAGCCAGAGAATAAGTAGCAGAGTAGCAATATGTTTAAAATAACAGTCCTCGTTAATCGATATTAATTTTGGCAATGCTCCAATCGCCGCTGCGCACTGCCGAAAATGTTCAAAAGCCGCTCGTTCTCTTCTATCTAACCATCAGGTTTGTTTAGGTATATGAAACAATTGTACTCTGTAAGGACTAGATTTCAGTACCTATCATGGTTCCCGAATTAATTTCCACTGGGGTAAATTTCAGAATTTTCGGCAATTTCCCGAAAATGGCAATTGTCATGACATCTTTGTTGCACAGTGACCTTGTTACACACAGGATAAACCTTTGTTAACAGTGTCTTAGTCTACGATATTCATACTTTGTGAGAATTAAGAATTCCCATCATTGGTAGCGCGTGCGCCGCGCGCGACGTTGCTACCTCTGTCTGCCCTCCTTTTTGTCGCTGTCTGTTACCACCGCTTCGCACCCAAAGCGGGGGTAACATTGGAGTTTCTTTTTTACTGCCCAAATTTTGTCGATTATCGACCTTTTTTCTTCAAAAACTCATTTCGAATGAACATGCCGATGATTAGCAATATGATTGTAGTGGGATAATACACTATCCACAAAACAACTTTGAAGTTGGGTGAATTGTACTAAGATGTGTTTGGCGTCGTTGGACAATGAAAACATTATAAGAAAGGAAAATTTTCGAAAAATCAAATTCGCATGTTCCGTGATCCAATGCAGCCCTCATAGATAGGCAGCGTCCATATCTAGCTCGAAGCGTCAAGCGACGCTAGAGGTTTGTTGCATCATTAACACTTGCTATTGATTTCACCCCATAGCTACCACAGCAGCCGGCCTGCCGATAATGTTGGTAGCATCGCAGCTGTCAATAATATTATCAAAACCATCGCTCACCCTCGCCGTCTTACTCGCCTTTCATGCTTTTGCGACAGTGGCAAACGCCGCAAAGTGAAGCTTTCATGCATTCGCGACATCGGCGTCGCGAATCGTTGACCCCGTCGCTGTTTTTCGTTGGCCCCGTCGCCGTTTTCGATGGCCCCGTGGCGGTTTCTGCGGCAGCGACAAGAATGATCCCGACCATTTTCGTCGCTGCAGCTGGGCTTGTCGCAACATATCGTCTTGGGACCGTCACCAAACTCGGCACTTTGCCAGAAAAAAAAACAGCTGATTTCTTCCCAGCATTTGGAAATCTCCTGCGCCATCCTCATTATTCAAATACTAGAAATTCTGGCAATATTATTCAGTGATTTGCTGCAAATCTATTCCGCTGAACAACAAGAAGATTTTTTCGCTGAATGTGTTATGATCCTTCATTTCACCGTTCGATTTCTAACTATTTCGAACGCATTCGGTCCTGATGTGCTCTTCCCGTTTCGATGTTATTTCACGAGCATTTATTCAAATAATTGTTGCAATTTCGCCGTGCTTGATCCGAATCCATATCACCGAGCTATGCTGAATTAGACAGTATACTATCTGATATAGGCTCGGAAATGCAGGTTTTTCGAATGCTACCCATAATATCCAAATATTTTCACTGAAATCTTCTTCTGAATATTGAAAATGTGCGAGAAATCACCTGATTTCGCCACAGCCGGCATGTTTGGCAAAATGCCCAGCCCATTGAAGGTCCCGCACGATAAATAGCGGCAAATGCCGCCGCCGCCCAAGCGATTCGCGACAAATGCGGCAAAATGCTGATTTTGCTGTAGGTCCAAGTGCGACATTTGCCGCTGTCGAAAAAGCATGAAAGGCGAGTTAGGACACATTGCATGCGCCAGCGCCCGAGCGTTGTGCGCCAACGTTTCGGCGACATGACACCAGCTACACATTACTAGCTATGGACGGAGCCATAGGAATAAGAAGAGACATTTGAAGATTTTCAGTACCCAGAACGTGCTCTACATTCCTAAGTGAAACTCGAAGCAGGTAGGTTTTTCGGGTAGCGATCAATGGTATGCCACACTAGACCGACCTTCCACAAACGGGGCAATAAAACCTATAAAATAACGTACACTTCGTGAATCTTAATATCCACTGCCACTCGAACAGCTGCACCTAGCTGTCATGCCCATCTTACGGGTGTGATGCGACAGTGTGGTGAGAGCTCTTTGCCCAACAGTGGTCGCCAACTTGTCGTGGAGACCCCTCGTTTATCCTATGACCCTTGTCTAACAATAAAAGCGTATGCATTATGCTACACCATAGAACTCTCAGTCAGTCTATCAGGTGTGGGCCAGGCCACTTTATAACTTGATACGTGCAAGACTTCCTTATCTAAAACTCATGCAAGAAATCAAACCTTTGTTTTTCTATGATCCGCTCTTGTTTTTTCGTCTATAAAATATCGTTCACATTCAACACAATAGAACTGTCCGTCTCCAGGTAAATCTAAATCAATCTGAAATATTGAATACATTCATCGAAAAATACAAAGAACTGTAAGGATTGCATAACACACCTCCTGATTTAATAATTTTGCGCACTTCTCCGGCTTCAAATCTTCATGTATTTGATCAAGATCCTTTCCTGGGCGCTTTCGCACCTTATTGGAAATTGTGTGCTTCCTATTGCTATTGGATGGCATCTGCAAATGGTGCACACTTCTAACAGATAATCGTTCAGCTCATCAGAAAAAAGTTTACAGCCAGAAATATGCAGATACCACGAGGTCACAGATGAACCTTTGAAGCGCGTAAGTGAAGAATCAAGACTCAATATTATCTTCATTTTTACAGTAGGTTGAATGAACGAAGAAAGACCACAGGGCAAAGTCGTCCAATAACACAATAAAAAGGAGCATTTTTAGGGCAACAATACTCTATGAACAAAAAAAACAGCTTTAACAGCGAGACGGCATCACTTCACTCACGGAGCTCTTTCAAGAATGATTGGGATCGTGAATGAAGCTCAGAGATCGATAACTTCAGCCGCAGAACCGGTTTCGCTTTACGATTTTCATACTCAGTAACAAAAGAGGAACAGTACAATAGTTCTGCAATAAACACCTATACAAAGCTTTCGGACGCTTCTTCAACCAGCTGTGGGTCAAGAGGATTGTGTAAGATAAGCTTAACACAATAGGAAGGTTGGCAACCTTGCATCTGAAGAAAGGATTTTTGGGTTTTGAAGATATTGTACCAGTGCAACAACATCTTTGTTGACCACTTTCCAAACATTGATTTGATGAGAACAAACAGGAACTTCCCTATACACATACAAGAAGGTGCGCTAAATGTTCATCAAACCCAAGGGAACGAAGTACCTTGTGGACACCAGCCCGTTCACTATGTCAAAATCATGTGTAACTCGGTCCGTGCTCTCGACCTGAAGGAGTTATAAGCTGAAATCGGTAGGTCCTGACACTTAAATCTGGCGAAATTGGCTCACCTAAACCTACCAAAAGACGCTGCAATCTTCCACAACTGAAACCGATCGTTCTCAGTTTTTTTCTTAGAAGATGAAAGCATGTTTCGGAAGGTCCAAATTACTCACCTCAGCCTACCGTCTCAAGCTTATAACACATTAAGATCAACGAATCGAGACCGGGCCGCGTTATACACTTTACTGTCATTATTGGAACGAAATTCACCCGGCAATTGAGGACAGCCGCTGTTGCAGCACGCAAAAGGATGGTAACCGTGCTGGAACTGCGGTTGTGTCTAACCGCGGACCGGAATTTCGCTCCGATAGGGATAGAATGTACACTAACATTGAGAACCTCAAGGATGTCTCAAGGTGAGGATGAGGTGGATATCTCACGGTACTTGTTCTCAACAGGTGTAATAACACGTGGAGACATTCTCCTTGTAGGGGTTTCGAACAAGCTACTTGAACAATCTGAGCAAGCTACCGCGCTTATCTCTCATATTTTTCGTCTCTCTCTGTGTCACATGTATAGTCAAGCCTGCGATGAATAAGCCAGGCTGCGCTGAGTTGAAGCGAGCGCGGCACGGCCGCGCAGCGTGCATCAGATTATCCCGCCACTGTTATTCAAGTAATTTCGCCAGACTGGTGCCCGTATTCCTGTGGATTTGAAGAAGAAGAAGACGAAATATGTTAGGAATATGGGCAGCAGGCTAGAAGGGTCACCTGTGGCAGGGCAACCTTATACATGCCGCGCTGCGCGGCCGCGCCCGCTTCAACTCAGCGCCACCCGGCATAGTCATCTCCAGATTGACGTTAGGTTCGTATTTCGCGTGTAACGTATGATGAATGAACCCTTGTCGAGAAAAAGCAGCGAGTCACCGTCGGCGCAGACCACACTGACCCTTTCGGTTTCCTCCTCACGATGTAGTTTGAGCTGGCGTAAACTCGGTGCGCTTATGTTTAGAAAAGGAAGCAAAACGGTTACTGGGGTCTGTGCCAACTGTTCGTGTTACTTTCAACTAACTTGAGCTGAAGCTACTAGTAAATTTTTTAAAAGCTCCTGAGTACAAAAATTGCTCCACTCATTTTTCTTGTAAGGTCAACATCTTAGTCTAAAAATGAACGTTGTAACACTGGTTGGGTCTGTCTGTCAAGGCAATGTGCATTCGCCGAGGAGACGAGACACAACTTTGAATAAGAGGCAGATGAAGCCACTGAATACGCTCTTTGAGACAACGCAATGTTTGCACAAAGAAAAGATAATTTAAATAACTGCTACAGCCTCTTTCTCCTTATCCAGTTCGTCCAATTTGTGAGCAGATTGTGAGAGTGAGAGCGAAGATCCAAGCCCAAAAAGGTGTCCTTGAACCAAGCGCGATACCTAAAATTTTGATAGCTTTGAATGTAAAATAGAATAAAAGCTTTCTTGATTTCATTTACAGAAGGATATTATTGCCAGCTTTGGAACAGGGCGAATTCACAGTCGACGCTGATAGCAGTGTCAGTTTCGGCTTCCCAGGAAATCCCCGCTTTCGTTGACGCTAACTCGCTGCAAACTTCTTGTGTCGATGAGCGCGGGATTGCACCGGGGCTGCGCCAAAGGGAACTACAACCGACACCGCGATCCGTGTCGAATGTATATCTTCGAATTCGCGGGATAGAGGATGCGCTACTGATACTTTAGAGCAATCTTTTAAGCGTTTTCAAGTATTTGTCGATCAAAACGGGACCGTCTACACCTCCATTGCCACACATCCATCACCTTCGCAATAACTCGTCGCTACAGCATGTTCATAAGAGTTTTCATTGTCCGCAAACCACCACCTTCCCACCCCCCCCCTACGAACTCAGCGAGAAAGCTGAATAAATGACCGTGTGAAGCAGCCCCTCTTAGCAGTAGAACAACGAGCGATCAGTCTGAGCAGTGATCAAATTCCGACTCGTAGGTCACCGACGATAATGATCATCATCAGGGATAAGCGGCAAACGATTTTGAGATTTCGGCAAACGGCAATCGGGAAGAAAATCGCAAAAACGGCCGGCAGACCCCAATCGGCAATAAACCTCAGACCGTTGTTATACCTCCAGTCTGCGACCGCGACAGATTCGCTAATCTGTTACGAATTGTGTCGGGACCCACACTCTCACCTTGAAAATAGCTGTCGCGAGAAAACATTGCATGCGCCGGTAGCATCACAGGGTTGCATATGGGTATTATAAACTCGAATGTTAAACCCGTGCCGCAATCGGTCGCTGTGTCGCACTGCTACCGATGCCCGCGACAGCGACGGAGTAATTTGTCTAGTGCAGGTTTCCTGTTTTTTCCATCCTTTTTCGTGGTTCCTTTCTTCATTTCTCTCCTGGTGTCTTCACCCCATCTTAGCTGTATGAATCTTAGTACCTGCCCCTTTATATTACTGAATTTGAACTGATTTGCCCAAAGGTTCCGGGTTATTGATCCGACGTCTTGTCTGCAATTGCGCAGGTCATGGCGCGTGTCAGACGTAGCTTGGCGCGATGTATGGCATAGCACACCATGGCCCTCAGCGACAGCAACGTCGCTCTCCTCTGCGACCGCGACAGGGCTGAAGGCGAGTATAACAATGGCCTCATACCTTAGATTAGCTCAAAAGTTATTCACATGTGCCGCTCTACTTTTTTTGGTTTTTTTTTCAATACTTATGTGAGCTGCGGCTTCGGCTCCTACAGGCACCAAAGCGGCAATGTCGTGGCGGCCTCGCGTTAGTGCCGCTGTGGCTCCGCGGTAGTACCGCTGGGGCTCCGCGGTGGTGCCGCTGCGACTCCGCGGTGGTGCCTCTGCAGCTGCGCAATTGGTGGCTGCGCTCTGGCAAAATAGGACCGACTGTGAGCAACTCATATGAAATAAGTCGTAATACAACTGGGTGGGCCTACGAACAAAAACACACCTGCGGTGCTTATATCCTCTGCCTGATGAGACAGAGTGTATTCCCGTTATTGCGACCTACGAGGTACGGGATCTACATCAAATTGGGCTATTGAACCAGCACCAATCTCGTTCTACCAAACAGAACAGTGATTCGTAGTCAACGCGGTTTCGCTAATGCATCCCATTCCCACATTATTTCCATTTTCAATATCAGCTTGCGTTAAGTTGCACAGTTTTACAGCGAGCTGGAAAAAGTTCAAAAAATCTTCAGATTTTTTTAAAATCAATATTTTTTTCCAAAAAAAGGATGTAACATTTTGGGAAATTTGTTTACACTATGCGTATCTAGTGACTCATGTCGTAGCATGCGAGTGCGTAGTTTCAGCAATGTCCGGTTCCTTTCTTGAAAATCGTCAAATAAAAAGCTCATGTTTGGCTGCAGTTTACCGCGAACTTACCACGAGTTAAGTCGCGTTTTCAAACAGATTTACTACCACCCCAGATTAATCAAAACCCCCTATAACGGTTAAGCGAACAAAGGATAATGGGATTACCTCTAGTGCCAACTGCCCGCGAGCAGGCGGCGTTTCCTTTCAATATTTTGCCGAGTTTCGCCGGAAAAATAACAAAAATTTCGGCAAACGGCAATTGCCGCACATCCCTGGTCATCATCCGCAGTGGGAACCGCCCGAACTTCTGTCTGTCGCTGATGGCGTTGGTTCGAGAATCGCGGATGGAAAACACTGCGAAATGCACGGCATCGCCCATTTCTTGTCATGTGGAGCCGCATTGCCCAAAATCGCTGCGGGACACTACTTTTTCGCACAGCTTGCCTTTGATAAGCGAAGCTATTGACAGCCTTTGTATCGCTGACTTCTGAACGCTTCACAGCGCCGAGCAATCGATGTGATAGGCTTACGCTTCTTTGTGAAGTGTCGCGACGGTAGTATATACGGCACTTATGGAGGCTTATTTGGAGGGCTTGCTCAGACCTTCCTCCGAAGTACTTGGGGGCTCGAGATGGAATTGTTGCGCTTGCGTTTAGGACCGAAGAGATTCCTAAGGCTTTGACAACAGTTGGACAGTAGCCCGACGAATGCCGAAATGGATCTGCAAGTTGAAGAGACTGCGGACTACTTGGGACAGCCTGGGAAGGCCTATGGGACTACATTTTGTCCACCTTTCAAGAACTCGACAAAACGGGGACTACAAGCCTTCGGGCAACTACAAGATGCAGTCTTAAGCAAGCTCTCAAGAAAGTCGCGCTCCCGAATGAGACCAATAACGTACTCCCTCACAAGATCCCTCTTCGCACATAGGTCAGTATTTAACCTTTCCTACAGTTTCTGATCGCGCTGGAAAAAAGGTGGGAAATACTGATATGAAAGCAGCGCGCAAAAGACATGATTTGGAAACCTCCACTTCTTTCGAATTCCCGAAAATCATAAAGTGCTGAAGAGAAAAGGGTTTTAGGAGCCTAGGATCTCAACTTTCGAACGAGAAAAACGAAGCGGCTTTCGCAATGATCCAGTAATGATCAAAGACTGCGAAAAACTAACAAAAAACCTGAGATAAATAAGATGAGCCAAGGAATTTCAAGGCATTTGACCCATTCATTCGTGTAACCCACCGGCGCGTAAAATTTCTCCAAAAATCCAACTCTTCTTTACAAAAAGATTATTCGAAACAGTATACGAACAGTGTATCGATATATACGAGACTCTACGACAAACCTCATGGTCCATCGGTGGCTACACGCTAACAACATATTTGACATTTTCCAAACCCCATGGGCTGTGATGAGAGGAAAAACGGCTACTAAAGTAGTTTCAAAGCACTTGGTGGTTTCGTCTTTCTCCCACTGCTAGCCTCTGGGTCCCTGAAAACAAAATGTTCTCGTTCAGGTTTTTTTGTTTTCCCTGTCCTGGATTTGAGAAGCTGTTTCGCTTGATAGGAAGAATGTTGAAAGCTGGGCTTGCGGTACTGCTTATTCTTTATTGGTAAGTGGAAGGCGGACATGAAAAATATAAAGCAACATTCAAAGGCTTTCCATTCAGGCCTCCTAAATCCGCTGGAGGATCAAGGTGTACCATAGAGGCCCGAACGTGCAGTCACCCCTAATTAGACGTGTTCGTGAATGGATCAAAACTCGAAATTGAAGAAAAAAAAACAAAGATAAAAGAGCGACACAGTCAAAATGAACACTAAGATTGTCAGAAACTAGCCTTGTCCCAATTATCACTGAAGAATTGCTGCTTAATTTTGAAGAATGTTTTGGCTGTAAGTAGAGCATCCGATCCTGCCTGATGACGCATTCCATGCCGCTTAACGTCCAGCTGGTCAGCCACCTTAAACAATTCGCTATAAGAGTAACTGCTAAGCTTTAAGGAAGAATTGGCCAAAACGCGTCAGTCGGTCACCAATGTGTACGCATGTAGGTAATTGGGGAAGAGTGGGTTGTTTGAGACCATGGTTAATCACAGAGTTGCTTATGTTGGCAAATAAATCCGCAAGTCAAGCAAATGCATAACAAAGACACCAAAATCGCACTAATACTACTGATTTGAAATTCGCTACAATCGTTCTCTGAGCCAAATTCCGGTCCGCGACTGCGAACTACGACTGTTGCATCATGCGACACGCGATAATCGTGCTGGGAGAAAGGTGAATCGTGCAGGGACCTAGCGGTCCCAGCACGATTCTCACGTGTGATGCAATAGCTGTAGTCCGCAAATGCGGACCGGAATTTGGCTCAGAGAACGACAGTACACGTGCCAGTGCACAAAAAACCGCGAAATCTACTAATGTAAAACTAAATTACAAAGGTCAAGCAAGCCTTGGTATTTTTTCGAAATCGGAGCCCCCCCCCCACCTTAAAAATTTTTCATTCCAAAATCCAAAATTTTTGCGATATGCTACGATCCTTCCCTTCGGTGACCAAAAATATCGCGACTTTTGGGATATCTTAATCAATTGTTCATTTTTGGTTCGAAATTGTTGCGATTCTCCCCGTAACCTTCATTTTCGCGACCCCTCCTCCAACCCCCCCGTTGCGAAATTTCGGAACCCCGCTTGACCCTGTAAATTACATATGTGAGGGATTGTCGCAATGCGAAATCAAAACACAACATAGAATTGAAGAACTGGAATGTGCAAAAATGTGTACCTCTTGTAAGCCTCCCTTTAGCTTGGTATTGAAAGATCCAGGCATTCGGAGCATCAATTTGATGTCATAACAGCGCGGAAAAAGTGCTCGATGAAACTGGAAAAACTGCGATTCCTGAAACGAAAAAACAATAAGTTGCTTTTCACGTGAAAAGAGAGAATATTCCGCACCTCTTTAGGTAGCTCGCCAAGAGTTATCGACTTGAGAAGGTATCCGAAATCGTATCCAGACGAGAATGTCAGCCAGGTAATTCGTTCATCGACAATCAACCCAGAAGTTGTCAAAAGTTCTCCAAAAATATCCATTGAGATGCCCTCAGTCTGAAACACCTCAATGAATTCCTGTTCTTTTCGTGCTCCGACAGCTGAGCATAACCTGTAGACGATTGAAATCAATTCCAGCAGCTCTCAGCATCTCTACGCTTTCCTGTGAATACATGTCGTCCGTGAGCGAGAAATGGAAATTGAACTGCCACACGTCGCCAGTAGGAGGAAGTTCGCCGTTCTCGTTGACCAGTGCAAAACCCACCTTAAAAATTGAAGTCGTAAAATGGTCAATGATTAAACGACACAATAAACGTAGAAGCGCCTCCAGGGCTCATTATCGCTGCGGTGGTAGCTCTGAAATACGACCCCCCCAAAATCCCTCGTCGGCTCTAGGATGAACCCTCTCGCTGCCACGACATCTCAGCCCATTATGATACGAGATGGAAAACGGTGTACGTGGTTTCAGAAGTCGGCCCCCAATAGAGGAACCTACCCCTACTTAAGGTGCCCGAAAAACAGGTAACCCCCAGCTGTGCTAACCACAACTAATGCCGAACCACTCGTCGCGAATCCAAGTACATAATGGCAAGCAGAACGTCGACTAAAAACAAGCTGTAAATTTGTCGACCAACCTGTATCAATTTGAGCATATTCACATTACATGACACCTGCTGGTAATTGAAATCTTCCTTGCTCTTGAATGTGCCCAGAGGAGTCGCGACAACCCCAGGGAACTCAGTGTCCATCGCCACAAAAGGATAGTCCTGAATATGGAAACTAACTCGTATTTTTGATAGAGGCAACTTTCCGTGAGATGAATACCGAAAGAAAATGGGTAACTTCAAAAAGTCGGACATGCGGAGACAAAAAATAACCCTGGCTGTAAATTGGATAATAAAGAAGATGGCTTAATAACCAAGCTGTTTCAATGGTAAAGAAAACTCACATCAATGAGAGTTCTCATTTTGGCGAATTCCTCTTCCACGTTAGAATTCCATACGTCATGAATCCTGACTTCTTGGTTCGAGTTTAGAGACATCTGAAAATTATATGCTGATCAAAAAAGCTAAACTTCAAGCACGTTGAAGGGGCAGAATTCGAGCTTGCTTGAATCTCGCCCAGTGGGGGGTCGTTGGGGTGCTGAACACGAACCTTACAGTTGGGTCTGTTTCCCAATTACCGGAAAATCCCGGTTTGTTATCGTACGATTGCCGCAGTGGGTCAACATTTCACTTCTGGTGCCGACTGTAATCTTCGTCCGGAGAAGGAGAGAATCCTCCTTAAAGACATCGTCCACGAAAATTTTCGCACTCGATTTTCCTACTTAAGTGTAACCGCCTCCTTAGGTGTTATACGTACGCAAAGTTTCGCTCCTCAAGTTTCCTGGATAGTGCAGCAATAGCATTCCGATGAGTGAGAATAAGTGGGCCGAAAATTGTTGCCGCTGCGCAGAAAAAAGGAATTCTTTGCTTCTTGGTTATGTTTTGACAGCGCTTCTGATCACCAGTGATCAGCACGTCATAGGTTCTAGCACACCACTGACTAGGGACTGCTTTAAACTTCCCGTGGAGATTCGGAAAACCATGTTGTCGTTGCTGTAGGTCTGTGACAGTACCTAAATGATCCGTGCTTGAATTTCCCTTAATGGCTGCGGGGACTCCGAAAAATAGCATTTTCGATGGTCCAAAAAAAGGTAAAGGCCTCGGCATAGTAGAAAATCTGCGAGCGAGCGAGCGAGAAATGATGTAGGGTGGGGAGCACTACGCAGTTTGACCGCGCACGCGACCGCACCGCATAGGCTGCGACGGAGGGGGTGCGCAGATTGTCTTGTCCCTCGCGGAAATCGCACTCGCGGCGAAGCTCGCTTCGAAATGCGCGAGACGATTGTGATTTTCAAGCGATTTTGCGATTTACTAGCGATTTGCAGTTTCTTCGCTAATCTTTGCGATCAATTCACGATACTAATCAATCCTCATAGTATTCAACATTTCAACCCTGCCAGCACCATCAATCAAAGTTTTGAGAGCAACTTTGTTTATTTTGCTTGCAGTTTTCCGCCTATTCGTCATCTCCTGCGTCTGTATTTATACGAACAACACTAGTGTTCAGCCGTGAATGATGCAAATACCATCAGTTGTATCGTCGATCACTGCTCGAGAGATCGCCGCGTCGAACACATGGGGCACGCACGCAAGCGAGGAGGTAGTGATAGGATCATTACCTTCTCGCTTGCGTGCGTGCCACATGTGTTCGACGCGGCGCTCTCTCGACCAGTGATCGACCATACGTACTAATTTAATTTTTGCTGTCATTAGGTTTAAATGAACAAATATGCACAACGAAGATGGTTTTGTGTCATACCCTGTTACGTCCAGGGAATAGAAAATTAGAAAAGCCAACAGACAAATAGTGAAAACAACAGATTCCGAATCAAATTTCACAAAAGTAATGAAAGGAAAGTCTCTAAATTGCATCCGCGCTCTAATCGAAATCACATTCTGCGGGGATGCCTACAACTCCGCCGCAAAATTTTCAAGGCCACGCCCCCATTCGCGCGCTCGCTCGCTCGCTCGCAAACGTTTCACTATGCCGACGCCTTAAGGGTTCCATCAGGGAATTTTTGAGGTGTTCAGAATTTTTTTTCGGATCCAAATCAAAACTCTCCAAAACTTCCATCTGAAGGTTATTTGGGGCAATGAACCCGAATCCGGGGCGGCATGCACGTACGCGGCGGGTTAGGTTGGGGTTAGGCAGGGTTTGGGGCGTCGGTGCGTTCCATGATTGCTGTGCGAGTGCTGGAGATAATCAATAGTTGGGGTCTCAACGGGGTTTCGGCTGCCCCACCCTCCTACTTATGGTTTGCGAGGGAACGATTTTTCAGTGCTAGCCTAACCCCCTTTTAGCCATCGCGCTGCTATCATCAAACGCGCCGACGCTCCAAACCCTGCCTAACCCCAACCTAAGCCGCTGCGTACGTGCACGCCGCCCCTGGGGTCTATTTCGCGAACCACTTAGGGTTACGCCAGGCATGATGCCTTTTAACTGGCGTTACTTACCTTAAAATTTCGAAAATCGAAAAATGGACCGCAAATTTGTGTTCAGCGTCCCAAATAACACCCACAGTGAAATTTTGAGTCAAATCTGATACTTTGACCGAGTTACCGTATACCCACCGTAATCTATCGATAAACGGGTTGTAGATTCGTTTTAGACAGGCCGAATAGCGCCCAAGTACAAGTTTTGAGGCGATTTGTTCGTAGCATTCTCGAAGTCGTCAAAAGGTGGGTTTTCCAGCAACATTTCCCCCATTTTGAAGCTTCAGACCAAATCAGATGAAATTCTTCAATTATTGACAAATGGGCGTCCGATTCATAATCAGCACCCAAAACAACCCTTCGGAACAAGTTTTCAGCCCAATCCGAGACAATTTTTTTGAACATTCTGAAAATCGCCATTCGTGTACCACTTTTATCTACGCGAAACTATGAAAATGCCCACTTTTGGAAATCACCCGTAAATCTCTGAGGCATTTAGGGGATTCAAAAAACGGATTATCAATGCTGTGTCCCGTACCTACAGCAATCAACACATGGTTTTATAGAAGCCCACCGGAAATGTAGCCCTAATAAGACGTTCTCAATTCACTTTTTTAGAAGGCTCCTTCTCAATGAACCGGCGGAATTGAGGTCCGAAATTTTGCAGGAGTTCAACACTTGAGGAGGTCACTTCTACACAGAAAAATCAAATGCAAAAATTTTCGAGGACGATGCATCCGAACTTTAATGAAAAACTTAACCTGAGGACCAATCAAGGACGTCCCTATCCCAAACAAAAAAATCAAACAATCCCTAGCATCCAGGACGGAATAGCAATCGGCGCCTAGGGCACGGTCCACAGGGATTCTTAGTAGGTGCTAACCACGAATTCAATTTACGACTCCTGATTTTTAAAAAAACTGCGGTAAATTAAGGCAAGCATAGAAGGAGCTCAGCAGCCCCTATGGGCAAACAACCCTCATGAATTTGGGCAAGTAAGTTTGGAGTCTGAAAAGAAGAGCAATGCTCAATTCCCATTTACCGTGAATCTACCGTATTTACTGTAATTGAATACCCGGGTGCACTATTTTTCAATCCCCGCCAGATAGAGGGAGGGGTTCAAATAGAGGGGAAGGCTCTAATTTCCAACAGAGAATTTAAGAGACAATATGGGCAAACAACGTTTATTAGGCAAACCAAAGTGGGACGATAATGACTTACTCGGCGAACTCCAAGGGAGCATCATCAATAAAGTCATTGTTCAAGTCCTAATCAAGATCAGTCTCTACGAAAATTTAAACAAGGTTCAGTGTTTCGACATCTCGAGTAGCGCGTAGCAGTTCACCTCTGACTCTTCAGCTGAGGGGGCTCTAATGGGCTCTAATAGAGGAGGGCACACTATTTTTCAACCTTCACCGGAAGGGGGGTTCAATTAGAAGGGGGTGCTCAATAACAGGAGATCCGGTATGCAAAAATAATTGAACTCCGGAAGAATATAAATTCCTAAGGGTATATAGGTCCTACTCGCCAAAGAAACATTTCAAAACATTTCCACTCTAAAAAAAGCTATGGGAAAAAAGGAACGCAAATCACAGATAGGAGATCACGGATGACGACACAAATTCTACAGACAAAAAAACCGAAAAATTAAAAAATTAAGTTTCGCCTCCGATAACTACGGCAAAACCTATGTTTTGAATTTCCACGCTCCAATTTGTTGTGCAAGGCTCATTCCGGCTTTCGTATTTCGGTGTGCGGCGGCTATGGATGGCCGCGGTGAAATTGTGTCATCGACAGCGTGTGGTGGCATCGTATCCATTCCCAAGAGGGTGTTGAAGAAGTTAGGGGCACTACGCCAGAGGTAAGCCAGTGAGGGTTGTCCTAATTTCGTCAGATTTTGTTAAACTGTTTTTGAAAGTGCGAAGCAACTAAGAATATCCATTGAGGTAGTACCCTCGCAGCCGCAAGGCGGTTCTTAAATTCTTGTGGACTGAAGTCTGGGCGCTGTCGGTCTTAGAATTGGTGAAGAGTCATGCACCATGGTTTGCTTTTCACTGAAGACACAACACGGGTGTGTGCAAGAAAACGCTCAAAATTAATGAAGTCAATATGGTTCGAGACCATATTCATTCTGAAAGAGTTATTCCCATACAAACTTCACTTGTTTTTCACAAATTTTCCGGGTTTATTTAATTTGTGTTTACCCAGCCGTTCATACCCCTTGAGGTAGAGGAGGTCCTTTTGTTTTCAAGCAATTCATCTGTATGTACAATGGTCCAATCTAATCTGTTCGCAAACTAGTGCGAGGAACTCAGTCGTATTATACGAGCGTATCTCGCGAAAAACCGGCTTCACAGTAGCTTGAATCCTGGGCGCTGGTCCAGAAGATCCTTTGGTTGGCCCGCAACCTAGATTCACAGAATTTATGCTTACATCAGTCCCCATTTTTCGCTTGACAACTTGCTTGTTCGTAGCAGTCTGTCGAAACAATGGTCTATTTTTCTCTCATTCCGCACACCGGTGCGAAGAGTCCGTTGGGATCGCACGAGCAGATCTTGTGGAGGGCCGGCTATACATAGCCGATAGCCGAGAAATTTTCCGGGGCACCGGCCCAGATGATACTTTGATTGGGGCTCAGCACAGATCTCCGTAGGTCTTGCTTGAGAACAGTCCCCATTTTTTGCTTGTCAGGGGTTATTTGTTTACCACTTATCCAAACGATGGTTCATTTTGGTTTCGTTCCGCACACCGGTGCGAAGAATCCGCCAGGATTACACGAGCAGATCTCGTGGAAGGCCGGCTTCACAGTAGCCGAGGAAAATGTTCCTGGACACCGGTCCAGAAGTTCGTTTATTTGGTGTACACCATAGATTTCCAAAATCGTGCTCGACATCATTTCACAATTTTTGTCTGACATAGGGCTTGCTGGTTGCTTTTTATCTTGACGATTGTCTAATTTGGACTCCTTCCGCAATACAGTGCGATTATCTTCAGGATTGCACGGACGGTCTCGTTAAGAACGGTTTCATATTAGATGATGTAAAATGTACTGGGGCACCGGTCCCGAGTTTCTCTCGCTTTAGTAGCACGTTAGATCTACAGAACTGCGCTCAAGTAACCTGTGGATTGAGAGCGAACGTTCGACGTCTAGGGTGCAGACCTTCGTGTAGTAGTAGCCCTTCCTCCTTAAACCATCTGCCACGGCAACATTGCCCATGCATTTCGTTTCATCTACGCCAACTAAGAGATCCGCGTCCCAAATCAGTGGGATTATTTTCCGAAAACCAAACCGAAAATCGTGAGTGGAGGTAACTTGAAAGGTCTTAGAAACACAGCCATACGTGCTTCCTTCACCGAGCGTGCGGTTCTTCCGAAGGTTCCGCCCCCACTGTCAAAGCTGCTCTTCAGCTTCCACTTTTTCTGAAGTGTCAACCTGCCAGATTTCCTTATACAATCCTCAGGCCTACGTCATCATGTACCTTGATAATCAGTCTTTAGCATAGACGTTAGGATTAAACAGCTCAAAATTTATCTTCAGGATGTATCCGAAGAAATTTAGGAATTTGTGACCCAATTACTTATCCAATTGAATTTTGTATCACTACCGAGGTCTCGTCAACTCGAAAGCGGATGCTACGTTGAGGAGTACAGCATAATAATTTTCATGTCATCGTGGGAAAACTGATTTATTGACAAGGTTGCTGGTTCTGAAACGGCAAAGGTGCAAGGTTTAGTTTGAGACTAGCTTCCAAAAGAGCTATTTCCTCCAACTCCTTGTCTTCCCGGACAGAAAGAGGGAGTTCTGCAGGAATATGGGAGTCGCTTCTCCGCCTTGTACGCTTCCTTGCTTTTTCAGCAGGACAGGCTTCACGGGAGCAAAGGCTTTCTGACCTCCTAAGTTGGCCCCAAAGCTTGTATCCTTTTCTACTAAAAATAAATCATCAGTGGACCCAAGAGAATAACCGAAGCGTCATTTTCTTAGTGGTTTCCCGGGGTCAAAGAGGTTTCGCCTTTCTTTTTCATTTGGTAGCCCTTCGCTGAGTTTTGAACCTGCGCCAGCTCTTACGAGGTTCGATCACCCCCTCCGGGCTTTAATACTTCCAAAGCCTTGCACAACAAATTGGAGCGTGGAAATTCAAAACATAGGTTTTGCCGTAGTTATCGGAGGCGAAAGTGGTGTTTTGAATTTCCCGCGCTAACGACGATTTCGATTCCCGAGTTACCGTACTCAGCATGGACACGCCCACTGTCCGGCGTGAAAGGCTTCATTCCGGCTTTCGTATTTCGGTGTCTCCCGCCCCGCCCACCCGTGAGATGGATGTTACTGAAAATAACTGTAGAGTATCGGATCGAGTATTAGGAATCTGCTACTCGGTCAATTCGATCGCAGCGTCCTTCGCGCATTCTAATGGCCTGAACGAGGCAGCCAGAGTCTTTTAGTGTGCAGTGGCGCTCCGTGCGCCCTTAACATCTACCGCTGGTCGAGCCACGCTTTCTGGAATTCATCATGAAGTCCAACTTGTCGGCCTCACTCAGCTGCAGCCGCGATCTTCACAGCGCATCCTATACACTTGTTTTAATGGCTCCCTGAAGTATGGCATAGTTGCGCTCGCGCAATTATTTGAACCCAGTAAGGTGAACGATGTAGACATTTGAGACTTTCTTCAGTGTGACTGGTAGACCCAAGCCTGCTATCAATCGTCGCATCAATGCGTCTCCAAGCGAGGTTAGACAAAATTTTGATCTACCTATTCCTCATTTGCACCCCCGCGTGTACAAAAGCAGCCTTTTCTAAGTCAGCGATATGGGCTTTGGCGATCACCATCCAAGTGTCCAGAACGCATCAATCCATTAGGGACCTCACAATAGCGATCAAATAATAACCGAAGCAACCCGCGCGAAAATTCTGCATCCTTAGCCGCGGGTTCTCTTCCTCGTACACCTTTAGTTTCCAGTTTCCGTAAGATGGCAAACCCTTCAGGAAATATCAAGGGCGTCCTGCTTAGGAATGGCTCAAGGCGAAGGGAATCACTCATTCAAAGCTGGTTTAGGTGACAAGTAACTAACGTCCAACTTTTTCAGAACAGGACACAGTCGCTATAGTCAAGGGCACGGGCCATCGGTGGCGTGAGTCTATTCAAGATTCCCAAGCCTGGGTGAAACCTTTCTCGCTCTAGATCTGATCTATTTTGACCTGCCCATGATGATTTTTTCGTAGTGCTTTTGAGGTCTGCACCAGTGCCTATATTAGTTTTGTTGGGATTTATCCGTAGCTTTCCCCCCACTTCCAGTTACCGACGGGATATTCATCTGCTGTTTTTGATCCCAGACGTGCTAAATTCCTATTTTCTTGTTTCGAGCTGGCCTGTCTGCCGCTGAAACTGTCGATTCACTTTGACTGGCATAGGTTTTCCATTTTCTGTGAGATGATTTATTATTCCTACTTTGTAATACTAGACTTCCATATTAGTTCTCATGTTTCTGGAATTGAAACTTGTCGAGTTTAGCGGGATATGCCTCGCCTAGACTACCATTTATCCTGGTTGATTTGTACGCATGTGCAATATTACGTTTGTCTTGTAACCCATATTGTATCGTGAAATCAATATGAATGATGATTATGCCGAAGTACGATAAAGCCTTGCACACATTTCCACTCTAAAGAAAGCTATGGGAAAAAAGGAACGCAAATCACAGATAGGAGATCACGGATGACGACACAAATTCTACAGACAAAAAAACCGAAAAATTAAAAAATTAAGGTCGGCTGATTAAAGGTGCCGCGCGGTAATCGTGGTGATGGTCCTGAGAGGAACACTGTACGAACTGCAAACGGCGCAAACTGGGAAATGTGCCAAAATTTTGCTGGATGGCGAACATCCATCCATTTATGTACAACGTTTTTCTCGAAGTTCGGTCGTTGTTTTATGGCTTTCTCTGGTTTTTGTCATGTACGGACAGCTGCTTGTAGAGAATATGCGCTGCCGAGATGTCGTACGTTCGTGCCGTGGCAGTGTGGAGGAAAGAAGATCGCCTCCGTGCAAACCGACGTCATCCCCTCCACAAAGAGGGTTTTTGTCATGGGAGAGGTGCTGGCCGGCCGCAACTCTCCTTCGGATTCTCCTGCAAAGGGCCGGCGTGGAGAGGAATCCTGGACCCGCTCAGAAGTACCAATGCGCCACGTGCGGAGAGGATGTAAACTGGAGACATACCAGCGTCCAGTGCTTCGGATGCCAAAGGTGGGTGCATCTCTCCTGTTCGGGTCTCAGTTCTGTGAGGCATCATAACTCATCTTTTCGTTGTGTGTTATGCTCCTCACCTTCCATCTCAGATTCCTCTATCTCAAATCGCCCCCTTTCCATTGTGCATATCAATCTAAACGGCCTTCGTGCCAAGCTTTCTGAACTCTCTCTCTTTGCACGTACTTACCATCCAGACGTGATCATGGTTCAAGAAACCAAGCTCTCTCCATCCCTACCTATCCTCATCCCAATATCCCAGGCTATACTTCTTACCATGCTCCAAGGTCATCTCTCGGCGGTGGAGTCTCTACTTTCGTTCTATCTTCACTTCCCTCACACCTCATTCCCAGCACCCCACGGACGGTACTCTCGAGTACCTCCCAATCCTTCTCCCCTAAAAACACCCCTTTCTCTTTTCAACATATACATTCCACCTACAACTTCATGCCCTTCATCTTACAATCCTATCCCACTTCTCAAGCAGCTGAGCGACTGCTCCCTCTCATCCTCGGTCGTTTTCGCGGGTGATTTCAACGCTCACACCTTTTGCTCGTCTCTCGGTCCTGATGTTAGAGGAAATGACGTCGAAGAATGGGCAGATGAGTGCGACCTGGTCATCTTAAACGATGATCAGCCCACTCGTCTCCCTGCCAGCGGCCGATCTTCTAGCCCAGACATATCTCTTGTCTCGTCCAACCTTTCTAGCTGCTGCTCATGGTCTACCTCGACTACTCTGCCAAGTGACCACGTTCCTGTCTTTGTCCACATCGATCTATCCAATTCTCTCGCTCCCTTTTCTGGTGTTCGCCAACGTTCTTATCTTAATTTATGCCGAGCAGACTGGCGCCTGTTCAGTGAAGCTGCGCTTCGCCTATCGGCAGATTACCCGTGGAATGGAAGCGTGCACCAGAAGGAGTGCCATCTATCTGACGCACCCCGCAAGGCCACGAATGCGGCTATCCCTATCGGTCGCGTCAAGACGTTCTATCCAAATGTCAGCAGGGAAATGCTCGACAAAATTAGAACGAGAGATGCGAGGAGAGCGGTTAATCATCTGGACCCCGTGGTTGCTGAGCTTGACAGTGAGATCAAAAAGGATTTGGACAGACACAAGAAAGAAGAGTGGGAGAAGTTCACCGGACAGATGGACTTTAAGACGGACAGTGCAGCTACTTGGAAGGTTTTACGGAAGCTTTCGGGTAAAAGCTCACCCGCCACCGTCTCCACTATCGAATTCGACAACGGCGTATTCAAATCAGGAAAGGAAGCCGCTTATGCGCTCGGGAAAAGTTTTCATCACCAGTGCTAAACGAGGTCCGCAGAATAGAGTGACTGTAAGAGAGCTGTGCCGCCTCCCGCTTATGAGCACGGCCGAAGCGTTTACTACGACGCAAATTGAGAAGATTATAAAGGAAATGCGGAACTCTAGAGCTATTGGTCCCGATGGGATATGTCCTGCTGTCTTGAAGAAGATACCCACTGACTTACTACCGCTCCTCACTGATGTGATAAACTCCTCGTTCATGTCGTGTACTATCCCGCAGAATTGGAAGATGGCAAACGTCGTTCCGCTGCCCAAGCCTGGCAAGCCCCAAGCTTCAGTCAAGGGATATCGGCCCATTAGCTTGTTGTCTTCTTTTGCTAAAGTTGCTGAAAAGCTGATCGTCAAAGACCTGGCCGAGCACAACGAGAGACAGGTGTTTCAGCATGGATTCAGAAAAATGCATTCCACCACGACAGCTTTGTTAGAAATTACGAGCTATGCAATTGATGGTTTCAACGCGTATAAGCCGGAAAGAACTGTAGCAGTTGCCTTGGATCTCACTAAGGCTTTCGACACAGTGAATCTTGGTATCTTATCAAACAACTTACTGGAGTCATCAATCCCGCCATGGCAAAAGCGCTGGATAGCTGCATTCACTAAGGAAGACGGGCTAGAGTGATGTTCCAGAATCATGTCTCAAACAGCATTCCGATTGCAGCTGGAGTCCCACAGGGTCGGTGTATTGTCGCCTCCTCTCTTCAGTCTGTCGCTCGAAGATATCCCCGCCCCACCCCAAGATATCAAGGTGGTCGCTTACGCTGATGATATGACTGTCTTGTGTCGTGATCGGGACATAAATGTGGCCGCCGCTAAGATTAACGGGTGCTTGACCGCACTGAAAAGCTTCTTCGACCGCAAAATGCTGAAGATTTCTGCGTCAAAGTCATCGGTATCCCGTACTCACAACGGACCCATCTGAACACAGCGCACATCCGCATGTCGTATGGAATGGAGATCGTTTGCCTGCCGCCCGCTTCCCAAAACTTCTCGGACTCGTACTCGATCCATCGCTCAAATTCCATAAGAACACGGAACAGAAGCAGGCTATCGTTAAAGCGAAGCATAACGTGCTTAGAGCCCTGGGCGGTACAACATGGGGTAGTAGCAAAGAAACCATTATTACAACGTATAAGGCTATTCTCCAGCCTGCACTGGAATACGGCGCCCCAGTTTGGCAGCATCTAGTTTCGGAATCCTCTTGGACTAAGATGCAACGCATACAGAATGCGGCTCTTCGAATCGCCACCGGGTGTGCAAGAAGTTCCCCGGTCGATCACTTGCATGCTGAGACCCGCTTATTACCAGTAAGGGAGCACTGTGAGCTCCAGGCCCAACAATTTTTCATCAACATTGTCAAACAACCAAATCACCCCTCTTGGAAGTGCTAAAACCCCGTCAGAGAAAGAAAGATCAGAAAGCCATTCGCCGATGCTCCCAGCAAAGTCAATCTGCAGAGATGGCACGACTCACAGCAAGAACGACTCCGTCTATTGCGCGAGGAGCATACTCAGTTTGTACGGTGTCATCTGGAAAAGGCGGCCATTAATCCCATATTGGGGGTAGTCCCGCCCCAAGTCTGCACATCCGAGGCTCAACTCGGTAGAAGGGCCAGGTGCACGCTCGCATCATTACGCTGTGGTCACTCTACAATGCTAATGTCTTATGTCAGCAGGATTGACAGCAGTAAATCTGATGTGTGCCCGGACTGCGGTACCATCGGCCACGATACCGCACATTTATTCAACTGTCCGGAGAGACCTACCACGCTGACCGTAATGGACTTATGGACGAATCCGTTACTGGTCGCCCAGTTCCTCAACCTATGACAAAACCCTCAATGGGGCTGCAAAGAAGAAGAAGAGAATATGCGATTAACGCTTTGTTTGCTGGCAGTTAGGCTTTGAATCTAGTCGGATTTCCCTTGTATCGTCATTTCAGTCTTTGTTTCTGCTCTTGAAACCCTTTTGCTGATCACAGTTTTTCGTTTAAGGTAATTCACTGCAAAATGTGGACCTTCCTGTTCCTGTCTCTAGTTGCAGTTGCCGCTGGTAGGTTTTGTTTTGACTCGGTTTGATCTGATTTATTACGTTACGCGGTAGAACTGTGTGAACGACAAACAAGAAAGGGAAATTTGAAGAGACTGGCGGACAAAAATAGAGAAAATGGGTAGATTGTTGACGAGGAATAGAGAGGCACACCACGGAGGGAGATCTTATAAAGATCACTCATGAGACAACATAAGGCTTAGGTTGCCTGAAAACGCGAAATGCCGGACCGGACATATTGCCAGTGTGGTATGATACCGAGATTAGCCATTGATTCGACGTGATCAACGTCGCTCGGGGTTTTCCTCCTGCGAGTAACGGTGGTGCACCGTCCAAATAGGAGTTAAAGTGATTTCCATACCCGAAATACTCGATACAGGCCAGATTTAGCCTCCACGCAGGGGATTTCCTCCCCTGAGCGACGGTGCAGCCGCAGGCTGCACCGTCCAATAGGGGTAAAACTGATTTCCACCCCCGAAGTACCCTATTCACGTTGATATGACCAACCCACCCGTTGATCACGTCGAATGAATGGCTAGCACCTTGGTATCATACCGCACTGGCAACATATCCGGTCCGGTATTTCTCCTCCAGTTAGGTTGCCAGGAGTCCGGGCGGAGTGAACAGCGGAGCGGTCGGTGATGGCAAAATATAATAGTGATAAGGAGGTTTTGACAAGATAAGCCCGATAAGCCTAGCTTCGACCGGCTCTAAATGAGCGACCTATGCTATTATTCTTCTCAAGGCCTTTTTTTGAATTCAGTGAGCTTTCTAACTGCCAAGCCCAACCGAAGTCATTTTCTGAATTCAGACTCCACCCACATGACAAAAAATTGCTGCCTGACACATCGCCTGGGCCAATTTCACCGGCGCAAAACACGAATTAGTCTATCTTATACGCATCTTCAGACAAGGTGCGGCGGTACAGATTTGGGCTCTTGTTGGGAGGGTATTCTCGGGGTAGGGGCCCTTTACCACTCACAATCAGACACCTGGCCGGTTGAACGGCGGCGGAGAAGGCCTTGCCGGTGAAACGGCGTGAGCGAAAACGGGGAGGAGTCGAGTTGTCCGTTGCACCGCAGATAAAGTAGGCACGCGACGCAGCCGCTCGCACAGAAGCGGTTGAACGGCGCACGATTTCTCGAAGTTTCCTGCAATGCTTTTCGTTCTCTCCGCACTTTCATTCAATCGCTGGCTGTTCTTTTTTCTCCAAATGTTCATTATTTGTGCCCAGGTTATCACGCACATCGTCATTTCATTATACCACACTGGTTTTCATGAAGCACCCACTCCACTTCAGATAATGCGATGAAATGTTGGCATACCTTCTTTTCTTGTTCTTCTGAACTTTTTTTGCGGAGTCTGTGTCTCTTAACGGTTCTAAATGAGTCCCGTACTCATGAAAGCCAATGCTAGGATTACAACTGACTTGAGAAAAATGGAAACTCGAGCAGTGTCTCATTCAGTATGGCGCACTCCACTAAAACCTGGATTTTAGAAGAAAATTCCCCATTCGTAAAGGTATGTTTTTCAGATTCACTTCAAGTTGAGCGTTCTCTTGGTAAGCATAGTGTTTCCAGATCGACTTGCTTGATATGGTCTCCAAATGGATGCCACGCGAACGAGACTCCACATTCACCCAAGCAGTTGCATTGTACCGATTCATGCTTTTGAAGGTGAGTAGCGGCCTTAGCATAATAGATATGTTAGTGTTTACCTAAAAGCCAAGCTTTTGCAGATAACTTCTCCTGTGACGAAGATCCAAAACTATTCTACCAGGAAAAATGGCCAAAGCGGGAAGAAAGACACGCTGGAGAACCTTCCGGAGGAAATTATGTTCCAACTGATTAGTATGATTCGAATGTTCTGTTACTGCAGTAATTTAAATAACTTAGTTCCTTTAGACTTCGCCGAGGATCTCTTAGGGTACGGACACAACGAACTGAAGACGGCTGTTCTAGTGAATCCTTCAAATTCAAGGTGAGCAAAACAAGAGCAAGATGCTCTGTAGGGGAATTGATGTGCTGCTTTTAGATATTTCTCGTCCCTCGGGCGTAGTGATGAAGAACGGTGCCCGTCCTTGCAGAAGCTGTCGGCTGAGCGGGATGTCTGAAATGTATTGTTTTTTTTTTCTTTCCTGAATGCTTGGGAGAGGATGATTGTTGATTTTCTTTGTTTTTCTGGTTGTGAACACAATTATCACATATTGTGTCGTAGCAATTTATTATATTAGATTCCACTAAGTAGGCTAAAATTCATGTTGTTGAAGTTATCTGATATAGTTGAGACGTTCGCCTTATTTGTCGTAAAAGTGATCGTGGCAGTTCTTCCTAATAAAATGAATTCGATGTTATTTTCTAGAAATTCACAACGACGTGAAGTAGAATATGTAGCATGTGGGCAATAAATTATTCCACTCACAGTGCATTGTGAATGAACTAGTACGATAACGCCTTAATGAGGAGCGAAATCCTGCTTCATATTCATGTAGAATCGGTTGCACCGCGTTTCGAAAACGTTTGAATAGCGGTGGAGAATCGGATGTTTGGCGGTGGGGTGTCGGTCGCACGCCGGTGCAATGTCAGTGGCCCCTCGGAGTGTCTTCGCGGCGCCACCGACATTCCCGCGCCGCACAACCGGCCAGGTGTCTGAGCACCGAGCGAGGAGTTGTTTTGCCTCTTGCGGCTCTAATTCCACTCGGGACCTCTTCGCTTGATTTGAATAGCGTAACACGTCCAACTGCAAAAACAGAACAACTACTGGTACACGGGGAGATGGCAGTACGGGGCGGGGTAATCCCTTCGTCGAAGATCTCTCCACCCCACAGGACGTTTCCGATTGGGCGACGTAGGGAACAACCCAATCCCATACTCGCATCTCCATATGTACCCACCTCCTCCCTTTGTGTGTATAGAGCCCATATCTCGACATTCTCAACCCACTTTCTCG
This sequence comes from Aplectana chamaeleonis, assembly GCA_029168955.1. Taxonomy (NCBI): domain Eukaryota; kingdom Metazoa; phylum Nematoda; class Chromadorea; order Rhabditida; family Cosmocercidae; genus Aplectana; species Aplectana chamaeleonis. The sequence continues at coordinate 1,231,820 of JAPDOI010000163.1, read as the reverse complement.
CCGGTGGCCCATCACGTCGGCTTTGGTAAGCGTGGTGATGGGTCATCGGCGAAAAAATATCCGAAGAATTTCATCCTATCACAGGTCTAAAAATGAAAGCCGGTACCGCATCATTCCTTACATGGGAAGTACCTGATCGGTGTATTGACCTACGAGAGCGAAGCACACTGCTGGTTCTAAAGAATTCAAGCTCGAGAAGGCAGGCTACGGTGGCGAATTGGGAATATGACGTTCGAGGGTTTAGTTTGCGTTGGCGTAAACTACATCGTCAAGAAGGATCCAGAACGCTCAATGCGATCCGTAAAGGTTACCTCCCGGAATGTTCCGTAAACATCTAAAGGCGTCGGCAGAGTGGAAAATCTGCGAGCGAGCGAGTTTGCGAGAAATGATGAAGGGTGGGGAGCACTACGCAGTTTGACCGCGCACGCAACCGCACCGCATAGGCTGCGACGGAGGGGGGTGCGCAGAGTGTCTTGCCCGTCGCGGAAATCCCAATTTCGCGGCGAAGCTCGCTGCGAAATTGGGAGACGATTGTGATTTTCAAGCGATTTTGCGAGTTGCTGCCAAGTTCCGCGCTTCATTGCTAATACTTGTGCTCCATTACCATCCTCTATTTAAATGTCCACGATTTCGACCCCTTTCTCTCTCCGTTGTTCTCATTCCTTCTTTCTGCTATATTTTCAAAGTGCTAAACTATTTTGGGGGTTGGCACTCAGGATTAAAGGAGAAATGGATGATACTGATCTTAGAAATCGATCTAATTTCATGAATTTTTTTAGGAAATTACGAATGACAACGCTATCAAATATCTAATAACGAAAGAATTTTTCATTTTCATGGATTAATCTTTTCATTTCTATGGGTACATAAATCCTGAGTGCCCCCCCCCCCAACTAGTTTTGCACCTAGTTTCAGCTTGTTTCTTTTCTGGGGTGCGTTCCAAGATTGTATACCAACCATAGTAATTAATGATGGTATATGAGGCCTCATTCTCGAGCGACTTATCAAACATCGTGAAGGAACGACCGGAGATTAGCAAGCCGGTTTTCGACCTGGAAGATCGACCATCGACCAAGTGTTCGTCGTGAGAAGAGTAATTGAATCGTGGCAGCGGTTTTCGAAGCCATTACAGCTTGTTTTTTTGGACTTTGAAGCCGCGTTTGACTCTCCTCACTCTGGCAAACGGGGCAGCAGGAAGAAACGCGCAGGGCAGGTTCACGGTTCGGGCCCCACCCTTGCTAGTGGAAAAGGGGCGTGTTTGGGGCGGATCCTCCGTCCGTGCTCCGTCCGTTCAAAGCAGTACACTTCAGGGAGAACCAGCCACTTCAGTCCGAGGGGAAAGGCAGGTGGCTAGCCTTGCACGGGCGGTGACCGGCCTTGCTAGGGCCACTCGTCCACCCTGACACTACGCTCTTACTGCCGCAAATTTTCATATTCACCCTTCATCCTGCCCTAATAAGCCCTTGAAAGCGATTTCTCCAACACCCGTACTGCTCAAAAATTCTTTTAGCGGTCTCACCCAAAGACCAGGTTGTAGCAGAGCGGACTTTTGAATTCGCCGTAAATCCAAAATCGCTCCATTACAACCTGGCTCTTGAATGAGCCCGCTAAAGAATTCTGGAGCAACACATAATAAAAACTACAAGTAATAACAAATGCAAATTTATTGCTCGAAATCACTTCTACAATAGAGGTTTAACGTGTAAGCAAAAAGCCTTTGAAGGCACTTCGAGATGATGTAGTGTTTGAGATGCGAAAAAAAAACGGTGCTACGGCAAACGCAATCAAGACTATAGACTATGTCAGAACACTGCAACACAATATATGCATGACGACCACAAGGTTCACAAAGTCTAAAAGGTTAGTTTCAATATCCATGAGATTGGTTTAGAGGTGACCGGGTTCAGAATGATGAGCAGATAAAGCGATATGAAACTACGGAATAACACTGGACAAAAAATGAGATAAATCGGATTTAGAGCATCTTCATCGAACCGTAGGCAGAGTACCGGGGGCAGAACAAGAAAAACAAAATTCAAAAGCATATGAAACGCAAAAAAATAAAAGAAAAACTCAGATATTTCGGGAAAACTACTTGTGGTAAGCAGTAAGTAGCAGACGTCTCAAGTTACTTACTCATAACATAAAAGTCACATACACAAGGTGGTAAGCAAGTTACCCGAGGCGACCCTGTGAAAGTTCCCCTCGGGTAAGTTACGACATGGTGTATGTGACTTTTCTGCTATGAGTAAGTAACTTGAGACGTTCAAGTTACTTACTGCTTACCACAAGTAGTTTTCCCGAAATTTTCTGAGCTCGACGTCCGATCGACAGGACTCTAAGTCGGGCTCCCGATGACTCCCCCGACGACAAGGCAAGACGGCGGCGCGTCCGCATCGTTGATCACACGTTTCTAAAAAAACTATCACATAGAACAGTCTAAAAACAATTACTTGAGAAGATATTTGAGATAAAACTCACCTTCATTGGGACAATCTCTCCATCTCTTTCCACGTACAAACGGACATCAGATCTGAAAAGCAGTGATTAACTTTGTCTGACTTCCTACGCCAGAACATCAAGTCACAGCATAGAAATATGGCCCACATCGCTCGCACTAGTGCCCGTCTAACTACGATGTACCAGTCGGCTCTGGCCTTTTTGATGTCCATGAAGGCCTTCTTTCGTCCATCTTCATCGAAACCAAGAGTTTTCCAGAACCTGAAACAGACAACGTTAACACATGAAAAACGTTGAAGACTGAACGCTAGGATGAAATCATTACATATTATTCTCCTGCATCACTTCTTGTAGCGTTCGATCGTATTCTCGATTACCCATACCCAAGGCATCGAGGCAGCAGCCTGAAGTACTTACATTTAAGAACATAAGATTTCTGAAAAGATATGGATCACGATTAAACCCACCTATGAGAGTATCCACGACTGCTTTAGGAATCGGGATTAGGTCCGCTTTCTTCTGGTACTTCTTCTGGTACCCAAGCGGTCGGCGTGTGTGTTGAAAGGTCGTCACGTAGTCCAACAAATGCCCTCTCGACTTCGTTCGACACGAACGCCGACCGCCTGGGCAGACACTCTCATTCAGGCAGACTTTAATTCACAACATTTTTGAAATTCCCTCATTCAGACATTCACAAAATTTTTGAAATTCCGAAACAATTGGGAAAAGGTTATGAGAATTTCGATGAGTGGGAAATATTTTCAGTTATGCAACACCAAACATTTCAAACTCATGTAAACCCGGATGAAGAGATCAACGAGCAGAAAACAGCAAATCAGGAGTGAGATTTCAATTTTTTAGCGGCAAAATATCTTCAAAATGTTCACGAGCTGGGAAAACGAATTCAAAAAAAAAGGATGTGAAAAATTCTCCATGCTGCAAACGGATTTTCTGAGAAAGACTTCCTAAAATCGTAAACAGTAACCGTGAGAGTTCAAAAAAGGCGTAGCCCTGACGTTTTTCTAGCGCCTATTTACGGAGGGGATAAGGAGAGGCACATATTAGTTAGAAATCAAATAAAAATTCATGAAAAATAAAAAAATAATGAAAAAAAGCGGCCGGAAGCCGTCTGGTTGAATTCTGACCGATCGATGCTGTCGACAGGTCCATTGCGCGAAGCGGGATTTGAATTCGACCAATAGCAGACGAGGAGGGTGGAGCGTTTGCGTCGATCCTCGCGCTGCAGGTCCAAGGGCGGACATCTCCGAGCTCGCTCTCTCGCAGGACCAAGGGCGGATATCTGTCCCCGCCCAGTCTCCGCCCACTTCCGCAGCTGACCAATCAGAATTTTCACGGCAGCAAGCCCGGCGCTCTAGCCTTGCTGCTGAACCTTCGGAGGGGTGGGATTAGAGGCGGACCTACCGCCCTTGCTGCTACCCCGTTTGCCAGAGATCGTGATCGATTGCTCAATGCTCTGCGAGCAGATGGAGTCCCGGAAAAGTATGTTCGGTTAATCGAGGACATGAACAAAGGAACAACAGCAGCAGTTCGTACACCTGTCGGATTTACGTCAGCTTTCGAGGTGAAAACAGGAGTAAGGCAAGGAGCCGTTGCAGGACCTTTTCTTTTCAACTTCGCCGTTGATGACATCATGCGTAGAGTTGCAGAACAGTTTCCTGCGGATGTGATCCTAACACCATCAGGACGCTCCCTTGTCGACCTGGAGTACGCCGACGACATTGTGTTATTCGCTGAAAACAACGCAAAGGATTGTGAACCTCGTTTCGAAGTATGCCGCAGCCTATGGACTTCGTCTTCGTCCCGACAAATGCAAGCAGATGTGGGTCTCTCAGAGGCCTTCAACGGGAGTTTGTGCAGACGGACAACGTATCGAACTGGTGGACGATTTCTGTTATTTGGGCTGTTTGCTGAAGAACGATGGTAGATATGCAGCGGATATTCGACAACGATGTGCGAAAGCTACGTCTGCACTTAATTCTCTAACCAAGTGTTTGTGGTCTACCACCATCGCGAAGGAAGTCAAGTTGCGCGTCTACCTATCCGCTATTCGCTTTATCATGATGTACGGATCGGAGACGTGGGCAGCACCGAAGACGCAGATGGAAAGGTTGGATTGCACGGAGAGGAAGATTTTTAGGCGTTTGCTTGGATATTTCTGGACGCGTGTATGTCATAACGAAGACCTTTACAAGGAAATCGACGCAGTACATCAACGCTTGACACGAGAGAGGCGCCAGCATCTCTTAACGCCATCTCAAGCAGCAATGGAAAGTCGACTTTGACTGCTCGGGCATATACTAAGAAGAACGCCGGATCGTCTCGTACAACACGCTCTAAGAATGCTTCCAAATCCTGTCTGGAAACGGCCACCTGGGCGTAGGCGAAAGTTCTGGACGGATGTGGTTAAAGAGGATTTAAAGTCACTCGGCATCGAAAGACAGTTCAGGCGCGATGTTTCGTTTCGCAGGAAATGGAATAGTGACAGCTGGATGGAATGTGTTCAAATTGTGGCTGAAGACCGTGAAAAATGGACACGGCTGACTACTAGGACAGCACACCTCGGTGAAGATGCGGAATGACCGCGTCAGGCGAAAGCCAACCGATTAAGTCAAGTAAGTCATATGAGGCCTCATGAAATGGATATGGATAAATTTCAGTCTATCATTTGTTAAATATCCCGTTAGCAGGCATCTCAGTGGAGCTTAATTCTCCATCAGATCTCATTTCATTGTCTTGCGTTTGATTTTCACACAAATTCTCCGCCCATGGAAACCTTGAAACACACCCCTAGTATTGTAGTAGACTAACCTCGTCATGTTGTGCCGAGCTCGTTTCACTTTTCAAATTTCTGGCGCATCAGTAGACAGTAATTTCAAAGACGATAAGTTGAATAATGTGCAATATCTGCGAGTCCTGCCGGATTGAATTTTTGTGAAGCCCCTTTTGAATCTTGAAAATGTGGAATCTAAATTTTTTTGTGATCAAGGTGCAAGAGTAGTGGGGGGTAGGGGGCATTGGAGAAAATGAAATGGTTAATTTATGGAAATGAATATTTCTGCTGTTATCATATGCGTGATAGCGTTATCAGATTTCAGACAGCTGCGGCCCATCCTGCGAAATAACGAGAAGAAAATAGGTGATTGACTTCCGCGCTCCAATCGATCAACATTCGCGCTCTAATCCAAATCACACTCTGCGGGGATGCCTGCGACTCCGCCGCAGAATTTTCAAGGCCACGCCCACATTCGCTCGCTCGCAGACTTTCCACTATGCCGACGCCTTAAAAATGAAACGGACCTTTTATTTGTGCTAAGCACTCCAAATAGCCTCCTGGGCAATGTAATTGCGAAATCCAATTAGTACACGCTCTGGGTTTCAAAATTGATATGGACCCTATTGTGTTAATGAGGTCTTCGAAATTGATCTCTTTTACCCAAATATCGTCCAGGAATTTATTTGGCAGGGACCACGTTGCGAAGTTACTGTCCCGCAGCGATAGCTGTCGAGGCGGGTGAGGGCCGGAAACTTCCTACTGCCCATAAACTATTTTCTCACAATTCAACGTTAAAAAAGTCACAAAACATTACAAAGAGTCAAGTGAGCTGTATGTTAGAGGGGATTATAGAAAAGGGAATATTAAAGGGTATTATTATTCGTAAATCATTGAATTTTCAATCCGCTTTAGTGAACAGTCATAGTGAGCATGGGGTTCTGGCCACTGCGTATACCGTACTCTGTTATTTGGGGGCGCTGATCACGAATGTGATGTTCGTATTCTGGTTCTGTGTACAATTTCAGGTTTCAAGTGCGAATCACCGAAACATTCGGCTACATCATTCTCAACCACTGATGGCTTTTTCCATTTCCACACTACATACATTGCTGAATTTACACTGCAGTGCAGTAACAATATTAAGGTTAGCGTGTGTTATGTTACTTCTTGTATATATTTTCTTTTGCGCCGTTTTTATCTTTTTGTTGTTAAAACAGAATTCTTTGATCTGTTCTATTTTCAGGACGCACCGTTTTTCGCCGTCGTCAATGGTAACATTTACAACGTCGCTGTTTCCGTAGAGACTGCCAAATATCAGGTGACCTTTCATCTAACAGATTTTTCACGCCTTTTATTTTCTTTACCTCTGTGATTTCTTATCCACTCTGCATGACAATTTTCTAATCTGGTGTTTCGAAAACGTTTGCACATCATTTTTATTTTGATTTCACTAGCTGCCATTTTATTGGTCTCTTCTTTTCGTTCCGCAACTAATCGTGAAAGTATTACTATAAGCTCCGTATTTATCCAACTTTTCGCTATCAGGACTCGATGAAACAGAAAATTCAGTATTTTTCAAAAAGATTCCTCGCTTTACGCGAAACTGATAGTCTCGCCACCTTTTCATTCCATTTATTTTTTTCGATTTTCGTTCGAAACGAGGATTAATAGTGGTATATGAGGCATATGTCGGATCCATAATCGTCATCGCCAGTGTAGGGTTCAGCCGATCGTATCACACCCAAAAATGGGTATATAAAGACCCTTTTGAACGGGTTGAAAAATCTTAATTAGTTATTTGGGTCCACGACTAGGTTTTCCGTATGTTGCAGCAACGCGAAAGTCCCGAATTAGAATTTTCAAAAAATACTTGAAAATTTTCCATCTCAACTCTGGACATTTTTTAAAGGACCCCTCTCAATGCAGCGCTTTTCGGCTTCAAGCTATCTCCATGAAGTTTAGGGTACCTTTTCAGATACGAACTCATATTCTAAATGTAGTTTTCGTGCCCGAAGCTGCATCTATGTGCCCTCAGTGCATAAAAACAGGGCCTGCCCATTTAGTGTAGCGCTCTTCGACTTCAAACTGCGTTCGTGAAATTTTGAGTACGTTCTCACATGTGGACAGCCATACTTGCATCTGAACGCTTGCTACCCTCCTCGGCTGCAGCTGATTGGTCGGTGGGCATCGACTGCGTGCGGCGCTTCTTCTTCTTCTTTGCAGCCACAGAGAGGGGTTCTGTCATAGGTTCAGAAACTCGGCCACTAGCACTGGGTTCGTCCACAGATCCATTGTCGTTAGTAAAGTCGGTCTCTTCGGGCAATTGAACAGGTGCACAGTAGTATGCCTTTGACTACCGTAATCAGGACACTCGTCAGGTTTGCTGTTGTCAATCCTATGCATATATGACATAAGCAAGGGGGAGTGTCCACAGCGTAACGATGCAAGGGTGCACCTGGCACGCCTGCCAAGTTCCATCTCTGTCTCGCTGACCTTCGGAGGTGCGACTCCCAGGATGGAGTATATGGCAACTCTGCTCAAGTGTTCCTTCACGAATCGGGTATGCTCCGCGCGCAAGAGACGGAGGCGTTCTTGTTGTGCTTCGGTCCATCTCTGCACATCTACTTTCGACGGAGCATCAGCGAAAGGCTTTCTGATACATCTCTCGCTCACCGGGTTTAGTACTCCTCGCGATGGATGATTCGGCTGCTTCACGATGTTAATGTACATTTGTTGCGCCTGGAGTTGGCAGTGGTCTCTAACTGGCAATATGCGAGCTTCGGCGTGTAAGTGCTCTATTGGAGAGCTTTTAGAACAGCCTGTTGCAATTCGCAGAGCACGATTTCGGACGCGCTGCAGCTTGTACCAAGGGGTGTCCGACACGATGTGCTGCCAGACTGGCGCAGCATACTCCAAGGCGGGTTGCACAATAGCCTTATACGTGGTCAGGATCGTTTCTTTATTGCATCCCCAGGACGTTCCACCGAGAGCACGCAGGACGTTGAGTCTTGTTTTCACTGTGGCTTGCTTCTGCTCAGTGTTCTTATGAAACTTCAACGAAGGATCCAACGCGAGTCAAAGCAGCTTGGGGAATCGGGTGGCCTGCAATTGAGTTTCGTCCCATTTCACCATAGGATGGGCACTGTGCTCTGCATTATCAGTGGAAAAGACGGTGACGGATGATTTGGAGGCAGAGACTGTGAGCACTTTGCGATCGAAGAAACATTTCAACTCGATCAAGTAGTCATTGATCTTACTGGCAGCTACCTTCATGTCGCGATCTCGGCACAGAATAGTAATATCATCCGCATACGCTACGACCTTGATGTCTTGGGATGGAACGGGTAGATCTTCGATATACAGACTGAAAAGAGCAGGCGATAGAACTCCTCCTTGAGGTACGCCGGCGGCAATTGGGATGCTATTGGAGACGTGCCCTTGAAATAGCACATTTGCCCGACGTCCTTTGGTGAATGCGGTTATCCACCGCTTCTGCCAGGGCGGAATGGTAGACCTTAACAGGCTCTCCGACAAAATGCCCAAGTTTACAGTGTCAAAAGCCTTTGTTAGGTCGAGGGCTACACCTACGGTTCGCTGAGGTTTCATGGCATTGAAGCCGTCCAAAACATAGCTCACAATTTCCAGCAGGGCCGTAGTGGTGGAATGTAGCTTACGGAAACCATGTTGATGCTGTTGTTTGCTATTATGTTCGGCAAGCTCCTCCACAGCCAATTATTCCGCATTTTTGGCAGTATGTGAGAGAAGACTGATTGGCTTATAACCTTTTGCCGTGGATGGTGATTTACCCGGCTTCGGCAATGGGATGACGCGTGCTACTTTCCAATATTGAGGTAATGTACAGGTGCGAAACGATGTATTAATGACGTCAGCGAGCAGGGGTAGTAGTTCACTTGGCAGTCTCTTCAGAACTGCTGGGCTAAAACCATCTGGCCCTACTGCCTTCGAGTTACTCATTTCCTTGATAATCTTCTCGACCTGAGCGGGTGTGACTGCATCATCTTCAGCCATGAGTGGCAATTTACAGAGTTCCCGTACAGTTATTCTATTCTGCTTCTCTCTTTTGGTTCTAGTGATGAAAAAATGCTTCCCAAGAGCATTTGCGGCCTCTTTCCCTGACTTGAAGACTCCGCCGCCGAATTCAATCGTGGAATTGTTGGCGGAGGTGAACTTTCCGGAGATCCTTTTCAAAGCCTTTCACGTTGCTGCAGCATCACTTCTGAAGTTCATCTTCTCAGTGAATTTTTCCCAAGATTCTTTCTTGTGCCTATCAATGTCTATCCTGATTTCATTATCCAGCTCGGCAATGTCTGGGTTAAGGTGATCTGCTGCTCTCTTTGCGTCTCTTGTCCTTATCTTCTGCAGTGTCTCCCTGGTGGCATTGGGAAAGAAGGTCTTGACACGACCTTCAGGGATCGCAGCTTTCATCGCCTTCCGGATGGCATCAGAGAGGTGGCGCTCCTTCTGGTGTACACTGCCATTCCACGGATATTCGGCCGCTTGGCTGAGTGCAACCTCCCTTAACAGGCTCCAGTCTGCAAGGCCTAAATTGAGATAAGAACGATGGCGAACACCTGTATAGGGAGCAAGAGAGTTAGAGTGATCGATATTGACAGAGACCGGAATGTGATCACTGGAAAGAGTTGTGGATGTAGACCAAGAGCGGGCATTAGAGAGATTAGAAGAGACAAGGGAGATGTCTGGGCTGGAGGATCGACCGTAGGCAGGGAGACGAGTGGGCTGGCCATCGTTAAGGATAACCAGGTCGCACTCATCCGCCCATTCTTCGACGTCATTTCCTCTAGCATCAGAATCCAGCGACGAGCAGAACGTGTGAGCATTGAAGTCACCCGCAAAGACAATTGAGGGAGATAGAGAGCAGTCATACAGCTCCTTGAGTAGAGGGATAGGGTTGTAGGTTGGTGGACAGGATGTAGGAGGAGGAATGCATATATATATATATATATATATATATATATATATATATATATATATATATATATATATATATATATATATATATATATATATATATATATATATATATATATATATATATATATATATATATATAAAAGAGAAAGTGGAGTTCTTAGAGGTAAATGGATGGGGATGTACTCGAGAGTGCCATCCAGTGGAGCGTTTGGAATGATGCGAGAGGTAAGAGAGGACAGAACAAAAGTAGACTCCGCCTCCCTGAGATGACCTAGGATTATGATATGCAGTATAGCCCGGGATGTTTGGATGTCTAGAGGTAGCAGAGGGAGAGAGTTTGGTTTCCTGAACCATGATAACATCCGGGTGATGAGTACGGGCGAAGAGAGATAATTCAGAAAGCTTGGCGCGAAGGCCGTTGAGATTGATGTGTACAATAAAGAGGGGGCGGTTGGTAGATGAGGAATTGGAGTTACTGGAAGCGGAGCAAACAATACAAAGAAAGGAAGAATCGTGGTGCCTCACAGAACTGAGACCCGAACAAGAGAAGTGCACCCACCTTTGGCATTCAAAACATTGGACGCTGGTTCCATACCAATTGACATCTCTGTCGCATGTGGCACATGGGCACTTCTTCTTCGCGGGTCCTGGATTCCTTTCGGCGCCGGCCATTTGTAGAAGAATCCTCAGGAGAGCTGCAGCCAGCCAGCACCTCTCCCATGACAAAAACCCTCTCCGCGGAGGGATTGACGTCGGTTTGCACGGAGGTGATCTTCTTTCCTCCACACTGCCACGGCACGAACGTACGACATCTCGGCGCGTCGCGTCTGGTTGGCGCATTGCCAACGCCACAGCCGCCCTCGCTTGTCATTCCATGACTCCGAAGTTTTCGCCCGAATTCTGACCCTGATTAAATTTTATGAACGGGATCAACTGTAAGCTGTTGTAATTGAAGCAACAGGATGAATACAACAGTGAGTATAGGCGAATACACCTAGCTAAATTATTTCAGCAGTGAACAGGAATGAAAACGACATAATCACTCAACGTGAGTAGAATCTTAGTGGTTGGGGAATAAGCAGTGAAGCTTGTATTGTCATTCATTCATTTCCAATACCACTTGTGCAGATCACATTACTTCATTTCAGTGACAATTTTTTGTCCAGCGAGATGTTATGATTCTTATTTAGCTCTGTTACTGGGTGGGGGTACTCGCAGATTTTACTGCCGCTGACCTATCACAGGAGCAGCAAATGCTGACGTGATAGGTAAACGACGATAAAATGGGCGGATTGTCTCTTCCCAGCAAGAGATGTAAATCAGTACCGATGTTACTCTATCATCATCTTCAGGAAAAATTCCTTCACGCACAGTTTCCTCGGTGGCAGACTAACCCATTGATAGGATTGGAGGAAGGGGGGGGGGCGAAGGTGCAAAACTCTGTGCACAGAATCCAGCCTAATGAGGAATGTTCCATGGTGCGGTCGTTTCTAAAAGTTGTGCCTAACAAGCAGGGTGAGGCTTGTCGCTGTGATCGGTCCATGAGAGCTGCGGCCCCCCTACCTCCCCTCCAGCTTGGAAACTTGTGCGGCCCCCTCTATGCGGCTGGGAAATTTATGCTGTTCGCAGGTCTGAACAGGTCAATTTATGCTGTCCCAGTTTTGGCAGTGTGATCTTCAGATGGATAGAACATGTGGTAGAAGAAAACTTGACTTTTGAACGTATCCCAAAAATATAATTTTATTCTATTCATTTTTACTAATTCTTGCGCCGCTGGATACCAACTATTTTTGCACGTAGGCCGGTAGGAGCTGCGGCCCCCTCCCTACCCCTAACCCAAGGCTGCGGCCCCCCTCTGTGATCGTCACAGCTTGAGCCTAATCCTGCTAACAAGGGAACCACAAAAGGTCATAGTGACCATTCCGAATGAAATGTACTTTTCTAGAACAATTTTCGGACGAAAAGTCCGAATATGCCCATCGCAGCTGCCTAGACCCACTCTGAAAAAAGTTATGGGCGTTTTTTAAAGCCTAGCGGCAAGGTAAGGGTACCCCCCATGGAGATTCTAGAGTGTTTTTAAAGTTTTCTACTGATCTTGCTAAAAACATGTATGTAGGGGTAATCTGGGGTGCTGAACACGAATTTGGGGTTTGCTTGCACAAATTTAAAGGTTTACTGTAGCTCACGGTAGGTAACATGCCATTTTGGAGACAAAACCTACCTCTATATTCCGATAATCGACAAATGGTCTTCAAATTCTTATTCAGTTTCTTAAATAACCCCCACATAGAAACTTTAAGACAAATCTGAGACTTTGACCAAACTACCGTATACCCACCGTAATCTACTCTAAGCTGCCAAAAATCGATAAACCGACATCAGATTCGTGTTCAGCACTCAAAATAACCCCCAGGGAAATAACTTGAGCATATTCTATAGAAGCACTCCAGAAATCGTCAAAAGTCGCGATTTGCCATTAGATTCTCCCCCGATGGGAATCTGTGAACGAATGCAGTCGAAAACTTCGGAAAATCGATAAATGAACCTCAGATTCGTGATCAGCACCCCCAAATAACCCCCCAGAGCGAATTTTCAGTCAATCTGGAAAAATTCTCTGAAACTCTTCGGGAGCTTTCTGATTGCAATAAATAAACACCCAACCGAAAATCCGTACAAGTCCAAAACGCTGTTAGTCTGCGCAAAGTTTGGAAAATGTTCCTTCAACCGAACTATGCTTAGTGGGGTAATTTTGGGAGCTGAACACGATTATGAGATCCGTTTCCGGATTTTCGTAAAAGTAATGCGCTTTTTGGAGGGTACAATAAGTACGAAAATCAGAGAAAAAATGCCTATAACTTTTTTCAGAGTGGGTCTAGGCAGCTGCGATGGGCATGTTCGGACTTTTCGTCCGAAAATGGTTTTAGAAAAGTACATATTCTTTGGAATGGTCACTATGACCTATTGTGGTTCCCTTGTAAGGCACCTATAGTTCAGCGTTCAGTACCTTTGAAAAGTTTTCTCAATTTCCAACTCCTTAAGATGTGAGTCGTCGCAAAGGGACGTCTTGAGCATAGCAGCATGTATCTTAGTCCATATCTGGTAGCCAAAGATGTATGATCTAGTAGGCGAAGATGTGATTCGTGGAAACGATTTGCCAAATGGTTTCACTTCCTTGCCCTTTCCCACTGTGTTTTTTATGCATCCTATTCATTGCCTAAGTATACGAATGAGGCTCGCTCACATACTTGTGTATGTTTCTTCATTTCTTAATAAAATCGTTGAATGGATAGGCGATGGGAGCGTTCGAAACGACGGCGTTGGCAATGCGCCAGCCAGACGCGGCGCACGCAGCCGATGCCCGCCGACCAATCAGCTGCAGCCGAGGAGGGTAGCAAGCGTTCAGATGCCATGCTTGAGGAAAGATATGCGTATTTTCGCGTCGTAGCCTGGCGCTCTATACGTGTTACTCGCTGCAGTTAACGTCTGTACGAATCGCAACGTTGACGAAGACTGAAAATCGCCCTGCGTCCAATGGCTATTAGGGGGACATGTGGACCTTGAAAAGCTTGATTTTGAAATTTTTTTCAATGCAAAGCTAGTTTACCCCGCATTCTGTGCAACAGGCAAAATTTGATATGAGTGACCGCTAGTAATCGATATTGTTTGATGAGTACAATTTCCCAACCAAGAGACCCACACTCCAGCACTCACCACTCCTTGCAGCATGTCGTGCAATAAGCGCAACAATCGATATTACCTATTATCGATCGATGACGTGTTATGAGAATATACAATTCCTGAAAGGTTCAGTGCTTACCAGACCGACCTGTGTTAACTGACTGTTGACTGATTCACCCATTCAATCAGGTTTGAACTGCTGTAGGTTGCCCTCGTAGGTTTTATGCCCCACGGCTAATTTAGTTTGTAAACCCTCGATTTTGCCGTGCCTAAGTAAAGTTATGAAGTTCAAAATTGAATAGAAGTTAGGTGCATCCATTTCCAACTTCCTGGCCAAAAATAAGTTTTCTACCACAATTTTAAGCGTTCCAACGATCGTGGACGCCATCTGCAAAAAAAAAAACAAGGAAATTTAACTTTTTGACCAAAACGCATGACTTTCCCATTTTTCTCGAGTTTTAGGGAGCCGTTCCAAACCATTTGCTAGTGGTGATACCATCGCCCAGCTAAATCTCAGCGTAGCTTGTCATAATGTCCTATTTGGGGGGTTTATAACGGAATGATATAACATTTTCGTTTTGACAAGCAAAGATTTTTTTCCAGGAATCTGTAATGTACTCCTAGCATTGTTGTTATATGTACACTTTCAGGTATCATGGACTCAGGAACACGAGCAGTCTGAAGCGCAATCATTTGCCATCAAGATCTTCGACGAGGACGGTATCACGGCTTTCCGAAAGGTATGACTCCTTTTTTCCTAACTGTTGGCGCATTTTTAATTCCTTTTTTGTTGCAGAATCCTAATGCCTCTCCCTTATTCACCATTGATCACTACCATGCGGTGAGTTACCAGGATTTTCCTGCAAGATTTTGTCCACATTTCATTTGATTTCGTCTTTTTTAGGGTCTCACGCGAAAACCATTTGTCTCCTCGGAAACGATTGCCCTGTTCGTTTGTATCGCTGCTCTCTACTACGCCATAAAGCAAAAATCAGAAATTAGCCATTAATATATAACTCATGAATTTAGTTTAATAGCTATAAATTTGCAGACGACTATACTAAATGTATATTTATTTCCCATACAACTACCCGACGAAATTTCTGTATTAATTTTGTCCCTGAACCTACGTGTTTCATGTTTCCCTCATGTGATATTGGTAATTGATTGGTTTTGATTGTTAATTGATTGGTTTTGTCTTGTTTGTTGTTTTTGGAGTACGCTCAGTAAACGGTGTGAAGACAGGTCCTCTGATAACGTTACGGTTGATTCCGAAGACGCTGGGTGGTGTTTACATCCATTTTTTAATGTGGAAGTGGGATAACTAGGGTTGTTGGAGGATCAGGTGATAGTACGTGTTCCGGGTCAAACATCAGCAAATACTTCTGTCACCCAGTGTAACAAAAAGGTGATGGCATGAACTAAGGGTTGCAAAAGGCCTGTTTAGGATGAGAGTTATGTACCATGGATTCGTAATGGGTTGTAGGATGGAAGGGCCGTCAGTGTGCCGAAACATTCCCAAATCAGGATTGCTATAAGCTGAGAAGCCCGCGGTATGTAGCAAGGTCGGTCGTGCCACGACAACTTGGATCCAGCACGACTAGGATCTTGTGGTGTGCTGCAAAAGCGGTCGTCTGCAACTACGGATCGGAATTTCGCTCCGATAAGAACGGCAAGGCGGCGCGGTGGATATCACGGGAAGACACAGCTCAATTGCATGAAACTGAGGGGAGGTCGACGAAACTTCGCACTCACGTCAATATTTCGCTCACCCAAGGGTTACAACTCTTTGGGGAAAATTTGAGCAAGTCCAACCACTTATTAAAATCCCAGTTGTTGGTGGGATTCTGGCGTGCCTGAGAAAAATTTTCTCCAAACTCTTCTTCTTCTTTGCAACCACTGAGAGGGGTTTCGTCACAAGTTGAGAAACTGGGCGACCACCACTAAATTCGTCCACAAGTCTATTGTACTTGTTGGCTTCTTCGGACAATCAAATAGGTGCTTAGTGTCGTGGCCTTGGTTTCCACAGTCCGGGCACACGTAAGGCTCCAAACCCTAGTATGTGTAATTGTTCCGGATGCACCTCGCCGCTAGGCGGGGAACCCTAAAAGACGCATAAAAGCCTCTACATAATTGAGGGACAAAAGTCGCGCCACTACGTCGAAGTGTTGAGGGTGGCTACGCAGCTTCCTCCCTGCCCCCTATTCCCCATCATTGCGGCGCGACTTTTGCCGCCGGACCATGCATAGGTCTTGATTCTAGTGACTGACTCCTGGTCCTCCTGCTTGTGCCCTCCATTCAGACTCCTTGCTATGACGTAAAACCTGTCGGATCACGGGCGCATGGCGGGCCGAACAACGCACAGCCCGTGATCGGCCCGGCATGGGAAAGTTGCCGGGCTGATCTTGCGGCGATGGTTCTCTGATCGCGGGTGGGTAATCTACGTCGTATATGTCGCGGGATAGCAGACGTGTCGAAAATGAACGGTCTTGTTCCGGCGATCCAAATTTTCGTCGGACCCGATCCGAACGATGTTTCGGTAGCTGCCATCGATCCGACCGACTAGTCTACATTGTCCCGCGATAAGGCTGGGGAGCTTTTTGCCTACCGCCATCTGTCCATCATGCTTCCGCGATCAGCCCACAGAGACTTTCTGTGCCGTCTGTTCGACCGCTCTTAATATATGAGTAGAGACAGCGAGAAAGCGGAGGGAAGGCGTAGAGAACAGCATCTTATGTGGGATTGGTAAAGGGAAGAGTGCAGGCAGGGTTGGCTTTTCTAAGGGGCAATCAGTCTTGTCTTGAAACGGGGAGGGACCTCTACATGTTGGTGAAGATGTGTCGATAATATTAATGGCGACTATTTGCAGGAGGATGGCCCACCTATTGAGGTGGAACTGTCGAGCACCTCTCACCGCCTTCGCTCTGGTACGTACAGTTTCGAAATTGCCCTTGGGCAGTTCCCGATACCACGGATGTCTTCGACTGTGCGCTTCTCCACTGCATACTAGCTCATGCAATTTCAATGATGCTAACGTTCGTTTTTTATGAACATTTCAAAAGGTTTGGTAGAAATTCTTTAATGTTTAGGACAAGTCACGTTGGCCTTTTCATGTCACTATGACTGAGGAACAAAAGCGAGAAAAGAAGGAGAAGATTGAAGAAATGAGAGTGGTGCGTGGACTGAATCATTATTAAGCAGTGTAATGAGGGTTTTTGAGGGATAATTACCCTATACACGACCATGTGCCCTACGGCGGTACGCGGGTTTTCAAAAAGTGAGTTACTTCGCCACAAGGAGGTTTTTTCAGACGTACATGTGATCGACGTGTTGGCCCGAACCAGTTCACTACGAACTTGTCCGTTGGTCGTTCCACGTTAACAAAGTAGAAACGCCGCAGGCAGTGGGGAGAATAAGGCTGCAATACTTTTTCGGATCATTTTATGGCTTCTTTTTTCCTCCTAGCGCTAGCTTTTAGGTTTCTAGGGTAAGATGAAAATTATGGCTCAATTCTCCTTTATTTGTCGGGAAACGTTACAGCTCAGTTAGCCCTGTCTAGACTTTCAATTTTCTGAATATAATTTGCGGACAGCCATGCGATGGGGGAAAAGCAATAAAATCGCTTTCTTATGGTAAGCCATTTAGGGCAGCTTCTCCCACCGGTGGGACACGAAGATATACGGTAACGCAGTGTTGCACGCGGTCGTGAGTGGGCTAAGTTTATGAGTGATAGAGCTAGCACATATAGACTGGATCAGGGTTAGGCGCGGGGTGTGGAACCTCACAATGGGGTCTGAGTTGCGATCTGAGCTCCGCCGGCAGATCAAGTGGACCATTCTGAAGAGGATATATACTGCGTAGTACCAGTTTTTCCGCGAAGAATTCGATTATGCCTTCCAAGAAATCGTTCTCTTCTTCAAATTTCACAAAAAAAGCAGTTCAAGTCACGCTCCTATGGGGGGGTCTGAGGAAATCTCCGAAAATTTGACGAAATCACGCTCCCGGGGCTCAGCAGAATTGGCCTTATCTACACCTTGTGCCGTACTCTGGACTGGATTTTAGCGAATGTCATATGGTTTCCTCATCACATTCAATCTTGTGAATATACAAGGCGCGATCATTGCGTCCGACCGTGCGGCGTAGGCGACATCACCGGCCAACTGGCTTCGATTGCGCGCGGCGATCTACAGTCTCAGCCCCGTTCATTCACTAGACTAAATTGAACACAGGGACTCTACAACAAACTTCTGGAGCTACAGGGCCTTGCTATCTGTCAGCGTTTGCGCTGAGACATTCAGTAGTTTGCCATGATAATCCGTTTTTCGTGTGTTTTCCCGAAATGTGGACGGAAACATACTCTTATCGGAGTGAAACTTCGGCCCGCAGCTGTGGGCAACCGCTATTGCAACGTGCACACCACGCAATCTCGTGATGGTACAGCGGGTAATCGCACTGAGGCCATGAGGTATCGGCATGATTATCTTCTAGAAGCGTGCTGTAACAGCGACTATCCGCAACTGCGGACTAACATTGCGCTTCGATAAGGACAGTATCAAATGGTGGGAGATGGGTGGAAGGTACTCAGGAGTTCCGCCAGTGGGAGTGTTGGGTATGAGATGGGGGCAGGGATGTGCGGAATTTTCTGTATTCTGTTTTCTGCCCATTTTTTTTCTGTTTCTGTAAAAATAGGCAAAAACTGGACAGAAAACAGAAATAAACGTGTACTGCGATTCGCAGCAGGACTTTTTTTTTGGATTTTTCGAAGCTAAGTCAATAGGGTGAGGGTGTACTTCACCCAGGCTCTCTGCAGTTGTACCACGCTAGATACTTTTATCTCTCTGTAGTGGTTATCCATTAGGGCACGTTTGGCGTGGTGGGAGGAAATGGTGCTGTTCGCTGTACGCGGTCGGGTTCGATCCTCGCCGAGGTGAACCAAACCAACCAACCCTCCGGGATCCTTCAATTGGTAACAGGTTCATGTAGGGAGATGAAGGCTTTCATTGGGAAGTCGGCTGGCCCCCGCAAGCCACTAAATAAGCACGAAACCCATTCCTCTGAGAAAATTTGCCGCGTCAGCGCCGGAAAAGTACCGCGATCCTCGAGTGTGCCGCGATAGTTCCACGATAGTGCCGCAGCGGCGCGGTGATCATACGATTCTGCTACCGTGCCTTGAGCCTCGACATCGCCGCGTTATCACCGCAGCGGCTCCGCGTTATAACCGCGTCGGCTCCACGAGGATGCAGCGGCGAAGCCGCGTGGAGTACGATGCACTGTGCGGTGTGGTAAAACGGAATTTTCGCTGGTTCAATATACCCAAGTTTGAGGTAAATTCCGTGTTTCCTTGTGCGCAAAAACGGCGGTAACTTCTGTCCTTATCAAACAAAGGACGTAGCGACCGCAGGTGCGAATTTTTGTTCTTACAGTTTGACCCCCTCTAGTTGTCTTATAATTTTTGAATGACTTCATATCAGACACTCTCCCGAAGCCGCTGCGGCGTTATCGCGGAGCCGAAGCGGTACTGTCGGGTCCCCGCTATGGCTCTGCGGTAGTGCCGCTTCGGTGCCTGTAAGCGCCAAAGCGGCACTATCGCGGAGCCGCAGCGGCAATTTCTCTCAGAGTCAAGCCTCTACGAATACTCGCTCCCCAGCGTACCCGCTTTAGTAGAGCGGGGTGCACGCAAAACTCTAAATACTTATTTTAATTCACTGCAACGCAGATGGCACAGAATTCAGTTAAGATGAAGAACCAAGAAATTGATGGTGAGCCTATGAGGCAGATGATAATTCTGCCACAGAGGTACGAGAGGCTCTCAACGTTGGAGCAAACGGCGCGTCTGGTCATTTGTACTCTAACGGCACAGGCCCACGGTGCGGGCTTGGCTTTCAGCTCTGAGGAGTAGAACAGTGTTCAAACCAGCAGTTATCCCGCAATAAGTGTCAAAATATGTACACTCAGGAACGGAAAGCTCGTTCCGACTTCAATACGTACTCCTTGCACAGACATATGTATTGAGCTTCTAATAAAGTAATCGAACTTCTATGGGTGTGCTGCGTTATGCCCGAAATGGGCGGAGCGGGGGCGGAGTCGGCTGTCACCACCTGCACAGGTGGCCGGTCGTAAACGGAGGCGCGGGGAAGCGTCGCACTCACTACGACAGCGTCGAGCAACTAACGAGCCATTCATGCCAATTGACGAGGAGGAAAAAAGAGAGAAATCAAAGTGCGGAGAGATAGGACAAATTCAAGGAGTTATTCGATTCGGTTCCAAGTCTACTGGGTTCAGTAGACTTGGAACCAAATCGAGTGATTAGTTGAGCAAGAATACAGGAGTACTTCGAATACTCGGCATTTGAATATTCTATTTGTTCGAAAATTTCACTCTTCAAATTTTCAAAATATGTGATCTACTTACTAGGGACTGCTATAAACTTCCCGTAGCGATTTGGAGAACCATGTTGTCGTTGCTGTAGGTCTGTGGCAGTACACATTCTCTGGTCCCGAGCTAGATATACTCTGTTCCCTCGCGCGCTTGTGCGGAGCGAGGGTAGAGGCAGCGAGAAATTGTGGGGAGAAGGAGACGCAGCGTACGCACGCAGACGCACGCGACGAACGGAAAAAAATCACACCCGGAAACAGAAGATATATGTCCCCCCCTAGGCAAAGTTAGGGTGAAAGCACATTTTCCGAACTTTGTGCAGACTGAAAGCTTTTTGGACTTGTACGAATTTTTGGTTCAGCGTTCAAATATATCAATTACGGGGTGCAGAAAGCGTTGAAGGAAAATATTCTAGATTTGATTTAAAATCGCCTTGGGGGTTATTTGTTCTGCTGATCACGAATCTGAGGTTTATTTGTCGTTTTTCCAAAGTTTTCGACTACATTTGTTCAAAGCGTCCCACCGGCAGAAAAGTTTGACGGTGGGTAAACGGTAGTTTGGTCAGCATCAGATTTGTCTAAAAATTTCTATGTTGGGGTTATTTTGGGTTCTGAATACGAACTCGATGTCCATTTGTCGATTCTCGAATTACTAAGGTAGGTTTTGCCCTCTAAATGGCATGTTACCTACCTTAACCTACAGTAAAATTTAAAATTTTGACAATCGACCCCCAGGTTCGTGTGCAGCACCCCAGATTACCCCTACATACGTTTTCAGCAAAATCCAGAAAAAAATTCAGAAGCCCCTAAAAATTCCATGGGGGTGTAGTACCTCGCCGCGAAGCTTTAAAAACGCTCATAACTTCTTTCAGAGTGAATCTAGGCAGCTGCAATAGGCATATTCGGACTTTACGTCCAAAAGTGGTTCTAGAAAAGTGCATTTCTTTTAGAATGGTTAGTATGACTTATAGTAGTTCCATTGTTAGGCAATTAGCCGATTCTGAGTATGGAATATTGGAGCACTGTCCTTCCCCTACAATATATTAAAATTGCGCTGGAACTCAATGGTGTGCGAGCAAGCCTCTCTTGTTAGTGAATTCAGTTTCCGTTTTTCTCAATTATTCGATTCATATTTGATTCACTCGAAGGTTTGGATAATGTTCTTTTTCACATCGAGTCATTAGTAATTGCCCATCAAGAATCAAGATTGCCTTCTACCAGGGGTGGGGAGGGTTTCGAATATATAGTATAGCAGTAAACTGTGACGGCAAAATGTGATCACAGCAACAGGTCAAAATAGCACCAGAGATCATACTGAGAGAGCGAAATGAGACAGGAGATCAAAAAAGAAACTGAATAGTGAGAAACAGCTGCGAAAATAAGATGAGGCAGGACATGAAATGAACATGTGAAAATAAGGCAGAAACCCACAAGAAGAAGTGGCAACTCATTGGTGGAGAAAGCATGCAAGACAATAGGCGGCAGTTGCATGGCCATCGTTAATGTTTCCGATATGGAAGCGGAGTCGCGGCCAGGTGAAATGTGTCACCAAAGTGCTCCTGGATATGTCAGCAGCAGCAGTGTTGAATATTGTTTGTCATTGAGGTCATTACAAGCGGACTATCCCGTCAACGAAATCACACAGATGTTCTGGAAATTCGTAATCCAAAATGCTTTTCAAGGTGATTTTGGATTCAAAGGCTCGATCCCGCTAAAGGTCAAAAATTTCGCAATTTTGGGAAACGATGGATAGTTAACTATTCGAGAAGAGCATTAGTCAGTGTTACATCTCTTGCAATATACTCCACAAAATTGACTCATTAGGCAATTTATAAGATGCGATATCGGCTGGAGGATCTGATTTTTCACTCCCTGAGGGCACATAGGTGCAGTTTCGGGCATGAAAACCACATTTAGTAATTGACTGTCCAGATTCGAAAACGCACCCAAAATTTCATGGACGCAGCTTTAAGCCGAACAGCGCTATATAGGTTGGGCGGATCCTGTTTCATGCCCTGAGCGCACATAGGTGCAGTTTCCGGCACAGAAGCCCTATTTTTCAAATGATTATCAGGATTTGAAAATGTACCCAAAATTTCATGGACGCAGCCTACGTAGGGTGGGCGAAGCCTTTTTTATGCCCTGAGGGCACATAGGTGCATTTTGGAGCATGAAAACCACATTTAGTAATTGACTATCCAGATTTGAAAACGCACCCGAAATTTCATGGACGCAGATTAAGCCGAACAGCGCTATATAGGTTGGGCGGATCCTGTTTTATGCCCTGAGCGCACATAGGTGCAGTTTCCGGCACAGAAGCCTATTTTCAAATGATTATCAGGATTTGAAAATGTACCCAAAATTTCATGGACGCAGCCTACGTAGGGTGGGCGAAGCCTTTTTTATGCCCTGAGGGCACATTGGTGCATTTTGGAGCATGAAAACCACATTTAGTAATTGACTATCCAGATTTGAGAACGCACCCGAAATTTCATGGACGCAGCTTTAAGCCGAACAGCGCTATATAGGTTGGGCGGCTCCTGTTTTATGCCCTGAGCGCACATAGGTGCAGTTTCCGGCACGGAAGCCCAATTTCTAAAATGAGTATCAGGATTTGAAAATGTACCCAAAATTTCCTGGACGCAGCTTACGTAGGGTGGGCGAAGCCTTTTTTATACCCTGAGGGCACATAGGTGTAGTTTGGAGCATGAAAGCCACATTCAGTAATTTACTGTCCAGATTTGAAAAAGCGCCCGAAATTTCATGGACGCAGATTAAGCCGAACAGCGCTATATAGGATGGGCGGATCCTATTCATGACCTGAGGGCACATAGGTGCAGTTTCCGGCATGGAAGCCCTATTTTTAAATGAATGTCAGGATTTGAAAATGTACCCAAAATTTCATGGACGCAGCCTACGTAGGGTGGGCGAAGCCTGTTTTATACCCTGAGGGCACATAGGTGCAGTTTGGAGCATGAAAGCCACATTCAGTAATTTACTGTCCAGATTTGAAAAAGCGCCCGAAATTTCATGGACGCAGATTAAGCCGAACAGCGCTATATAGGATGGGCGGATCCTATTCATGACCTGAGGGCACATAGGTGCAGTTTCCGGCATGGAAGCCCTATTTTTAAATGAATGTCAGGATTTGAAAACGTACCCAACATTTCTTGGACGCAGCCTACGTAGGGTGCGCGGAGCCTGTTTTATGCCCTGAGGGCACATAGATGCAGTTTGGAGCATGGAAACCACATTTAGTAATTGGCTGTCCAGATTTAAAAACGCACCCAAAATTTCAACGACGCAGCTTTAGGCTGAACAGCGCTACAGGCTATAAAACGGCGAAATTCACTTGGTTCCTGCGTGTGCTGGTGCGGAGCGGAGGTTAGAGACAGTGGAAGATCGTAGGGCAGACTGAGGCCGAGGCGTCGCGCGCGCCACTCGCGCCTCGATTGATGTGAATTACGACGTTCTATAGAGGGTATGTAGGCTGGGGTCCATGAAAAAATCGATTGCTGTGAAATATTTATAAGTATTCATCCAAATTTAAAATAGGGAGTTTCGCGTTGCTACAACGTGCGGGAAACCTAGTCAAGGACCAAAGTAATCGATTCAGTGCTTTTAGCCGGTCCAAAATGGTGTTTGAAGACCCATTTTTAGGTGTGATACAATCGATTGTGTCACACCTAAAAATGGGTTTTCAAAGGCCGTTTTGAACCGTTTAGAAGAACTACATCGATTACTTGGGTCAGTGACCAGGTTTTCGGCTTGTTGCAGCAACGCGAAACTCCCTAATTTAAATTTCGATAAATGCTTTTAAATATTTCACAGCTATCCATTTTTCATGGACCCCATCTTATGTAGCGCTCTTCGGCTTCAGGCTGCGTTCATGGAATTTTCTGTACGTTTTCACATGTGGACAGCCATACATGAGGAATGACATACGGATTTTCTAGGAGGGGGGGGGGCTGAGCAAATCGCTCGATTCAGGAGGGGGCCGGACCAAAGTTGGGTGGTATCACACCTTGCGCCGTAGCCTGCACCGGCTCTTTGTAGGAGAATCCGTATGAGAGGTGGGGCCCGCCAGCGTCTCTTCCATGGCAGAAATTGTCTTCTTGGAGGGAGTGATGTCGGTTCGCACGAAGGTGCTGTTGTTTCATCGTCACTGCCACAATACGACCGTACCACATCTCGGTGGCATGTTTCTCTTTGAACTAATAGCCCGGTAACAGGATACCTCAGTGGGTATATTTATTTCTACGGCTCATTATTGTGAAACACCGACTCTGTTTCAGGAGGAAGAACCGAAAACAATGTTTGGAAAAATAAAATATTATATCAAACGTTATTGGTATATTGCGGTTCCTGCGCACATGGTCAGCAGTACATTGTGGTTCGGTGGCCTTTTCGGCTTAGTACATTCGTGAGTATTGATTCCATCAATGAAAAATTTGCCTCTTCTTCCGTTTTATGAAGACCAAAATGTTTTTAGCGGTGTGGACGTTGTAGCTCTCCTTCGATATCTGCACACTCCTGCAGTTGTTATCGCGAAGATTGAGAGCGTTCCTCCTAGTGCCGGTGTCATTGTTTTTGCCCTGCTTTTATACAAGGTATGTTGCTAGAAAGAGTGCAATAGAATACAATGGGGTTTGCTGTGTTAGAATGTAATAATTCGCTGCACATAAGGATACGCTGTGTGTAGGTAATGTTTTTATGTAAACTTGCCCATTATCCTGACATTGAAAACTCTAATCGTTCTTGGAATGTTAGAATATATTCATTGGAAAAATTATATTTCAGGTTGCTACGCCTCTTCGGTATATGACCACACTATTTTTCATACAGGCCACATTTTGGACGTTGCGAAGAATGGGGAAACTTCGCACGGCAAGAGAAGTAGAATTTCGGGTTAGTGATGACCTGTTGATGTATTCTCTTACTCTATTTGCGTACTTCTGTTAGAGAGCGCCAACTGTTTTTACTATCCAGATCGGAGTGAAATTCCGGTCCGCAGTTGCGAAATACCGCTGTTGCTACACGCACTGCAAGCAAAGTCGTGCTGGGACCATGGATAATCGTGCCGGATCCACCAAGTTCCGGCACGATTTTGTTCTAGCTGCGCGCTGCAACAGCGGTTGTCCGCAGCTGCGGACCGGGAATTCGTTCCAATGAGTCTATTAGTTGTATTTGAAAGTTTGTTCGAACTATGATTTGATTTTAGATGCGCTCGGAATATGAGAAGAACAAACTTAAATATGGGAGGAAGCTGTACCGGTACGAGTTTGAATAATTAGACTGTCTTTTTCGGTCCTTGTACCACTTTTATAGGTTTCGCAACTTGGGCGTTCGCGATGTGTCGCGAAAAAACTCACAGGGACAAATAAAAAAGGATGGTTCGGATCGCAGCGATTGATTGATTAGTTTCTAATTTGATTAGTTTCTTCTCAGTTTCAGCATTACCGGTAATCGTGGTCTCGTCCACACATTCGTTGTATGACTTGTCAAAACGATCTACTCGAGTCTTCTTAGTAGTCGTTTATTACTGCCAGTTGTGAATGTCTAGTGTACATAGCTTTATTTGTTGCTGCACAGTTTCCTCCTATTTTTCGATTTCCGTCCACCTGAACACCTTGGTGATGCACCTTGTTGTTGGGTCTTGCGCCAAAGATTCAATCTTTAATTCAGTGGTTTGCCCGGTGTTTTCGCACGATTTTATAGTGCTTCCATGTTGACTTATTTTAGTGATGCTGAAAGAATTTGGACTCATTCTCGCGGTAACTTACACGATTGTTACATTGATTTCCGAGAACTAAGATAGTTTTTTGCCTTCTTTTGCCATTGGTCATGCTCGACTTCTTTCTAGTCTTTCAGATGCTTAGAGTTATTCGTTACATGAAACTATTTCTCTCAATAAATGCTGCCGAAATGTTGAGGTATGAAAAGGTCGAACGGAATTTTCCACATCTCTGTCAATTTTGAATAGAGAAGTGTTACTTTTTAACGCAAGTATGCTGCAGGTTAATGCTAACAGCCATCTTCCGGAGGGCAATGACAACATCAGCGCAGCATGGAAGATCATTAGTGAGTGCGCTTGCTGAATAGTTTTTTCTAGAGCTGAGGGGTTTATTCATCTGTGTACCGCTCGTGTCATTTCTGCAGGATGCCGCGACGCATCTATCTACTGTCGGCACGGATCGCAGTGACAGTTTTCGTTCTCCCTGAACGGTGTAGCCTGCATTGTCGCAAACTACACCGTCTAAAGGAAACCAAAGCGGTCAGTGCTATCCGCGCCGACTATATATGGAATGCGCAGAAGTCACGGGGTAATGCTTATCGATTGAATTATACAGCGTTAGGTCGCTGCCTCGCGGTTTCTTGTAAAAACGACGTGAGCCGAAGACCGAGATGAAGTTATACATGAGTGTACTTGAACTCATGTGCTATCGTTCTCGGAGCTAGATTCCGGTCCGCAACTGCGGACTACAGCTGTTGCATCATGCGACTCGTGATAATTGTGCCTAGGCCAAGTGGTCCTAGCACGATTATCAGGTGTCGCATGATGTAACAGCCGTAGTCCGCAAATGCGGATCGGAATTTGGCCCCGAGAACGACAGTAACGTCCTCTCCATATTTCTTCGCAAGCGCGGTCTTCAGTTACAGTTTGACTCATGGGCCCATCGAAGCTTATCTTTCTCGTCGGTGCATTTGAAATGAGTATGTCGTCCAGCTTGAACATGTCTACCCTTGTGCGTCTATAATACTAGCGACAGCTTGTCTGTTAACTGCGCAAACATGTCGGCTGTGAGA
The DNA here is from genome assembly GCA_029168955.1 of Aplectana chamaeleonis. Classification (NCBI taxonomy): domain Eukaryota; kingdom Metazoa; phylum Nematoda; class Chromadorea; order Rhabditida; family Cosmocercidae; genus Aplectana; species Aplectana chamaeleonis. Next base: position 1,204,754 of record JAPDOI010000163.1, on the reverse strand, counting down.
CCATGAACATGATGTAGTTGGTCGCCTAAAAGGTTCAGAGCCCAATAATATCTCTCGCCGCCCTCTCTCTTCAAAATGGGTCGCTTTGGCTCGCGTCGAATTCGCATGATTTCCCGCGCCTCCCACCTCGTCACAGCGGCGCCGCTGGGTCATCCATACCCTACGGGTAGGGCGGTAATTTATACATGCCGCGCCGCCAGATTGGGCCATTCTGGCTGAGAGGAAGGCGCGGAGTATGAATAGAAATACTCTTGGAAATGCTCAAAGCATTTTCTATTCGGACACGGAAGCCGGCTGTACGGTGGTCGGTTAAACACCAGCGAAACAATTATGATTTTCATAACTCCATTTTAGAGCGAAGACTTAATGAATTCTGCAGTGAGAGGCCTGGAATCAACAAATCATCCGAAATCTTTAGGAAACCGAAAAATGGGTCTTAGATTCGTAATTAGCAGCAGGGCTATGCGGAATTACAAACTACCCGCGTTTTCGGCATTTTTTTTACGATATACCGAAGTTCGGCCCGCAATCGTAACAATTCGTTACAAAACTTGAAAATGCTTTGAAAGAACAAAGCAAGTTTTCCAGAGCACAGATAGACCGTGCAAACATACAAAATCAATACGAAGTGCGGCAAATCCCGTAGATTAGGGTTTTCAAGCCCGTTTCAAGGTTTTCATTCTGCTTTTATTGGACAGTGTAGTACACCACGTCCCAAGGCGTTCCACACTTTGTTGTGGAGTCCTATCCTGTCTCCACGGCATTCTGTTTATCCATTTTCCACGATGCCGTGCATGCTCGACATCCACGCTTCACTTCATGCGACGCAGCTTACCTAGGCGCTTCTCGATCTCTGCAACGCTGCGCACGCTTCAAATGAAGCTCTACCTGCATTTTACGACGCGGCATACACTCTACATGAAGAGCTACTCGAATTTGACAAAGCGCCGCCCGCTCTTCATGAAGCTCTACCTACATTCTACCACGCGGCGCAAGCTCCTCATATTTAACGATGCTGCGTGAGCTCTACATGGAGCGTAAATCACCTCCTATGACGCGGTGCACGCCCTACATGAAGCGCTACTGACTTTTTACGACTAGGCACATGCTCCACCTGGAATGCTTTTCTCTTTTTGCTCACTGTTTTGAGACGCCACGCTCGCTCCAAATTAAGCGCTGCTCACATTCTACGACGCGACGTACGCTCTAGATGAAGCGGTAATCACTTTCTGTTCACTTAGTCTGATGCGCCGTCTGCTCCAGATGAAGCGATATTTACATTTTAGGACGCTGCGCACGACACTACATAAGGCGCTACTCACTTTCTACGATGCCGCGCACGTACCAAATGAAGCCTCGATAATATTTTACGACGCTGCGCACGCTCCACATGGAACGCTTTTCTTTTTCTGCCCCTTTCTCTAAAACGCCGTGCACGCTCTTAATTAAGCGCTGCTTAGATTATACTGCGCGGCGCACGCTCCAAATGAAGCGATACTCACGTTATAGGATTCTTCGCACAACACTACATAAAGCGTTGCTTATTTTCAATGACGCAGTGCACGGTGCACATGAAGCGCTACCCCCTTCTGCAACGCTGCGCACGCTCCATGTTGTGCGATACTCACTTTTTACTAAGCGGCTCACGCTCCACATAAATTGGTACCCAAACATAACCACGTGGCGTAGGCTCCACATGAAGCCCCACCCATTTTCCACGACGTCCTGCTGACGTCATATGAAGCTGCAACCACTCTTTATGACGTACTTCTTCCTCTTCTTATCAGCCACATTGGAGTTTCGTCTCATAGGCGCAGAAAGGTGGCAACATCTCTCGGCTTGTTCCACATATCACGAGCAGACAGGGAAGTAGGTCTGGCAGAGCATGAAAATAATGTAGTGAATCATATACAGTATTGTGACAGTCAGAAAATTTATCCGGGACCGACTCGTCGATCCTATGTAGTACGTAGGCTTTGAAGAACGAAGAATGTCCGCATCGTAGACGCGCCAGAGGTAGCTTCTGGGCAGGTTCTTCTCACTATCATCAACCGTAGGAGGCTTATCACCTGGGATGGGATTAGGAGGGGCACAGGACAGGTATTCAGACACGAATCTGGTGTGCTCGATCTGCTGTAGCCTCTTCCTTGTGAGCTCAGAGGTTGCCCATCTTTGACGATTCACTGTAGAAATGTCAGCATGGAGCGGTGTGCGAATATTATGGGGATGAGGATCTGATCGGAGGAGGGGGTAGTTGGGATACGCGGCATTCTTGACTATGTCAATGTGGAACTGTTGTGACTGCAGTTGGCAGTGCTGTTTGACAAGAAGTAGCGCACATTCTCGGTGAAGGTGGGATATAGGTGTTGATTTCGGGCAGCCAGGGATGACACGGAGTGCAGTGTTTTGTACGCGTTGTAGCTTGCTCCAAGAGGTGTCCGACAGGTGTCTAGTCTATATCGGAGCTTCGTACTCCAGAGTAGGCTGTATCATGGCCTTATATGTTGTGTGTAAAACTTCGTTTGTGCTACCCCAGGTGGTACCCGCCAGAGCACGAAGGATGTTACTTCGCGTGTGGGCGGTTGCAGCTCGGATGCGCGTGTTTTCATGAAATCGCAGTGAAGGATCGAGAAAGATTCCAAGTAACCGAGGGCGCTCAGAGAGGGACAACTGGTTACCTTCTCAGAAAACCTTGGGAGGTAGCTGATGCTCAGCCATTGCAGTTGTGCTCAGAGTAACACCAGACTTCGAACGAGATACCTGCTTCGATTCGAGAAATTTGGTCGGGCTGCGGAGATATTTTTGTTTATCTTCGTAGTGGCGCGGTCGATAACAGGGTCAGTACATACAATTGTGATGTCGTCAGCATACGGCTGCCTTCAAGGGAACCGACTTCGACATTTTTCCGTCGAATTTCATACGTAAGGAGCGATCTTTGACGAAGTTGTCATTCCGTTTGCACTAGTCGGGTATATCACAGTCCAGAATCGATTTTGAAAGCAATGAAGTGCTGAAATTGTGGCAGTCAGATCAACAACTACTTCCAGACTTGTTCTGGCGGGAGCTTTCCTATTGAAACCGGCAATGATGTGTTCAGTTATTGACGTTCTTGCGGGGATAGTGGAGTGTGCCTATTTCAAGCCATGCTGATGCACATTTTGCTGTGGTGCACCTTGGAGGTGCGGGTGGATGGTCTTTTTCGCCAACTTAGCGATAGGAGATAGTAGGGATATGGGACGATGTGAGGTTGCTTTATCTTCTGGTCTGCCAGGCTTGGGATTGGGGAGAACAGTAGCTTGTTTCCAACGGGCAGGAATAATACCAGTGATAAACGACGCATAAATAAGATCACTGAGTAACTCTTCGTACTGTTTCGGCAAATGCTTCAGGTGAACGGCTGAGATGCCGTCTGGTCTTTGTGTCCTCGAATTCTTCATCAATTTGATGATGGTAGAGACAGTAGAAACAGTTATAGCAGGTACTTGGTGGCGACTGAGTTTTCTGATCGCACGTAGGGTGCACCTTCGCTCTTCATCGCGGCGTGAAGAAGCAGAAGCGTAGAGTTTCCCAGCTGACAGGCAGCTTTGTAGCCGAATTCAAATTTTCCTGATGGGAACTCAAGCATATATCGTGCAGGTGCCATCTTTTTCCCTGATTGCCGCTTGAGAAGGCTCCATGCTTGTTTTCCATCAGTCTTGAAGTTGATGGACTCGGTGAAATCCTTCCAGCGTTTCTGCCTATAGTCATTCAGCACTTTAGAGATCTACTCGGATAGTAGTAAAATGCACGGCTCAGTAGGATCAGTGCTGCGTCTGTCGTCCCGTTGTGTGATTAGCTGCAGGTCTCCCTTTGATACGTTAGTGTGGAACGTTCTTACGCGATCGGTCGGTATGGCTATTCTGGAGACATCGCATATGGTGTCGACAACGAACTTCTCTTTCTCATGTACTGAGCCAGCTAGCGGATAGTTGGCTACCCGGCTGAGCAGCACCTCCTCAACAGGACCCAGTTAGCCTTACTGTAGTTGGTGTAAAATTTGCTACGGGGGCTAGAAGAAGGTGCGAGATGACTATCTAAAAACAGATCCAATGTTGTGCTGATGGGTACATGATCACTGGCCATGGCCACAGATGTAGACCAGTTACAAAACATGGCAAGAAAAGAGGATATCAGGTGAGGAGGGCCTGCCCGTCGACGGAAGACGAGTAGGAGAATTTTCGTTCATAGTAATCAGGTCACAATCACCCGCAAAAAGCTGTAGTAGTTCTCCTCTGTCATCGGGATCTAGGGAGGAGAACCAGGAAGAGGAGTGAGCATTGAAGTCTCCAGGCATAACTACAGATGAAGATGAGAGGACTGAGTATACATCATGTAGGTATGGAGTGGGATCAAATGAGTTGGGACAAGAGGTGGATTGGGGAATTTAAACATTGATAATATCTAGAGGACAACTTTGCCATACAATACGAACTCCTATACATTCAACAACATTATCATTGGGGAGGGCACTAAGCTGAGTTGGAATTGAAGATTTTACAAAAGGTGACACGCTACCAACATGTGATGAACGGGGAGTGCGATAGGATGTATAGCCGGGAAGGCGGGGCTGGGAAGGGGAGGACACTCTAGGTTTGGTCTCCTGCAGGGGAATGGCATCAGGGTGAAAGCGTTCAATGTACAAAGTGAGTTCCATAAGGTTGGCATGCAAGCCCTTGATATTAAGTTGTAAAATGTTCAGACTTTGAAGAGGAACCCTAGAAGGAGAGTTAGTACAAGATATACAACAATAGGCATCAGTGTAATCATTGTAGGTAGTTAACCCTGAACACTTGAGGTGTATTCAGCCTAGGCAGCCACCGCACTTGATGCTCGCATGTTGTGCCGATAATCAACAGTGACAGCATTGATATCGCGGAGTTTTCTTGCTCGGTCCAGGGTTCCTCTCAACGCCAGCTCGTAACAGTAAAATAGGAAGGAGCGCAGAAGCCAGCCATCTACACTCCCACACAGAAAAAACTCGAGGAGTTGTGGACGTTCGTTTGATGAGTCTTCTTGATCTTGGTAGTCGACTTCACAGATCCACCACGCGTAGGTTGAGCATCTCGGATCCACAACGTACTGATGACGTCATCTGAAGCTCATCCACTTTCCACGACGTCCTGCTGACGTCATAAAAATACACATTAAAGTGGTACAATGTGGCGGTTGTCGCAAGCAGGGATGTGCGTAATAGAAACTTTGTAATTCGTTAGTCGTTAGTCGTTCAACCGGCCAAAACCCTCGTTAGTCGTTAGTCGTTAGTCGTTAAAAATCTAGGCTTTAAAAACAAGCACAGTTGAGACAAAAAAAGTCCTCATGAATAGAAAAAAGGAAGGCATGAAGAGATGTATGTTTTCCAAAAAATTCATAGCCATTAAAGACACAAATCACTCCTTGTTAGAGAACCTTGTTCAAACTGCGAACGTGCACATTATTATACATAATTAAAAATATGCACGGAAGCCTAATACTCGAGGCTGTGTGTTTATCGAATTTTGTCATTTTTTCAATAAGAAAAAATGGGAAACGGAGAAATTCTTGAACTCTGCTCTTTTTTTTTCAGTGCAAAATTTGCCATTCTGCGATAGAATGATGTTATTAGAGATTTTCTCCATGGTGACAACACGGAGAACTGCACTGATTCTGCACTAATTGTTCTCTTCCCAGCGTCGCGCGTTGAGTGCGCGCGTGGTTCCAAGCTTCCTCACATAATAGGGAAAGGTGGGAAGAAATTAGCACCCAAGTGAAAATTTTACACCGAAGAGGTCCCAGCCCCACTTTATAGAAACCCTATACATCGAATTTATGACTGAAAATCGGAGGACGGCACCTTTAACAATCTAATCACCGGATTCAGCTACCGTCGTTGGGCAGTTGTGGCCTGCAGGCACAGCTCCATATTATCACCTCTGATAGTGTCCTCTGCGAAAATCTCCGCTGGAGCCGGACAGCGCCGGAACCGGTTCAGTGAGCCTACCATAAAGTCGCGCGAGTCGCATAAACGCCGCGCCTAACCTTGCGCGACGTTCGGTGGGGTCATAATGTGGGGGTTCCAGAACTGCGAAGCAGTGTCAGTAGAAATAATGAATACTGGAGGGTACGGTTATTTTGTACCATTTACCTAGAACAACCAACAGGGCAATTTGTATTAATCCTGGCGTAAGCCTTGGGTTGGAGCGCGATTTGAATGACTATTGGCTTTCTAACGAATTTTGGGATTGCTTACGAAAATATTTTTAATTCCGTTAGTCGTTAGTCGTAACACCCAAAAAGCCCGCTAGTCGTTAAATTCGTTAGTCGTTAGTCGTAATTACGCACATCCCTGGTCGCAAGGCATTTTCCTTGTTTCTAACGTGTTGCGATACTTATGCGTCGTACGAAATACAAACATTTTGCTATAACTAAGGGCAAAATGGTGATTTTGGGGTCATACCAAGTGAACCACCGTTTTCGTCGTTGTAGAAAACATAGAAACTCTCCGCAATGTTCAGAGCCCCTATCCAACATATGATACGCCTAAATCGTAGGTGTTGCTATACTTATGCGTCGCAGTGTATGAGCGTCTCTTTGCTGCTTGTGCTGGCCCACAATCAAAGATGCAGAACCTAAACTTGGTGTAACAGAGATGCAAATATTGCTGTGGTTGGCCCGTGTCACCCGCCTAGGCCATCTAAAACGAAAACTTTCGGCTACGTTTCAGCGTTGCTTCAATCACTGAAAAGCACCTTGTAACTTGAATGCGGTGGTATGGTTACGTTCTGCGCGCTGAAAACAGTCATTATGCCTCACATTCTCTGGGGACTCGCCCTCTTTAGAATGAAAAAAGAAATAAAAATAGCTTTGGAAAAAAAAACTCCCATAAAAGGTAAAACGGACTATCAGTGCTGATATTCTACTCCCAAAAGGCACAGGTTTGAATGCTAACTATGGATCTTTTGAATAAATGAAACCCCTAATACTGCAAATCATCTATGAAGGGAACTACCAGCAGGATGAACGATTCTAGATAGCTAACTTCACCCGAAAAAACAACTTTTTGTGATTTTTGGAATCGGTCTTGCTACACTGAACCAAAATAAGACTACCGAGGTCAACTCTTCAGTCACGCCTGTGATTGCATGCATCCAATTTGTGGGAATGTGTTTTCGTAATTCCTTCCTAAACATTCCCGAGTCTATGTGACGCACCAACTTTCAGGCACTGCTTTTCCTTCTATTTGCTTCAGCGTATTCTAAAACCCTTGTACCCGTATTCAGTACAGCAAATGGGTTGCTCACGATTTTTCAAGCAATTTGGTTGGAGTGCACCCCTTTTCATAATTATAGGTCCACTTAAAGAACACAGCTCGTATATAAATGACCAACCGTGCGTCTTGACGAACGAGTTCCTGAGTAGTTTAGAAGCACATGACTAGAGGAAGCGTTTGACTGGCGAATGAAGCTTGTCAGCCGAGATGGGAAGGGTATCTGCCGACTTTTGCCGAACTCGGTCATGAGCCTCATAAAGGTGCGCGCTGGCATTTCGCTTTCAGAGTCTATTTAAACTTTGTGGAGGCCTGTCAATCGTTCCGAAATCTTCGCTAGAGATAAAGATACATGGACTGATACTCCTGCAGTGGCTCAAGGACCTTCGGCTAGGAGGCTATTCATACTACGCCAGCGCGTCGTCACGCACGTGACGCGCGGGTGTGGCATTGGAATATGAATACCTTCTACGCTCGTGACGCGCTTGTCTAGGCTGTGCGTACTTCAGCGGCGACGTTATGGCGGAGTGGTTTCAAATGGGCCTTAACTTCGCTGAACAATCAAAATCTGTATAAGCGTTAGAGGATCAGGCATTCAAAGGCATTGTTCACGATGATTCTCGTCCCCCAGTTTTTTTTACATAAAACAATGCGTTGGCCCCCAAGTGTTACCAAAATTACGAAGAAACGGCGAGAAACGCATTGAAACGTCGTATTTCAGTAACATTATTCTATAACAAGGACTAGTTGTCCGGTTGAATGAACATGTTCATCTCTGGCAAATCGGGGGACTCTCCCGCAGAAGGTTTGTGAGCGGGTCTGCCGCCTAACACCCAGCGGGAGAGTCACTAATAAAAAAAGGGGGCGTCGCCTGGGTGGTGGCCATCGTGTATCCAACACCCCTGAGGAGGCGGGAGAAAGGAGGGAGGGCAGGGTCCTGATTGGACGCAACAAGGGGCTGGCCCGTATTGCGTCAATCAGGAACACCTCGCTCCCCGTTTCGCCCGCCTCCTCAAAGTGTTGATACACGATGGCCACCACCCGCGTCGCTTGGTTCGGGACTCCCGCTGAGGAAAAACGGTTCCGCGGGAGAGTCCCCCGATTTGCCTGCTGTGTCTGTGTGTATGTTGTAGCGTCGATTGTCTCTGCGTCTCGTCTAGTTAGGCATTGTCTTTCGCTGAGGGTCTGAATTCTCATCGTTCGGCTGCTCGATAGGAGTCTCCCGCCGTGCCTTTAACTAGTGGTTCGATCGCAATAGTGACGTCGTAACGAGCGTCGCAATGCTGCACTCCCGCTGACCCTTGTCGTATGACTCCGCGTAGGTCTGTGCTCCTTTTCTCCTATCGGGAGTCCTACGCGGAGTGTCCCCCGATTTGCCAGAGATGGTGGTTGTCACCGGCGGAAAATTGGGTCAATGGAAAATAGAAGAATATTTGATGCAAAGCAGTATTAGTAGGGGTCCGAAGCAATGAAAGGAGCAATAGAGAGTACAGAATCACAAAGGACGGGTCCACAAAATATTTCATTGTCACAACAAACAGTTCCTGTGAGACTTAAGAGGCGGGGTGATATTAAAGGATTTCTTGTACTTCTGGTGCGTTTTTTCCCAATTCCTACGTCATTATAGTTCTACTCGGGGGCCACTTAATCAACATAGCGAATAATCGAACAATTGAAGATTATCGTGAACACTGACGTGTCTCTATTTCACATATTACCTCAAAAGTAAGTATGCTTCGTTCTCAATGTGCACGCGCCACAGTCTTACTCCGCTCCATCCCAGTCAGCTCCGCGAATATATTTTCACTATTTGGCGCATAGAAATGCGCTAACTTTTCTGAGGTGGTCTTTAAAATTTTTTGTTTCGCAGATTGCTGTATGCCAACTAACAAGTGACCACGATGTTGATAAGAACTTCGAAGTTTGTAAGGATATGGTCGAACGAGCGAGTGCCCGAAATTGTAAGGTAAGGAAATTTTGCTTCAAAAAAGAGGCTACACATGAGAGTTGGAGTTTAGGGTGATTTAGAAGTTGCCTCGTCGTAGCGCTGCTATGAATACTGAGTACGGTCGGCTAACGATCTTATAGCAGATGCGTACAATTCTTCGTTGACTAAAGAATCCAGGCTGGCTTTATTTTTGACATTATCAATAGTGTTTTCATTGTCCACAAAAATCAGAACTAGTTAATGTTGCGCTAGTTGGTATTTCCGAAGGTTTGAATCTTGTCAACACATCTGAATTTCTCACGAAATCCAGTTTGTTATAGCGATTGAGCTTCATCAAAATCTGGCATATGTACGGAAGGATAATACTCGAGAATAGTTTGTAAAGCTACATGCTAAGAGATCGACTTTGCGAAGATCTTCATGGTCACTCTCCGTGCTGTAAAAGGTCCTCCGGTGGACTGGCATCTATTTCTTTTGAAGATAGGATGACATAATATCCGCAAGAGATGCCTGCGGGTTACGGCCCAGCCTGAAGCAGTCTAACAGAAATCCTATCTGGTCTCGGAGGGGTACTGCTCCTCGTCTGTCTGATTGCGTGCATTTTTGCGAGAAAAATCACGGCTAGGGTCTTTGGACAGACAGGATCTGGTAAACAAGGATTAGAATGTGGCCACATATGTTCGGCAGTAGAGTGAGGACTTTTTAAAAAGAGACCGAACTAACGAATTTCGAATAAATTCGTTCATTTTTTATTCCGAGCGAACGAATTTCGAATAAATTCGTTCATTTTTTATTTCGAACGAACGAATTTCGAATAAATTCGCTCATTTTTTATTTCGAACGAACGAATTTCGAATAAATTCGTTCATTTTTTATTTCGATCGAACGAATTTCGAATAAATTCGTTCATTTTTGTTTCGAACGAACGCATTTCGAATAAATTCGTTCATTTCTTATTTCGAACGAACGAATTTCGAATAAATTCGTTCATTTTCATCCCGAACGAACGAATTTCGAATAAATTCGTTCATTTCTTATATTCAGACGAACGAATTTCGAATAAATTCGTTCATTTTCATTCGAACGAGACGAATTTCGAGATAAATTCGTTCATTTTTCTTCGAACGAACGAATTTCGAATAAATTCGCTCATTTTTTATTTCGAACGAACGAATTTCGAATAAATTCGTTCATTTTTTATTTCGATCGAACGAATTTCGAATAAATTCGTTCATTTTTTGTTTCGAACGAACGCATTTCGAATAAATTCGTTCATTTCTTATTTCGAACGAACGAATTTCGAATAAATTCGTTCATTTTTCATCCCGAACGAACGAATTTCGAATAAATTCGTTCATTTCTTATTTCGAACGAACGAATTTCGAATAAATTCGTTCATTTTTCATTCCGAACGAACGAATTTCGAATAAATTCGTTCATTTTTTATTTCGATCGAACGAATTTCGAATAAATTCGTTCATTTTTTATTTCGAACGAACGCATTTCGAATAAATTCGTTCATTTCTTATTTCGAACGAACGAATTTCGAATAAATTCGTTCATTTTCCATTCCGAACGAACGGATTTCGAATAAATTCGTTCATTTTTTATTTCGAACGAACGAATATTCGAAATTCGAATATTCGAATGACGATTAATTTAAGCATCCATAGCAATATCGCGCAACTACGAAGTGAGCGGCAATAACAAGTTAAATTCTTCTTCTAAAGCTTTATTTCCACCTACAATTGGAATTAATAAGGCACGACTCATCTCTAAACCTGTACGGGCTACAACGCAAAGAATGCTACAAAATCAACTTTTCCGAGCTAGCTTAGCCTAAGGAGGTTATTCGAGGTGCCTAACTAACTTTGCTTGCCCCATAAGCCAGCCAGATTGGTGGAGCCGAGCTCCATAGTTATCTCCATAGGGTGCTTTCGCCTCTATGGTTTAAATGAGAGGCGCAGAGTTCTGCTGGAGCCAATAACGGGGCTCGGCTCCACCGACCTGGCTGGCTTATGGAACGAGCAAAGTTAGGAACCCGACATTCGACGCAGAATTTTACGTAGATTTCAAAAACAACCCTCACCAGGTTAAAGAGTTATAGGCGAAAAACCGGTGTTTCGTAGAATGAATTAGGCTGAAGGATCGAGAAAATATTTTTCCAAACAGGAAGCGCAAGTTGACGCAGAATTCTATCTCCAATCACAAAAAAGTTATGGACGAAAACCGGCAGTGACACCCACCTAATCTTGAAAATGACTTGCATGAGTGTTGGGTCACTTTCATTCTTTCTCGGAGCGGATACTGGGGGAGATCGGAGTACGGGGCGGGGTTTATTGCTCCGTCGGCCAATCGACAGACGTCTCTCCACCCCTTAAGACGTGGGTGATTGGTCAACGGAGGGGTAAACCCCACCCTTTACTCCCATCTCCCCCTGTTCCTCGATGCGTTTCACCGGTTGTCACCGGTTTTCCCAATGATGGAGGTTCCCCCATCACCTGCCTAGAGGTGAAGGTTGGTGGAGTACACGGCTCCACCCAACGAAGCCATGGTTGGTGTTATCATTGCGCAGCGGCATGAAAAAATGTGCGTGGCCAAGTGCGATTGCCATGTGGCTTCCCCCGTTAGAACCATTCTAGTAGCCTCATTAGACGGTGTGGGGAAAAAATTAGCTCTTGCGTTCGGGGAAAATGGAACAATGGAGTAATGAAGAAAATGACATCAGTCTTGAAAGGTATGTCGATTCCTTCATACATTAGAGCTGATTTTCATATTTTTTGTTAAATCAGCTCGGGTATTCAAATTGGAATAACGTTCGAATATTCACCTCTGCGAATAATCGAATTTGAATAATGTTCGAATATTCACCTTTTGCGAATAGTCGAATTCGAATAATATTCGAATATTCACCTTTTGCGAATAGTCGAATTCGAATAATATTCGAATATTCACCTTTTGCGAATAGTCGAATTCGAATAATGTTCGAATATTCACACTTTTCGAATATTCGAATGTTCGAATAAAAGTTCGTTCGAAAAATTCAAATATTTATTTGAACTCGATTATTCGGTCCTCACTCTATTCGGCAGTGTCATGAAAGGGACTCCGAGTTCCACAAGGCTCTCGTCGGAAAGCGCTGTGGCACGCAGGTAGTTGGCATGGATTTCATTTCATGCCTGTGTTAGAGCTGCATTCAACAAGCCCTATTTTGGTGTTTTGGATAGAAGACTATTCTCTCAGAAGATCTGCTGTCAGAGAAACCCAGTAAAATCCATTCGGATTAGTTGAGGGGCTAAACATCTTTGATCTAGAAGCCGAGACAATGTTTTTTTGCTGAACCATGAGAGGAGGCTTTGACTGAGGCGGGGCGAACACACCTTTATAGGGACTTAAACTTACTCTGAAATTATAATTTTCAGATGGTGTTTTTCCCCGAGTGCTTTGACTACGTTGGTCGAAACAAAGAGGAAAATATTGCTCTAGCAACAGAGGAATGTGGGCCTGTAATGGATCGTTTCAGGTCTCTATCATAAGTATTCTCTCTGTCCATCGTGACAAGTATTAAGAAGAAAGTTGACTATCTGGTCCTTGCCCACATCCTTCTCATTTATAGGTCTTTAGCTAGAGAACACAGTATGTGGATATCTCTTGGAGGGCTACATAATAAGGTGAGCGTGTGGTTGGTGTTCTGTGCATGCTCATACCTTCATTCATAGCACTCTCAGGATCCATCTGAGCCACAGCTACCTTGGAATTCTCATGTTGTTATTGATAATGAGGGAGAGACAAAAGCGTTATACAACAAACTTCATCTCTTTGATCTCGAAATCCCTGGAAAAGTGAGACTCATGGAGAGTGAATTCAGCAAAAGAGGAACCAAGGTCCGTCCATCCTTTAGATTTTCTTCAATAGTACGGCATACTCTGTGAAGATCAATTTTAGATGATTCCCCCTATAGACACTCCGATTGGAAGGCTTGGATTGTCAATTTGTTATGATCTCCGCTTCGCTGAGCTGGCTCTATGGAATCGTTATAAAGGAGCAGAAATTCTCTCTTATCCATCTGCTTTCACAGTAAATACCGGCCTAGCTCATTGGGAGGTGAGGAGTTTTCTCTGTCTCTCCTAGCAGCTCATTTTCAGACCTACACTCAGCAGTGATGTAGTTGCCAATTGCATCACGAGTACCATATATGAGCTGCAATATTCTGGGTCATGAATCGTGAAATTAGGAAAATCATACAAAAGATAGAAGTTGCGCCATTTGGCAACGCCTTTATCTGAATACAAGCAAATATTCCACGTTCGACTTTCAATAAATCTCGGCATGATATGGTATTGTAGTAGCACTTGATTGAGCAATTGTCCGAGATGATACAGTTTTATTCGGCTAACGTTTCGGCGTTTTCGCCTTCGTCGGAGCCTAGAATGCGAAAGACACATAAGGATTTAGCCGACCAAGCACTATTTCACAGCAAATATAGAAAGTCTTCAAGAAAATAGGCGAAACACAACGTCGTAAGGCATTTTTAAGAGTACTAACCTTCAGAAAACAGACCAAGGCCTGCCAGACACCCTCAGTTGAACTCAGATGGCGGGTGAATGAGCGGGACCACATCAGACCACCCACCTCGTTAGCCTTCAGAAGGCCGATCAAGCCCATTGGCAAATCAAAACCCACAAAGGTCAACAAAGGGGCTAGTTCTTGAGTGATCACGCCACATTCGTCCTTTCTGTTAATTTGCGGATTTCTGGAGTTTATCGAAGGCCTCCAGAGTTCTGCGAGCAGCGATATCTGGTTCCCGTGCAGGATCGTGACACCTACATTGAAACGGCTGTTTTCATGCACGCGCACCCAGTGTTCCCCCAATGGGTAGAAACCTTGGAGTTCTAAGGCCATCCAAAGTGCTCTTTAATCCTTACACAAAGATGCCTGCTGGTTTCTCCCATACTCCCTCCTGCACATCTGACAGGTTATCAGATAGACCACCCCTGTGCTCATACAATCGCCTTCCTTTCCATATGGGCAAATTACGCTGATGCCGTAGTGCAAGCGCGGTCATATAGCGGTTCCTGACCAATTGTCCCTTAAGGTTTTGGGGCGGACTCTCGATCCAGCTGGACCATGCCCTGGAGGTCTGCTTTCCGAATACAGGAGCGTATAGCCGCGCTTGCAGCTCATCAGAAATGAAAGGCGCACAAAACCCTATTTTTGACTGCTGCTCGACATCGCTATTTGCTCCGGGGTGGTCGCCGCCTAAAACGGTTTAGACATCTGGTAGGATAGCCGTTTTCTTGAGCGATGCGCTGGGCCATTTTCACCGAGGCGGTCTTCTGCGCGCTATCTGAGGAAACTGCGATGGCCGTGCGGAACATGTTTTTGATGATGGCTTTTTTGGTGTTTGTGGGGTGAGCAGAATTGAAGTGGACAAGGATGTTTTTATTTGTTGGTTTGCGGAACCACCTAGTTTCGCATTCCAGGCTCCGACGAAGGCGAAAACGCCGAAACATTAGCCGAATAAAACTGTATCATCTCGGACAATTGCTCAATCAAGTGCTACTACAAGCAAATAGTTTTTGAGAGAAGCCTCACTCGTGAGTGATCGGAAATATACAAAAGTTAGTGGAAATGGTCTACCAGGGCTGGGATTCATCAACGCTAAACCGGGGGTCCCAGCAGGGTTTGGTTGTAAACGTTTGCGAACCAGCGATTCATCATCGCTAGGTTTGGTCGGGACTGGGCTACACCTGGGTCCTATGTAACGTGGTTCGGTTTGGTCCCAACTGGGGCAGCTAACCACACCGAACCCTGCCGGGACCCGGTGCGTTCATGAATCCCGGCCCAGGTTCCGCAGCGGCTCCTGGTGGGCTATTTCTCGGCTCTTTCGCGGCTGTTTCTTAGTTTTTCAGGAAACGGACACGAAATGGCCGAGATATAACGAGAAGTGACCAAAAATAACCAAGACACATCCGTTGCCGGGCCGCCATCGGGGGCCGCAAGAAAACCTCAAACTTGGGTAAAGGCTATAGAACCGCGAAATTCTCATGGTTTCTACGCGTGCTGGTGCGGGGCGGAAGCTGGAGAGAGGGAGAGAGAGCACGACAGACGGAGGGAACAGAATCGCGCGCCCCGCTCGCGCCATGGGTCGTGAGACTTACGACGTTTTTAGAGGATAATTGTACCGACGCAGGTGTTGCAATCCGAGTCATGCCTCTGGAATGCATCGTATGCTTACCCGAAGAGCATTAATTCTCGGCTATTCCGCGGCGAGCATTATTTGGCGGTTATTTCGCCACCAAAACTTCCAGAGTAGGAGGGAGAAACAAAAAAGATCGAGCCACTTCTGCATTGCACCATTTCAACCTCGCTCCAAAGAGCAGTTTTCCTATGAGGTTGTCGTGAAATTTTTCTCCCACTCTAAAAAAACAAAACTAATTTGTGTGTGTGCTATAAATTCCCGTGTCGGCTGGCCGGCTAGGTGCGATATACCTTTCAGAAGCGCGAATCCAACATTTTTTCAAATTTCAGCAGAATCTAGTGAATTCTTGTAAGACTTTTCAAAACTGACTGAGCATATTTCGAAGTTTCCGCTGATTTCTAGCTTGCAGCAAATCTGTCAAACCTGATATGACATTTGAATTCTGCGAGTGCTAGGTGGTTATATTCGCGTAAATTTTTCTTGGAGGATTCACATTTTTCAACAAGTTTCATGAATGTACAGCGGAGTGCTCCCTTTAAATGCTTCAGGCGTTACTTCGCGCTCGAGCCATCGAGACGCAGTGCTATGTGGTGGCAGCAGCACAGACGGGGAAACACAACGAGAAGCGCCTATCATATGGTCATTCGATGGTGGTGGATCCATGGGGAGCGGTTATAGCTCAATGCTCGGAGAGAGTCGGTAGGAAGAGGAATGTTCAGAAGATCGGCAGTGGTGCGAAGGACTCTTTTTAGATATGTGCTTTGCTGAAATAGATCTTGCGTATGTGGCCGAACTACGACAAATGCAGCCTGTTTTCGCCCATCGTCGATCAGACCTGTATTCCATTCATGTCAACGAGTTGGATGACGGTCAGGGCTTCAATATGTGTACTTTTATTGTATTTATTAGTTCATCCTGCACATTCCGCGTTGAGAATGCGGAATCGGGATAGCCAGAACAATTCACTCGAAGGCATCATACACGCCTGCAAACATGGTTGAGATAATAAGGGGAACAGGGGCGTACGGCCCCTACCGTGTTGTCAACGGCATTCATCGTCCTCACAGAAAACCACATTCTTTCTCAGTCCGATTTCTGATCGAAGTGGCGGTAGCTGAGCAAGATTGATACCTCACCGGAGGAACAGAAGCGCTACGAGAGGCGCATACAATCCAGGATGAATACTTTTCATTACGAGAGATCCTTGCATTCGAACACTTCTCTTGGAAGCATCCTATTTTCAAACAATTTTTGACAAAATAGAGGCAAAAGGGAAGGACTTCTCTCTTCTGATAATTTTATAGCGCACATTTCCGACGTCGCGATGCCGAATTACACCAAATGCACCGAATCAGACGCAAAGGACAGAACTTTGAATGCTATGGGTTTACAAAAGAGTTTTTCTCCAGAATTCGCAATTATTGTGATACCTCCTTGCCATACTGCTCTACTTCGTGAACCCACCAGCACAAAAGCATTGAAAATAAGACAGGCTCACAGAATGAAAAGTGAAGTATGAGTAAACATGCGACAATGAAGAGTGATCCAGCACCGCGCAGAAAAAACGTATGGCGGCGTTTTTTGCGCGCAAAAAGCATCGAAACGGCGTAACTCGCTTGAAGTATTGAACTTTCGAGAGTATTCCCGTTTTTCTTCTAGGAAGGCGAATGGGGTGGTCGTCTCGTGGCGCCATACAGTGATAAGGGCGGGCAGATGAGAGGAAAGGGCTAAGCAGCGGTATTGGTCGCCGAAGTGGCGTTGACCAATAGCGTTAATTAGCTCTGCTCTCTGAGAGACGACCACCCAGACGAATGCAATCATCTGTGGAAGAAATTTCCTTGTCTCTAGTATTTTGTCGAAAAGTAGCGTTTCCTCCAGCAGTTCCCATCGATCTTACGTCAAAACATGGTACATTTCTGCTTTTACACTTGAAACTCTGTGTGACAGCTCATCGCTGATAACACTAAACAAATTTGGAACAATTTGAATCGTGCGACTAACTAGGGAATGACATCTGGTTAGAATCGCCGTTTCCAATGAAACGCATACCAGCTGATGTACTCCCAATGACATTTTAAAATCTAAATTTGTAGTTGCTGAAGAGCTTGCTGAACCGAGTTACGAGCTGGAACCGGTACCATGAGTACTGTAGCCTACCACCATCTTCCACAAAATTGAAAACGGATCTCATTTTCTTGTTAAGCGCCTCAAATAACCCCCTGGGAAAAGTTCAAAAGCACAGTACACCCTCAGATACGAATTTTGAGGTTTTCATGTATTTTTGTAGAAGACCCCTCCTGTATAACACGTGCCAAATGCCAGATCTCATTTCCTTTAAATAAGCGAGATATAAGCGACCATCACAGGCCCGACCCCCTAACAGATCTTTGAACTCGATAGCGGCTCGATGGACGGGTGAATTCCAACAAGTCGTCGTTCTTCAGTCCATTACCGGACTGTCTCCTTATCCTGGCTTTCTCTCCCGCAACGATTGCGAATGAAGAGAAATACAGGCCTGAGACAACTCGTCCACCAATTTTTCATCCTAAGAATCTAGGTATTTTTGAAGAGCCATAACTCTGTTCAAAGGGGGTCTTGAAGGATCCTAAGAATACCACTGTGATCAGCGCGTGACTCTCTCCAAGGTAAGCATGGAATCTGAAAATCAGTTTCCTGGGAGTCCTGTGCCTTCAAGGGGAAAGAAGTTTTTTGATCTTCAGCGCCCCAAAAACGGCAAAAGGATCCCTTTTGCCATTTTTGGGGCGCCGGAGGTCGTATTTTTTTCTCCAAATTTCGCCCAGGGGACTTATTTGGGGCGTTAAACGCAAGCATGAGGTCCGCTTCCTGTTTATCGGACGACTAAAATAGGTTACGGTGGTTTTTAGGCCATTTGGACATCCCTCAATTTCGTCTGCAGTGGAATAGCGACCAACCCATCAATTTCCGAAGCCGACTAGGCGTCGTTCTACGGTTTCGAACTCATTTATTCATTGGAAATCTATCGCATCTATTGAAGGTCTTTGGTCCCTTTGATATGCTCGCGAGCAATTTGTTGAAGTCTGATAAATATTCTTTCCGGTATTCTTCCCGTTGTTCAATACAAAAAGTTTGTCGAGGGTCCGAAGTGAGTTACGCTCAATTAGAAATGTTTCTAAATTTCAAGAGCAATAATTCCGAGAAAATGCAATAAAAGTGCACCGCAGGGATTCGAACCCCTCCTATACCTGGTTAGAAGCGAGACGCTTGATCCTAGGCGCTATTCATACTCCTCAACGCTAGCGCGGCACGCGCGTTACGCGCGAGCGTGGCGTTTAAGTATGAATAGTTTCTACGAGCGTCACGCGTTGCGGAGGCTATGAATACTCAATCGGCGACGCCGTGGCGGAGAGGAATAAAAGGGCCATGACTTTTCTAAACAAGCAAATTCTGTGCACGCGTTCACCCTCACGATATCAGAGGATAGTAATGAAATTAATTATCCTGGAACGAAATGAAACTCAGGCGGATTAATTGTGAAAGGGCTGAAAAAGTCATTACGGTCTTCGCCGCCATGGCGGTACGGGCGTCACGCGCGTGCCGCGCTGGCGTTGAGTAGTATGAATGCGCCTTAAGCCACGACGCCTTCCGCTGAATTGCGATTGGCATGCGTGATGAAGAGGTCGCGCTGACTAACTTCGTACCAGAAGGTCTTCGGCAAAAATCGTATATGTTTTTGAGGACTCCATCACAAGTCAGATGACTGCTATAAGTTTCACTTTAAAAAGAGTTTTCGACCGGTGGCCGATCTATAGTAAGATGGATCGATTTGTATGTTTTGTTTGGTGTCAACAGTGATAAGCTGTCCGACAGTGTTTTTTGGGTATGAAAGCTCCCATATCTCAATAAGTCAGGTTGTTCATTTCATCTCACCCCCCATTTGGTAGTGCTATCACTCTTGCTCATCGCATCTTTCCTCACGTTCTATACACCAGCGGCGACGCTCTGTCGAAGCGGATTGAATTGTACCAGGCCGTCCAATAATTCCTGTCCGAAAATTTTCAAAATTCTACAATTTTCCTTAGAAGTGTTATAATATCAGGCAAGTCTAAGAATCTTCTAGAAGGTTCTCCAAAGTTCTACGCTAGGGATATATAAGGCGCAGTCGCCGCGTCTAGCTACCAGTACAAGCTAAAATGGAGCAAGGTCGAATTCGTACGTTCGTGTACTACGAGTGGCTGCTGGGCAACGACACGGGCACCGCGGTCGCCAACATCTGCAGAGCGTGCAAGGAGGATGCAGTGTCCCAACGCACAGTCAGACGCTGGTTCAATCGTTTCGAGAGCGGCGACACGAGCCTCGAGGACAGGGAGCTTAGCGGGAGGCCTTCTACGGTGGATGATGACGAAGTCCGTCGCTGTATCAAGGAGAAGCCGGAAGCCACCACCCGTGAACTGGTGACGATGCTCGGCTGCAGCAAGTCCACCATCCACAATCGACTCAACTTACTCGGCTACTAAATAGTTCTGGCCCGTTGGGTCACCCACCGTCTGACGGACGCCAACAAGCAGAGCCGCGTGGCCGTCTGCCAGTCCCTCCTCCTTCGTCCGCATCGCAAGGAGTTTCTCGAGGGCCTGGTCACTGGGGATGAGAGCTGGGTCCTCTACGACAACGTCGCCCGCCGTGCCGTCTGGATCCCGCACGGAGAAGAGCCGCCGACGACGCCGAAAGCCGACCCGCACCCGCTGCAGATCATGTTCTGCTGCTGGTGGGACACCAAAGGCATGCTGTACTTCGAGCTGCTCCCGCAGGGCAGGACGGTCACCGCCTCCATCTACACCCATCAGCTCGAGAAACTAGCCGCCGCCAGCCGAGAAAAGCGTCCCCGACGGGCCTCGGTCCACCTGCTGCACGACAACACGCGCCCACACGTGGCGAAGGAGACCCAGCAGAAGTTGGCGACGCTCGGCTGGGAGACGGTTGCCTATTCTCCGTATTCCTCGGACCTCGCCCCCTCCGACTACCACTTGTTTCGCCCGCTGAAGCACCATTTGGCCGGAAGAAAATTCACCAACTACGGCAACCTCAAATCCGACATCGCGGACTTCTTCGAGTCGCAGCCCCCGGAGTTCTGGGCGAAGGGCATCGGCGACCTGCCCAATCGATGGGCCACTGTTGTGGATAACTGTGGTGATTATATTGTTGATTAGACTTGTTTTTCAAAAAAGTTGAAAAAATTAAAAATGGTGAAATTTTCGGACAAGAATTATTGGACAACCTGGTATATCGTAAGAATCGAGATTAGTTTGAAGGCAATTTTCTTGCGGTTTTTTGGTTGTGGATCAACAGAGGGTGCAAGAAGAGTCAAGCCTCATTTCTAGAATTTTCGAAAAAGTTCTCGTATGAAAACTATGAGCTCCTGAATTTGAGCTATCTTCGACGATTCTTTCGCGCAGATCGTCAACGGAAACGAAATCTCTTGCTGTACAAGGTCTATTACAGGTCATCATCAGCTGTGGAGAATGAATAGGAGTTGTCAGATTTTTGAAAAATTTTCATCCCATCATTTTTCTAATTCTTTAATTATTCGGAGGATCATTCCTGCAGATTACGACCATGCTCATAAGATGCGGCTTAGTGGTTTCAGTCAAGAAAAAATGGAAAGTCAAAAAAAATGACCAAATCGGTCTGATTTTTTCGATTCACGAACGTTTCTGAATAGTGGCTTCCTCAAAAAACCTGTGTTCTTACATTTGGTTATGCACAAAATGATTGCGGTAGTTTTCCAATTTTTAGATGCAATAGACCTAGGGCCAAAGGTGGTGCTGTAACATTGATGGTTAAGCATTGCTTGTTTCCTACGCTCATTTTTAAGGAGAGTGTTCCAAAATCATATGAAATTCTTGCTTGTGATCTTAGCTGCTTGTGGTCTTAGCCTGAAAAATGGAATGCATAGGGTTACTGTGGTGTATAGAACTCCAAAATGTGATGCAGAACATAATGAACAGCTTGTCAAATGTATAAGCGATCTCACCTCTTGTGGGTATCCCAATATTCTCATGGGTGACTTTAATTATCCAGACTTAACCTGGAGTCAGTCCTCTTCTCAGATTTCTAGCTATTCCAGATTATTCCTTGACATGATCGAAAGTCACAATTATACTAGGATACTATATTATATTAACTACAATTATACTATATTATATTAATTATAACTAGCGAGACCTAGCGAAGTTTTCGCTCACAGAAACTTTTGCATGAGCCAACTACCTGAGACTGATTAGTTTGTTAGAACGGTGGTGACTGACTTCCGCCTACCCGAAAGTACTCTCCTGAGCAGAGCAAGGTGCCGTACATTTACAGCAGGCCGTGGGTATATCGAAATGTGGGATCATAAAGCAAAACATAAGAAGCCAGCGGTAAATCGTCGGTTGCTACCGGCACAAAATTCAGAACCCCTTCTGTACTTCCTTCCCTTACGTCGCTACCACTGCCCTTTCTTCCAATTTGTAAAGTTCACAAAGCGATTATTCTCGCTTTACCGTCTCTATCATGATAAGGAAAAACGCATTCTCATATTATATGATGTTTCCCTAGTTGACCAACATCATGCCCTTGTTCTCAATGAATGAAATTAGTAGGTGGTTGTTTATGTTTTTGTGGTGCAGATTTTGATAAGCTCAGACTTGCAACATATATAAAACTGGTTTTTGGAAGTTAGGGATTCGAAATGACTGAGCGGTTGCAATGAGTGGCGAACAGAGAAGGTGCGGAAGTGAAGCTGCTGCTTGTATCCCTAAAACTGGAAAAAATGTCGCAGGAGCTTCTGCGCCAATCTCAGAACGCGTCCCACGCTTCTCAAGATTCATATTTTCCTATCTATTTCTCTCCACAAAAGGTTAAGATTTAGCATTAAAATTGAAAACCTTTTTTCAAATTCTACACTTGGTTACGTCCTGCACACCCCACTGCGGTCCTGCTAACTTTCGATGACCTGCACACTCCCACCTCGGGACCTGTGCATTTTCTACGACGCCCTGCACACTCCAACTGGGGACCTGCGCACTCTCTATGACGTCCTGCACACTCCCGTTGGGTTCTTCACATTTTCTATGACGCCCTCCACGCTACCATTTGGGTCCTGCACACTTTCTATGACGTGCTGCACACTTCCGTTGGGGTCCTGCACATTCCTACTTAGGACCTGCGCACTTTCTATGACGTCCTGCACACCCGGGATTAGGGTCCTGCACACTTTCTATGACGCCCTGCACACTCCCGCTGAGGTCCTGCACACTTTCTATGACGTCCTGCACACTCCCACTGGGGTCCTGCACATTCCTACTTAGGACCTGCGCACTTTCTATGACGTCCTGCACACCCAATTAGGGTCCTGCACACTTTCTATGACGCCCTGCACACTCCCACTGAGGTCCTGCACACTTTTCTATGACGCCCTGAACACTTCGCTGGGGTCCTGCACATTCCCACTTAGGACCTGCGCACTTTCAATGACGTCCCGCACACCCGATTAGGGTCCTGCACACTTTCTATGACGCCCTGCACGCCCCACTGAGGTCCTGCAACACTTTCTATGACGTCCTGCACACACTCCCACTGGGGTCCTGCACATTCCTACTTAGGACCTGCGCACTTTCTATGACGTCCTGCACACTTCGGATTAGGGTCCTGCACACTTTCTATGACGCCCTGAACACTCCCACTGGGGTCCTGCACATTTTACTTAGGACCCGCGCACTTTCTATGACGTCCTGCACACTTCGATTAGGGTCCTGCACACTTTCTATGACGCCCTGCACACTCCACTGGGGTCCTGCACACTTTCTATGACGTCCTGCACACTTCCGCTGGGGTCCTGCACATTCCTACTTAGGACCTGCGCACTTTTTATGACGTCCTGCACACTCCGATTAGGGTCCTGCACACTTACTATGACGTCTTGCACACCCTCACTGGGGTCCTGCACACCTTTTATGACGCCCTGCGTTTTTTGCATCGCTAGACGACTCGCAGAAGTTATCATGACCCACGTCCAAAAGTGCGCTCCACGGACAAACTCGGTTGGCCCGAGGCACGTAAGAGGTGAGGCGGGCGCATTTTTGGTAATCGATAAATGTCGCACCCACCTAAATGTTGGTACCATTTCATACAAGTTTTGATCGGCCATTCCAAAGATATCGGGGACACATGCACACACACATACACACACACACACACACACACACACACACACACACACACACACACACACACACACACACACACACACACACACACACACACATCAGGACATAACTGCTTTAAGTATAAGGATTATTCTACCACTAGGTTTACACATGTTTTTGATCTTCTTTTCTGTAACGAACCAGGTATAGTCAACAAAATCGATGTGACCGCCCCCATAGGAAAATCCGATCACGCTACTATCACATTCAGTCTTATTGCTGAACATGAAGCTTCTCGTTCCATCACTACATTTGATTTTAAGAGAGCTGATTATGAACAGATAAACGCTTATCTCGATGATGTAGATTGGATTGGGTCTTTTCAAGCATCTTCTGATGTAGATGAAATGTATGAAACATTTATATTCATTCTAAAGCACACCTTTCACCTGTTTGTTCCCGTTCGCAAAGTCAATATTTCTCGTGCAAATTTACCGTCCTATTTGCTTGAAATTCATGAAGAAAAGGTGAACGCATTTAAAAAGGCCGTGGTGACAAATGATGGAAACGATGTTCAGCTTTACAAAGAAATTTCAGACCGCTTTGAGAAAAAGTTATTAGAATATAACATTTTGGCAGAAAGAAAAATGATAGTCCAATGATAGATCAGCCTTTCTCAGATTCCTCAATTTTCGTATCAATCGAAAGGAGGGTGTGAGCGTTCTCAGAAAATCTGATGGGTCTGTCGCCGTTTTGGATCTGGATAAAGCTGTGTTGTTGGCTATGAACTTCGAACGGGTCTTTACTCAAGCAGATACCAACGAACGCTTTTCAATCAATAGTGATTACAGCCCCATAATGCTAAATTCGGTAGTCTTTGATAGCTATCAAATCTTTGATTTGCTCTCCAAATGGCCAAGTTGTGCTTCTAAATCTCCAGATGAAGTACCCTTTCCGTTTATTAAAAAAGTAGCTGGTAATATCGCAAGGCCGTTGGAGTATCTTTTCAACCTGATTTTTTCTCGATCCGTCGTACCGCGAAAATGGCGACATGCCTATGTCATCCCTTTGAGGAAAAGACCTCCGTACGATGATCCACAAAGCTACAGACCAATAAGTATTACATCGATTTTCTGCAGATTGTTCGAAAAAATTGTCAAAACAAGGCTGGTCAATTATCTGGATTCTAACAACATTTTGTCTGATCAACAGCATGGATTTAGAAAATGTAAATCTATTGTGACCTTTATGCTGAAATCCCTCAACGACTGGACTTCAGAACTTGATGAGAAGAAAGACGTAGACGTGATATATTTCGATTTCGAAAAGGCCTTTGATAAGGTCATTCACCATAACCTTCTGAACAAGATGCTTCACATTGGTGTTTTCGGTCAAAAAGGCTCCGAGCGGAGTTCCGCAGGGTAGCGTCCTGTCTCCGATTCTTTTCAACATTTACTCTTTTGATCTTCCTGTTGCAATTCAAAACTTGGGTTTGAAATGTAAAATGTTCGCCGATGACCTTAAGATTTGTGATACGGTGAGGACCACCGATGCCTTGTGTATCCAGATAGCCATTGATGCCGTAGAAAATTGGTCACGCAACAACATGCTCCCACTCTCTGCCGCGAAAACTAGGGTTCTGCATTTGGGTTCCTCAAATCCTAAGGCAAAGCACAACCTTACCGGCGCCGACTTGGTTCCTACTGATTCTGTCAAAGACCTTGGTTTTATCATCGATACCAAGCTTACGTTTGATGGTCATTTGAAATTGCAGCCAGAGCAAAACACAGACTTTTTCTGCTATTCAGGGCTCTCAAAACCAAAAACCCTATTTTTCTTTTAAAAGCCTACAAAATGTATGTTCGCTCAGTTTCGGAGTATGGAACCTGTGGATATTTTCCAAATAAGAAAATCATAATCAGTAGGTTGAAAAAAATACAGAACAGCTTCACCAGAAAGTTATTCATTCGGTCGTTGGGATTCACCTACGCGAGTATCCCACGTTGGCTGATAAGAAACAGAATGCTTAATCTGGACTCGCTACACCTTAGGCACAGGAAAAATGATCTTATCATGGTATATAACATCCTCAGTCGAAGAATAGGTCTCAAGAGTAGAGATTTTTTCGAGTTAGCAATATCCAGAACGAGAGGTGAGCGGTTCAGAATTGTTTTTCTGCAGCCCCCTGTGAAAAAGCCGTTAAGGCGCGGCTTTTTCACCTATTGAGCTGGAATGGAGTATGTAAAGGTGAGCAGGGCAACTCAAATTCCGGACAGTCTTACCCGTTTCAAGAAACAGATTTCTTGTTACCTGCACTAGGGTTCATCATTGGTTTTCCGTGGCTATGAAGTTTTTTATTGTTAGTGAATACGGCTTTTAGATTCCTTTGTTAGGATTTCTTTTGTGTGCTTCCGCTATATTTGTTACTCTCTTCTTACTGTTACTTTTTTATTACCTTTTTTGTGTGCACTACACGTAATAAATTTGAATTTGTCATTTCAATTTCATCTCGCTCTGGAATTGTTATCCCACTGCGATTCCGTTAGATAGTGGAATGGCACGGCAAAGAAATGGACTGCTGGCTTCTGTGGATCTTATCAAGCCTAACCTTTCATTTTATTCCAGTCATTCTGTGCAAAAAAAATGCAAAATCCGCTTCTTGCATAACGGTTTTTTCATTTCATCATGCTTAATCGAGGGAATGAGACAGATTTTGTCGAAAATTTTCGATTTTTTTCTAGCCTTATACTACCCTACTGGGCGAGTGTGGGGCAGTGGCAAGAGGCGCCGTTGTCACGCACAAGGTCGAGGGGTCGATTTTCGCCCAAGATTAACCAAGCCTTCTATCCTTCCGGGGTCGGTAAATTAGTACCAGACTTGTATGGGAGGATAAAAACACTGACTTGAACGTCGGCTGGCCCCGCAAGTCACTGTATAGGTCCTATGCTTATTCAAAAAGCTTCTACGATTCTGAATGGAAGTCGAATGTGTGGCGCATCCTCAGAGGATGGATATACGCCGAGAACTTTATCCTTTACTTCATACGACTACGGCGCATCTTTTGAGCATGATCAATATCTACAGGAATGGTCCAGCACAAGAAAAATGAAAAAAAAATAATGAAGGAAAAATTTTCCAAATCTGATAGCGCTAATCGATGAACTATCGATGAGCTGACAACCTATAACGGCGCTTTTATATCAGGGAATTCGTTTCCGTTAGAGATCTACGCGAAACAATCATCAAAAAAGTTCTCAATTTTAGAGCTCGTAGCTTTCATGCATAAGCTTTTTCGAGAATTCTATAAGTGAGGACCTGGCTTATTCCGCATCCTTCATCCATCCATAACGGAAAAAATCGCTATTTTTATTTTCTCTGTCCCAATACATCTCGTATCTTAGGCCTCTTTCAAAGTTCGATCGCCGAGCAACCCGATGGGATGATAAACATGAGCATCGATCGAGATCGCGTCGCACGTCGATCTGTATTCAAAACATGTCATCGCGGCGATAAGCGATCACACTCTGGAAGAGGCCTTAGGCGAACGGCTCCACGTGCTGCCACTACTATTGCAAAATTTCTTTAGATGATTCTCCCATGATGTTCGATGATTTTCCGATTGCCGCAGAGTCGATCTTCTACAAATCCGCCCTTTCGTTTGCCTTCGTCAATCTGAAGCCCGTCTTGAATGGACGTTAGTACTTGATCTACATTCTTTTCAGTAATTTTTTTCTGACTACAAAGTCAGCTGTTCCAAATCCAGATGTACTGGTGTGTCCAAAGCGTATCTGCTTCCATCTCACCGAACTGACCGATGCTGAGACTGCCGATTTGTTCATTGTTTCCAAGAAAGTGCAAAAGATGCTTGAAAAGGCAAGTCGTTCTATATCTTTGCCATTGATATGCATGATTTTCGTGACGAACATGATTTTCAGTTCCATAAAGTCACCTCGTCGACTGTTTGCGTTCAAGACGGGAAGGAGGCTGGACAGACAGTGAAGGTCTCAAAATTTCATATTTCTTCTAAAAGAAGTAGATTTCGGATTTTCGTTCCGTAATTGGTGGCACTCATGGCTCTTCTACCTCTGGGCACCTGCAATGATTATTTATCCACCTAATTCGTTCAGTGAACGCATTTTCTAAACACAGGGTAAATATTCAAAGGAAATGGGCATTTGTGCTTGGATGTTAATGATGTAGTGAGTTTCGTAAAAAAACCCCAACTCTGCAAAATATATTCCGAGACTGATCTGTTGAAAAGGGTTCACGTGGGGAGAGTCTTAGCCATTTCACTTTTGAGGCTGCCACATATTAGGCTTGCGCTGCACGTAGTTGCTCTCACGTAGGAGGTTCAATCAGTGTCCAATTTCATTACGGGAACAGGGTGAAGACTCACCCATTCAGGCATTGGTTTTAGCCAGCATTTTATCAAAAAGGTGTCGCAGTACTCTTGTATTATCGTTCTCAGAGATAAATTCCGGTGCGCAATTGCGGACTACGGTTGTTACATCATGCGATACGTGAAAATCGTGCTGGGTCCAAGTGGTCCTAGCATGATTTTCACGTGTGGCATAATGAAACAGCCGTAGTCCGCGAATTCGGACCGAAATATGGCCCCGAGAACGACAGTAGACTCCAAATGAGTCGCAGGTGGTCCCACGTCTCCTGCAGTTCACACCTGTTCATGATGTGGTAGACATCCTACATACATATACGCGTGAACTCAACACACACGATTTTACTGTTACACCCTCATGAATGGTTATCGACAACCCAGTTGGACCAGAGAACAATCTGAATAAAGTTCGTTGCATGCCCGGCACAACGAAAGAAATGTTGCAGTTCTTCATCCAGACAATGTAAACGGCAGGGTCAGATGGTTCCAGAGTCAGGAAAACCGGACTTTGAGGCACTGCGGGACAAAGGCTCAAGAGAAAAGAGGGATTGGCGATTGCACGCGCTGGCTGGCAGTCTGCAGAATGCAGTACTCCATTCTCCTACAGAGACCATATATAGTAGCTCGTCTGCCTTGTGCCTTCAAATATGTATATGATGGGATCTGAGCTGACGGCACCGTCCGCCCTCGAAAGCGCCTTCATTTTTTTCGCGCTCCTTCCGAAATTCAGGTCTAGGTGACGACGCTCGATCATGGGACTTCAGATTCGCGTTCAGGGCAAAGTAGAGCCCTAGCTCTCAGTTATTTTCCCGGTAAAAAATTAGTTTGTGCTGTATCGCAGTGCGGCACATTGAAGTTGTACATGCCAGATGTACCAATAAACATGGGTGCGAATGGAGCAGACATAACATCGGCATGGATCGTGAAGAGACATCGCGTTCACTGTTGAAGGTTGGCGCGAATTCGGTGCACCTATGTTATAGCATGTGGCACCGAGTTTGCGCCAACCTTCAACAGTGAACGCAAAGTCTCTTCACGATCCTTGCCGACGTTAAGTCGTGGCTTGTAAGCGTAATCGCACAAAATTTTCCTAACAGGTTGATGGATTTCTCTTTTGTTTTGCATTTAGCAGTTCAAGGATTTCTTCTCTATATCTGTCACGAGTATCAACAATGACTTCTCTGCTCGACACTCATTTATTGTTTGTTTTCATTCTAAACTGCTTGTGGTTCTAAGGGTAATTGTAGTGGTCCCCTGGGTACGCGATTTCACGCAGACAATTTATCTTCCCATTAGCGTTTGAGTTTTTCACTCTCCGATTAGATGGATTGCTGAGATATCGTTAGGAGTAATTAACAACCTCGTCCGCAATGAAGCGAAGTGCAACGGTGATGAAGGCATCTAATTCATGTACATCTACAAATCATTCGGACAAAATGCCTATGGTAGGCAGTGGACTGTTCAGAAAAGCATTGAGTAACACTGTGAGCAAAATAAATATTTCATTGTTTTCGAATGACAGTTACATATATAGTCGTTACAGAATTCTTAATCTCATGGCCTCCTTTTTCAGCACGTCCACGTTCATGTGTTGGCTCGACGCGAAGGAGATTTCGGCTGCTCTCCGGATAACCTTTATCAAAACCTAGCAACTCATGACAAGTATGTGTATGTACTTTTTTTGCAAAAATCGGAAATTCAGTTGTGCGTGGAGAGCACTCAAAATAACTGCAAAGATTCAAAACGTTGTATGTAGTTTGGGTGATGAAGACGTTTGTTTTTGTCAAAAAAAAGGAACTTCTTCCGGAGGACTTCTGATTTTCTAACGAGAACCATGCATGGTGGTAGGTGAAGACACGCATCTTACAATGCGGCACGAAGAGCTGCAAAGCTCTGACAAGGGACGACCCCCCGCGGTAGGAGACGTCATGAAAAAAGTTCTTCTGAAAGTTGTGGGGGATGGATGGAGTAACACTACTGTATGTCGAGTTTTAGCTACATGTGGACAATCCGGCGAAAAATTGGAAAAACATGAAAAGCTAGCGGGCGCATTCTCTTCGACCGTCCACCATGGCTGTGCTTTCGGTTTTTTAGAAGCAAAAATTGGCTGGCTACTATATGTAACACCCATCTACCCCAATCTGCTTTATTTGGATCAATATGGAGAAAGTTTTTTTCGACTTTTTTTTTCGCCACATACTCACGCACCCTCGAACTCCAGATAATCGAGAAAAAAATTCTGCATGATCGAGCTTAGTTCAGTAGTTCTCAATGAAGGGTCAGCAGAAGTATTAGGCAACCGATTGTCGCCTTCTGAAAGTGAAAACTGCGGCCATGATGATAATTTTTAAGAAAGGATTCATCGCTTTGCTTCTTACAATGGCAATACTTTTTTTCTACAATGATTCGCTAACTTCTTTGATGTGCTCAAAAAAGGTGTTTTTCTATACTCGGGAAAAATAATAAAAAGTTCTACGATGTTCACATTACAATGTTTCTCAACGAACCCGAAAGGCTAGCACAAGAAGGTGAGAATAATAATTTTTGAATAAGGTGAGGAAATGCTCATTTACTACATGAATTCACGCGATAGAAATTGTAAATCCAATAAGATTGGAAAAAGCAAGTAAAAGTCTGAATGAGAAACCTCGCGGATAAACAGTCGAATAAATGCAAAACAATTTCTTCAGGAGATGCATTGCGGGAATCCAACCCGCAACTCAGCATCTTTTCGTAGTTTCGCATTCCCCATCGTTATCCTCTCTACCATCCCTGCTAGCTAACCATAGCAAATTCAATCGAGTGATACGAGAATGGAATGTACAGTGAGCTTGGAAACGGCTTATATCTCACGAATGGGCCAGAATCAAACCGTCAAACCTTGTATAGGGCAATTTTATTGTAACTCAAAGTGTGCCGAGCATATGAACTCACTCAGATGCTCCGAGTAGGAGGGTACAGGTAGTTCCAAATGTTCTTCTTGGAATATTGGAATTTCGAATAATATTCGAAATTCGAATATTTCGAAAACAGACTTTCGAATAATATTCGAAATTCGATTATTTTGAAGAGCATATTCGAATTTTTGAAATTCGAATAATCGAAATGCACAACTACCATTTCATTAGAAGTTCTTTTTTTTCTGATCAACCTTTGAAAGCACACTCTATTAAAGCACCATCTTAACCTATTCACTAGAGTGAGGACTTTTTGAAAAGAGACCGAACGAACGAATTTCGAATAAATTCGTTCATTTTTTATTCCGAACGAACGAATTTCGAATAAATTCGTTCATTTGCGTTCCGAACGAGCGAATTTCGAATAAATTCGTTCAATTTTTATTCCGAACGAACGAATTTCGAATAAATTCGTTCATTTTCATTCCAAACTAACAAATTTCGAATAAATTCGTTCGTTTTTCATTTCGAAGGAACGAATTTCGAATAAACTCGTTCATTTTTTATTCCGAACGAACGAATTTCGAATAAATTCGTTCATTTTCATTCCGAACGAACGAATTTCGAATAAATTCGTTTATTTTTTATTTCGAACGAACGAATTTCGGATAAATTCGTTCATTTTTCATTCCGAGCGAAGGAATTTTGAATAAATTCGCTCATTTTTTATTTCGAACGAACGAATATTCGAAATTCGAATATTTGAATGACGAATAATTTAAGCATCCATAGCACTATCGCGCAACTACGAAGTGAGCGGCGATAACAAGTTGAATTCTTCTTCTAGAGCTTTATTTCCACTTACAATTGGAACTAACGAGGCACGACTCATCTCTAAACCTGTACGGGCTACAACGCTAAGAATGCTACAAAATCAACTTTTCCGAGCTAGCTTAGCCTAAGGAGGTTATTCGAGGTGCCTAACTAACTTTGCTTGCCCCATAATCCAGCCAGATTGGTGGAGCCGAGCTCCATAGTTATCTTCATAGGGTGCTTTCGCCTCTATGGTTTAAATGAGAGGCGCAGAGTTCTGCTGGAACCAATAACGGGGCTCGGCTCCACCGACCTGGCTGGCTTATGGAGCGAGCAAAGTTAGGAACCCGATATATCATTCGACGCAGAATTTTACGTAGATTTCAAAAACAACCCTCACCAGGGGTAAGAGTTATAGGCGAAAAACCGGTGTTTCGTAAAATGAATTAGGCTGAAGGATCGAGAAAATATTTTTCCAAACTGGAAGCACAAGTTGACGCAGAATTCTTTCTCCAATCACAAAAAAGTTATGGACGAAAAACCGGCAGTGACACCCACCTAATCTTGAAAATGACTTGCATGAGTGTTGGGTCACTTTCATTCTTTCTCGGAGCGGATACTGGGGGAGATCGGAGTACGGGGCGGGGTTTATTGCTCCGTCGGCCAATCGACAGACGTCTCTCCACCCCTTAAGACCTCGGTGATTGGTCAACGGAGGGGGAGACCCCACCCTTTACTCCCATCTCCCCTGTTCCTCGATGCGTTTCACCGGTTGTCACCGGGTTTCCCAATGATAGAGGTTCCCCCATCACCTGCCTAGAGGTGAAGGTTGGTGGAGTACACGGCTCCACCCAACGAAGCTATGGTCGGTGTTATCATTGCGCAGCGGCATGAAAAAATGTGCGTGGCCAAGTGCGATTGCCATGTGGCTTCCCCCGTTAGAACCATTCTAGTAGCCTCATTAGACGGTGTGGGGAAAAAATTAGCTCTTGCGTTCGGGGAAAATGGAACAATGGAGTAATGAAGAAAATGACATCAGTCTTGAAAGGTATGTCGATTTCTTCATACATTAGAGCTGATTTTCATATTGTTTGTTAAATCAGCTCGGGTATTCAGATTCGAATAACGTTCGAATATTCACCTCTGCGAATAATCGAATTTTAATAACGTTCGAATATTCACCTTTTGCGAATAGTCGAATTCGAATAATATTCGAATATTCACCTTTTCCGGATAGTCGAATTCGAATATTATTCGAATATTCACCTTTTCCGAATAGTCGAATTTGAATAATATTCGAATATTCACCTTTTGCGAATAGTCGAATTCGAATAATGTTCGAATTCTTACCTTTTGCGAATAGTCGAATTCGAATAATGTTCGAATATTCACTTTTTTCGAATATTCGAATGTTCAAATAAAAATTTGTTCAAAAAATTCTGATATTCATTCGAACTCGAATATTCGGTCCTCACTCTACTATTCATCCCACGCCCGATTTGGGTTTCCCACATGGTTGGATGTTGTGAAACATTGCGTCACCGTACAAGCTGCTCCATCGGTGGGATAGGCTGGCTTGAACGGCCAGTTAATGCAAACCGTTTTTCTCTCGTTTTCGCATTTATTATGTAGCTGTCAGGCATATATGGACAGTACCAGTGTTTTTGCTTCCAAAACCCTCTCGTTCCAGAGAAACAGTTACTTGAAGTACGGACGGGAGCGATTGAGCTCACTAATTTACAATGACTACTCTAGGAGCATTAGCTTGGAGTGGTCTTCTTGGCAAATTAAGAGGATTTTGAAAACTTACGATTTACGAAATCACAAAGTTCAGTTACGTTCAACCCTGCGCTCGCGGCGCGGCACGTTCGATAGTATAGGATCGCACTACGCCGCGTCTCTCGGGGGCGGGAGTATAAACGACGCCCAAGGTCAATGGTAGGCATATATTGTCTTCTTATTCTTCTTTGCAGTCACGTCGAGAGTTTTGTCATAGGTTGAGGAACTGGGCGACCAGTAATGGATTCGTCCATAGGTCCATTGTGGTCAGCGTGGTTGGTCTCTCCGGACAGTTAAAGGCAGGGTTCTCGATAAAATCGGTTGTTGTGCTATCGCCGTAGAATGGTAGATCTGACCATTACAAAAGTGAAAATAAGTATAAAATTGGAGAAAAAACGCTCAGAAGAAAGTTATGGCTTGGTGTCCTCCCGCCCCCAAATATCGGGATTGGGGTAAAAGCCTGTTTCGTCAACTTTTGTTTTGCTTCTAAGGTAATTTCTGAACATTTCTGGAGACTACTGATTACTTCAACAGCAAAATAAATGTCGGATAAGCAAGCATCAATGAAAATCGCGTTAATTAGGGGGCCGGCCGACACCGGTAATTAGCCGTTATACTTTGTTTTCGAGCGTTTTCTCCGCGAATTTCCTGTTTTTTTCACTTACTTTTACTTTTGTGATGGCCTAATCTACATTTTTGTGAAGAGAGCTCAAAAGTCGTTTTTATCGCGAACCCTGCCTTTAAACAGATGTGCCGTATCGTGGCCTTGGCATCCACAATCTGGACAAACGTCCGATTTGCTGCTGTCAATCTTGCTGACGTAAGCCATAAGCATAGTAGAGTGACCACAGCGCAGCGATGCCAGGGTGCATCTGGCCCTCCTTCCGAGTTGAGTATATATTGTCGCTGCCATAAGCAACAGTCATGGCATTTAGCACAAATCGTAGCGGAGCCAGTATCGGAGCGATCGCGCTGGCCGTCGTGGGAACAGTTGTCGCGTGTCCGTCGCAGCGACGTGTCATGGAGGGCTGACATACTGCAAATGTGCCAATGGCTGTCGTTGCCACTGTCGTTGTGCAGTGCGCTGCGACAGCGACAGATTGAAAGGGCGGGAGGTGGTCGCTGTGCAGAGCGACGCGACCTCGTCTCGCAAAACTATACCATTGGTCCAACGCCATTTTCATACCTTTGCTGCCGCGTCAAATGCCGCTACCTAAGAAAAATGATAAAACGCGGCGGTGGCGGAGAAAACGTTCTCGATCGTTATTACCGCTATAGCGGCATTTGCCGTGCTTTACTGTCTCGTTACCAGTTCCGATCGCAAGTCGATTTCGCCCGCATTCTCATGTGGAAAGAAGTTAGTTGCCAACTTCCGGCTAATTTTCTAGTAATCGAAAAGACTGGCTTCATTGTAGCTCAAAAGCGGCATTTTCCGCGGCGGCAAAAGCGCGTAAGGGTTTTAAGCTCGCGTGTTCAACCTTGCCCCCCCCCCCCCTCCTAGAGTCGTGCAAGCGGCAGCAGCAAATTTGTCTAGGCTGCACCGTGGCGTAGTAATAGGTCTTGTGAGCGGCGCTAGGGTCTCGGCGCTTGGGTGCGATAAGGCTCTCTACCGGAAAGGAATAGTGGTTGTGAAGTCTCGCCTGAAGCCAAGCGTCTGGTGCTAAACGCGCGTGACATGCTCGCGGAGACTATGAATACGCCAGCGGCGACGCTATGGCGGAGCGGATTGAAATGGGCCCCAACTTTGCCGAGCAAGCAAAATCTGTACATGCGATCACTATCGTAGTAACAGAAGATAGCACTAAAATCAATTATTATTGAACGGAATGAAATTGAAGACGGATTAATAATGAAAATGACGAAAAAGTTGTTACGGCCGCCGCCATGGCGGAGCGGGAGTCACGCGGGTGCTGCGCTGGCGCTGAGTAGTAACAATAGCGCCTAACATTGTGGTAGGCTATCTTAACCAGTTCGAACACAATCCAACCCCAGGGACAGATTGCGCAGCCATCCTGATTAAAAATGGTTTCACATTAAGTTTGGTCCAGGTATAGTGCTTACCGTATACGGATAGCTGGTTGATTGCGAAATTTCCATGGTTTTCAATGAAACCCCGATAGCGGCTAAACTATTGTATAGCCCTTAACCCCTGGATAATGAATATCTAAGTAGTTATGCTCAAAGTTGACTTTGAAGCGAGTTATACAAAAAAGACGCGAAAACCCGACCTCGCTCACTTTCTGACCAAATCCTACGAGCAGTAGTGTAATTGTAACATATGAAATCATTCTCAGTATCTTTGCTTCTCCAGGAAGTCGAGTCAGGAATTCACCAATACTCGCCGGACTACGCACAACAAAACGATGTGTGACCAATAGTCGGCCCGTAGCGGAAATATCCGGAGAAAAATATTTAGGTTCAGGAATTACGACACTCAAAGAACAGCGAATGACAGAAGCCTTCAACACGGTTACGAGAATCATGTATACCAAACTAATGCCCTCCAGGGGCTAGTCCTATTACGGAGCGCAGAACATTAGAATTAGTGCTGGCCTAAAATTTCTATTTGACGGGTCCTGCCGCTAAGACCATGTCTAGCTTGCTACCGTGGTAGCCATGGCTGTTATATGAATCTTGGTCTCGTTTCCTCGGGGCACGTTAGGACTGTGCGCTCGGTAGGGGCGTCAGAGACTTCTGAATTACATTACTCGCGTTGAGCTTGATTGGCATATGCATTCGAAAAAGCCTTCCGTGTATCATTGCTCTAGCTAGTCGAAATCTGGACTGTGGGAGAGTGCAGCTTCTAAGAAGTTTTGAATCAAGTTAAATGTTACTTTTGAGTAAGTTACGTGAAGTCTTCATGCAACTTACTTTTATGTCTCAAGAAACTTACTTGATGTCGCAAGTACCTTTATGTCACAAGTAACTTACTTCTAGTATACAAGTAACTTACCCAAAAGTAACATTTAACTTACTCCTTAGATGCAGGTGACATTGATGTGCGACAATCGCGCACCCCTGAAGCGTGGTTGTCGCGGTCCACGGCAGAGGCAGCCTCGCCTGTGTCCACTACAAGGGCCTAATCTTCGCTAAGGTCTGCGGCGAGGAACCACCCTCCCCGAGGACAGCGGCGAACTCTCCCCCCCCCAGCTGAGAGGATACCCCTATCCCCCAGCGGTCAAAAATAAGTTGGCCTCCGGAGAGCGACTCCAAGTCGCCTTGCAGGGCCGGCATCAGAATGCCGAATGATGTCTCGAGTGAGGTGAGGCGCCTTATATACCGGCTGTACACGTGTTAAGCAAGTTACGACGTGACCATTCACTTGCGAGGATACACAGGCCAATGTAGACTCTGTTTCATTCCAAGTGAACTCATCTTTTCGGTTATCACAGCGCGGAGCGGTGGCTTTTTCGTCTAAACCTCCCTATCACTAGTTATATTTCACCGAGGCCCACCGCTTCGCTGCTGGTGATAATCGGAATCAACAGGCCACTACGGCTGTACCAGAGCTTAAGTTACTAGCGAGATTCAAAAGTCACAAGTATTATGGTTATGCCCATGTAAATTGCTTGCGAGTCCCAACCTCGCAAGTAACTTAAAAAACTCGGAGAAGCCACAAGTAAGTTGATTTTGCTCGGATATCTCGCAAGTAACTTGATTCGAAACTTCTGAGCTTCACGTTTACGACAATTTCAGTTTATGAACAACTAGGAAATTTCCGTGATTGTAAGCATTCGCAGTGTATATGAGTGCATCAGTTTGAGACGAGATGTCTGCCATTACACCGTTGTAGGAATTCATCGAATTGCATCGTGCATAATTGATAACTTCTTGCATTTACCTAACTATATCCAACGAAATGTCTGCAATTCGTGCAACTCCCAGCAACAATAGTCTCGTTCTGTGCAATAACTTTTCCGCGGTTCCTAAAGAAACGTATATCCACTGCCTCTGCTATATGGCTGCAAATCTCTGGAAAGAGGCGATCAACGTTTATGAAAATTCGCATCTATTCGTACTATGAGTTTTGAAATCCTCAAAATATATTTATGGTGCACACCATAGAATTCCGCCTCCCAGAATCCAGTGTTCACCTTACAATCTCCATTTATAAATAGGCTGAGTTGCAGGCGCGACTCCATAATGAACAGATGGATGAGCTTCTTCATTTTCAGAGATCCGCAAGTTCGTCCGCGAAGTCAGGAAGAGATGAGCGCGGAGGCAACTCTGTACCGGGAAGCAATAAAGAATCTCTGAAGACGAAACGTCTACTTCGGCCCACTTTCTCCCCGGTTCCTCGTGCCATGTTTCATTTTATGTGAAAATGCTGTGATTGATGATTGTTCGTGCTTCTAGGAATAAAATACTTCCCTTTTGGTGTTACATCATCGTTGAGGTTGGAGGTATATTTCCGAAAGGGACAGGTACTTGGTAATTTGTCATCGCCCCTGACAGGCTTGTCTGCGCCGAATCGGCCTCGCCTTTTTACATGTCCTAGTGATATATGTGGCAATTCGCAAAAGTACTTGTCAGTTCGTTGTGGTTGTTCATTAATTGGAACCTCAAAGTGCAGCGGTTTTAGCAACGCCAATGATGGTAACTGTTTCCCTTCATTGAGGCCACTTTGAGTGAAGACTGAATTTGCACGCCATTCGAAGATCTTTACTAACTTGGAAATTGTTTGAAGTGAGCCCTCCTTTTTCTTTGACTCCGAAATATCTAGGAGATTTCATTCTATTCCTGTGCCGCGAAAATTTCAACGGGAAGTTTGTACCCTAAATACAAATACTCTCCGTGTGATTTGTTGTTTTCGTCTCGTTCCACTCCATATAATTGTGAATGCATTCTTCAAACTGCAATCGCCTATGAGCTACAATTATACTAATCCCACTCGGACAGAGGGGAGACGTGAGATTCTTCTGAATGATTTACATTCAGCTTCGATGGAAACGCTGAATATGTACGGTTACGACGGCATCATCTGTAGTGGATTCCTTGAAAAAGGAATTGGATAGTGATTGCGCTCTGATTAGGAATTCGGAAGTTGTCTTTCCTATACCATGAACGATTCTCGTCGTAAAGAAAAGCCCAGTGAATGTCAGTCGGTGTAGCAACATCTACGCTTTGTGCTATTAGGTACTGTGCTTCTCTGGGCCAAATTCCGCTCCGCAATCGCGTCTCGACATGCTTTGCGACCGCCCGCATTCGAGTCGGGAGAGTTTCCAGCGCCGCAACCGCCGATCTGTTGACTCTAGATGGGGTTTAGAAACTGGAAAGTAAACTAAATTGGAGAAAACTGTGTAAAAAAGCCATATGGAGTGGGCTTTGGCGCTGGAAAGTCGACTGACTCCAGCGCGTGCGGCCGCAAATCGTGTCGATACGCAATTGCGGACCGGAATTTGGCCCAGATAAGCACAGTAGCCGTGTATTTGAAAACAATACATTCTCAGAGACATCCAACTCAGAATTCCGAGCAATCATGAAGGTGTCAGGGGCGGCATGCATGAACGCAGCGAACGGTGTCAGGGAGCCGCTCCGCGTGCCATGCGCGGAGCGTCGAGCAATGGGGCGGCCTCGAATTTTGTGGCGTGTATTGATGTGCCTGATTTTCGGGGCCGCCCCGTTGCTCGACGCTGCGCGCATGGCACGCGGAGCGGCTCCCTGACACCGTTCGCTGTGTTCATGCATGCCGCCCCAGGTTGTAAAAGCAGTGGTCGACTTCTGACTTGAAAGCCTCACAGTTGTAAGGCTGTCGAAGCTTCTCGAGGACAACAAACAGGCTAATAGCTTGAAAGTAGTTGGTTTTGAATGAGACGTTCTGGCGTTTTAGAGACGGTTTTTAGTTTTTGAGTTTTTCTTTCGAAGATTGAAATTGCGTTTTATTGAACTCAACAAACATATTTCTTTAAAAATGATTTGGCGTAAAATGGCCTGGAAAAATAAAAAAGGTAGGAAATGAAGTGAAATAACCAAAAATACGATTTGGTGGTCATTCATTTCACAAGCTTCTCCGTTAAACTTATCAAAACGAAATCAAGCACGATATGGAATGGAGCTTTGCGTTCACCTATCTTGGCCTATGCTGATTCCCTTATTACAGCTTTCGAAAATGGCTTAATGTTTCCCTTGCGCGCTTAATTTTGTTTTGATAAGTTTAACGGAGAAGCTTGTGATACGATTGACCACCAAATCGTATTTTTTGGTTATTTCACGTCGTTTCCTACCTTTTTTTTACTTTTTTCCAGGCTATTTTACGCCAAATCATTTTTAAAGAAATTTCGAGATATTTTTCAATTTTTTTGACTTATAAGTAGCATTATCAAATCGTTACTTTTGCCAGGAAGCTAAATTTCCGAAAATTTCACACATTTGTTTCGAAGGTTCCCTTTCTGACTCCAATTTTTCTCTACGATTTCCATTCTGGAATGATGAAACATCTGACAGACGATATTGTCGTATGTGTACAATTTTTGAAACTTATGACCCAAAACGATAAAAATACCATTCACTGTCGCATTTCGAGCAACATGTGAGAACTCGATATTATTGATCATTAATATCTGATCTTGAATGATCAGAAGAATTTCCCGAGCAGGTGACTCAAAGCCATCAACAATCAAAAATCATTACGGCGTTTTGTGCAACAGGCGAAAAAATCAATATTATTCATTGGTATTTATCGATAATGACTGATGAGCAAAATTTCCCGACCAAGAAAACCAATCCCATCAGCAATCACCACTCCTGGCCGCATTTTGTGCAAAAAGCGCGAAAGTCGATAATATTGATTATCGATCGATGACGTGTCATGAGTACGAATTCTGACGAGTTCCTTACTTACCTCCGTCGACCTGTGTTAATTGGCTGCAGATCCGTCTCCACACCCTGGTCTCCATAGTCGTAGCATGCCCAAGCAGTTTTCGTACTCCACGGCTAATTTAGTATGTTAACCCACGATGTCGTGGTACCTCTCAAAGTTAAGGTATCAAGTTCAAAATGGAATAGGAGCGAGCTGCACCCATTTCCAGCCTCCAGTTCAAAAATGAGCTTCCTAGCTCATTTTTACGTGTAACCGCAAGATCGTGAACGCCGTCTGAAAAAAGGAGATTAACAACAAAAACGGGCGGGTTTTCACTTTTTACTCGAGAACCAGTGAACCGTTCCAAACCATTTCGGGGGGTATACCCAACTTTTTGCGCTCTTTTAAATGCAATTTAGCCCTAATTTCTACGTTTACTCTGAACGGAGATTTCGAAAAAGGGGTTGCGCGCGTGGTCGATTCAAGACCAAATCTGGTGCGCGCGAAGCGCGCACCACAATTGAAAAATCTCTAAAGTAATGAGAAGCAAGAGAACCTTAATCTTATTTGATGAGATGAGTGCTCTCTGATTATTCAATATGCCTACGAGGTTTCATCATGAATGCTTGTTTTATTGGAGAACCGACTCAGAAACCAAGCGAAAGATTTATGGTTTGTGTATAATATTTCGTCTGACG
Source organism: Aplectana chamaeleonis (assembly GCA_029168955.1). Lineage (NCBI taxonomy): Eukaryota > Metazoa > Nematoda > Chromadorea > Rhabditida > Cosmocercidae > Aplectana > Aplectana chamaeleonis. The sequence goes on along the minus strand of JAPDOI010000163.1, from coordinate 1,163,778 downwards.
CATGGACCAGGCGGCTGGCCGTGAAGTGTTGGCGGCATTACCTGCCAGCGTAGTCGCGTGCGGCAATCTACCGTCACAGCCCGTTCATTCACCAGACTTAATTGGTTACGGCGAATCTACCCTTGCTCAGGAGTGTGTCCACAGTTGTGATCCGGCAACTTTCGTTTTGTTTTCAATTGCCAATATTTCAGAAAACCTCAATAATAAGACAACTTGGCGTCAATCTGTCTTGCTTCATAGAGGAATCCCCCCCTCCCCCAGAGGAATACATCCTTTGCGTTCACCTGGAAACACGCTGATTGCGACAAATGTAACTCATTGAAAAAGCGCTAATGAGTTTTTCTCAATTCATAACAAGAAATCTTTACGAGGGGATCAGAAAGTCGAGTCGCTCAAATCATCATAGCGAGTCAAGTATGGGTTAAGGAAGCAAAGCAAAGTGAAGCCCGGCGTAGGTGAGTTACCCCAGAACAGTAGGCTTCTTGCGGGACTGTATTTTTCCTTCACGAAATCTTCTCGTTCGGACGACTGGGAAGTTCCATAGGTTAGCGGTCACTATCTCGTGCACTCTCCGGGTTTGATCTCTGATTCGTCTCGGGTCGGACCCTCTTACGTTTTCTCTCCATGTAGTCCCAAGTGAGAATACGTGAAGGGGAGGAGATTTTAATGTTCCCGGACTCTGCTTCAGTTGGAAGAGGTGAAAGGTAACAAAGAAAAGGGTTCTGACCCGGGATAAATCTGCGGGCGGGCCCTGTGAAAGAAATTCTGAGCTTGCGTGGCCGTTTGCCCCCCCCCCCCTCCCGAGAAGTGCACAATTCGCCCTGGGGCCGGATTCATCAATGTGCTAACCCACGGTTAGCGCTCCTAACTTACCAACCCAGCACCATTTCAGCGATTCATCAACTTACCAACCCACGCGCTGCTCGGTTGGTTAGTGGGTCAGCGCTACCGAAAGAGGCTGGTAAGCAGCTAACCAACCCAGTAGATATCGTGCACCACCGCTAAACCGCGCGCCCCATGGCCAATGTAAGCGTTGCTGGTTTTGAAACCATGCCAAGATTCGGTATCGATTCGTGTGGATGTATATTCTGTCAGCTGTTTCGTATTCTCTACCATTTATTCGACTGCAGCTACTATACTACTCCTCAGCGAGAGTACGTGGAGGGGAGTAGATTTTACTGTCCCCTAACTCTGCTTCAGTTGGAAGAGGTGAAAGGTAACAAAGGAAAGGGTCACAAACGCCGACCGCGTGGGCGAACAGTCTCGCTCGGACAGACATTATGTATACTTTTTTTGCCCCATGTACCTACAGACTCGTGCTCTGATAAAATTTGCCGTGACACGGCCGGGAACTTACTTCGAACCTTGTGCCTACCGCGAATCTACCGAGAACCTGCCACGGCCCTCGAATTCACCCGGAGCACCTCTGTTCCACGATATTCGGTTTGGAGGTTTGCGGCGCCTAGACCATACTGCAAATCTTTCAAACGTGCTGAGCGTTCCAGAGAGCCCGAACTATGTACAATGCACAAATCTGGCCTTGTTGTTGCGCTGCCACTCTCTCAGTCACCCATGTTGGCGACGCTTGAGCTCATTACACAAAAATTGATAGATTTCTCCCCGTTTATTAGAGAAAAGGAGGAGAAAAAAGGGACTAAAGACGAAAATAGAAATTTGTTGAAACTTGGTCTTGTGACAAAGGCGAAGTGCCCTAAGGCGGCGTTTGTATCTAGTTCCGACCGTCAAGTGACGCTGGGGATTCACATCGTTAACATTTATTATTGATTTCACTCCTTTGATATTACCAATACCATCGTCAATCCTTGGCCGTCCTCGGACACGCTGAATGCGCCAGCGATTGAGCGTTGTGCGCCAGCGTTCAAGCATTGTGACTCAGTGCTTCAGCGACGCGACGCTTGCCGCTGGCCGTTAGCTATGGACGGAGTCTAATCTGAGGAACGATTCAGCGCCAGCTGTTAGTGTTAGTGAAGTACGTCAACCTCTCTAGTACCCAATGCGAACTACGGAATTATACTTCATTCGGGCTCGGAATATATTTTTGAGTGGAGGAAATCCAAACATTGTTTAGCCTTTTCCTTTTCATTCCTCGAACACAGACTTCTCACCGACAAAAACCTTGTTTTGCGCGAATCACTGATTAGGTAACCTCGCATGGCTATCCCCCCACTTGAAAGATGATGAATGTTTGCTGGTCAACTCGGAGCCGCTCTTGCCGATTCTGAAATCAGATTTTTCTGCGCTAATCTGGAAATCAAGCTACAGTCTGTCAAATTTCACTAATTGTTAACCGACAACTGAACTGCTAAATCACGTATTGGTATATATCTGTTTATCATTTGTGATGTCATAGAAATAGATGGAACCTTAAAGGCATCGTACGCGCGAAAAACCAAATTCCTGTTTTTGTGTTATATCATCCAAGTGAGCCTTGATAAGGCCATTCACTTAGACTGAAGTCTTGAAATCGAACCAAAATGGAGTTTCTTACAGTTGAAAACGTGTTTCTGGGTTTGGGGGTTGGCCTTTGGGTCGATCATCTGTTACGTCCGTTCACCAACTGAGAAACGAAAGTAATTGATCAATAAGTGATATAGTACAAATGCGTGGAGTTTGATGAAATAAATAAGACGATTACGTCCGCGACCATCGACTGTGCCGCGATAGTTCCGCGATAGTACCGCGCCGGCTTCGCGAGGATGCAGCAGTGAACCCGCGTGGAGTACGATGTATTATCCTGTGTGGTAAAACGAAATTGTCGTCGGTTCAATTACCCAAGTTTGAGGTACATTCCGTATTTCCTTGGGCGCAAAAGCGGCGGTAACCTCTGTCCCTATAGGACAGAGGACGCAACGACCGCAGGTGCGTATTTTTGTTCTTAGGTCTCCCTGGTTGTAATATCATTTCTAAATACTTCATATCAGATACTCTCCCGGAACCGCTTCGGCACAATCGCGGAGCCGCGGCGGCACTTCCGCATCGTCGCTACGACTCCGCGGTAGTGCTGGCTCGGTTCCGCGATAGTGCCGCTTCGGTGCTTGTAGGCTACGAAGCGGCATTGTCGCGGAGCGGCAGCAGCAATGTCTCTCAGAGTATCGCACTTGAGTTCGATCCGAAGATGGGATTGTTTGGTCGTGAGGTAACTAATAGTGAAGAAAGAGCGAAGAAAAACGTTCAGAATAAGCTAAAATAACGGTTTCTAACGTTCAGGGCGTGGACGAGAATCATGGGCCCTACTATTTTCCACAAGCGCGCGCTAATCGCCAGATCAGGCGTGACGCGGCAGAGTTGCTTGGCAACTTGCCATCGAAACGTGTGCGGCGCCACAAGCTCGTCCGAATGGGGGCGGACCGGTAGGCGCGCTGGGATAACTTTCCGAACCGTTTTTGTCCCCGTTTTTGCTGCTTTCTTCGACACTATCCTCTCCAGCATCTGCCAACTTAGTGTTTTACACAACGGAAAAAGGCTATTGTGCGGTTGCGTATTTCCACTGAGCATACCGTAGGTCGCGCCATAATCGACGGCAAACTTGTAATCTTCTGCTGAATTCTGAAGAAAGAACTGCGAAAACGTTAAAAAACGGTGAATTTTTCCCTTACGCAAACATTACCAATTTACCAAAAGTTGTTACAATGGATACATGCAAGGCTAACAATAAAAAATTATTTGCTTTGTTATTTGTTATATCAAAATTTTTCTTGTTATTCTTGCGTGTACCTATGATACAGACTTCAGAGGCCGTATTCATGAAACTACGGAATCCTTCCGGGAGGGTTTCCAGAGCCAGTCGATGTATGCGGCGGGCGGACTTTGGACCCTCCCTGGAGGCTCCCGTAGTTTCACGAAAAGGGCCACAGGTATATATATGAATTTGGGTGAGGAGAAACTCACTGTTTTTCAAAGTTTCCAGTGTTTTTTTTGCAAAATTCAGGAGAAACACAAATTTGACGTCGATTATGGCGCAACCAACAGTATGACTAGTGAAAATACGCAACCGCACAGCGCTTTTCCGATTGCCGTGGAGTGTAAGACCATTTTGACTTGTTTTCGACGCTTCCGACATCGTATGCGTTGTGGTTCAGACCATATTGGTCTACATATAGCCGTCGCTATCTTAAAGGCAGTTTTTCGCGGTAAAATATGTTTCACTTCTTTTTCTCTCTGAGCCTTTCTCTGGAGTCAGAGTACCAGGATATACAGGCCATAAAACGGCCAATGTCTCACCGTCGACTGCGTACCACGCGCTGCGCGACCGCACGCGCGTCGCAAGCAGACGGGTTTTGGCCGCCGCGCGACGAGTTTTGGCCGCCGCGCGACGTTTCGGCCGCCGCGCGGCGGCCGAAACTCGTCGCGCGGCGGCTAAACCCGTCTGCTTGCGACGCGCGTGCGGTCGCGCAGCGCGTGGTACGCAGTCGACGGTGAGACATTGGCCGTTTTATGGCCTGTATAAGATAAATTTTCAGAAAAAACCCTGTTCCGGGCCAAATTTCGAGCCTGATGTTTCCAGTCTTTCAATGGTGAACGAGCCCATTTCACATTATCGGCATCGATGATCTCTGGTATCAATAATATCAGCTGGCTTGAAGTTGGAATTTAATCAATGACCAATTTCCTTCGGACTGGCCTGATCGAATATTATGTCCTCATCTAGTCAAGACATTGACTGAAGTGCTTGCTTTCATTGCTCAACTGTTTGATTAGTTGAATTTGCGTGTACTTCTTTCTGTAAACGTCAATGAATTTTGAATGCTCAGCGTGAGACTGCGATCTTTTTGGGCGGAGCTGTGCACGTGTACTTAGGATCTTAATAACTCTATTTCCAGCTCGTTTCTTGCCGTGGTAACCTTCGTGGTCTCTTAACCGTTTGTGAATCAAGCTGATTTCTGCGGTTTTTTCAACAACTTTTCTCATCGCGACCACTGCCTTAAAGGCACATGACACCCAAAAAATTATTTTTCAGATTTCATGTTTTACCTTGGAGAGAGTCACGCGCTGATCACAGTGGTATTCCTAGGATCCTGCAAGACCCCCTTTAAACAGAGTTATGGCTCTTCAAAGATGCCTAGATTCTGATGGTGAAAAATTGGTGGACGAGTTGTCTCAGGCCTGTATTTCTCTTCATTCGAAATTGTTGCGTGAGAGAAAGCCAGGATAAGGAGACAGTCCGTTATTGGACTGAAGAACGACGACTTGTTGGAATTCATCCATCCATCGAGCCGCTATCGAGTTCGAAAATCTGTTAGGGGGTCGGGCCTGTGGTGGTTAGCGAAGGGGGTCGGGCCTATGGTGGTCGCTTATATCTCGCTTATTTGGAGGAAATGAGATCTGGCATTTGGCACGTGTTATACAGGAGGGGTCTTCTACACAATTACTTGAAGATCTCAGAATTTATATCTGAGGGTGTACTGTGCCTTTAAAGTACTTTTGCGAACGTGATGCTGCCTTCTAAAATATAGCTTTTTTATGTAAGAAAATCATATTCAGGTGATTTTTTAATGTAATCTGAGGTACCACTCACCTGTGCATAACACACTTCGTTCGGTTCTTAGGAGTCTATCCAGGTCCCTTAATGAATTCCTTTCTCAGCCAGTCGTTTTCTGCTTTCTCTTAGCACAAAATGAAAAATACGAATCAAATCGCGTTCTGAAATTCCATGTTTTTGAAATCACTTTCAAGATTAGGGTGATTACAATAGCGCCTGATCATCGCGTAAGGCTTACAAAACGCGGCAATGCAGCTTTTCAGACCTTAGTGGTCGAAAATCCATCCCTCCACTCACTGAAAACCGAACAAGATCGGTTCTGTTTCAGTTTCTAATGAGATCCGATGAGAAATCCACTTTTACTTTCAGGTGCATTGATACTAGCTTTTCCACGCGAATTTACTTCTCTCTCGAAATATTTCCACTTGGCGGTACTTTCTTGAACGATTATTTTCGACTAGAACAGCTGATTGCTGCTCAAACGAGATGATATCTTCACCCAACCAAGTAATAACAGTATGTGTACACTTTCGCAGTTCATGGGTTCAGTCTCACCCCCGATTTCCACCCACTTCCTGTTGACATTCCGTAATTTCCTTTTCACAAATGCCATTGGAAGGGCGCGAGTTTCAGGATCTTTTGATAATGATTAGGATTTTCTTAGGTTCCGCTACACTATCACTATTATTATGGGACGTGCTTCAGTTTGTAGTTCTGTCCTCTAGTTATTTTATATGCTTCCAAGTTATGCAATTACTTTCCTTCAAGCATGTATTGTCGCACTGTGAACTTTTGGTAATATCATGGGAGGTTTTCTTGAAATTCAAACAAAATCTCATCGTAATTTACGATGCGAAATTTTCAACCAAAATATAAGAGACATATCTGACAGAGGTAAGGAATACACAATCAAGACTTTAATAGAATATAATGCTAAATGTTTGCAGGATAAAGAGCGGATCGATTGTCAACAGGGTAACATATTTCTGCTTGGCGGTCCATAGCGACTCCTGTTTCCACTAATATTGAACTCATAGGGGAGAATCAGAACCCGTTGTTGCATTTTTGAAGCCATTTCAGTATCCTATTAGTTGGCGGTTGATTGCAACTTTGATTTCCTGAGTAGGAAGCAGATATACACAGGCACTCGCTGTTGTGTTCTAAAGTTCTGCACTCGCTCGAAGAGCTCAAAACTTTAGAGACATCCCTTGTGTTTAACAGAACTTGAACGGCTTTCAAAGGCTAACTCAACTCACATCTCTAAGCTCAGCATTGCGGTCAAAGGCAGTGTCCACGATAAAAACCATCTCTGATTTTTTGGTGGAGATCGGCAGCTGCGGGGCCTGGCACAACCCTAACGTTGAAAAAACTGAGAAAAATGAGCTAGGGACGGTGCCTTACGGCCCGAAAGCTGGACACTCATCAGCTCGTCACCCCCAGATGTACTTTCCACGCCCACCGACGTGAACGAATGAAAGCTTGAAATCGTGAGATGAGCGATGCTTTCCGATTAAAAACCCCGTTCTTCCCTTCATGCTCAGCCGATCTCTTCATTCAGGTCAGCTCGCGTACAGCGAATGCAAATGACGGAAGTTACAAGCCTCGGAAAACTCGTCCACCATGCTTCCCTAGCTCAATTTTTGAGGGACCATAACTCCGTTCCCAGAAGGTCTTGTACGATTTCGGAGACATCGTTGGAATCAGCATGGGATGAAAAACGATTTTTATCGTGGACACTGCCTTTAATGAAATGATCTGCCTAGCTCATGGAAAAAATTTCCTTTGAGCTGTCTTGGAGTCAAAAAAATTTCGGAAAATCTTTCCAAGCGAATTTTGAAAAACTACCTGTTTGTCGCTCATAACATTTTTGACCTTTGAGATGGATCTTTGAACGAAGCTGTTTCCAAAATCTTCATGAATTTTTGCGTCGAATAATGTTATCGATTCAAGAAAAATACGTTTCCACTCTCTCAGCCGATTTCAATTTATGAAATAACGTTTCCTTCACCAAAAGCAATCAGGTTTTCGTCTATAACTTTTTTACACTAGGAGAGAACCATTTGGCGAAGGTTGTTTTCGATATCCCCTTAAAAATCTGCATCGAACAGCGTTTTCACTTTTGAAAAATACGTTCCCGCTCTTCCAGCCGATTTCAGTTTGTAAAGAGCATTTTTTTCGCCTGGAGTTATTGATTTTTCGTCCATAACTTTTTTGTGCTCAGAGATAGACCTTTGGTGAAGGTTGTTTTTGGAATCCCCATAGTATTCTATGGCGACTAGTGTTTCCAGTTTAGAAAAATATTTTCTCGATCATTCAGCGTAATTCGTTCTACAAAACACCGGTTTTTCGCGTATAACTCTGTAACCGTTTAAGATAGGATTTTTGTTAAGGTTGTTTTTGAAATCTACGTAAAATTCTGCGTCCAACGATATATCGGGTTCCTAACTTTGCTTGCCCCATAAGCCAGCCAAATCGGTGGAGCCGAGCTCCATAGATATCTATATAGGGTGCTCTCGCCTCTATGGTTTAAATGAGAGACGCAGAGATCTGCTGGAGCCAACAACGGGGCTCGGCTCCACCGACCTGGCTGGCTTATGAAGCAAGCAAAGTTAGGAACCCGATATATCTTTCGACGCAGAATTTTACGTAGATTTCAAAAACACTCTTAACAAGAATCGTATCTTTAGCGGTTACAGAGTTATACGCAAAAAACCGGTGTTTCGTAAAATGAATTAGGCTGAAGGATTGAGAAAGTATTTTTCTAAACTAAGCTGGAAACACTAGGCGACGTAGAATCCTATGAGGATTCCGAAAGCAATCTCCACCAAAGTTCTATCTCCAAGCAGAAAAAAGCTATGGACATAATATCTGGCAAAAATAATGCACTTCATAAACTGAAATCGGCTTGAAGAAGGGGAATGTTTTTTTTTAACTGAAAACGCTATTCGATGCAGAATTTCATGGGAATTCCAAAAGAGAACTTTGCCAAAAGTCCATCTCTAAGTACAAAAAAGTTATGGACGAAAAACCGGCAATGACACCCACCCAATCTTGAAAATGACTTGCATGAGTGTAGGGTCACTTCCATTCTTTTTCGGGGCGTTTCACAGATTGTCAGCTGTTTTCCAAATAGTGAAGGTTCCCCCCCCCCCCCTTCACCTGCCCAGAGGTGAAGGTTGGCGGAGTACATGGCTCCACCCAACGAAGCTACGGATAGTGTTACGACTTGTACCGATTCTTGGCGGAGCGTTTACTCATATCAACGTTGAGTTTCTAAAAACGTTTAAGAAAAAATTTCAGATTCTATTCAAAGCATATACGCTTTTCTATTAGTATTTCTATTCGTAGAATGCAAATATAGCATTTTCAGCTGTCTAGGAATATTCTGAGAGAAGTTGTGGGCGTTTCTCAATGTTCGCGACAAGGTAAAGGTACCCTTATAAGGCAAATTTCCGAGTGTTCCAAAAATTGCTGTCGATTTTGCTCTAGACTTATATGCAGGAGTAAATTAGGGTGCTGAACACGAATGTGGAGACCGTTTGTCGATTTTCTCAGGTCTACTGTAGATTAGGGTGGGTAATATGTCATCTAACTGGCGTGATACATTTTAATACTTCGAAAAATCTGCAAATTGACGTCAAATCCCTGTTCGTCACCAAAAATAACCCCTGCAGAGAAGTTTTGAGGCGAATCTGAGGCTTTGACCATATCACCGTATACCTACCGAGTGCCAGACAGTAACGAGAAGATGACGTTGTACTGCTCCGAATCGACGGACACCACCAAGGCGTTGGATTCATGCTGAGCAGTCGTGAACTGGGAGTGCTGTTGCCTTCGAGCCGATTTCTAGCAAGGTCGCTGTTCTCACATTAGGCGGAATGGTCAAAACATACATCATGCGCCTACGGAACATAGCTGTGATGCCGAAAAGGATGCGTTCTACGCTCAACTTCAAGATTCGCTGAATTCTATTCTAAGGACTGATCTCATCATGGTCGCAGGGGATTCAAACGCACGTGTCGGCAGGGATGGAAGAAGTCATGGGCAGATTTGGAGTTGGTGAATCGAATGACAATGAACTGCGTATGCTCTCTTTTGCGTGGAGCCTCCCAGAAGAAGACTTGACTGGTCGCGTCTATTGGCACCCAGTAGGAAGGAGGCGTTTCAAGTCACACTGCCAAACCGTTTTGTTTTGTTAGCTGAAACTGATTCAGTGGACGAACAAGAGAGGCAGACAACGGACGCCATCCAGGGAATGCGCCGAGCCACTTTGCCCTGTTACCCGCCAGCGGGCGCAGCCATGAATATCGGATGAGTCTAATCGCCTTACAGACGAACGGAAGCAAGCAAAACTGTCCGATTTCAATCGATATCGGGAGCTGTCTGAAGAACTTCTAGGTACTCAGACAGTAGGTGCGGGCGGGTCGCTGGCTTTTGGCGGGCGGTTCGACATCCCCCCCGACATCCGCCCGGCAGTAGCCAGCGATCCGCCTGCCAGTAGCCAGCAATCCACCCGCCAGTAGCCAGCGATCCGCCCGCCAGTAGCCAGCAATCCGCCCGCCACTGGCCAGCGGTCCGCCCGGCAGTAGCCAGTGATCCGCCCGCCGGTAGCCAGCGATCCGCCCTTAATGCCACATGCTGGTTTCCGGTGGTTCCCACCACGGTCTCCGTGTGCGGGACCACCCCCACCCTAGCCGTGGGGAACATCCCCTCAGCTGCCAAAAATTATTCTTCGGCCTCTGAGTGATCCTTCAGAGGTGACTTCAGGTCACCATTCAGGATCGGCCTCGAAATGCCGAGTGAGCGGTCAGTGCGAGTGAGCGCTTTTTATACCCTTCGGTTTGTTTACTCTGAGCATGATACTGATAACAGAAAGGATTGACAAGTTTCAACGTGTAAAAATTGAGCGGGCGGATCGCTGGCTATCAAAGCAGTTGCGGGCGGATCGCTGGCTATCAAAGCCCTGGCGGGCGGATCGCTGGCAGGTTGTGGGCGGATCGCTGTATCTCATAGCTCAGCGGGCGAATCGCTGGCTATCAAAGCCATTGCGATCGGATCGCTGGCAAATTGCGGGTGGATCGCCGCTTCAGAGATTGCCGGAGATCCGCCCGCTAGCATGATCAACTTTCCCAGGTGCCACTATCCACTCGCCGAAACGCAGCGATCCGCCCGCTGAGAAGACGAGAGGCAGCTATCCGCCCGCCAAGGCCACGATGAGCAGCGATTCGCCCGCAACTTACCGGCGTACCGCCCGGAGAGGCCTTGATTGCCAGCGGTTAGTCCGCACCTACTGTCTGAGTAGGTTATAGGACGAGAGTCGTATTGGAATAGAAAATGGAAGAGTTTGCTGTTAAGCATGACTTCCGCAACTCTAACGTACGCTCAAGCGTCTGAGGGTGAAGACTAAGCCTTTTAGGAATAGCATCAGGAACTCGGACGGAACGTTCGTGCTCACTGCGGACGAACGTCTACAGCGTTGGAGACAGTTCTTCAGTGACCTTTACAATCACGACGCACCACGGGGAACGATGTCGAGTGGCTTGAGTCGCTCCAATAAAAATGCCGCAGGGAGCCGCTTTGGTTTCATAACCCTGTGTGGAAAAATTGAGACGGGCTGTCAAGTCCCTCAAAGGCAGCATACACGCTCACAAACATGGCTGAGATAACAGCATAAATAGGACCGCCTGGCCCCTACCATGTCGTCAACGGCGTTTGGAAGCGCTGAAAAGCATCCAGGTTGACAGAATTCGAGCATTCCGTCTCAAAGCCTGTGGAACCCCACCCCTACGAATAACAGAATGAAGAGTGGAGCATGTGAAAGCATCAGATAACTTAGGTGATAGCACTATCAAATGAGAGTCTACGAGAGAAACGGCTTGATTCACCTGAACATAACATGTCTGTTTACCGATGAAATGCTCCATTTTATAAGCCAGCCAAAAATAGAGCGGCATCTTTGAAAGTGGATGGAAATTAATCGGTATGTAAACAAGTTATAATCAGATAAATCAGGCTGTTTCTCTCGTAGACTCTCATTTGATGGTGCTATCACGCTAAATTATCAAATGCTTGCACATGCCTCACTCTTTCATTCTGTTATTTGTAGTGGGGTTCCACAGGCTTTCGAGACGGGAATGCTCTGAATCTGTCAACCTGATGGTTTTCACTTCAAACGCCGTGTGACGACATGGTAGGGGCCAGGCGGTCCTATTTATGCTGTTATCTCAGCCTTGTTTGTGAGCGTGTATGCTGCCTTTAAGAACGGCAGGGGGTCGGACGTGGACAACATAACTGCTGAGGCAATCAGAGCTGGCGGAGACATTCTGTTGGGTCAACTTCATATGCTGATTGAGCTCATTTGGCATTCTGAGAACATGCCAGTCACTAGGAAGCGTGGTATCATCGTGCCTATCCACGAAAAAGGTGACGCGAGGGACTGTCATAACCATCGCGGAATAAGTCTCCTATCGATCGTTGCAAGAGTCTTCGAAAGGATCATTCAGACAGACTTCAGCGACATCGAGAACAGACCAGAAATGAAGAACGAGCAGGAATTTGGGCGGGCCGTAGCTGCAGCGATTAAATTTTCGCTCTGCGTCAGCTCCTGGAAGAAAGGGTACGTTGCGGTAAACGTGTCGTCATCTTTATACTTCAGCTCAACATTTGATTGTGTTTACTGGCCGGCTTTATGGAGATCACTTGAATGTGAAGACATACCGAAGAAGATAGTGAAGCTCCTCCAGGAAACATACAATGGATCAACTATTTGTAATCGCATCGGAGATAGGCTGTGTGAAGAATTCACGATCAATGCTGGTCTTCGTTAGGGGGATGTCATATCGCCGCTACTGTTCAGTACTGTGATCGATGCCATCATGATGAAGGCCTATGGAAACAGAAGAGGCGTCCAGTACATTACCAATGATTACGTCACGGACTTGATGTTTGCGGATGATAGTGCTGTGTTTGCGGATACCGATGATGAGGCAACGTATTTAATAGGTAACATATCGCAAATTGCGAACTTCTACGGCTTGTGATTCAATAAGGACAAGACGAATGTCATTACATCAGACGGATCGCATGCCTCTGTGCACTTCAAAGGAGTTGAACTCCAGCAAGTGAAGGGCTTCAAGTACCTTGGATCCGTAGTGCAGGGGAAGAAAGTGGCAGCAGAATCGGACATGCTTCTATGGCCTTTGCTTCGGTTGGCTGGTCTGTGGAAGAAAGCCAACGTATCGATGACGACGAAGATTCGGTTATTCCCAGCATTGATAATTCCTATACTATTGTACCGCTTGGAAACGTGGATACTGCTCAAATCGAACCTGATGAAACGCGGGTCCTTCCAGGTGCGATGCTTGCGCCAGATCCTAGGGATTGCTTTTTGTAACCGCATACGCAACGAAATAATCAGGGAGCGATTTGAGCACCAGCCCACGATCGAGGACCATGTCCAGACCAGACGATTGCGGTGGTCTGGGCACGTATACAGTATGGGCGCGAGCCTGCTACCGTACAGCATGCTATGGAGGAAACGTCCAGTGCAGTGGAAGATCCAACGAATGGTCCTAAAAAGACATGGCTGAAACAAACCGAGGTTGATCTGAAGATACAACGGTGTAGTGTCCTCAATGCTAGATCTATTCCTACGAATAGTTCTGAATGAAAGCGTATCGTTTAGACCGCTCGAGCTCCCATTGCACCCACAGCAGTGCAGTGGATGAGAGGTCATCCTGCTCCGCCAGACGCCAGCTAACGGAATGAGAGAGATGATGATGACCTGTCGAAACCTACAGTAGTCTATCGAAAATCGATGAACAGGTTTCATATTCGTGTTAAACACTGACTGCAAAGAACATCCACTAAGTGGTTTCGAGCCAAGACTCTCGTAGCATTTTGGAAATCGTCAAAAGTCGAATTTGACCCCCCTGCATTTCCTTCCAGTGGGAAGCTATGAGCGGTATCAGGCGAAATCTACCGAAATACGACGAATGGACCACAGATTCGCGATTTTAGCACCTTGAACAAGAGACAAAAAGTTGTGAAAGTCAAGGGAAAGGGAGGGTAACACGAGTGTTTCGGAACTGATAGAATAAAGGTTTCCTGACACAAAATAAAGAGGTGATGATCAGCCGTCTACGTAAATGTTTCGTGATGCGCCGTCAGCAGGAAATAATATATGTAGTAGTCTCCTGTGCAGCAACTTGATGACGGTAGTCAGAAAAGAACTGTTTCTAGGACTTCGTGTAAAAAGACTCATGAAGAAATTTCCTTTTTGACCTGTCTGAATAGAATCCTAAACTGATCAACGTAGCCTGATCTTAGCTCCATCACCGTTGAAAAAGAAGATTCCTGAACATTTCATTAAAGGATTTCGAAATACTGGTACAAAGGGGGGTATTGTAATGTAAACTTCAGCGTTGCCATAGTGAAGCTCTTGCACGAAAACATTTACTTAGAGAAACTGCGAAGTCACGGTTCATTTGACATAAACATGAACTTCCTAAAATCTGCCCTAGAAATTTGATTGACATAAATTTCCCAAAATCCGTTCTAGAAATTTCCGTCCCAACGGCTGAAAGAATCTGCTGGAGCGACATGTCGGGTGCTTGGAAATCAAGGTAATTAACGGCATAGCTGCTAGCAATTTCCACCCTCTAGTCGGTGTTGCATAGCAATTGAGAGTTCTCTTCACATCATTTGACAATGATATCTCAGAACTAGACTGTTTACCAGGTGGCACTAAACATGAGTACGTAGTCTGTTTCCTGCAACCCGAAATGGATCTGCGCCATACCTCTGGTCGCATATCGGAGATGACACTGAGGGCTTAGAAAGTGATTATGTGTAAGCTGAACAAAGCAAGGACTCCACTCGGAACTGATTCATTCACACGCGCATCCGATATGTATGCGGATGCGGACGGCTAATCTTCATGAAAGAAACTCGAGGTATTAGGATGCTCGTCACAAAACTACCCTAGAAAACCTTACTAACTTAGTGTCACATAGAGACCCATACTTGGTAGCTACTTAATTGAATTTTTCCCGTTTACCATATCCCTCTGACCAATTTGCTGAGTGAAGTAATTACGTTTGGAAATATAATATTTGGTAGTGCGCGGAAAATAGAAGAGCAATTAGCTTCGGAACCGCTGTACCCTAAATTTGCACTTCGAGTTGAGAGTTAATTGCTATTTCAGCAGTTAGTGCTAGAGTGCGCTCCCTAATCTAGAGTTTCCCTCTTTTAGGCCTTGAAATGGAGTTTGCCGTTCTCAGAAAGGTTTGGGTTTGTGGTGTCACAAGCGGAATTGGCTCCTCTGGTGGCCTCAGCTATTTGCCAGCGCGTTTTATTGTTCGAATTATATCGCCTAGTGTAGATTAAACGACCCGCGAGCCAGCTGCTGCACCTAGCACTTTGATTTAGTGAAAGCTCGTTGGTGTCCCGTAATTTAGAAGAAAATATCAGACGAAACTTCAAAACTTGTCTTGGAGAAACATAAGAATCGCTGACATTATCAAACGCCAGAAAACAGAAGTTTTAGTGGAAAAAATGATCTGGAGGGGGGTAGGATTCGAAGGCACTATCCCTTTTTTCGTTTTTCAGTCAACAGGTGTGAAATGTCTGCATGGCCTTCGTCCAGGTGGGCTACTTTGAGCGTTGAACACTGATTAAAGGTTCACTTTTGATTCAACGGTTGGTGTGCTGTAGTTTGTTCCTAGCCGTCAATCTGACTAGAACTTTGTCTCTGAAATTTCTCAAAGGTGCTGACCACGAGTTCAATGCCCTTTTCCGCTGTTTCAGCTTTCGCTAAAAGTTTATAGTAAGGCATAGCGATTCTTTGAGGTGGTGAACACGTACCTATCTGACATCATTTCTCCTTTTTTCGCAAGATCAGAGTAATTTGAAATCCTTATGCCACTGTGATCTACTAGAAAACTTAAAAAATGGGAACTTTTCGAGGAAAAGCTTTGACAGAAGTGGAGATCCCAAGTGAACTACGTACCGCATATTCGCGGTTAATTTAGTGTGTGAAATTGCGGATTCGCGGTGCTGACACGCGACGCATCGGTTCCAAACGAGCTTCCGCTCCAGCCCTTATTATCTGATCATGTGAGTGTTTTCTTCACATTGCCTAGTTTCTCCTATCTCTCACCTGTTTTTAACTGTTTTTAATCTTTAAGTGCTACACTTGTTATATAAAGATCCTTTGCCAACGTTTTTGTTTCAGGATAAGCGGAAATCGTCGGTCTCCGAAAAGTCAGCAAAAGCATTGGAAGGTTTCATAAAGATTAAAAAAAACATCATAAAAGCAGTTTCATCAAATTCCGCTATTCCTGAAATAAAACCTCAGCCGTCGGTGATTTAAGGCAACCCCACATCATCAGCTGTTGAGGGGTGGGCACTGAAGCTTGTACGAAACCGATGCCTCGCGTGCCCGCAGCGCGAGTCCGCAATGACACTCACTAAATTTTACCCCGAACCAGAGAATACATTTCGTGTTCTCAGCAGCTTGAATAATTCCCTCCTGGACTATGTTCGGTAGTAATTTTCCGAAGGAAACACCAGAGTTCGGAAAAGTGCCCCTAAAAATTTACTCCTTTATCAGCAAAAGTGATTGAGGCAAGAAGATTCGCCTCGTCTTGAAGGGTGTCGCAAATGGTTGCGCGACCTATCGAACGACCTACGGATGAGGTCTCCCTCTTCAGACGAAGAAGGGAACGGCCACTGTGATGGGCCCTTGCTTAGCCGGGTTCCGTTGGCGGTTAGTCCGAAAGCATCCGCGGTCAGTCTAAAAGCTCCAGCGGTTAATCCGCTAGATCTAGTTTTCGTCCGCAAAATGGTTGGTTAGGAATCAGCTACAGTCAATCCAGAAGCTCGCGCGGAAAGAAAGCATGATAGTAGGTTCCCTGAATCAGCGTCTTCTGTTGAGTTGAACTATCTCGTATTGCGTTCTGCTCCGTGGGCAAGTTCTGGAGTTCTTCATTGTAGAGTGGTAAAACCTCATAATTATGCACATAATTTAGCCAATTTCCGCTCTTCTTTTGCACGTATTTCTCGGACGAAGTTGCGATTTTATAATGCAAATTATACTGTTTTCTGAAGCCCTAAAGAGAAAGCTAGTAGCGGTCAAAATGTCAGAGTACCTCAAGAGTTTTGCGCTTTTCTGCGGATTCGTAACGTGCTTATCAAGCCTTGGTTGCCAATTTTGTTCCCGCCCACGTGTTCCTTTCCTCAGTATGAGACGAAATGTCAACAAACGAGGGCGAGATTTCATGTCGTTGTGTCCTTATTGAAATGAAATTGCCACTTGGTGTGTCCAATCCAGACACAATTCCCACATCTCCGAACGGCGGTGTTCTTTCCGAGGGGAAAACAGATTGAATGGAAGTCGGCTGGTGTATGGGATTTCTGATTTGTTTGTGAAACCTGCCAGCACGTCTATTTACCTGCGAAAATCCCACGTCTCGAACAAAATCGTTGGCGCTGTAATCGCTTATCGATGCCAAAATAAGTTTTGTTCGCTGATGTTAGAACGAGAGATTCAAAAAACATTGAGCCGACGGATGCCTTCAATATAATTAACACCTGCGCGCTCTGAGATTTGCAGATCACGCTCAAGCGCTAGAATTGCGAACGCAATGTCTTTAGAAAACAGAACAACCATCTAGATGATGAGAAATGGAAGGAAAACATATCTAGATCCAATTTCGTAGGATTTTAAGCGGCTTTTAAAGAATTTGTTCGCTGCAAAAGCTTCCTTGACGCTGTTAATGGTTTTGTGGAGTGTCCGATCAGATGGATTACGTGAGAACTGGTCCACGCCGCCATTATGAAAGCGACGATATTTGTGGAGTCAGGCTAAACTGAAACCTAGCACTGTGCCAGAGTTCCCCTTTGAAACATTCAACTTTATGGCGGTTCAAGACATGAAATCTTCGACTTATCGCGAAGTTTGTAAATGGTAAGGAATCAAATGCGGACTACTTTTCTATCAACGAATTAAGTGTAATACCGCTCGGAGGATCTGGTCAGTAAGCGAGCGAGGTCGGATGTTTGCACCTTTTTTGTACAATTCGCTTCAAAGTCAACTTTGAGCGGAACGGGGTAGAGAGCTGGTTGTTTGCGAAACTTCTGTAGTTCTCAACCGAACCCCGACAATGGCTATACCAGTGCTAAGAACTCAACGCCAGTGTCATGAATAAGTATCGCTCATAGTTGAATTTGAAGCGAGTTGTACAAAAAGGCGCGAAAGCTCGACTTCGCTTGCTTTCTGACCAAATCATATGAGCGGCAGTGTAGATGAAGTCCAATAAAAAACGGAGAATGAAAGAAAATTAATAGCCTCTCGTACCTTCGCGTTGAGCTGAACAAAGCTATTCGGTTCCTTGTAACCCATAAGAATGTGCATATTTTACGACTTGCCTTTCAGGTCGGAATGGAACAGTTAGCGCGAGAAGAGTCAATAAAAAACATGCATAATTGGCAATTTTTCATATCAGGTCGGAATCTCGAGCGTAGGTGGTAGAATTTATTGAGAAGTTGATTGAAAAGTCCATGCAGTATGGGAAGATAAATAAGACTTCAATTTCTTTTTTTTTGTGGTCCCAGTGAAAAGCTAGATTGGAAGTTCTTCCGCCATCATGATAGATATGTCCTCTCTTCGTCATTGATGGGTGAAAATACTGAATATGGGGCTGAGATCGTATAAAAGTCACAAAATATTGTCAAAAAACTAACCGAAACTGACCCAGATTCACAGTGGTGCTTCCAATACACAAGCAGGACTGATGAAAGTGAACCGAATGTGTTAGCGCAAAATTTCTGTTCACACGCAAAATGAAGTGAAGGTGCACTGTCACACAAGGGTCTGTTCTTCTGGCAGTGGAGGAAAAGTTGTGAAAACCCTGAATTGTTTTGTACTGTTGGATACATTGTGGCACGGTGGACATTTTGGTCCTGTCTAAATTGAAAATAGAGTATTTTGAGGCGAGTTGTGATCGAAGGACGCTTTGGTTTCCCACTTTGGAGACTTCGCCCATTTTTTCCCTTGGATAGCAGCGACATTGTGCTTCGTGAGTCCACTTCCGCAAAATAACTGAAAATAATGTACAGCTTGTTGAGCCTACGCTGCCTTCAAAATCAATATTATGACCCCGTTTCCAACCAAACTGCTTACTCTCTATGCATGCAAGCTCAATGGGATATGTTGCGTGTTGCGTATAGAAGCATGCTGCTTAAAACCATCTTGAGCGCTGTTCACACTCCTCAACGCGAGCGCGTGACGCGCGGGCGTGGCGTTGGAGTATTAATGACCTGACGCCACGCCCGCGCGGCACGCGAGTGACGCCCGTCTCGTAATGGCGACGACGGCCGTGGCGACTTTTTCATAATCATCATTACTAGTCCATCTTAAAGGCAGACTTCGCGATAAAATCGGTTGTTATAAATGAAAAGGTAGATCTTGGCATCACAAAAGTGAAAATAAGTAAAAAAACATGGATAAAAAACGCTCAGGAACAAGTTATTGCTTGGTGTCCTCCCGCCTCCAATTATCGGGATTTCTAGAAAAGCCTGTTTTGTTAACTTTTATTTTGCTTTTAAAGTAATTTATGAGCACTTCTGGAGACCATTTGTTCTGTGAGGGTCGTTACAATCTCCGATGCGCGAAGCGGTCTGCACACCGGCAAGCGATGCAGGCAACTCGCCGAGCACAATCTGGCCTGGATGAGGTCTCCAACGGCTGGGAGAGCCAAATGCCGAAAACTCTGGTATTGATCCGGCGACACTGCCAACCTATGAGTGCCGCCTGAAGAGTGAGTCGTATGCTTTCCTTTTTTGGAAAATCGTTTCGTCATCGAGTTGAATGTGTATCATGCACGCATTGAATGTTTTATTCATTGGGGCACGTGCTGTAATTTGAAGCACAAGGGGGCACGTGCTCCAAAGCAGGACATCCCCTGACTGTGCTCGAAACCTTTTTGTCTTAGAGTTGAATTCATCTTCGACACGCATTGAATGCGGAGAATGTCTGAGTTTCTCGAAGAACTGCCCTTCATCGTGTTTGGGCTCGCACAACTAGCTCTGGGACAACTGCGAAAGAGGAGGAACTTTAAACCCTTGGCTTGGATGACTGAAAAAAAAGAATGTAGAGTATAAATGAAAGCGCTCATAGAGGGAAAAATTTGGTAGTTGTTTCTGATGAAGAATAATGTATAATGAGGAGGGAAAGGATTAGGAGCACTTTGTTTGCTCAAAGGCAGTGTTCACGATAATCTTCAATTTTGAGATTATTCGCTATATTGTTCAAGTGGCCCCCGAATAGAACAAAATTGACGTAGAAATTGAGAAAAACGCGTCAGAAGTACACGAAATCTATAAGTATCACCCCGCCTCTTGAAGGCAGTGTTCACGATAAAAATCGCTTTTCTGTTTTTCCGCCTATCTTGAAAACGGCCCCATGCTGATTTCAATGATGTCTCTGAAATCGTACAAGACCTTCTGGAAACGGAGTTATGGTCCCTCAAAGACTGAGCTAAGGAATCATGGTAGACGAGTTGTGCGAGTTCTGTAACTTCCGTCTTTTGCAGCCGATGTATGCGAGCTGACCTGAGTAAAGAGAGAAGTTGAGAATGAAGGGAAGAACGGGGCTAATGATTGGAAATCATCGCTCATCTTACGATTTCGAGCATTCATTTGTTCACTTCGGTGGGCGTGCGTTGCGCTTTTGGGGTTTGCCTTGCGCTCGAAGTGGCAACTTCGGGCTCTTTTGGAGCTTTTCCTGGCTCGTTTTCATGCGTTCTTTCGACTTATTTTTATTTTCGCGATGACCAAATCTACATTCTCATGAAGAGAGCTCGAAAATCGTTTTTTTATCGCGAACCCTGCCTTTAAGCTTCAATCCGTTTCGAATATCCCGTTCTATCCTCTGCTGCCGTCATGATGGACGCGCGTACATATTTTGCTTGCTCGGCAGAGTTAAGGCCCACATTATTCTGCTCAGCCATATTGTCGAGTATTCATAGTCTCCGCAAGCGCATTACCCGCGTGACGCGCGTAGAAAGTATACATACTCCAACGCCTCGCCCGTGCGTGACGCGCTGGCTCTGAGGAGTATGTATAGCGGCTAACCTCGGCTCCGTCTTTGAAAAAGGCTCCTTTGTCGATAGTGCAGTACTTCGGGCGGATCGCCTTGTCTTTAGGTGATTCATCTTGACCAGGAAGCAAATGTGCTTTGTAGACGAGTATTTATTGAACATCTTCACAAATACCTAAAATGGCCTAGCAAGAGTTGACCTATTGACGGAAGACACTGTCTAAACGTACGATAAACCGAAAAATTGTGAATCATTTCCGATCAGAATTTTTTTTGGAACATGAGCTTTACAGATCCTTGAATTCTTTCCGAGGATGTCTTCAAAAATTCAGCTCAGAAATTTCCAAGCTTCTTACGAAAGTAACGAAAAATAAAATTTTCTATAAATCTTCATGTGTAACGTACAAAATTAAACGATTTGGACGGATTCGTGTGGTTTTTCTATTGTATCTTTTCAAATTCTCTTGCCTCTTTCGAACTAGGCAACCATTCTCAGCTTAAAACCTTGGCTTAGGAGAAGGGTATAGGACCACAAAATTGAGTGTTATCCTTATTACAGCCCAAAGAAATGAAGCTGAACTTGTTCGAAGCTTGGCTAACTATTTGAATTTTCCTCGTTATGGGGTCGAGAAGCGCTCGATCAGCGCAAGTGAAGGTGATCTTGAGTCAGTGGGGAGCTTTCAATAGTAACGAGGGGCTGTTATGATTGATGTGCGGTGGGATTCGCGCCAACTGTTTCAATCAAGCTGAATCTACCTCCACCGATCCCGACGTTTAATCCAATCAATCTCACCTTCACCAGGTATACTCTTCAGTAGTTGGCCCCGCCCATACCGTCCTCACAGTGTCCTTTTGTTCCCATTTTCGTCGTAGTGCGGCAGTAACTCTGCCTCGTTCGTCGCTGTTGTGGGAGGCGGAGCAGCGGCCAGTATTTTGTGTCCCTCTGCCGCCTTCGTAGCCAGCCAGCCATCCGGCTGCGGCCTCTACTCTACCCCTCATCAGCAGTTGCAACAGCTCATGTCTTCAACAATCACAACCATATTCACTGCACTTAGCCTCCATCTAATCCGATCCACATATGCCCTCATCTGTCCCATTCCATCAGCCGCAGGTGCATTTTCACTACTCTGGTCTTTCCGTTTTCGCGTTTCCGCCAATGAAATTTGAGACTTGTTTAGGGCAGCCCGTCCGCAACAAAACCTGTCCCGATTTCAAGGCCGATCCCACTTTCATCTACTGCTGCACATCAAAATTACCGCCAACAACTGGTATTTATAAGGATAAACACGGCGTATTCTGCTGCTCTTTAGCCGATTTTGAAAAGGAACGCCAGGAAATCGCCAACGAAGAATTCCACAACTTCATTAAGCAGTGAGTAATCAGCATACAATCATCAGTTAGATACACTGAATTTTCAAATCCTCAGTTTGGTATTTCTACAGTTATTATCCTTTGGGAATATTGATAGAGTGATTGCCTCGCTGAACCAAGAGGTAGGCTAATCTGTGACTTCAGAAGAAATTATGACGTTGCATGGCTCATCCTGACTCGCTCTTCATTCGTGTCCTTGCTCTCCCGGTGCCTTGATTCATGTTTTCGTCGCGCTGGTCTTTTTCCAAACAACATCACCCCGGCTGCGGTGGTGTCGTCGCTGACACCGCGCCACCACACGGGAGGGGACTCGGCTTGTGTATTAATTAAGAACCGGCTCCCTCGTTGAAACGACCACCACCTCGTGTCTCCTTCCAGTTGCCCTCGAAATGTTGCTCTGCAGTTAAGCGCAATTTGCATGGTAATGTTCCGCAAAACTGAGCCCTTCGCCCTCCATGTGCTCGACTGCTTCCGTCGCCGCGCCTTGAAGGACAAATAAAATGTTGCGCTTTGCTTGGTGGTCTTAAAGTATACCAATGCACATCCATGAAATGTCTTCACAGTTGAATGGAGTGATAAAGAAGCGCAGTTGACACATTATCATCATGGCGCGCAGTTGATAAAATGTTATAGAAAAATCAATTCTACTTATATTTCTTGGGTAAAAATGAGGCCTTATAAACAAGAATTGATTCCATGAACTTCCCTTTGATGCGGAGAAGAAAATGTTCTATGTAAAGGTGTCTTTCGCGCAGAGAACCATATTTGTTTTCATTTCTCTACAATCCCATGTTTGAGTAGAGTCCAGGCATATGTCGAAGTTTGAGACCCCAATTTTGCACATAGCCCCGTAAAACTGGCTCCGAGATATGAAAAGTCGCCATCCCTCTGTCGGCCATCTGATACAAAGAAGAGTAGCAAATAAAGACCGAATGAATTCACCTACCTTAGAAATTCAAAGTAAAAAACCATCTCCGACGTGGCGGATTCTCCCACACAAAACACGGATTAGGGGTGGTCTGTGAAGTTGAGCGCTTTTTGGGGTTACAAAAAATTTTCTCTAGAAATTGAGAATTTTCGGGATATTTCCGCTATACTCCTTTGCTTGTGTAAATATCCGTTTAAGTGAGTTGAAATTATTTTTTGACGGTTTTGGCGCGTACGCTGCCTAATAACCATTCTGACACGAGTGCCGATGGCGGAAATGGACAGTCGCTTTTTGCCCTTTTTATGATGCCTCTCTATCGCATTTTTTTCGTACTTTCTTATCCAGTAACATGCTTCACTACTTCTTGCTACTATTTTCATGCTTTTACTCTCAAGATAGTCTCCTTGTTGTGGAACCTCCACCCATGGCTTTAATTAGAATCTCCTGAGTGGTACGTAAATTGATTATTTGTTACTGTGCTTATCTGGGTCAAATTCCGATCCGTAATTGCGTCTCGACACGCTTTGCGGCCGCACGCGCTCGAGTCAGTCGAGTTTCCTGCGCCAAAGCCGACTCGATATGGCTTTTTCATACAGTTTTCTTCGATTTTGTCTAGTTTCCAGATCCCAAAACCTACCTAGTGTCAACATATCGGCTGCTGCGGCTCTGGAAACTGTTTCGATCCGAATGCGCGCGGCCGCAAAGCGTGCCGAGACGCAATTGCGGACCGGAATTTGACCCAGATAAGCACAATAGCAAAACCATGTTTTATAATACTTTTATTAATTTGCATGATTATCACCCTTCATAAGACCAGGATTTGGGCATGTTTTTTTGCTGTAATAGTTGGAATCCAATTGTGCAAATTTCATTGTTACATAGTAAGGTTAGAGGTTAGCCGCTATGAAATGATCGGCCCAACACTTTTCGCGAATTGCAGATGAAGGTTAGATCCAAAACGCTGAGTGAATCCGTTATTTACTTGACTTTTGTTGTAAGTCTTCTTCCTTGGTGTGGACCTAGAGCGGTTGTTCTCCAATTCAGTGCTGGTCTCTACAACAGGACATTCATCAAATGACCATGACCTTTTTCTTGTCAATGCTTACTCAGGTTGATGGCCTCCTTCATGTTCTCTTGATCTCGTCTTACCGTTTTTCGGCCACATGAGTCCATTCATGCGCGAATTGTATGGACATGTATGCAAATTCGGAACTGCTCCGGCCGTGGTTTTTTCGCCATTCGTAACATTGCCCTATCAGCTGAGATTCAAATCGATCTGCGGACGTGAGGCGAGGATTGAGGCCGGCCGCTTCAGCCAGAGTTTTTCGCGGCAGACGACGTCGTAGTCGATGCCAAATCTCGTTGCCTCGCATCGCACTTTCATTGTCGTACACTGTCAATTGAATTTGAGACTGAGCTGATGCTCCTCGCCGCATCGCGCATCGCCGCTTCCTGCGAGTTGTAGCTGGATTTGCGACCGGAAGTCGAATGTGGAGGAGTAGAATGATGACCCCAGCTTCCAGCCTAGTTGCTCTGAAACAAATCTAGGAACAAGAGATGAACAATTCGGAGCGGTCAGCACAGCTCCACTGGGCTTGTTGATTCAAACGGCTACTCTATTTGTTTTTCATAAATCATGGTCAGAGGTTAATAAGCGATCTATGCAAAGCCAGGAAGAGTCAAATCTGGAATTGCAGCAAGTTTTCTTTAGTTCTTCTAAGGCTTGCTCAGGCCAGAAGAAGACAGCTTTTGCTCTAAGTTCATTTTTGCCAAAAGCCACACCCTTCTTATAGTATAGCTCACCCGGGCGTCGTTAAACGTTTCTCCACAGTGAAGCGGCTACTATTCCGTGGGGCAACTGGGGGGGGGGGACTTAAAGATTTTGGGGTGAAAATGAAAAAAAAAACACGAGGCTCTCCAGTAAGGCAAGGGCTAGTTTCATGTATAGGCTGTGAAACCGAGAAATTCTCTTGGCTTCTACAGTTCACCTCCGCACTGCCGTTCAGTCCGCAAAAATGCACGCTGATTGCGAAAGCGTGCTGCGGCGCGGTTGCGAGTATCCTCAGACAGGGATTTGGAATCACCCAAGAGGTGAGATCACCCGGGCACCAAAGGTAAAAACCGCCCGGGTGATCCCACATCCCTGTCTGAGGATGCTCGCAACCCCGACGCAGCACGTTTTCGCAATCAGCGTGCACTTTGCGGACTGAACGGCAGTGCGGAGGTGAACGGTATTGTTCTGGTGCGGAGCGGAGGTGAGAGACAGCGAGAGAGCGCACGCATGACAGATAGAGGGAGCAGCGTCTGCGCGCCGCTCGCGCCAGGAGTGGTGAGAATTACAATTTTCTTAACAGAGGATACAAAAACACGAAAAAATTGAATAAAAATCACGAAAAATACCACTGTTAAAAAATTTCTAGTCCCGGAATTGTTGAAGAGATGTTCATCTAAAAGGGGCGTAGAAAATAGAGAATTTTTCTGAAAATTTTGCCCAGCAAGGTGAGGGGGGACGTAGCTCCGTTATGTTCCAGGACAACGTTCTGCTCGACCCTGTATTTCTCCACTTGCTAGAGGAGTATATACTGTTATGCATATGTCAACAATCATACGGATTCTGTACAATAACGGTCATAATTTTTACGTTTTCGGCTAAAAAAACGCAAAAAAGTGTTTCTCCGCTTTTTGATATAACTCTGTTCATAAAGGTCAAATTGTGAATCTTAAGAGATGGGACAGGGGCTCTCTACACACCGAGGGAGGAGTTGTCTCGCCTTTTGTGACTCTTATTCCACTCCGGACCACTTTGCTCGCGTTTAGTGGCGTGACGTCTCAAACGGCGAAAACGGCTGAACTCTAAACTCAGAGTGTAGACAGCCCCTGTGCCTACTCAAAATCCTGAATCGAGAGATCTCTCTTCTAGTATGTTATTTGGCAAACTTTTGTGCAGGGTGTGTAGGTGTCACGACATTGGCACATTCGCTCGCTTTCGCGACATAGTCGGCCGGCTGGGTTTTCATCGCGAACGGCGATTTACCGCTACGGCTCCGACCATTCACTAGACTAGAAATTCAAGATCACCACACTTTTTTGTCCAATATGGCCGCAAAACGTTCTAAAAATACAGTCCCTCAAAATTGTTTTGTGATATGAGCTGTTTTTGGTCATAGATCCTCCTTTTCGTGTTTTTGATGGGTAGTGAAACTACAGTCTTGTGAGGCGCTTGCGGTTGACTGGTTAGAATCTTGTCGTTTTCAATGTTGGCAGCTCCTCGCGCTTTCAATTCGAATGCTTGCGAAAATAAGAAATCCCTGCAAATCCAAGGTTGGAAAGATTTGTGAATGCAACTACCCAAATGTACTTCTCCTCCCTACCCAATTCAGCTACGCATAAGTTGTAGCAGAAGCAGAATGCTAGCAGCAAATAGTATTTGCAGCTCAGCGATATCAGTTGACGCAGTGGGACGAGGTTTCAAAACACATCTAATTGCTGCTAGAACATGAGCCCCATTTGTGGCGGTGGAGGGAGGTGCATTACGGGGGGACAAATCCGTGCTCGCTCCTTGTGGCCATACTTGCTACGAATATTTGGTGGTTATTACTGAAGGCGGCCGGCCACGATTCATTTGTCGTTTCCTGTTGTGTTGGACACAGCCTACCTGGCCGATAAACAAATACCCACTTCAGCAAATCCCCAAGCAGCATTTCGTACTGCTATCGCACTGTGGTGAATGAGTAAGGCAGGCAAAGTGAGCGCAAAGGATGGAAAAAGGGTCCTAATTTTACTATCATGAGAAGAGGGCTTTGAGCCTTGTTGGTTTATTGGGTATAATTCCAGCTGAGACGTTCTGTCTTCAGTGATATATGATTTGAGGACTATGATGGGATGAAGCACGGGTGGGTGTAGTTACAAGTTATGAGCGTGCGACCCACAGTGTTTTTTGAGATCATGGTTACGGTATACGATTTGTAATATTAAGGGCTGTAAACTGTCAGTTTTCTTGTATGAAGATGTTGCAATGGAAGCCGAATTTGGCGTTGACTTCCTAGACGAGAACTCGGCGGCGCGAAACAGCTGATAAACGCGCCCCAGTTCGAATTTACGCCCGAAAAGAGCTGATACTGTACTCGTGCTTGTTCTTGAATAACTGAGTAATAAGCTGTCAAAATTCTAGGGTATCCTCTTGTTCGGGGTTAACACGTAAGAGATCGCGCGCTCCACGACCAATCCGGTTAGTTTTTACACTGAATTTTTATTGTAAACGACTATGTCAAAGTGAGATATATGGCGCTTATTATTTGCATACCAGTTATGGAAGTTGCATTAAGCATGGATATAAAAGCAACAATTAGAAGGAATCCGTTTTTCTTGAAGTAAAATAAAAAAAATCGAGTTTTTGTTGTGGGTGCGCAGTGTGGACACGCGGTCCATTAAGTGGGAAATTTAGTGTGTGTCATTGCGGACTCGTGCTGCGGTCACGCGACGCATCTGTTTCGTACGAGCTTCCGCGCACGCCCCTCATGAGCTGATCATGTGGGGTTTTCTTAATTTTTCATAGTTTTTCTTGTTTCTCACGTTTTTTTTTTCAACAGTTTTCAGCCTTTGAATGCTCCGTTTTTTATGTTACGACCGATTGCTAAAGTTTTAAGTTTAATAATATCGGGAGTCGTCGGCAACTGATAGGAACCGCGAATGTTTGGTGTTGTTACCCAACTAGAACCTGTATTTGGTGTTCTTTACTGCTTTTTCACTTCTCTGACAAATTTCTCATTGATCGTGAATCTTTTCAGAATTTTCCTATCATTTAGGCTGACCCGAATTTTCAAAAAAAACCCTTAACGTCAGATTTTTTTGACTTTTTATTTTCGATCGAAACTGTTTTTGTGTTGTATTCTTGTTGTTTTACTTTCTTGACATTTTCTTCCTGATAATGGGTCACGGTTAAATCTTCTTTTCTGACGATTCCGACGCCAACGATTTGCTTATCTTGGACTTAAATCGTCAGCAAGCGGCCGTTATATTACAAACGTAGCATTTGAGGACCAAGAACTTATGAAAAATGACGTGAGAAATAGGAAGAAGTATGCAAAATGTAGAAAAATTCACATGATCAGCTAATGAGGGCGGGTGCGGAAGCTCGTACGAAACCGATGCGTCGCGTGCCCGCAGCGCGAGTTCGCAACGGCTTACACTCAATTTAATTCCGGATACTCTCCAATGTCGGGCGCTTTAGAGTCTGACTGAATGAGGCTGCCCGCCTACGCTGCCGGCGTCCCTGTCAAGCGACTGTCGCAAGGACATTTCTCCAGCCACGTCCAAAAATGACGGCTGTTTGACACGCATGACGACCGCGCCGGCGGACAGTCTCAGTCGGACCGATTTTATGTCTGGCTCATTACTAAGGCAAGGTTCCAGTGGTTCCAGTACTGAACTTGCTCCCTCCGACTAGTAACGATTCACGAATTGTTATTCTCGAAATGTCAATTTTCATATACATATCCTCCAGTCCGGAGGCAAATTTACTTTGTTCCTCCGCGTGCGTGTGCAAAGTGAGGAGAGAGACACCGAGAAAGTGTGGTGAGAAGGAGGCGTAGCATACGCGCACACGCACGCAATCAATGAGAAGTAAATTTCGCTCCGAAATAGGGGATACGTTCTACTCTGGTATGAAGGGACACATAATCGCTCAGTTTCTTTGCTTCTGCGCCTCACCCCGTATGAGCGTTTCGAGTTGTTGTCCTTCATGTTGTGAGAAAAAGGGGCCAAGCGATGACATGAGGAGCTCATTAGGTGCTGTCGTGTGCCTTAATTGAAAAGTGAAGGGGCGTTTTCCATTGCAATGGAATCGTTCCTACGTGTGGTGTTCCACCACCAACACCCCGCAGAAGCATTGGTTGGGGGTTTTCGGATGTGTTTGCTCAGTGCTGTGTTGAAGGATGTCTCCCTTCGTGTGTGTGCGTAACTCGTATTGATCAGTTCCCCTCGCGCTACTTTAAATCTGCCACCAATATTGCACTTTTCTGTTAACCCCGTATTTATTTTAGCCGCCGCCTGCTAGAGTTTGTTTTGGAGAAATTGTCTCTTTGAGTTCTCGCTGTGTTTGTGTTGCTCATTTGTGACGAGAAACACGACCACATGGGGATTCTCAAACTCTCGCGCTCGTCTGACTTAATTATGCACAGGATTACGTCGTCGCTACTGCATGAAGCTGTAGAGAACTTCTCACATCCGTCCGTGTGGTATGGCGATAATGCGTCGTCCTCTGATTGATGTGCGGTCTCCGATTCGTCTACATCAAAAATTGTCCATAATCATCTAATTGCCAGCAGGGTGAGGTGCTGAGCCGAGAATGCGAGAAGAGCTCGACCAGAGGGCGTCATGTATGCATAGGATAACATTAAAGGCAGTGGTCGCGATGGAAAAAGTTCCTGAGAAAACCATAAAAAGCAGTTTGATAGGGAAACAGCTTGAAACTGTGAAGGTTACGCGGCGAAAAAGACACTATAGTTGAAGTTATTAGGACCCTAATTCGTGTATAGGTGCACAATTCCGCCCAAAACATCCGACTCCCTTAGTGAGCACAGTCCAACTTTACTGACGTGCACAGGCAGAACTGAAGCCGAAATTAATAAGAAAACAGTTGAAAGGGGGAAGCAATCACGAGTTCATATTGGTTAACTCGAAAGAACGAGAATCTCTTATTCGGCCGAACCGATAGCCTTTAGTCATTGATTCAACCCTTATTTCAAGCCAGCTGATGACCCCGGCACTGCTAATCATCGATTTCTATCAAGTGGCTACGGCTAGTCACCTTTGAAAAGCAATAAAAGTGGAGGCTGCTAATTCCACCCATAGGGGCGTTTGTCCGAGGTTTTCCTTATAGGATCTACTGCTGTGAACCCAGTAAAGGTTTCAGTAGAGAAAAGTTGACAACCATATTTTATCGCGACCACTGTTTTTAAAGGCAGTATTCACGATGAATATCATTTTCGAGTTCGACTCAAAAAATGGGGTTGTTTTGTGGTGAGTTAACGAATAGTGAAGAAACAGCAAAGAAAAGCGCTCAGATTGAGCTAAAATAGCGGTTTCTAACGTACGCACAGGTACAGGGCGCGTACGTGCTAACGCGCGCTGCTTGTTTCTGCAAGCGCGCGCTAAAGGCGAAATGTGCGCGAATCGATCAGGCTGGACGTGGGCCATTTGCCACCAAAACCGTCCGCAGCGCCAAAAGCTCGTCAGAACGGGGGCGAGGCGGGCTATGCAGGCGTACTGGGATAACGAAATCTTCCATTCGAGGCCGTTTTCATCGACTTTTGGCCCATTTTAGCTGCTTCCTTCGACACTATCCTCTCCAGAATCTGCCAGCGTAGTGTTTCTCACGGAAACCTGAAAAGGAGATTTATCGTGAACAATGCCTATAAGTAACAGTCCTACATAAGAGTTACTAAATCGTTGTCAGGAGTGACCTCTCATTCGACGGAGACTTCTCTCAAGCCTGAGCACTATTAAAATATTGTGAGAGCTATTAAGGATCGTTTTTGGGTGAAGTTCGAGTCGTCATTAGTCAGTATTTATGGCGGGTCGCCGAAGATGAAGCAGCAAAGTTGCAAGAAAGAAGCTGTTGTGGGTCATTGTTCCTGTGGGTAATCTTAATTTGGTGTTTATTGCGCTTGCCTTACGTAGCGTACTCAATAAATAAATAAGTATCTGAAATATGTCCACTTTCTACGAACGAGCCTTCAATTAGAGACACTTGTCTCAGTTTCGGTCAAATTTTGATCTCTCCAGAATGGGGTTAAAGATATGGATCTGAACCATGTGGGTTCCACGAAAAGTTGTGGGGGTCCTGCATATCGTTGTAGAGATTTCCACTAGTATTTTACTGCTAATGGAGTTGGTAAACAGAAGGCGCGAGGTCAGGACTTTGTGTTACGTATGTGTGAAACGTTACCAAGTGGTGGTGAAATTGGAGAGACAAAATTTACTTCGCATGCCTAATAGAAAGCGATAGGTGGATACAGGATATAGATCGTGCAAGCGTTACTGGTGTGAGAAAGCAACTACAATACCCGCGCTAAGTTTTGTAAAAACGGGGAGCATCTGGAAAACTTGGCGAAAAGCGTCCGTTGAATGTAACCTTTTTTGATTGAAGACTTTTTTAATTCTGAAAACTCTAACATATACGCAGATCGAAATGCCACCTGAATATGTGACCTGTGGGCCGAAGTTCCGTGGAATCGCTTTGTTTCTGAAGGAAATAGAAAGAACTGCGGCAAAATTTTAGGCAGTTTTAGGCGGCATTTGTACAAGTAAAGGAAGAGCAATTTGAATGCATTCTTCATAAACAAGGTGCAGGTGAGAGAATCTCAAGGTTTATTTTGGTTGATTTCTCGAAATTCTTCATTTAAAGAGTCCATGGGTTTCGCAACAAAACCCCTACTTTTGAGGTAGTTCTCAAGCGTGTTTAATGAAGGATTTCGAAAATTCAAGCTACACAAACCTTGAGATGCTCTCATCTGCACCTCATTTATGACGAAATCATACAGATTGTTTTTCAATTACTTGTACAAATACTGCTCAAATTTTCGAAGCACTTCGCCGCGCGCGACGTTTTTAAAAACCGATTGAGAGAATGTTTCCTTAAGAAGCAAAGCGATTTTAGAGAACTTCGGCCTACAAGCCACATAATTAGGTAGCAATTTGAGCTGTGAATATGATAGCGTTTTAAGTATTAGAGAAAGTCTTCATTCAAGAACGGTACACACATCGGGCGCCTTTCGCCAAGTTTGCCAGATGCTCCCTGTTTTTACAAAACTCAGCGCGGGTATTTTACCTACGTTCAATTGGAGGCGGTTAGCCCCTACTTGGACTATTTCCGAATTTAGTACCTCCAAACGGAACCGTGAGTCTCCGATTGGATGGAGGGTGCTTTGCCTGTTGTGTGTAAGAACAGAGGCAGTGCCAACCTTGTTGATCTCAGACCACAGTACATCTGACGCAAATATAATTTTTTAAAATGTTTTTCTGGAATTTCTGAAAAGTTTTTCCCTCAATTGTTGTAGAAGTTATTCTCTAAATAGTACTCAGATAGCTGTATAGCCTTCGGGTAGGAGGTCATGATCATGATGGCAAACTGCCATATTAACATTCAGGTGCAGTTATATATTAGAGTTCTTTCGAACTCTTGGCATGGTTCATTTGAGGAGGCAATTACTTCGACTACAAATCCTTTTGTGCCATCGGAGGTGTGAAATATTGCGACCCAATCGCTGCGAAATCTGGTTCTAGTTTCCAAATTAACTGAACACAATTTTTAAAACATTCCAGTTTTCAAATAATGACCTTTGGCCTGATGTGCCTCTATGTTGAAACCTCCAAGGGCTTTCCCATGAATCATTGTGGGTAATATTTGTCACGCTGTTCAGGCGCTCTCAAGTGTTTCCCACGTCTTCTATTCGTGAAGCACATGCACCCTTTAGGTTGGCAGAAGATTTCTTTATGTCTTATGTGGCATTCTGGACACAAAGCTGGCCTTGATGCACTCCTGGAATCGGATAAGAGTGCTCGTCCCATTATCTCCTCACAAATGACAGGCCTTTTGTAGTCAAACAACTGGTGTGAATAATCAGCTATAGCATTCTTATGCCCTTTGCGGGCATGTGGAATTGAATTGAAATCAACGAGATTAGCGCAGGAAGAGGAAACTCTCCGATGGACGGCTGGGAATTTCGAAAATTCTTCTGCAATTATTTTCAACTAGCCTTAGTGGAGGCCGATAGAAATGATTGGGTGCGAAAAAACTCTCCTGTTTTTAGCTTTCAATTAATGTAATGCACGAATAATTAATTCCAACCCCAGCCATCAGCTATTTTTTTTAATGGCTCCGGACGAAAGCATCAAGTTTGTGGTGTTTATAGACCCACGCGGAAGCTTATTTATTCATCTTGTTCGTCTCCTGCTATGGCTTTTAATGCAAGTCCATGGTTGGCTCTTGTTGTCAGCTTTGCCATTTAACCGCTGAAAATTGAATACTTGAGAAAATAAAAGTTCAAAGAACGCTAGCCCGTGAAAGACTTCGCTGCATTTTGATGATAAATCGCGTCCGTTGTATCTGCATAATTAGCGAGCGGTAATTTGAGGGTTCTTCCGGGGTTGCCATGATACACGGAGAGAGATGAAGTGAAGGGGCTGGCCACTGCGGTGCTGAGCACGTCACACTCGCACTTTAATTACTCTCCGAAGGGAGGAAGCCTATAGATTAAACGGCTAATAAGTATGTATGACTTCAAATGAGCACTTTAGTTCTCCATTTCCAATTCAATTTCGAATTTGCCCTGAAGGGCAACCTGTCAATTCGGTCAGTCATAATTGAGGGGTGTACTCTGTTCCAGTTGTCGGGAGTGTTCCAGTTGTCTGTCAACATCTGGATGATGGTTGGTGATTGAGACGTCGTGTCGGATTTCTGATCCGTTTTCATCCCAGAAGGCTTAGGACGGAAGGCCCCATGAATGCTTGGTGTTTTTCGAGCTGCTCATCTACTGTGAGACTTTCTGCTTACGCCTTCTCAAGGAGAAATCCGAGATTGACTGATACTCATCCGTTCGCATATCACCATGGCAGCGCTAAATCGCCGGTACGTTGTGAAATGGTTTGTCGGGGGATGCCCAAAAACACATTCATGTCCTGAAGACAGAAGATCATGAAACTATTGATACACACGCCTTCTTGCAAAATGTATGACGAAAATCTAAGAAAAATAGATGATTGAAGAGTTGACTCCTTGTGATGGCACTGGCAATAAAAAATGATGAAAGACCGGCAGGTATAGCCTAGCTCCTTCGTTGCGAGACGGTCGAGGTGAGGTTTATCGGGCTTATCATGTCAAAATCTCTTTATCACTGTTACATTTTGTCATGATTGACCGCTCAGCTGCTTACTCCGCCCGGACTCATCGGAGCAAGCTAGGCTTTAGCTGGGTTCTATGTTTTAGTGAACAGAAAATTGGCACCCGCGCCAGGTTCGATGTTTTGTTACGTTGGCACCTCATTTCAAGCAGCTAAACCCTGAGGCATTTCTGAAAAGCTCTCGAATGTGATGAACGACCATTTGTGGGCTCTCGTGGTGGCATACAACCGCTGATTACGATGTTCAGACAAAAGAAAAGGCACGCTCACACACGGCGAAGTGCAGAATGATAAAGTGCTGCGGACTTGTTCAGACGCTATTCACTGGGGTGGAAATTTTTTATAGGTTGAAACCTATAGTCGGTTTGTTTTTATTCAAACAAAGGCAGGAAGGAAGGAGCGCAGTTCGGGAAAACGATTTCTTCACGATTTTGACCTGTCTACAAAGTAGACGGCTGCAGTGAATGAAAATGATGTTAAAAGGTGTTAATAAAACGTTAAAAACTCCTCGGCGAATATCAATCTCCACAGTGGTATGCGCTACACATTCGACTTCAATTCAGAATCGTAGAGGTCTGTCAACGTGTGTTGTGCCTATACAATGACTTGCGGGGGGGGGCAGCCGATGTTCAGTGGCCGTATTCATGAAACGACGGGAGCCTCCCGGGAGGGTCCAAAGTCCGCTGACCGCATACGTCGGCCAGTTCTAAAAACCTTTCCGGGAGGCTCCCACAGTTTCATGAATATGGCCACATGTCAATGTTCTAACACTCCCAGACAAGTCTTGCACCAATTCCCCGTCACGGGATGGATAGCAGGCTTGGTTGGCCTTGGGCGAGCACTCTAAACATCCAACTACAGAAATGCTGGTTGGATCCGACTGGAGACCACACCTCTGTATAGATCCATCCCAGGTTATTCAGAAGTCGTCAGCGCTGTCTCACCTCCTGCCCGAGGGACAATAATGCTTTAGAAATGCCTCATAACAAGATTCTGTTTGCTTTGAGCCTTTTGTTCTTCACACGACAAAATGCGCGTCAGCGAGCATACTCATATCCGATAACAAAGTAGTATGCTACAATCAGTCAAGCCCTTCTGATAAGAAAATGAGAAAAGAAGCGCGTCAAAACCAAACACTATCTGGAAAACCTTGGTAAAGCTGTATACTAGTTTCTCATAGAAAATGGTGGAAATGTTTGAAACAAGGGCTGGGGAAACATGCTCTGTAAGGATAGTACATTGCCGACGTGATTCAGGCAGAAGTAAGTGGTAATCTATCTTTAATCGGAAGCCATGTGCACACATAATTTTGCGGTGGTTTCCCTCCTCTTTTGGCCGTTTTTCTCATTAGTTTTTCCTTACTTTCTCCAGAAGGAACGAAAGCTTACGTTTCTACAGAAAAAATTTTACCCAACGTGAACGGTTCTCGTAAAGCGCAAAACCAGTTCCGGAGGTGCAAATTCTGTTACACCAAATCCATTAAACAGGCTTAGGCAGAATTTCAGTGTATGTTGCAAGATCTTTAAATTGTTTTCACCGAAAAATGAGGTTTTGTAAGGCTCTTCAGCAGGGCTGTGCGGAAATCATTTTCAAGATTTTCGGAAACGGAAACGGAAGAAAAATGGCTGAAAGTTGCCGGAAACGGAAATCCGGAAACGGAAACGGAAGTGAACTAAAAATTATAGTATGATCAAATGGTAATTTTCGTCGCTGCTCATGGCATGCAGATGTACTTCTGTAGCTTGTGGTCTCAATCTATTCCCTCAAGCACCAGTGGGGCTACGGTCTAAAACTGCAAGCGAGCCGAGTACAAATAGATTTGACGCATGACAGGAAGACGTGCTGCTGCTGCAGGTTCTCCTAGTGAGCTGCAAATAGGTCTGCTCGAGCAACTCCTCTTCTACAGTGCTGCTGATCTCTCTGATGTCGAGTTTCGACCTTTGACTGATTTTTCCAGTGCGATCGGTGTTCTACACGACGGCTGCGGGTACACACATATGGCACCCACCATTGTTGAGAGAGCAGTTGTCCGTTTGAGGTCGATCCCAGAAGGTGATCTTAAGTACTCAATTTTCCGGATATCAATTTCGGATGCCGAAAGGGTGGTCCTTATTGCGCATCATGAGGAAAGATTTCTAATAGTGTACCGAGGCGAGGATGATGCCTTTGTTGGGTACCTTGGCGAGGTTGGCGTCCTTGCTGCGGGCCATAGCAAGGATCGCGACTTTAGCTCCGGCAGGAACAGGCGGTGGCTTAAAGACTCTCTTCATTTGAATAACGTGCTGCTGCTAGCAACACATGTAATGAGGGGTCGCACTCCATGCCGACATCGAGTTGAACCTCCCGTCGTCAGCAACACGTGCTGCTAGCTGCAGCACAAACTGCCGAGGAGAAGTGGTCAACTCACCCGCGCAACAGTGCCTAAAGTATGCCTTCTGTAGCCGCTAAGGTCAAGCCGACGTTGGGGTCGGCCTGTGCGATGGTGGAGGGGGGGGCGAAACCGTGTGACGGTTGGAAGGAGCGGGACACCGATCCATGCAATCAGGATTAGACTCACGCTGTAATGATCGCAGAGGTACCGCGGTTTGGTGCGCTGGGGAAGCGTGACAATTCAACTTGTAGTACTATTTTCTTCCGTTTCCGGGTCCAAAAGCCCGGAAACGGAACGGAACAGCTCAAAAAGTACTGGAAATACGGAAACGGAATCGGAAACGGAACAGTTCTGCACAGCCCTGCTCTTCGGCTGTTTTTTTTTCACCTAGTTGGCCTATGGACCTACCCAAAGGCATGAAAAAAAAATTGAAGAACGTTTTTTTACCACGTACACTGCTCTCGGAAAGAATTTTGGAGGAAGATGTTCCGTTTGACTTTGCTTCGCTTCAGCTGTGCGATATCTCAATAACTAAGCGGCATCTCTAATGAACCTCTCCCTCTCTGTAATGAGATTCCAATTTGTTTGCGTTCAGAAACATTATGACAACATATTACATTATTTATCTCATGCAGGAAAATTAATATAATAAGTACTCAGCTGTGCAAATTTCTGTTTTTGCTCTCTCTCTCATCTGCAGGGTTTTCATTCTCCCTCTTTCCTCATTAAACGGGTTTCATCTGCGATTCCCCCTGACTATTCGCATTTGAGGTTTCTTCAGAGTTTCGTGAAATTGAAATTGAAGCTGCAATTTTTCATCCGAATGCTAGCATGTCATGCCTCCAAGCTGCCATCGAACATTCCCCATGAGACGTCGGCGTAATATATTATTTTTGAGTCACAAATTCTCGCATCGCTCAGCAAACGGCTGACTGGCCTGGCTGCTGCTCGCGTGACCCACAGATTGCACAGCAGGAAGGGGAGGGAGGGGGAGCACATAACCGAATCCGGACACCTGGAGCGGCGACTGGCAATCGTTCAGTTCGTTTCCCTGCGTCACGAACACCTTTCAATAACGAATACCCATAACATTTTACGACAGTGGCACTTGATGGTGCTAAAAAACTCGCCGCCGCCTCGGTGACTGGTGAGAACACACGGGAAAACACCATCCGTCGTCTAGGGCATGGCTCTGCTGCATCACGTTGTCCGGGTGTTTGAATCATTCATCAACGAATCACTGATCTTTCCAGTCGAGAGAACTCCTAGCGGCGTCTCAAAGATAATCAGCTGCAAAACTGTGATACAGACAGCACCCTAACACTCCTTAGCGTCCTTTTTTGACATTCGTCCTTTGCAAAATCCATCAAAGCTGTCCGACAATCATTTAGAAGTGACAGGAAGGGAAAAATGAAGTTTTTCTGCGTGTCTTGAATACGCTTCCGCGCTGACTCCAACGATGTCTCTGGAGTCTTACAAGATCCCCTGGGAGCGGAGCTATGGCCTCTCGAAAGTTGCCTAAAATTGAGCGGTGATAGCATGGTGGACAATTTGTCCGAGGCTTGTAACCTCCGGTATTTGCAACGGATCTATGCGTGCGGACTTGCCTAAGGGCTCTCACAATCTGAGGACAATCAAGGAACGTTTCTCATACATGTCAGAAATCATAAAGATTTCAAATATCCATTCTGTGGCCACAAGTCAGAGGACGACCCTCTCTACCACCCCATTATCGGATACAGTTCCGGAAAGCCGCTGAAAAAATTCCGAAATATTCGAAGAGCTGCCAATTCCGGTCAACCGCTCAACCATAAATGAACAATTCTTCTCACAAGGGCGAGAAAATTCATCTGCTTTATGAAGCAGATCACTTTCGGAAAAGGGACTCATCCACATCACATAGAACTTCGTGGTCACTTAGCTTTGTTGATTCTTATAATTTTTCCATCGTTTTTAATGCAGCAGTCTCGAGAAGCATCGTAGGGAGCGCGAACAAGTTGACAAGGGTTTCTGTATAGTTTGTGTTACCTTAGGACCCCGTCATATGTACTTGTACTGTTGTCCGACGTAGTTCCACCGAGGCCTCCTGTAATCCCCTGGGTCATCCACTTGCCAGCCTAGGCACGTGTACGACCAATGGGGATTACAGCTGACTTAGGTGGTACTAAGAAGGCATGCTGACGAAGGAAGTAAGGCTTCAGAGCTCAATACCGTGTCGAATCTGGGATATAGGGGTGTAAAACGCATGTGTGACGGTAATATGTAGTAAAAGCGTTTCTTGAGGTATTACGCTCCGATCGACACGCGCCTCTCACTCCCGCTTTTAGCGGCATTACATACAGTCGGCATCAATCAAAGGGATACATTGCGTTCTCCATTGAACGTTGGCGCAACCCACCTATGTTGAAGCATATGGCACCGAGTTTGCGCCAACCTTCAATAGGGAACACAAAGTATCACAAGGATCCATGCCGATTATGTATACGCTAGTCATTCCTATCGTTACATTTCTTCTGGACCGCTGTGGTAGGAGAGCTCGCGCTACTTCATAGATGCGGTAAGCTTTTTGAATTTCAAACGTGCAGCAATTTTCCGATGTGGAACTTGATGTGAATTCATAATTCAACTCCCGCTGTTGCTCAGTTTTTCATTCGAGTGTTCGACATTCGATAGTTGACATGGTTTGAATAATCTTTCTTGTGA
Organism: Aplectana chamaeleonis; assembly: GCA_029168955.1. Classification (NCBI taxonomy): domain Eukaryota; kingdom Metazoa; phylum Nematoda; class Chromadorea; order Rhabditida; family Cosmocercidae; genus Aplectana; species Aplectana chamaeleonis. Next base: position 1,124,904 of record JAPDOI010000163.1, on the reverse strand, counting down.
TCTCAATGGTCGCCCTATTTCAACCCCATTTGTCTCAACCTTGGAGAGACTTGATCCTCCGTATTCGCTATGATATCGGAGACACGAGGCTTCAAATGGCTCAATTCTCGACGCGGACGGAAGAGAAAGGACATAAAAGAATCCGGGAATTTGTCGTGTATATCATGCACAAAGGGCAGACTAGTAGTATGTGAAAACGACATTGGCAGTGAGGGGATCGCAGTCGGCTGAACTTGCTGGCTGTTGTTCCGGAAGACATTCTTCATCCAACTGATGAATGCTTCCGCTCTCCTTTTCAGAGGCTCCACGCGTTGAGTCTTCGTGAAGAAAGATGTCAATTCAGCAACCCAAAACCTAACATAGAACCATTCTACGTCGTGTGGTTTCAGTGGGCAGAGGTACTACTAGCAAAAGCACATGGATGGGTGGAGAAAATCCAATCATTGCGAGTGTTTTGCGCCAAATCTATCAAATGGCGTCCTTGTTTTAATTTCACTTGGTCACGACACAACAAAACGATAGACAGTGGAGAAATCATTTGCGAAAGAGGGAAGCCCAGAGTCAAAATGGCGTCATTCCACGAGAGTCGGGTGGGCGAAGGAATGGCTGAGTGGAAGAAAACACTGAAATTCGTTCCGAATCCAAGACTGTTTATAAACAAAGATGGTCGCAGAAAGTAATCATTTGGTGAAGATATCTAAACAAATGGATCTTTTGTTTTACAGGTATCTGGCTGTGATTATCATCGGTTCGCTGATTGCCTTTGGTCTGTCGTTGACGGTCACCTCGTTGGTCTGCAAACGAATTCGACGATGTCCGCTCTATCGGGAACGATCCAGTAAGTCTTCAGATGTTGAGGCAATGCCTTAACCACTTAAGATTTTCGATGATTCCAGTACTCACGCACTCAGTTCAAGCGGCAACAATGTATCGACCAGTTGACACGATACCTCCAAAGATTTATGAGGGTGAGTTGTATTCCATCTCACAAAGCGGCTTAGAAGGTCTACAACAGTTTGCTCGTCATATTTATAAGATACCTCCAAAGATTAGGTAATAGCGTTCGCGGATATCCTCGATGGAGCATGATGTTTGCTTTTTTTCCAAATTTTTCCTTTCGGCAAACCAGTTTCGGCTGCGAAACTTCGCTGTCGTTTGATATTAAGCTCAGCACGCTCAAAATTGATATCAATTTTATGACATAAATCCAAGGTTTGGAGCTGGTTGCATTAGAGAACGATTAAAAGACCGACGAAGACTGTATGAAAATAGAGAAATATACAACGGGTTGTTTTTGTACTGGTTCGAAAAAGGTGGAGTTATACTGAAATGAAATGACTGAAATAGCGAAGCCTAGAGACTCTTACGGCGTTTACTGGATCCGTTGCACCGTTGAAAGCATCAAAAACTAGTCAAAGTGACTGCACTCGACCAATCAATTTGGACAATTTTGTATTGAGGGGCGGGAATTGTGAGGTAACTGGGCGGAGACTGCATGATTCGGTGTTTGAATATGTATTAAAGGCTGTGTTCACGAGGAAAAAAATGGCTGTTCTTTCACAGGAACGTATTTAAGCGTTGGGTCCCTTTAAGAACAGCAAAGATGGAAGAAATACGGCCAGGCAATGGGTGAAAATCAAGTGGAAATTGGCCGACCCATTGGATCACCCCAACCCAAGACATATAACAGTTGTCCATCGTTCGTTTCACCAAAGGAAGCAGCTGTCGAATTTTGAATACTCTTTATTCCGGGAAAATTCTACTATCCAAACATGGGCACCAAGCGATATTATTTTTGAGAGATTTCGGCACACGAAAGAGAAACAAAGTCACTTTCCAAAAAATCTCGAAGATCAAAACCATTTTCGATGTTTGGTTTGACGTTTTTTTCCGCAATGCGCAAAACACACCAATACGCGTAAATAAATATTTGATTACTTTCTTAAAGACAGCAGACACGCTCAAAAATGGTATCGATTTTATGACATAGATCAAAGGTTTGGAGCTGGTTGTATTGGGAACTGACGAAAAAACAAACGAAAACTGTGTGCAAATAGAGGAATAACGATTATTTTGTTAACAGGTGAAAGTGGACGAGGTTTACGGCGCGCGGTTGAAACAGCGAATATTAGCTACAAAACGGTTGAGATAGAGAAGCCGATATACTATTACAGCCTAAACTGGAACGTTCACCCCGTTGAAAGCATCAAAACCAGCCAATGGGACCGTATTAGTACTATTAATCTGGACGAGTTTGTATTTTGGGGCGGGGTCGCAGAAAATTTTCGATTTACATTGCTGAAATTTAGTAGTTTTGACTCATTTTTTGACGCTTCCAACGGCACGAGCTGTCTACTAGGAGCCATGCGACTTCAGAAACGTAGTTATCTCAACAACTTTTTCGAGCAAGTCTGCTGCCTTTAAAGGCACAGTCCAACCTCGAAATCGGTTTTCTGTTTTCCTGGGTATATTGAAAACGGTCCCACGCTGATTCCAATAATGTCTCTGAAATCGTACAAGATCCTCTACGAACGGAGTTACGGCCCCTCAAAAATTGAGCTACGGAAACATGGTGGACGAGTTGTCCGTGGCTTGTAACTTCCGTCATTTGCAACCGATGCATGCGAGCCGACCTGAGTGCATAGAGAGGCTAAGAATGAAGGGAAGAACGGGGCTATTGATCGGAAATCGTCGCTCATCTCGCCACTGTTGAGCTCGAAGGATCGTAAAAGGGGCGTGCCAAAGTGGCTTCCGGATGTGGGCGCCCCAGGGTGGCTTCCTCCTATATCTCGCTTGTTCGGAGGAATTGAGAGCTCGCACTTGGAAGGTGCTACACAGGGTGGGTCTACTTCACAACTACGTGGAAATATCAGATTTTGTGCCCGAGCTTGGACTGTGCCTTTAAACAGTTTTTTCTTCGAAATACGGGAGTTTCATGGAGACTTTCTTCTATTGTCCTCTACCTCGTGAACTTGCCTACTCAAAAACATAGAAAACTAGAAAAAAAAAGATTTATTGTGAACACAGCCTTTGAAGAGTCTCAATACGCGACTGAGACTTAATAGCAACTGTTTTGTCATTTATTTGTCAGCACTCGAAAATCAAACAGAATGCTACAAGAACTGTTCGACGGGTGAGCAAAATATCGGCGAAATATAATTCGAGTGATCAACAATTTTTGGTCTGCAATATTGAGCCTGATTGCATGTATGCCTAGAACAGACGGCAAGCTGCAGCAATATCCGTGCGGGAAGTCTTCATCCCGCCGAAGTACGACTGGGGCCTGAGGCCTCTTTCAGAGTGCGATCGCTGGTCGCCGTGATAACATGTTTCGAATACAGATCGACATGCGACGCGATCTCGATCGATGCTCATGTTTGTCATCCCATCGCGTCGCGCGGCGATCCAACTCTGAAGGAGGCCTAACGGTCGTTTCGGGGTACACGTTGTAGAAAAACCACTAGTGCCCCTACGAAAGGCGTCCTCTGTCAATGTTGTGTCGATCACTCCGTCAAGAGAAAACCTCTCAATATGATACACAAAGTCAAAATATTTTTCTAGAGCTCGGAGTCTTTTGAGGTAATCAGGCTTTTTGTGCCTTTATTATGGGCCCACTTTCAATCTCCAGACCAATCGCTTTTAGTGTATGAGTCAACGATCGCTGTGCTTCCGGTCACATATGAAAAGACTGGCGGGGGATGGAAACGTGTTGGTTAGTGGCCCCCAGGGAGGATTCGTGTTTTTCGGCTCAGCACAATGCCCTTAAGTAATTTGGGGATAGTGGCCGCTCTTGACGCGTAGATGTAATTAATAAGGACATCGACTCGAAGTAGGGAAAGCGGTCGCAAGGAGTGCAGAAAAACGTGGTCGAATATAGATTTGAGCCATTTAAGCCATCGCGGGACGAGGAGAGGGGCATTTGATGGGAAATGAGGCGGAAATCGTCGGTGGGAAAGTGTAAGTCCGAGGAATGGGAGCTCCTCCGGAGGGATGACAAAAAAGTTCGATGGTACCTCACATTTAAAAGGCTTTGTTTACGATAAAAACCGCAGCTTATTTCTATGTTGCTGCGCTCGTAAGCCCACGAGCTCCATGGATTTTTTCGCAGTCGAGTCGATTTTTGGTTTACAATTAGTAGATTTTTCGAACGCTTGATTTTCGAATGAGTTCAAAATTTAATTTTTCAGACTTTTCGGTATTCGAATATATTCAAAATTTTGTATTTTTCGTCTTTTCGATTTTCCAATATGTTCGAAATTTGACTTCTTCAAACATTCAACTTTCGATTGAATATGTAGAAAGCGAACATATTCAAAGAGTCGATAGCGAATACTCGAGTTGGAGCAATGTATACCAGGAGGTAGAGGATGTTAGCGGAAAAGTTGTACACAGCTTTCAATATTCGGAGAAAAAATCGATTGAAAAAACCTCTCAAACATTGAAGTCACGGACCACGCCTATATTGTGAGTTTGGTGTTGGTGTCGCTGGGATTTGAAACGTCGGAACTCCTTCTGCGCTTCCAACTTCTAAAATCTTTGAAAAAATCTCTAAAAAATGTGATGGTATGTATCAGCCAGCTGATCCAATGGGTGGGTTGATCCACCCAAAGTTCACAAGCTTCTTAACCGTTTTTTTTTCAATTTTCTTTACTAATTTTCTTTGAGGGACTCGAAGCTTACGTTTCTACAGAAAAAGGAAGTGTTTCTAACGTGAACGCTTCCTAAAAACTTCCTCCCGCTACCTGTTCTACCCATCTCTTTGAGAAAATTGGTCGAGAAATAGCCCAGGCGGCTCCTGGTGGGAAATTTCTTCGTTGTTTCTCGGCTTTATACGAAATAGACAAGAAAAAGCCAAGAAATAACTTAGAAATCACGAGAAGCACCCAAAAATAACTGAGTCGTGGCCGGCACCCCGACACTGGATGCTCGCAAACGGCCATCCGGGGCCGCCCGTGGTTGGGCTGGAGCTCCAGAAACTGAGCGAGGTCTAAGTATGTACCTAAAACTTTGGTAACTGATTTAACGGGAGTGTTGACATCTGATTCATGCCTCTGGAGGGCGTCGTATATTTCCCTGAAGAGCATGATTTCTCGATTATTTGGTGGAAATTTCGCGACCAGCAGTATTTTGCGGCTATTTCGCGGCGAACATCTGTTTTCTGGCTATTCCTCGGCTAAAACTCTAGAACTATTGTGGCTGGATAATGCGTTTTTTTATCCCATTCCGGTCTGCCTGAGTTTACGTCTGCGGGCAGATGCCTGGAAGGTACCGCGTTGCTTCCAAGCTGTCGCAAGAATGTGAAGAGGGTTTTTCACTCGAAGATCGGAGGATGACGTTGGGAGAAGAGCCAGATACACTACCTCTCGTCGCATTTGGTTAGAAAACGAGCGAGGTCGGGTTTTCGCGTCTTTTTTGTATAACTCGCTTCAAAGTCAACTTTGAGCGAAACTAGGGAGATATTCATGATCAAAGCGTTGAGGGCTATCCAATAGTATAGCCATTTCCGGATTTTCATTAAGACCTATGGAAATTTCGCAATCAGCCACCTCCATACGGTAGACATAGGGAAACGCAGACGGAGACGGTAGCGCCCCATCCGCCACGGTACCGTAATCACAAACCTGGCTGGTTGCGAACTTTGTATAGTTCTCAACGTAACCATCACAGTGGCTAAACTACTGGATAGTTCTCAACGCCAGGATCATCAATATCACACTAGTTTCGCTCAAAGTCGAGTTCGAAGCGAGTTGTACAGAAAAGACGAAAAAGACGAGAAAACCCGACCTCGCTCGCTTTCTGAACAAATCCTACGAGCGGTATTAAAATCGCTGCACACGTTATGTTTTCTTTACTCCTCTGCGGTTTTTTTTTGTCAAAATGGTGCGGACTCTGTAAAATTATATGCTGCTTTTAAGCAGGACTTGTCACCATCAAAATAAGTGGAGTTACAGGAAAATCACATAATTACGCCATCCATCAAACAAGCAAACTGGTTCAGAAACATGGTGGGCCTTCAATTGATGTGGTTCCCAAATCCTTCTATTCTCAAAAGTTTCCTGAGGAGGACAAATTGAGTTAGGGCGAATTCTCTCGAGAACACTGAGCACCTCCTCAGAAGTGCAGTGCAAAGTTCTGTTTCGAGTGGAAACGGGTAGAGGCGACGGGGTAGTAGTTCGTTTGCTCGCCGCTCCCACCATTCCCTGTGGACCACATTATTTGGCTGCTATCTGTGCCGAACAACTAATGAGATTTTCGGGTTCTTCTCACCACAGGTTCCTTGGGTGGTGACGCGTGTTCCTAGCTGAAGCTGAAGAAATGAGCCTTTGCAGCTAAAGCAGCAACTTGTTAAGAGTTTGCGGACGAAATGGAAATAATTAGGTAGTTTTCCATCAGTCATTTTACATACATGCATATGTATGCATTCCTGGTTTTAATTTCAATTTGAGCCTTTGTATGCGTGGTAAGATTCAGAATTTTCCCTGTGATGAAACATTACAAACATGGGCTCAGCTGTGAATCTTGTTTCTGAAAAAAGTTTTTTTTTTCAAAAACCCTGGTTCATAAAACGATCTATTATGTAATTGATGTTGAATAGCTGCGATGGTAATTATTATCCTGCGCTATCTAATGTTTCCGAGTAAGTGATTTATTGCCCTAGTGGATATTTTACTGTATGAGAGGAACACACACTCTACTTGGAGGCGAAATTCACTTGAATCCGTTGGTCGTGTGCGTGCGCGCTGCTCTCACCTGTTCCTCCCACTTTCTCGCCATATCTTTCTCTATTTCAGCACACGCACGCGATGAAATCAGGTGCGTTTCGCTGCGAAATGGCATGTACGCACCCCCTCCCCCCACTGGTCCTTTTGTGGTAGGTAATATTGGTGAAGTGCGTCTCCTGTTTCGGTAGTGGCTTTAGTTTATTTCTTCGCGTGTTTGTGCGGAGCGAGGTTAGAGACAGCGAGAAAGTGTGCGGGAGAAGGAGAGTCAGCATATGCGCCCACACGCACGCGATCAACAGCAGTAAATTTCACTCCTAAGTGGAGGTTAGTTCAATGGACTCACTGTCCACTAGGAACTATTCGACTAGGGCGCACTTTCTATATTTCGAATTACGAGGTGCTTTGAAACTGCAACTCTAACCAGGGGTGAATTGTGGTTTAGTGAATGAATCCGACACCAGTTTCCTGATTTTCGGAGAAGAGGATTATAGTGGATTACGATAGCTGAGTAATATTTTACCTTTCAGATCCCTCATTAGCCTTTCGAAAATTGGAAAACGAATGTCGGATTCACAATCGGCACCCAAAATTACCTAATTACGTCCTCATGGATCCTGAAGACTTTGCGTTCCCCAATGGAGGTTGGCGCAAACTCGGTGCGCCTATGTTATAGCGTATGGCACCGAGTTTGCGCCAACCTTCATTAGTGAACGCAAAGTCTCTTCCGGATCCATGCTGACCATACCTGGGTGAGCACTGTGCCAAATCTGAGCGGTTGACATTCTGGAATCAGTTTACTGACATAGGAGGGATAGAACTCTCAGTTTGTCTTAAAGGCAGTGGTCGCGATCAAATATGCTTGTCGTCTTTGTCTCCCTAAACCCTTTTTTGGGTCTTGAGTAGTAGGACCTATAAGGAAAAATCGCGAAAAAACCATTGTTTTGGGCCAAATTTGAAGCCTGAACTTTCTTGTCTTTTGACGGTGGACGAGCTAACTCCATATCATCGGCATCGATGACCTCTTATATCAAGAACATAAGCTGGCTTGAAATTGAATTTCAATCAATGCAGCTTCGGATTTATGTACACATCTAGTCAAAAACATTGACTGCAGAGATTTATTTCATTGCTCAACTGTTTTTATGGCGTAAATTTGCATTTATTTCGTCCTCTGAATGTCGATGATTTTTGACTGCTCGGCATGAGACTGCGATCTAATTCGTCATCGCTGTGCACGTGTGCACGAACTGGCTGCTTTGGGCCTTAGAAACTCTAATCCTAGCCCGTTTTTCACCGCAGTACCTTGATAGTTTTTCAGCTGTTTTCCATCTAAGCTAATTTTTGTAGTTTTTTCTATAACGTTTTTCATCGTGACCACTGCCTTTAATGGTGATTACTAGACCTTGTGCGGCGACATTGACGCCTCTGGATACTGCGCTACACGCGGGCACCGTACATTATTGAACGAAAAAATCACATCGGGATTTTTGTGCGTATTCCGGATTAGGCTTTTGCGAAGATTTATAAAAACATGTTGCAAGGTCTGAAGTATTACTCTTAAATTGCGAAAATTAGGTAGTTCCAATTTTGAGATATTTTGTTATCATTAGATCTATGAATTAAATCCTTCTTCACCAGTTTTGAAGGTGCACTGATGACACGAGATTCTATCGCTTCGATAAACCTACACAGATATAGTCCATATAAAAACCGATGTGAATTCCTTTTGTCCAAAACTGCACATATGTTTTAGAACATAGCGGCATCAACATAGTATTGCTCCCATCGTTAGCTATGTTTAGCCTAACCTCTCTATTTTTCCAAACCCCAAGTCGAACCTTACATGTTCAAAAGTAAGGTTTATGAAGCCTAAATGGATATCTAGCAAACTTGTGCCCGCTCTTGTCAAATCGCTGCTGCTGTCTTGCGGGGATTATTGCATTACCGAAGGAAGACCACATCGTCATCACGAATCCTCACTCATTGCGCTCTCTTGCGCAGTAGGCCTTGCTCACAGAGCAAAAGTTTCAAATCGGATTTCACCCACGACGGAGGCTATTCGCCGGTGAATTCGTCTAAACCGCGTTTAATTGATCGCCGCCCCTTCCCAGCTGCTAGTTTGATTTGCGCTACTGTAGATGTTTTTCGCTTTCCGGTGAGTCCGCTCCTGGACGGCTAGTGAGAGGACTATCAGAGGAAAAGACAGTGACTTTTTGTGAGGGAGCTCATCTCATGCCTCTTTCAAGGCGGCTCTCATACGTGTCTAGTTCACACCTAGCGGCTCTATTTCCTGTAATTTCTCGGTCGCAGGCGGAAAATTGTCGAGTCTATTTCCTGCTCATTGAAACTCAGCCCGTATATCGCGAAGCGAACGCAATATCTGAACGCCGTCCTTTCAAGGGGTGAAGACGAACATCTCATTGATGCTCCGGAAAAGACGATTCATTTGTCTAGCTTAGTGGGTCACCATAAGTCATGGGTGGTGATCTAGGGTAAAAGCCGAAAATACTTGGGCTCAAATTTGATGAATAGATGAATAGAAAAATTTCTGAACGGTGGGTTTGCCCGCTTTTTCGCATAACAACAATTTTAACTCAACCCAGTTTCTCTAATGGGGCAAGACCGTTCTAGACGTAACCTATAGGGATGCTATGTAAGAAATGCCTTACTAGGGACTGATCCCAGCTCTAACAGAATTTTCAAAAATGGGTGGATAAAAGCGGCTAAAAAAGTAATTTTTTGAGTTTTAGAATCGTTAAAATTTCTACCCCAAGATTTGTCCAGGGGATAGTTTGGGAACATAAGGTCCGTCTTCAGTTTTTCAAAAGATCACTGTAAGTTACGGTAGGAAATGCATCATGCGTCTACAGAAACCTACCGTAGTCTACCGGAAACTGCACATGGAGCCTATATTAAACGAAGTTTGGACTGAAATGTTGAAATTAGAAAAAATCCATTTTTTTTGTAGTTCCTGATCTACTGAGAACGTTCAGGAAATTTGACAAACTCTCAATTGTTTGAGTTCATCTCTCCCACAACATTCAACAGACCATTTTTTTGAAATTCGAGTTTGCGCTGGGATCAGTCCATAGTTAGGGTAAGTGCACGTACAGAATACCTATACGGATCTGACCGAAATTTGAATGTGTAAAGCTGGCCTGTACATTGTACAAGCTGTAATTGAACACTATTCAGTGGAAGTATAAGTAGTTAATAGAATGAAACGTTAAATGAATATTATCTCGATCGTGTATTTGAGGCGAAACTCTAACAAACAAAGCCATTCACACTCTAATAACCACTCGCGCTTATTTCACATGAATATGTAGTGTAGGCCGACGTTATGGTTATTTTCAGTTTGGTTGCATGACAATAATATGTTTTCAAAGACTGAATACAGCATGTTTTTGGGACTTTTGTGAAAATCCTGCTATTCTCCGTTCTTGGTCATCGAGAAAACTATTCCGGACGTCTTCTATACTACCATAGCACCAATCATAATCAGACAACACTTCGTTCACAACGAACGAGGGTGCTGATCAGGCCTAAAGCCTCAAAAGGGCATTCTGATCATTTGTCGTTGAATAGAAGTCAAGTTCATACATCACAGTGCTTAAAACGAATTTGGGCTTCTATTATTGGTGAACGTGTGGTAAGGTTATAATATTTCGTTGGGCGAGTCCGAGGGAATAACAATGGGTTTCCCAGTTGCGTGGGAAACCTAAGAATTTGTTTTCTCTAAATTAATTCGCTCATGGTGTTCGACATCTAATGTATTACACATCCAATGTTCCCGCGTCATGCAAGAAGTGCTCGAAAATTCTATTCGTGACGAGTGATTTGACCTAAAGCGTGCCAGTTATAAAATGCTACATTCGAGTGGACACGTCGAGAGCGCATGCTGATGTGCTACATTCTCCTGTACGTGCTGCATAGAATGAAATTCCGGTCAGCAGTGGCAGGAAGTCGCTGTTGAAGCGTGCAATTCGAAGATTATAGTGCTGGAACAAAGATCAGAATTAGAGAGACAGCGTGTCCACACACTGCTCAACCACGCCATGAACTTGATTATTTTCTAACTTTCCTTCGAAAAGCCCTCATTATAGCTGGGAGACTTGTACCAAGAAGAACTTATAATACTGGCAGGCAGGCATTGGACACCTTAAAATTTCCTTCGTACGGTTCATTTTCAGAGGAAACTCAGATAAAATCTTATTTATTTGATAGGCCGTGGAGAGCGCGGTCCCTTGCTTCGATTAGCCATGGAAAGCGCTGTCTGTCATGTTCTCAAATACGGATGGCCGCTGTTGCAGCACGCAGCTTTCACCACGAATCGTGCTCTTCGTGGTGAGAGCTGCGTGCTGCAACAGCGGCCATCCGCATTTTCGGACCGCAATTTCTCTCTGATGGAGACAATACCTGTCCATACCGTAATAGGAAAATTGAAATCTTTGCTTTTTCCACGAGTCCGCTTCAATTTCGCTCTGTATCGCGGAGACAATCCACAATTTTGAACCAATCAATAACGCAATTTGCTGGTTACGGTGATTCAGAAATACGACTGCTTTTGCTCAGAGACAAAGGGAAAAAGTAGCCGTTCTTTACACTCTAGACGCGTTGAGAGCAGGGATGAGCTTCAATTTTATCCTGAGTTTCAGAGATCGGATAGACCTTCTCAATTTTAGAAATCGATAATCCGAACGCCAAAAAACCATCGAAATTTGGAAATTCGTTCAGCGAAATTCTCAATAGTCCCCTGGTGACTGTGCCTACCAAATAACTTGGGCTTATCCCTCTTTACTCAATAATTTTCTTGTAAACCCAATGAACTTTGGCTTTGTGAAAGGTGAAGACGGACCTCGAATTCAAATTGAGCGCCCGACGCCCTAAATAACCACCTATGGATTTGGCAAAGAAAAGTTTGAAAATTCTAATCTCGTGGGTATCTCCGATTTCTTCCCACATTTTCAGACTTTTTTCGGAAACGGAAGGCCCAAAACCATCCGAACTTGGAATCCCGCTCATCCTTGGTTGAGAGTGAGCATAAAGCGGCACAAGAACGACTTTCAGTGGATTTTTTTATAGACTTATTAACGTACAAATCATTAGACGCGCCTGAAGTTACGCCGTGAAGCACCCTGGGTGTGGGAAGCCGTGGCGTCGTTTGGTGCTAAAAGTGGAACTGTGAATTGTTAGTGCTTGAAGTTAACACCTTTTAATCTCTCCCTTACAAATGCAACTTAACTGACTATTTCTACATACCTCGAGAGGGGAAATTTGTTATGAGAAGCTTCACCGTAAGCGAGACACTTGAGACTCGATCTCATGTTAAAGGTAGTCTCAAGCCGGAGTCAATTTTCTTTTCATTCATGCCCACAAGTTTCACTACGGTGAGATTGCGTGGGGAAAATGGATTCATTTGTTGTATTGTCCTGAAACCATTTGAAGGAAACCTTCCGCAGAACAACATGTATGATGAATCCGATTTGTTTCAGCTCCTCCTCCGTATGAGTGTTTCGTGCCGCCACCAGATCAAGCTCGAAACGACTGGAACTGTGTGTTGGAGAACGAAGTGAACGACTCCAGAACTCCCGCTCCGTTCACGTAAATATCAACTAGCGGGGTTAAGAGGGTCCTCTCAGGGCCTAATCAATGCTTCATCACAGCTACGGGTTCGCCGGTGATTCGAAGAGTTCCTTTTCTAGGTCGATGTTGTTTTATCAAGTTTGTTTTATTTCTCGTTTTGTAACGGCTAACTTCTGATTTCGCTTTGGAGATTGCTTTCGCCACAAAAACACATGCTGCTCCTATAGACGATTATCTGTACATATGCTTGTTTTTGAGATACTTCTAGTGCGGAAACATTGGTGAAATCCGGTTCTATGCATTCAATTTCAGGGTACATTTCATTCGATTCACACCCGCACACTGTGTTCACAACTGTTGTTTCTCAATCTTTCATCTGAGCCTTACCATATGTGTATATTTTCAGAATGAATATTGCTACTGCTTGAATTCCATGGGGGAATTCGCTGAGTTCAAATTACTGATTGAACACATAAAGCAGATGAAGTACTCTCAGAAGTCCGGTCGAAAAAATCTTGTGCTTGGAACAGTTGCTTTTGTGTACATCTTCCTCTAGAGAGAAGGACGAGTGCTTGAGTGACAGCGCTCCAGTGGGACAAGAGAAATTCATTTTGACGTTCGTCATGTCGGATTTCTCGCTGTCCCGGGAGGATTTCGTCCTCCTCGTGAAGCGAACCTAAATTCCATTGCCACTCATCAAACAAAACCAAAAGTTTCGGAACGAATGGAATATCTGGGGGGACTCTCCTGCTGCTGAGGGTTTTCCGCAATGCCTGTATGCAGATAGACGTAGTGAAGCCTGGCAAAGTACAGTATTTCCTCTAATAGAAGTACACCTAAAAGGGAAGGCTGAGTATTATAAATACACCCTTTATTCGAAGTACAGATGAAATAGAGGTCTGAGTATTAGAAGTACAACCGCTATTTGAAGTACACCTCTTTCAAAAATACACCTCTATTCGAAATGGACCTCCTATACTTGGGTAAGTGTTTGGCAAGTCGAATCTGGCATTTGAGAGTGACCAATATGCACGAGATGTTTCTTAGATATTGCTTTGACATGGAACTTCGGCGAACTTCAAATCACCAAAAAACAAAGCTGAAGGTTGGTAATGCTGTTATTCACGGCGAATGCGCGGAGAGCATTTAGGTACTTTATAAGAATTTGGATTTAAAGGAAGCGTTCACGATGATCATCCTCGGTGACTTTCCACAGTGAAATGATAGGCGAGAGGGATTCTAGGCACCCAGTGCCAAAAGAACGGTAGAAAACGAGCTAGGAGTGGCAAAATAACCTGCAGACAAGCGTTTTGGTGTTCAAGAACCGCCCCATGCTCCTCGATGTGAAAAAACTGATGACTCAAATTACAAAGATAATCAAATAAAAGAAGGCCTGTTTAGTGAGTTGATCGCCTGATTGCACTGATAGACATCATCTTTAGTGGTCAACTCCTCCACGCTCAAAAATCAACGTAAACAAGTGAGGACCCATTTTGGCTGAAAAACACGGCTTTCGCATCTTTTTAAAACATATCTCGCTATAAAGGGCACCAGACCATCCGTAAACCATGGTGATATTGGAAGTGAAATCTATCGTTAACACTGCCTTTAATTGTTTTTTAATCATTCAATGTTGACTTGTTTTAGGCCAAGACGTTGAATTAAACGGTCCTTGAAAAGCCAAGATTTCCCATTCATGTAGTTTGATCGTACAACTAGGAAGTCTGGAAGCACCAGTGGTAGACTCTACCCAGAGTGGATTTTGTGCGCCAAGCACTCGCTTCTGGAAGAGCTGTTGTCAAATCGTTCAAGAACTGCGCTTTTTCAATCGCCCTGCACGGCTCGGAAGGCGATCAGTCTCATTGTTTTCAAGTCTAAAAAGTCGACTTCTATAGGTCTCTCTCTTCCTCATAAGGCGCGTGTCAACGAAAGCGATAAAAAAACGAAACTCATGCAATTTTCGTAATGGTTTTGAAAATATGATATCATTGATCGAGAAAGCCTCAATTCGATTGGGGCTTGGTGGTTAAGTATTCGGGGTTGCTGTCCGATATTTCAATACATACGAAATTCCGGTGTTATACTGGAAATCTCTGCTAGAAATGCGAACAGTCTACGATTGGAAATTCAAAAAGCGCTGAATAATAGACGTACACCAAAAAGAGAGGGCTCAGAATAAGAAGTACAGCATCTATTTGAAGTACACCTCTAATAGAAAAACATATGAAATTGGGGCCTGAGTAATAGAAGTACATGCAATTCTAAAAAAGAAAATACGGTATATTGGAACTCTTCGAATTCTCAAGAGTGAAAGCTTTCGAACAGTTCTGGAAACTCGTCGTTTTCACAAGAAACCTTTAATAGCTGTAATCTAATGAAATTTGCCGCGAACGTACCGAGAACCTACCGAAAACCTTTTGCGAACCTCAAACTTACTGCGTTCACTTCGGCTCTAAGATCTTTAGTTTTGAGGCTCCCGCGCTTCGGTCCTGCAGCAAGTCTTTAAAGGCAGTGTTCGCGATGATTTTCGTTCCCGAGTTTTGCACTTAAAACAACGTGTTTTCAACCAAGTGTTACCAAAATTACGAAGAAATGGCGAGAATCGCACTAAAATGCCTTATTTTAGGCATATTATTCCCTGGCTTGGACTAGATGTCCGATTGGATGAACATGTTCACGGTGGTTGTCACCAGTAAAAAATGGGGCTAATCAAAAATGGGAGAATATTTTAGGAAAAATAATATCACTTAGGGTCCGAAGGAGAGAACGGAGCAACAGAAAGCGAATAATTGCAAAGGACGGGCTCACAAATGATGTCTTTGTCAGAGTGAACAGTTCCTGTGAGAGTAAACAGGTGGGGTGAGAGTAAAGGATTTCGTGACCTTGTGGTGCGATTTTCTCGATTTCTTCGTCATTTCAGTTCTACCCGGGGGCCAAACAATCGATTAAGTGATTAATCTCGAAATCGAAGATTATCGTGAACCACTGCCTTTAAAGGCAGTATCCACGATAAAATTCGCCATAGTTTTTCCGTCGGAAATCAAATGCTCGGGGTCTAATTGAAGCAACAAGCTCGAAAGAAAGAACAAAAAGGGCCCGAAAGAGCCATATACGACTCCGAAGTCCGTTCGCGCTATGCCATTCCGCTCGCGGTAGAGTTTTCCATGAACGAGTTCGGTGCATTTCATGGTTGGCATTAGAGCACGGGCGCGGATTAATTTTAGCACTGGGGCGCGCTTGTAAGCATTTCGTTTTTTTTCTTTCCTTACATTCCTTTCATTGTTGCGCTGCTTCTTTTCTTGCTTATTCTCCTTTTCGGTAGTTCCTTTCTGAAACTTTACTAAAAATATTGGCGATAAAAAATAATGCATTAATTCAAACGAATAAACAGCAAACGCCATCACAATCGAATTTTTTGTCCGCATTTTTCTCATGCCCACGCTACTCGTCCAACAATCCCCCTTCGAGGGAAGAAACTAGAGCTGTGCGGTAAATCTCTTCAAGGCCGGAAGCGGAAATGGGAGAAAAAAATGGCGGAAAAACGCCGGAAACGGAAATTCGGAAACGGAACAGGCCAAAAAACTATGAGTTGTCTCATCCTCACATTTCGGGGGTGCTGTTTTTTTTGCAGCTCTCACTCGATAACCTATGGTTTCAGTCAATAAACTATAATTATTCAAACCACATAAAATCACTATGAACAAGACACGGTTTTGAATGTTCGCTCCTGGGAAAATTCGAAAAAGAAGTTTCAAAAATACTCTGTGTATATAGCGGCCCCTTCGAAGCAGTGTACAGCCTGTCCCCAGATAGAGTCTAGAATGTACCAGGTACAATACCCGCGCTAAGTTTTGTAAAAACGGGGAGCATCTGGCAAATTTGGCAAAAAGACGTCCGATGCATGTAACTTTTTTTAATGAAGACTTTTTCGAATTCTGAAAGCGCTGTCATATTCACAGATCAAATTGCTACCTAATTATGTGAATTGTGGGCAGAAATTCTCTAAAATCAATTTTGCTTTAGAGGGAAATAGTTTTTGCAATCGTTTCCCGAAAACGTCGCGCGCGGCGAAGTGCGGCGAAACTTTGAGCAGTATTTGTGCGAGTAATGGAAGAGCAATATGTATGCTTTCTCTATAAATTAGGTGCAGATGAGAGAATCTCAAGGTTTGTGTTGGTCGAATGTTCAAAATCCTTCATTAAACACGCTTGAGAACTACCTGAGAAATAGAAGTTTTGTTGCGAAACCCCTAGGTTCTTAAATGAAGGTTTTCGAAAATTCAACCAAGATAAATCTTGAGATTCTTTCACCTGCACCTAATTTTTGAAGAGAACATACAGATTGCTCTTCCATTACTTGTACAATTACTGCTCAAAGTTTCGCCGCACTTCGCCGCGCGCGACGTTGTTGAAAAACTATTGCAAAAACTATTTCCTTCAAAAACAAAGCGCTTTTGGGGAACTTCGGCACACAAGTCACATAATTAGGTAGCAGTTTGTTCTGTGAATATGATAGCGCTTTCAGAATTCGAAAAAAGTCTTCAGTCAAAAAAGTTACATGGATAGGAAGTTTTTTTTTGCTAAATTTGCCAGATGCCCCCCGTTTTTACAAACTTAGCGTGGTTATTGTATAGCTGAACGCGGGTGACCGCGCTGCATGCTCAAACCTGATCAGAAGACAGTCTTAAATTTATTACCGTTGACAGTTTAGATTTTATTGCGAACCTTAATTGTCTACCAGAGCTACATAAATCCACACTATTAAGTCTAAAAAATGAAAGAAAGCTCATCGGTGAGCATAGGAAGGTTCAAATAAGATGTGCCTGTAACGCGGAGTGCCGCTGCTGGTGGCCACCTCCACCTGTCTCCGCCAAGACTTCTTCCTGAAGGACAGGCTGTGCGTGCAAGATAACGCGTTTCGATTCTAATTGCTGCTGCGAAGGTTGGCAAACGAGTAAGAGGACTTTTGTGCCATCGTTCTAAGACGGGAAGGGGCAATTTTAGAAGCCCGAAAATTGCCGAGGATCTCAGCCAGGCTCAGTCACATATTCGATGGAACAGAAGAGTTCGGAAGAGAACCTCGGCCCCACATTGTGACTTCAAACATCCTTGCATAGACCCACTACCATTACACTTCCGTTTCCAACCACAAAAAGTCGGAAACGGAAGCGGAACGGAACAGCTCAAAAACACCGGAACTGTGGTTTCTTCTTCACTAATGGGACATTCGGTTCCTAACCTTCCATTTCAGAAGAAAGCTGGGGAACGATTTCTGTCGTGGACACTGCCTTTAAAGGCATCGTGTGCGTGGAAGCCCAGTGTCATTTTTTCACTATTTCGAGCAGGTAGGCTTTTCAGGTTGTGATATATTGCCAAGCAGCCACTTAAAACTCAAACTCCCGAAAAAACTCGCTCGAAAATCCCGAAGCATTCAGCTTCCTTTTTTTCACGTCTGTCCGGAGTGTCTTGTCCAACACACAAATGTCGGAAATCTGTGGCGGTATTCATGAAACTATGGGAGCCTCCCGGGAATGTTTTTAGAACCAGCCGATGTATGCGGCGGGCAAACTGTGGACCGTCCCGGGGGTTACCGTTGTTTCATAAATACGGCCACTTGACGTTTGAAATGGTTTAGCCCCTTTAACTTCTCAGGCTGATTATTTGTTTCGGCCTTTCCATTGTCAAGAGCTCTCTTAGAGCAGAAAAAGGCAGTTTGGATAAATTTGTTTGATTTGGATGTTATGACATGGTACGTGCGCGACCTATTCCTGCTTATGAGGTGGCGTCGTACAGCTCATGAGTATCTTCATGTTTTGTGTGCTGGTGCTGCTTGAGCGGTACTTGCGGTCCTCCATTCTTCCCTTGCTTCAGCCTATCATACTGCTACGTGTTTTAATCGGTGCGGTTCTGAAGAGTTCGGAACTCAGGTACTGTTTTGCCATGATTCAACTAGTGTTAGCTCAAGAAGCCCTATTCTCTTCATAACTTAATCATGGTTGGACAGCACATGCAGAGGTTTTCTATCCGTGTCCGAGGTTGCGAGAGGCCATTTTTATTTTGTCATATGCTGTCTCGATTTGGGTGGTTATCGCAGCATCGCAGGCAACAGTTAATCAAACAATCGATGACTAAACTCTAGGCCACTTCTAAAACGCTGAGAACTTCGAATTTTGACGGCAACAATAGGTCGTGAGGCATACGTTCTACCGTTTCTTTTCTATGTACCTCCAAGACTTCGCTGAAACCTCGAAACAGTTGTCCGCCCGCAAGTTAGTACAAAATTGCTCTACCCACATAATTGGCAACATAGGAGCCCCTTCACGATATATGGAAGTTTGAATAACCTATCAGTTCAACTTTGCCGAAGCACAAGTTTGATATTTATGATGCTTAATGGTGGCAGAAAAACAGTTAATTACTAGCAAATGAAGTCGAAGCTAGGAATACTGGACCTTCGCATGATTGATTTCTTTCTACACAACAATTTCAATCAAAGCAGGTTTTCGTGCGGCAATCCTTGGTCACAGTAACTTTGCATAGCCTCCAGTCTAGACAAAGATCAGTTATCACAGCTCCTCTCACCACGAATCCCTGAAAAAGAAGAAGTTAGAGCTTTCCAACCTGCCTGTCGAAGAACGAGAAAGTACGAGCTCACATTTCTAAAGGTTCCGACGTGCCAGCGTTGTTCACCGCAATGACGCGATATTTGGTACTGGTCGATTCTTCAGAATGCGACATGTAGAACACATTAGGAGGCAAGGGATGTTGATTGCATCGCACCCAAGTGTTCTGTTCACTCTCGAATTTCTCGACGAAATAACCACGGAGGCGTCCACCGCCGTCAGACGCCGGTCGACCCCATGTTAACCCCATTTCAGACATTTCAATACCTACCGGTGTACTCGGAGGATCGAATGGAGGCCGGGTGAGAACAGGGCTCTCAGTAGTCAACGCTGATCCCTTTCCACTCCGGTTAACAGCGCTCACACGGAACTCATACTCGTGGTTCTCGAAAAGTCCTGGCACGACGAAGGATAGACCTCGAACATTGGAGGCCACGACGGTCCACTCTTCCTTCGCGACGTCCCTCTTCTCTATTATGTATTTGCGTACGTCCGATCCGCCGTCATTTGCTGGTGGCAGCCATGACAAACCTACTTGACTTGTGTCAACGTCACTAATGTGCAATGGGCCTCGCGGTGCAGATGGCAGGTCCGCAACTTCTAATGAGAAGCATGTGGAGGCTTCACCACTGCCATTGCTGATCGTATACTCGTACTGTCCAGCTTCACTGATGGAGAGCGATGCTATGTAGATCAGCATGTGGTCATCGAATTCAACAGTTCGAATCGTTGGATGGTCAATCTCTATCTTCTGTTTGTTCAGCGTCAGAGAATGATTGAATGGAGGGGTTCCAGAGAAGAAGATCTTCAATCGTATCATCTCAGCCATAGGCAAATTCATGTTTGGCACATGGTTCCTGATTACCGGAGGAGCTAGAAACCAGAAATGAGCGATACTTGATATTTATGAGCATTGAGGAAAAATGATTATGTAAAGAACAACACCTACCTTGAATGATGAGTTCGGCAGTGGCGAAGTCGCTTCCGTACACATTCGACACCTCACATGTGTAATCACCAGCATCGATATCCCAAACTTCTTTTATGGTGAACGTGAACTTGCCCTCGTTAGTTGCGAAATGATACCGACTACTGGACGGTAGCTCGCGTCCATTTTTCATCCATCGACACACAGGTGCTGGACGACCGATGGCCTCACATACGAAAACAGCTTCACCATTGTATGGCTGTATCGAGTCACTCGGCTCAACGATTATTTGAGGATTAGAGCCGGAGGGGTCTTGAACTTTGATAGGAGACGTCGGCAATGATGGTAGTCCTACACCATATGCATTCAAGGCAATGACTCGGAACTCATAGTCGTGAAATTCTTTCAGACCTGACACGGTGAATTCAGGGTCGCGAATGTTATAGTCACTAACCTTCACCCAAAGTGGACTGTCAGACTCACGTCTTTCAACTATATACCCAGTAATGGGAGAGCCACCATTATCCACTGGCGGCACCCAAGTGAGGGTGACATGATTTCTCCCAATAGATGTGGCAGTGACTTGGCTTGGTGGTCCAGGAATTCCGTATTTCGCACGCAGTTTCACTTTGCTCGAAGGTAGTGAAGGCTTGGATAGGCCAGCTGCATTTCTAGCCAATACTCGGAACTCGTATTCTCCTGCTTCACGGAGATAGCTGACCCTCATTGAAGGTTGCTGCACGAGATCAGCGCTAGCATTGATCCATTTCGTCGAGGATTCCTCACGATACTGCACCTGATATCCAATGATCTTTGATCCGCCATTATTTGGTGGGTCCCAATCAAGGTCCACCCAGGTAGCATCCATGTCTCGAACTGCAGGAGAGTCTGGCTGGGACGGAACGTTAAATTGGTGCTTGGCAATAATGGCATCAAAGCTTTCAAGCGGGTCCGAAATGCCATATTGATTTTCCGCGCGAACACGGAATTTGTACTGCTCTCCTGCCCGCAGTCTCTGTACAGCATATGACAGGTTCATGACAAACGACGATACCTTTTCCCATTTGGGATCGACACCACCAAGACACAACCTCTCGACAACATAGTTTTTGATTGGCGATCCACCATCCGTTTTTGGTGGCTTCCAAGACAAAGTGCAGCTGTCTGGAGCGATATCAGTGATTTCGAGAGGCCCAGTGGGAGGACCAGGCCTGTCCACCACTCGCAAATCTGCTATCGCACTGTCCTGACCAACTGAGTTCTCCAACTGAAAAAAATTACGATGCTCATAGGATAGCCGCGATTTAAATCAAAATATGCTCACCATGATGGAGTACTGTCCGCTATCACTGGTCTCGCATTTGTCAATGGTCATCATAGTGAGGAAGTCGCTACTGGTTATTTTATTCCTTTTATCGCGATCACTCAACAATAAATCTCCCTTCTTCCACTTTATTGTCGGCAACGGCGAGGCAGTGTATGGTACAAGAATCTGTAATGATGGGATTTAGAAATCATCGCAGAATATCATTGATCGAGAAGAACATCAGGCAAGACTTGTCTGATCGAAGTAAAACATGTGTTCGGATTTCTCCAATCATTTTTGAGGGTTGAATGTGGCTTCCTACGTTTACTCTGCATTAAAGGCAGTGTTCACGATGATTTCCGTTTCCGGGTTTTCACTCAAAACAATGAGTTGGCTACCAAGTGTTAGCAGAATTACGAAGAAACGGCGAGAAACGCACTAAAACGTCTTACTTCAGTGACATTATTCTCTGGCCTGGACTAGATGTCCGATTGGCTGAACATGTTCACGGTGGTTGTCACCGGTGAAAAATGGGGCTAATCAAAAATGGAAGAATATTTTGGGCCAAACAGTAATAGTTATGGTCCCAAGGAAAGAACGGAACAACACAAAATAGAGAATTGCAAAAAACGGGTCTACAAAAAAATTCATTGTCACAGCAATTAGTTCCACGGAGAGTAAAGAAGCGGGGTGAGAGTCAAGGATTTCGTGCCCCTTCAGTGCGTTATTCTCGATTTCTTCGTCATTTCACTTCTACTCGGGGGCCAAACAATAGATTTAGCGATTAATATCAAAATCTAATATTATCGTGGACACTGCCTTTGAGCCAAAAGTGTTTTCTTCTATAGAATGATGTTTAGAAGAAAATGCGATGCTTATGTATTCAAAATTAATATGGCCTAAAACATGCTTATGAGACATGCTAAACACGAACACCGAGTCAGTTTGTCAGTTTTCGTAAGGCTCAATGAGCTAGAGGCTTCAAGCATGTGGTACTCTAACCTCGGTCTTTGAGACTCCGTACTCAAGCATACAAAAAGGGGAACCTCCAAAAAAAAACGGTACTATATATGATTCTTCTTGTCCGATCAATCACGAACGCATTTCTTGTTAGGGAAAATTCTACAACGCTTTGCTCAACCTCGTACCTTCGCAGCTTCTCCGACACGAACGATAACGTCCCAGCTGAGCATTGCGAGGCCGATACGTGGTTTTGTCGGCGGGTTCCCAGCTGTGATGGCAAAACTGGCCTGACTCCAGTCGCCACTTCCGAAAGCGTTCGTAGCACAAACGCGAAACTCGTACTGTTTGTGAGCGGTGAGACCCGCAACCTAAACAGTTTATGCACATCAGCAGCACCTTTCAAAAGTAAACGATTACCAGTCAGTTACCCTGTACTTTGTGGTCGGCACTGCTCCAAAAGCAGCTTTTGTCCATTCCGTCACACCGATCTCTCGCTTCTCAATGAAGTAGCCCTGAATTGGTGCTCCACCGTCATTCGATGGAGGACTCCACAAGAGTACAACAGAATCGTCGGAAGTCTCGATTGCTTCAGGCTGTCCAGGAGCTCCGGGAGTATCTAAAATGCTTAGCCCTCTGGTTCCCTTCAGAGGAAAAACCTTTTCTTCAGTTTCAAACTCACCGAAAGGATTTCTGGCAACGATCACGTCATCCGTTCCAAGAGGTTGTCCTACGCCATACTGATTCTCCGCAGATACTCGGAATTCGTATTGTTGATTTTTCTCTAGGTTTTGCACCCGGAGTGAGGTACCAACTGGGTGTCCACAGGTGACCCATTCTCCTCCAGGCGTTCTTTCCTCCACAATATAGTTGGTCACTTGATCTCCCCCATTTTCCTTTGGAGGCAGCCAATTCAGTGTCATCGCATCTCCTTTTATTTCGGTTGCACGGATGGGGCCTGTGGGTTTGCCGGGAGCGTCGACAACTTTTATATTCGAATTGGCAGCATCCTTTCCGAACCTATTGGACGCTACGATCTTATATAGACCAGCATCGCTTCTCCTTGCCTCTGTCGTTGTGATAACTATGGATCCCGAGCTCACTTCGATTGTAGTGCGCTCATTCTCGAACATGGGCATAGTTCCATTGAAGAGATCTACAATCGGTTTTGGATTCCCACCACTGTATGGAACTTCAATTCTTATTGTTTCTCCCGCTCGAACAATAATGTCCTTCAAATTTGATAGATCCAGAACCGGTGGGCCAGGCTTGTCTTGGATCCTTACAAGATCTGAAGACTTTGATGGCTCGCCTTCACCTGCTGAGTTGACGGCGATCACTCGGAACTCATATTCGTCCTTTTCAGCAAGCCCCTCCACAACCAGAGAAGTTCCCTAAAATTTCCCTGTACTGATTACGGTGACGTGTTTTATGCAAAAACAAAATAAGGGGTCTAAATTTATGAAAAAAACACTCTTTACCTTTACAACCTCGGTGTTGGCCCTGGTCCAATCAGTGTCGCCAATCTTTTTCTTTTCAATGTAGTATCCATCGATTGGTGCCCCTCCGTCTTTGAATGGACGACTCCATAGGACCTCAGCAGAGTTTTTGGTTACCTTTCCGATTCTCGGTTTATCAGCTGCACCAGGGGGAACTGAAATTAGCAATTCTCACCAAAAATCCTTCGCAGAGTTCACAAATTGCATAAAGGTAAAGAACGTACCAACACTTGGTCTGCAGGTGACAAAGGTTGATCCATCGCTGGCTTCTCCTTCACCAGCCGCGTTTACTGCCCGAACTCGGAACTTGTAAGTTTCACCTTCACTGAGGTTCGGAATTATGACTTCTGTTTCTTTAACTAGTGGAATTTTGATGGGACTCCATTCTCCATTGCCATTCTCTTCAATTTTCTCGATAATGTAGCCAAGAATCGGTGAGCCACCGTTATCCTTGGGTGGATTCCATGCCAAGGAGACGTGACTCGAGCCGTGGCCTGTCACTTCAGGGGCCGAAGGAGGTCCTGGGAGATTAAATGGATCGCTAGTCACGACTGATGTTCCAGTAACGTAATCTGACAATCCCACTATATTCTCTGCACAAACACGGAACACGTACTGCCGATTGTAGCTCAAGGCTCGAACGGTATACGAAGTGCCCGAAACAGTTGCGAGACTTGAGTCCCAGAATTCTGATTCTACCTCCTTGTATTCGATTTTGTAGCCAGTAATCTCGCATCCTCCATCGTCTCTCGGAGGAGCCCATTTGAGCGTGCAGGTATACCTTGTGACTTCATCATAGGCAAGACTTTCTGGAGGTCCAGGCTTGTCAATGACAGTAATTCTAATGTTCGCTTCAGCGTCTCCAGACTTGTTCGTCGCCTTGATTTTCACTGCTCCTCCGTCGCTTCTTTTTGATGACGGAATCAGCAGACGAGTCTGATTCTCTGTTGTTTCGACCATTGACATCTCCTTACCGTCTTTGATCCATTTGACTTCCGGTGTCGGAGAACCATGCATTGGAATTACAATGTCCAGCGGATCTCCCGCTTTGACTCGAAACTCTTTGCCGTCAATGTCCAAGTCAAATGCTGGCGCCTCAAACATGGGCTTCGCTGTAGCAGCAGCAGATGGATCAGATGGAGCACCAGGCCCGCTCTTGTTTACTGCCACCACACGGTATTCATAGGTGTGACCCTTCTGCACTCGATCATCTGAGAACGCTGTACCGTCAACAGGTCTGGTGTTCACCTGAAACGTCGGGCATCAGTCCAAACAAAGTGGCAGCACCACTTTGGCAAATCGCACTTACCTTTACCCATATACCGGTTCTCACGTCCTTCCTCTCGACGTTGTAATGCTCAACAGGAGAGCCCCCATCATCGCTTGGAGGATCCCATTTAATGTCAATATGGTCGTCATCTGTGCCGACAATTTCCGGCTAAATGGGTCAATTCACAAAAAACAATAAAGTTATAGAGAGCTCTGATATTTTTACCTTCCCAGGCTTTCCAGGAACTTGGAAAGGATCTTTAGCTAGTAGTGGCTCAGTTGTTTTCAGCGAATCGGAGCGCCCAAACTCGTTCTCTGCCATCACTCTCAGTTCGTATTCGTGTCCTTCGGTGAGGTTGTGCACTGTTAATTGTGTTCCAGTTACAAAAGATGACACAGGAATCCAAGTATTTGATTGTGTGTCGCGTATTTCCACCACGTAATTGGTGATCTCAGCTCCACCATCATCAGCAGGTGGGTTCCAATTGAGTACACAGCTTTCCTTGGTCACCTCCGACACCTGAAGCGGTCCCTCAGGCGGAGCCGGGCGATCTGAAATATGAATTCGAGACTCGATTCAAACATGATTTTCTGTTAACATATCAGCCTTACCTTGTACAATCACTTCGAAAACTCCTTCGTCTTCACCGACTTCGTTCTTCACATTCAACGTGAAGGGTCCGCTATCCGATCTTTTAGCGGCTGGGAAGAATATTGAGGTTACGCCAGGTTTTGACTCAATTAACAGCTGGGACGGAACTGGCTGGTTGTCTTTGAACGTCCATGTGGGAACCGGATCTGGTGCACCGCCGAACTCCACTTCCATGTTATATGAATAGCCAGCGTTTATTTTTATCCGCCGATTTTGAGTGAAGATCTTCGGTAGCACTGCAGAAAATGAACATCCACACTTAAGTTTTCAATACTGGAAACATTGCGTGAAATATCAACAAGATTTTCTTTCCACTTTCAAGATATGATACTGGTCAGCCATATTTTTTAATGGAAATCACGAATAGAACACACTCCCATTTTATACGCTGCAGTTTGATAGGGAGTGTAAGAATACACTCCCTAGCAAACTACAACCCATGAAATTATTGACCAGAGTGAAATTACAGCCGGCCGCTGGATAGGGTATTGTATGGAGCAAGCAGAAAAAAAAACGAATCAGAGGTTACACTGTAGCCAACTGGATGTTTGATATAATGTAATGGCAGTTAAAGCATCGTAAGCACTCTCATACACTGGAGGGGGCTAGCGCAGCTCTTCAGGGGGGCAACCCTCCGGGCACCGGCGCTTGCCCCCCCAATCGGGGGGGCTACCGCCGGAGTGACAATTTGGCTTGATCGGAGCCCCCGTCACTGCCCTGAACCCCCTGTGACTGCCCTGAAGCCCCCTGTGACTGCCCTGAAGCCCCCTGTGACTGCCCTGAAGCCCCCTGTGACTGCCCTGAAGCCCCCTGTGACTGCCCTGAAGCCCCCCTGTGACTGCCCTGAAGCCCCTGTCACTGCCTTGAAGCCCCCCCATCACTGCCCCGGAGCCATGACGTCACGGCTCCGGAGCAGTGACGTCACCGACACCGGAGCAGTGACGTCACCCTCCATCCCCGGAAAGCGTCTCCGCTTCCTCCAAAAATATCCCTTTCTGACAGTGACTCGAAGTCGTTGTCCAGGGCCGGCCCTGTTGGGCCGAATGCGGCTCTCCATGAGGTGAGGCGCCTTATACCGCTCGAGCACGTGATAGATGCCTTCTCTGGCCTCTATTGTCGTAAACCACCTTCTACGACTTCTTCCCATCTTTTCCCTCTCTTCCTCTCGGGGGGGGGCAAGCGCCGGAGGAGAGCAGGGGCCTCCCCTGAAGCCCCCCTCGGGGGAGGCCTGCGCTGTCGCTCCCCCAAGTCGAAAACGGGCTCTATTGTCCGGCGCTTGCCCCCCCGCAGAGTATGAGCTGAAGATCATATACTATTTGTTCAAGTTTTTTTATAGCATGACCTTTTTAGTGAGCGAAAATGTCGAAACAGGCCATGAAAAAACTTTCATTTGTAAAAGAAAACCAAGGTGAATACACTATAAAAAAGGATTTGCAGTTCGCGCCAAGACCGTTTTTGAAGTTTTCCTGCACATGGGGTTTGTACCATAATTGCTTTCCACATTTGTTTGACGGTCTTATCAACATTCTATCAAAAAGTGCTAGATGATCGACCCCGCAGCGACTTTTAGGTGACCATAACTTTTCAGGTGAGCATTTTCAGAGCCTCAAATTTCGTGGGTTGTGTCGGCTAGCCCGAATAGTTTGATTGTGCACAAAAGTTTAAAATCATCTGCAGCGCGGAAGATGCCTTTATCCTGGAAAACGAACAAGAAGATGCGTAAAAGTGGGAATGGAGGTGCATGGGCGTTCACTCCTCCACTTGCAGAGGAGGTGCATATTATCAAAAGTCTTGAATCTTCTGTGTGAGGCAAATGCACGATGAGAGGTCCAGGAAAGCTAGGAAAACATATGTAGAAGAAACAATCACTGCATGAAAGCAAATACGGTGAATTCCGAGATTGTCCCCATTACCTTTATTGCCTTTCGGAAATCAGAGAACAGGTACAGTTCCTCTCCGCAATGCCGTTCAGTTCGCAAAGTGCACGCTGATTGCGAAAGCGTGCTACGGCGCGGTTGCGAGTATCCTCAGATAGGGATGTGGGATCACCCGGGCAGTGGGATCACCCGGGCACTAGACTATGTCAACGAATATTCGGAAAACGAACATTCGGCCGAATAAACGAATATTCGAATAATTCGATTATTCGGAAAAATCAATTTTTCGAATAATTCGGTTATTCAAATATTCGGAAAAGTCAATTTTTCGAATAATTCATTTATTCGAATATTTGGAAAAGTCAATTTTTCGAATAATCCGTATATTGGAATATTCGGAAAAGTCAGTTTCCCGAATAATTCGTTTATTCGAATATTCGAACGGCCCATTATTCGAATATTCGGCCGAATAAACGAATAGTTTCAGAAAAATAAGAAGCAGAGTCTCCGGCACATGTCCATTTCTGCGGTCCAGAGGTGAAATGTCCCCGATCGAAGTGGTAGAAAGTTCGAATATAATCGGAATACTCCAATGTAAAACATGAGATAGTCAGAAATCTAATGGTGGAGTATCTCGCTCACCACCGAATTTGTGGGCAGACGTAAGAGATACTGTTTTTCATCTGATGGAGTATGTTCCAAACATATTCGAGCGATGTTCCAGAAACGGCTACCTTACGCTGCTTGAGTATTACGTAATACTTAATTGCCATGAATTTATGTCAATCGCTGCAGCTTTGAGCCAGAGCTACTTATTAAACATTCACCTTATATTTTTGCAGAGGTGAAAAGTCTTCAACCAAACTGGGTGCTATCTTAGCGGTGGGGGGCCACTATGTCTGGGTGCACTTGGCCCCGCCCATTTTATGGTGCCGCACTAAATTTAAGCATCTACCCGAGTTTTCCCTCCCCCGCACAAATTAGGGGTGATTGCGGCACGGAAAAATGGGCGTGGTCATGTGCGATACAGCAGTGCCCCCCCCCGCTCAGACAGCACCCTAAACTGATAGGAAATTCGGATATTGTTGGTAGATACATATTGTTTAGAAAATCCAGAGAATTTGATCGTATCGTTTATGTACTCGCGATTTTGGCCGAATATTCGAATTATTCGTATTCGAATAATTCGAATAAATCGATTATCGGGAAGAGTCGAATTTTCGAGTAATTAGTTTATTCGAATATTCGGAGAAGTCTATTTTTTCAATAATTTGTTCATTCGAATATTCGGAGAAGTCATTTTTTCGAATAATTCGTTTATTCGAATATTCGGAGAAGTCAATTTTTCGAATAATTCGTTTATTCGAATATTCGGAGAAGTCAACTTTTCGAATAACTCGTTTATTCGAATATTCTAAAAAGTCAATTTTCCGAAATATTCGTTTATTCGAATATTCGAAAATTTTTATTCGTTTGATGTACTCTACCGGGCACCAAAGGCGAAAACCGCCCGGGTGATCCCACATCTTTGTCTGAGGATACACGCAACCGCGCCGCAGCAAGCTTTCGCAATCAGCGTGCACTTTGCGGACTGAACGGCATTGCGGAGATGAACTGTATCAGATTCGTGGTCAGCATCCCAGTTCCCTCTGGGAGATGTTGAAGAACAAATTTCGTTTTCGCCCTTTACAACGCTGTGCAATGCTGTTCAATATTTTTCGCATATATCTCTTAACCTGCTTTTTTAGCGTAACTTCCAATGAAAGACACCGAATGGAATTTTGAGCTCCTAAGGTCCAAATTTTTGCTGTTATTCCATAAGAAGGCGTGATTTGAGGTGTGAATCACGTCCGTTTCCTCCCGCTTTCTGATTTTCGGACTATAAGCTGTAGTAGGCATAGTGAGGGCCGATGCTAGTCATATGGCTGCGGACCTCTCAGCAGCCTCCGTCCGCTACGTCTTGTGCGCCACAAGAAATGTGCCCATAAAGGGGTGTGCGGCAATCGCCGTTTGCCGATTGCCGGCCATTTTTGGGGTTTGGCGGTGCCGTTTGCCGAAATTTTCGTCTAAAACGGCAAATTTTCGGCAAAAATTCGTTGAAACAACAAGATTTGCCCTCACCGCGGTCTCTGTGTTGGTCAGCGATTTGGAGCTGCTACAAATAATTATTTTGACTACTGCCAGCTTCTGGTTGAAAATTCGAAGACTGCTTTTACCGTGATCAATGCATTCAACTAGACTAGTCTCACTCCATTCCTGTAGCCTCACAAGAGTAAACATTCAATCGTAGTTTGAAGTGAGCGAAATTGGAATGCTTGAGCCTACTACCAGCTACTAACAGTAAAAATTGTGACTCCGGTTGTAACCTAAACAGCGCGTTGCTGATCGCGGTGTGAACTGTCTTTCGCCATCAATTTCCACCAATCATCGCGTATTCATCCCTTCTATTCTCCTTTCAGAAATCCCTTTGCGGGCCTATTACACTGCTCAAAAAGACGCCCATCTGTTGAATCTCTAGCATTGATTTCTACGGAAACTTCAAATGGAGAGGAATTAACAGAAGTATTGCCGGCGATGGAGAAGCTTACAGCCTTGATGATCTTGGAAGTGACTCCTGATCACCTGAGGCTTGCAAGTAGCTTTTGATATATAGGATTTGTCTTCCTGTAAAGGCTATTGAAAAGTCAGGCTTATATTAACTGGCAGATATTGCATGGAATACTACATGACTATGAGGAAGGGTTGTACATCAGATGGAGTTTCGGGATGCACTTTTAATATGTTCTAGGGGAGGACAGTGTTCCAATATCCCACATCCAGAATCTGCTAAATGCCTCAGACAGTCCCTGAAAACGTCCAATTTTGAGCAAGGCCAGAAAGGCTCGGCCGAAGTGAGTAGAGCTGATTTAAGGACAGTGTCCACGATAAAAATCGTTTTTTCTGTTCTTTAGCCTATCTTGAAAACTGTCCCATGCTGATTCCAACGATGTACCTGAAATCGCACACGACCTTCTGGGAACGGAGATATGGTCCCTCCAAAATTGAGCTAGGGAAGCATTGTGGACGAGTTGTCCGAGGCTTGTAACTCCCGTCTTCTGCCGCCGATGTCTGCGAGCTGACATGAATAAAGAGAGAAGTCGACATTGAAGGGAAGAACTGGGCCAATAATCGGAAACCACCGCTCATCTCACGATTTCAAGCTTTCATTCGTTCGTCGGTGGGCGGGCAATGCGCTTTTGGGGCTTGCCTTGCGCTCGAAGTGGCGATTTTGGGCTCTTTTGGGGCTCTTCCTGGCTCGTTTTCATGCGTTCTTTCGGCGTAAACCTTACAGAGTGTCCCTCCACTACCCATTCCCAGTGGAATTTCAAACACTTTTTTCATCGTGAACACTGCCTTTAACGATTGAATTACCTTTGTGTATGTTCAGAATAGATCAGAGTTTGGGCAGCAATGCATAATTTCTGATCTAAACAGAATCAATGCACCAAAGTTTTCTACATCTATTCCGAACACATCTAAAGGTAATTCAATCGTTAAATCGGCTCTACTCGCTTCGGCCGAACCGTTCTGGCCTTGATCAGATTTTCACCTTTTTAGGGACTGCCTGAGGCATTTAGCAGATTCTGAGCATGGGATACTGGAACACTGTCCTCCCCCTAAAACATATTAAAATGGCATCCCGAAACTCCATCTGAGGTTGGCAACCCTCTTTTGTACGCGAATGCTGGTGTATTATAGTAGAAAGCAGATTTTGCCGCTTGCCGTTTGCCGGTCATTTTTGGGGTTTGCCGTTTGTCGAAATTTGAAATTCTTTTGCCGCACACCCCTGGTGCCGATCGATCGACGCACGTGACAGGCGCACTGGCTGCGGGGTGGTCCGCAGCCACATGGATGGCCCGCACCCATACGGCACGGGTCGCACTGATATCTCGCGTTGGCGCAAACTCGAAGCGCATCCTTCCTAATTTAATGAGACGGTCCCTAGCTGTTAGTTAGCTGAAATTATTCGCCGTAACCTCTGGAAACTCAAAAAAAGTAGGAAATCGAGATACGTAGAAATTGCAAAAATTTCAGGGAATCAGGGTATTGGGCGAGGTGTGAGGCGGACTAATTTTGCTCAGAGTCGTCACTTGCTTAGATTTTGGGCAGTTAAATTAGATCCCCTTCAGTGGAGCGGAATCCAGAAAGTATACTCTGTTTATCTTGAATTGCAGAAAACACGGTCCGCCAATAGTCCTCTAATTGGCCCGCTACTACCGTAGTGTACGTCCACGACGCGTTCTCGGCAGACCCGGGTGTGCACCCGGTGTGCACAGCAATCGATTCGTCAATGCCGTCACTCGGCCACCCACCCCACTAGCGGGCCAATTAGAGGACTATTGGCGGACCGTGTTTTGTGCACTTCAAGATGAACAGAGTATAGTTTGTCTGTACCAATCTGATGATAATCAGGTCGGGTTTCCCTCAACATTGGTCTCTTCGACATTAAAGTGTGAACTATCGTGAACCCAAACATTTCCATTATTTTGGCATACCCAGTTGAAGGTAGAGTGGGTACAC
Source organism: Aplectana chamaeleonis (assembly GCA_029168955.1). Classification (NCBI taxonomy): domain Eukaryota; kingdom Metazoa; phylum Nematoda; class Chromadorea; order Rhabditida; family Cosmocercidae; genus Aplectana; species Aplectana chamaeleonis. Next base: position 1,092,923 of record JAPDOI010000163.1, on the reverse strand, counting down.
AATGGCTACTCGATTAGCTTCGATGAGAATACGCGTTTCCTAAAATATATTACTCACAGTATCTAGCCGTTGCCATTTGTGGATCAGTGGGATCTGATGGATCTGATGGTCCTGCATTGTTGACAGCAATAACCCGAAATTCGTACACGACTTGAGGTTTGAGATCCTTGGCGGAGAATGTTGTGCCCGAGGTTTTCCCGGCTTCGACCCACAAAGCACTTCCTTTCTCCCTTTTCTCCACGACGTATGCGTTAACAGGGCTTCCACCATCATTCGCTGGAGGGTTCCATTGGATGTCGATGTGATCTTCGTCCCAATCAACAACATCTGGTTTGCCAACAGGCTCCGGTACATCTGCAGTAGTCAATATAGTAAGTAAGAAAAAGAAAAGAAAACTCAGAAACTTCAGAAAACAAGGCTGTAAATTCTTCTTAAAAGACGAACCGTATTGGTCCCGAGCTATGATGGATTCAGTGGTTTCGAGAGGACTCGATTCTCCTTGCATGTTTACTGCCATCACTCGAAACTGGTACTCTGAGCCAGGGATCAATCCACCAACCCGTGCTGTGCACTCAGTGCACTCACCAATCGTCACCCATGTCCCATGCGTAACGTCCATCTTCTCTACTCGATAATAAAGTATCTCTGTTCCTGAAAATAGCAAAAATGACTCCAATACGACAACAATTAGTAGCATCTGCTTGATTTTCGATTCCTCACCTCCATTATCTGTTGGAGGCTTCCAATTGAGAGTGCAACCTTCTTTGTGAATCTCGTTCACATTCAATGGCCCTTCCGGTGTACCAGGTACGTCTAAGACAGTAACAGTGCACTGTGCTTTATCTCTGCCGTGCTCATTCTCCACATTGACTGTGTAGCGACCCGTATCTCCTCGTATACTCGAGGAGATATGAAGTTCAGAAGTAGTAGTCGTTGTAGTGACGTCGGCACGTGGTGACCCGTTTAAAACAGTTCCGTTGGCAGACCATGTAACTATTGGTGCTGGTTCCCCTTCGAACACCACCTCCAATTTCAAAGGAGTACCTGCTCTGATGCGCAGATCTGGCAGGCCAGCCATGCTGATTTTTGGAGCCACTGAAAGAAAAAATCAGGTAATCGATGTTTGAGACGTGTAAAACGATTGGCGCCAATCATAATCATTGTGATTTTAGAGTCTTGTAGATTCGAGTTAGTCCATTTTTTCGAGATGTGAAACGAACACTCTAAAAATGAATTTTACAATTTTCGAAATCGAATAGTTCTATCTAGTGAAACGTCCTCGCCTTTCCGCACTAATTTTTAGTCCCTAAAGCTGCCGTAGGGACTTATTTCTGCCCACGATGGCTCTCTTTTAATGTATGCAGAATTTCTTCAATGAACTTTTAGAAACATCATTAAGTTCACGGTGCCTTAATTCGAACAGATCAAGCATGATAAATACCCACATTTTCTTGGCTTCGCAATAATCGGGTCCGTGGGCTCGGAAGGGTCTCCTGGTCCAGCCTTGTTCACAGCTTTCACGCGGAACTGGTAGGCTTCTCCTGGGATAAGATTACTGGCAGTCGCTTTCGTAGTATTCCCATCAACAACGGCGCACTGTACCCAGTCACCGTACTTGTCCTTCTTCTCCACTATGTATTTCTCGATTGGAGCTCCACCAGTGTTTTCTGGCGCCTAAATCGAAAAATGATTGTTGTCTTACACGGGATAGGACATAATACGGTGGAACTAAGATGAGGAAAACGTGACACCTACTTTCCACTCCAGATCCACGTGGTCTTTATCCCAGTCGATGGGAATAACATCGGTTGGCGCACCAGGCTCATCATAAGGATTCTTCGCCACAATAGCATGATCCGTCTGAAGTGGAGCCGAGACTCCTTGCCTGTTAACGGCTTTCACTCTGAACTTGTACTCGTGGCCTTCGTTTAGTTTCCCTACTCGCAAGGTGGTATCAGCAGTCTCTCCGCACTGTAAATACGATGAATGATTCACTGGACAATCGAAATTTCAAAAATGTCACCCATCTACCATTATAGCTGGGGACCTGCAAGTTTTGTTAAAGTTTAGAGTAGTATCACTGTCATTTATGACAGTGATATCAAGAAAAGAGACAAGAACGGGTAAGCTCTAATGGATTAAAGTACACATTTTTTGGGTGCAGAAATGTAAACGTTTCGCTAATGGGCTACAAACGCAAAACCCTCTCTAGGCTGCATGCTGGTAGAAAACTCTCGCTTTTTTGCGGCGAACCTGATGAGAATTTCCGACTAAAAAGTGCACCAGGCGTAAAAAACCACCCAAAGTGTTTGCTTCGCATACATACACTTCATCTACGTTCAGTCCGCAAACTGCACGCTGATTGAGAAAGCGTGTCGCGGCGCGGTTTCAAAGATCTGTTTACATCCGCAGGCGGGGAGAGGGATGGGACGGCGGCAGGTAAGGGGGTGTCTGCGTATCGATCAGGGCCGGGGCTGCGCCGGTCGGCAAATTGCCACCCTTTTCTCGCCCGCTATTTAAAGTGGAGTACGTCAACGAATATTCGAAGAACGAATATTCGGCTGAATGAAAGAATCGTCGAATATTCGAATAATTCGATTATTCGGGAAAGTAAATTTTTCGAATAATTCGTTCATTAGAATATTCGAAAAAGTCAATTTTTTGAATAATTCGTTTATTCGAATATTCCAACGGCCCGATATTCATATATTCGGCCGAATAAACGAAAAATTTCAGAAAATGAAGAAGCAGAGCCTCCGGCACATGTTCATTTTTGAGGTCCAGAGGTGAAATGTCTCTAGTCAAACCGATAGAAAGTTAGAATATAATCAGAATACTCCAACAGCTAACACGAGATAGTCAGAAACCTAATGGTGGAGCATCTCGCTCAGCGCCGAATTTGTGGGCAGACGATATAGATACTGTCTTCCATCTGGTGGAGTGTGTCCCAAACAGATTCGAGCAATGTTCCGGAAACGGTTACCGTACGCTGCTAGAGTATTATGTAATGCTTAATTTGCATGGATTTAGGTCAATCGCTGCAGCTTTGAGCCAGTTCTTATTCAACATTCACCTTATAATTTTGCGGTCCATAGGTGAAATGTCTCCAATGAAACTGGGTGCTATCTTAGCGGTGGGGGGCCACTATGTCTGGATGCACTTGGCATTTTACCGTGCCGCACTAAATTTGAGCACCTACCGGGGGTTTCCCTCCCCTGCACAAATCAGGAGTAATTGCGGCACGGAAAAATGGGCGTGGCCAGATGCGATACAACAGTGTCCCCCCCCGCTCAGATAGCACCCCAAACTGATAGGAAATTCGGATATTGTTGGTAGATATTGTTTAGAAAATCCAGAGACTTTGATCGTATCGTTTAACAACTGCTCATCGACAGTGGTAAATGTTAGTTTGAATACTGTTATGATATAATATGGAATGTCTTTTTCGTGGAAGTACATTGGCATAGCTTTGATCTATATAATACTATACAAAAAAGGTCAAGAAAGTAGGTAGTGTCGCGAAGGGGGTTCGACTATGCGTACTCGGTCCGTACTTCTTATTCGAATACTCGCGATTTTTGCCAAATATTTGAATTGTTCGTATTCGAATCATTCGAATAATTCGATTATTCGGAAGAGTCAAATTTTCGAATGATTCGTTTATTCGAATATTCAGAGTAGTAAACTTTTCGATGAGTTGGTTTATTCGAATATTCGAAAAAGTAATTTTTTCGAATTATTCGTTTATTCGAAAATTTTTATTCGCTACTTTACTGCGAATGTAAGGCCCTAGTTATACTTGAGCGGAATGAAAACGTCTCGCGATGACATTGCCGCCGCTTGCTGCGTGAATCTGGGATTCGTCTGCAATGTTGCGTCTTCGGCGTCTTCGACGCAATACTGCGGACAAAAATTTCCAGGCGTTTTTAATGGTATTTTATCGGTTTTTTCGCTTCTGACACTTTTTATTTGCAGAATAGCAGTAATAATCAATTCCTCTCGTCATTAAAGTGCTCGTTATGTCGTTTTGGCACTGTTTTAACAATTTTAAATCTGAAAAATAATCAGCTGGTGGAAATTGGCAAATTTCCAACAGGGCAGGTCCCGTAAGGATGCAGTGTACGGTGCCGCGGCGTGTATAACTGCTCTGTGCGGCCTTCCGGCGCGTTTTTCTGCGACTACTGTTCCTTTTGGCATGCCTGAGCGCAGTTAGGGCGCATATAAGTGATAGTTGTCTTGCTATTTCCGCAGCGTCCCGCCGGTGTATAACTAGGGCCTAAGCAGATCCTCGAAACCGCGCCGTAACACGATTTCGCAATCAGCCTGCACTTTGCGGACTGAACGCGTAGATGAACTGTATGCAGGATTTTAGCAAAGTGCCGGGGCTGCGTTGCGTCAGGGGCGGGAATTCAAATGACAGTCACTGACTGAAAATAAAAGAGATTGTTTTCATGCGCTGAGACTCGAAGTTGGCAACGAGCCAGTGGACAGGTTTTCCGCATGGGACCAGCTGCTCGAAAAAAGGAGGCGTTCTTTGAAGTTTGCGCCTCCGGTTTTTTTATTACATTTGAGTGGGAGGAAGTGTCCCTCGGCTCACCTCTACCCATCGACCGTCATCCTCTTGCTTCTCAACTATGTAATTGGAAATAGGGGAGCCACCATCGTCGTCCGGTGGAAGCCATTCCAATGTGCATCCATCCTTGGTGATGTCGTTCACAGTCAGAGGACCTTTCGGCGCTCCAGGGACATCTAAAACGTTGTCTTTTCGCGAAACGGACACTATTTTGTACAAAACCAGATGCTCAAACGAGTGCCAATGAGCGATGTCTTGCGGTGAATGGCGGATGTTTCGTGAGTATAACGCAGGTTTTCAAACCACGGCGTCCTGGCGGAACACAACTGGTAATGCACAAGCTATTCTCGATCGTCGAACCACCTATACACATTGCAGAACTATAATTTCGTAAAGGAATTCGGTAACATGGAAAAGCACATCGTGACCGACCCTACTAACTTTACAGCAGACGACACATGCGGATCGACGATTGCAGCTTGTACATAGACAGCGCTCACAATGTACACGGTGGGTTTGAAGTATGTTCAGCTCTTGAGGAAATCGCAAGACTTCAGCAACGCACAGGTCTTGAATAACACCTATCTTGAATACCCACGAGAGTACTAGTTGTTTTCCGAGGATGCTCAAAGAACTCTACCTGAACATTCTAAAGACTTGAAATTATTTCTCGTCTCGAAGCGCTGTAGCACGTAGGTAGTCGGCGTGGATTTCGTTCCATGTCAGAGCTGCATTCAACGAGCCCCATTTTGATGTTTTGGAAAGAAGACTATCTACTAGAAACATATGTAGAACATATCGGAATGCAGAATTTTATCTCAGTGGAAGACCAGCAAAATGCAAAATTGGGCAATTGAACACAATGGGTGACGTACACGACACTGGCAACTATCGCCCTATCTGCCTGCTGTCTGTTGTCAACTAACTGTTCATTCGTGTCATTGTCAACAGGTTCGACAAAACGCTAGACGAAGGACAGTCATGCGAGCGAGCAGAGCTCCGAAAAGAATTTAACGCGACCGATCAGATTCACACACTTATTGTCGTTCTCTGGGCCGAAATCCGGTCCGCATTTACAGAATACGGCTATTGCTTTATGCGACATGTGTTAATCGTGCTGGGGCCACTTGGTCCCGGCACGATTAACCCTTCTCCCGGCACGATTATCACGTGTCGCGTGTTGGAATGGGAAGATATGGGAGTGAAAGCCGTCGGTTGGCAGCTAAATCGCCTTCGCTTCGCTGATGAGATTAATCTCGTAACACCAACAATCAGGCGAGCCGAACGAATGCTGACCGATTTCGACAGCACGTGTGGAAAAGTCGGTCTCCAGCAGAATTTGACGAAAACGATTTTTATGAAGAACGGATACGTTTCTGATGCCCCATTCATGCTCAACGAATCGAACATCTCTGAGTGTTCAGGCTACGTGTATCTAGGTCGCGAGGCCAACATGAAGAACGATCTAGTACCGGAGTTAAGTAGGAGAGAACGAGCAGTCTGGGGAGCTTTTTAAACCATCGAGGAAGTCGCGAAGAAGACGAAAAACATCCGGCTCCGTGCCCACCCGATCTATTCTACGGTTCTTCCAGCTTTGACGTACTCTTCGGAAACCTAGGCATTATGCAAGCAGGATGAAAGTGCTGTAAGCGTCATTCAGTGTGCAATTGAGAGGACGGTGCTCGGAGTTTCACGTTTTTCGCAAGTTCGAGAAGGGGTTAGGAGTTACGAGCAACGCAGACGGTCGAAAATCAGGGACGCGGTCGAATATACTGTGGTCGAAAATCAGGTGGGTCGGACACGTAATGCGTTTCGAAGATAACCGTTGGATAAAAGCCGTAGCAGATTGGGTACCGCTAAGCCTCAAGCGCACTACTGGCCGTCCTCTGACACGATGGTCGGACTTTTTCACCAAGAGTATTGACGAAAGGAGTGAGAGTCGTCGTGTTCTTAGAGCGAGTAGGATTCCCTGGCCAACTATGCCCTGCGATAGGGACGAATGGACACGTTAGGGGCAGAGCAGAGTTCCATCAGGGCGCGGCGCGACCTAATGGTGGGCTGCCGTATTGAGAGATTGCGGCGATCTATCAATACGGCTGCCCACAAATTAGGTTGCGCCGCGCCCTCATGGCATTCTGCTCAGCCTCTTACTGGCTCTGGCTCGACAGTGTTGATGATCAACGGGAGGGCAGATGATACAGGTGATCTGTGTCAGTATTCAAGAAACACTGGGAGCCCCCCTGGAAGGTCCAAAGTTCACCCGCTGTCGCACGAGTTTCTGATCAGGGATGTGCGGAAAAATTATTTTTGGAAACAGAAAACAGAAAATCTAGTTTGACAGAAAACAGAAAAAAATCTCCAAAAATGGGCAGAAAACAGAAAACAGAAAGTTTTCAAAAATCAATAAAGCGTGTTCATCGTACACTAAACGAAAATTTTCAGAACATTGAGCTTTTTTTTTACATTTTTTGAGTGATCTACGCTTCTTTCATTGCATTTTCAAAACCTTGCAGTTGGCCAGAGCAAAAAGTGGAGACGCTCAAGAATCGCAGATTATGAGTGCGATGAGGTGACAAATGTTCATCAAACCTTCCTTTTCCCAGGCAATAAAAGCTCGATTATTTATTAGAAGCTCAATACATATGTCTGTACAAGAAGTACGTATTGAAGTCGGAGCGAGCTTTCCGTTCCTGAGTGTACATATTTTGACACCTTCTGCGGGATAACTGCTGATTTGAACACTGTACTACTCCTCAGAGTTGAAAGTCACGCCCGTACCACCTGTGCCGTTAGAGTATTAATGACCTGACGCGTCGTTCGCTCCACCGTTGAGAGCCTCTCGTACCTCTGTGGCAGAATTAACATCTGCCTCATAAGCTCACCATCAATTTTTTGGCGCTCCATCTTCACTGAATTTTATGCCATCTGCGTTGCAGTGAATTAAAACACGTATTTAGAGTTTTGCGTGCATGGTACAGTTTGGGCCAACATTACCCCGCTCCATCAAAGCGGGTACGTTGGGGAGCGGGTATTCGTAGAGGCTTGACTCTGACTGAGAGAAATTGCCGCTGCGGCTCCGCGATAGTGCCGCTTTGGCGCGTGCAGGCACCGAAGCGGCACTATCGTGGAGCCGCTGCGGCACGATCGCGGAACTATCGCGGCACAGTCGAGGATCGCGGCACTTTGCCGGCACTGACGCGGCACATTTTTTTTAGAGGAATGGGTTTCGTGCTTATTTAGTGGGTTGCGGGGGCCAGCCGACTTCCCTTTGAGTGCCTTAATCTCCCTACATAAATCTGTCCCAAATTGAAGGATCCTGGAGGGTTGGTTGGTTCGGTTCACCTCGGCGAGGACCGAACCCGACCGTGTACAGCGAACAGCACCGTTTCCTCCCACAACGCCACACATGCCCTAATGGATAACCACTACAGAGAGATAAAAAAGTCTAGCGTGCAACAACTACAGAGAGCCTGGGTGAATTACATCCTCACCCTTTCGGCTTAGCTTCGAAAAATCCAAAAAAACAGTCCTGCTGCAAATCGCGGTACATGTTTTTTTCTGTTTTCTGTCCAATTTTGCCTATTTTTACAGAAAACAGAAAACAGAAAAAAATGGCCAAAAATGGGCAGAAAACAGAAAACAGAAAATTCTGCACATCCCTGTTTCCGACGTTTACCTTCCTGGACACCTGGCGGGTAATCAGGAGGGTTCCTAGGCACCTAGCGGGTGGACGAAGAGAGTTGCGGCTGTTTGCTATGTCGATCTTGCCTTTCAGACAATGATGAATATGTTTCTGGCAGGCAGCGCTCGCTATGCCCGTCCACCTGCGCAATCGAGGTTGGGCATGCTGTGCCCGCCGGAATGCATTGATAGCGGACCTGAAACACAGCAGCCTCCTACCCGGCGGTCTCCTCTCCTTCTCTGCGGGTGGCTACTCATGCTTATCTCTGCTCCCACAGGTGGCGATGAGGGGACCGCCACTGTTGAAATTTCAACAGGGGAGGCACAAAACTGGTTGCCCTACGCCGGGCGCGGGGAGGTTACGCCCCTTTCCTGCGCTCCGGTTACATGATTAGGCTGATGTAGACGGTGAAGCCCATTGATTTCCATCCAAATGAGTGTAGGGGTTAAACTTTTTCCGACTCGGAAGCCAAGGAAATGGTTTCTCGCTAAAGATGAGAGTGAGTGAGCTTTCACGAATATGGGGCCCCCACACCCTCGTAGAGGCACACAAGTTGCCTTTGAAGGTATATTTTTTAAAAGTGATGCCCAGAGAGAAGCTACTATTCACCCCCAGCTATTCACCTAGAAGTAAGCCTTTTTTGGAGCGAAACATCCAAGGTCTTGCACGTTTCTATGACACGCTTCTCTTATTGTGCACAAAGTACCCAACCTTGTAGAATTTGTTCCGAGAAGAAGCGTACAAAAGAGTGAGCGATAGAAGAAGGTGACGCTGGCTACCAGCTTCCCACATTGCCTTTTAACGAGATACGATTTTAAGACTGTATTTATTTAATTAATTAATTTATTCAGGACGCGGATCAAGCCCACGTTATGCAAAAGAAAACAAAGCAAATAGGAAACAGAATAAAATAACAAACCCATTCTTGAAACATTTTCTGGGGAAAGCAGCAAGTAATCCTGTGGAATTCTGTGTGCGTCACTGAAGTCCTATCGGCGTCTCAAGAAAATGAACATACTTGATAGCAACCCTGTAGTTTTTGTCGACTGAAACAAGTGAAAAGTGTTCTGTTATCGGTTGAAGTTGAGCGACAGAAGCAATTCGGAAAGGCAATCGCATATCGAACAAATAATATCGACTTTCAAAATAATTTTATTCCTTGCTATCAGAATTACTCTAGCTGTCCTTAAAGGCACAGTACACCCTCAGATATGAATTTTGAGATTTTCGTGTAATTGTGTAGAAGATCCCTTCTGTATAACACGTGCCAATTGCGAGATCTCAATTCCTTCAACTAAGCTAGATATAGGCGACCACCACAGGCCCGACCTCCTTCGCTTACAACCACAGGCCCGGCCTCTCAGCAGATTTACGAACTCCATAGCGGCTATATGGATGGATGAATTACGACCGCGTCGCGTTCTTCAGTCCATTTCCGGACTGTCCCCATCTCCCTGTTTGCTCTCGCGCAAAGATTGCGATTGAAGAGAAATGCAGGCCTGAGACAACTCGTCCACGAAATTTTTGCCCACAAAATGCAGGCATATTTAAGGAGCCGTATCTCCGTTCGTAGGGGGTCTCGGACGACTTCTAAATAGCATTGTGATCAGAGACTGGCTGTTTCCAAGATAAGCATGAAATCTGAGAAATAATTTCTTGGATGTCCTGTGCCTTTAAAGGCATCGCTCACGATGAAAATCGTTTCTGAGTTTTCAACATATATTGGAAGCTCTGGTACCGCCCACAAGAACCGTGTCGAAAGAACCGCAAAAAAGTTACTGGAAACTGCTTTACCAGACTCCTACTTCTTCGTTTTCAGACCCGATTCTACCAATCGACTCATGAGAAAGAAAGATTCGAACGCGACGAATCGCTGTATTGACCCATGATCTCCCGATCAAATCCCGTTCATCTCACTTTTAGCTGATTTTTTTGATCAGAAAAGTTTGACCGATATGTGCAGAAAAGACATTCATGACGTAATCCTATGATATATTCCATCAGCTTCCGCTCATTTCTACTATATCACTTGTTGATCAATCACTTTCTTTTCTCATTTGGTGAACGGACGTAACAGATGATCGATCCAAAGGCCAACCCCCAAACCCAGAAAGACGTTTTCAACTGGAAAAAAACTCTATTTCGGTTCAATTTTGAGACTGCAGACTTCGTTAATAGCCTTATCAAGGCACACTTCAATGATATAACACAAAAACAAAAATTTGGTTTTAAGCGAGCACGATGCCTTTAATTCAAATAATTACGCTGGGGAGAGTGTCCCCATGAATGACGAAAAAGCGAATTCCGTCCATCTGCTAGAGTGCAAATATCAGTTAAAGGCAGCGTTCACGACTTTCCGCAGTGAAATGATAGGCGAGAACGACCCTAGCTAGGCTCCCAGTGTCGAAAGAACGGTAGAAAACGAGCCAGGAGTGACAAAATAACGGCTGCGAACAAGCGTTTTGGTGTACCAGAACCGCCCCGTGCTCCAAATCCGCCCCATCGATATGAACAAATGAAGACTAAGATTACAGGAATGATCATGTCAAAGAAGTGCTAATAAGTGAGCTGATCGCTTGATTGCATTGAATGCTATCATCCTTCATAGCAGTCAATTCCTCCACGCTCAAAAATGAAAGTAAATAATGGAGGACCTATCTTGGCTCAATGACGCGACTTTTCAAGCGTGCTTCGCTATATAGGGCACCAGACCTTCCGTAAGCCGTGGAGATATCGGAAGCGAGATTTATCGTGAACACTGCCTTTAATCGAATATTTTCCCAATATTTTCCAAGTTACTAATAACTGGAATCATGTAAATGAAAAGAATTTTATCTTTTCAGTAATCATGCCCCCTAGCGTAATTGCTCAAATCAAAGACATATGAAACCATTGGAATACCAAACAAAAAAATCAACCAAGGACATAAGAAATCATTCATATATTTGAAAAAGTAAAGCTATTCGAAAAAACGATGCTAATCGGTTGAAATATTCTATTGAAACTCAAAGACTGTGACGTTACCTGTGCTGCGTTAAGGGGTCTGCAGGGTTGCAGCGGCCGGCGATGGTCGCGGCGACCAAAACGGGTGGTGGTCGTAATGTATTGCAACCAGGGATGTGCGGGAACTTTTTTTGGAAACAGAAAACAGAAAATCCAGTTTGACAGAAAACAGGAAACAGAAAAAAAACCTCCAAAACGGACAGAAAACAGAAAACAGAAAATTTTTAAAAATCAATGAAGGGTGTTCAGCGTACACCATACGAGATTTTTCAGAGCATTAAACTTTTTTTACACATTTTTGTGTGATAATCTTGCTTTTTTTTCAAAACCCAACAGTCGGCTAAAGCAATAAGTATTGAAGCTCAAGAAGAGCAGATCATATTTGCGAAGAGATGACAAATGTTCCCCCAACCTTCCTTTCCCAGACAATAAAAGCTCGATTACTTGATCAGAAGCCCAACATGTATGCGCAAGCAGTACGTAGATGCAGTCGGGGAGAAGTTTGCCTCACCTAGTGTACATACTTTAACACTGATTTTGATATGACTGCTTGTTTAAACACTGTAATACTCCTCACGCGCGTACCGAGCGGCTGGGCCGTTCGAGTATAAACGACCTGACGCGCAGCTCGCTCCACCGGTGGGGCCGCTCGTACCTCTATAATAGCTTATCATCTGTCCCATACCCTCTCCATCAATTTTTCTCGCTTTGTCTTAATTGGATTATGTACCACCCTGCTGCGCAGTGAGTTGAAACACTTATTTAGAGTTTGCGTGCGTGGCACAGCTGGGGCCCAACTTTATCCCGCCCCACTAAAGCGGTGCAGCTGGAGTATTCTTGGTCCCTGTCCACGTTTAGAAAGTATTCATGCTCACATGCAGCGTCAGTGTGGGTATGAATAGCGGGCGTTCAGAAGTATCAATGGCTCATTAGTGCTAGTATACGATAACAATGTAGTTTTCGCGTCATTTGACCGCATACCCTCTGAGAATTCATCATCGGCAAACCTCTGAGTAAGGGAGATAAGTGAGATAAGATAAGGACTTGGATTCCTAATTGGGATGCGCAGCGCATTTGACGTCGCTTTCGCAGAGGCTTGAATACTTTTCGTGCGTATTTACGTAGTGGCTTGCAAGCAGGGGTGTGCGTAAATGAAATTTCAAATTTCGTAAATCGTAAATCGTAATTAAGACAAAACCATCGTAAATCGTAAACCGTAAATCGTAAATGGTAAACAGCAAATAATAACAATTACCACTAAAAATATTTTACTATGATGAAACAAGAAAAACTATGTACCTACCGTCCTTCTGTCCACCGTTGCACGTACTAAGCAGATACATATTAGATTGCGTTCAGTACTTGACAGCTAACCACGTCTAAAGGGTATGGTATACTTTCTCGCTGTCATGAGCGACAGGCAAGAAATCTAGCACAAATCGCGGCGAGACCCGCATCGGAGCAACGGCATCGGTTGTCGTAGGAACAGTTATCGCTTGTGAGTCGCAGCGAAATGTCGCGGAGGGCTGACATACTGCGAGTGAACCGAAGTCTGTCGCTGCTCAGCGCACGGTAGCGACAGGTTTAGAAGGCGGAAGCTCCACGACAGGCGGTCGCTGTCGTTGTGCAGAGCGACGCGACCGTGTCTTGTAAAAGTATACCATACCTTTAATGGGACCGCCTAACCCGTATTTCTCTGCTTTCCCTTATCACTCATTCCACAACTTCTTCCCAGGTCTTGAAAAATCCGCCTGCCTGATTCAGCTGTCCGAGTACCTGCTGGGCAACAGGGTTACAATTATACTCTTAATTCCTCTCCCGAAACGCCAACGCCGTTGTAAGCGCTAAAACAAGCCAAAATTACCGTATCTGAGCGATTTCTTACGGCCGAATTTTAGAACTACTCTCTTTTGCTAGCGGAACCGCAACACCGATTATACATTCGGTAAGGATTGCACTGATATGTACTTCGAGTTCCCTACTGAAGGTTGGCTCAAACTCGGTGCACGTAAGTCGAAAAATATGGAACCGAACTTGCGCCAACCTTCAATAGAGATCGCAAAGTATCAGTCCGACCCGTGGCAACTCTGTATTATCTAGAGCCGAGTATCGGTCGCCCAGCGCAAATTATTTTTTCTTATATCTTCTAAATACCTTGCAGATTCATAGGTTTATGGTTTCTAAATTTTGCCGCCTCATGTAGTCTAGCTCCCATAGTGGAGGAATGTTGCCAAGGCGCCCCAACATTTTGCATTTGTTAGAGATAAAGGAAAATGGCGAAGGTGAGCGTTCAAACAAGCGCTTACGCCTTTTCTGAGTGTCCGCTTGCCGCGGACGAAGAGAAGTTAACTGAAGGCAACGATTTTGAGAGTCAAACTTGTTGGGTAAAAAAGGACGCCACTCTTGTTGATTTTTGTCGACTCAGAATAGACATAATCTATTCAAAAGGCGGACCAAGAGCAGTATTTGAAGCAATTTTTGGATAGCTCAGACTGCTTCGCTCGATGTTTTGGTGCTAATCCAGTACTAGGAATCACAACAGTTAATCTTCATGAAAAACTCGAAAACAAAGTACTAGTGAAGAAAGCTTTCAGACTGCATTTCGTCGTAGGCGGCAGCTAGTGAGACGTGCGCGGCACGCAACGCGGATCAGTTAACCAGCGCCTCCAACTCCGACCGTTTGTCCCGCTTTGAAATGATAGAATCGCGTCAAAGAATCATAATGGGATCGTGTTGTAGTCACACGCCTGTGTTGGTCCCATCTCCTTACCAAAAATATTAGTATACGCAAAGTTGGATTAGAGCAGGTCAATTAGAGATATCTTGTTATCAACTTCCATTGCATATATTTTTATTTACGAAAAATTGCGATTTACGGTCCAAAATGTCGTAAATCGTAAACCGTAATTACGAGTCCAAAAACACCGTAAATCGTAAAATCGTAAGTCGTAAATCGTAATTACGCATGCCCCGGCTTGCAAGGTGCTAGCCGACTTCCCAGTGCGTGCCTACTTCTCCTTACAAGAATCTGTTACCAATTCGAGGACCCTGGAGGGATAGTAGGTTTGGTTTACCTTGGCGAGGATCGAGCCCGACCGTGTACAGCAAACAGCAGCGCCTCCTGCCACCGCGCCACACGCACCCGGATGGATAACCACCATAGCAAGAAAAAAATGTTAAGCGTAGGGAACTTCAGAGGACCCGTGTTAAGTTCACAGTTAGCCTACTGGCTTAGCTTTGATGAATCCGGCCTCTTTTCTCCGAAACAATCCATCTACAATATGGGGTTTCCCTGCTTTTTCTGTTTTCTGCCCAATTTTGCATGTTTTGACAGGAAACAGAAAACAGAAAAAATGGCCGCAAATGGGCAGAAAACAGAGAATTTCGCACACCTCTGATTGCAACCCCGAGAGGGGGAATGAACCGCGCACGTGATTGGACTAACGGGGGAGGAGCGAGGCGCGCGATCGGAAGGAACACGAAGTTTCCCCCGTCTCTTGCGGTTGAAATACATTACGGCAATCACCCGACAAAAACGTTTCCGAACATTATCGTTGCCGCGTCGCTTGCCGCTCGACGGCAGTGACGCGGGATCGTCGCAGCTTCAAAACACTCTACAGTGCCCCCTAGTCTCCCTTCACTCCGCGTTAATAGCCCTCGTCGCCAAATGTAGCTGATATTGCATCACCCAGCGCTGTTCTTCGCTGCGAGCAACGCCGCGACTTCAACTCTGCAGACCCCTTTATGCTGTTCAAATCGCATTAAAATTCCCGTCTGCACTTCGTTTCTTTATTTATACACATGTATGTACGCCGTGAACTACGCTCACAGTAACGTGTAAGGTTGTAATTGAAGAAGAAAAAAGAAAGGTCGCAGAAAACCGCTGTCACAGCATGTAGCTCTAAAGGGGCCTGCAGAGTTGAAGTCGCGGCGTTGCTCACAGCGACGCTGAATGATGCAATATCGATCACACTCGATGACTGACGCGGCATGAAAAGCGACGAGGGGGCACCGCAGAATGTTTTGACGCCGCGAAGGCCCTGCTCCACTGGGTGCGAACGGCAGTCGATGTCGCGACGATAGCGCTCGAAGACGTTTTTGCCACCTCACGAAAGTTGACGCTCGGCGACCACTCTTCGGTGGTCGTGTACATTGTAGGCTACTGCAGACAATTTTTACTTTGATATGGACAGTACGTATGTACCGTACCATTGAATTGGGAAGCACCGGTGCTGCTTGGCGGGAAATCTGGCACGGGGAAAAATGGATGGATGAATGTTATTGAACGATTGGTTTCGAGCGCAGTAGCTGCTGAGTGTGGCTTCCTATTTGGACTAAACGGACGATATATCCTTCACATTTCCTTTCGAATCAATTATTCGTCGTTTTTGTCAATTAATTAAAGGCAGTGATCGCGATGAAAAACGTTATCGAAAAAACTACAAAAATCAGCTTACATCAAAAACAGCTCATAAACTATGAAGGTAGCGCGGTGAAAAACGGGCGGCTAGAATTAGAGTTATTAACACCTTAAATTTTCAGTTCGTGCACACGTGCACAAAAAGATCACAGTCTCATGCCAAGCAGTCGAAAATCATCGACATTCGGAGGAAGAAATAAATGCAAATTTACCTAATAAAAACAATTGAACAATGAAAGCAAGCACCTCAGTCAATGTTTTTGACTAGATGTGTACATAAATGCGGAGGTTCATTGATTGAAATTCAATTTCAAGCCAGCTGATGTTCTTGATATTAAAGATCATCGATGCCGATGATGTGGAGTGGGCTCGTCCACCATCAAAGGACAAGAAAGTTCAGGCTTCAAATTTGGCCCAGAACAGCGTATTTTTCGCGATTTTTTCTTATAGGTTCTACTACTCCGTACCCAGAGAAGGGTTCAGAGAGGAAAATAAGACGAGCATATTAGAGCGCAACCACTGCCTTTAAATGCAAATGCTGGGTGAGTGTTCCTTAGCGCCGCAGTCGTGATTCTGTAAGAAATAGCGCCCAAATAATTTCTTCAGAGGAGCAAATCGAGGACGGAAGTCTTCATGAACGCTATTTTCTTTAGTGTCAAAGTATCACAAAACTTGTGTTACATACATAGCTGGGGAAAGCTAGAGCTGAGCATCTGATGGTGCATCTGATGGTGTAAGTGGGAACATGCTGGCCCGGAAAGCAGGCGAATCAGATTCGAGTCCTCTGAGAGTTTTGGCTCAGCGAGGTTTTAACCCAGAGTTTTGCCCCCCCCCCCCCGCGAAATAGCCCACCAGGCTCCGCAGCGGCTCCTGTTGGGCTATTTCGCAGCTATTTCTCGGTTTTTCACGAAACAGAGAAGAAGTAACCGAGATAAATATAACCGAGAAATGACTAGAAGTAACCAAAGGTAACCAAGGCGTAACCGTCGTCTGCTCGCCGAGCCACCATCCGGAGCCGCCAGCGGTTGGGCCGGGCCTCCAGATGCTGGACGAGGCCCGAGTACCTCAAACTTGGGTAATTCAACCGATGGAAGTGTTGACATCTGAACCGTGCCTCTGGAATGCGCCGTTTATCTACCTGGAGAGCATTATTTCTCGGCTATTTTGCGGCGATCATTATTTAGCGGCAATTTCTCGGCTGTTTCGCGACTATTCCGCAGCGAGCATTATTTGGCGACCATTTCGCGGCTATTACGCGGCAAGCAGGTATTTCGCAGCTATTTCTCAGCGAAATTATCAGAGCCCTGCCTGTGTGTTCACTGAGCTTTCTCGTGGTAATTCATGGTATGAAATTTCAATGACTGACTAAAACCTTGTTTCAATTCTCCGCGTACACATTTCCTCTAACAGTTTCGATACTTTCCTGTTAC
Source organism: Aplectana chamaeleonis (assembly GCA_029168955.1). Taxonomy (NCBI): domain Eukaryota; kingdom Metazoa; phylum Nematoda; class Chromadorea; order Rhabditida; family Cosmocercidae; genus Aplectana; species Aplectana chamaeleonis. The sequence goes on along the minus strand of JAPDOI010000163.1, from coordinate 1,075,815 downwards.
CAAGCAATGCTAAGCCGATACTTACCGAGCACATTCACGGTGACCTCAGCCTCGTCTCGACCGTTTGTGTTTGTCGCTACAATTTTGTACTTGCCCCAATCGGCACGCGATGCACCTTTAGTGTTAAGCTTTGTGTTGTGTTCCTTTGAGTTGTCAATTTTCGTATTCCCCATTGATTGTATGGGCGTTCCATTGTGGAACCATTCGATCTTCGGTGCTGGTTCGCCCTCAACATCCACGTCGAAACTGATTGATTGGCCAGCTTTGATGCGAATATCATTGAACATATTACGATTAATTTTCGGAGGTAGATTCCTTGGCTTCGCAATCATCGCTTTGCTGGGATCAGATGGTCGAGACTCTCCAGCCTTATTCAACGCCTTCACTCGGAACTGATACGTCTGACCAGGCTGAAGATTGTCGACAGTAGCTGTGAGCTGATCAGCTGGTACCTTCATCGCGGGAAGCCAGTCTCCATTTCCAGCTTTCATTTCGATTAGGTATTCTTCAATAGGAGCACCTCCGTCGTTTTCTGGCGGTGTCCACTTCAGATCAGCATGATCCTTATCCCAGTCGACAACCTCCGGAGTGCCTGGAGCATCCGAGCATTCGAACGGATCTTTGGCGATAATAGACCCTGCGGCTTCCAGTGGATCTGACTTGCCGTAGTGGTTCACTGCCTTCACACGGAACTGAAATGGGCTTTATTTATCAAGTGCAGTCACAAAATAAATCTAGCGCAGAAAATTACTTTCATATGTTTACGCGGTTGAGATAGCAAAGCCAATGGGCTCCTACGGTCTGTACTAGGATGCCTACGACGTTGATAGCGTCAAAAAGGAGCCTAATTGACCGTATTGGAGACATTTTAGGTTAACAAAGCGTAGAGGCTCCGCCAATTTTCTTGCCAAACTGGACAAACGTCAGTGCAGAAATCCTCAAATCTATTACACAAATACGGCAATTCTGACTCGTTTTTGACGCGTCCAATGGCGTAAACGTTCTAATACAGGCCGTATGGGTCCATTAGCTTTGCTGTTTGAACTGAGCGTTTATGCTGCGATGTAACGCGTTCACTTTCAATCCAATACAAAAACAAGCCGCTACTTCTTATTCACCTCGTCTTTTTATGCTTTTCTTCGATATTTTGCAATACTGACAGCTTCCAACTTTCGACTCTTAAAGTCAAAATGATCGCATCTTAGGCGTGTGGGCAGCCGTTGAGCATGTCTAGGAGAAAGAAATGCGAAAAGTAGGCACGATTCGGTATGTACTCTGGGTGGGTGATACAGTGCCGTGCGAAATTATGCATCCTTTATAATTTTTGCATCCAAAGGCATCAGGCATTCGACTTCTCTTCACGGTTACATTACCACTAGATTCAGGGCCGTTGAAAACCTTAGGAAGGGTTCAGTTCTGATGTGTACGCTAGCCACTACAAAAGATTACGCCGCCGTGCCTCTTATCCTGCGAAAGTGGACTGTGATAACTGAATTGGCGGTGTGGCTTGTGGAGACACAAGACTCATCCGTCGTTACGTACTGCGTTACGCCTGGAGGTGGTTATGGTGCACCTAAAAATTGTCCTTGTAATCCATCTAGTACGAAACGAAGTCAAGTTTAACTCGTCCATGACCACTAAAGATACTCGGATAATGAGGCTTCCGCCTCTGACTTTGCTAAGCGCAGACAGCCTTTTTTCTTCGCACAAAACCTATCAGTGAGAAATTCGGCCTTATGTATGTAACGTCGTGATCCTACTGGGTACCGGCAGAAAACACAATCTGAAATTCAAAAGCAGTTTGCATAATAATAATTAATATTCATTCCGCCGTTTAAGACAGTCGTGATATAATACAGAAGAAACATCAAAAGTCCACACCGATGATTACTGCTCACAGAATAGATAGCGAAATGCCTTAGTATGAAAGTATTGTGTTAAAAGCCATCCGTTTTAAAGCCCTAAAGTTTGTAGGTACAGGATCAGTGGTGCTCCTCAACTCAATATAAGCAAAGCCAGCACGCGCAGTAAATGAATGCAATCTAATTCCACTCCTAGGTAAGGGATATGTGATTTTAAATCTTCCTCCACACGTTCGCGATGCAGTGAGTCGGTAAAACGAGGACCGCTCAACACTAGCTACTCCAGAAATTATCTTGAAAACCATACAAACATCTCTGAGTTTCCTCTTGGACTGCAGCGAGTGTACTCCCAGAAATTTGTTTCTTATTTTGGAAGACGAGAGTCTAAGAATCCCCCATATCTAGTTACAACCTTGCGTGTATAGTTATTTTGAACTTTTTCCATCGCTTGAATGTCCTTCGCCTTGTGTGGTGCAAATACTGTGGTTCCACGTTCTAGCTAAGGCCTCACGTATGTTATAAAAGCCTTCATTAAGACACTTTTGTTTTCCGTAGCCAACCTGTTTAGTAACTGGTAGCTGCGAGCGCTCGCCTTTCTACAGATTGTTCTATAGTGTTCAGTGAAATCAAGTTTGTTGCCATAAGAGAACCCCAGGTCAAGAACTTTTTCAACAAGAGGAATCGTATTATTCTGAATTGTGTACCTTCATGAATTCTCGTTTCTACCTACCTTCGAATGCTGTGTTTTTCTGGAGCAAGGGGTAGACCCCAGGAAATTGCCCAGAACTGCATCAATAGCTTTCTGCATTTGATCTGGAAAGCTCTTACCGATCTCACTGTGAATCTTGAAATCGTCTGCATATTGCATGCATCAGACACCTAGATCCTCAATAATTCCGGCTAAGTTAGCGGTAAAAATGGCGAAAAGAATTGGCGATAGTACTCCTCCCTGTGGCTAACCACTCTCAACTTGGTGAACTTCTGACAAAGTTTAGCATACTTTCACCTGGAATGTTTTACCACGGATGAACTGTTCTATTCATTTTGTCAGTATAGGATTGAAACCTAACTTTTTTAAATTTATATAATATGAGCTTTGTGTGACTGACTCGATCGAAAGCCTTGGAGAAATCAAAATAAATTACGTCACATGTTTCTTTTGTTTCGAGACGAATGGTCTAACCATTCAGACATTCGAAAAAATTTGTTTCGGTCGACCTTCCTTCAATGAGACCATGTTGACAATTTGGAATTAAGGAGTTGCATTCAAGATGTCCCCATTCCTACTTTCACTGCATAGATTACGTTAGGCTAAATCGGCCTAACGATTGGCCTTTTGTACAGAACTGGTGAAGTAGAGTCAGAGTTGTCGACGGTTTACAACTTTGTGGTCGATGTGTGCGCAGCCGTGACAAGACCGTAGCACAGTCCAATCAGATACCGGTAGACCCAAGTATTCTCGATTCATATTGGCTAACTGCAAACCGTGCTAGACTCTGAGTAGAATATACATCTCATCGCGACCTGACAAATGAGAATGTGCATTGTGTAGAGCGTTTACTTCGGTCTGCTCGCTTTTTTACTATAAAGCTTCGCTTTAGAAAATTACAGATTTGTCTTAATGTCCCCATGTGATGGAATCATACCCAACTTGGAGCGGCAGAATCGGTGCATGCTCAAAAAAGTATAGTGGATTCATAATATTGCACCTTTCAAGAAAGAAGTTTTCCCCCCAACGATCAAGACTTTCCACGGGGTCAGCTGAACTTTGTTGAACCTTGACTGTCAAGGTTCTCGGCAGTGAAGAATCCTGTGATCATAATCTCGCAATGCGAAGTTGGAGGGCTTATGCCCTAAATTCGAAAATTAGGGCGGATCCATATTTTTGCATCGCCCTCAGGGGCGGTAGTAAACTAGCCGAAACCGAGAGATAAGAACCGGTGCGAGACATCAAAGTTACCCTCGAACCAACTGGGAACTCCAACATAATCGTTCTCAAAAAAGGCTGCCCCCGGGTAACGAACCCGCGAACGCCGGTTCATCGACAGCGACACATCGCCTAATTCCTATGCTCCCGACGTACGAGAACTGATTGTCATCATGAACTTATGCACATGCATGTGCAAAAGTCAATGCGTGCGGATTTGAACCCGTCATCGCACTGAAAAGAGCAGCGCGACATCTTACTACGCAATGCATTCACAGTCTGAGTGGCTTTGGAGAGGCTCTCCTAGGTTCTTGAACCCTGCTCCTTATACATCAACTATTAACATTTTCTCAGTAGAGACAGTAGCTGTGATAATGATTAGAGCAGAAATATTAGTTTCCGATTAACTTGCAACATTCCCGTGTTCAGTATATGCTTGTTCTCTATAGACTCACTCCTTCTCGTCTTCTCGCCTTACTTTCGTTGATTGATCCTTTGATGATTTACCTCTGTTTGCTTTCTCCTAATCTAGTTTTGAGGAGTATTATGCGATCTTGATTTTTCTCGTCGATGTTTTCAATTCAACGAGAATCGTGAGTGAATTCAGGTGAAACTGGCCGGAGAAGTTTGTCACAGGAATAGCTAGCATAAAACTTGCTAAAAGGTTACTATGAAAGTCCTTCTTTCAAAACTTTAGGTGCAATATGTTTTTTCTCAATCATTGATCATGACAGCCTTACAATTCACTTTTGTGATGACCCTGCAATATTTGTTTTCTCGAGTAGCTAGAAAAAAGAGAAAACACACATCGTCGTTTTCGCCTCCGCAGTATCTTTACTTCTTCAAAGCCTTTCTGATAAAATACTTATGAATTAATATCATTCAAGAATGGAAACTCTCCGTTGAGCTTGAAATGAATTTTATACTTTTCATAAGCGCAGCTTGAAATTAAATTACATACTTTTCTTTTTCAGTTATTCTTTGTTGTTTCGAACATTTTTTCGGATAAAAGTGAGAAACTTCCGAATATTCAATCCAATCCATTGGAGAAGCGATTTTCGGAAGTAATTATTCACTCGGCAAATTTGAAGATTCTTAATCCGAGACTTTTCAGAAACATTTTTTTGAAAAATATATTCATCCACGAGTTCTCGAAAAGTACTTCGCAAATAATTTTTTGGAATCACATGCTCGAAAAAGCAAAAATCCGGACATATCCAAAAGGACGATCACAAATGCTTGACTCGAAGCAATATGTATTACCTACTAGATACGAGCATTCCACGATATATTTCAAATGAATGATTCAAGTACCAAATCGAAGAAAAGAAAAGTTTGATTAATCTACAGGGAAAACTTTCGAATGATTCAACTCATTCAATGAAGCCTTTTCGAAAATTCTGAATGCTTGAACGATTTTGAAAAATGCCTCACATGTTTTCTCCGAAAAAAATGTAAGTGAACACGAAAACCTGTCCTACGTTCAATTCAAGTGAGCGTTCAGTAAAAGCGCCCAAATCCGAATTCTAGACAATCAACTGTGCCCCGAAGTTGGACGCGTGTTCGAGAATGAATAATTGAAAATATCGAATGGATCGATTACTCAAGAATCCCGAATGTATCGAATATTAGAAAAACAAATAATTTAATTAACACAATGAACTGAATAATCGAAAAAAAAACACAAAATTAAAATCTCTGAATGAATAAAACATTCAAGTGATCGAACTGTTCGACTAACTGCTTGTTTCGGTTTCAATTCTAATCGATACTGCGGAGATTTAAATGATAATGAATGAGTTTTACCTGTCTTTTGGACTTCGCATAGAAAAAAAAACAAAAAAGAAAACCTGAGAAAACCAAAAATACATGATTACAACAAAAGTGAGAAGTAAAGTTTTCCTCGAATTTAGGCGAAGAAAAAAACAAAATAGATCTGAAATTCGGAGATAGATACTTCAAATCCAGATTTCTGCGGGTTCTGGTCTAGGTAATCCACTGACAGGTACTGTGCTTATCTGGGCCAAATTCCGGTCCGCAATTGCGTCTCGACACGCTTTGCGGCCGCACGCGCTTGAGTCAATCGAGTTTCCAGCGCCAAAGCCGACTCGATGTGGCTTTTGTATGCAGTTTTCTCTAATTTTGTTTAGTTTCCAGTTTCCAAAACCCACATAGAATCAAGAAATCGGCGGCTGCGGCGCTGGAAACTCTTCCGACTTGAAAGCGCGCGGCCGCGAAGCGTGTCCAGACGTAATTGCGGACCGGAATTCAGGCCAGAGAAGCACAGTATCTCGGTCACAATAGGCTCAATTCGCAGTCCTCGTAAAATCGAAGAACACGAGAAAATCGAGAATGCAAAACGCTCAGCAAAGAAAGATGAATTAGAGGGAAGCAGTCAGCTGAACGAGGAAGGCAATAATTGGCTATTGATCGCGTTATCACTGTGCATGACAAACGGTGCGCCAGCCGTTGGGTTACTGGCGTATATTTAGACAGTTCTTGGCCCAATCACGGCTTCAGCGATGATGGTTGAGAAACCCGGAGTTGGCGGGTTAAGGGGTCTGCAGAGTTGCAAAGACCGGCGAGTGGTCGCCGAGCGTCAACAAAAATGCCTCGAAACATTATCGTCGCGGCGTCGGTTGCCGCTCGCTGGCAGTGATGTAGGGCCGTCGCGGCGTCAATACACTGTGCGGTGCCCCCTCGCCGCCCATCACGCCGTCTCGGTCGCAATCGTCGCCGAATGTAATCAATATTACATCACCCAGTGCTGTTCGTCGCTGAGAGCAACGCCGCTACTTCAACTCTGCGGACCCCTTTGGGCTAAAAAGTCCTCTCGAGGACTTTTTAGCCTAATCGTCCATCGCCGTCTAGCGCTCTCCTCAACATACCCAGTGTCTCACCGTTGGCCTGTAGAAGGCGCCGATTAATGAGCGGACATCAATGTTCGCGATCGTGGCTTCCTAGCAGGGTAACAAGGAAGTTATGGGGCAGTAACTTCGAACTTTCGCTCCAAAATTTTCACAAATGCTTATTTTGGCTCTAGATATTAGTACACCGATTTCAGTCAAGACTAAGAACCTCACAGTTAACATTGATGTTAAAAGCCTTGGGTAACATCTAGTTCGGCAGGTTTACTACCACCCCAGCTCGCAACAGGCGATGGCGTGACGGCGTTGTCGATCCCGTAATTCGAAACGCGAAGAGCTCCCAACGTAAAAAAAGAGAAGTGTGAGTTTCTTCTAGAGAAAATACAAGGGTATAGACTCCAAAAAAAATTTTCCTACTCAGTAAATCCAGAATATTTTTTCAAAGATGCAAATGAAGCTTGTTTTCATGCGAAGCAATAATAAAAAACAAATTTGGTTGATCTATCCTTCATTTCCACACTACTCGCACTTGTATTATCACAATCGTGGATGCGAAGCGGTTGTTTTTCGAAAAATTAAACCATGAAAATGAAGATATCTTTCTAAAAACCGCACCACTTCTATGATAGTGATACAGAAAACTGCGAGTAGCGGGGAAATGAAGGCTACATGAATGAATGCGAGGTTCATAGACCTCTCGAAACCTTTTCTATCGAGAATTAATGTTGACCGACATTATGGTTCTGAAAGAGTGCGCATCTAGTGACAAACGGTTTCCCAAGCGATGTGGCTTAGATGATCGGGTTTGAGATAGCATACGTAAAAGTGGTTGAGATAACTACGGAAATAGGATGGTATCGCTTAGAACAAAACAACTGCACATTTTGAAGCGTCAAAAACGCCCTACAATGCCGGTACACGAGTAAGAATTTGGCCCCGCCCTGTGTTTCTAACCCTTCTGTATTTGCCACCCTCCTCCAAAATATGGGTGCTGGGTATACTTCGGCGACTCGAAAATTTTTTCGAATAATCGAGTTTTCGACTAAGTCGACTTTTGAAAATTTCGAATAATCGAGTTTTCGAAAAATTCGATTTTTGAAAATTTCGAATAATCGAGTTTTCGACTAAGCCAATTTTTGAAAATTTCGAATAATCGAGTTTTCGACTAACTCGAATTTTCAAAATTTCGAATAATCGAGTTATCGAATAAGTCGATTTTTCAGAATTTCAAATAATCGAGTTTTCGACTAACTCGATTTTCAGAAATTTCGAATAATCGAGTTCTCGACTAATTCGGCATTTCAAAATTTCGAATAATCGAGTAGTCTAATGACTCGATGTCGACTGTTTCAGTCGATACCAAGACTCGATGACTCGACTCGACATAAGTATAGTGCTGGGCCATTCCCACCGTCGGCGAAGTTCGTGGGTGGTACAATGAGTACATTAAAGGCATCGTACACGCAGGAAACCGTATATAATTTTTTCATGTTTTGGTGTAGCTTGGCCACTCTAGTGAACGAAAATGTCGAAGGGGCCCATGAAAAACCTCCACTTGTAAAGAAAAGTCAATCGGAATACATTGTAAGTACGAATTTGAATTTCGCGCCAAAATCCTTTTTGAAGTTTTTCTGCTTTTGGAGGCCTCGTCACTGTCATTTTCGAAGTTTTTCTGCATGTGGGGTTCGTGCCGTAACTATTTTTCATGTTGTCTTACGGTCGCACCAACATTCTAGGAAAAAGTGCTGGATGACTGGTGAGAATTGGTGGCGGATCTTCATCTTTGACGCCTTCCAACCTCATTGCCCTACGTTTTTGACGCGCCAAAGTTTACCAGTGTGGTCTACCGGGCTCAATCATGAAATTGAGCCTGAAAAATGAAAATTGATTTCCAGCGCGAACGATGCCTTTAAGTAGACCATATACATCGATGGCGGTGGGAATGGCCCAGTTCCCTTTTTTTAGAAGAGGACGACAAATAAAGGGGCCGAGAAATACAGGGCGAGGCCAAAATCTCACTCGTGTAGTGGCATTGGGCGGCGTTTTTGACTCTTTGAAATGGGTAGGCCTTGTGTACTGAGAAATACCATTTTATTTCCGTAGTCATCTCAACAACGTCTACGATGCTGCCTTTAAATCAAAGAGGGACAAACCTTGTACACGTGGAACTGCTCAAGGTCTTCAACATGGAAGTTTGTGCCTTTGCTTTCTCCGCAAACGGTCCAACGTCCTGTCTTTGCATCTTGGCTCTCTATCAGGTAGTGATCGATTTCGTCTCCTACAATGAAATTCCATTAGTACTGAGAGCATTCAAGGAAAAAGCCTTATTGTTATGCCGTACCTCCGTCATCATCAGGCTCCCTCCAGGCGAGGTCGCATCCATCCTTCATCACATTGCTGATGTCAAGTGGACCTAGAGGTTCTCCTGGACGATCCAACACTGTTACTTTCAGTTCAGCGGCGTCGGTTCCATTGACATTTGTTGCTGTTATAACGTATATTCCCGTGTCGGATCGAAGTGCTTTTCGTACTACGAACTTCGTCTGAAGAAAACATTATTTAGCTGTGATAAGCCCACACTGAAATCCATAATTTATTGTTTAGGAGGAACCTTGTAGTCCTCGTTGTTTATTTTTATGTGATCGTCGGATTCCAATTGTTTGCCGGCAAACGTCCACACGATTTCTGGTGGAGGCTCTCCGGAAACCGGAACGTCGAGACAAATTTCATTTCCTGCGCGCACTCTGATTTCCAACAAGGCGCTACGGTCGATGAGTGGTGGAACTGAGATTGAACTATTACTCTTCTTTCAGTGAAATGAGAACCAAAAACGAGTTTACCGTTTCTTGCCTTCGCAATAATTGTTTGGGAAGGATCTGATGGGTCTCCAACGCCGGCTTTGTTCTTTGCGCGAATTCGGAACTCGTATTCACAGCCTTCCTTAAGATTGTCTACGGTCGCTACCGTGTTGTCTGCGGAAACCTGGAAAGAGCTTCTGTTTGATATTGGTCAAGGTCAGCAGAGAACAGTTCATGTATGGGAGAGCGAAAATTAGGCATAATTTCCGCGATGGTCCGAAATTCACAATTTCGTGCAAGATAATGTAATCGCAATAAAATGAGGCGATTCTTGGTAAATAGGACAACATGAAAGACGACAAAAAGTTTTCGTTCTAATAGTTGCTCGGAAAGCCCGAGTAGTCGCGTTACTTTCTACGTTTCCATGAATAGGTTCGAATAATTTCATGCAGAGCCATTCTGAATATCTGATCATTTACGACAGCGAAAATTTTTCGAGAATAGTTTCTCAGCACCTCAGTTGTTTTCACAAAAAAACAAAATAGGGCAACCTTTTTTCATTAAACGTTTTGGAGGATCATGTTGTTTTCCATATGTCCGTCCAATTGTTGAACTGCCTTACCCTGTGTCAGATGAGTACTGTTGCTGTCACAGGTTGCATCAAATTTGATTCCAGCTTGTGTTTCTTAGTCGAATTCATCGTTGCGGACTTGTGGACTTACATATACCGTACTCACTCGTGGTCGATCACAGTCAATATTGATTTCGCGATCTATTGGCTATGGAAAAGACAGTCGCATATGACTCCCGTGTCCTTCACCGACGCTTTGCAGGGGTGAAATATACGCATACCTTTTATGTCTCTCGTTCTCATTTGTTGGTTGTACTTGTTAGCGTAATCTGCATACGAAAAAAAAAACAAGAAAGTTGCAATAGTTGCATCTATTCAATTTCTCATTCCATTCACCATTGAGTTCACATTCCATGTTTGTCCATGCGTCAGACTAAATCGAAAACGAAAACCATACACAGAATCGGTGATTCTGCCCCTTGTGTCCTGGCTATTCCTACTGTGCTTATCTGGGTCAAATTCCGGTCCGCAATTGCGTCTCGACACGCTTTGCGGCCGCGCGCTTTCAAGTCGGAAGAGTTTCCAGTGCCGCAGCTGCCGATCTGTTGGCTCTAGGTGGGCTTTAGAAGCTGGAAACTAAAGAAAATTGAAGAAAACTGTCTAAAAAAGCCATATCGAGTCGGCTTTGGCGCTGGAAACTCGACTGACTCGAGCGCGTGCGGCCGAAAAGCGTGTCGAGACGCAATTGCGGACCGGAATTTGACCGATAGCCATCCTCACTTCGTTTTCCCGAGTGCAATTTTTTTCGCCAATCGTCGTCGCGGCTTCCCCCATCTAGAGATCGACCATGTAGGAGGGCATGATTCACTTCATCTATTTTTATGCCCAGCAAGGCCAACTTCCTTTGCCTGCTATTAGCATGTGCAACAGGCCGTGCGACGTTGCCACTTTTTATGCCTATGAGAAGAAGCTAATACTGTAGCAGATAAAAAGAAGATTGAAGAGCGACGGACATTAGGGGTGATCATGGCGAAATCTTCTCGCTGATCACAACGGACACAAAATTTCACCTTATCGTTTTATTTATAGTTTGTTTCTATTCATCATTTCAATTGCCCCTTTCTTTAAAAGCTATTTGTTTGAATTCCTTTTTAGTGGACTCGAGATTGAATATCATTCTCAAAAAATCATTGGTATCATCAGCCATATGTGTTACTCTGCCAATTAGAGACTTGTGCTTCAGTAGGAGGGGCCTGTGATGCGTCTTCAGTCGGAAACGCTGCTGGCAAAGGTATCATGTCTCGAAATGGCAGAGTGGTTTCTATACATTCCTCTTGAGGACCACCCCATTTCATGGTTTAATGGCAGCTTATACGTCATGTACGTCATGCTTCATTGTATGAATTTTGGTTCAACAAATGTGGTGCTTTAAATACGCAAGTTTGATGTGATACTGACTACTATTGTTTGCTTCGGTATTATTTGTATTTTGCGTTGTTTATTCCCATATAGTTGGAAACCGTCGGAAACATGATTAGTTGCGTGGTAATTTTTTTTGGGTTAGAAATTCACTAGTAACACTCGCTTAGCAGAAGATCAGTACAATGGAGTACAGTAAGCCCATAATACGAATCTGCGAAATTTATTTGTTCGAGTGCCCGTCGCAAATTTCAGAATTTTGAATGATTAACCCAACCTGCAATGCTTCAGTCCAGATTGGGGAGTTTTTCTCTCGCATCTCAATCACATAGCCTTCAATGGGAGCGCCACCATCGTCGGCCGGAGGGTTCCACTTTAGATCAGCGTGATCCTTGTCCCAATCCGTAACCTCTGGAGCAGCCGTTTTCCCTGGTTTGTCGTATGGGTCTTTCGCAATCATCGGTTTCAGTGTTTCCAGAGGGTCCGACTGTCCTTCGGAGTTCACAGCGGCCACGCGGAACTGAAAATAGCACAATATGATTTCTGCTTTCTGCCAGTAACGTCAATTGTGGTGAACTTTTTTCCAATTAACTGTACAAAAACCGGAGGCTAATCATGAAAAGGTGAGTAGGGAGTTCTGTCCGATTTGCTCCCCTTTCTTTTCAAATCGTTTTGTTCGGAAACACCGGGCAGAACGCTGCGCACTCATTCTGTTCGTGTTACAGGTGTAGCGGAATGCAGGTGTTTTTCGAATGCTCCGAATTTAAATGAGTAATTGGTTAATGAAATCAGCCATCATTTTACATGCCACTCACGCAAAAAGTTGGATCTTCAAAGTTTTGAATTTTTTTTGAATTGTTCCTTTCGCCATAACGTCGCTGTTCACGAAAATTTCTGGAATTCTCGTCAGCACATTTTCTACAAAATAATCCAAACAGCTAAGAATAGCGCTATGGTTTAAATTGGGCCGGCTCTGTATTTGGTCGGCACGGATCGCCCTGATACTTTGCGTTCTTTGTTGTGCATTGGCGCAATCGCAATGCACGTATGTTATAGCATATGCGCACCGAGCTTGCGCCAACGCATCATAGGCAACGCCAATTATTACTGCGATCCGTGCCTATTGAATTTCGGAGGCAAATGTGGTGCGTGAAATTTGCAAGTACACGCTCTCATTTTCCTGTTAGCACCTTAGCCTTGCCTACATCAGCTGATCAGGTCAGTTTTCTGTAGTCGACACTGTGAATGAGTTGGCATTCCTGAGATAGCGAAACAAATTAGAGGAAATGCTCTACTCGACTCACCTTGTATTCGTGCCCTTGAACAAGACCATCGACGACGACGGACGTCTCAGCTCCTGATACTTTGGCAGCCGTGACCCATCTTCCCGTCGCGGTGTCGAACTTCTCGATGACGTAATGTTCGATAGGAACACCTCCATCGTCGTCTGGTGGCTTCCAGGCAAGCGTGCAGTGGTCCGCGTAAACATTGCTCACATCAAGAGGCCCATTTGGTGGGGAAGGTCTATCTGAAATGGAATCACCATAATCGCTTATTTATTGTTTGCATTCGACACTCTCATTACCTAAGACCGTCACTCTGACTGTGGCCTCGTCAGAGCCAGTGGAGTTGACAGCTCGGATGGTGTACAGTCCAGTTTCGCTTCGTTCCATTTGTCGAATTTGTAACTTGGAGCGGTAGTCGGGGTTCTCCAACTTCACGCGACCTCCATCGTGGATCTCTCTGTTGTCAGGCCAAGCCCAAGTGATGGTTGGGACTGGTTCACCTTGCACAGGAACGTCCCATCTTACAGCTTCACCAGCCCTCACTTTCAACTCTTTCAGGGCTGCTCGATCAATCTTTGGGACCACTTAAAATACAGTTCAGAACACAAGCGTCGGTAATAAGAAATCAGAAACGGATCCTAGGTCGCAACAAAAACAAACCTACCAAATCTTGGCTTAGCAATCTGCTTTTCTGAGGCATCTGATGGTTGTCCAGCCCCGGCCTTGTTGACGGCTTTGACGCGGAACTGATACTCTTTTCCTTCCGTGAGACCTTTGACTGATGCACTTGTATCTGCAACCGATGGATACTCCTTACATCTTCAGAAAGGTGCACATTTGAAGCAAAAACAGGACGATGTTTTTGTCAATGGAGTTTTCGCAACGGCGTCTTCCGTGCAGAAGACATATTTTGTATTCTTATTCATTTGAACCCTAGCTGGTATCTACGTACCTATGTAGTAAAGTTCAGGGTCGCAATGCTGCTCCGTTTGAACATAGCAACCCCTGAGAATGATTATAACGTCTGAGAGGGCGGGGACTACACAGGGCGCCGATTTGCTAAGGGCAGCTCACAGCGTCTGTTGACGTTGGCCCAATATGGGCGAGAAACGTTCATATGTAACAGGTTCCGGCGAGGAGCCCCTGTCTAAAGAATGTTAAAAAAAAGAATCCCTCTTGCTCTTGTGAGTCTGGGCGGAGCAAGCAGCGGAACAGTCGGTCATCACAGCAAAATATCAAAGTGATAAGGAGATCTTGAAACGATAAGCGCGAATGGTTTTAATTACGGGAGAAATTTAGAGGAGAACAATCGTGGTCAGCCTATGAACACTAGCATTGGAAACTAACTTTTTATTCAAAAAACAAATTCTGTGTGAAGAAGACAAAAGAGCAGGTTAGGGAATCACCGATAGATCGACAGCAGATAATTTCCTTATCGGAACGAAATTCTGGTCCGTAGCTACAGGCAACTGCTGTTCCAGCACGCTACATAAGAATAATCGCGCTCTATCATGGATTACTTATGCCGAGAGCGCGTGGTTTCGATTTCCTGTGCGCACAATGCTATTGAGAAGGCAAGTACCAACCTGAAACCTTCATAATTTCCTTCCACTCTTTTGTATCTGGATCGCATACTTCGACAATATATCCCTCGATGGGAGCACCACCGTCATTCTCTGGCGGATCCCAAGCCAAGTCAATTCTGTCTGCATCGTAATCTGTGACCTGCGGTCGGCCCGGTTTTCCGGGCTCATCCCAGGGATCCTTAATGGGTCAACTTCACATTTCCTTCCATTCTATGTCGGCGTGAATTTGTTTTTTAACTCGACGTCTTTTGCCGCAGAAATGGACTAGAGAAGCGCTCCAGTTCGTAATTGTTAGTTTGAAAATCATTACCTTGATCAGTATTGACTCATCTGCTGACAGTGGATCGGACTCGCCTTCGCTGTTAACAGCCTTCACCCTAAAAGACGTGTTTTGATTGACGTTGCACCAGTAGTAAGCACATCGTACCGGAATTTATAGTTGCCCTTGTTTCGAAGGCCTTTCACGTTCATATCTGTGGTGTTGCCATCGACACGGCCAACCTAGCATGAAAGCAAATGGAATCGAAGAAAAGTTGTGGTAGTTATAGCTCACCTACCTCAATAAACTTTCCTGGATTGTCCATATCCTCTGCTTCGATCAAGTAGCCGGTAATTGGGTCGCCACCATCATCCTAGGGCGAGTTTCAGTATATTTGGAAAAAACAAAAAGGATTCGTTTCATGTTTATGGGGTTAGAAGCTTCCAGTGGCAGTCTGTGGATAATGTTGGAGTATTTGGAAATTTCCATAAATTATAATTAGTAGAAAAATGAGGTGCAAAGCTGTGGGATGTGGGCATTAGATGGAGAATAAGAAACTTACCCGTAACCTGGTGCTCGGGTCTACAGGGTGTTCCAAAATTATTGGCGCGCGAATTGGCTTCCATTTTATGAGGAGGTTAGGAGTTCAACATCTTGCTATTTCAATTTTTTGGATTCCTTCGAGTCTCAGCTCTGTATTTCTCACCACTGTTCTGTAAATATTGATTCCTAAGTTAGTACGATCGAGGCTAATTCGAAGTGCGGCGCCACCCTCGCAACGCAAAATTTGACGCACACGACGAGACACACCGCCAGTCAGCTCATACTTATCCTGAATGCTATCAGTCGTCTTCATCAGCTTAGTCCTATCTCTGACATAGTTTGTAAAAGCATTAAGAGCAGTACTAGCATATCTAAGGTTGTCAAGAGGGTGAGTGCCCGAGTTTACCGCAATGCACGATTGTCGATGAAATGGAAAGCTAGAGAAAGGAATCTGTAGTTAAGAACCATCTGAAAACTCGTCGGTAAGAAGCTGAATCTTTGTTCACAATATTTAGAGCAGACCCGTCTAGTGTTCGCCGACAAGAAGCTGAAGTGAGATCGAAAGTTCAGGAAGCTCCTGCACCCTTGCACCGGAGTCACGCATAGCGTCATGGCGCTTTTAGATGGAACAAATTATCAGTCTGAATTTCATGAAGAAATGCGAAAACGACTGGATAGCAGCTAGAAGAACCAATAAGGTCTAATTGCGAGAAAATGTCACTGGTTGGACTGCTCATACGACTTCTGTGATAGTTTTGGGAGGCATCGCTTGCAAAAGTGGAACTACGCGGCTTTTCGTGGATTCTGACATGAAAAACAACAAGAAAGTTAGCAGGAAAACGAGTCTAGAGATTGTTTTGAACCGTTGTTGTGATTTCCGATGCGGCAGCAGACTCTGCTGCCTCACACTAGGCCATGGATAAGTACACAAAGTGAAATCAGTTCAAGAGTGGTGTCGAAGTGTGCTATCCTGACTCAAACGTGCACGAAGAATTGCGGTCCTGCTCGTCGGACCTGCATCCGCTGGACTTTCTAGTGTGGTCCCTGATAGAGACTGAGATCTGTGATCATCGACATGCAAAAGTGGCCCACTGGAAAGCCTTATCCAAAGATGCCTTGGATGAAATGAATGACGACTACCTCCGTGACTGACTGCTGCGACG
Organism: Aplectana chamaeleonis; assembly: GCA_029168955.1. Classification (NCBI taxonomy): domain Eukaryota; kingdom Metazoa; phylum Nematoda; class Chromadorea; order Rhabditida; family Cosmocercidae; genus Aplectana; species Aplectana chamaeleonis. The sequence continues at coordinate 1,059,534 of JAPDOI010000163.1, read as the reverse complement.
TCTTCCTGAGACTACTTCAAGCCGATATTCGAGCAGATGGCGGATATTTTCAGATCTGGCCACTGTTCTGCTTTAACGCTAGTATGAATAATAGTACCCATTTCGATTATTCTCAAAATCCAGCGTAGGTTTTGAAAAACACATCAATATTTGCGCGCCAATAATTTTGGAGCACCCTGTATAATTGAGCTATAAACGGACGCGAAACTGTCGAACGCAGTGAGGTGTGGTGAGCAGGTTTTCAGTGAGTCAATAAATTTGAGGGGTGTTGGGTGGAATGGTCTCCTGCGGGGAGAACAAGAGAATCGCTGATTTGGGGAAGTTTCTATCTAATCCATAGATGTGGGGAAACTCCTCAGTTGTTCCCTGAAATTCTGCGCTCGTTTTCGGGAAGCAACCCCCCCCCCAATTGACGTCAGTGGGTACACATTAAGGCCAGAGGAAGTGATCTCGTCGCTCTGTTCGTATAGAAGAGTAAGCCGCACACTCAGGCAGCCAGGGCTGCGATAAGTTGTTCCAGAAGAGGTTTTTAAAGTCAGGATAAGGAACCATTACAGTTTTTTTTGTGAGAGCACTGTGCCCAGGTTTTCAGTCTGTTTTGACTAAACATGCGGTCAGGGATGCATTTGTGTTCTCTCAACTTCGAATTCGGAAGAGAACAACTCCGAACGAAAAATAGTCGGAACAAGAGGTGAATATGTACGACAAGTGGAAACAACTGTTTCAGGGGAGAAGCTGAACGAGAAGGGTACGGTGGAGCGAAATGAGTAGAGTCGAACAAAATGCATATTCTGACTAACCTCTCGGGCATTTCTCGGCACCGAGCCGCACTAAACAGCGAGCGGAGCCGCCTGACAGTTTGGCTCGTTCTCCCAATCTCCGGGCCATTGCTGTTTCTGTTCGGGCGAGCCAAAGGAGCCCGCACAGCCACCCCAGTGGCCCGAAAAGCAGCAGCAGTGACGTGGACAGCAACAGAATCCGACCCGCACAATCGAAGAACTAGCCGAACTGCTTGGCACGGGGACGAGCATCGCCTTAGCTTGTAGTTATGTATTTATCAGAAATGGAATGAACCATTAGCTTTATATGAAATTCGGTGATGATCGACCACTAAATCGAAGCAATGTCACTAATGCAGCCAATTAATAGGAGGAACTGAAATCAAATAGAGGATTCGCAGTAAAGGCAGAGCAATGGCAGAAAAACTACATAGAATATAGAAGGCACAGGGTCCATACACGTACCGGAACCATCACGAATGGAACTGTACAGATCAGGTATAAAAGGCTCCGTCAAATACTCGGTTTAGTAGAAGGAAAACAGCTGAAGGACCACTTCCCATTTTATAGGTTGGCATGGCGAGCGCGAACAAACATTCTTGTCTACAAGTGATTCACTACAACATTAGGTAATCGGATGCCTATAGAGAAATCATAATTGGGTTTCACTGTAGAGAATCGTCTCCCCAGCCTGGTTCGACCTTTCAAAAATGAGCTTGACAATTTGCCTTGCCATTAAGCATATCGTTCCTGGTTTTAAGAAAGAAATCATTAGATGAGCTTGGAAAAAAGTCGTTGAGGAACGCCTCATTTGTTACCGAATCTAACGGGAGTTTGTGTTTATAACGGCTAAGCCTGAAAAGTGGATCAGTGACGACTGGAAAATGTGGGAAGTAATTCACCTTGAATATTCTCCGGCTTCTTCAAAACACTTCCTACGCACAACAAATGTTAACCGAACTGGTTAGAGGAAGATGTAAAGTGTAGTTAAAAACAAATCGGATGAAGGCGATATTCATGTAGGCGAGGGAGGCCTGTCAAAAATCTTGACTTTGTTGATAGAAGAACCTATCGAATAGATCAATAGGTATGTGGAGAGAAGTGAGTTTATGGGAAGACCACATAGATTCAGGATAGCAAAGAGGTTCAATGATAAATGACGGATATTATCGAAGGAAAATGGAGTGCCTGGCGCTAATCTTTACCCCCATAGGAGAACATATAAGTTACGTGCATCACTGCTCTACTGTTCTTCAACCGGAACCAATAGTGTAACGGAATAAAGACGTTAGGCCCCCGTCAGAGCTAGTCGATCGACTGAATCCCTGCTTGTCGATACGCACCGAAATAGTGACAGGCGGGTGCAGAACATCCACCCAATGAGTGCTTCTGCGACAGTCTGCTTGTGTCCTCAATCCACCCAGTTGATACTGGTGTTCCACGCGCGCCCACGGCCAAGGCTAACGAATCCTGGTTAGGTTTTACCGTCTCGGACTTCGTCTTTTTCTCGACCAACTCTGATGAGGTGCCCACAGAGAGGGACTTGAGTCCACATCTGGGCGTAAGGCTCCGTCCATAGCAAACGTTCTAGCGTCAAGTGACCGTAGAGTGACGCCGGGGTTTGCAATCTTCAGCATTTGTTATTGATCTGACTCCCCAGCGACCACTGCAGCCGGCCAGTCGCTGACGGTGGAGGCATCGTGACCTTAACGGCTGTCACCAATATTATCGATACCATCGTTACCCACGTGCCGTCCTCGGACACGATGAATGCGCCAGCCGTCGAGCGTCATGCGCCAGCGTTTCAGCGCTGGCGCATGATGCTTTGACGCCTTGATGCTTTTCCGCTGGTCGTCTGCTATGGACGGAGTCTTATGTAGGGTGGATCAGCCTGGGTGGTTGAATGCAGGAAAGGTAATGATTAGTTGCTAGGTGACCGCCATTGAAAACGAGGAGCTAAGAAAGGCTATAGCGTGTCCCCCCCCCTAACATATTTTCTTCACTCGTCTGGATTCATCGAATCGTTACGGCCCCAACCGCCTGTCATCGTTTGTCACCTACGATATTCGAATCGATACCTGGTTTCTACAGGTCGCGCATAAAGTTTAGAGATACAAATTTTGTGTTTTGGGTATTTGCGCTTTCCAGACTATCTCGTGAGGTTTGTTCTTTTCGTTGGAAAACTTTTTTAAAATGGACTGAAATTCGGAGCGCGGAATTACTTTCGAATTGAAAGGTGGGCAGAAGCCTGAGTGGTCCACAGTTCTGCGAGAAGACCGAGGACCTCTATAATCGACATCTATAATTTTCTCTACCTTCCCATATGGAAGCGTAGGGATCTATTCCAATGGAGCTGTTTCGAAGCAGAAGGAGTACGCTTTACACGGACTGTGTTTCGTGGATAATACTTGCGCGACCAGCGACAGTGGGTCTCCGGAGCATTGACAACTCGGCATGCGGGGTGTTCGAGTCAGTATGATGAGCGCGGAGGACGAAAAGAAAGGCGCTGCCAGCTGGCCTGGCACTCTCTCGGCCGGCCAAAGTGCAAACTGGCTATCTCTGCGTCTCCGCGGAGAGGGTCATTTACAGCTTTTTTATTGTGCAGTACAGGGATGGGAGCTATCCAAGTTTTGAAGAGGAGAAGCACTCAGAATTCCAGAAAGAAGTGAAATATACAGCTCTCAGAAATCGAAGGATTTCGATGGAGTCTCTAGGGAAGCAATGACTGTAAGATATGTGATTTGGAAGAAACTTTCTATTTCATGATTAAATCTTGAGTGCTCCCGCCAACAAAGTTTGCACACAGGGCTGGATCTCTGGAACATTCGATTCTTAAACCAATCCGCTGAAAGACATTGTAGGCTGTGCTTTTTTGATGGGGTGGGATAGGGGAACCGGTAAACAAGTTGGTTACTTACTAATTATCGAATGAATCTTTGAAATACCCTTTCTTTCCTCGCTACTCGCAGTCGTCGATGCGGAGCAGTTGTTTTTCAAAGAATTTAACTATGAAAATGTAGAAATCGTTCTTAAAATCACACTACAATTATAGTGTTACAGGAAACTGCAAATAACAGCGAAATGGAGGTTAGATTTCTAAATCAAAACGCGAAAACACATTGCCAGCCGTGCTTTTTTGATGGGGTGGGATAGGGGAACTGGTTAAGAAGCTGGTCACTTACTGTTTATAAATTAAACGATACCGATCGGCTAACGTGGGGATTTCTCGTGGGTATTACTACGTATTACCAAGGAAAGTGTTCAATTCTAGCAAAATGAGTTTTTCCAAGCACAAGCGCTTTGGCACTAGCAGAAACGCTCCAACCAAAAGAAACATTAGGAAAGTGGACTGGGCGAGTCTACAGAGAATTAACATTATTTCTGGAGAACTGATTTCTGTGGTTAAAATTTTTAATTCCATGGAACAAACCGCTGTGGTATTTCACATCAAAGAGCTCTAGGGTTTTCGAAGAAGGACTTTTACTTGGTTGAAAAGGTTCATGTGTTAGTAATTGAATTTGCTACTGCCCTTTCACTAGTTTACCTTTCTGAACAGGAAAATGAAATCGTTTGAGTGAATTGGCTAACATCATATTTTCTTTTCAATAATAAGTATTGAGTGCACGAATTTTCTAATGGAACCGAAGAAAAAGAAGTCATTCTCAAAACCAGAGAGTACTTCTGTGAAGCATAGCGAAACGGGCTGTTTTCACGAGTTGAAAGTTTCAGCCACGGGAATCGGTTCTTGATAAATATTTATACTTGTTTTGTATGCTCGTCCACTCCGCTTCTCTACTACTCTTTTTTTCTCTTGGAACGTTTCGTTCAGCACCAGACCACATTTGCTTGGTAGATCCTCTTTTGATAGATTTTCTTGGCTTTTTCCTTTTTATCACATGTGTAATCAGCAGCGTTAGCAAAGAATTCAGTTGTTCACTAACTTTGTTGAAGAATTCGCATGGCGCTATGAGAGAACGAGCGTCAGATTTGTTCCCGATCAGTCAGAAATAAAAATAATGTGGGAATTCTAAGACATTGTTCTACAGGTAATACATTTACAGGTGTAATTGTGATTACAGCTCCAGAATCCACATATACGGAGCGGTCGTGGCTGATGTTCGCCAAAATATGCATCGAAACCTCAATCATCCGAGAGATGCCAGTCGATGGCACAATAGTAGTCTCTTTTTCTTTGTGTCTCCAGCGCAAGAGGTGGAGTGGAGAGCGCAGCAAGCGCGAGATAAAGTGGGCGCGGCATGCCTGGTTGTCAATGGTACCGCAACCGCGACAGTGCATACCAGGAATATCGATTTTAAATCGAGATGGATGGCCAACATAGTGAGCCTTCGCTCGTCGCTGGAAGTATGATACCGACCTATGAGGAAATTTCGAAACATCAAAAAGCAATCATCTGATTGCGTCTGATTGCACGACCAGTTAAAAGTTGCTAGTCACCTCAGGTGGGTTCCATGCAAGAGAGCATCCATCACCATGTACGTTGGAAATTTTCAGCGGTCCTCTTGGAGGAGTTGGTCTGCCAACCACTGTGACTTTTGCGGTGCTCTCAGCAAGACCACCAACATTTTTGAGAGTGATAGTGAACTGTCCGGAATCGGATCGCTCAGCATTTTCAATCTGCAAAGGAGGTTTGAAGTTTAAAATTTTAGAAGGCAGTTTTTAATTACCTTCAACTTAGCTTTCCCAATTTCTCTGCTCATTTCAATTCGTTCTCCAGCTTCCAGGGCGATTCCGTTCACTGTCCATGTCACTTTGGGAAGTGGCTCCCCGCTGATACCCACGTCGTATTTGATTGCTCCACCGACTTTGACACGCAAATCTTTGATGCCTCCAGCAGGAAAAGATGGCTCAACTGTAATATGGGGTGAATGAAGTGTACGAGATAATGCGTCGCTCTGCGTTCGGATATGTACGGTGCTTATCGGGGTCAAATTACGGTCCGCAATTGCGTCTCGACACGCTTTGCGGCCGCACGCGCTCGAGTCAATCGAGCTTCCAGCTCCAAAGCCGACTCGATATGAATTTTTTATACAATTTTCTTCAACTTCGTTTAGTTTTCAGTTTCTAAAACCCTCCTAGAGTCAACAGATCGGCAGCTGCGGCGCTGCAAGCTCTTCTAACTCGGGAGCGTGCGGCCGCAATGCGTGTCGAGACGCAATTGCGGACCGGAATTTGGCCCAGATAAGCACAGTAGCGTGTGTAATTCAAATAGGACGCCGCAACGCTGCTTGGCTGAAAATTTGCACATGGGAATGCCAACAGGAGATGGCTCCCAATCGAATGATTCGCGCCCAATTGCTGAGTGCGGCTTGCTAATCGAATGACACGGACCATAACTAAACCCGTAATTGCCGTAACCTGCCTTATAGCGTTATATAGCAAAAAGATATGGGAGATCATTGAATTGATCATCTCGGTCACCTCCACTGTCTAAGGAGTAGGGGCAGACTAGATCAAATGCTCAATATTTTGGACCACATTCATGGTAACCTTAACGATTCGAATTCCCACCGACGACATTTTTGGCGACAACGTTCCCTCCTGTGAGCGGGTCGGACTCTCCAACATCGTTCACGGCCATTACGCGGAACTGGTATTCTTCGTTTTCAGTCAGCCCTGTTACCTGAACATTGGGACATAGAAACTTATATGAAACTGTAATATGAGGTTTGAACAAACCTTGAAATCTTTAGCTTTCGGCTCAGCAATTCTCTTCCACTCTCCGCTCTTTACTTCCCTCATTTCAACGACGTAGCTCATCACAGGCTGAGCCGCACTCACATCAGGCTTGCCCCACTTCAGATCAAGTCCTGAGCAAAAACCACGTTGAATGACTTCGTTGGGAGATTAATATAAAAGGAATTCAGAGAATAGTCGGTGCTGAGATGAATGCATGGTGAGATGTGTTCATAAGGAATACTTCCTCTGTGAAAGTTGACCGCGGCAGTGCCGGAAAAGTACCGCAAACCCGTTTGTGCCACGATAGTTCCGAGGATGCACCACAGCGGCTCCGCGAACGTCATTGTGCTGAGACGATTTTGCTGCAGTGGCTTGAGCCTCGACAAGCCGCGACATTGCTGTGATATTTCCGCAGCGGTTCCGTGTTAGAACCGCACCGGCTCCGCGAAGATGAATCAGCGAGCCCGCTTCGACTACGATGCGCTGACATGTGCGGGAGATTTTCGCCCGTTCAATTACCCCTGTTTGAGGTACGTGCAGTATCTCCTTGGTCGAAATAACGGGGATACCTTCTAAGCCTATCAGACAGAGGACATGACAACCACACGTGCGTATATTTGTTCTTACGCTCCGTCTAGTTGTATTATGACTTATAATTAATTACATATGAGTCACTCGCAGTCGGCCCCATTTTGGTAAAGGCGCAGCCACCAATCGCGGAGCCGCTATGGCATTGGCGCGGCAACTCCGCGATAGTACCGCTTCGGTTCCGTAGAAGCCGAAGCGGCCTTATGGCGGGGCCGCAGCGGAGATTTCTACTGAAGATCTCTGCTCGGTGAAGTGAATATTACAACGACGTCTCTAAAATTTCAAAATATTGAAGTGGAAATGAAAATTTTGGAGGAACACTGATTGTATTAGGAGAACCGCAAAGTTGCGTCGCTTTCTAATTATGCGGGACCCAAACACCTGGGCTGGGATTCATGAACGGCAAACCGTGGGCTACAATTGGGTTTGCCACGGAAATAGCACGCAATCTTCGGAGACAAACCCAACTGTAGCCCATGGTTTGCGTTCATGAATCCCAGCCCTGATCTGATCATTTTCCGAATCTGCTTCAAATGTTCTTCGATGGTGGACCAAGATTGGTTATGGCTATTCGACAATTCCTCGATGGTTTGACACGAATCAGCTTCCACTTCCGCCCTTAACACGTTGTTGTCTAACAGTGGTGGTCTGCCTGATCGATAAGGGGCGGAAAGATTAAAATTACCCGATTTGAGCTCTGAAAACGACCTTTGGCATTTACGAATGTCCAATGCATTCGGATTGACATGGCAAATGTTTTTGGTAGCAACTGTTGCGTTTTTTTACTTGCGAAACTCAAAAGGCATGCACTGCCGGATGTGTACCTCTTCTGATACTTGACCGGTCATTTTAGCCAGAATTATAGAGAGAACTGCAATCCACAATTCATTTGTATATAAGTAATAAAGTCACTATAGCCTCACAATGTCTTTGGCACGTCTCTGAACCGAACAATGAGCTGATAAATTACAATCAAACATTGGCATGCACAGAAAGGACATTACTTTCCGGTACACCTATTAACTTCCCGAGGGTGCGCGTTGGGAGCTGATGACGCTGATGTTGTATAAGCTGGTCAGTGCGAGGAATGTCAGTTCGCGACGACAGTCAGTGCGAGGAATGTGCATGACGGCATGACGGCTTCCTCAAATCAGGATATGGACGATATATCAGATTATCCAATAAGTTTTGTCGTTCGATAAGAGAGGGCATCTCTACTAGCCCAATTTTTTGTTTTGTTGGTAAACTCTTCATATGAACGTATGTGAAGTTCCATTTCAATCTGTCAATTCATTCTTTGTTTACAAGCCATTTAGTGTCGCCGTCTCACAGCAATGGAAAAAAATTGAATATCGTGCAGTGATAAAATTCTAATTTTTGGAAGGTGTAGCACCCCCTAAAGAAATTCACGAACGAATGTTAAAATTGTATAATGATTGTTCACCTACAATTAGATTAGTAGAAAGATGGGTTGCTGAATTTAAACGTGGTCGTACAATCCTTGAAGACGATCTACGTGAAGGATGTCCAAAAAGTGCATCAACACCAGAAATCATAGACAAAATACAGGATTTGGCTTCGGAAGATCGTCGATTGACTGAGAGAGATTTAGTAGAGGCTCTACACATCTCATTACGCTGTGTGAGCCATATTTTGAGTGAAATTTTGGGTTTTAGAAAGCTGTGTGCACAATGGGTGCCGCATTCGCTAACAATGGAACAAGTTTTCTTATCGAACGACAAAACTTATTGAACAACCTGGTATGTATGGTCCGTGTGATTCAATTCGTAAGCCGTGACCCTGCTTGACGGTAAGAGTGAAAAGCCGGAAAACGAAGTCGTGATGATGACCGATCGAATTATTTCGCGACATATATGTGCCTGACGTGATTGTGATTACGGCTTCCTATTTGAATGGCACGGACGATATGTAGTCAGTGAATCCGGACTGAAGGGTACTCTTTCTTGTCATACATGTTTGCCTTGTTGTATCCTTCGTGCTTAGGTAGCCATATTCTGAGCAATGACACGCTGTAGCCATGTCTCCGCTTCGCGCTATATTCACTGACGACATCACTGCATTCCCCACGTATTTCTTACCAGCGCCATCAACGATTAGCTCTAATTAAAGCTTCTTGGCCTACTCTTGTTTTTTTTTGCTTCCTCAAAACCGAACAATCTGGTGCCCTGGTATTGTATAATGCGGTTACCAATACAAACAGTTGAAAGTTAGAAGTCGATGGCTGAATTCGGAAGACCTCAAAGCACTGAAATTATAGGCCTCCATTGAATACCTTCTGCTGTGACGCTGCTCATCTCGAGTGGTCCCTTTGGAGGATTAGGCCTATCTTTCACGAATAGGTCAAAAGGTGCGCTGGCAGTTCCTGTAGAATTGCTCAATTGAACCGTCCACTTGTTTGTGTCCACAAGCTGAAAACGATATAATGTTATCCCAACAAACAAATTAGATACGCAATAAATGGGGAACCGGACCAGATGGTTCTGTGTGTGTTCCGAGCACTACGGATTGTTGAGGTAGGGTTATTCATTGACCGACGTCCTAACAATTTCATCTTACTCGACGGATCAAAAGATTGCAAGTCGTTTCGATTCGAAGCTCCTGCAGTCGGGTCTCACAAATAAGGGAAAGTTCGCCTTAAAGGCATCGTACGCGCAGGAAACCATATATTATTTTTTCATGTTTTTGTGTAGCTTGGCCTCTGTATTAAACGAAAATGCCGAAGGCGCCCACGAAAAACTTCCATTTGTAAAGAAAATTGATTCGGAACACATTGTAAATACGAATTTGAATTTCGCGCCAAAATCGTTTTTGAGGTTTTTCTGCATTTGGGGGCCTCGTCACTGTTATTTTCAGAGCTTTTCTACATGTGGAGTTTGTGCCGTAACTGTTTTTCATGTTGCTTGCCGGTCTGATCAACATTCTATGAAAAAGTGCTAGATGACTGGTGAGAACTGGTGGCGGATCTTCATCTTCAACCTCTTCCACCCTCATAACCCTAGGTTTTTGAAGCGCCAAAACTCACCGGTGTGATCTACCGGGCTCGTTCATGAAATTGAGCCCAAAAAAATAAAATTGATTTTTAGAGCGAACGATGCCTTTAACTTTATGCCATTCAGGTGGCAACTTGAGGGGTGAAATACTTGCTTTTAAAGTGATCAATCGTGAACACTGACTGTTTAATCAAGTTCCAAATCGGATTGGACAGCCATGTGTTTATTGAAACGTGATGCTGTGACTATTATCGATTTACAAGAGCAGAAAAAAAAGCTCGGATACAATGCAGAAGAAACTGACGCGAACACAACACATTAGGTAGGCTTAACTTGAAAACATACCTGAGGATCTTTGAAGGTGACCTCTACAAAATCTTCCTTGATTACCACCGCTATCGTTTGTTTCTGCTTCTCGTTGATGGGTTTACCGTTCTGGAGAATCGCTGCCCAGGGATCGCTCCGTCTGGTTCCCTTTATTTGATAGGGTATCTGAAGGGGTAAACTGCACTATCAACACCTTCATGTCATCTGCGCGACGGTCTATAATTCACCTCTATGACTCGAGGCTTGCCCGCGATTGCTTCAATTTTTTGAGACTTCCAGTCAAACACAGGGCATTTTTCAGATTCGAGGACAGTCACGTAGCATTTGTCGGTGATGCCACCCACGTCAATCTCATACTCTTCGCCCTCGTTCAACTCGATCGCTCTGATTTTCAGAGTATGCACGCCGCTACGGGACTGTGTTTCGTATTTGCTACCTGCAAAAAGAGTTCTTAGGGTATATGAGCTCATCTAGTGGATGGGGAAGATCTTGAAACTGACCTGGCATGCTGGTGATCTTGGCGTGGTTATGCGTCCAGACTGCTGGTGTCCTAGTATCCTTGGCCTGACAGGTCATCACCACATCTTCCTTTTCAAACACCTCCAGATCTTTTAGTGGTATAACGAACAAATTCAGAGCTGAAGATTTTGTTCTCTTAATAAAACTCTGAGACTTGAGTCGCTTCAAAGAGCTCACGTTCAACGATGAGCTGCGCCATTGTTTTATCGTCTTTGGTTGTGCAGTCGTACTCCCCGTGATCTTCTAGCTTTGTAGATGTGATGATGAGACGACGCTTTCGACCAACACTTTCCTCTTTGTATCTGACAAGGATTGAGGTTGTTCGTAGAGTTTAACATATAGCCCCTCTCCCTCATTTTGAGACGGTCGAGGTAAGGCCTATCGGGCTCATCATGTCGAGACCTCCTTATCACTGTTCTATTTCGCCATGACCTGTGTCTTCAAAATTCTACGCGCAATTTCATTCACATAAGCGCTAGCGTCCGGGATACAAGTTCATTTGAGGTACTATACGTATTATAAGTTGAATCTTAATTCTAAACTAGACACTCTAATAAATATTGGGAACTTTATGCTTTGCAACTACCACCCAGAAACAATCCTTCTTAAAAGAATGGATCTCGGCTCAAATTTGACTTTAGCGAATGAAACTGCCAAAAAAGAGTTTTCCGAGGCAACATGGGCAACATCAAATCATACGAAGTTGATAGATAAAACAGAAGATTACATGCGTACCTATCCCCGTCAATGTTGAGCTTCTTTCCATCGTGCCACCACTCGACTTCTGCTTCGCGATAATTCACATCCGTCTCGAATACGGCCATTTCGCGCTCGAGCACCTTTTGTGACTTCATGGGTATGACAAAAGTATCACGAGGCTCTACAATTTATGACATCAAATTCTTATTGAATCTTACAAAGAGTTATGGATACAGTTTATGTACCTTCTACAACAACCTTCACTTTGCTGAAGACGTCGTCGGTAATCCGTGCTGTCCATTCGGCTTGATCCTCCTGTTCCACCTCGTGGATGGTGATCGTGAAACGACCCACGGGATCTTTTTCTATCGTGTATCGCTTATCATTTCTTGAATGTTCGTCTTAATGAAAGTAGTTTTCCATAATGGGGGGTTCGATTGAGACTTACACGTCAATTGGCTGGTTTCCACGCCACCATACGAGGGGAGCTTGCGGAGAGTTAACCTTGCAGCTAAGATCGGCTTGTTTCGTCCGATAGATCTCCTGGGTGTTGGGTAGAGGTTGAAGAAAGCTGTACTTAATTGGTGGCTCTGGAATAAACTTGTTTTTGCCTCTCCTAGAAAAGCTGGCTTACCAAATAAACTGACCAAGTACAGTGAGCATGGCATGGGTCGGCACTCCATTTGCCTCACAGGTGTACTTGCCGGAATCGGCCACCTCGGGATTGGTGATGACCAATGTGCAGGCATTCTTCTCGATGATAATCTTATACTTCAGACCTAAACAAGCATAATGTGGCTATTCATACTAATTCACGTTCTGCGTGACAACTGCTGATGAGGAACCTCCTGAAAAAATCTCCTTGCGGTCTTTATACCATCGAACCTTAGCATTAGATCGTGAATAAACACATTTCCATTCAGCAACTTTGTCGACCTGGAAGTCGAATGTTAAAATGAGTCGTGAACAGATAACGAGATCTCACCCCGGGATCTGGAATCAATTGCTCCAATGATTCGTTTTTTTTGTATGTAAAGCCCAGGACACCTAAAGAGCTCTCGAATTCGATTGTCAGCTAGCGGAGAATCTTTGTCGAAACATCAGTGAATATTTCACCATAGCACAGAACATATGGCCCTAACTTGAGTGATCTGCCGACTTTCATCTCCTAGTCATGCTAGTTTTGCATGTGATACAGCCGCCTCAGTACTGTTACTCCAGTCAAAGATTGGCTTGAGCGTCGGTCTCGGTTGAATCGTCCACGGAAGCGCGCTGAGGGCGGAAAAATTCCGAAATCATACTTCCCGCGAGAAGCCAAGCGGCGAGATGTCGCTCATTTGGAATTACTGACTGGGGAAGTCTCCGAGTGCAAAATGGAGTTTCGGAAAACGGTGTATTGGGGGTTTTCGGGGAGGTATATAGGAAGGAACAATTTCAAGTGTTGAAATTTAAATGCACCTGGTGTACGAAATACAACGCAGAACGGACTTTTTGAATTTCACGAAAATAGACATTTTAAGCCCAAACTTCGCTCATGTTGTTCATGGACACGAATACGAGATCCGTGTTCAGTTTTTCGCGAGACTACGGTAGGCTACGGCAGCCAAATGGCTTTTGACCTACCACAACCTACTGTAATCATTCAGAAAACTAAAAACGGACCTCGTACCCGTGTTATGCGCCCCAAATAACCACCCTGAGCTGTTTAGGCTGAAAAAGTCTGATTCCGACATATCCGAGAAGGTCACCTTTTTGGTCGTTTTTGGTGTAACCACCATAGTCTTTTTTTAAACATCGTTTAGGGAAATTTTAAACCCCGACTCCCCCCACCCCAAAACTCCCAGTAGACTTTTTTTCTAAACTCCACTGGTACTCAGTGACTTTTCTAGTGAGATCTCCTACTTGTACCAACTGATTTCACTTCTCAGGACGTAATATGGAGCCCTCAGGTGAACCGCGTCTTCAAAAAAAGGTGATCACAACAATATTCGTTTTGTAATCTGTGACACAACAGTGGTGAGCACAAAATACGAAGAAATTTATAATACTTCGAAATACATTCATCGAGACTGGGCGATTCTCTGCGCCATCGGAATACTTCAGGTGTGTTGCGACGTCTTCCCTCGTTTTTTCTCCAATTTTTTGACGCGTAATATACGTCTAACTATCCGCTTAAGACAAATTCGGCTTGAAGGTAATGTTTACGAGAAATTTAGTTCTCGATATTTATTTTGAAATAATACAAGACACGGCTAAAATGTGTTAAACGTCATATGATTGTTTTTTTTCTGGCCTGAACTACTTGTCCTGTAGGATGAACGAGTTCTCAGTGGATGGTGTAGGTAAATAATGGGACCAATTTATAATGGAAGAATATAGAAAGCCTAGCTTGCTCGGATGAGATCGGGCGGAGCACGCAGCAGAGTGGTCGGTCACGGCTAAATATTACTGTGATAAGGAGATTTTGAAATGATAAGCCCAATGAGCTCTACTTCGACCGGCTCAAAGGCAGGGAACTAGGCTAAAGGCCGGTTGAAGTATGGCCTATCGGGCTTATCTTGTTAAAATCTCCTTGTCACTGTTATATTTTCCGATGACCGACCGCTCCGCTGCTTGCTAGCTAACTTTTCATAGTTGATGATCCCAAATCTCACAGTTTTTGATACTAATTTCCTTTGTAAAAATTCCAGGAATAAAAAAGCACAAAAGATTTCACTGCCGCGACAAACAGTTCCTCTCAGAGTGAAGAGGCGGTTTTCATGGTTTTCTGAGTAGTCTCATGTACTTCTGGCGCAATTTCCCGAACCACTTCTTCAGTTCAGCTCTACCCTAGAACGAAGTAATGAGTTGGGCGGCAAATAATCCCCAAACTGAAGATCATCTTGAACTGTTGCTTTAATAGCGAATGAATGAAACTGTTCAGTTTTGTTTCTTTTCTTGAGGTGGAAAAAGCAATGTGTTGAAGTTTCAAAAAATTTTATTGAAAGGGAGCAATTTTCTGAAACCTATGCAAAATTGTTGGCTATCATCGGTTCCAGGTTTCTAGGTACATACGTGACCAGCGTATGAAGGTTAGGGAAAATATTTTCTTTGGTTTGCCAACTGGCATGCCAGTTTTTCATCGTTTACAATAATTCCTCACTTATTCCCAGCAATCCGACGCCAATCAATCACTAGTTTATCAGAGGTGCGGAAAACCTATAGAGTTGATGAGGACGGGGGCCGGGGGTAGTTGTAATGCGATCTTTTCAATGAGACACCGACTTACAGAGGCGGACTCATTCTGCCTCTATTTATAGTAAACAGTTGATAGGAGAAAACTAGGTGAAGATTATCTTACGTTCTGCTGCACTGTGTAATCCTCTAGCGGTTCTTCCCATTTTTCGACCTTCTTTCCTGGGAAGAGCGACGCCCTTCTCTCCGCGTCCATCCACTCCTCGCCTTCAGCCTTCTATCGAGTTCGCACTACTAAAGACGTTAGGGATAAGCCTATGGTTATGGAAATGGCCTGTTGGCAGCAAAGAAGTGGTCAGAGCGGAAGACAACGCGAGACAAAGGCATCGTGAACGATGGAAATCCCAGTTGATTTTCGGTGATCAGATCCTCAACAGGCCAAACTCAGGTCTTTCACAATATTATGCACAAATGAAGATCTATCTGATTGGAAGGCTTTGTTGGGCTGGAGACGAAGATCATGATGGCAAAGATTGTTCGGGGTACTGGTGAACAAACTTCGCAAACTCAACTTTTTTATTAGGTCGATGCAAAAGTTTCCGGACTTTTCACGATTTTGGATAAAAAACAATAATTTCGAGAACAAACAAGGCTCAGCCAACAAAATAATTCGCATCACATTCAAGGATCCTTCGGCACCGATTGGGCAGATCATGAATTCCGGACGCGTAGAACTCTGGCTATGTCGAGTCGAAGTATTCTTCAAAGGCCATTTTGACTTCGTCATCGTTAGTGAACTGTTTTCCATCCAGAAAATGCTGCATCGAGCGGAACAGATGGTAGTCGGAAGGAGCGAGATTTGGGCTATACGGAGGGTGAGGAAGAACTTCCCGGCTCAGGTCCAGTCGCCTTGGTATGAACGCTGTTCGCCTTGTTCACGACAATGCTCGGCCACACGCATCTCGGATAACCCGACGGTATTTGCTGGACCTGGGCCGGGAAATTCTTCCTCACCCTCCATATATCTCAGATCTTCCCCCTTCCGACTACCATCTGTTCCGCTCGATGCAGCACTTCCTGGATGGAAAACAGTTTACTAACGATGACGAAGTCAAATGGCCTAAGAAGAATACTTCGACTCGAAACAGCCAGAGTTCTTCGCGCCGGGCATTCATGATCTGCCCAATCGGTGGCGAAGGATTCTTGAATTTGATGGAAATCATTTTGTTGGGTGAGCCTTTTTTGTTTTTGTAATAAATGTTTTCTATTCAAAGTCGTGAAAAGTCCGGAAACTTTTGCATCAACCTAATGAATCGTGTTCAATACTGAGTTCAGTCAAAATAGAACAAGATTCATTTCGATTTACAGCTTTTCTGAACGTTGAGGCCGCTGGCGAAACTTTGTCAACAAGTCGCCAGCTCGCAGCTTTTTTCATTTGAAATGGTGATCAGGTAAAGGTAGTTTCAGTAATCTAGTGAAATCTGGAGTCTAATAGTTAGAGTGTTGGAGTGAATATTTTCGATTTTTCTATTAACTCTAATATTTCCTCAGAGCCGGAATGATTTTAACTGTCCTTGGTATCAAACATTACGTGAGGCGCAAGGTTACCATAGTTTATGAAGAAGCAAATCTCTGTCCAACTATAGGAGCACTATAACATATTCTGAAAACATCAAAATTACATCTCTAGAGATCTTTCAACCGAATTCGGCCTTCAATTATTTCACGATATGCCATTTTGTGCTAAAAGTCATAAGTTTCACACTCGCAACATCTTTACATTCGGAGAATAGATATCCAGTGAATGTTCTTTTCGAATTCCGCGTTAAATTCTGCATTGACCAGTGTAGTGTTTTCAAGCAAAAAATACGTTCGTGCTCGTGCAACTGATTTTAGTTTGTGCAATACCATTTTTTCTGGTCAACTATAACGGATTTTCGCTCATAACGTTCTCGCACTTACTAGGGTTTGCCTCACATTTCCCGTGGGATTTTATAAAACCATGTGTTGATAGGTGTAGGTATGGGACACGGCATTGATAATCCGTTTTCCAAACCCCCTAAATGCCTCAGAGATTTACAGGAGATTTCTAAATGTGGGCATTTTCGCATTTCCATAGCTTCGCGTAGATACAAGGGGTACACGAATTGCAATTGTCAGGCTGTTAAAAAAATTGTCTCGGATTAAGCTTAAAACTTTTTCTAAGAGTTGTTTTGGATGCTGATTACGAATATGAGGTCCATTTGTCGAAACTTTAAGAATCCCCCCTGATTTGGCCCGAAGCTTCAAAATGATGGAAATTCTGCAGCCCAAACGCGACTTTTAACGATTTCGAGAATGCTACGATAAAGTCGCCTCAAAACGCGTACGTACAGGTTATTCGGGCTGCCGAACACGAATCTACAACCCTTTTACCGATTTTCGATAGATTAGGGTAGGTTACGGTGGGTATTCGATGGCACGGTCATGTCTCAGATTTGACTCGAAATTTCGCTGAGGGTGTTATTTGGGACGCTGAACACGAACTCGAGCTCTGTTTTTTGATTTTCGAAACCTTAGGGTAAGCGCAAGTTTAAGAGCATTACGCCTACCGTAACCTACAGTAACCCTAAGTCTGACCAGGAATACCAGGTTGTTCAATAAGTTTTGTCGTTCGATGAGAGAGGGCGTTGCTACTAGCCCAATTTTTTTTGCTGTTACGCTCTTCATATGAACGTATGTGAAGTTTTATTTCAATCTGTCAGTTCATTCTTTGTTTACAAACCATTTAGTGTCGCTGTGTAACAACAATGGAAAAATATAATATCGTGCAGTGATAGAATTCTTATTTTTAGAAAGTGTAGCACCAAAAGAAATTCAAGAACAAATGTTAAAAGTGTATAATGATTGTTCACCTACAATTAGAACAGTAGAAGGATGGGTTGCTGAATTTAAACGTGGTCGTACAAGCCTTGAAGACGATCCACGTGAAGGACGTCCAAAAAGCGCATCAACACCAGAAATCATAGCCAAAATACAGGATATGGTTTTGGAAGATTGTCGATTGATTGAGAGAGATTTAGCAAAGGCTCTGCACATCTCATTAGGCAGCGTGAGCCCTATTTTAAGTGAAATTTTGGGTTTTAGAAAGCTGTGTGCACAATGGGTGCCGCATGCGCTAACAATGGATCAAAAACTTAGTCGAATGCGACTTTCTCGGCAACATTTGGAGCGTTTAAAAAAGGATAAAGTGGATTTTGTGCGTCGATTCATCACTATGGATGAGACTTGGGTCTATCACCATGATCCTGATTCAAAACAAGAGGCTAAAGAGTGGTGTGAACCTGGTTGTTCGGCTTTGAAACGAGTTCGTGTCCGGAAATCGACCAAGAAGGTTATGGCATCGGTTTTTTGAGATGCGAAAGGAATTTTGTTCCTGGATTTCTTGCAAACTGGTGAAACAATTAATTCCGGAAATTATTGCAACCTTTTGGACCAGTTGAAGGAATAAATTCGTGAAAAAAGACCCGGTTTGGAGAAGAAAAAAATCCTTTTTCATCAGGACAATGCATCGTGTCACAAGAGCATTTTGGCAATGGCTAAAATCCATGAATTAAAGTTCGAGTTGTTGGGGCATCCACAGTATTCACCGGATTTGGCCCCCAGCAACTTGCTTTTGTTTGCAGAACTCAAAACATGTATGCGTGGCAAGCGCTTTTCATCAAATGAAGAGGTCATAACGGCTGTTGAAGCGTATTTTGCAGACCTTCCGGATTCTCACTTCAGAGATGGGATCAGGGATGTGCGGCAAGATTTTGAGATTTCGGCAAATGGCGATCGGCAACAAAATCTTAAAAACGGTCGGCAAACGGCAATCGGCAAACGGCAAAAAACCTCATCCCTTAGATTGACCCAAAAGATATTCACATGTGACGCTCAACATTTTTTTTCTTTTTTTCACACACTTCTGTCAACATTATATTACATCCAATTCAAGGAAATAGTTTCAATTCAGCATCAAAACAAAAACAAGACATGTGGGGCCCTATGGAGAGCAAAGAAATCGCCGCTGCTGTTTCGCGAGGAAGCCGCTTCGGCTCCTACAGGTATCGAAGCAGCAGTATCGCGGATTCGCTGCGGCAATGTCTTTGTGGCCCCGATACAGTGCCGCTGCGGCTCCGCGGTAGTGCCGTTGAGGCCCCGCGATAGTGTCGCTGAGGCTCCGCGGCAGTGCCGCTGCTGCTCCGCGGTGAACCATCTGCTGCACTATATCCGACAAAATAAATACTTTCCGTATGGTCATCAAACACTTTTGAGTCCTAGTAGATCGAATTATGACAGCTTACTGAGTCAACGAATAGAGGGTGGGAAGGGGACTAAGAAGCCGTAAATCCTATACTCCGACCACAAAGGCACGGTAGACCCAGATAATGGAACACCGCTTTCTTATATGTAGCATTCCATGAACACCGCGACGCAGTGTAGGGTGTTGCATGTTCGGCGATCAGGACAAAGCGCTGTTCATAGAAGCTTCTAGGAAAGCTTGGAGGCAGTCAGCTTCAAGGTGAAGTCGAATACATTATTGTTAGAAATTTTCCAAGCAACATATAGTCGTGACTACCGCGCACGCAATATGTTTCGCAGCGGGGCAGCGTTCGCGATTCGCTGTAAGTACGGGCTCGATCAGAGTTTGCCGATGAGCGGCGCGGCAGCATGCAATCAAAAATCTACCATGAGGCACCGCACAATCAGTTGTCTTCCTTTGCATGTTACCTCGGATTACAGTTACAGAGTTTAGGGAGCGAAAAGTATTTGCTAGTAATGAGTGTTATACCCTACATTATCAAAAAGTATACACCTACAGGCAAATCAGGAGCGGTCGGTTGAAGATCACTTTGCGCGAAGCTCAGTGCAACACGTTTGTCACCCAAAAAAAAATGACTGCGAAAATGGAATTTTTGTGCGGAAAACTCCAAAGCGAATGGTCAGATCCATTCCAAAACAGCACCGCTACCGCTGAATTCAGTACCCTCCACTGAAACTGAAAGGTCTATTTTGCCTATGCTGGTCATAAAATCCTACCTTAGAAGAAAATGCGGGCTCATTATAAGCTGAAAATCTGGTTTTCGCTCACTTTGGAGGGGCTTTCCAGCGTCTATGTTATGCAAGTAGGGCTCTGGTTCATTTCGAGAAAGCTTCTGTTTTCGACTATCACAGTAAAAAGCGGTCGCTTTTCTCTGGTATCTCTTTGTCACCGGTTATATTTTATCTAAGCGCACCGTTTCGCTGCTGGTGATAATCAAAATCGGCAGCTCACTAGAAATTTTCTATAGTTTGCTAGAATCCTTAAGCCTTGGGGCACTTTAAGTAGGCTCTCGACTTTGACCACCACCAGCAGCGAGCGGTCGCTTTCTCATCAAATCAACCTTATGACATGTTACATTCCTCCAAGGCCCACCGCTTCGCTGCTGGTGATATTTGAAAGTGAGAGCCCACTAGATCTGCTCCAAAGCTTGTATCTGCCGGAAACTCGGAATCAGAATCCATCGTGAACATTTCACTCACGCGTCCACTCATGCACGCTTGCTTAGCAGAATATGCTTGAGTTCCACAATCGCGTTCAGTCCGCAAAGTCTCATTATCACAATCATAGAAGCAAAG
Organism: Aplectana chamaeleonis; assembly: GCA_029168955.1. Taxonomy (NCBI): domain Eukaryota; kingdom Metazoa; phylum Nematoda; class Chromadorea; order Rhabditida; family Cosmocercidae; genus Aplectana; species Aplectana chamaeleonis. Next base: position 1,039,100 of record JAPDOI010000163.1, on the reverse strand, counting down.
CGGTTGTTTTGAGAACGATTCTAGTTGGTTTTTTTCAAAAACAACCGCTTCGCTTCTACGATTGTGATAATGAGGACTGAACGCGATTGCGGAACTGAACATACATACTATACATGGGCATTCGACCCGAGTTTTCGAATGAATGAATAATTCGAATACGGCCATTTCAAAAATTCCGAGTAAATGAATACATTCGAATAATGCCTTTTAAAAAATCCAAAAAAAATGAATACATTCGAATAATACCTTTTAAAAAATGCCGATTAAATGAATATGTTCGAATAAGGCGTTTTCAAAATTCCCGAATAAATGAATATATTCGAATAAGGCGTTTTCAAAAATCCCGAATAAATGAATATATTCGAATAAGGCGTTTTCAAAATTCCCGAATAAATGATTACATTCGAATAATACCTTTTAAAAATTCCCGAATAAATGAATACATTCGAATAATGCCTTTCAAAAAATCCCGAATAAATGAATACATTCGAATAAAGCCTTTTCAAAATTTCCGAATGAATGAATACATTCGAATAAGGCGTTTTCGAAATTCCCGAATAAATGAATATATTCGAAAAGTCGACCAAGTATTCGAATATTCGAATCCTATTCGAATATTCGAATCCTATTCGAATATTCGAAGAATATTCGACATTTCGAAATCAAGGTCAATATCACCCCGGAACTTCGACTTCCGAAGAAACTAGGAGACTGTTTTTATCGTGAACTACCTTCAAGACGGGGAACACTAACAAGGAAACTACTAATAGCCAAATTGGCAGTCCCACATAAACCGTACTTTTCTAGAACCACTTTGAATGTAGGGCCCGAATATGCCCTTCACAGCTGTCTACTCAGAAAAATAAAAACAAGTTACTTGTAATATAAATGTAACTTACTTGAATGTCTCAAGTAACTTACATTTATATTACATGTAACAAACATTTATATTACATGTAACTTAAATATATTTTACATGTAAGTTACACTTTTGTTACATGTCACCTACATTTAATTTTCACTATGGATGGCCATCACGTGACGCAGACGACACGCGACGCAGAGGGCGCGGTCCCAGACCACACACTACACAAAAAATGCTGTGCTAGGATTCCCCTGATGGTGTGGCGTCAACTCAGAAAAATGAAAACAAGTTACTTGCAACATAAAGGCCGAAAACAAGTTACTTGTAACATATCTGAGCTGATGTAACTTACTTGCGACTTGTCTCATGTCATGTAACTTACATGTAACCTATCGGCGGGATACTGCGTGTGTCCGCCCTCTGATATATTACATGTATCTCAAATGATCTGAGATAAGTCGCAAGTAACTCACATCGGCTCAGATATGTTACAAGTAACTTGTTTCGTTTTCTGATAGAACACTGCGTGCAGTGCGCCTCCGATACTTTACATGTAACTTAAATGGCACAATATAAGTCGCAAGTAACTTAAATCGGCCGAGAAGATGTTTCCAAGGGGATGTACGATGTACTCGCGGAGTCAGCTTGGCGACTGGCGTTGCTGTTGATTCTTTTGCCCAGGTTTGATGTACTTGACCCCACATCAGCAGTGAAAGCCCCGCACAGCATTTTTTGCTTAGTGTGTGATCTGAGACGCGCCCTCTGTGTCGCGTGTTGTCCGCGTCACGTGATGGCCACCCATAGTGAGAATATAAATGTAAGTCATATGTAACATGAGCGTAACCTACATCCAATATAAATTTAAGTTACATGTAATATAAATGTATGTTATATGTAATATAAATGTAATCTACTTGAGACATTCAAAGTCAGTTACATTTAAATAACAAGTAACTTGTTTTGATTTTCTGAAGTAGCTCAAACTTGGGTAATTGAATCAACAACAACGCCAGTCGTAAGCCTGACCCCGCGAGTGCGTCATACATCAACCTTGGAAATATCTTTTTGGCCAATTTAAGTTACTTGCGACTTATATTGTGCCATTTAAGTTACATGCAACATAACGGAGGCGCACTGCACGCAGGATCCTCTCGGAAATCGAGAACAAGTTACTTGTAACATATCTAAGCTGATGTAAGTTACTTGCGACTTATCTCAAGTCATTTAAGTTACATGTGACATATCGGAGGCGCACCGCACTCAGTATCCCGCCGATATGTTACATGTAACTTAAATGACCTGAGATAAGTCGCAAGTAACACATCAACTCAGATACAAGTAACTTGTTTTCGGCTTTTATGTTACAAGTAACCTGTTTTCATTTTTCTGAGCAGTCACTCTGAAAAAAATCGTAATAGGCATTCTTCCGTTTCGCATACCTATTGTACCATCCAAAAACGCATACTGATCTTCCGAGATGCTGAAAACGGTCAATCGTGTTCAGCGCACAAAACAACCCCCTGGACAAAGCGTGGGCAAAAGCACTTTTTCCAGAGCTTCCGCGAAGTGATACCATTTCAAACATGTACCAATTTTCGGTTGAGCGTTAACCTGAATCAAGTAGGGCTTCAGAAAGCGTTGAAGAAAAACATTCCAGATTTGACCTTAAATTCCCCTAGAGGTGGTGATGGTGGGGGGGGGTTGTTTGGGGTGGTGATCACGAAGCTGAGGTTTCTTTGTCGATTGTCGACTAAATCCGTTTGAAGCTTCTCATCGGGAGGGAAATTTGATGGCAAAATGCGACTTTTGACGTTTCCCGGAGAGCTGCGATGTTGCTCAAATTGTTTCTTTGAGGGTTATTTGTAGTGATCAACGCGTATCTGATGCAGTATATCGATTTTTTGACAGCTTGCGGTAGATTAGCGTGGGCATTAGAGTGTTTCACCGAATAAAATCCGTCTTTCAATTAACTCTTATATTTTCTCAGAGACGAGATGGTTTTAACTGCCCTTGGTATCGAACATTACGTGAGGGGCAAGGTTTCCATAATTGATGGAAAAGTGACTTTCTGTCCAATCACAGAATTGCTATAACCATTTATTCGATTATTCGAATAAAAACCTAATTAATTGGCTGTGGCATGTTAACGAATAGACGAAACCCCACGTTTTCATCAAATATGAGAACCTTTCACCTAACCTAATGCGTGATAAAAAGCGCTGTTGAAACCATCCCGACCATGACGAGAAAACTAGATTTATTCGGAAAAATCGATATTATTCGTTTGATATACTCTAGTGGGTATGCGGTAGTTTGGTTAGTCTCGGATTTGACTCAAGATTGCTATGCGGAGGTAATTCGGGGTGCTGAATGCGAATTCCATGCCGATGGTGGTTGAGAGATCGCCGCGACGAACGCACGTGGCACGCACGCAAGCGAGGAGGTAATGATAGTCATGAACATCGATCAAGGGATATCACGTTAGATCCCTGCGTCGCGGCTATCTCTCGCCCAGTGATCGACGATACACATATTGCCCCAAAGCAAATTATTCGAAAAGGTGATGAGCATCAAGATAGCAGAGTATTCGAAAAGAAGAGGAGAAAAAGCGCGGCGAGAGAAATTTCTGCAGCATGTGAGTTTGAGTTGCATAACTTGTCTCCGCTTCTCATGTTTAATTCTTATATTTGCGTTTCGTATATGTGTATACAGAATCAATTACGAAATTCAAAGAAAGGAGACCAGTGACGGACGGGTTGAAAATCGGAGGAGATTGGCTTAACTAGCTCCCACAATGGGGGACAGGGGGCAGCCACACTTTCGTGGATACCCTCTATCCACCATTACGGCGGCGACGGCCTAAAATAACGGGAGCAGGAGAACACACTATTGATTTCGCGGACGCGGCCCAGCGCCAATGGGCGACGGCTACTCAGAAAAATGAAAACAAGTTACTTGTCACATAAAAGTCCGAAAACAAGTTACTTGTAACATATCTAAGCCGATGTAAGTTACTTGCGACTTTTATTGTGTCATTTAAGTTACATGTAACATATTGGAGGCGAATCGCCAGCGGTTTCCTGTCGATATGTTGCATGTAACTTAAATGAGAAAACCTAAACAGGCAGCAGTGACTGTTTATCCATACGTGTTCCATCTCATTTTTTTTGCCAGTAGAAATGCTCTGCGAGTTTCAACAAGTTTCAACTTGCCAACTTCCTGCGTATTCAGTGCTAAAAACGATGGGATAAACGGTCGCTGCTGCCTATTTTGGAGGCCCCAGCAAATGGCAGGATAAGTCGCAGGTAACTTACATCAGCTTAGATATGTTACAAGTAACTTTTTCGATTTCTGAGAGGATACTGGGTGCAGTGCGCCTCCGATATGTTCCATGTAACTCAAACGGCACAATATAAGTCGCAAGTAACTTAAATCGACCAAGAAGATGTTTCCAAGGGAAATGTACAACGCACTCGCGGGTCAGGCTTACGACTGGCGTTGATGTTGGATCAACTACCTAGTTTGAGGTACTTGGCCCCCACACCAGCATGGGAGGCCCTGCACAGCATTTTTTCGCGTAGTTTGTGGTCTGGAACACGCTCTCTGCGTCGCGTGTCGTCTGCGTCACGTTATGGCCTTCATAATGAAACTATAAATGTAAGTTACATGTAACATAAGTGTAACATACATGTAATATAAATTTAAGTTGCATGTAACATAAATGTATGTTACATGTAATATAAATGTAAGTTACTTGAGACATTCAAGTAAGTTACAGTTATATTACAAGTAACTTATTTTGATTTTTCACAGTACCAGTCCAACCTGTTGCGGCAACTTCGGATAGCACCGCCCCTAATCAATATGCGTTGGTGCTTGTGTACAGCGCAACGGTAGACCTGCACACAAGAACGAATAGCGGAAATGTTTCTCACAAAAATGGATAGCTCAATTTGCGAAAAAGATTCTTTGAAGGTTTCTGTTTCAAAGGAAATAGGTCTTGTCTAATTCGAATGTGAGGCATTTTTTTCCGAATATTCGAATAAATCCAAAATTTAAATTTTCGAATAAATCGAATATTCGAATGAATCCAAATTTTAAGTTCTCGAATAAATCGAATATTCGAATAAATCGAAAATTGAAATTCTCGAATAAATCGAATATTCGAATAAATCCAAAATTGAAATTCGAATAAATCGAATATTCGAATAAATCCAAAATTTAAATTTTCGAATAAATCGAATATTCGAATAAATCCAAAAATTCAATTCTCGAATAAATCGAATATTCGAATAAATCCAAAATTTCAATCCTCGAATAAAATCGAATATTCGAATAAATCCAAATTTTAAATTCCCGAATAGATCCAATATTCGAATAAACCCCAAAATTGAAATTCCCGAATGAATCGAATATTCGAATACTCGAATATTCGAATTATTCGAATAATTATTCGATTCGGTCCCAAGTCTAATACATACAATGGGATTGTGAATAGATTGTGATTCCTTTTCTTGTTCAAAAATGACCAGGTGGCGAAGCGGAGAAGAGATAAATCGAAATTCTCAGATAACGGTTAAACGAACAACGGATAATCGACTCACCCCTAGTGACTATATGGCCGCGAGCATAGGCGGCATTTTTTCAATGTTTTGCCGAGTTTTGCCGGCAAAACAACCAAAATTTCGGCAAACGACAAACGACAAACGGCAATTCCCGCACATTCCTGGATGGGATACACAGATTGGAGGATCGTTGGAGCAAGTGTGTTAGCGTTCAGGGAGACTATACTGAATAAAATAATAAAGTGTATTTTGAACCATAAAATTGTGTTTTTCTTACTATGTGAAAAAAATCTTATTGAACAACCTGGTAGACGGGACAGATTCGGGTTGAACGCCTTAAATAATGCGCAGTTGAAAGCCCTGAGCCGAATCCGAAAATAGTTTTCTGAACGCCCCTAGAATTCCCTGATGTACCTTTCACCTTACCTTCCTGTGATGCAATAAAATTGATATTTTTGAAGCCCCTTAGCCATTTAGGAATTTTCAGGCACGCATTATTTATGTACTGTCACAGACCTACAGCAACGACAACATGGTTTTCCGAATCTCCACGGGAAGTTTAAAGCAGCCCCTAGTTAGAGATAGGCTTCTGTTGATAGCTGTTCTCAGAATTCCCATAAATGCTGCGTCGAATAGTGTTTTCGGGTTGGAAAATATTGACGATACCCTTCAGACGACTTTTTTCTGAAGTACCAGTTTTGGCTTATAACTTTTTAACTATCCTAGGTAGATGCATGTAAAGTAGTTCTCAAAATATTGGGTTCCTGACTTTACTTGCTCTATAAGCCAGCCAGGTCGGTGAAGCCCACTTTCATGCATAGTTGATGAGGTGTGAAGTGCTCTAGCCTCTATGATGAGAACGAGAGACGTAGACATTCAGTGAAGCCTTGTAATGTCTTTGTCGAAAAGAAGATCCGGTTCGCATCTGTGGACAACCGCTGCTGCAACACACACACCACGCAGATTCGTGGTGGGATCAGTGGTAATCGCGCTGGGTCTTCGAGGTCCTGCCACGATTATCGTCAAGCTGCGTACTGCAAAAGCGGCTGTCAGCAGGTGCAGACCGGAAACCCGCTCCGTTAAGTACAGCGACTCTTGATCTAGGCTCCAATAGTAAGACCCGGCTGGCTTATGGCGCAGGTAAATTTAGGATCCGCAGTCATGGCCATACATCTCTCTTTCGTGCAAAAAGAAAAATTGGTACTCCACAAAACGATTTCAGCTGAAGGATCGAAACAGTGTTCGACGCAGGGTTTTTATGGGAATTCCGAAAAAAAACTTGTATAACTATCCACTACCAAAGCTAAAAAGTTGCAAGCGAAAAAACCTGTGCTTCGTGAATGGAAACCTGCTGTGAGACTCGGAAAATATTTCTCCAATCTGAAGACATCATTCGACACAAAACTTCATCAGAGATTCCGAAAACGACCTTCACTGAACATCCACATCCAATGATAACGAATTTAGAAGCGGAGACGTTGTTATTTCTCAATCATTTTCAGGTCTTTTCTACTCGGAAATATTTTGGTGAGCTCAACTCAACATTTGACAAAAATACTAGTGGTATCATTTGGTCATTGGGGCGCGGTAGAGCGCCGTTTGGCTTCGTTTTCGAAAAACTCGCTTCAAAAATAGTGGGAACATTAACATTTTGACATGCAGTTGGAAAGTAGTGTGAATAGGTAATAGTATTGTTCCTTAATTGAGAAAATATCACTCAACCTTGCATCATATACAGTGCGTTCAGAAAGTATAGGGACACCCCGAAAATCGAGGCTTCCAATAAAACATTGTGTTTGGTGATCAATACTGTTCATCAATGAATTCAGCATCATGGAAAACCATTGTTTGATTATTTATATAACAATTGTGAAATTTTGTAATATTTTATCTCAACTTTTAGAATTTTTCGCCGTTCAGAAAGTATCAAGCACCCTTCGAAAATTCAGATTTTTAATCCAAACCGAATTTCCCGTTGCAAGTTCGCTACATAAACTCAAGATGAGTACATGTGATATCTTTATTCCTGAAATGGCCCGTGGTACTGCTCTAACTGCTCCTGAACAAGCTCAAATTCGTGCGCTCAGCGTTGCCGGGTTGAGCCAACGTCGAATCGCTACCCAGCTCGGAAGATCTGTCAACTGTATCAGCCAGTTCCTGCGAGATCCAGATTCCTACGGTACTGCAAAACGTACTGGACGGCCGAAGAAGATCAGCAATCAAGATTCGCGGAGAATTATTCGGCTCTGCTCCAACAGCACATTGTCGCTGAACCAGATTAAGTCTGAATTATCCAATCAGTGTTTCGAAAACGACAGTCTGGAACACCATAAATGGCGATAAAAACATTGTCCGACAAGTGATGAAGAAGGCTGCGTCGTTATCTGCAAACCATAAAGAGGCTCGACTTGAATTTGCAAAGAGGAACATGGCAACTGATTGGGCAAAGGTAAGGCAGTCTCATAAAATCCGGAAAATATCGAGAAATGACGCAAAAAAAATTTAGGTCATCTTTTCCGACGAGAAGAAATTTCATCTTGACGGATCGGATGGTGCTCGATCATACTGGCGAGATCTGCGCAAGGATCCATTGATTTTCAGCAGACGGAATTTCGGCGGTGGCTCGCTTATGTGTTGGGGAGCATTCAGTAGCGAAGTGGAACTGGCTTTCACTTCTTGTCGCATGAACTCGGAGGAATATCAAGAAACTCTTCGCACACATCTACTGCCATTTTCGTCCGGAACACGACGTCAGCGTTTCACTTTCCAGCAAGACAACGCGGCGGTACATGTGTCCAGGCCTACAAAAACCTGGTTTCTACGTCATCGATTCCGTTTGTTGGAATGGCCCGCGTGTAGTCCAGCTTGTAACTCGATAGAGAATATCTGGGGCATATTTGTGCGCCAGGTTTATGACAAGCACGCTCATGCCGATCATTTTTCCGCAGGGCTACCGTAACCCTCCTTCAAAAATTTTCTGAGTGTCGGCTTGGATATGAGCACATAATAGCCAACAAACGTGTTTGCACAATTTCGACCTCCACAGCCACCTCCCCGCGGCTTCTCGAAGAGAACAGTGTGTGAATGAATGCATACCGCTCCTCTGCCCTTTTATACCCCGCATGTTATGAGCGTGTGTTATCGTTCGTTATCATGTTTTGCTCAAGAATGGTTACGGTAGCCCTGCGGAAAAAATGATCGGCATGGGCGTGCTTCTAGGTTTATGCCAACAATAAGCAGTACAGAACGGTAGATGAGCTGAAGGTCGCCATCCTCGAAGCGTGGGCCAATCTGGATGAAAACGTCAATTTGATCAATTCTATGCCAAAGAGAATTTTTGAGATCATTGCTAATGGTGGTGCAGCTATTTCATTTTAGATTGTATGTTTAATTTTTTCTTTATTCAAAAGTTTTTGTTTTTGTTTTGTGTCCCTATACTTTCTGAACGGCGAAAAAATCTGAAATTCGAAATAAATTCCTGTAAAATTGCTCAGCTGTTATAGAAATGAACAAATAGAGGTTTTTCACCTTGTTGAATTCATTTATGAGCAGTATTGATAGCCAAATATAACATGATTTTGAAAACCTTGATTTTCGGGGTTGTCCCTATACTTTCTGAACGCACTGTATAATAATCATTAATTTTTTCAACTCAATGGAGTACATATTTTGGATTACACTTGTCATCTAACGTGTCTTGTGCCCAAATGAGGCTAACGATTAGGAGTGCAACACATGTTCTTTCAACGTTTTCTCGTACTTAGCAAATTCATGGAATAATTTTTTATCCCCTGAGTTCCCCTCTAACATTTTCACACCAAATCCTTCAACAATGTTCCATTTGAAAGTTAGTATTACTAACAATTTATAAATCTAAGAGGGACAGATTTGCGAAATTCTTCTGTATTAGAGATTTTTTCCGCGATAGAATGAAAACCTTTATGGAGAGTTTAGGTCAAAGAAAGTCAGACCGAAATCACGTTTCGAAGTTGTGTTGTCTAATTGTTTTCGGATTGAAGCGTGGGGTAGGTATCAGAGCATACATCAACAGCCACGTGAAAAATTGAGCTTTGAAATCTTTGCACGTTCTCTTCGCGCAAAAAATATGTTTAGATTCCGCCAGAGAATTGAATTGTTCCAAGAAATGAACAATTTGGAAAAAAAAATAATTCCTCATACAGAAGTTAAAATTTCATTGAAGTGCCTAATTTTTATTATCGCACCTTCCTTTGATCCCATACAGTTTATACTGAGCTCGTCACTAGCTCGGAAATATTTTTATAAATGTGAAATTCATGAGACTTTTTAAATTATTTTCTTTAAAAGATGGAGTTTCAAATAGGATTTTTCATAAATGGAGTAAAAATGTAAGTTCAATGAATTCAAGAAAGATTTTAGCTCGGGAATGGAAATCTGGCACTTTAAACAAACTTTCGCTTTTGTATGAAGAAATTATTTCTTTTAAATGTCCACTTCCGTATACTGTTTGATTCTGAACACGAGTTTTTTCATGCGAAGAGAAGGTGCAAATATTGCAAACCTCAATTTTTCACCTGACTGTTGGAATGTGCTCTGGTACTTATCGTTCTCTTCGTGCGTAGTCGCCTCACAGCAAGAACGCCCGCAGCACGCTTGTTCGTTACGTCCTCCATTGATCTTTCCCGTATCGACTGATGGCGCGGCACGCGAGCCAGCTACGTGGACAGGCGAATGCGCATAGAGTTCCCTATGCCCTCTTTGATCCGAAAACAAGTAGTGAACTCAATTTAGAAACGCGCTTATGGTCTGACCTTCACTGACCTAAACTCTCCTTGAAGTTTGGCCTTTTATCTGAAAAATCAATTAGATAAAAGAAATTTGCGATTCCGTCACTTTCAGATCTGGGGCCTATGGCAACTGCAATGCCGAAGAAATGGCTAAAAAGAGCCAAGTAGCTCTACACGGCCCTGATCTTCTGTATAAAGTGCAATCCCCGCTCACCCCTCTCCTCTTATTGATCAAAGCGAACAACGGCAAAATTGACTCCAACGAAACATACGATTATCAAGTGTTCAAACCATTCCCGTGATGCTCGGATCGAACAATACACCCATTTGAGCATTGTTATCTTCTCTGCGCCAGTTTTTCCGTTATTTGTTTCGATCAGTGGCCGTTGAGGGGAGTGGGCGGGGATTGCCATTTACACAGAAGTTCAGGGCCTAGTAAGATTACATATTTGGGTTCTTCTCTAGCCGTTTTTCGACATTCTCTGAGAATTAATGCCGGTGCCGAGCCAATGGAGTTGCGGAACAGTCGCGGGGGAGATGCGGGGCAAAACCGCGGTCGATTCTTCATTGACCAAATAGCGGTAAGGTCGCGGAAGAGTCCTGAGGGAGTCGCGGTAGAGTTGCTGAAGCTTGACCCTCGGAGGAGTCGTGAAGGAGTCGCGGAAGAGTTGCGGAAGAGCCCAGGGTTGCGGGGGAGTCGCGGGACAGTTTGGGATCGCGGTGGAGTCGCGATACAGTACCGGAGGAGTCGCGGCAATGTTTCTCAGAGTTTCTGCTGCGTTAGCCCCGCATTTTTCGATTTTGTTAAAAACTCGAAGACGGTTCCCATCGTGGACACTGCCTTTAATCGCCAGCTCCATTTAGATATAAGTATACATAGAATCCGAGGGAAACACTTTCGACTAATCGGATTTCAGTCTGTGCCGAAAAAGTTTATTTTGATGTATCGGATATCGGTTCGATTTAAGTTGGCGTTGATTCGGTGAAACGTATTTGCTCCTTTTTCGGTGATTCGGATTTTGAGCCGTCAAAATTCTGAATCATTCGGACGGATATCCAAAAATAAATCGGACCTTATTTATAGATACTAGACGCATCAGATGGCTACCGTAACCCGGAACATTCTGCTGGATCTCATTTTAGAACTTTTGTGTGATTTCTAGGCGGCATGTGTGATGTTGATTTCGAATGCGGCATCCGTTTCCGAAAGTGCGTAGCGTTGTTTCCAATGTATTCCGATTTTACTTTTACCTTTGGCCTGTCGAAACTTACCTGAACACGTCACCATAAAACACTTGAAAACACCCGTATATATACTTAGCTTTCCTAACCTAAAATTAACCTTTGACAGATTGCAAAGCCGGAACAGATCGGAGCTAAGGCTATGCACCCTAACCGACATGTACCTTTTTTGAAGCGAGTAAATCAAAAACGACGCCAAACGACGCGCTCCAGCGCTCTAGCGCGTCCAATGACTAAAAGATACGAGAGGAATTGTATTTCTGGACTACCGAAAACGACTTGCTCAACATCTAACAAGTCAATTGAATAAAGCACTTTGAAAAAAAAACCGAACGAACTTATTTCCTGACCCAACAGATGCTGCTATCTGTATAGAAGTATGACAAAACCAGGAAATGGCAAAATAAAAGTTGACAAAACAGGCTTCTACACGAATCGCGATAATTGCGGGCGGGAGTACACCAAGCAATAACTTGTTCCGAGGCGTTTTTTCTGCAACTGTTCACTTATTTTCACATTTGTGATGACTAGATCTACTTACCATTCCATGGGGGTAGCACAACAACTAAAAACCCTGCCTTTAAAGACAGCAGACACGCTCGAAAAAGTTGTTGAGATAACTACGTTTCTGAAGTCGCATGGCTCCTAGTAGACTGCTCACACCGTTAGAAGCGTCAAAGCCGAGCCAAAACTACTAAATTTGAGCAACAAAAATCGAAAAATTTCTGCAACCCCGCCCCTGAGCTTCCGCAACCCCGCCCCAAAACACAAACTCGTCCAGATTGATAGCACTAATACGGTCACTTTGACTGGTGTTTGATACTTCCAACGAAGTGAACGTTCCAGGACAGGCTGTAAGAGTATATCGGCTTCTCTATCTCAACCGTTTTGTTGCTAATATGCGCTGTTTCAACCGCGCGCCGTAAAACTCGTCCACTTTCGCCTGATAACAAAGTAACCGTTATTCTCCTATTTGCACGCAGTTTTCGGCCGTTTTTTCGTCAGTTCCCAATACAACCAGCTGCAAACCTCTGATTTATGTCATAAAATTGATACCATTTTTGAGCGTGTCTGCTGCCTTTAAGTGTAAATTGATATCGTAAACTAACAAGGGCATGAGACGAGGGCTAATTTCTTCTGCAGCAGGGTGCTCCAAAAATTCCGATCCGTTTTGCAAGCAAATGTGCTGACTATGTCCTCCTGAGCGTTTCGGGCCCTCCTTAAAGGCGTACGCGCAAAAGAACGAGAGTCTTATTTTTCTATGTTTTTGAGTAGGCAAGCTCTTGAGATAAGCGATAATAGCAACGAAACTCCAAAAAACTCCAGCTCCCGAAAAATAAACGCGTTTAAGACCCTTCTGAAAAAATTCACTTTTCGCCCCTTTCGTCGAATTCAGTGTGTCCAGTGCAATACGTCCGAAATTTTTCTAAACGTCTGGAGTGGTTTTACGCTTGAAACTCTCTAGGTGAGAAGATTTCTTTTGCTTGTCTTCTACCAAAATCACCTGAGAATAAAAGCTTTCACTGTGCAAGTTTGGATGAGAAGATTTTCCGAGATAAGAGTTCGCAATACAGTATCTCTTGCGCCTGACATGGCGCTTTTGTTCCTTCTGCTAAATGGCTGGTGAGAACTGTTGGCGGATCCTCATCTTTAACCCCTTCCAACCTCATATCCCTACGTTTTTGACGCGCCAAGGTTTACCGATGTAGTCTATCGGGCTCATTCATGAAATTGAGCCTAAAAATGGAACAAGCTTTCCAGCGCGAACGATGTGTTTAAAGGCAGTGGTCACGATGACAAATGTTATGAAAAAACAACAAAAATCAGCTCAGATCGAAAACAGCTGAAAAGCTATGGAGGTAGCTCGGTGGAAAACGGGCTAGAATTAAGGTTACTAGGGCCCAAAGGCGCCAGTTCGCGCACACGTGCACAGCGCCGCCCACAAAGATCGCAGTCTCATGCCGAGCAGTCAAAAATCATCGACATTCAGAGAAAGAAATAAATTCAAGTTCAGTCTCCATGCTCGACTCTCTATTTGACTAGATGAGTACATATCAAGTTCACCTTATAAAAACATTTGTACAATGAAAGCAAGGGCTTCAGTCGTTTTTGACTAGATGAGTACATATAAAATCGGCATGGACCCTGAAGAGACTTTGCGTTCCCCATTGGAGGTTGGCGCAAACTCGGTGCACTTATGTTATAGCATATGGCACCGACTTTGCGCCAACCTTCAACAGTGAACGCGAAGTCTCTTCCTGATCCATGCCGACGTTATATTCGAGCAGGTCAGTACGAAGGTCGATGTTCATTCATTGAAATTCAGATTCAAGCCAGCTGATGTTCTTCATATTAGAGATCATCGATGCCGATGATGTTGAGTGGGCTCGTCCACCATAAAAAAGGAAACTTCAGGCTTGAAATTTGGCCCGAAGCAGCGGTTTTTTCGCGAATTTTTCTGATAGGTCCTGCTACTCTAAACCCAGAAAAGGGTTTAGAGAGGAGAAGAAGACAAACATATTTGATTGCGACCACTGCCTTTAATGGTCAGCAAGAACTGTTCGATTCGTAGTTAATCATGCTTTATTGAAAGATCGGCAATGTGTTTCAATCTTTGTTTGGTGGTTGTTTTCTCCACGCGTTACAAATTATACGCACCCAATTAATAACTAAATAAAAATAAATAAAAAAGATCAAAACGGATCAAGGCAGCTTTTCCCATATTCTTGAATACAAAAAAGAACATTGAAAGTCTTTTCAAATTTGCCCGCCATCCTTTCGCAGGATATATGCTAATCTTCTGTGCGTTGCTCCAATTTTAATATAAGTTGTGGAATGAACGATTCCTTTTCAATTTTGAAGAAAAGACGCGCTACGGATTAATATTCTTGGATTGAAGGTTGATAAAGCAGCACCGAAGAAGACATGGTTGAAGCAAGTCGAGGTGGATCTGAAGTCCCAACGGTGTCCTTAATGCTAGATTTATTGCTGCGAACCGAATGGAAGCGAATCGTTCAGGCCACTAGAGCTCCTATGGCACCTACAGCAGTGTACTGGTTGAGAGGTCGTCCCGCTCCGCCGGCCGCCAGTTAACGGGATGAAATGAATGAATGAATCGTGGATTTTACGAACTGGAAGAAATACTGTGCTTCTCTGGGCTAATTTCCGGTCCGCAATTGCGTCTCGACACGCTATGCGGCCGCACGCGCTCAAGTCAGTCGAGTTTCCAGCGCCAAAGCCGACTCAATGTGGCTTTTTTACCCAGTTTTCTCCAATTTCGTTTAGTTTCCACTTTCCAAACCCACATAAAGCCCACAGATCGGCGACTGCGGCGTTGGAAACTCTGCCGACTCGAATGCGACCGACCACGAAGCGTGTCGAGACGCAACTTAAGCCCAATGCAGCACAGTATGTCTCGGATAATCCGAGAAATTTGAACATTCTATACTTGGTCCTCAGCGCAAAATAATTGCAATCACAAATTAAACAGGGTACCACTACTTCTATTTTTCTCAAGAAGTAGGTGCTAACCTGCTTTCAAATTTATAGCCAGTGACTCCGAACGAGATTCCAAATTTGTACGAGAGTGCAAAAAACAGTATTCGCTCAGTTTGAAAATGGCGATAAGAAACCGGTTTCTTGAGAAGGCTTAGTTTCGTCACCTTTTCTGGTGAGCGAATACCTAACTGTTTGGATAGGTAAACTGAATCACATTAAGGACACGATGTTTAAAGAAGTCTCCATAAGCTAAATATGTGAAAGTAAGGATATGCGCTCACACGCGAGAGAGAACAAGGGTTTGTTTTCGAATGGGAGACGAAGCAGAAAGGCTCGCAACAACTGCTTGAAATAAAAACCGGGAATGTCAGGAACGGCAGAACCTGCTGTTTAGAGGGTGAAATCCTTCGAGTGACTCGATGGGAGCACGAAGTTGCGGGGGTGGAGCGAGGCAATCGCACGTGTTAAGCAATCGAGATAGCATTTTTAAACTCGACATGTGCAGGACCACCTTTCGGTCCACCTTTTAATGTTGGAGTAAGGCTAAGATCATCAAAGACCCTTTTCAGACCGTCAACGCGCCCATTCGTTGTCCTTTAAATAACGACAAACATTGTGTTGTAACACAGATGTTGGGTGCACACCACCTGCTGACCAGGGTGCGGGGCTGAGTTTTTCGAAATGAGAGTTTGGTTCACTTATATGTACTTACACCTTCCTGTCATTAACTTCAATAAATCGAATGGGTTAATGTTTTCTTTTTTTTTGCGTTCATGGAAATTGGTGGAATCGTGAAAGAAAATTTTTTGAGCAGCTGAGCAGTTGGTATGGTACTTCGATCGAAATCGCGAGTTTCAGGCTTCTCGCAGACAGGTTTTTTCCAACCTCACAGAAAAGAGAGGTTTCAGGGTGCCCAATGATAGATGGTCCCAATACCATTTCCAGATGTTAAACAACTTCACAACTACCTCACTCTACTAAGTTGGTGTGAAATAGTTCCAGGAATAATCGGCTAGTGCGAGCTTCTTCAGAGGTAGGCGGGAGGGAGCTTTACGGTTTCGCGCATTTTTGCGAGGTTGTTGAACCGTGTAAGTGCTTTAACAACCACGTAGGTTGCGCGGCACTTTTGGAATTCCCGCCGGATGGGGAAGAGCAGTCGGAAACGCTCAGCGATCACGGAGAAACGAAACGGCAAGAAAAGGGGAGAGCGAGGCGATGAGGGTCAGCATAGCTAGTGCTTATGTTTGTGAGTGAAAATGAGAGAGGCGAAACAGCACCATCACACACAGCACGTCGCCGAATTGTGACGCCATCGCGGTCTGTCAAAGGGACTCTGAAATTCGCTTGGGAGTTGCCTCGATGAAAAGTAGGAATCGCCTCGTGACATCGAGGCAACTCTCGCCAAATCGGCTTCGGCGTAGCCTCGTTACGGTAAAATTTTAGCCCAGCTGTGAAAACAGAGGGGCTACTCTAGGGACTGCCCGATAAGATGCCGTCTCGCCTCACTCTAGCCTCACTTTCGCCTCACATTCTTCTCACAGTATGAACTCTGTGATGAAATTGTCGCCTCGCATTCTTCTCGCACCAAGACTTTTGTAGTGAAATTGTCGCCTCACATTCTTCTCACACTGAGAATTTTGTCGTGAAATTGTGGCTTTTTCCTTTAGCATATGCACACATCGCCTCGCATTCCTTTCACACTTGAAAGTTTATTGCAGTTCATTGTTTATTGATCAAAACCATAATCCATTTAGTACAGCAGAAGTCACTAAGATAGCAACAAGTGATATCAAAGCAACTTCAAAAACTGTAACAATTGTTTATCTCTAACTAAGTGGGAAAAGAATAGTGGATCCTTATATTGCATTCGGAGCACAAATGACCACAATCAAGATCAAATAGGGAAGGAAGTCTTACAGCTATGAGCTGCAGGGTCATGACAGATAACAGCTAATTCGCTAAAAACAAAAGAGATAACAATGCCTTGAATAATCATCTTCACAGAGAAGGAGCTAAGCGCAAAGACATTCACACCACCAGTTTGAGGAAACTAAAGCCAAAAAACCGCTGTAGAAAAAATCGTATGAGACTATGCAACTATAATTAGGAGAAATAACAACTACCACCTGAATGCAATCTAGTACGTAGAAAATTCATAATCTAGCAACGAAGAAGTGATACCAGAAATGCGTATTAAGCAGAGAATCATAGCCTTCAAACCGCAGATTCATTCCCAAAGCATGCTACCTTTCCATGCTGCCAGCCCAAGGCGAAAGAATGCAGGCAGGCACCGAACGTATAGGTCAGGCAGTGCATGGGCCGCGTTTGTATTTTGTATTTCCTACGCTACCAAAATTTCCATCATCTTGAAATTTTGTTCAGGTATAAGATTCTCCAAAGGGAGACGTGAAAAGTATGTCGTACTGTGGGCGAGGTATCGATTGTGTGCGGTTTCAATTTTATTATACTGTGCTGTAACAGACAAAAAGACAAAAAATGGTACTGTAATTAAAAACAAGACAAAACAACCTGTGCGCACGAAACTGTCCTGAAACGAATGGGGCTGCTCTCACAGACAAGTCACCATCGCTCTTCCCCTGCGCTCTCCGCTGCGGCATTTCGGTGGCCATGCAGGTTATTTTCCACTTCTAAAATGACAAAAAAATAAAGATTTTCAAAAATTCAGTTACATAATACAAATGTTCAACCGATACCTTGCGCACAATCAAGCGCCCGTCCAGTTCTTCCCATTGGCGAACCTCAACCTTGAACAAACAGTTGGAAATGGAGAAAATTGGAATATTCTATACTCAACTCCTCTCTCTGGAGTTTATTCGAAGTGCTTGACACGAAGCTGAAATACGTTTATCGGTTTTTTACAGCTCACGGTAGGTCACGGTGGATATACTGTGATTTTGTGGCTCACTGTAGATTACGGTGAACAAGCGGTAGTTTGGTCGAAGTCTCAGATGTGACAACTTCCGGTCCACTTGTGGACTACGGCTGTTGCATCATGCGACACGTGATAATCGTGCTGGGAGAAGGGTGAATCGTGCCGGGATCGAGTGGTCCTAGCACGATTAACACGTGTCGCATGATGCAATGGCTGTAGTCCGCAAAAGCGGACCGGAATTAGGCCCAGAGAACGATTGTAGGTTTTGCCCAGTAGGTAGCATGGTACCTACCGTAACGTGCAGTGCACTTCAGAATTTCGACAAGCGAAACTCAGATTCGTTTTCCGCACCCTAGATTACCTTTCCATACAAGTTTAGAGCAAAATCCGAAACAAATTTCAAAACATCTCGAAAAATTCCTGATGGGCACCCTTACCTTGCGAATTTTTGAAAACTCTAATAACTTTTTGGGACCAGCTGCTCGGGGTGGGGTACTGTAAAGTTTTACTATATATGCTCAAGAAATACTGACAGTACATTTCGTTTCCGAAGATCCGACTTACGCTTTGTATACTTCCCTCGTGTGTATCTTTCGGAGAGTCGTTTGAAATTTCGGATATTTTGAAATTTTGTTCGAAGTTTAGGTTTTTTTTCGAAACTTTTTCAGAATTTTAGATCTTTTTTTTTACAAAAGCAGGCTCAACGCTTTATTTACGACGCTCACTCAGAGAATGAATGTCCCACACGTGTTCGCTTTCTATTCAAGTCACGAGCATGTATATTCTTTCTCCCTTATTTTGACCAATTCGAATTGATGCTTATCGGGTCATTCGTGCTGGCGAGAATGGCTTTTTATTTCCCAAGCACAACTTATTCGAGCTGGCGAGTTGTTTGCTCGGAATAACGAAACAATGTAACCTTGGGCTTGAGAAGCTTTTTGGAAATGGAACGATTTTTTGAAAAAAAAATCGTTTAAATGAAGTTTGGAACGGAAGAAAACGGGAAAAATTTCGTTCGACAAACTGACGAACGAAATTTTTTCGGAATTTCATTCTTGTACTGTGCTTCTCTGGGCCTCATTTCGGTCCGCAATTGCGTCTCGACACGCTTTGCTGCAGCGCGCATTTGAGTCGGAAGAGTTTCCAGCGCCGCAGCCGCCGACCTGTTGAGTCCAGGTAGGTTTTAGAGACTGGAGAGTAGAAAAAAATGAAGAAAACTGTATAAAAAAGCCATATCGAGTCGGGTTAAGCGCTGGAAACTCGACTGACTCCAGCGAGTGCTGCCGCAAAGCGTGTCGAGACGCAAATTGCGGACCAGAATTTGGCCCAGATAAGCACAGTACAGCTATAATACACAGTGATCACGAGAATTGTCAGGCGAGTACAAGAAAAGATAGTGGAAATGAGAGCATAGAAAGAGTAACTAAAGGACGGATGGCGATGGAAAAATTAGTGACAGTTGACCGCAATATTAAAAGGACATGGTGCGGTTCTTGGACTCGCACTAAAAGTACGGTAGAATCTGGCAGTTTGCCAGATTTGGTCATCGATCGGCGCCACAGCCGATATTCTCGTGAGTAGAGAGACGACGGTTGGCGCCCATCGATGACGAAATCTGTCAAAGTGCCAGATTCTACCGTAGTTTTAGTGCGAGTCCGCAACCGCACCATGTCCTTTTAACATTGCGGTCAACTTTATGAGTCATATCGATCGTTTTTCATCGGGAGTGGCTTTGGAAAAAAAGGCGCGAGCTGGGGGGATTTTTTTTCTGGAAGTCGCAGGATATTTCCATTTTCTCACACTTTTTTCGGCAATGGTTTCGGCGCGACGTGAGAATAATGTGCTGTGCTTCTTTGGGCCAAAGTCCGGTCCGCAATTGCGTTTCGACACACTTTGCCGACGCACGCGCTCGAGTCGATCGAGCTTCCAGCGCCAAAGCCGACTCGATGTTGCTTTTTCATACAGTTTTCTCCAATTTCCTTTAGTTTCCAGTTTCCAAAACCCATCTAGAGTCAACAAATCGGCGGCTGCAGCGCTGGAAACTGTTCCGACTCGGGAGCGTGCGGCCGCAAAGCGTGTGGAGACGCAAATGCGGACCGGAATTTGGCCCAGAGAAGCACAGTAGAGCAGCCAAAAAAGTAAGCGAAAACGGCCTCGCCCTACGAGGCGACTCCCAAGCGAATGTCAGAGCATGTTCTTCACCAACCCTTGAATTGATTGAAATTAATTCATTGCGCATTCCAGTTTGTTTACCTGAGTTGATTAGTTGTAAGGGAAAGCAGTAAACGAGTAGATTGAGTAAAATGTTGAAAAAAAGCGTTTGAATTTCGGGCAAGTGCAGAAAACGCACTCCACGGGCCAATTCCTTTAATAGAAGGTGCAGGAAAACGTAACTTTTAGGGGGGGGGGGTACTGGCCAAGAAAGGAAAGGAGGAGGTTCATTTCGTCTCTATTTCGTCATTGCAACTCGCCGTCGCCGCTTCACCGTCCACACCTCGCGCCTGAGGTGTCATCATCATCTCTTTTTGATGGTTAACTAGACTGTACCTTCCTCACACGAGCAACCTGGAGATTGTTAGGGCAATCAGCTTACTCGTTCCACTCCTTGTGATCCTGCGTCTCCTTTGTTGTAGTTTTAGTATTTGTCTGTATGGTGTGTTGTTTATTAGGTTATAATTATGTTGTTGAACTTGGCACGTGACTTGCATTTTATGGGTTTCCTAACCCTAATATTTATGACAGTTCATATTTGAACGTTATGTTTTGTCATTCGCCTTTACACTCTCATCGTCGAAGTCAATCAAGGTAGATAAATAGCGAAAGGTATGGTCTCCGCGCGCACGTCTTATGGCTCGTGTACACCCTTCTCAGCAATTGTGATTCGACTTTTAAAGGCAGCAGACACGCTCGAAAAAGTTGTTGAGATAACTACGTTACTAGGATCATATGGACCCTAGTAGAATGCTCACGCCGTTGGAAGCGTCAAAAATGAGCCGGAACTACTGAACTTGAGCAATGTAAACTGTACAATTTCTGCAACCCCGCCCCTGAGCTTCGACAACCCCGCTCCAAAATACAAACTCGTCTAGATCGATCGTTCGAATACGGTCGCTTTGGCCTGACTTTGATGCTTCCAACGAGGGGAACGTTCTAGTACAAGCTGTAAGGGTGTATAGGCTTAGCTATCTCAACCGTTTTGACGCTAATATTTGGTGTTTGAACCGCACGCGGAAAAACCCGTCCAATTTCACCCGATAGCAAAAACAACCCCTATTCCTCTATTTGCATACAGTTTTATTGATCTTTTCGTTAGTTCGGCATACTACCAGTCTCAAACCTCCGATTTATGTCATAAATTCGATATCATTTTTGAGCGTGTCTGCTGCCTTTAAAGCGATAATGATTACGATAGTGTACTGAACCCGATTATTGGAAAAACCTACGACTTTCTTGAAGAGCCAACGTCTTCTGAAGAAAACCTCTAGAAGCTAAATTCCATAGCCGCTGCAGCTTCAGCTCGGCACGGTTGATGACGAATTAACAAAAGGTCCAGACAGTAACATGAACCATAATGGTCGCAATGTATCTGACGTTCGAAACTGCCTGCTCAACGGTGAAATTTTGACTGTCACTGTTTGTTCTCGAAGCCAACCTTTTTGTTCACATCGGGTACCCACGGCAGAAAGTCTTGTGTACGTAGTTCATATTTTAAAAGCGAAGAATGGATGCTTGACACATGGACGCACTTGTCCACCATTCTTGCGAAGACGCTTCATGCTATTCTAGAAGCGCAAATGGTTGTCATGAAGAATGGCGCCACAACCGCAGAGGTACTGTTGCGGCACATCCCTCGTTTGAAGTAAGTGTACCTTCCTCGCTACATTCACTGAACTCACCAGTATTATTTATGTAACTAAATCACAGGAACGGTGGTGTTTGTGGTCACGGCAACAACTAACAGGTAGGTTTTAGTGACTCGTATTTACGCAACCGTGTAAGACCCGTGTCGTTCTTGTAACAGTGCTGATCTATCTAGTTGTCAGTGATCTTAACTACCGCAAAATGATGTGGAAAAACATCGTTTCGTTGATTTTTTCTAGCTTTCTGAGACACTGTTACAGGGATCAACGGCGTTTTTGCTATGCAACACGATCTATGGTAGTGGGTCTAGGCAAGGCTTTTTGGAGGCTTGTTGAACGAATCCACAGCTCACGGCGGCGTGGATCCCCGCTGTAAGGCGCCCCCAGTAATGAGGGGGCAGCCACGAATTCGGAGCTGTGAATTCGACGAACGAGCCCTTTTTGAAGGTTCCATGGGACGCTGAATATCGTATCCGACCTTTTGTGTTCAAGCGAATATCTGAGCTAGGCTGCTATCATTCACGAAGTTTGGGGACCTGAGATCGGAGCCCTATAAAATGATGACACGAAATTCGCGTGGCAGGAATCTAAACACTTTTTGAGAACCCGTTTTTTCAAAAAATACGTAGCTTTTTCCCTGAGATTCAATGATTTAAAGCATGAGACGCTGAAAATTTCACACGACCTCTTGTGTTCAAGCGAATATCTAAGCCAGGGCTATGCTCAAGCTGTGACGATCACGGAAGGGGCCGCAGTTACGAGCGCCAGGAATTGGGGGGGGGGAGGGGCGCAGCCAGCCACCGTGCAGATGCTTGTCATTCCACGGTACAAAAGCCTGTAAAACATATATAACCAAATTATATCAAAAGAACACATTGAAAGCTAGCTTAAAACAACAATAATACCAAGTTATTCACAAAATAATATAACTTAAATGAAACTTTTATTCGTCCGAAGATCACACTCACGAGAAACCTGAGAGTTCGCACACATTTTTCAGACGGTCTCTGAGAGAATCTTTGGCGCTAGCACCGTGATGCTCCCGTGATCCGCGATAGTACCGTGTACGTCTCCCCCATGTCCCGCGTCCGTCCCGCGATAGTTACCCAAACGACCCATCCGTTGACATTCTCGTGCTCGTACCGTGATGGTACCGCGATCCTTACCAAGTTTACCCCGCTAGTACCGTGGTGCTCTCACGATCTGCGATGGTACCGTGATCGTTTCTCCACGGCCCCGCCCTCTTGTGATGTGCAGATTTATAAAGTAGCGCGAAATACGGCAAAGACAATACCTTGAAGCTTGACAATAGACAATACCTCGCGTTGATCTCATGGGCAACACCAGTTCTTGTGAAACGCCGAGAGGGCATAGATGATAGGATAGGGATGGAGGCCGGCAGAATCCCGCGATCGTTCGGCGATAGTTCCGGGCTTGGATCTTACCTAGCTGTGATGTAACACCTCGAATACATCAATGTATAGACGCGATACGCCCTCAAGTTGAAACTGGCAAAATCTCGCGATCGTTCCCCGATAGCCCTATGCTAATATTCTCTCGGTTCCTACCAAAAACCGAGGGGATTCAATCCGTGAACGATCGCGGAGAATTCTCTCAGAGGTGGGAGGGAGCCGCACCTCTCCTAGACTAGTCACAGCGTCATGTCTTACCCTGATCTAAGCTTGGCTGAGATCATTCACGTAGTTCGGGGGCCTTAAATTGGAACGCTATAAAATGCTGGCGCGTGGCAGGAATCTGACCGCCTTCTGAGGATTTTTTTTTCTGAACATATGTAGGTTTTTCTCTGAGATTGAGTAATTTCGTGATACTTTTCTTCCTGATTCCACTTCTTCGCTTGTTTAACGCCGCGACAACGCCATCGAGACATTTTTTTTGCACGTGCAGCCTGTCTTCCAGAATGTCTCGGCGGAGACAGGTGGGAGTGACCACGGGCAGCGGCGAGGCTTGTTTGGGGCAGATCATAACAGAATTTTTCCACTTTGCCGAGGAGTTTTTTCATTTTCTAATTCAACTATTTCATATCGACTCCAATAAGCAAATATGGTTTGAAAGGAGAAAAAGTAGTCGCTGATTGTCTGAAAGTTGACTTCTGATCAGCTTGAAGGACATGTGGTGCCGCTTGGACCGCTTTCTGGGGGGGGGGCAACGAAAAATAAAATTTCGGAAAACGGCAACAGCAAACCTTATCTCGAAACTTTCCAGCCTAGCTATTTCCGCCTTATAAGTATGTAGTTTGATAGCATCATGCTATATACCATAAAGACGCAAATACAGTTGACCGCAATGTTAAAAGGACATGGTGCGGTTGCGGACTCGCATTAAAACTACGGTAGAATCTGGAAACTTGCCAAATTTCGTCATCGATCGGCGCCAACCGTCGTCTCTCGGCTCACTAGAATATCAGCTGTGGCGCCGATCGATGACGAAATCTGGTGCCAGATTCTACCGTAGTTTTAGTGCGAGTCCGCAACCGCACCATGTCCTTTTAACATTGCGGTCAACTGTACCTAGAACTAAAGACGCATGTATCATTACTCAAAGACGCATGTAAGAAACGGTGAACACGCAAGCGCCTTACATTAAAGGCGCATGAATCATTTCTCAAAGACGCATGTAACAAACGCTGAACACGCAGACGCCTTACTTCATGTTTGCGTGCCCAATACGCTAAAGACACACTTAACCTTCCTGTAGGAAGATTGTTCCATACCTCGAGCTCGCAGATACCTTACTGCAGAGAAACGTTGTTACTGCAATACAGGCCATAATTTAGGCGTTTTTTGGCATAAAAAAACGCTAAAAAGCATTTTTTCGCTCTTTTTTCCATAACTCTGTTCAAAAGGGTCCATTTGGGAATCTAACAAGGTATTGGGAATCAGCATCGTGTGCTCTTTTTTCTGGAATAACACATGGCTCCCTCTTCAACAAGATATGTATGCAAAATTAGACAAGAAACAATCAACCCGAATCGCGATTTCGCAATTAAGGCATTTATGAGCGAATGTGTCCATGCTGTTACGCCTAAATGCTTTGTACAAAGTATGCCAAATAGCATGCTAAAAAAGAGATCTCTCGATCCTGATTCCAAATATTTTTTCGGATTCTCAAATTGACCATCATGAACAGACTTAAGACAAAAGGGCGCAAAAAAACGCTTTTTTGCGTTTTTACGCAAAAATTATGGCCTGTACTGTACTGTCTTTCTCGAAGCCGAAGTCCGCAACTGCGGGCAACGGCGGTTGCACTACGCAGCAAGATGATAATCGTGCTTGGAGGAAAATGAACCGTGCCAGGACCAATTGGTCTTAGAACGATCGTCCTGTTCCGTAATGAGACAGCCGTTATCCGCAAATGCGGACCGAAATTAGGCTTCGAGAACGACAGTATACGTTCCATCCGATGACTAAAATCACCGGATCGAATTCTCGGATAGACCCGAATTCGCAAAACCGTCTCGTCGATTAAAGAAGACTCAGGCTAAGAAAAAATTTCCGGCTAAGAGACTCTATGCTTAACCAGACTTCTCCACCGGATAGTATTCTGTGCATCCGATCGGATAAGTGAACTTAAAAACGGATGAAACTTTTTGCAATCGTAAC
Organism: Aplectana chamaeleonis; assembly: GCA_029168955.1. Classification (NCBI taxonomy): domain Eukaryota; kingdom Metazoa; phylum Nematoda; class Chromadorea; order Rhabditida; family Cosmocercidae; genus Aplectana; species Aplectana chamaeleonis. Next base: position 1,013,791 of record JAPDOI010000163.1, on the reverse strand, counting down.
GAGGTTATTATTCCGAGCTTTGTATCGAATTTCACTCCACCACTACGTTTACTCTCCATATAAAATTTGGTATGGATGAAAATCAAATCAACGGGCACAACAAATGCGGTGGTTGCGTCGGAAATCGTCCGCGTTGTGATTTTCACACACGGCGAACCTTGCACCAGCAGGAGGTCTCGTTACCCTTTCAAAATCAGCAGAGTTAAAGGCAGCATACACGCTTGTAAACGTGATTGAGATAACTACGGAAATAGAGTGGTATGGCCCAGATTACAACGCCTATGCATTTTTAAGTGTCAAAAACCAATCACAATGCCGCTACAGCAGTAGGAAATTGGCCCCGCCCTGTATTTTCACGCCCCCTGTATCTGCCCTTTTTCTGCAACGCAAGGTTGCTAGGTCATATTCACCGTTGGTACTGTTGGTAGGTTGCCTAACAAGTAAACCACACACGTCACTGACGGCGAAGATGGCCCAACAACCCTGCGTTGGAGGAAAAGGGCAAATACAGGGGGCGTGAAAATACAGGGCGGGGCCAACTTCTAACTCATGTAGCGGCATTGTGGGTCGTTTTGACACTTAAAAATGCGTAGGCATTATGTTGTAAGCCATACGGTTCGATTCACATTGTTATCCCAACCACGTTTACGAGCGTGTATGCTGCCTTTAAAGACAGTGTCCACAACAAAATTCGTCTTTTTTTCCGGCGCAAATCGAAAATGCGGTGGTTCATTGCAACCATAGCGCCGAAAAATCAAACAGAAACAGGCCCAGAAGAGCTCTTATAAGGTCATAATTTCGGTCGCGCAAGGCCTTCCGTGAGCGAAGAAGTCTGCACGAGCGAAATTATGGCCTCATAGTGCTCTTCTAGACCCTTTGCTATACGTTTTTAACGCGAATGCTGCAGTGAGCTACCGAATGTTTTAATTTTCGACGAAATTAGGGAGACGAAATTCACCGTGGACACGTAACTGTGCGTAACTGAATTTTGTATTTTCGTGATGCGCGAATCGTAATTTAGCGAAAATGCGAATTTTACAGTGGACCTATACTTTTGCTCTGCGTTGTATACCAGAGAGAATCAGGTTTCCTATGTAAGTTCAAACCGAATTCCAGAGCGTGAAATTGCGGATCGCACGAATTTCCATGTAATATGTGGATTTTGAGTTTTAGCGTTGACGCCGAGAAAGCGTTAATATACACGCGGACGAGTATACTCGTCGTGTACACCTCCGCGGTTTCCTTATTTTTCACGAACACCGCGAATACTGAAAGTCATGTCTGGGATCAATGTCCCGACTTCAGTAAGCACAAGACAGCTGTCGCACGCTACCGCCTTATTTTGACGCTGCGCGCTTACAAAGCGGACCGGCGTGGATGCTTGAGAGGCGCGCCCCAGTGCTTCATATTTCGCCAAGCCGCTCGCCGGTGAAAGTGCACACCACGCCCAAGGCCCCTGTCATAGTTGTCCGATCGGCTGTAGCCAACCAGAAAACAGACCGACCGACATACAGGCCATAAAACGGCCAATGTCTCACCGTCGACTGCGTACCACGCGCTGCGCGACCGCACGCGCGTGGTACGCAGTCGACGGTGAGACATTGGCCGTTTTATGGCCTGTACACACACATACTCACATCTACACACATATAGTGGAGTCCACCAAGAGTGTCTCATTTACTTATCAATGAGAAGCGGTCGCTTGGAGATCAATGAACATGAAACTCATTGCAGCACAACCGCTCTCGCGCAATCGATATCGAGCGCGCTGGTATGGCATTCATGCACATTGATCCCCAGCCGATCGCTTCTTATTGATAAGTAAATGAGACACCCTTGGTGGACTCCACTATACATATAGCCTAGCTTGCTTGGATGAGTCCGAGCGGAGTAAGCAGCGGAGCGGTCGGTCATGGCAGAATGTATTAGTGATAAGGAGATTTTGACATGAGAAACCCTATATATAAGACTTATCTCGACCGCCTCAAAATGAGGAATCTAGGCTATATACATAGGTGCACATACATACACACATGCTCATACATACATACACATATAAACATATACACACATGTATACTATTGCATACCCACATATATACACACGTACACTCATACACGAAAGAGAGAGAGAGAGAGTAAAGCAAATATAGTTAGCAGAATCACGAACAAAATAAAAACAAAATGAAATTCTGAGAAAGTTTTCTTATCAGCGAAACACATGAGCTTATCGGGGAAAGGTGAAATGTAGTGGTTATCAACGAGAAATCGATCAGTTGTGAAAGACACACTCGTCATAAACGATTTGAGTAGCTTTCTTGCGTCTAGACGGTTTGTTAGGCCTCTTTCAGAGTTCGATCGCTCTGCGACGCGACCGAATGAAAACACTGTGTATCGATCTGGTCGCGTCGCGCGATCTGGTCGCCGGCCTTTCAGACAAGATCGCGGGAAAAGTCGCCCAATCGCGCGATTGGGCGACTGAGATGGCCAGATCGCGTCGCCATGCAGTGCACGGCGACGCGACCGATCGCGGCGACCGCTTCATATTTCCTAGTTCAAATTCTTCTTTTTTCACGTTGATTCAGGCAAAATAAGTATAAGCAGGCAAAACAATCATAATACAAAACAATTATTATCATAAAAGGATTATTATCATTAAAAAATCTACGATGAACTTGAGGGTGACAATAAAACTAGGATCCAAACCACAATTGACAATGTAGTTCAATGGGCTAAACGAAACCTTCTTCCTCTTTCCACCCAAAAAGGTCAAGTACTACACCTGTGTAGAACTTATCCGAAAGGAGAGTACAATATCGATGGTTCAATACCCCAGCATGTTAACCTAGTTAAAGATTTATGGTTTCTTGTCGATTCGAAATTGAATTTTGATAAGCATTTGGATAGTATTGTTGCGAAAGCTGAAGAGAAACTTTTCCTTCTGTTCATATCGCTGAAAACTGAAAGTCCATTGCTTCTGGTTACAGCCTATAAAATTTACGTTCGATCTGTTTATGAATATGGTACCTATATCTACCTTCCTCGTTAAAAAACCTGCGTTGCCAAACTAGAAAGAGTGCATAACAACTTCACAAGAAGATCTTCATAAGGTCTCTTGGCTTCACGTATAGGAGTATTTCCCGTGGCATAGTGAGGAATCGTATGCTTAATTTGGATACTTTACATTACAGACGCAAGAAAAATGATTTAATTTTGGTATATAATATTATAACTGGAAGACTGGATCTCGAAGCTCATTCATTTTTCGAACTGGTTGAAACAAATACTAGGGGAGAAAGGTTCAAGCTTAAATTCCGTCAGCCGCGCACCTCTTTGTGGCGCAGCTTCTTCACCTTCAGAGCCGGCATGGAATACTTGAAGATGAGTCATACTGTTCAGATACCGATCAACTTCACTAAATTCAAAACGCTTGTCAGAAATTATGTACCTTCATTGTGAAGAAAGGATCTATCAATCGTTTTACGCTTTTTCGCTTCGAAACGTCATTTTTCAGGTTCCTCGATGTTTTCGTTGTTTTTCTGCCTTTTCTATGTTTCTACACTTCTGCAAGGGCGTGTAATAAAGCTAAAGTTAAGTGGCAAAGCACAATGCACCTTTTTATCATAAATGACTAACCAATTGCGCGACACCGCGAACATAAAACAGGCGTCGATTAGAATGTGTACGTAAAAGTGCGTGCTCGCCAACTTCCGCGATTGGGCATTCACACTTCCAAAATCTGCGATTTCCACGGCGACGCGACGGTCGCGTCGCCGTGCCCACGATCGCGTCGCAGAGCGATCGAACTCTGAAAGAGGCCTTACTTGCGTCTTTGTGGTCTCTTCCGAAAGACGCACTTGCCATACACGCCCCCTCTTATGTTACTTGCGTCTTTCAAACGTGCAAGTGACAAGAAATGACGTTTTCGACCCTGTAAAGACGCTTGTAACAAGGAATCGGGATGATTAGACGCAGCAAGGTAGGCTGGAAAGTTCTGAGATGACGGCCAGAAAACTGCAGTCTGCAAACGGGAATTACCACACACCCCTGCTGTACACTATTTCGAAGGGCGGCTACAATACTCGCGCTAATTTTTGTAAAAACGTGGAGCATCTGGCAAACTTGGCAAAAAAGCGTCAGATGCATGCAACTTTTTGAATGAAGACTTTTTTGAATTCTGAAAACGCCACCATAATCACAGATTAAATTGCTACCCAATTATATTATTTTTAGGCCGAAGTTCTCTAAAATCGATTTGCTTTTTAAGGAAATAGTTTTTGCAATCGTTTTTCAGAAACATGGCGCGCGGCAAAACTTTGAGCAGTATTTGTACAAGTAATGGAAGAGCAATCTGTATGCTTTCTTAATAAATTAGGTGCAGGTGCGAGAATCTCAAGGTCTGTGCTGGTGGAAGTTTCGAAATCCTTCATTAAACACGCTTTAGAACTACCTGAAAAGTCGGTGTTTTGTTACGAAAACCCTGGACTCTTGAAGGCAGTGTTCACGGTAATCCTCGATTTTGAGATTAATCGCTAAGTCGATTAGTTGGACCCCAGGTAGAACTGAAATGGCGAAGAACTCAAGAAAAACGCACCAGAAGGGCACAAAATTTTTTTCTCTCACCCCGCCTCTTTACTCTCACTGGAACTCTTCGTTGTGACAATGAAACTTTTTGTGGACTCAACGTTTGCTATTCTCTGCGCTCTGTTGCCCCATTTTTTCCTTCGGACGTAAACTAATACTGTTTTGCCTGAAATATTCTTCCATTTTCGATTAGCCCCATTTTTCACCGGTGACAGCCTCCGTGAACATGTTCATCCAACCGGACAACTAGTCCATGTTATAGAGTAATATCACTGAAATACGACGTATTAGTGCGTTTTTCGCCGTTTCTTCGTAGTTTTGGTAACAAACACTTGGTGGAAAACACAACACATCGTTTTGCGTGGAAAACTCGGGAACGAAAATCATCGTGAACGCTGCCTATAATAGAAGGATTCCGAGAATTCCAACAACACAAACCTTGAGATTCTCTCTCCTGCACCTAATTTATGAAGAAGGAATACAGATTGCTCTTCCATTACTTGTGCAAATACTGCTTAAAGTTTCGCCGCGTTCCGCCGCGCGCAACGTTTTTAAAAAAGATTGCAATAATTATTTCCTTGGAAATCAAAGCGATTTTAGGGAACTTCGGCACACAAGTCACAAAATTAGGTAGCAATTTGATCTGTGAATATGATAGCGTTTTCAGAACTCAAAAAGTCTTTGTTCAAAAAAGTTATATGCATCGGAAGCTTTTTTGCCAAGTTTGCCAGATGATCCCCATTTTTACAAAACTTAGCGCAGGTATTGTACTTATAACGAGTATTTTTAGAGGTTGCTTTTTTTAAATTCCAGAAGCGAGACTTCGAAATCGTGGAGTGTCTCGTAGTGACTTCATTTCGAATAAGTATTAGTTATTGACTGAAATCATTGGTTATTGAACGAGAACTACGGGCAATGGGCAGCAGCAAAGCGTGAGAATAAGACAACCCCAATTTTCTCATCTCTTCCGTTTCCGGCGTTTTTCGGCCATTTTTTTCCGTTTTCGTTTCCGAAAATCTTGAAAAAGAGTTCCGCACAGCCCTGTTTCTGGGGGGACAGACTGCACACCAGTGATGTGCGGCAAAGAAAAATTAAAATTTCGGCGAGTACGTATCGAGATCGCCGTTTCGAATTTACAGAAGCAAGACTTCGGAATCGCTGAATGCTTCGTAGTGACTTTGTTTCGAATAAGTGTTCGTTTATTGACTGGAATCATTAGTTACTGACGACGAAGCATGAGAATGACACAGACCAGAACTTTTTCGGTCTCTTCCGTTTCCGGCGTTTTTTGGCCATTCCTCTTGAGTTTTCGTTTCCGAAAACATTGAAAAAATTTCTGCACAGCCCTGGTCTTCATTCATGTAATATAAAGGAAATCCAGGAAAAAACACTTCAAAAAGTCTGAGAAAAGAAAAAAAACTGAACGGAAATGCGAAGGACGATAAATGATGTCGGAAAATGAGAAAATTAGAGAATAGTGAAGTTTATAATAAAATTAAAGAAAATTAGGTTATCAGAAAGTTCTTCCGAGAAAATTCTGCTAATACAAACCACGTTCTACCCAGAAAACCCGTGTGGTATTAAGAAAGCCGGATCCGCTACCTCTTCCTTGGACTCCGTTACCCCTTCGGTGCTTGCCGGCCGAGCCTTTGCTCTATCGATCAATCGGTGATGGTTGGAGAAAGCTGGCAATAAAGCCATTGATGGTAGAACCGGCGTATTTCGGCTACCGCTATCCGGCCATCGCTTCAGGACCCAAAGCCTGATTTCCCTCTACATCGGAACCGCTTCGCAGCTTCACCCAGTTCAATTGCGAGCGTTTCCGGTACGATTTCGCTCTGGAGCGTACTATGTCATCCATGTAGAGGTTAGATCACGTCAGAACTTTTCAGCGCAGCGATTTATTCGAACTTTCAAGCCAGTGACCTCGATCTCTAGGCGTGATAGCTTAGAAAGGGGCACTCAAACTGAAAATCTTACGTTGTGTTCATTATTGACTTCATAGATCTGACTATCCTGATTTTGCTAGGGAAGGAAAACCCCGGATTGGTGAGAACTTTGCGGTGTGTGAAAAACCACGGTGTGTACATAGATATCGTTCGTTTCAGAAGTTTATGCAATGAACTACTTCGCTAATTTTTCTTGGGTGGAGCCATAAATGGCATCCTCACAAACGAGAATTCCCGAGATTTCTATTTAGGCGGAGAAACTTCCCAAGGGAATTTTTTTCATTGCCTGCTCCACTCATAAGGCGCACAAAATCAACTAGAAGTATTCAAACTACGGAGCGTCGCTGTGAATCACACTGTTTAGCTGTGATTCATGTGACCTAAACGGTGTGATTCACATGAATTTGCGAATTTATACTTCTGCCTCTACTGCCTGATTCCGCTCATTCGCTAGAAAAAACCCTGGGCTCCGAATTTTGGAAAATCAAGCATTCGCGGGAAAGCAAGAAAATTCTTGATTCGAAAAAGAATATTTCATTCTCAAATATCGAAACGTCGTATTCAAGTAAATAGGAGGGCGCTGTAGTGTTGACTGCAGTTAGAAAAACTTGAAGTAAATGAGGCCTCTCCAAGGAATATTGGAATGGCAAAGCTCTTCATCAAAAAACTTTTGCAGCCCAGTTCAGAATGCTGTTCATGTTCTCCGAAGAACTTGTTCGATAACCTCCTGCTTCAGGGGTGATGGAGTGGCTAGAAAGGCTAATCGATGTAACGAAAGGTGGTGAGTGAAACAGCAAATCTAAAGGGCGGAGGGAAATCGGGCTTTGCGTCCCGAAGCGATTGCCGGATGACGGTAGCCGAAATACGCCGAAGTCCCACCATCAATGGCTTTAGGCCTCTTTCAGAGTTCGATCGCTCTGCGACGCGATCGTGGGCACGGCGACGCGACCGTCGCGTCGCCGTGGAAATCGCAGATTTTGGAAGTGTGAATGCCCAATCGCGGAAGTTGGCGACCACGCACTTTTACGTACACATTCTAATCGACGCCTGTTTCATGTTCGCGCTCCGACACTGGCAGCGGACTCTTACAGGAGTCCGCTGGGAGTCCTAGTCTCCCCTGCAACAGGAGTCCTGGTTTTCTCCCGTAGGAATCCTGTGATACTCCTGTAGGAGACCGGAACTTGTACGGTAGATTGGAGGGAATTTCAAAAAACGTTTGCTGGAATCAAGCCAAAACCGCTTCGTTTTCGTATTTTTTTTTCAAATTGAGGCATGATTTTCACACTTCTTCGTTGACAACTTTGTCAACGTCAAAAATTAGTGTAGGGCATTCCGCACAATTACATTCCTCCCTCACTAATCATCAAGGAGGAAATTCGGCTCCTAAGCACCCTAATCAATCAATGAGAGGGGCGCCTCGGTGAGCCTGCATGGTCGAATCAGCTCTCCACCCCATGCACACGCGTATCGTACACCGCGCGGGTTCGATCAATGGTTCAACGTGCGCGTTCCAGGACAACTACCGGAGCTGTTTTGTCCTGTAGGAGACCCAGTGGAAGCGATGCGGCAGCGTGTCCTGTAGGAGACCGCTTCACTTTAGTTCGGTCTCCTACAGGACAAAACACCTCCTGTGGGAGACCGCGATCGTCGTTTTCTCCTGTAGGAGTCCGCCATAGAAGGGGCAGAAAAACAACGAAAACATCGAGGAACTTGAAAAATGACAAGTTTCGAAAGGAAAAAGCGTAAAACGATTGATAGATCCTTTCTTGACAATGAAGGTAATTTTTGACAAGTGTTTTGAATTTAGTGAAGTTGATCGGTATCTGAACAGTATGACTCATCTTCAAGTATTTCATGCCGGCTCCGAAGGTGAAGAAGCTGCGCCACAAAGAGGCGCGCGGCTGACGGAATTTAAGCTTGAACCTTTCTCCCCTAGTATTTGATTCAACCAGTTTGAAAAATGAATGCGCTTTGAGACCCAGTCTTCCAGTTATAATATTATATATCGAAATTAAATCATTTCTCTTGCGTCTGTAATGTAAAGTATCCGAATTAAGCATACATACGATTCCTCACTATGCCACGGCGAATACTCCTATACGTGAAGCCAAGAGAACTTATGAAGACTTCCCTTGTGAAGTTGTTTTGCACGCTTGTCAGTTTGGCAACGCAGGTTTTTTAATGAGGAAAGTAGATACAGGTACCATATTCAAGAACAGATCAAACGTAAATTTCATAGGCTGTAACCAAAAGCAATGGACCTTTAGTTTTCAGCGATATGAACAGTAGGAAAAGTTTCTGTTCAGCTTTCGCAACAATACTATCCAAATGCTTATCAAAATTCAATTTCGAATCGACAAGAAACTCTAAATCTTTAACTAGGTTAACATGCTGGAGTATTGAACCATCGATATTGTATCCGCCTTCCGGATTAGTAGTTCTACCCAGGTGTAGTACTTGACTTTTCTGAGTGGAAAGAGGGAGAAGGTTTCGTTTAGACCATTGAACTACATTGTCAATTGTGGTTTGGATCCTAGTTTTATTGTCACCCTCAAGTGTATCGTAGATTTTTTTGATGATAATAATCATTTTATGATAATAATTGCTTTGCATTATGATTGTTTTGCCTACTTATACTGATTTTGCCTGAATCAATGTGAAAAAAAGAGGAATTTGAACGTGGACATATGAAGCGGTCGCCGCGATCGGTCGCGTCGCCGTGCACTGCATGGCGACGCGATCTGGCCATCTCAGTCGCCCAATCGCGCGATTGGGCGACTTTTCCCGCGATCTTGTCTGAAAGGCCGGCGACCAGATCGCGCGACGCGACCAGATCGATACACAGTGTTTTCATTCGGTCGCGTCGCAGAGCGATCGAACTCTGAAAGAGGCCTTACGCTAGCAAAACCAGCCTGCTTTGTCGAACCGCATGTGTGTCGCGGATGAAGGCGGGTCCTGCCGCGATTCGTGCTCCTGCTAACTACGGTACACGCGAGATTGAAAGCCTTGTGAGACTATCAGTTGAGTATTTTCTCTTTTTTACAATTTTCTTCTTCTGTGTACCCTTGCTTCTGCTTCTCTTTTGTTGCAAAAGCTTTCGCAATGTTGGTTTTCGATGTTTTTCGTTTCAGGGATGGCCAGACAGCCCGACGATCGCACGGAAATCCGTAGTGGTAATTTTTGACTGGCCCGGATTGCTAAGCAAGGGAGATGTTTTTCCCATTACACTTGTGGCTAGTCTTCTTATTTCTTGTTTTATAACAAACGAAGCTTCTTCCTTTTGCTTCCTACTTGTACTGAAATCACTTCAGGCTGGTCGTAGTTCACCTATCTCGTTTGTAAACTTTTTTTCAGGAAGAGGCCCCGCCTTCGTTTTGAAAACTTTCACAGAGCGTAAGTACTACGTGAGTTAGTACTTTAATGCCTTTTTCTTTGGAGTGAAACTTCTTGTTCTTGTTTTGTTTTGAAGTTATTTTAGAATGACTTGAGCCCGCCTGCTTGATTTCTGAATTTTTTTCAGGAAGTTTTCGCTCAGGACCTCTGCGAATTTGATACAACGTGGGTAAAGTTTTTTAATCTCGTTTCTGTGCTGAACGAAAATGCTCTTCGTTTTCAGTTGCTTTGAAATTTGTTTTAGAATGACTTTTGGTCACTTGTTTTCTTGCCGCACCTGTTTTTATTCAGGAGTAGTTGACGTATGCGACCACGTCGGGCTGGATTCGACAGAAAGGAGTGCTGTACCTGATCCCTTTGTCTACCTCTCATATCTCCTGTGGATTCCGAGCTGGCATTATCGAACTTTTCGGCTTTGGCCCGGTGTTCCCCCTGATACTGATTTGGATTAGCAGTGGGAGAGTTCTGCACTCCCCGACCCAACCTACATATTTTGCTGTTCCTCGTATGCTATTCTGGTATTTTCTCGGACTTGAGATATATGAAGCTCTGCTTTGAGGAATCAGAGCTCCACACCTTGGATTAGTGAAGGCGCATTCTGCTAACCACAGCAACCCGATTCGCGATACTTGTGAACTCATTTTAGCACTTCTGATGAGCTTTTTCGCAGAATTTCAAGTTTCAGGAGCTGCAGCAATGGACTCAGGAAGCGAGGATAACCTTTTTTTTTGGAAAAGATTCATTTACAAAATGCTCTTCTGGGCTGCTCCTGCATTCGAGCGGGCATGTATGGTCAAACAACATCGAGTGCTATCACCCGTTCGGAACGCCTCTAGGATAGTGATTATGAATAACACTGCCTGCTGAAATGCTAACTTTCACTCCACCTTTACAGAACGATATCCCTTCGAAAGACGAGGCTGCAGACTGCGCCTATGATGGTCAAGGGGTACTGTGCTGAAATAGGGAAGGTGGTCGTGGCAGACAAACGAACCAGCCTAATAATCAACACTAAAGTGTTAAATTGAAAGCAGTGGGGTTAGTAGTTGTCAAAGCTTCATGCGAGTCGCTGTAAATATTTGCTTGTAAAAAAACTTTCATCCAGAAAATATTGAGCCCAGGAATGAAAGCTGAAGTCATGAGGAGGGGCTTGCTCTGGCTGCTCATGCAGGGCTTCTGCGCAATGCCTATCACAACCCACAGGAGTCGCTCATTCGCGGCAGTTGTGAGGGAGACAAGAAAACGCAGGGAACGGGTAGCTATCATTAATTTGATGAGTAACACGTCATCGAAACCCTAGGCACTGTTCCTCAGAAATTTATTTGAGATTAAGAGAAAGAACCGCAACTGTTTAAAGGGATTAAGTTGCGCCGAATGCTCAGGTATAGGTCACTGGGCAGAGAAAGTGGTGGTACATTTTTTTCGGAAATATGTTGAGGATGGAAAACCCGGAGCGGATGTTTGCGCTCGTTCCAATAGATGTCTCATGCACGTCCAAGACGTTCATCAATCGGAGGAGGTCTTCAAAAGTAGTTATTGAAGAGATGTTTCATCTACAGGCTGGCCTAACTGGCCCATGCGTGCAATGTTTCCACGGTCCACTTGAATACCAACCCCTGGGAGCTCTGTCGCTGAGCAGCAAAATTTAGTTCACGTTTCGAAAAATTGGTTCCCAACAAAATATGGAAGACGTGAGTCCGTTTGGAGGAGCGCTGGTTCGCGAGACGAAGAACGCACTTGATAAGCTTCATCATCGTAAGGAGGTCCACAAGTGAGTAAAACACGAAAACTATAAAGTACTTCATCTACGCAAGAAGACTATTAATATAAAGCCCTCTCGGCTTGTATAGAGCTGCAACAATGGGCGGCGACGAGATGTAAAGATGAGACAACCCACAGTTTTTTGGTCTCTTCCGTTTCCGTTTCCGGCGTTTTTTTTTTTGACCGTTTTCTTCCGTTTCCGTTTGCGGAAATCTTGAAAACATTTTCGCACAGCCCTTGTTAGAAGCTTCAAAGTTCACCCAAGGAAGAACGTTACAGTTCATTTTTTCAAACCATCCTCATTTTGAGGATTACCCTATCACACTCATTTGGAATCGTGATCGTGGCGGATTATAAGAGGTGAGATTTGGACGTGATAGACTGCTCCCCTTACTGCTTCCGGCTCAAGAGGAGCGAGAAAGACTACAGTTTTTCTCCCTAGTTTTATGCAGAGATTGCCACAATTTTCAGCTCTAGGGGTATAGCAGAGCAAGTCATGAAGATATCTCAACCATTCTGGCTAATTCGACCTGATTTTTGCTTATTAATTGATTAATTTCAATCCACTGTCCATTTTGAGCAACGAGCGAAAAGATCCCGTTTTCATCAGGCGAGCATTAACGATCAGAATCCTGCAAACATGGACGAATGAGTATTTCGAATGGATACTCTTGAGAAATCGACGATTTCTCATTTCTTTTCTTGGTCTGTAACGTGCAATCCTTTTGTGGATTCTTTTTTTGTAATGTTTATCCGTTTGTTTACCATTGATACAGATGCACGTTGATAGAATACCGGTTGGAGTCAGGGTTGTTGCCATACTTGTCGGCCAGTAAGTTGTTAAGTGCTCATTTGGAGAACTAATTTATTATATGGAATAAAGATTTGTGTGAAACTTATGCCGCTTCCGCCGTTAAAATTTGTTTTTTTTTTTGGGGGGGGGAAGCTGAAACGAACAACAATTTTCGATCGACAGTACTCGAAAATAGTCTAGTCGATGTAATGCACATACGGATTGGCTTACCAGAGAAGAAAGGGACCGTCCCGAAGGAGAGAGCTCACAGCCCTCGGCCGTTCTGAAAAGCGTAAGGTCACCCGTAGGGTATATACCTAATTACTGGTTTGTGCGGCATGCAACGCGAATCTGGTTTCCCGCGGCAGAATCAGATTTTTCGATCACGGTATTTGGTCCTTAGTGCCTGGTATTTCAACTGAAATCAGCCGTATTGTTCAAAGAAAAAGCTAGGAAAGTATACATCGCATTCTTTTAAGGTACGAAATTTCAATTATTGCAATTAGGTAGATTGTGGAGGAAAAATTTACTTTGGAATTCAAGAACTGGAAACCTCTTTTGCCTAAACTCTGTCTAGGGAATTTACATACTAGGAGCGCAAAACGCGTATATGAGGTCCGTTTTCAGTTTTTTTTAAGATTACGGTAAGCTACACTAGATAAATGACGTTTTTACTGAGTAACCTATCGTAATCTTCCGAAGAAAAAACCCGACTTTATATGTGTGTTTAGTGTGTTTAGCGCCACTAAAAAGTTCATGGACAGTGTTTCGGCTGAAAATATTTTGATTTCTGAAATCCAAAAATGGTGATTTTTGCCCGTTTCTGAGGTTCTCAGGTTCATTGAGTGAAATTGTTAAACTTGAAATTGCTTCCTCTTGTTTGCCCCAAACACCTCAATACACCGTTTTCGCAGCTGCAGCTCATGTTCGAGGCAGTCCTCAATTAATAAACGCCCTCAAAAGCATGTCAAAGTTAGCAAAAAAATTGGCATTTGTTCAACGGGATTGCGTTGCTTTAGGAGGGTCGCTGTATATCTCATTTGTTATGTTACACAGTTCGCAGAAATATCGAGAAGATGCGCTAAGAACAGTCTCCACTTGACTGATTAACGCCCTCAGCAGACTTTTGCTGTGTTTTGGAACTCAAGAAGAGAACCTGATTTTTGCTCCGTTTTAAACTCTGGAATTTATTTAACCCAAGTGCTGTCAATTGCTAGATACACTGCCCTTTTTCAGATGAACACAGACAGCTGCACCTGCCTTATGAAATAACCTTGAAGGCAGTGTTCACGATGAAAACCGTTTTTCTGCTTTTCCGTCTATCTTGAAAACGGCCCCATGCTGATTCCAATGGTGTCTCTGAAATCATACAAGACCTTCTGTGAACGCAGGTATGGTCCCTCAAAGATTGAGCTATGGAAACATGGTGGACGAGTTGCCCGAGGCTTGTAACTTCCGTCTTTTGCAGCCGATCTATGCGAGCTGACCTGAGTAACGAGAGAAGCTGAGAATGAAGGGAAGAACGGGGCTAATGATTGAAAATCATCGCTCATCTCACGATCTCGAGCATTCATTTGTTCACGTCGGTGGGCGTGTGATGCGCTTTTGGGGTTACAGAGTGTCCCTCCAATACCCAATCCTAGTGGAATTTCGAAAACGTTTTTCATCGTGAACACTGCCTTTAAAGGCAGTGGTAGCGATAAAATATGCTTGTCTTCTTTTGCTCTCTAAACCGTTTTCTGGGCTTAGAGTAGTAGGTCCTATGAGGAAAAATCGCGAAAAACCCGCTGTTCTGGGGCGATTTTCAAGCCTGAACTTTCTTGTCTTTTGATGGTGGACGAGCCCACTCCACATCATCGGCATCGATGATCTCTGATATCAAGAACATCAGCTGGCTTGAAATTGAATTTCAGTCAATGAACATTACTCATTTAGTCAAAAACATTGACTGAAGTGCTTGCTTTTATGTTTCAACTGTTTTTATTAGGTAAATTTGCATTTATTTCTTCCTCTGAATGTCGATGAATTTTCATTGCTCGGCATGAGACTGCTATCTTTTTGAGCGGCGCTGTGCACGTATGCACGAACTGACATCTTTGGGCCCTAGAAATTCTAATCCTAGCCCGTTTTTCACCGCGCTACCTTTACAGTTTTGCAGCTGTTTTAGATCTGAGCTGATTTTTTTAGTTTTTTCAAAAACGTTTTTCATCGTGACCACTGCCTTTAATAACGACTTAAAGTACGTTCAAAACAAAAAATAATAGTTTATGCTGATATTAAAAGAAAAGGCACATTAATGAAGCACCGGAAAAGTTGAGTGAAGTGTTAAAGTGAGCGTGGGAGGAAAGGTCATCAGTATCACAACCGCAACAAAAACAGAAAAGATTGTCGCCGAGCAGAACGACGCTATTGAGGTTCCTTATCCAAGCATTGGTCGATATGAGGCTTTGCGTACACGTATATCCAGATGATGAGCAGAGTGGCAAGTGAGATCGGAATGGCAACGATCCCTAGAACTTGTCTATTTATCTAGACACTAGCACAGGTAGGTTATAAGTATCTAATGGGAAATGCAGGAACCTGCGCTAACGATTCCCGTCTGCAGGGTCAAGACCGTGGCGGCAACAGTCCCTAAACATTTTCTGTTTGAATTGAAGGATTGCACAAAGACGCTTGTGTATTTCAAGCCTGTTCTCACCAGTGGCAGCCGCTCCGAGTCCAACTCCAAGCAAAGCGCTGTCTCCACACGCCGTCATCGCTGAAGCACATCCTGTCACCTTTTTTGCAGTGTTCAGCCGTTTGTAACGCTCCAACTCGGCCTTTAATCACAGGATGCTCTCTACGAAATACTTCGTCTGGGCGAAAATTCACTCACGTTAATATCTTCTTGAAGCTTCGCCAGAAGACGGCTTCTAGTTTCAGCAGAGCCAATTTTCGGGCATTTGTCGTAGATGTTCAACGCAGTGATGCCATGCTTGATGTGAGCTTCTAGCAGTCGCTTTTCAGGCATCATTCTTGAACCAATCGTGGACTGAACCAAGTACGGTTTTTGATTTGGCGAAAAAAGTCTGTTGTAACCAGTTTTGAGGTTTAAGTCTACTCCCAACACCAGAGGCTACCTTCATTTCGAGGCGAAATTTACTCTGTTTCTATGCAAGCGTGGAGAAAACAGCCCTGTTTTGAGGTTTGTCTGGGTGGAACATATTGTGTTCCCTCATTCCATTTCATTTCGAATTTTTTTCAGTCACAAAAATAAAATCGTTCAAATTCAAGAAAGACTGGAAACCTGACTGAAAAAAGAGGGGGAAAACATCTACTTGTAACCCCTGCCACTCTTAGTCGGACCAAAGGCACATGTGAGCTGAGGACGGTCCAAGTAGACTCTGTTTCATTCCAAGTGAACTCATGTTTTCGGTTATCACAGCGCGGAGCAGTGGCTTTTTCGTCGAAACCTCCTTATCACTAGTTATATTTCATCGAGGCCCACCGCTCCGCTGCTAGTGATAATCGAAATCAACAGGTCACTAGGGATGTACCAGAGCTTACTTGCAGTTAACTGTTAGCAAACAATCCCGAAATTGAAGATGATCGTGTAGAGTTCGCGCAATAACTTTAGTCTGATGAAAAGAGGGGGCTGCGACGGTAGATCACCCCGCGCGAATCGAAACCCCATTCTCCAGTGAGGCCGCCAACCCCGCAGCCGCCAGGTCCATGCGTCAGACTAAACCGAAAACGGAAACCATACATTTTTTTAGAAATAGGGAGGTTCTAATGAGCATGTGTGCATGTTAGGATTCCTCGAGATAAAGAGCACTCAACACATCGGCATATGTTTTTTTTTAAATTCTGTCGGAAAGAAAGCGTCCGACCGCGCGCTCCATTGCCTGCCAACTCACTGTTTTAACCCATTCACGAGCACGTGTCCCACCGGTGGGACAAGTTTTTCAAAATTCGATTTCTCTGCCGCAAGAAGGAACCTAAAAATCTAAATATGATCAAAACATTGACCTACCCAAGACTTGAATACGAACCTTGTGGTCCACCGGTAGCCCAAACGCAACAGCGGATTTGGACCTTTTCAGAAATACCGTTAGTTGAGGTGAAAGAAAAGCCTGAGCGGCCATTTCAGAGGCATCTGATAATTTCTTTTTGGTCTTATCGCTACTTTTCATGTTTAAATGCAGTGTTCACGAAAACAATCGTTTTTCTGCTTTTCCCCCTATCTTGAAGACGGTCACATGCTGATTCCAATGATGTTTTTGGAACCGTACAAGACCTTCTAGGAACGGAGTTATGATCCCTCAAAAATTGAGCTAGGGAAGCATGGTGGACGAGTATTCCGAGGCTTGTAACTTCCGTCTTTTGCAGCCGATGTATGCGAGCTGACCTGAGTAAAGAGAGGAGTTGAAAAGGAAGGGAAGAACGGGGCTATTGATCGGAAACCATCGCTCATCTCACAATCTTGAGCATTCATTTGTTCACGTCAGTGGGCGTAGAAAGTGCATCTGGGGTGTGACGAGCTGACGAATGTTGAACATTGGGGCCGTAGGGGACCGTTCCGAGCTCATTTTTCCTAGTTTTTTCAACGTTATGGTTGCGCAAGGCTCCGCAGCTGCCGATCTCCACTAAAAAATCAGACATGGTTTTTATCGTGGACACTGCCTTTAAAAGGAGAAATATATCGTTTGAAACTTGTTTTCTCTTCTCAAAACGTTGCAACTTAGTTGACCGTGTTGCGGTCAACTAAGTTGAATTGTTTTGAGAAGATTTAATAAGTTGCCCTTCTAAAACGACAGGGTGTTGGGAGCTCAAACTGTGATGGTGTCCCTTCAGCGTTACTAGCTACAACAAGAAGGAAAAAGAGAAAAAGCAATCACCCGTGGAATCCTATTCAAGCTGGCCTGTATGCCGTATACGGTGACGCAATATGTATAGCATGCAGTAATGGGTTAAAGCGGGGTTTTCGTTATGAATGAACCCGTATTGAAAAAAAATCTAGGGTGCCTCAAGTATGCCCACCAGTAATATAAGATCCTTTCAGTACGGGTCTTCCAGGAACGATGGGGAGAAATCTAAAATTTTCGGAGGTTCAGAAGAAATCAAGCTCAAGGCTGCGCAGTGTGGATATGCGGTCTCTTATTAGTCAACAAAACATGTTCTATGTTCGTGTTTTCGCCCACTGAAAATGACTGTAGTAAAGCTCATTCGAGTCACTACGACTCTTTTCTAAGGTCACTTCGCGGCCGTCACTTACTGAACGATAAAGGCTATGATATTGGTCAACTGTTTCCGGGACGGGACGGTTCGCACTGAGAACGCGATAGCCGGTGGAATCCACGTTATATTATCTCATAACTTAGCAATTATGAATGTCTGTCTCTGTCACTGCTTTATTTAGATCACTAGTTCAGAACCGACTTTCTATTTCTGTGGAACTGTTTTTCATCACATTGGGTACGAGTTCACAGTTTTAGTCAAAAACACGTGAAATTTTGATCCCTAATTTCGAGTGAATCCTACCGCACTTTGGAAGAACAAATTCAGAATGAGAGTTTCAGGCTTTTTCTAGCGGCACAAATTTGAGAGGAGACGCCACTGTGACTTCCTGTAACAAGGCTATCGCATAATAAAGTTGATTGCAGCTGCTTGTATTGTTAGTCTGAAGAAATTGCTCCAAAGAAAGAATAATTCTGAGGTCATTCGAAGAACTTTGATAACGATAACATTATTACGTCTATCAAGTCAAAAATATGTGGTTGCGAAAATATGACATTTTAAGAGGTAATTTTTTCGTTTTTTCAAAGAATTTTTCGCTTTTGAATCGGAAGGTTTTCTTTCTTTTTTTGTTTTTTTTTCTCTTTCAAAGTTTTTCGCACCTTGCTGGCCGCAATGGCAAAGCTTAAATGAAAAATGCCTACCCTGTCCATTCCACGACAGTAGGCAACTTTAGCTTCATGGGCGGCTTCGATGCAAATCAATTTGGCGTTGGCGTTCAGTATGCTGTTGGCTTCAGGAAGGGAGTTGCCATCGAAGGCGCTCACATATTCCTGAAATTACGAGGACTAACACTTATTGCAAGGCGCTTTGAAGCACGCGAAAGGCACATGCCCTGAAGTAATGAAGCAGTTTTCGACAGGTGACTGGTTTGCCGTTGATAATTTTCGGCTGCAGAGTGTGTGGATTTACCAGAGCAGGGATCATCTTCTTCAGTTCTTCACGGAAAATTGGTCGCAGATCTGGAATTCAACTAGAATTGTTGACTTCTGGAGGTTGTTCGCTAAGAAAATAATAGCACACCTTTCACATGACCTCGAAAGGACTGCCGCTCTGCTACTCGATATCCAGGATGAGGGAGGAGGAAGCATGAGATCTGTTCAAAACATTCCGACAACTGCTCTCTGACGCACCGGATCTCCTCTGGTTGGTCAGAGGTAACCTAAAATGCGTCACCAGTGAACATATTGGAATTGTAGAACGAAAAAACAAATGAGTGTTTTCGCATATGTACATTACTGACACACGCTACATACACCGACTATTCAAAGAGTTAACGTTACATACCGTGAGGACTTGTTTCAGAAATTTCTCCCCGCCTTCTGAACCGTATCCGTATTCCTCAGGATTTCGAAAGTCCCTCACACAGAACACGAGCGTCTAAAAAACCAAGGAATCTGGTTAATCCACATCTAACAAAGGGACGAGTACTCGGACGAAGTGACCATTCAAAGTGAGATAAACGTTTCTAAAGTCATTTCCTGACGTGGGATTCACATTTTGCCTGCATTTTAACAGAGCTATGTATAGGTGTTTTCTCCCAATTTCTTTGTTGAGTGTTTGCCCAGTATCAATCACATCTCAGGCGATTCTCGGCCCCGAGCCGCCTGACAGTTCGGTTTGTGTTCCCAATCTTGTGTTCCCAATCTCTAAACTTTCCTGTCTTTTAATGGTGGACACATCGGCATCGATGATCTCTAGTATCAAGAACATCAGCTGACTTGAAAATGAGTTTCAGTCGATGAACATTAACCTTCGGACTGACCTGCTCGAATACTTATGTACTCATCTAGTCGAAAACATTGACTGAAATGCTTGCTTTCATTCTTTTTATCTTTTCTTTCATTGTTCAACTGTTTTGATCAGGTACATTTGCAATTATTTCTTCCCCTGAATGTCGATGATTTTTGACTGTTCGGCATGAGACTGCGATCTTTTTGGGCTGCGCCAACGCGCATCCTTCATAGTTTTGCAGCTGTTTTCAATCTATGCTGATTTTCGTGGTTTTTTCGACAAAGTTTTTCATCGTGTCCACTGCCTTTAGAATCCGTCCGAATGAGATTGTCCGCCCATGAGGGCAGCGTGCGTGTCGAAAGGCCGTCACGAAGGGAGTTTTTCGACCTGTAAATCGATTACCATGATTCTACGGCGCATACTAAATAGTTACCCAGTCAGCTGTCTGTGATCCCAATCCTCGAGTCGGCTTCTGTTGCTGTCCGAGCCACTGCTGTTGCTTTCCGGGCCACTGCTGTTGCTGTTCGGGCTGCTCCCGCTCGCCCGAACAGCAACAGCAGTGGCCCGGAGATTGGGATAACGAACCGAACTGTTAGGCGGCTCCGAGCCTCATCGGTGCGGCTCGGGGCCGAGAATCGCCTGAGGTGGTTCTGAAAGCTCTGGCCATCATACCTTTATCCATCCTCGATGCCTTATAATCACTTTTAACTCGGTTCAGAAAACCGTATCGCATCTATGTACGAGGAAAAATTCGAATTCTACGTTAGAAAATGGTCCCAGAAACACATATTTCATTCTAAATGGCCACTTTATCAAAGTATCTTTCACTTGTCAGAATCCTAACGGTAACTCACATGAAATGGTTTGCCAAAACGTTGAGCCTCTGTCATCGCTAGCCTACCATACTCAACAAACAGTGACAGATGCTGCAACGAGTCTTCCTGAATGTTGTCGACTACATTGTAAATCTGAAGAAAAAGTTAACTCTGAAAAGTTCTTGCGGCACACAAAC
Source organism: Aplectana chamaeleonis (assembly GCA_029168955.1). NCBI lineage: Eukaryota > Metazoa > Nematoda > Chromadorea > Rhabditida > Cosmocercidae > Aplectana > Aplectana chamaeleonis. Next base: position 993,292 of record JAPDOI010000163.1, on the reverse strand, counting down.
TACATAAATATGTGCGTATTTCAGTATGCACCTGTACGCAGCTGACGATGGTTGACAGAGCGAATATAGTGAGACATTGTTGGTAGGTGGACGAGTTGTCGAATGTTCCCTGAGTGTCCATCTGAAATAGGTTGGTTAAGGGATTGTGAAGGTTGTTGGGATGACGTAGAGGAGAATGCAAGGCACTGGACCAGAAGCACGGCGTACATCTCTCCAGAAGCAGCTTCGATCATGATTGGCTCTCCCCACACCCAGATACCCACTGTATCCCGTTTAGCTCCTGCTCGCCAGTGGAATCCATGTACTTGACAGTCATCTGTCATCCATTCAAGCGGTGCGTCCCCCTGAAAATCACGATACTAAAGGATTCGGAAACTATCCCAACTAAAGAAGTCAAGAACTGATAGAAACTGAATTTTTAAAATTTTTTTTCGACTTTGGCATGGAACAAGGGGTGGACGATAGCGGTCAATTGAATTATCAAAGTCGAATAATTTTCAGTTCCAGGGCACACTGTTAAAAATGCAAATTCAAAAATAAGCTTATTGATATCGGCGAGGTTCAATGAATCTGAATTCAAATTCGGCTTCCGGACCCCTGATATGGCATATTTTCATTGTTCAATCATCGAAATACGACTATTCGATTTTCCTATGATTTTTGAGAGCTTTTGGGACGCCTTTTGCCGTGGTGCGCAGCGGTCCAACGGATCATTTAGAACATTTCAAGTTTTGGAAGGTTTGGTTTCCTATGATGCTCTGCCGATTCAGCCAATGAAAGCAATATGATAGATTTTTCTTTTTCCACCAAACGATCTTTAAAGTGGTTTGTCTTCTTTTCCCCTCTTATCCATTTTCTGGGTTTAGAGAAGCAGGACCTGGAAGAAAAATCGCAAAAAAAAGAACGCTGTTTTGGGCTAAAAGTGAAGCCAGAACTTTCCTGTCTTTTGATGGTCGAACGGCCGTCGAGGAGGCATTTTTCGACAAGCCTTTCCACAGCTGCAGACTGTTGACCGAGATTTTATTTAGTATGCGCCGTAGAATCATGCTAATCGATTTACAGATCTTAAAACTCCCTTCGCGACGGCCTCTCAACACGCACGTCGACCTCGTGGGCGGACAGTCTCTGTCGGGCAGACTTTGAAGACAGTGGACACGGGGAAAAACGTCGAAAAAAAAAACCAGAAAAATCAGCTTAGATCAAAAACAGCAGAAAAACTATGAAGGATGCGAGTTGGCTCCGCCCAAAATGATCGCAGTCTCATGCCAGGCAGTCAAAAATCATCGAAATTCAGAGGATCTAACAGATGAGCATTTTTGTTTTTATGCATGGATTGAAATATCCCTTCCAGCATATTGTCAGCATTTCTTGTTTTGAACACCTTTTCAATGGAAGTGCCGATGAATTCCCGAGGGAGAGATTCTTCAAAATTGATGTGGTTGCTGAATTCGTTCTCTTAAATACATATACTAAACCACAAAAGTTAAGAACGCTTAACTTCCTGGATGAGTAGGTTAGTGCGGACTAAATCGGAATCAGAATAGAACCTTTGGTAGGAATTCCCCCGTTACAGGAGCCTGAGGGAAATCATCACGCTGCCAAGCAAGACTGAACACTTAATATCTATGCATGTGTGTCTGTACGGATTTTCAAGTGTCCAATAACAAGAAAACCTCCTATCCAGAACCTACATACAATACCCGCGCTAAGTTTTGTAAAAACGGGGAGTATTTGGCAAACTTGGCAAAAAAAGCGCCCGATGCATGTAACTTTTCTGAGTGAAGACTTTTTTGCATTCTTTTTTTGCATATCATATACACAGATCAAACTGCTACCTAATTATGTGAATTTTGTGCCAAGGTTCCCTAAAATCGTTTTGTTTTTGAAGGAAATAATTTTTGCCATCGTTTTTCGAAAACGTCGCGTGCGGCGAAGTGCGGCGAAACTTTGAGCAGTACTTGTACAAGTAATTGAAGACCAGTGTATGCTTTCTTCATAAATTAGGTGCAGGAGAAAGAATCTCAAGGTTTATGTTGGTTGAGTTTCCGAAATCCTTCATTTAAGAGTCCATGGGTTTCGCAACAAAACCCTTACTTTTCGAATAGTTCTCAAGCGTATTTAAAGAAGGATGTCGAAAACTCAAGCTACACAAATCTTGAGAGGCTCCCACCTGCACCTCATTTAAGAATAAAGCATACAGATTGCTCTTCAATTACAAATACTGCTCAAAATTTAGCCGCACTTCGCCGCGCGCGACGTTTTCTAAAAACGATTGCAAAAACTATTTTCTTAAAAAGCGAAGCGATTTTAGGGAACTTCGGCCTACAATTTACACAATTAGGTAGCAATTTTAGTTGTGAATATGATAGCTTTTTAAGAATATAAAACAAGTCTTCATTCAAAAAAGTTACACGCATCGGACGCTTTTCTGCCAGATGCTCCCCAATTTTGCCAGATGCTCCCCGATTTTACAAAACTTAGGCCCGTAGTAAAGCCGGCGAAAATTTCAGTTTAGCCTGACTGAATCCTTGTTCTGAAAAGAATCCAGACGAGCCGCACATATTTCAGACGTGCGTGTTGTAGGATAGCGACATAGGCTAAGTAAAAAAAGTCAGCAACAAACAAGATAGGCTGAATCACTCAGTCAGATCTGACTGAGTAGATTCAGTCAGATCTGACTGACTTGTGGCTAGAGAAGAGAGAAATAGCGTGCCAGGTCAGGAGTGCGCTCGAGACTTTTTCAAGGAGGAAAGGAGTAACTTAAATAATTCAGGGGCCGTATGCAAGAACGCGACAGTTGGGGCTAGGGCAGTGCAGTCGGCGTCTTTGAAGATGCCGATGCTTACAAGACAGGACGTGTATATCATAGTTGGTTGCGAGTCAAGACACGTATGTCTTGCTCCAATAGTGTCCTCGCTGTGCCCCAAGTTCCTAGTTGGGGCGCCTAGGACACAGCGAGAAAGACTACTGGGGCACGAAATACGTGTCATGACTTGTAACCAACTACGATAGACGAGTCTTGCCTTGTAAGCATCGACAATCTTCAAAGGCGCCGACTGCACTGCCCCTGCCCCAACGGTCGCGTTCCTGCATACGGCCCCAGCAGACATATCGGCTTATCAATGCATCAATATCAATATCAGCTTCCACGGAACAAACAGCATTTCAATTATTGAGAAACGGAGCATGGAGTGGGTCGATTAGTGAACGACCATGTTGAGAATGATGGCCGGTTCTTATCATTTTTTAGTCTTTGTTTATTTGTCAACAAAGGCAACAACGTAATATAGTAACCCTCCACAACGTATCCTGTTTGCTTATTAGTGCAATTCATAGCAAAGTCTTTCGTAGAAATAGTCAGTATATTGATCGCTTCCAACGTCTTCATATTCATCAGTCTTCTCTTCTTGACCCGGTGATTCTGTGGTCGAGTCCCCTGGGTTTTCCGATGTTCATCACAGGTATAATCATGCCCCATCATCATGGATTAGCGAGACCGACCGCTAGAATGCAATCGATCCCTCGATACAATTTCGGACTCGTCTGAGCCCTGTCTGAATCGTTTCGGGCTCGTCTTATCACCCACTCGGGGGCGGCATGCACGTACGCGGCAGGTTAGGTTGGGCTTAGGCAGGGTTTGAAGCGTCGGCGCGTTTGATGATAGCGACGCGAGGGCTGAAAGGGGGTTAGACTAGCACTGAAAAATCGTTCCCTCGCAAACCCTACCTAGGAGGGTGGGACAGCCGAAACCCCGTTGAGACCCCAACTATTGATTATCTTCAGCACTTGCACAGCAATCATGAAACGCGCCGACGCCCCAAAGCCTGCCTAACCCCAACCTAACCCGCCGCGTACGTGCATGCCGCCCCAGATGATCCTGACTGAGTGGTGGGTTTACTACGAGCCTTAGCGCGGGTATTGTATCTACGGACATATTCGTGTATCTACGGACATTGTGTTGCTTCCAGCTGATTTTGTGCTTCATATTAATTCATTGCTATTATGTGATTTTTTGCTTTTTTTCGATTGAATAAGAATAGGCTCCGAATCGAAAGGTCGAAACGTTGATGCCGTCTTACGAAAAAAACTCCTTCGTAAAAGGTTTCGAGTAATCACTAACCTGCTGGGATTTCTGCAAGCAGTACAGGTACTCCAGGAAAAAGTTCAGTAGAAAACTCTTTCCTTTTCGAAAAGCTCCAGCGACGCTGATGATGACAACCTGAAATTCGAATGTTTCAGGGTAAGGAAAGAAAGTTTTCAAATGAGGATGTTGTAAGTATGCCCCTAATAACAAAACATTGAATATATCCTGGTGCCAAGAGTCCCCATAACAAAGTCATTGCGTTCATCCACGAATTTTCTGCATTCCTTCGCTCAGATCCAGATTTTTCGGCGGGAAAACCGAAATCCTCTAAGGATAAGCAGCGACGAGTTCTTATCGATAAAATGCCTTCTTTCATATCTGCATCGATGAAGCATTTGTTCGGGGAATAGCATGATAGGTAATGGATATCAGGTAGTTGATTTTCGAAATAGGAAGTCGGAGACATTCGCTCATCTGCTCGATTCTACCGTTCTATCACTTCATTCGATCTCTTGTCGGCAAGAGTGTGGAATGCCGCAATCAGGCTCAGCCCCAAATCGGTATACGGGATTTGAATTACTTGTAGTTTTTTCTTTTTAAATAATTTAAAAGTTTTTTTATGACAAGGTGGCGGACCTGTTAAAAAATTATTACCTTTAGGGTTGTAATTGACCACAATTTGAAAAGGAAATGTATCAACGCGCTCAATACCGTGGATACGATAGGAGACATAAATACCCTATTCTCCCAGTTAGTAGTACATCTCTGTTAGTAGTGCGTTTCAAAACAAGATAGGGAGTAGAAATTCAGATTCAAAAACAGGTTTATGGCTCAGAAAAGGACGATAATATTGAAGAGTGTGAAAGCGATGCAATCGGACTTGAATAGCTGACTTCACCTGGTTGTTGATCGCGAATTTTAGTTTCCTTACCAATGTTTCCCTTATGAAAATTCCAAAAAAAAAATGTTGAAAAATAGAAGTACACCCTCGACTCGAAGAACACCTTTGTTAGAAGTACACCTAAGGATGAGGCCTGGAATATACAAGTGCATGTTCTCCCAAAAGTAAAATTACTGTGGTATATCATATTGTCCCATTATACCAAACTTTCTATTTTATGGTTTTTCTGATTCTTGATGAGGTAGGAACAAGGCAGTCATTGAGAAAATGCACTACAGTGCGTTGCATTGTATACTTCCACCTATTTTCAATAATATCGCTCCCCAGCGTTGTGCTGCGTGTTTCTCACTACACATAATGGGGGCTAAGGGTGCTGAAGGACCTATACAACCATGATTTCAGAACCTCAAAATTTCAGACATAATTCAGACCTTGATTTGAGCTGGAAATAATACATACTTTCCGTCTCAATATGGGTCGTGGTCCTCAGCTTTCTGGAGTCGAATGAACTCTCTTTTGGATCCTACATGACACAACAGTCCTACGTGGTAACGAGTGCACAATCTCCCTGGAGAAAAAGAGCGACCTTTCAGGAAGCATACACCCAACACAACGGCCTGTGTTGACCGAAATTCTCGCAGAACTTGGCCGCTTGTGTCCAAGTCCACTGCCTAGAGAGCGCCAAAATGCGTTTTAAGAACAATGCTAGAAAAGTGGTGGCCACCCGCTTCCAGGTTGCGCTAAGAAACATTCTAATTAGTATGAGTAAGGTGAACTTCTAAGTTAGAATGATAATGAGAACAGCACATGCATATCAGAGATTGGATTATTATGTTCAGGTGATCTTCTCCGACGAAAACAGGATAAACCCGAATGGAATTCGCGAAATCAAAAATTTATTTATGTCCGGCAGTTCTTTAAAAGTTAATTTTCGAAAAAAATCGTCTTTATCCACACGTTAACACGTTCATTTTCTAATTCGCTGAAAACAGATCAAATCTATTGCCCAACCCCAGTAGAACTCAATAAATTACAAGAGCTGCCAAAAGCAACGAAAAATATTTTTTTTCAGAAATTTCCACATTACATTTATACATTTAAACGAGCGTTTTTAAAATTATAACTTCTTCGGCAGCAAATAATACCAAAGTTAGAAGAGAAATCAAGTCATCAGTTGCAGAACGAAATATTTCTGAAAAGAAACTTGGACCTGTAGAAAAAATTTATAAAATTTGAGCCTCTATTCAAAAAATTGACAGGAATCAGGACGCAGAAAATTCCGCTCACCACTGAGTTTTTCCGAAATCATTACGGCACCATAAATCGAGTCCAATCTAAAGCAGAACTAGTGAGTTATAGTGGTAGTATAGCATTTGGCGCGATACCACTATGGACCCGAACGCGGTAGAGACTAGAGGTACTCTCTTTCTTCGAGTTAATTTTACTTTGTTCCTTTGCGTGCGTGTACGGATTGAGGGCAGAGATAGCGAGAGGGTGTGGGGTGGATAAGAAGGAGAATCAGCATGCGCAAGCATACGCACGCGATGGACGTGAGTAGAGTTCGCTCCACAATATAGGGTATGAAGTATACACAAAGTACAAAGGAGAAAGAGGCGCTCGAGAGACAATCTCGTCCGCGGCGAGGGGCGGAGCCAGGACCCGCCCACTTGCCCCGCCTACGCCAGAGTGCATTTTCGGGCGCAGCTACTCTCTCCGAGCCTCAAAAATGCAACAAAATCGAACTCAAAGTATTTCTAGTCTAAAGTGTCAATGTATAGGTGGATACTGAATTGGCGGCTGTTACTCGATTCCAAATCCCATATCAGCCCGACTAGAGATAGGGAAAGCCACAAGAAATTTGTTTTTGACCGACAAGTCATGTTTTGACTAACATAAAACAAATTCAAACGTCTTCGGCTTTCCCAGATTTGCAATATCATGTAACGAAACATCCTCTGCACACTCATTGTGAGCTGGTTTTCACAGTTCTCCTGGGAAGAGAAAAAACGTGACGCCAATTGGAAGGAATCCGCTGAAAAGCTCAAAACTTTAGTTTTTAGAGAAAATCTCCAAGCGACTTCTAAACCCCTTTCTGTCCTTTGAGATTGGGTTTTCCGAAAATATTAGCGCTTACTGTTTGAATGAGTAGGTTCTAGTTATTGAAAAATTGCACCAACACGGGAGATGCATAATGTCGGCGGCAGGTGTTGCCTTTAATCGGGTAGAGCGCAACCCATATTTGATAATAACCCCAGCTTAAAACTTAGAAATGAGTAAGTGGTCCAACAAATTTGCATTTTTGTTGCAGCTGCTTATGTTATTTACGAATTTCCAACTTAAAATCAGAGAAAAAACGGAACGTCGTTAAGTCTAATAGGTCTTAAAAATTACACTTAAAAAATCTCGAAACCCGATGCTGCTTACCACTCCAATATAGGGCGATCTAAGAATCATATTAGCAGGATATATGGTCTCCGTTTTCGATTTAGTCTGACGCATGGACCAGGCGGCTGACCGTGCTGTGTTGGAGGCAACTCAGGCCAATGGGGTTTCGATCGCCCGCGCGGTGATCTACCGTCGTAGCCCCGTCCATTAATCAGACTAAAATTAGGACGTAAACTCTATATTCTATAACCGTGTTTTTACTTAAATATGACCGCACATAAAGTGACTCAAGAGTCAAAAATTTTTCAGGTAGTACTCTTCTATGTGTTACATCTCTGCGAATTTTTAACATCTTGGCCTTAATTGAAGGTGTGTAAGAGTAAGTTCCTTTCTCTTGTATTTATCTTTCCGACATTCTGATGTCGTTTTTTTGAAAAAATATATTAAAGCGGCAGAAATCTGAAGCACGTGAGAAATCTCAAAAAAATCACCCAAATTTTTTTTCGGAAAATTTCTCATCTTTTGTCAATTGATAATGATCATCAACAGAACTATTAAAAATCTAAGTTTGGGTAAGAAATTCGGCCGCTTTCTTGCTGCCAGTGGATGCCGGCGCCCACCGTCTGCAATGTGCACTCACGAATCGACCGACTCCGCCAACGCGTAGCTAAATGCCTCACACGGAAACCAGAGATGCCCAGAGTTTCGGAGGCATCTAGTCTAATTTTGACCCGAGATTTTACGTAAATTACGGAAAGTTTAGCCTCAGTTGGTGAAATTTTAGCTACAGCGCCCGCATATCCTACGTAAATTCTCGCTACAGCACCCGCATATTCCACGCTTATTCTCGCTGCAGCACACGTTCGATCGACCCACCCAGTCTTGATCTGTACTAGAAAGACGATCCCTGCTGCGATCGAGCACATCGCCGTTTCTTCCCCAAGGCCTGCAGCATCCCAGCGGCCAAAATTGTCTCTAGCAAGGTTTTCCAGAGAGCGACTCCGGGTCACCCTCCACGACCACCCACAGAGTGTTAAGTTATTCGTGGGTTGACTGGGCCAGGACTGATCGAACGGCATTCCTGCGCTCCGCGTAGCCAACGCGGGTTAAGATTGCATTTCAACGCAGCCTGCCGATAAATCCGTAGATTCTCGCTACAAAATTATAGCGAGAATATACGGGTTTAGCGTCAGAGAGAACAATGGTTCGAACGACACAAGAATATGCGGGTTTTAGCTATCGTAGCTAAAACCCTTGAATTCTCGCTACATGGAATGGGGCGGCGTTTCAGGCCGCGCCCTCGGAGGCATCTAGCTACGCATTGGCAGAGGAACTGTACCTCTATGCCTGGCTTAATGGAGCAAGTCGTTGCAGATCATCGCTTTACCACAATCGACGAATCAGATTAACAGAACTTTACAATTTCCCGTTGATTCGTTGAGGGGACAGCCCAACCTTGAAATGGTTTCCAGTTTTATTGCTAATCTTGGAAAGAATTTTTAGCCGATCTCAATGGTATCTCCAGAATCGCTCAAAACTCCCTACTAACGGAATTATGGCTCCTCAAAAATGTGAAAATGGACGGTGAGAAATTTGTGGACGAGTTTTCTCGAGCGTGTTTTCCTCGGCTTTCGCACCGGAGCAGACCACACTATGAGGCTAGACCGATAACAAGTGAAAAAAGTAGGTTCTGATCAAGAACCATGGCTCGGCTCGTCGGCGAAGGATCTCTATTGAGACCAAAGGCCATTTTCTCTCCCCTATTCTGAAGAGTTGAGATTCCACGTTTGGCAGGGTTCCTACACATCGCGGCCGGGCCATAATATCAAATTGTTTTCCACGAGTTTAGACTGTGCCTTTAGGCGTAAATGTATGTCAAAAGACCGTATCAACCCATCAATGCATTCACACGTTAACGTTACAACGTACAACTTTGCTACATATATACCACGTTAATCTTGTTTTCACGACTGATCGCTAAACACTCATCGTTCAACCCCAAAATTAGACCTGGTCTGGCATACAATCTAAAGCTAACTCAAATTTTCAATGACGACACGGTAATGAATTAAAATACTTTTAGGATTTATCTGGACTTGGACAGAAGATAATTGCTTCTGCTTGCCTGGTGAACGTTGCTGACCCATTTGTACTCTTGAAAAATCGGAGGAAAATGACGGCCCTTCCATAACTTTGAACCTCCCTCTCTAATTGAGCCCCATTTTTGATGAGTTCGTAAACTGGAGTGTGGGTGTTTAATTAAAAGAAATACGGCACACAACGCTCTCTATGGAGATTCTTGCCTTTGACTGAAAAACCTTTTGGTTACTGTTTGATTTACTCTTACTCTGTACGGTTCACTCTATGTGTAGAACTAGAGTTATTGATAGCGCACTTTTGTTATGGGGGATTATCATGGAATGCTAACATTACATTCACATTTTCCCTCTTATTTCACCTAAGTTTAATTTCCCGCAACAAATTCTCTGAAGCAGACCCCCGAACGGCGTTTTTTATCCCCGTCAGCAAATCGTCAGAGATTCCACTCCACCAGACCAATGTGATGCGGTGGCGGCGGCCGCGAGTAACGGTGACGATTGCGATTTTCGGATCTCGATCCGGTGGAGAGAAAAAAGGGTGCTCGAAGGGCGGGGCGGTGAAGGGCTGGTATAAAAGGCCAGATAGGCGGATAAGACAGTCGGTCAAGCATGGATATCGACTCGAAGATCAAGGCCTACCGCTTCGTCGGCTATGCGGCGGTGACATTTTCGGCCGTAGCTGTGCTATCCGTCTGCATCACCTTACCCATGGTTTACAACTACGTTCATCATGTCCGCACACAGATGCACTCGGAACTCACCATGTGCAAGGTACGCTCTATCAGTATCATTCTTACCTACTGACCTCATATTTGCGATCAGACACATTCAGGGTTCTGCAAAAGACGTTTGGTCCAGCGTGTACTCCATAAAGGACTTGCCCGGTGCTGCAAACAGGACGGCCAGAAGTGCGGCGTCCTACGCCGATCAGTGCAACGGATGTTGCCTTCCAGGTCCGATGGGTCCGATTGGATCACCTGGAAAGCCCGGAAAGCCGGGTAAGCCTGGAGCTCCAGGCATGCCAGGAAACCCTGGACGACCACCACAGGCACCATGCGATCCAGTGACGCCACCACCATGTAAGGAATGTCCACAAGGACCTCAGGGACCTCCAGGACCCCAAGGAGCACCCGGAGACAACGGAGCACCCGGAGAACCTGGACCAAAAGGACAAGATGCACCACCCGGCGAGCCCGGACCAAAAGGACCACCTGGACCTCCTGGACCTCCCGGAAACCCTGGAGCACCTGGACAACCTGGTTAGTTTGGCAAACACTCATACATTTCTACACTTGTTTACCTGAAGTAGATCACGCGACATGAATCATACATGTATGAATCCCCGACTAGTAGGAACCGTGACACTGATTTCAGTCAACAAACCTTCCCGGTAGATTATTCATATCATGAGAAAAGAACGTGGAGAGAGAACTCGTTCAATTTTTGAGTCCAACTGACCCATATCTGGTAAACCTGAAGTAATTGATAGCCAACAACTCGTTATTTCGAAAAATGTTTGTGCTGTTAACGACTTGCAGCTTTTGAAAAAATACATAAACAAAGAGATGATGACTTTAACTTGTGTCCCGGGAGGGCGAAAAATTAGGTTTTATAGTTTTTCCCGTTCACGTAACTCGCCCTTCCCCTAGAATTTATACTGTGCTACCTGATTACCCTCTAAACATGCGACTGAATCGAAACCGGGTTTACAACCTCTTGAAACATTTGGGGATGATTTGAACAGGGCGAAACACTAAATCACACACAACGAGCTCTGGCCAGTCCAACCATTAGCAGATTATGTGAGTTACAAATCTACCCCAAAATAGTTAAATGTGATAAAGAACTAAACTCTGGGAAAATTTTGCAGAGCAAAGGGAAAGCCAAACTCACTGCCACTCTTAGACAAAATGTGATCCGCCATATTTTTTTCCGAAGGGCAACTCGGACATGAAAATTGATGCGTAAAGTCTCAGAGGTTTCACGAGCTAGAAATGAGTATTCTGGTTAAACCCTGTGAATAAAAACCGAATTCAGGGAACACTTTTTGAGCTCCAGAAAAAACCACCCCATTCCCTAAACAGTGAAAACTATTTGGGAGTTCTTACAATTTTTGATCTTCTGGAAACATTTCAGGGGAAGTTTTTATTATATTACAAAAAAGTGCGGAGAGAGGATAGATACAATGAGTTAGTGTTGGAGAGAAGGAGACACATCCTACGCGCGATTGAACGCAGTAAATTTGGCTGCGAAATAGAAGTCACTCAGTTCCAATCGAGTTCGCCAGTGGAGAACCAAAAGAAGCAGACTTTTCTCCGCTTCTCTGCCGGACACAGCCATCCAACGCAGCGTGCAGGATAACGCAGGGGAAATTTACTGCGTCTTTGGGTTCTCCATCCACGCACATGATTTGAACAGTGTATACCCTCTACAGTACCGAGCAAATTTTTTGCAAAAAAAAGCGTTCTGTGACGTTTTTTGTGCTCACAAAGCGCCGCATCGCCATAACTGACTTGAAATGTGACGAAAAGAGATTTTCAGGAAGTTTTCGTGTTCCTCTCAGTCAGGAAAATGCAGCGATATGTGTAGAAAGTCTTTTGGACTCCGGTATTTTGTTGGGAAATGCGTTTTTCTTTCTAAAATTGACATTGACCTTAGGTCAAAACATGATAGATGTCTGCAATCATGACCGTCTGATCAGTTCATAGTGAGATATTTTGTAGAGCAGTCTGCAATTTTCTATGAACTTCTGGAGTTGAATCTACCATTTTGTAACACTACCGTGTAGCACCCAATGACAGCAATTCAGAAATGACTTCCAATTTGAAATCGGACTACTTTCAAGCTAGGTATGGCGATGCGGCGCTTTGTGAGCGCAAAAAAATGCCGCAAAACACTTTTTTTTGCAAAAAAATTGCGCGGTATTGCATTTCGGAGTGAAATTCATTTCATTCGATCGCGTGCGTATGCGCGCGTACGCTGCGTCTTCTTATCTCCCACGCTATCTAGCTGTCTCCTCCCTCACTCCACACATGTACACGAAAGAACAAAGTAAATTTGGCTCCGGAATAGAAGAAACGCAGAACGAAACAGGGCGAGGTGCGACTGGAGTGTCGTAACGTTTCCACTGGATTGATTTTTTTTTGGAAAATGAGTAACTCTCACCGATTCTACTCTAGAACCGCGATGTATTTGAAAATTATTGCAACCAAAACGATTGGAAATGACGCCTCAGCGTTGAAATAGCAAAATAGAGAACTAAAATTAGAACTGCAGTCGGCAAGGATCGCACTGGCACTATGGGTTCCTTGTTGTGAGTTGGCGCAAACTCGGTGCGCATACTATCGTTTTCGGTGCCGAATTCCGGTTCGGAATTGCGGACTACGGCTGTTGCATCATACGAGGCGTGATAATCGTGCTGGAAACAAGGGGAATCGTGTCGGGACTAAGTGGTCCCAGCACGATTCACCTGATGATCACAAAAATAACGCAAAGTATCCGTGCGATCGGTGCCGACAGTATGAAATTCCGCAAATGTAAAGTAGCACGCCTTTCGATCTATCCGCAACATTCTGCTGAACCCTGCGCGAAAAAACCTAGTCCGATGAATTGAATACTAAACACAAATGATCATAATGCCCTCGAGGAGATTTTTCATCGCCTATTTTTCAGGAGAGCCAGCGAAATCGGAGCAGGTCATGCCTGGACCAGCAGGTACACCTGGAAGTCCTGGACCACAAGGACCTCCCGGCCCACCTGGAAGCAACGGAATCGACGGCGCACCAGGAGAGCCTGGACCAAAAGGACCCGACGGCGAGCCTGGAGCACCTGGACAGGACGGAGAGCCCGGTCAACCTGGACACCCCGGCCAAGATGGATCACCTGGAGAGAAGGGTATCTGCCCGAAGTACTGCGCCATCGACGGAGGAGTCTTCTTCGAGGACGGAACCCGACGCTAAATGGTTCATGTGCATCACAGCATTATTTATTAAAGCTCACACAGCGAATCGTATTAAAAATTGACATCATTTGATACACACACGAACAAAACTTGCGTGATGCTACGTGGATACATCAGCAGCTTGGGATGTGGTCTCAGTTCAGAAAAGAGGAGTTGACCTGTCTTTCGCGTTTTGAAGCACCAGGATAATCTATTCAGGCAAAATGTTCTCGAGTGGAATTCTTCCTGCGACAACGGGACAACTCCTCTGATTTTGTGAATTGAGAGTAAAACCCCAGCAGCTCGTCTGAAAACAGTTTGTGACACAACTGACTCTTTGAAGACAGGCACATACCCTCAGACACCAATTATAGGGTTTTCTTCCAACTGTAAAGTAGACTTCTCATTCCCATGACCTGCCGAGTGCAAGGCGTTATTTCTTCCAAATGCGCGATACAGCAGGAAGTCAAGGGTCGTACCCCCGCAAGGTAACCAAGTACCACGCCCCATTTTCCAAAAGTTTTTTTTGGTTGTACAGCTCCGCTCAAAGGTTGTGGTCAGAATGTATGCAGCGGCGCTTTCTCGCGTTTCTAGCTGTTTGCTTTTAAATCTGAAAACATATTTAGATTTCTGCTGAAAGAGCCACTCAATGGAATACTGTATTATAGGACTTGTTTTGAACCAAAATTCAGTTACCAGATCGTAATGCAGTATGGTTTCCGTATTCGATTTAGTCTGACGCATTGACCAGGCGGCTGGTCGCGCGGTGCTGGCGGCATAACTGCCTAACGAGGTTTCTATTCGCGCGCGGCGATCTACAGTTGACCGCAATGTTAAAAGGACATGGTGCGGTTGCGGACTTGCACTAAAACTACGGTAGATTCTGGCACTTTGCCAGATTTCGTCATCGATCGGCGCCAACCGTCGGCTCTTTGCTCACGAGAGTATCAGCTGTGGCACCGATCGATGACGAAATCTGGCAAAGTGCCAGATTCTACCGTAGTTTAAGTGCGATACGCAACCACACCATGTCCTTTTAACATTGCGGTCAACTGTACCGTCGCGGCCCCTTCCATTCATGAGACTAAATTTATTATGTGAACTCTACATATATTGCTGCGCACCTGCATTTTGTATTTGCACACTGTATGGAACACTAAAATTTTCCTCGCGAAATTTTTTGTGAGAACTTTAACCCCAGCAGTCATCATAGCTCTAAATAACCCGTCTCATAAGAATCCTAAATTATATTTCGGATCCGTTAACTTTTGAATTTGAATGGATTCATTGAATGGCGCAAAAAAACGCAAGAATGCGCCTCCGCATGCGTTCTGACCCAAATCTACAAGCGATATTGTAGCACTTTGCCGTTATCGGTAGTTAGGAAGTCCGTCCATTCTTCCTGAAAATCTTTTTTCTCTAGAGTCCGAATCCACATTCTCCTCAGAATCCACCCATTGCACTTCGAGAGGTTCGCTGATGCCCGTTAATGGACGAAATTGCTTCTTAGGTGACTCATTGTCCAAGCAAGAGCTCTCTTGAAATATTCCCTCAACAATCTGCTTCAAAACGCACTCAATAAAAGGCCCATTTCCGCTCGAGACACCCGCAATGTCGGAAGAATGGAGCGATGAAGATGCGGAAACTGGCACAATTGTAGAAAAAACACGAAAACCGTATTTCCTATGCGGAGTCGATCCAGAACTGAAACACTTTGGCCGATGTTAGCTGTGCGAAAAAACACCATAGAAATTCGAAATTTGATCGAAGCCTCCTTTTATCCACATTTTTAGGTTACAACTAGACCATGGGCTGGGAAAAACACCCCATGTTATTTCATTTCTCAAGAGAGTTTGTCGGAGTTCGTACGCGCGTTTAGATAGAATTAGTGTCACATCTAAGGGATCACAACAAGTTGGATGATTTGACGAGTCACGAATTAAATTTGCACGAGGACGCTCTGCTGAGAACGCAAGAAAAACACATTGGGGTCTGATGACAGCAACAAGCCCTGAGGGCTCACGGGTTGACTCCAGCGCCGATTTCTGACAGTTGGGAACAACACACAAAAAAGGTCGCGATTCGGGAAGATGGAGAAGTCCGCGGAATTTTTATGTATCACTATCAGATAAGCCTCTAACACTTTTCGTCAAAGTTTTGAACCTACGCCCAAAAAAAAACAGAAAAACTTCTGCCAAACAAGCCCTATACAAAAAAGGTTTTTCAAACAAGGATTTCCAACCAGATCCTTCTCTGCTTTTTGCAAATTCCCAATGTGGCCACGGCACCGAAAAGGGCTTCGAATTTCGAGCTGACGATGACGAGAAATCAACAAAAGTGTGTCTTTGAAGGCGTCGTACGAGCAGAAAACAACACTCTATTTTTTGTTTTTGAGGGAGTGTATCCCCCTAGTAAATAAAAATAGCGAAAAGAGCCTCCGAAAACCGCAATACGTAAAAAAAACCAAGGTTCAGGTTAGTCGGCAGTCGCATTTGAGTTCGCGCCAATTGATTCGTTGAACAGTTACGCTGGATCGCTAGGAATGCTTTCCAGCGTAAGATGATGATCTACGAATTGTGACAGATGCCTGACGAAGGCTTCGCCCTTTTCGTCCGAAAACCATGAATTCGGCTTCCTGCATATTTCCAACTGTTCTTTTTTGATCCGCCAAACTTCTTTTAAGGTCTCACAATCAGACGTACCAAAGGAGAGGACTAACTTATCCATAACCAATGCTCAACTTCTCATTTTGGCATAATTAAAGGCAATAATATCGGAGAAAACTGTTGATAGGAATCTCAAAAATATCTAAAGTAGCCTTTTGGAGTGTTTCGAAAGACCGCAGGCAAAGCGTCAAACCTGACGTCGCCAATTGATTCTGCGCTTCAAAATTCTTAGGTACGTTGCTTTGTTCTCTGTTTCTTGTAGCGAAAACTCTTCAAAAATAAGCTGGGCTAATGGACAGGCTGGGTTGTTAGAACCTTTCGCGAGAAGGAGTGTTAAGAAATTCGGTGCCCGTTCCTTTGTTGAAACGAGAGTCCAATGGAATGGCTTGCCAGCAAGATTTTCACCCACTTCCTGGCCGTTTTTTTGTCGTATATCCGTTCTTACTCTTCTTATAGAGACTAAGCTTTTCGTTTTTTGCCAAAAAAAAACGGACAAATTTTCATCATGAACACTGCCTTACAAGAGCACGAAGCTCGAAGAAAGCAGAAACCTACAGTTCCCAAGTGAAGCAGCACAGTCCCCCTCCATAAAGAGGAGGGTTCCCATCAGGGCTGGGCACGGGTCCCGGCATGGCGATTTTGAATATACACCCTCCTTACCTCGGTAATTTTTAGGCACCTCCGTGTGGGAATTCGAAATCGGCTGTTTTCCGAGAAGTCGAGCACAACAGCCATGATCTTGACTTCCCGATTTTGATAAACAGGAATTTAAAAAAGCACTGGATAGAGGAAATTCCGAAAATGTAGACGAAAAAAGGTAGTGACTGAAAAATACAAAAAAAAAGATGAAAACAAGAGTGAAAAAGGATTTGAAACTTCAAAACAATCCCATGAAGAAAAATGTTAAAAAGATGGTAAGTTATAACAAAAGATAAACAATTTTTATTTCAATACAATTCAACAATTACCAACAACAACAGAAATACTTTTATTGCAGTAATTAATAATTCTGTCGAATTATGTGATGCGTAGGGAGTGAAAAACCCGAGTTTCACTGACCTAAAGTGCCGCAATCCCTTAGAGACTCGGCTTGCTGTGCGATATGGTGTTCGTAAGCAGCTACAAAGCGCACACAAAATTAATAAAAGATAAGAATTGTATTACAGAACGGGGAGGCGGAAAGGATTGAAAATGAAGAAAATCGAAGATGGTAAAATTGTCTATTTTGAATGTACCCATTTTAAAAATTCAATGTAAATAAACAAAGTTTGAGCGGTGATAAGTATTTAGCCGCGACAAGGTTCATTCAAACGAACCTAGTTGATCAAAAGTAGAATAAACATGAAAGCCAAGGATATTCTGAGGAAGAGGAGAATCCGGCAATCGATTAATTTTTGATACGATCAATTTTTAATGTGATTTATGCACCTTAAATCTCGTCCCGGTTTTACCCCGAAAAGCAGGACAAAACGGGACGCGTGCCCAACCATGGTTCCTACATATCTGCTTGCTCCTTCTATTTCTACAGTATTTCGCGGCTCCCACCGCATCATGTGTAAAAGTTCGGTTTAAGGGCAGTGTTCACGATGATTCCCCCCCCCCCAGTCTTACACCTAAAACAATGCGTTGGCCACAAAGTGTTACCAAAATTTCGAAGAAACAGCGAGAAATCCACTAAGACGTCTCTTTTCAGTGACTTTATTCTCTGGCACGGACTAGTTGTCCGGTTGAATGAACATGTTCTCATTTGCTGAGACCAGTGAAAAAATGGGGTCAGTCGAAAATAGAAGAGTATTGTAGGCAAAGCAGTATTAGTTAGGGTCCAAAGGAAGGTACGGATCAACAGAGTAGACAACTGCAAAAGACGGGTCCACAAAAGATTTCGTTGCCACAACGAACAGTTCCCGTGAGAGTAAAGAGAAGGGATGAGACTAAAAGGTTTTTCTCGATTTCTACGTGATATAGTCTCCAAATTGGAGATTACCGTGAACACTACGTTTAAACACAGTGGTTGCGACAAAATATCCCTATCTACTTTTCTTCTCTGAACCCTTTTCTGGATTGAAAGCAGTAGGACCTATACGAAAGAAACTGCGAAAAACATCCTTATTTTGGGTCAAATTATCAGCTATAAATTTCCATTTTCTGATGGTGGACGAGCCCACTCCACATCATAGGCATCGATGATTTCATGAATCAGAACATCATCTACTCAGATAGAGACATCACACTTCCCGCGGTACCACTAGCCGACGTGCCGGAATCCCTCCCGCGGAAGGCCAATAGATCGGTCGCGAGCAGTCGGCAGTGCCGTTTCGTTGACTGTCCGTACACGGTGAAAAAACACTCTACGGCTCTTCTGCCAAGCCTTACGGCCAATCTCATGACTGACACAAGACAATCCAAAAACAGTTCGCGTCGAATTTGAAAAAAAAACTTCATCTTGAACTGCTCCTGACTAGTACGGGGTAGGCTTACACGGGAATGTTTGCTACGCTTGCTGGCTCTTGCAGCCTTTTCATTAGCGGATGTCATCGCAGGACAGTGACTCACCTGGCCAAAACCAGCGTCGTACACAGCGAGGGTTTTGAGAAGAGTCTCAACACAGCGTTCTCTGCTCAGTAATCCTTCACTGGCTTCAGTCTAGTGGGTGGTGCAACGATGATATCAAAGTGGGAATCGATGATTGAGTGTTCGATGACCCCCAAGAATAGCCGACTGCCCGTCGACACTCCGCGAGAAGACCGAGAAACCTCTCTGTCCGCGGGAAGTGGGGCGCTGTGCCACGCCCACAAAATTGAGGCCACGCGAAGTCGACTACCCCGACTTGGCCAACGGGAAGTGGGCTGTTGCCATCTGAGTGGCTTGCAATCGGATTCAATCAATGAACAATGTCCTTCAGACTGGTCTGCTCGACTATTCCTGCCCTCACCTAATTAAAACATTAAAGGAGTGCTTTTTCATACTTTTCAGCTGTTTTTGTTAGCTAAATTAGCACTTATTTCGGCCTGTGGATATCAATCAATTTTTACTATACACTCAGGAGAACCCGTTCTTTTTGGGCGGAGCTGTGCAAGTGTGCACGAATCATCAACTTAGGAAATTAATAACTCTGATTAACGCACGTTTCTTGCCCCGTGACCTTTATGGTCCTTTAGCCGATTGGGCACCAGTCTGATTTTATGGTTTTCTCAGCATCGTGAACACTGCCTTTAAAGGCAGCATTGTATGGCTCACAACACAGCGCCTACGCATTTTGAAGCATCAAAACCGACCCACAATGACGCTACACGAGTGAGAAATTGGCCCCGCCCCTGTCTCTGCCAGCCCCCTGCATTTGCGTTTTTCTACAGAACAGGGATGGTGGGCCATTCTCATCGTCGGCGACGTTCGTGGGTGGTAGAATAGGTACAATAGGAAAACCCCAAACGTCGCCTACGGTGGAAATGGCCCAGCATTCCTGTTTTGGAGAAGGATGCAAATACAGGGGGCGGGCAGATACAGGGGCGGGGCCAACTTCTCATCCGTGTAGCGTCATTTTGGGTCGTTTTTGACGCTCCAGAATGCGAAGGCATTGTGTTCTAAGCCATACCATTCTAATTCCGTAGTTATCTCAATTACGTTTACGAGCGTGTATGCTGCCTTTAACAATAATCGCGATGCAAGACCTGAAGGTAGTGGTCACGATCAAATATGCTTAACTTCTTTTCCTCTCTGAACTCTATTCTGGGTTTCGAGTAGTAAGACCTATAGGAAAGAATCGCGAAAAAAAACACTGTTTTGGGCCAAATTCGAAGCCTGAACTTTCTTGTCTTTTGATGGTGAACGAGCCCACTCCACATCATCGGCATCGATGATCTCTAGTATAATGAACATCAGCTGGCTTGAAATTGAATTTCAGTCAATGAACATTACTCATCTAGTCAAAACTTTGAATGAAGTGCTTGTTTTTCATGTTCAACTGTTTTTATTAGGAAAACTTTATTTATTTCTTCCTCTGAATGTCGATGATTTTTTGGCTGCTTGACATGAGACTGCGATCTTTTTGGGCGCAGCTGTGCACGTGTGCACGAACTGGCATCTTTGGGCACTAGAAACTCTGATTCTAGCCCGTCTTTCACCACTCTACCTTCCTAGTTTTTCAGCTGATTTCGATCTAAGCTGATTTTTGTAGTTTTTTTTTCGATAACGTTTCCCGTCGTGACCACTTTTGCCTTTGAAGGCCAGATTTCAGAACTTCGCACGCATAGCATCCTGCTATGTTATTTTTCCCCATAGGTTAACTTTTGACAACCCTGACACATTTCAAATATACAGCTAGTATTAACCCCCGTGGAGAATGCGAACTGACCTTCTTGTTGGCGATAGCCGAATGAGCAAGCACAGAGCTCAATCCGCCTTCATTCAACCGGAATCCGCCGCCATTGCTCGATGAAGGTGCAAGGATCTGAGAGAGAACAGCATTAGAAGCCCTTGTATGTCTTCACTGAGCAATGAACACTGAATTGCTCCCTCACACTGCTTGTTGCATGGTAATTGGTTTGAGTCCCTTACGCTAGAAAAAACCCCATCACAAGGAGTCCATACGAAAATGCTCAGAATGAAGTGCATATTTATGTTTGTGCTAGCGATCGGTTCACAGATATGTACTCCATTCCGGAGCCAGCATTATTAGATTGTAAAATAAGTCTTTGCATTTTTTCTAAGTGGAAATGGCTCATCGAATTTCGCAAAATTTGGCGTTATGTTGTAGACCGGTAAAAAGGACATAGTTTGCTTAACAAGGCAGAGCTATTGGTTTTTCTGCAAGATTCGAATTTTATAGGCTTCTGGATCGATGGAGTGAAGGTTGAAAAAGTGGACTCACTACATGTACATATTTGCCCATAAATCTAATTACGCCATGTTGCACATTATCATCAAATTGCCTTTTCGAAGATCCATAAAATTCGCCGAAGTTGCTGAAATTTACTGCGCACTTTGGGAGAGAGCGAAAGCTCTTTTTCCTCAACTCTTGATCAAAAAATTAGTTGGCGTGGTATTGAGTACCAACACTTATCAGTGAGAATAGCACTTATGCCGACAATTTGATCATTTATGGACTCTCCGTTTTTTAATGAAACCTGTCTTCACCTTTTCACGAATCTATCGGTGTCAATCCGCAAAAGGAAATGTTCTAACGAGTATTGAAAAGATGCTTGAGACAGGCCTTGAAATCATCGTCTTTGGCAAAAATTTCCAAAAACATTTGCGACTTGTTGTAGATCATTCAAAAAGCAGGCTGTGTAAGACAGCGTAATTACATATTCTGGAAAAAATCATTGTTGTCGATTTTTGGGTCAATATGATAGGACCACTTCTCTATACTCCAATTTATCTGTTCAAGGAAGCCACATTACGCGATTCTGCGCGTAATGTTTCCCTTGATAGCCATAGCCTTATCGTGTTCCCGCGTGCCAACTTTTCCACGAAGCTGCATCGCGGCTTCCTAATTGAACGATACGGACAATATACAGAGTATACTTTGACCGAATCGAATGATTCGAAAAATCATTCGATTGAAAAAGTCGACTTCGAATTATTCGAAAAGTCGATTATTCGAAAAAGGCAAATTCACGAATTATTCGGAAAGTCGAATATTCGAAAAGTTCAAAATCCCGATTTATTCGAAAAGTCGAATATTCGAAAACGTCAAAATTCCGATTTATTCGAAAAGTCGAATATTCTGAAAAATTCAAAATCGAATTATTCGAAAAGTCGAATATTCGAAAAGTTCAAAATCTGAATTATTCGAAAAGTCGAACATTCGAAAATTTACGAAAACATTCGATTGAATTCGACAGTCGACTTTTTCAAATAAATTGATTTTCCAAAACATTCCATTGACCCACGAGCAGGTTGTGCGCCAAGGATGCACACTGACGCAAATCGTACATGTGTTTCGAAATCAAGGGGGAGCGAAACTATCAAGGATGACTCACTCATAAGGCACGCGACTCGAAAGGATTGCTCACTATAAGGCGGCGTTCAGAGCTCATTCGCGGCGCGACGCGACGCTATAATTAGGGCTTCGGCATATTGAAAAAGGTGCGAGCGACGCGAGCGAGCGAGCGATCGGGGGTGTGTCCTTAAAAATTCCGCGGCGGAGTCGCCGGCAACCCCGCAGAGTTTGATTTCGATTAGAGCGCGGATGCAATTAAGAAACTTTAATTTCTGAAAATTCAGCTTCCTGGCAAAGGTAACGATTTGGCAATGCCATTAAGAAGTCAAAAAAAGTTTCAAAAATATGTTGAAATATCTCAAAAATGATTTGGTGTAAAAATAGCCTGGAGTAATAAAAAAGTCAGGAAATGAAGTGATATAACCAAAAATATGATTTAATGGTCGACCATTTCACAAGCGTCTCCTTTAAACTCATCAAAACAAAATCAAGCACGATATGGAATGGAGCGTCCCGTTCACCTAACTCTACCTAGGCTGATTCCCTTATTAGAGCTTTCGATAATGGCTAATGTTTTCGTTGCGCGCTTGGTTTTGTTTTGATAAGTTTAACTGAGAAGCTTGCGAAATGATCGACCGCCAAATCGCATTTTTATTTATTTCATATCATTTCCTGACTTTTGTATTACTCCAGGCTATTTTACGCCGAATCATTTTTTGAAATATTTCAACATATTTTTGAAATTTTTTATTGACTTCTTAATGGCATTGCCAAATCGTTACTTTTGCCAGGAAGCTAAGTTTTCAGAAGTTTCACATTTTTTTCCCGAAGGTTCCCTTTCCGACTTCAATTTTGCTCCATGATTTCCATTTTGGAATGATCAAACATCTAACAGACGATATTGTCGTATGAGTACAATTTTTGAAGCTTGTGACCCACAACCATAAAAAGTACCAATCACTGCCGCATTTTCCGCAACAGGTAAAAAATCGATATTATTGATCATTAATATTCGATGTTGCATGATGAGAAGAATTTCCCAAACTAGTTTCTTAGAGCCATCAACAATCAAAAAACTTTTTATGGCATTTTGTGCAAAGAGCTAAAAATCTATATTATTGATTGGTATTTATCGATAATGACTGATGAACAAAATTTCTCAATCAAGAAAACCAATCCCATCAACAATCACCACTCCTCGCCGCAATTTGTGAAAAAAGCGCGAAAGTCGATAATATTGATTATCGATCGATGACGTGTCATGAGTACGAATTATGACGAGTTCAATACTTACCTCCGACGACCTGTGTTCATTGGCTGCAGATCCACCCACTTACCTCGGTCTCCACAGCCGTAGCATGCCCGAGCAGTTTTTCGTGCTCCGCGGCTAATTTAGTATGTTTACCCACGATTTCGAGGTACCCTTCAAAGTTAAGGTATCAGGTTCAAATTGAAATAGGAGCGACCTGCATTTATTTCCAGCCTCCTGTCCGAAAATGAGCTTCCTAGCTCTCAAGTATACCAACAAGGTCATGAACGCCTTCTGAAAAAATGAAGATTAACAGAGAAGTCTTGCGGTTTTTCAAAATTTTCTCAAATCCTAGGAACCATTCTTAACCACTTTTAAGCAATATAACCAACATTTTGCTTTCTTTTCAATGCATTTCAGAGCTAATTTCTCCCTTTACCCTGATCTTAGATTTCGAAAAACGGGTTGCGCGCATGGCCAGTTGAAAATCAAACCAGCGCGCACCACAATTCCATCATTTTGGTGCTGCCGAGATATCGTACGTTCGTGCCGTGGCAGTGTGGAGGAAACAAGACCACCTCCGTGTGAACCGACGTCAACCCTTCCGCGAGGAGGGTTTTGTCATGGGAGAAGGTGCTGGCTGGTCGCAGCTCTCCTAAAGATTCTGCTACTAAGGGCCGGTGTCGAGGGGAATCCAGGACCCGCTCAGAAGTACCCATACGCCACATGAAGCATTGATGTCACCTGGAATCGAAAAAAGTGTCCAATGCTTTGGATGTCAGAGGTGGGTGCATCTCTCCTGTTCGGGCCTGAGTTCTGTGAGGCATCACGACTCTTCCTTCCGTTGCGTTCTGTGCTCTGCCCCCGCAACTCTGATTTCTCATTCTCCAACCGCCCCTCTCTATTGTACATATCAATCTCAACGGCCTTCGAGCTAAGCCATCTGAACTCTCTCTTTCGCACGCACTCATCATCCTGATATCATTATGGTTCAGGAAACAAGCTGCCTCCTTCCGCTAACGCTCGTCACCCTAACATTCCTGGCTACACTGCTTATCATGCTCCAAGGTCATCTCTCGGCGGAGGGAGTTTCTTTTTGCGTATTATCAGAATCTACCTCATATCATACCAAACACCCCCTCTGACGGTACTCTTGAGTACCTACCTATCCACCTCCCTCTTGAAACACCTATATCTCGTTTTAATATCTATATCCCTCCTACCAAGTCCTGTCCCCAATCTGACTGACCCCACTCCTTCCTCAAGCAGCTATACGACTGCTTCCTTTCACCCTCTGTTGTCTTCGCAGGCGATCTCAATGCTCATATGTACATTCTGCTCCTCGCTTGACACTGACGCTAGAGGAAAAGACGTCGAAGAATGGGCGAAGTAGTGCGATCTGGTCATCCTCAACAATGATCAGCCCACTCGTCTCCCGGCCAACGACCGATGCTCTAGATCAGACATCTATCCTGTATCTTCTAATCTCTCTAGCGCCCGCTCTTGGTTGTTGTTGTTGTTGTTGCCCATCTTCCACCATATACATTGATCCTAGATCCAACTTCCGGCACGTAGACGACATAATCGAAGCAGATTGGGATCCTCTTCTTCGGAGGATCCCGGGATGGGGCGTTGTTCAACCCTCTTTTTTTGTCTTTTTTTAGCTTTTTTTTATTTTTAATGTTTATTGTTTTAATTAATTAATTTATTTTTTAGCTTTTTTTTGTTTTTTTTTCATACTTATATGATCAAAGTGACAGTCAATGAATTATCAAAGTGACAGAAAAATGACGACTTCCACTGGTTTGAGCCACAGATCTTCGATTGTAAGGTGCGTTGGCTTTCCAGAGCATGAGAACATGTGAGGTACTGTGTGTTCCTCGAGCCCGCAGTCAGGGCAAAGTGGGTTATCGGCTGGTCCTATCTTATGCAGATACCATTGCGACTTCGGAGTAGAAACCACTCCGGAGCTGGGATAGCGCTGCCCGACTTGATTTTGGCAAAGACTCCTGTTCCTTCGCAATCTTCGGCGGCGGTCCACTTAGCAGGAGAGTTCATAGTACCCAAGAACTCTTTACAAACTCCTTGTGAACTTCTTTCCGAATGCTCTCTGCAGTTCCAGGTCTTACCGACATTGGCTTAACAGATCTGACATGCTTCCTGATCTGTCTAGGCGGTTCCGGCTTCTTCATCATGTCGTGCGATGGGTGTTCTGGGTCGATTGTCGCAACCGTACGATATTGAAGAGTCAGCATCTCATTGTGAGCTTGGACTGGCATGATTCCCGCCTCGTTACTCAGGTGGATGGTGCTCGCCATAGCCAGGCTTCCCGTCGCGGTCCTCAGGCTGCATTTTGACACGCTTGTAACCGGTCTCGTGTGACGATGCAATGAGCGGGCTTTCAGGCTGGAGCGGCGTATGACATCACGGATTGTCCGACGGCACGGTAGGTCAATGTGAGCAGCTCTTTGCTTTGTCACTTCCTTCCTGCCAACGCTTTCAGGAGGTTCGCTCTTTTAGCCGTCTTCTTACGAACAGCTCCGCATAAAGTCGTCCCGTCATCATAGTATCGAAATGAAAGCCGAGAATCGTCGGATTTCTTTCGTGCGTGATTTGCGTCCCACTTATGAACACTTTCGGCACGTATCTCGCTTGAGCAGGATGTGTTGTAAGAAGAGAGACAGTGGTCTTTCGGACCGACAGTTGAAGATGTAGATCTTCCAGGGCTTTTGTTAGCATCGGAAGATAGTCGTTCAGGCGTTTTTCGCAGGCTTCCACATCTGGATGTGATGCAACAAAGTTAGGTCATCCGCATATCCTACTAGGGCGTGTTTCCGCTCTTGGTCGACCGGCTACAACTCTGTCCAGTGATCATATCCCCGTCGTTGTCCATCTCTCTCATTCTCTTGCTCCTTATTGAGGTATCCGTCAAACGTCTTATCTTAATCTTTGCCTTGCAGACTGGCGCTTGTTCAGGAGGTAGCGCTTCGCCATGTAGCTGACTACGCATGGAATGGAAACGTGCACCAGGAAGAACGTCACTTTACCGACACGATTCGCAAGGCCATGAAAGCAGCCATTCCGGAAGGCCGAGTCAAGACCTTTTTTGCCAAAGTCACCAGGAAGTCTTGGAGAAGATAAGGACAAGGGATCCAAAAAGGTCGCAGATCACCTGGATCCGACCACTGCTGAGCTGGATAGCGAGATTAGGCGAGATGTGGACAAGCACAGGAAGGAGTGTGGGAGAAATTCACCGAGAACATGAATTTCAAGAGTGATGGAGCGTCAACTTGGAAAGTTTTGCCAAAGATGATCTCGGGCAAGAGCACCTCCACCAACTACTCCACGATCGAGTTCGAGAATGGAGTTCTCAAATCAGGAAAGGAGGCTGCAACTGCTCTCGGAAAGAATTTTCATAATTCAAGCTAAGAGAGGGAACAGAATCGAGTGACCGTAAGAGAGCTCTGTAAGTTGCCACTCATGAATGAAGCAGAAGCTGTGACGCCCTAGCAAATTGACAAGGTCGTTAAAGAGATGCGCAACTCGAAGGCTGTAGGGCCGGATTGTGTTAGTCAGCGGTCTTGAAGAAACTGCCGAGTGAGATTATGCCAATCCTGTATACTTAATAATTAATTCACTATACTCAATGTTATGTTACATACTTAATATACTATACTATACTTACACGTATATACTTAATAATTCGTAATTTTTCCTGATATAGCCAACCGTCTCGTAAATATATAGAATAATCTGCTCCCCTATTCGACAGTTTAGTTCAGTCCCAAAGAAAGATAGAATATGCTAGCTGAAGTAATTTAACTTTTTTTCTGGAAAGTAGTGGGAATGACAAAATGTTTTTTTGACTTACTCGAAAGTCAAATGAAAAATTCGAAAAACAATTCGACAGTCGATTGAAAAAGTCGACTTTTTATTCGAAAAAGTCGAGATATTCGAAAAGCTCAAAATCCAGAATTATTCGAAAAGTCGAATATTCGAAAAGTTCAAATTCAGAATCATTCGAAAAGTCGAATATTCGAAAAGTTCAAAATCCCGAATTATTCGAAAAGTCGAATATTCGAAAACTTCAAAATCCCGAATTATTCGAAAACTCGAATATTCGAAAACTCCGAAATTCCGAATTATTCGAAAAGTCGGATATTCGAAAACTCCGAAATTCCGAATTATTCGAAAAGTCGAATATTCGAAAAAAATCTGAAAATGTAAAAGTATAATACAGAGTGTTATATAACCAAAAGATCATACTCGAGAACAGCATTTCCGGAAAAACGAGAATCTTTATTGAATCGCGGTTTTGATTTTCGGATTATGCGTCTAAACTAATACCGGAGCACTTGTTCTGATACCTCGATTTGTAGTCTCACAACAACAGTTTCTCCGGTTTTAGAGATTAAGATTGCTATTGAGGGAACTTGGAGCGGTATCTGATCTTCCGCACCGGAAAACTTGCTGGGAGCAGGGATGAGCGGAACAAAAATATAAAAGTTCGGAAATCGGTTCTCGGGTTCCGGAGCAAAAAAAATTCTCGGGTTTCGGAAATCGGGCGCGAAACGCCTGAAAATACGCGAAAATGCGGTTCTGCGAAACCCGGAAAATTTCAGAAATCATTTTATGTTTTTCCCAGATGACCCGATATTCTCGCAATCCGCAGCACTTCCTGCGGTTTTCAGAATGCGGAATGCCAAAAATGTGCGAAACTGCGGGTTTTGGAACGCGAAGCGCGGAACTCCGCTCATCCCTGGCTGGGAGTAGGCCTCGGTGTTGCCGGTGAACGTGAAGGACCAATTGACTGTAGAGGTTCCATGTTGTCGTGGTTTCACACAGGCAAAATTATTAACATTGATCTTATATTTACACAAGGTGCTGAGTTGATCGAAGAACGTTCGACTCCTGGCGAGTTTGAACCAGTATATTCCCTTTCCGCGGGAGGGGGGGGGGCTTATCGCGCTGCATCACCGAAGCACCAGCGCCTCTCTCCCTCAACAGCTCAGAAAATCTTCAACGAAGTAACAGAGTGCGAGCGGCGCGGGTGCGTGGTTGTGCAGTGCGATAAGGCGCTCCCCGGGAAAGGAAATATACTGGTTTTGTCTCGACCGAAGCCAAGCGTTTTGCGATTAGCTCAGCACCTCGTGTAAACATACGCGCACTGCGATGTTGAACTGCAGTTACGGCAAGAAAACTTTTAAAACCATGTAGGTGATCTTATGGTTAAAGAACGGTGACTTAACGGGTAAAATGTTATTGTGAAACTACAAATCCGGGTATCAAACCACGAACCAGTACTCCGCCATTATTTTAGACGTAGAACCCGAAAATGATAGCCTCAATTCGCTCGAAGTTTTTGTTTGCGCGGAACCGCTGCTTTCAGGGGCGATCTACCAGTTATGAAACGCACTGTGGAGCCTGACATGCACGGGAATTTCGGAACGAAATACACAATTTTCGACAAAATACTGTCTTCAAAAAGCTACTTTTAGATACCATTGAATTTTTTCTTTGAGAAAAACTAGAAATATAAATCCAGAAAACGGATTATGGGGAAGCGGCGTTTTGGCAAAGCCAGAAAACGCTTTTTAAGCGAATAAAATGAGCGGTACTGCTGTTGACAATATCAAGAAAGGGTTTCAATATGTGTGCATAAGAAAACCACTTTTTCGAAGTCGCCTTAAAAATTTATAGTGATCAGCCTTGGCATGCACTTCATTGCAGACGGTCAGGTAGAGAAATTTCGTTTCCCTTGTGAGAGACAAAGAATGAGGAAGTGAGGATGACAGAACAACTTTATTCTCACCAAATGTTTGAAATAATTGTCCTTCCTTTTTCGTATGTTTGTTTGATTTCTGATTTCCCAATGTTCGCGTTATTGCCGCTTTACGACGCGTCTTATGAGACTCTATAAACACAACGTACGCTTCCTTTCTCAAATGTTTATGCTATGAATGAGCAACTCAGTGTGGAGGCCAATGGAGAAAATTTTCTATTTTATTTCTATGCTCATTGGGCTTACATTCACAACAAATAGCGTTTCAAATATAATTTTCGGAAAATATTAACCTTTACTTCAGATGATTTTCAGACCTTTGACGAGAATTGTGCTGAAGCTCATGAACAGGAATCCATGAAATAGGTTCCTTTTTTCTATTAATTCCTCCGGGAATAAAATTTTCTAGAGCAGCAAAATTATTTATGATCCAGGTAGCTCAATTCAACAATGAAGGCAGTGCTCACGGTGAAAAAGGTCTGCGAGACGGTCACACCGCATACAAGTTTGAGGGCCGTAAAGGGCTATCAATGGCTCGTTATTAGCCGTTCTTTCGCCGTTATTGCCACAGTGAATCCGGTACATTCGATTTTTGGTGAAAACTCGAAGTCCCTTTTAATCATCAACAATGTCTTTAAACAAAAAAACTCGGATTATGATTTCCATATCGTTATATTGTACACAGGGCGGTCTCCAGCCGCATACTTTGTTCGAAAATTGTATGGCACTCGGCGATTATCACCCTTACCTGTTTTGTTTTAATCTAACCCATAGCAACCGTTATACTATACAGTGCGTTCAGAAAGTATAGGGACACCCCCGAAAATCAAGGTTTTCAAAATCATGTAATATTTGGCTATCATTACTGTTCATAAATGAATTCAACAAGGTGAAAAACCTCTATTTGTTCATTTCTATAACAGCTGAGCAATTTTACAAGAATTTATTTCAAATTTCAGATTTTTTCGCCGTTCAGAAAGTATAGGGACACAACACAAAAACAAAAATTATTGAACAAAGAAAGAATTAAACATACAATCTAAAATGAAATAGCTGCACCACCTTTAGCAATGATCTCAAAACTTCCCTTCGGCTTAGAATTGATCAAATTGGTGATAACGTTTCCATCCAGATTGGCCCACGCTTCGAGGATAGCGAACTTCAGCTCATCTACCGTTCTGTACTGCTTATTGTTGGCATAAACCTGGCGCACAAGTATGCCCCAGATATTCTCTATCGGGTTACAATCTGGACAACACGCGGGCCATTCCAACAAACGGATTCGATGACGTAGAAACCAGGATTTTGTAGACCTGTACACATGTACCGCCGCATTGTCTTGCTGGAAAGTGAAACGCTGACGTCGTGTTCCGGACAAAATGGCAGTAGATGTGTGCCAAGAGTTTCTTGATACTCCTCCGAGTTCATGCGACAAGAAGTGAAGGCCAATTCCGAAACACCTTAGCTACTGAATGCTCCCCAACACATCAGCGAGCCACCGCCGAAATTCCGTCTGCTGAAAAAACAATGGATCCTTGCGCAGATCTCGCCAGTAGGATCGAGCCTCATCCGGTCCGTCAAGATTAAATTTCTTCTCGTCGGAAAAGATGACCTAAATTTTTTTGCGCCATTTCTCGATTTTTTCCGGATTTTATGAGACTGCCTTACCTTTGCCCAATCAGTTGCCATGTTCCTCAAGTCGAGCCTCTTTATGGTTTGCAGATAACGACTGGGCCTTCTTCATCACTTGTCGGACAATGTTTTTATCGCCATTTATGGTGTTCCAGAGTGTCGTTTTCGAAACACTGAGCGATAATTCAGACTTAATCTTTTTCAGCGACAGTGTACTGTTGGAGCAGAGCCGAATAATTCTCCGCGAATCTTGATTGCTGATCTTCTTCGGCCGTCCAGTACGTTTTGCAGTACCGTAGGAATCTGGATCTCGCAGGAACTGGTTGATACAGTTGACAGATCTTCCGAGCTGGGCAGCGATTCGGCGTTGGCTCAACCCTGCAACGCTGAGCGCACGAATTTGAGCTTGTTCAGCAGCAGTTAGAGCAGTACCACGAGCCATTTTAGGAATAAAGATTCACGTATACTCATCTTGAGTTTATGTAGCGAACTTGCAACGGAAAATTTTGTTTGGATTAAAATATCTGAATTTTCGAAGGGTGTCCCTATACTTTCTAAACGGCGAAAAATTCTAAAAGTTGAGGTAAAATCTTACAAAATTTCACAATTGTTATATAAATAATCAAAGATAGGTTTTCCATGATGCTGAATTCATTGATGAACAGTGTTAATCACCAAATACAAAGTTTTATTGGAAACCTCGATTTTCGGGGGTGTCCCTATACTTTCTGAACGCACTGTAGTTGAGCCCCTCCCAAAAGGATCTCGCAAGTCTGGAAAAAAACTATTTTGATAGGAAGGAGTAATTTAAAAATTACGCGAGAAACGCACACCCGTGCACTTTCGGACAAAATCCTTCGATCAATAATAGGTTTTACAAAAAATTAAGTGGCTGAATCTGAGCAGCTTAGCACAAGAGTTTCCTGTTCGTGTTGAACTCGTTAAATAAACAGAACAACTTTGTGAGCTGATTACAAGACTCCATATATTCCTTTGTACGAGTAGAGTCGCCAAAAAAAGTATGTTCTCTCACCTGTACCGGCCGGATTTTGTGTCGATGCTCGCTTTGATCCTTCGTGCTGAACTCGGGCAGAAATGGAGCAGTGAGGTCGAACTCAAACGACATTGAGGGCAAGTGCAGATGGCGAGTACTTTACCGAATGTCGAAACAATCAGAACAGAATCTCTGAAGAAGTGGCACTCATGAACTCAGGAATATTTTTCTGCCGAATCGGCAATGTGCCAATTGCAGGACACAACGAAGGAGACGACGTTTTCAGCCACACTCACACACACACCCTCACTCCAATCAATTACACAAATATAAACTAAGGTCGTAAGGACGACACACACGATGGGGAAAAGAGGAATAGAGTGGGGGCCAATCCAAGACGGAAACAGGCCTATGAGCAATGGGGTGGAGCCAATTTTGAGACGGATCTGGGACGAATGAGCGCAGGAAGCGTCTACAAGTAGGGAGCAAACACGAGTCGGAAGTGGCTCTGATTAAATGTTAATGAATGGGGCCAGTGGGGTCATCGCAATCGGAATAGTGTTAAAAGGCACCCGCCTTGAGGGTGGGGATGATTCTAATGAGCGAATTCGTCTCGAATAGGACCCGTTGTCAGTTAATTAAATAGAGTCCAGAGGAGACTGCGCTTCTAAAGTGCAACCACAATGGCTCGTCATTCGCATGTTGAGTAGTATTGTGCTCTTTGAAGAACGGATAATCATCGCTTATCAACGAGTGCTCACAATCGGACACAAGTGGATATCATCTTATAATGGCGAGCATGGCGTGATCAAATTTTTATCTGAACCCACGTGGACTGACCAGGACATATGTACCTAGGTAGTATACACTGGACTCGAGTCGGATAACGTAAATCCGAATCACACTAAAAACAACGGTCGTGGATACCCTACTCATTCTACTTTGTCTAGAATAGTAGCTCTACTACAGTGCGTCCGGAAATGATAGGGACACCTCTAAAAAATGAGATCTTCAAAAAATTTCTGGGAGTGGTAATGAATACTGTTCATCAATGAATTCAGCGTGATAAAAAACCTCTGTTCGCAACTTCCTTGAAACCGTGCCTAATTTCATAAGATTTTTCCTTTACATTTAGAAAATTTCACCGTTCGGAAATGATAGGGACACCTTGCAAAAAATGGAATTTTGCACTTCGAACAAAATTTCCCGTTACAAGTTCACTATATGAACGCAACACGAGGACACCCAACATCTTTATTCCAATCATGGGCCGTGGTACATCGCTTACTGTTTCCGAACAAGCCCAAATACGTGCCCTCAACGCTGCCGGGCTGAGCCAACGTCTAATTGCCTCCCAGCTCGGACGTTCCCCCAACTGCATCAGCCAGTTCCTACGAGATCCAGACTCCTACGGCGAAGAGTCTGGACACCCAAGAAAGGTCAGCGACAGGGATGCACGGAGGATAAGCCGACTCTCCTCAAACAGTAGTCTGTCTCTCAACCAAGTGAGGGCTCAGTTGCCGCTCAATGTGTCGAAGACTACTGTTTGGAGCGCCGTAAACGCAGACGAAAACATCGTCCGCCAAGTGATGAAGAAGGCTCCATCACTCTCAGAAGCCCACAAAGTAGCTCGACTCCGGTTTGCAAGGAACAACATGGCAACAGACTGGTCAGAGGTATGGGATTCTCTAAAAACCCGATAAAATTCAAAAAGATAAAGGCGACATGTTCCAGGTAATTTTCTCCGACGAAAAGAAGTTTAACCTTGATGGACCTGACGGTGCTCGATGCTACTGGAGAGATCTTCGCAAGAATCCGATGGTATTTAGTCGAAGAAATTTCGGAGGCGGTTCGCTGATGTGTTGGGGAGCATTCTGCAGCGAAGGTGTTTTGGAAATCGCCTTCACTTCGTGTCGGATGGATTCGGAGGAGTATCAAGAAACATTGCGTGCGCATCTTCTGCCGTTCTTCACTGGAAACAGGCGTCAACGCTACATTTTTCAGCAAGATAACGCTGCGGTCCATGTCTTCAGATCCACAAAGGCGTGGCTTCAACAAAACCGAGTTCGCGTGATGGAATGGCCCGCGTGTAGTCCTGACTGCAACCCGATAGAGAATATCTGGGGCATAAATGTGCGCCAGATTTACGCGAATAACAAGCAGTATGGGACCGTAGACAAGCTAAAGGCCGCTGTACTCGAAGCCTGGAGAAATTTGGATTAAAATGTGATATCCAATTTGATCACTTCTATGCCGATTGGAATTTTTTGAATTGATTTCCAACTCTGGAGGTGCGATATCATATTAGATTTCATGTATGTGTTGATCCTTGTTTGATAATTTTTGTTTTTTGATAGTGTCCCTATCATTTCCGAACAGGGCTGTGCGTAATTACGAATTACGATTTACGAATCACGGGCGTTTTTGGCAATTTTTTTACGATTTACGATTTACGAAATTGTGGCCTACAATCGTAACGATTCGTAACAAATCGTAACAAACAGTGAAAATGCGCTTGAGAGCACAACTTAGGCTATTCTCGGCTCCGAGCAGCCTGACAGTTCGGCTCGTTCTCGTCTCAATCTGCGAGACGGCTTCTGTTGCTGACCACGCTCCTCCCGTTCACCCGAACAGCAACAACAGTGGCCAGAGATTCAAAAATGAACCGAACTGTCAGGCGGCTCCGATTCCTGTTCGGTGCAACTCGGGGTCTAGAAACCCCCGAGATTTAAAATTTGCTGTTTAGAGCATGGTTAAGTTTGACACTTTTTTTGCAGTCCTAAAGTTTTATTTATCTTTTTATTTCAACTTTCGGTAAAGCCTTTCCCCCACTATCCCAGAGCTCAGTCAGCAGCAGTGGGGTCGATCATGGGATAGGGGCTCCCTACATACCGAGGGAGGAGTTTTTTCGCCGTTTGCGGCTCTAATTCCACTCGGGACCACTTGGATTGCATTGAGTAGTGTGTCGTGTCGAACTGCGTGAACGGAACAACGCCCTCTTCTGTGTGTAGAGAGCTCCTCTCCCGTCGGTCATGGCGAAATATAATAGTACGGGGCTGTTCTCTACAGGCTGGCCTATGGAGCAAATAGATTGGAACTCCAAATACACTTCGTTGCAGAATTTTAAGGAAATTTCGAAAACAACCTCCACCACGCGTGCGCCATCAGTGGTTCAAAAGTGACGAGTAGAAAATCTGGTATTCCGTGAATTAAAATCTGCTGAGGGATCGTCAAATTATTTTTCTCACCAGAAAACACCATTCGACGAAGAGTTTTGCGAGGTTCCCGAATTAAACATTGATAGATTTCTGTCTTCAAAGACAATCAAGCTTTAAGAGGAAAAGTAATTTTGAAGCTCGGTTCGAAACATTTCATCAAAAAAAAGACGACTGTAAAGTCGACTACCTTTTCGAAAAAGTTATGAAATATTTTAAAATTTTAGAATTTGGCAATTCTAAATGCTAAAGAAAAGAATAGGTCAGGTAATTGTCTGTTTTCAAAACCCGCGATTTTGAGGGAACCTTCACATTTTTGCATTTTGGAACCCTACGCAACCTTCACCACTCTTCATCGGTTATCTCCACTCCATCAACCCTATATTTATGGGGATAAACGCTTGCAACTCTACTCAGAGTAAAGCTTCGCATATAAAGAGGGAGAATCTGTTTCTGCATCGAAATTGGTTTTGAAAATGTATATTTCATTTATAGGGGCCTCTCATGCAAGGGTCTTTCTCTTGAAGGCAGTGTTCACATTAAAAAACCTTATTCTTCTAGTTTCCGATGGTTTTGAGTGGATAAGTCCACCAAGTAGACGTTAATGGGGAGAAGTCCCCACAGAACACTCAAACACCGAAGAAAAAACTGCAAAAAAAAACATATTAAATATTCATTTACGCCTGTTGATGTGTTTTGTGCACTGCGGACAAAACGTCAAACCAAACGCCGCAAATGGTTTTGAGATTCGAAATTCTCAGGTAAGTGACTTCTTTGTGTTCTGTTTCGTGGACCAAAAACTCTTGAAGAATAATATGGTTAAATGTCCATGTCTGGTTACTAGCCTCTTTGGGCACAAAGAATATTTAAAAATTCGGTGCCAGTTCCTCTAGTAAAATGAACTTATGACAACTGTTATATGACGTGGGCGGGGTGACCCAATGGGCTGGCTGTTCCACGAGATTTTCACCCACTCCTTTGCCGTTTTTCGTCGTACTTCCGTTCTTACTTTTCTTAGAGAGACCCAAAGCTTACAATTCTGACAGAAAAACGGGCAGCTTTTTTAGCCTGAACTTATAACAGATAGCTTTAACTCTCGAACTGCAATTTTTCTCAACTTAGTGTTTCTCTCCTTGGCTTCCATTGAAAAGTGTTTGGTAGAGCTATGATTCTTCATATTTTCGTATTCAAAAATAGGGCAGAATGTGGCATAGGTTTGGTACTTGATCAAGCCTGAAATTTAACTTTTGTCTATTTAAGTCGTTTTTATTCCAGGTACATATGTGCATATGTACCCTGAGAATTTCTTCAAGTATGTACTGTTCAGAACAAACTACCTTCGATATGAAAACACCTCATTACTGAAGTGTTGAAGTGTTTCCCTTATCGAATCAGGTTTGGCTAATGTGCGGGCTTGTTACTCATTATCAGTTACGAATTACGAATTACGATTTACGAATTACGAGAAATTTGAAAAATTACGATTTACGATTTACGAAATTACAAAATCCAGTTACGCACAGCCCTGTTTCCGAACGACGAATAATGTGATAATTTAAAATAAAATATTACATTATTATGCTATTGTTATAGAAACAAGTGAACATAGGTTATTTACCTTGCTGAATTCATTTATGAGCATTACCGAACGCCGCACGCAATTTAAACATAAAGACTGTGGTTTTCAGGGGTGTCCCTATCATTTCCGAACGCACTGTATATCACCACTATTTCCTATCATTCGTGATCTATCTGAATACTTGAAATACATACAAGAATTGTTTTATTGTGATTCGTATATCCGTTATCCGATTCGGGTCCAATGAATGTATATGTGCTATGTAGCCATGTTTTTTATAATCGACTACAATCCCAATACTCGTAAAAACACTATGGTAGTCGATCAGAAAAACATGGCTACACGAGTAGTTCTGTCAACCACGTCTGGCCATTCCTTAGTAAATGATTGCTTTGCTCCGACTTAACCGCAATGCCGAGTTCGGACATGTAAGTTGAGTTAGTATTTGAAAGCCGTTCAAGTTCTGTTAAACACGAGGGATGTCTCTCAAGTTTTTAACTCTTCAAGCGGGTGCAGAACTTCAGATCACAACAGCGAGTTCTTGCGTACAACTATTTCCTACTCAGGAAATCAAAGTTGCAATCAACCGCCCACTAATAGGATACTGAAATGGCTTCAAAAATCCAACAGCGGGTTCTGATTCTCCCCTATGAGTTCAATATTAGTGGAAACAGGAGTCGCTATGGACCGCCATGCAAAAATATGTTACCCTGTTGACTATCGATCCGCTCTTTATCCTGCAAACATTTAGCATTATATACATACTATTAAAGTCTTGATTGTGTATTCTTCAGCTCTGTCAGATATGTCTCTTGTATTTTGGTTGAAAATTTCGCATCGTAAATTACGATGAGATTTTGTTTGAATTTCAAGAAAACCTCCCGTGATATTACCAAAAGTTCACAGTACGACAATACATGCTTGTAGGAAAGTAATTGCATAACTTGGATGCATATAAAATTACTGAATGGCAGAACTACAAACTGAAGCACGCCCCACATTAATCGCGAGAGTGTAGCGGAACCTAAGAAAATCCTAATCATTATCACAAGATCCTGAATTTCGCGCCCTTCCAATGGCATTTGTCAAAAGGAAACCCAAAAGATTGCAGTTTCATGCTGAGCAGTCAGAAACCATAGACGTTCACAGCCAGAAGTTAATTCAAATTTAGCTAATGGAAACAGTTTGAACAATATAAGCAAGCCCTTCTTTGAACTTTTGACTCTACAAGGACAGAAGTATTTGAGCAGGTCATTCCGAAGGATATTGTTCATTGATTGAATTCCAATTTCAAGGCAGCGGATGTTCTTGATATTAGCGATCATCGATGCCGATGATGTGGAGTGGGCTTGTCCAACATCAAAAGACAGGAAAGTTCAGGTTTGATATTTGGCTCAAAACAGGGTTTTTCCGCCAATTTTTCTTATAGGTCCTTATTATTTGAATCCAGTTTAAAGAGAAAAAGAAGATAGGCATATTTCATCGCGACCACTCCCTTTAAGCATTGTTATTACTTGATTAGGTGAAGATATCATCTCTTTTGAGCAGCAATCAGCTATTCTAGTCGAAAATATGCGTTCAAGAAAGTATCGCTAAATGAAGACATTTCGAGAGAGAGAGAGAAGTAAAATTTGTGTGGAAAAGCTAAAACCGATGCACCTGACACTAAAAGGAAATCCTTTATCGAGTCTCATAATAACCTGAAACAGAACTGATCTTGTTTGGTTTTCGGTGACTGGAGGGATGGATTTTCGACCACTACGGTCTGAAAAGCTACATTGCCGCGTTTTGTAAGCCTTACGCGATAATCAGGCGCTATTGTAATAACCATAATCTTGAAATTGTTTTCAAAAACATGGAATTTTAGGGCGCGAGTTTATTCGTGTTTTTTCATTCCGTGCCAAGAGAAAGCAGAAAATGACTGGCTGAGAAAGGAATCGAAAAAGACACCTAAGAACCGAACGAAGTGTGTTATGCAAAGGTGAGTGGTTCATGAGATTACACTAGAAAGATCACCCTAATATGATTTTCTTACATAGAAAAGGTACAGTACCGTGCAAAATTTATTCGCTTGGCATTTCCGCGAATAATGTTTTTATACATATCTTGGCTTGCCCTCAGCGAAACTTGATGAAACTTTAGTATGTTACGGGACATCACAACCCTTGCTTTACACATACAGGAAACTGGTTTTTGAGCGTGCAGTTTTTTGAATATGGAATTTATCTATCATTTTGTGGTATTAACTCAAATTAGGACTATTCCTTTATAACATGGCTATTAGAATTCCAAACCCCGTAGCAGTTATCCACCATTCCAAGGTCTCCGGAATCGTTGTATACTCTATCAGAATTTTTTGAAGACCGAAAATTGAACAGATTGGAATTAATTTTTGGAAATTCACCCCTATAAAATTATTCACCCCGGAACCATTCCAAAATATGTGCTAGTTGTGCTTTGACACAGTACAACTGGAACATAATTTTCGCTCTTTTTCGATAATGTCAAAGAGAGATACTTGATAAGTGCAAATCGCATGATTTTCTTTGAATTTGTTTCTAGAAAACTCTCGATGGAGATTAATTTTTTACAAGGTTATACAAGGGTTCCGAAGACCTTCGAATGGCGAATAACTGCTACGGGTTTGAAATTGTAATAGCAATGTTTTAAATGAATAGTCCTAATTTGAGACATAACCACTAAATGATGAATAAATTCCATATTTAAAAAACCGCACGCTCAAAAACCAGTTTTGTGTATATGTAAAGCGAGGGTTGTGATGCTCCGTAACCTACTAATGTTTCATCAAGTTTCGCTAAGGGTAAGCCAAGATATGTATAAAAACATTATCCGCGGAAATGACACGCGAATAGACTTTCGCACGATACTGTATATTTCAAAAGACAGCATCACGTTCACAAAAGTACTTTAAGGCAGTGGTCGCGATGAAGAAAGTTGTTGAATAAACCGCAGAAGTCAGCTTGATTCACAAACGGGTAAGAGACCACGAAGGTTACGCGGCAAGAAACGAGCTGGAAATAGAGTTATTAAGATCCTAAATTGCCAATTCGTGCACACATGCACAGCTCCGCCCAAAAAGATGACAGTCTCATGCTGAGCAGTAAAAATTCATTGACGTTCACAGAGAGAAGTACACGCAAATTCAACTAATCAAACAGTTGAGCAAGCAAGCACTTCAATCAATGTTTTTGACTAGATGAGTGCATATAGTGGACTCCACCAAGAGTGTCTCATTTACTTATCAGTGAGAATCGGTCGATTGGAGATCAATGAACATGAAACTCGTTACAGCAACCGCTCTCGCTCAATCGGTATCGAGCTTGCTGGTAGGGGATTCACGCACATTGATCCCCAGCCGACCGCTTCTTATTGAGAAGTAAATGATACACTCTTGGTAGACTTCATTATAATAGTCGATCAGGCCAGTCCGAAGGAAATTGGTCATTGATTAAATTCCAACTTCAAGCCAGCTGATATTCTTGATACAAGAGATCATCGATGCCGATGATGTGAAATGGGCTCGCTCACCATAGAAAGACTGGAAACTTCAGGCTCGAAATTTGGCCCAAAACAGGTTTTTTTTGCAAATTTATCTTATATGTCCTAGAACTCTGACTCCAGAGAAAGGCTCAGAGAGAAAAAGAAGACAAGCATATTTCACCGCGAAAAACTGCCTTTGAAATAGCGACGGCTATAAGTAGACCAATATGGTCTGAACCACAACGCATACGATGTCGGAAGCGTCGAAAACAAGTCAAAATGGTCTTACACTCTACAGCGATCGGAAAAGCGCTGTGCGGTTGCGTATTTTCACTAATCATACTGTTAGTTGCGCCATAATCGACGCCAAATTTGTGTTTCTCCTGAATTTTGAAGAAAAAACACTGGGAACTTTGAAAAACGGTGAGCTTCTCCTCACCCAAATTTATCAATATACCTGTGGCCGTATTCGTGAATCTACGGGAGCCTCCA
Source organism: Aplectana chamaeleonis (assembly GCA_029168955.1). Taxonomy (NCBI): domain Eukaryota; kingdom Metazoa; phylum Nematoda; class Chromadorea; order Rhabditida; family Cosmocercidae; genus Aplectana; species Aplectana chamaeleonis. The sequence goes on along the minus strand of JAPDOI010000163.1, from coordinate 952,832 downwards.
GGGAGGGTCCAAAGTCCGCCCGCCGCGTACATCGACTGGCTCTAGAAACCCTCCCGGGAGGATTCCGTAGTTTCATGAATACGACCACTGAAGTCTGTATCATAGGTACACACACGAATAACAAGAAACATTTTGATATAAAAAATAACCAAAAAATAATGTTTTATTGTTAGTCTTGCATGTATCCATTGTAACAACTTTTGGTATATTGGTAATATTTGCGTGTGGGGAAAATTCACCGTTTTTCAACGTTTCCGATGTTTTTTTTTTCAGAAGTCAGCAGAAGATTACAAGTTTGCCGTTGATTATGGCGCAACCTACGGTATGCTCAGTGGAAATACGCAACCGCACAATAGCCTTTTTCCGTTGTGTAAAACACTAAGTTGGCAGATGCTGGAGAGGATAGTGTCGAAGAAAGAAGCAAAAACGGGGACAAAAACGGCTTGGAAAGTTATCCCAATGCGCCTAGCTATCCCGTTCCGCCCCCCCATTCGGACGAGCTTGTGGCGCCGCACACGTTTCGATGGCAAATTGCCAAGCAACTCTGCCGCAGTTAGCATTATTGATTCGCGCAGGTTTTGCGATTAGCGCGCGCTTGCCGAAATCAGCAGGGCCCATGATTCTCGTCCACGCCCTGAATTTAGAAACCGTTATTTTGACTTATTCTGTACGTTTTTCTTCCCCGTTTCCTCACTATTAGTTACCTCACGACCAAACGATCCCATCTTCGGATCGAACTCAATTGCGATACTCTGAGAGACATTGCCGCTGCCGCTCCGCGACAAAACCGCTTCGGAGCCTACAGGCACCGAAGCGGCACTATTGCGGAGCCGCGCCGGCACTACCGCGGGGTCGTAGCGACGATGCGGAGGTGCTGCCGCGGCTCCGCGATTGTGCCGAAGCGGTTCCGGGAGAGTATCTGATATGAAGTTAGTTGAAAATGATATTACAACTAGGGGGGCCTAAGAACAAAAATACGCACCTGCGGTCGTTGCGTCCTCTGTCCTATAGGGACAGAGGTTACCGCCACTTTTGCGCCCAAGGAAATACGGAATGTACCTCAAACTTGGTTAAATAAACCGACGACAAATTTGTTTTACCACACAGGATAATACATCGTACTCCACGCGGGTTCACTGCTGCATCCTCGCGGAGCCGAAGCGGGAGTAGCGCGGAACTGACGCGGCACAGTCGAGGGTCGCGGTATGTACTTTCCCGACACTGACGCGGAAAATTCTCTCAGTGATATTCATCGTGGACACTGCCTTTGATTAATGCTGAGCTCCCCAAAACGTGAACCCCGCAGATTTTCGTACCAAACCCCGCCTCCGCATCACAAATTCATCAAATTTTTAGCTGAATCATCGTTATACCATCTCGTTTTTCAACTTTTCAACGGAGCCAAAGTTCGAAATTAACTGCGAATCGGTAATATGCGCACACACCGCTGATCCCGTTCCTGGCATTCTATGTTCGCGCAGAATGCCATTCTGCGAATTCTGCGCAGAACGCGCAGAATGCGCATAATGTTATTTGTCCATGTTTTTGTATTGCTTGGCCTCTTTAGTAAATGAAAATCTTTAAACAGTGCTCGAAAAACCCTTATTTAAAAAAACCAGTTTGAATACACTGTAGAATTGGATTTGAAGTCCGGGACTCGTTTTCGAAGTTTTTCTGCATTTGAAGACCTGGTCACTGCTGGTTTCGAAGTTTTCCTGCATTTGGATCATGTGCCATTCATATTTTACATGTTGTTTGACGGCCGCAGCAACATTCTTGCAAAGAAATGCTAGATTGGCGATGCGAAAGTGCTAGATGGTGGAACCCCGCAGCTTTTATGTGGCCATAGCTTTTGAGCATTTTCAGAGCCTAAAGCTCTCGTGGGTGATGCAAGATAGCCCGAATTGTTCGATTGTATGGTTTGTATCTTATCTCTAGGAAGCCAGGATGCAGCTATCATTTCGTTATTTCGAGTGCGGAGCGGTTGCTCCACCATTTCTACCTCTGTGTTTTCTCAAAGCAACCGCTCCACATTCATGATAAAGCGTCGCGGCTTCCCGTCATCCAGAAATTGACGATACACAAAAGAGTTGAAAGGTCTCTCCAGCGCGCACGATGCCTTTAATCATGATGGTTTGTGCTATCGAGATTCCAGAGAGAAAGAGGCTAGATTTTGAGTATAATTGAAAACAAAAGTGTCGGTTGGGATGAACTCAAATGTCCTCATCGTTATAAAGAATTGCAAATGTCTTCGAAAACTAATTTTCAACTCTATGAAATGATCTAGATATAATAGTGTGCCAGTCCTTCAACATCAAGAAGTATGCAGCATAGCGCCTTTTTGTCACTGCCCGCATGCTGACATAAGAGGGGAGTCTAGAGCACCAAAGAAATACAATTCCAAATTGTGATTTATGAGCAGCGAGGGAGCTCTGAGCAGCCAAAGGAAGGCGACCTTAATCTATGGAGCGGTGGCCGTTGTGTGGCAAGTTGACTACTGGCCAATGGAATGTGACCGATTCACGCACCCTAATGCAATATTACCTCATTTCAAGGAAGTGCGATGCAAATTGCAAAGGTTGGGCATGAGCAGGAGTGAGCAACCCCCAGGGAGCACAATATCCGGTCTTGAATTTCACGCCGAGCACTTAATTGACCTCATGTTAGCCAGCATGTAACGTAAGGTTTTCGCAGATTTCGGAAGGTTTTCGACTGGAAAAAAATCTAGGCTGTGAAAAGCCTAAAATAAAACATCGCATATTGCCTCTCTGCACCGGAGTAGTTTTTTCGATATCTGAGAAATGATTAATTGATTTTTCAGTAAGCATGTGAGTTTGCAATAAAAATTGTGCGATTTACCTCAAACATTTCTCGTCTTTTTTCTCTGTACAGGCATCACACACCATCCCTCTCAGAATTTGGTGAGAGTGCGTGCAAAAAAAGCACCCTTTTTGATAACCTCCTTCGAAATCAACTTTTTCAGATCTGAAAATTTGTTTAGGATCCAGCCGAGGAGTGCTGAAAAGCAATATAAAAAATGCTTGCTAGGATTTAGATCCAAAGAGAGAGTTCAGAATGTGATCTACAGTACTCTGCGTATCATGAAGATAGGGCACCCCCTGAGTTTGTCGGTCTCTTGTTCGTTGAGAAAAATAGGCATTTTCCAATAATATTACTGTGATCAGAATGTGAAATAACCCCCTATACCTTTATTGAGTATGATGAAATCTTTGCACACTTTCTTAGAATAAATTTTTCTTTTGAATCGCGTATCAAAAAGATAGGATACCCGTGGGTTAAATCGGAATTCTCATTCGATAAAATTATGTGATCACAAATCTAATGGCCGACTGGCCCTCCTCACACCTTTACTGCTACACATACTGGATTTGGTATATTTTCGACCAAGCTGATCTGCCTCTGCAAGTCGATCTTGCTTCACTTCTCGGTTTCGGACTGTTGGAGCGCAGAAATCGAGAGATATCGTCGGCCACTGGCTCAGAACCGACGAGCTAAAATATCCCACAGCTTTTCCTTTTTGTTGAGTATAGGACAGTAGACTAGCCACTCTGGACAAGATAGTTATTGCCGAGCCAAGCAACCGACCTCAGACCTGCTCCCGTGAACTTTCTGGTTGTCCTGCTAGAAACTGCTACTTTTCGCCCGAAAATATGGGAAATAAAAGTAGGTGTTGCTCTGATATCTTCTGGTACTCAATGGAGATCATCCGACTGCTGGCCAACGCAAGCTGTAGACGTCCTTGACGGGCAAAAGCTCTGACAGGTTATGAGAGATTTGCGACCGCTCTTCCGACCGCTAAATTGGACAGCACCTACCCTAGAACTCCTTTCGTAACTTTTCCTACCATCAGTGTTATCGAAATTCGAATTCTTCTTGTCAGAAACCGTCGCCTATACACAAACAGTCGAAGTAACTATCCACTTTAGCCGTCGGAAGTGAGGTCGCAGATCGTCCATAATCTGTCAGAGCTTTTGTCCGCCAAGGACGTCGACAGCTTGCGTTCGCCGGTAGTCGGAAGATCTCCAGTGAGTACCAGAGGATACCAGAGCAACACTTACTTCCATTTCCCCATGTTTTCGGGCGAAAAGCTGCAGTATCTAGCAGGACCACCAGAATGTTCACATGAGCAGGTCTGAGGTTGGCTTCTTTGCTCAGCAATAACTATCTTGTCCAGAGCTGCTACTCTACAGTCCTGTACCCGACAGAATGAAAAATCTCTGGGATTTTTTGGTTTGTCGGGTCTGAGCCAGTGACCGGCGATATGTTTCGATTCCTGTGCTCCAACAGGCCATACCCGAGAAATGGAGCAAAATCGACTAGCAAAGGCAGATCAGCTTGGTCGAAAACATTCCAAATCAAGTATTTATAGCAGTAAAGGTGCGAGAAGGGCCAATCGACCATTAAATTTGTGACGGTGTTTTTCGCCTCATGTGCCCCGTGAAGAACTCTCCAATGGGGTCATTATGAAGCATACGGTGTTTGTTCGAAAACGTGTCATAGCTGAAGAGCTTGGACTTTTTGTTGATAGAACGAGAGGGCAGATTGCTAAAATCCACTTTTGGGCCAGGTCAGTGTTCGAGATAGCTGAATTCGTGCAACTTTTTTAATTTACCTGACGGCGTCCAGGCGTCAAACTTAGAGCGTGAGGCCCCCTGATAGTTTCCCGTCGATCAGTGCACATATTACCAACTTTCCTCAAAAATAGATCGATTATCGATTTTCTCAAAAATCAATGAGACAAACGAAATTCATAGAAGAATATTCTCCAGCACCTATCCACGACGCCAGCCCCTGTATTTCTTCAAAGAATGCAAAAAATAGCGAAAATGTGGGTGCGCTGAAATTCACAGAGCCCATATATGGAATTCGGCAGCTTGCCGTTACGTTCTACTACATATTGGTAGAGGGTTTCGAGACTTCGGCTATAACACGTTTTCAAGCCGACATCTTCTGCTTTAGACTGACTTCCTCAGAACAGCTCTCCAGACTTCAATACGGGAAGCAGAAAAGATCATCAAAGATGACTACGAGTCGATTTATTTATTACAAATTGAGAACCCTCTCAGGCGTTTGCCCACCATTGATTTCATGGACGATTTCACGCTACGAAATTTCACACGTTTTGAGAGAGACAAATTCATAGAAAGGAAAGCACCTCAGAAGCTGATTAGTGATTAAGCCGACGTGATGAGATTTGAAACCTTGTCACCATATTTAAAAAGCGCCCTGTTGTTACAGAAAAGTATATCGCATTTGGAATGGATTTTGATCAAAAGGAGTTCAAGGGAAAGGGAATATGCTGGTTCAATCTCGCCCGGAGCCAAGCGTTTTGCGATCAACTCAACACCTTGTGTAAACATACCATAACGTGCACTGCGACGTTAAACTGCAGTTACGGCAAAAAACTTCCAAAAATCGTGTAAGACTTAACTAGGGCATCATCTTGACAGGTCTACGACTGTTAGATAGTCTCTGGCGGTATACCTGTTTCATCCCGTTATGCGGGTGGAAGGATGATTGCTTCGGTGAAGATTTACCGAGCAGTTGAGTGAGAGCGGCGCTGGGGCTCCGGTGGTGCAGTGCGATAAGGCGCTCCCCCGGAAAGGGAATATGCTGGTTCAATCTCGCCCGGAGCCAAGCGTTTTGCGATCAACTCAACACCTTGTGTAAACATACCATAACGTGCACTGCGACGTTAAACTGCAGTTACGGCAAAAAACTTCCAAAAATCGTGTAAAAAAAAAAGGAGTTCAGTTGTTAGTGGCCCGCAGCCATGTCGCTAGGGGTGACCCTCCACCGCGCATATAAACCGCATTTCAATTTCATACACTATGTGTTACATAATATGTAGTACATAGTTGCTAAGGACTCCTGGCGATGAATATTATTTCTTCTTGTTGTCATTCTCTGTTGCATATGTGAGGAGAGAGCAGGCTAGAGAGAGCACTATGACGAATACAGCTCAACTCCGCATTGCCGTTCAGTCCGCAAAGTGCACGCTGATTGTCAAAGCGTGCTTAGTGATTGCGAGTATCCTCAGACAGGGATGTGGGATCACCTGGGCACCAAAGGCGAAAACCGCCCGGGTGACCCTACATTCCTATATGAGGATACTCGCAACAAGCTTCCGCAATCGGCGTGCACTTTGCGGACTGAACGGCAATGGGGAGTTCAACTGTATGTGTATCACACTTATTTCCAGAGGAACCTTACATAGTGAGAGTCATCAAGATCGCTGCACCAAATCAAGAAAGAGAATTAGAAGGGGGTGAGGGAATTACCCATACCTATTATATTTGTTTAATATGTAGGAAGGCGGAAGAGAATGAAATGGCATTGAAACCTGAGCCTCAGACGAGGTAGATCGGAGCGCAATCCCTCTGTTTAATATTCAGGCAAGAGAGCAAACTGAACCATATTGGAATGAATGGAGGAAAGAATGCAGTTGTGAAGATTGATGTTATTCATTTCAGTACAAATGGACATCATCCTACGGAAATTCATTAGAGGTGTCCAATTATGAGGGAGGGAAGGACGTGCTAGAGAATAGCCGAGACAGGAGCGCTCTTCATTTGGTTAGGCCGAGGACTGAGCGAATCCCTACATGTTGTCGTTGAGTGATTAGCGGGGATGGATAATCTCATGACGGCAGGATTTATAGGAGAGAGGGTAAAGCTTCGGCCGCCAAATGACTGAGCATCAGAGCGGAATGATTATCATGTAGTACATGAGCAGGAAAAGTTGTACTCACCTGTGGAGCAAGAAATCAACCAAAAATAACTTTATCCGTTCAACAAGGCTTCTGAACGACCAGGTGCCAAAATCGTCAACAGGCCGGGCAGGGGCAGGACAGTCTGCGCCTTTGAAGATCTCCGTAAATCACAAAATCAATCGTGCCCCTGCTGCCCCAGCTAGGAGACTGGGGCAGCAAGAGCAGCGAAAAATAGAGCTGCGGCACGATTGATAATATGATCTACTGCCCTCGCACTGTGATCTTCAAAGATGCCGACTGCCCTGCCCCTGCCCGAATCCGGCGCGTTGATGCAACAGGCCCCAGCACAGCTACACCCGAATCTGCTTCACTTGAGACAGGAATTCCTAAAGTCAGGGTCCCCGATGAAAAAACCGTATTCTAGTTTTCTTCGTATTTGAGTAAGCAAGAGAAATGGATAATAAGGAAAAGCCTCCATGAAACTCTTGAATATTTGAGAAAAACTGTTTGAAAAACCTATCCGACATCTATTTATACCCGCAGGTGCGTTTTGTGCACTGCGGACAAAACGTCGAACCAAACGTCGCAAATGTTTTATTAGGTGAGTGACTTCTTTGTTATCTGTTTCCTGTACCAAACGCTCTTGAAGGATAAGATGGGTCAATGCACATGCTTGGATGTGAGAATCTTTCGCGACAAAGTGTATTCAAAAATTGGGTCTCTGTACCACGGTTAAAGGGACAACTATTGGACAACTGTCATATGACGTGGGCGGGGTGACCCAATGGGATTTATTTATTTATTGGGATTATATTATACGCCGTTGCCGACGTGCTCATAAGCTACAGAGTAGTGAGTTGGGACCATGGAAATGAGTACAAAAAAAAATAATGAAAAAAAAATGCTGTAAAAAAATAAAAATAAAGACTTAGCGCAACGATTTAAGTGCCGACCACAAGACCATTGTTGAAATTATACCAGGTTGACAATAATTCTTGTCCAGAAATTTCACCATTTTTAATTTTTTTCAAGTTTATTGAAAAACAAGTCTAATCAACAATATAATTACCACTGTAATCCACAACAGTGGCCCATTGATTGGGCGAGTCGCCGATGCCCTTCGCCCAGAACTCCGGGGGCTGCGACTCGAAGAAGTCCGCGATGTCGGATTTGAGGTTGTCGTAGTTGGTGAATTTTCTTCCGGCCAAATGGTGCTTCAGCGGGCGGAACAAGTGGTAGTCGGAGGGGGGCGAGGTCCGGGGAATACGGCGGATGGGTAACCGTCTCCCAGCCGAGCGTCGCCAACTTCTGCTGGGTCTCCTTCGCCACGTGGGGGCGCGCGTTGTCGTGCAGCAGGTGGACCGAGGCCCGTCGGGGACGCTTTTCTCGGATGGCGGCGGCTAGTTTCTCGAGCTGATCGGTGTAGATGGAGGCGGTGACCATCCTGATTTGCGGGAGCAGCTCGAAGTACAGCATGCCCTTGGTGTTCCACCAGCAGCAGAGCATGATCTTCAGTGGGTGCAGGTCGGCTTTCGGCGTCGTCGGCGGCTCTTCTCCGTGCGGGATCCAGACGGCACGGCGGGCGACGTTGTCGTAGAGGACCCAGCTCTCATCCCCAGTGACCAGGTCCTCGAGAAACTCCTTGCGATGCGGACGAAGGAGGAGGGAATGGCAGACGGCCACGCGGCTCTGCTTGTTGGCGTCCGTCAGACGGTGGGAGGATCCAACGGGCCAGAACTTTGTGGTAGCCGAGTAAGTTGAGTGGATTGTGGATGGTGGACCTGCTGCAGCCGAGCGTCGTCGCCAGTTCACGGGTGGTGGCTTACGGCTCTTCCTTGATACAGCGACGGACTTCGTCATCATCCACCGTAGAAGGCCTCCCGCTGTGCTCCCTGTCCTCGAGGCTCGTGTCGCCCCTCTCGAAACGATTGAACCATCGTCTGACTGTGCGTTGGGACACTGCATCCTCCTTGCACGCTCTGCAGATGTTGGCGACCGCGGTGCCCGTGTCTTTGCCCAGCAGCCGCTCGTAGTACACGAACGTACGAATTCGACCTTGGTCCATTTTAGCTTGTACTGGTAGCTAGACGCGTCGACTGGCGCTTTATATACCCATAGCGTAGAACTTTGGAGAACCTTCTAGAAGGTTCTTACACTTGCCTGATATTATAACACTTCTAAGGAAAATTATAGAATTTCGAAAATTATCGGACAGGAATCATTGGACGGCCTGGTAGAATAATTGAAAAGGCCACACTGGATAAAGTCAGGAGCCATGAAAGGTTGTGGGGGCAGAAAGAAACAAAAAAACGAGTAGAGCTAGAAGCGGCAAACTGACCAGTGTTTCTCGGTACGGGAAATAAATGCATAGTAATCCGTCTCATATTCAAGTAACTGTGATGAAAGCGACCCTACCCACGCGGCTTCCTAGGACGAATATGGTCCTCCGACCGCTGCTAGATATCTGGGTGATGTATCTTAAGAAAATACCAAATGTCAGGGGCTGATAAGTGTAGATGGCAGGCTAAGATAATTCAGTTTCCAGCTGCAGGCCTATAGCACTAAACTTGAGATGGAGGGAAACTTGGATGCTGAAGGAAGAAATAAATATATGGCTCCGAACCCAGGTAGCGACAACCTTATGAGATATGAGATGGGAACTTGGTCAGTGATCGACATAGTTAAATACGTTGCTGTGGACGTTATTAAACCGCGAGAAGGCAATACAAGAAGAGAAGATCGTTTAGTGCTAGGTAGTAGCCACTGATAGTTGAGTAGGTCGCCATGAGAAGTTATAAAATAGCATTAAACAATGTCGGTGACGCCGATATCTTGAAGAACATCAATTCTCCGGGCCCGGACAGAGGGATGGCCGGACAACGAGATTTTCACCCACTTCCTGGCCGTTTTCTGTCGTACATATTTCCATTCCCTCATCGTGAACACTGCCTTTAAAGACAGCATACACGCTCAAAAATTATATCAATTTTATGGAATGAATCGAAGGTATGAAGCTTTTAATGTTCAGAGATGACGAAAAAACCGGAAAAATCAATTGAAATGAAGATATTACGGTTCGTTCTATAGTGGCCCAGAAGTGGACGAGTTTTACCGCATTGGCTGAAATAGCGGAGCTAGCGACAAATTCGTTGGGATAACGACGCTAATGTACTCGTAAGGCCCTTTCTGAAACTCCTACGACCTTAGAATCCTAAAAAATGAGCCAAAATGACCGTAATCGAGCACTGAACATTTGTATTGAGGGGCCGAGCCCGTATCGATGGGCGGGGAAATAATGATTTTGTGACTCAATACGGCTCAAATACGGGCACTTTAACTCGTTTTCAGCTCTTCCAACTTCGTGAGGGCTCTTCTAGGGCCCGTACGACCCCACTAATGTAGTTATCTCAACAACTTTTGCGAGCGTGTATGCTGCCTTTAACGACAGGTGCAGTTCAAGGGTGCGCGGCTACCGACTACCGTTCCACCGAATCACTCACCTATGTACCCGATATTTTCAAAATGTTCGTCGACTTTCTACCTCTTTCCGATGATCAATATATCGAACTTCCAAGATGGGTGCATGTAAGCTCTGATACATCCCTAGTGACCTGTTGATTTCGACTACCACCAGCAGCGGAGCGGTGGGCTCGGTGAAACATAACTAGTGATAAGGAGGTTTCGACGAAAAAGCCACCGCTCCGCGCCGTGATAACCGAAAACATGAGTTCACTTGGAATGAAACAGAGTCTACTTATACCTATCCGGCTCTACAAATATTACATCATCACCTACTCGCGACTGAACAATTAAACTCCCACCTCTTGGGGTATGCAGCAAGACATAATGATTATCTTCAAAATAATTACAGGTTTACCAAACGGATAATTTTGCACTGCTCTCACATTTAATGACAGATACGGCGCGAGCGAAATTGGTTTGGCAAGCGCCAAAAAAACCGTCTGCGCTAATCGTTCTTCACGATTAGATCTGAGTCTGGCTCTTCGAAACATTCAAAAGAGCACCCAATTTCCAAATTCTGTCAAGCGTCAATAGTAGCGTAGTACACGCGGGTAAGAGTGTCCCATTTTTCAATGTTTTGCGGAGGTAAGTATGCACATAAGCGCATGAAGGAATATGCGGAAATACATATCCATTGAACCATAGCTTTTCAGAAAAAAAAAACCTCATGAAAAGCCCCAAAGCATTCAATCCCCGCTTCTTACGCCTATTTGTGAGAGAGATGAGCAGAAATAGAATGGTCTTAAATTGTCTTGTACTAAAAAAGCTTTCATTGTGCATGTATTGATGTCTCTGGAGAAAAATAGTATTTAGCAAATCGACAACTGCTCTTTAAATGCAGGGTTCGCTGTAAAAACGGTTTTTGTGCTGTCCTCATGAAAAAAGTAGACCTGGTCATCACAAATGTGAAAATAAGGGAAAAGTTGCAGAAAAAACGCTCCGGAACAAGTTATGGATCTAGTTCAGACCTCTTGCTGGGACGGGTCTTGTGCGCCCGTCTTCTCACCGTTTGCCAATCATGGCAGCCTCGGCATACGGTGTGCTGCGCTCGCCGCTGCGACGACGACGCAACGTCGATAAGGCAGCGTCCATACGTTGCGAGAGCGGGCGTTCCCGCTGCTGTGCGCCTCTCGACGCTCCTCAACGCTGGAGCAGCCCGTGCCCGCAAATTAACACACGCAAACATCCCTTACCTCGTGTTGATTCGATTGAAAACGTTTGACCGGGTGATCAATCGCTCGAGTCGGCGCAAAGGCTGATGATTTCCAAAGGTTCCCGACTTTCGTGGAGGGATTATGAAAACAAGGACAGTAGTTTTGATAAAGATTTAATGCCACCTGCTTTAGTGATTGAGCAGTAAGCTTGAAACTTGCTGCTTGCTTCGTGGGGCTGGCGCAAGCGCGCGAGAGCGAGCGGGCGAGGGCGCGCGAGAAGGAGTGCCTGTGAGCGCCTAGCGAATCGTGTACCCACGATGACCATCGATTTTGCGTAATCGCACGCTCTCGCCGCGTATGGACGGAGCCTAACGAGCAGGCTGTTTGGGTGATCGGCGGAGATCATGCAGAACAAATCACTATTGGCACCCACATCTAAACTCCTTTTTGAGCAGAAACACCGGGATATCTTCGTACTGACCTAAAACATTTAAGGATCATGCAAAGTCTGAAACCTTGGAGTGGGTAATATTCCGCCCTTTGTAGGCAATGTTTTAAAAAACAAAAGTTTGAATGAAAGAGCATATTAGTATGTCATCTAAAAGGTTATCAACACTTAGTGAATTGTGATGCGTCTTAATCCAATATTCAATTGCTCAATTCAAGTCAGAAATGCTCCCACCCAGGGGTTCCAACCCCTTGAAAAAATCGGAGAATTTCTCACACCCGTGTCAGAAATGCTCCCACCCAGGGGTTTCAACCACTTGAAAAAAATCGGAGAATTTCTCACACCCGTGTCAGAAATGCTCCCACCCAGGGGTTTCAACCACTTGAAAAAAATCGGAGAATTTCTCACACCCGTGTCAGAAATGCTCCCACCCAGAGGTTTCAACCACTTGAAAAAAAATCGGAGAATTTCTCACACATGTGTCAGAAATGCTCCCACCTAGGGGTTTCAACCACTTGAAAAAAAATCGGAGAATTTCTCACACCCGTGTCAGAAATGCTCCCACCCAGGGGTTTCAACCACTTGAAAAAAAATCGGAGAATTTCTCACACCCGTGTCAGAAATGCTCCCACCCAGGGGTTTCAACCACTTGAAAAAAATCGGAGAATTTCTCATACCCGTGCCAGAAATGCTCCCACCCAGGGGTTTCAACCACTTGAAAAAAAATCGGAGAATTTCTCACACCCGTGTCAGAAATGCTCCCACCCAGGGGTTTCAACCACTTGAAGAAAATCGGAGAATTTCTCATACCCGTGCCAGAAATGCTCCCACCCAGGGGTTTCAACCACTTGAAAAAAATCGGAGAATTTCTCACACCCGTGTCAGAAATGCTCCCACCCAGGGGTTTCAACCACTTGAAAAAAATCGGAGAATTTCTCACACCCGTGTCAGAAATGCTCCCACCCAGGGGTTTCAACCACTTGAAAAAATCGGAGAATTTCTCACACCCGTGTCAGAAATGCTCCCACCCAGGAGTTTCAACCACTTGAAAAAATCGGAGAGTTTCTCACACCCGTGGCAGGAATGCTCCCACCCAGTGGTTTTAACCCCTTGGAAAAATCGGAGAGTTTCTCACACCCGTGGCAGGAATGCTCCCACCCAGTGGTTTCAACCACTTGAAAAAAATCGGAGAATTTCTCACACCCGTGTCAGAAATGCTCCCACCCAGGGGTTTCAACCACTTGAAAAAAATCGGAGAATTTCTCACACCCGTGTCAGAAATGCTCCCACCCAGGGGTTTCAACCACTTGAAAAAAATCGGAGAATTTCTCACACCCGTATCAGAAATGCTCCCACCCAGGAGTTTCAACCACTTGAAAAAAATCGGAGAATTTCTCACACCCGTGTCAGAAATGCTCCCACCCAGGGGTTTCAACCACTTGAAAAAAATCGGAGAATTTCTCACACCCGTTTCAGAAATGCTCTTTAAAATCATCGGGTTATCCTTGTTGAAAATGGGCGGAGGCGCTCCAGACGTGATCGAATCGAGAAATTCAAAAGATGGTTAGAACGGATTACATCGCCAAGAAGCTCCTAAAAACGATAAATATCCATGTCAAGATGATTTCTAACATCGCTATAGATCAACCTATCTTTGGGTCTAGACTGCCCTAGACAAATAACAAAGCGCCTTAATTTCGATATACTTGAAGGCATTAAAGGATTCCCTAGTGTTTTAGCTCAAAACGGAGTATGTGTCGGTAGTCATTTGCTCTGCATGATCTACGCCGATCACTCAATCAGCCTGCTCGTTATCGATGTTGCGTCGTCGCCGCCGCGGCGAGCGCGGCACACCGTATGCCTAGGCTGCCATGATTGGCAAACGGCGAGAAGGCAGGCGCACCAGATCCGTCCCAGCAAGAGGTCTGAATTAGAACCCAAGTTATTGCTTGCTGTCTGTTTTGTCAACTTTTATTTTGCTTCTAAAGTAATTTCTGAGCACCTCTGGAGACTACTGACTACTTTAACAGCAAAATAAAAGACGGATAAACAATCATTAATGAAAATCGCGTTAATTAGGGGCCGGCCGATGCAGGTATGTAATTAGCTGTAAACCCTTGTTTTTGAGCGCTTTTCCCGCAAGTTTCCGGTTTTTTTTCCACTTATTTTTACTTTCGTGTAGACCGTTCCTGTGGGTGGGCTGATTCGGTGGGTGGGCCGGTTAACGCGATTTTCACCAAGTTCCTGTCCTTTTATCATTATTGTTCCCTTATCTCACTGCTAAAAAAGAAAAACGACTTATAAGTTAAGTTTCTGAGTAGCCGTCGGCATGTAAACAGCGAGCCGTCAAATGAAATAGCCTATAATCATAGACTGAAATTAACAGGACATTGTAAGAATCTGTTACACGAACAGTTCTCATTCTTTCGCCCCGGCCAGTCCTGATGCAAGAAAATGGATCGTATACGACTTGGCTCTCCGCCAGCGCCTAAAAACGGTGTACAAGAATTTTTGTGTCCTTCTCCTAAAGGCAGTATTCACGATGATTCTCATTCTCGAGTTACATACTTAAATTAATGGTTTGGTGGCCATTTTTGCCAAAATCATGATGGAAAAGAACCGCTAGAACACCATATCTCATTGAAATAATTTTCTTGGGCTATCGGTCCTGTAGGATAAACGTGTTTTGGGTGGTTGTGACCAGAGAATAGCATGGGTCAGTCGAGAATGAATTAATAGATTATGAAAAACAGTAATATCCATGGTTTAACTATGAGAGAAGGAACGTGTCAGCAGAAAATCTAGAATTTCAGGAGACGGGTTCACAATAGGTTTCGTAGTCGCAGCAGACATTTCCTACGAGAGTAAAGAGGCGGGGTGAGACTATAGTTTTTAAGGGCTTCGGCACGTTTTCGCCGATTTCTTTGTCATCTAGGCTGTACCCGGGGCCAAGTGATCGTTTTTAGCGAATAATTTCGACACTGAAGAACTATCGTGAGCACTGCATTTGAAGACATCTGGCTTTCCAAGTCGGGAAAAACAGAGTTCGCGACAAAGCGCAAACCCTTACTTTGAAACAATCTTTTGATTGAATTATTACTCGCTAGCGTGTAGATTTGAAACACTTCATTGGAAGTCGTGAACAGGCCAAAACTTGGAGAAAAATGGATATTACGGGAGCGTTCTGTAGATAAGGAAGAAGTTAGGAGAAGGGAGATTCCATTCAGGAAAAAGACAGCATTAACATTGATGTTATTTTAAAAGGGGATAGCAATTTAGGTGAAGTTAGGTTCAGAAAACATCGTCATGCGGAATGGGAACTCCTTCATTTCTTTAGCTAAATGAAAAAAAGAGTGGAAGGTTGGGCGAACTCATTGTCAGCTATTCTAAAGCGCTGGTTTTCGAGCAGTTCGCCCTTTCAAGATGCGACGAGAGCTGGAACCTTCTCGTGACTCGGAAAAGCCATAAATAATATTTAATGAAGAGGAGAGTTCATCGATTTTTGTTACTTTCCAAAACTTACATCCGGCTTCCGGTCAATTTCGGTTTTTATGGTTGGGAATGTGGCTATCCCACACTTGCCGTGGATGGATTCTCGTTCCCGTGATTGCTTTTAAATATTTACAACGTTTAATATAATACGTACCTATGCCGCACAACTGTATCATGGCGATTTCGCGACACAATACATATATTGCCTTCTAGCCCATGAATGACATCATCAACTAGGATGAGCTGAAAAATGTAATTCTGAGACGTACTACGTGTAGTTTTTAGAAGATGATCACCGACAAGTAAACTTGGGTTGCGAAAACCTAATGCCAGAAAGTCCACGATTGTAGTTTTTTTTTTGAGATCGCATGGCAGCGAAAATTGTGTTTGTGCGACGAAAGGGGGAATAAATGGATTAGAGTAAACGAAAATATAAACAACGTGGAGGACATCGGACGGGGTGGGGCCGGAAAGCAACATTACGGGGTGAATTGAGAACAAATGCGGATCTGACTCCCATGAGCAAACATCATATATAGCAATTGCTATCAAAGGCAGAGTTAACGATGAGGAAGCTTGTCGACTTTTTCATGGAAAATTACATTTTGGTGTGTGATTAAAGCATAGGTGCGAAGGAAATCCCGTGCAAATCTGCCAGAAGCACTCTAAAGCAGCAACCATAGAAGCGGACACAGCAAGAAGCCACATTGACACTCCCCCTTACACGATTTTCGTGCTCAACAGGGGTGAGATGTTCTGTGGTATTCCATCAACAGCCCTGTTCTTCCCCTCATTCTCAGCCACTCGCTTTATTAAAGGCAGCATACATGCTCGTAAGCGTGGTTGAGATAACTACGAAAATAGAGTAGTATGGCTCAGAACACAACGTCCACGCGTTTTGAAGCCAGAAAAACGACCCACAATGCCGCTACACGAGTAAGAATTAGGCGCCGCCGTGTATTTCTCCGCCCCTGTATTTGCTGTACTCCTCCAGAACAGGGGTGCCTGGCCATTCTCACCGTCGGCGACGTTTGGGGGTGTACAAGAAGAGCAATAAGTAGATCACATGCATCGGCGGCGGTGGTAATGTCCCAGCACCCCTGATGGGAGGAGGACGGTAATTATAAGGGCTGAGAAATACGCGAAAGGGCACCAATTTCTTACCTGTGTAGCGTAGCGGTTTTTTTGGGTCGCTTTTGACGCTTTAAAATGCGTAGGCGTTGTGTTTTGAGCCATACCATTCTACTTCCATAGTTGTCTCAACCACGTTTACGAGCGTGTATGCTGCCTTTAAAAAAACAGCGTCGGCGATGCAAAAATTTGTCAGATTTCTCGAGTACAGATTTGAAGGCAGATTCTGCCTTTAGAACCATCAGATACGCTCGAGAAAGCTGTTGAGCTAACTACGCTACATGGATAGTGTGGTTCCTTGTGGAACGCTTAAGCCTTTGGAAGCGTGCAAAAACAAGCCAAAACTACTAAATCTGAGCAATGCAGATCGAAAAATTTCGACAACCCCACCCCTGAGCTTTGACAACTCGGCACTGCTCTCCCGATACTATACGAATATGTTCACTCCGGTTGATGTTTTATGCTTTCAACGAGGTGAGCCTTCTAGTGCAGGCTGTAAGAGTCTATCGGCTTCGCTATCTCAACCCCTTTCTCGTTAAAATTCGCTTGTCAACCGCCCATCGTTACCCATAACCAAACTAACCCTTATTCCTGTATTAGCATGCAGTTTTTGACGGTTTTTCGTTACTTTCCCATACTATCAGCATCGAACCTTCGCTTTATGTCACGAAATCGATACCATTTTTTTAGCCTGTCTGCTGCCTTCGATAAGCTCCAATCTTAACGTAGAAACAAACATGATATTCAGCGCGACCTAATGGTTCTAATCATATTGAGATAGTCCGCAAAACCTCACAAGGAAACCCCATTTTTGGGCAAGGTTTTTCATCGTGCGATAATGGGTAAATTACCAACATTGCCTTTTTAGCCCCTTTTTCCCTATGTTAGCATGGGTATTGTATCTAATCGTTTTTCTGGTACTTTATGGTTCAAAAACCCACACCAAAAATTAATCGAGCTCAAGTCACAAGAGTTCTTTTCTCATTTGAAAGGATTTTCAATGGTTGGGGCTCCCGACCATAGCCAACGAGGTGCTTTTTGGATAAACTTATTTGAAAATTTTTTGAAGGCGGTTCGTGGCACTTGTCATGAGTTGTTTTACAACCTTCCATAGTATCTAACAAAAGTCTTTTGTCCACCCTATAAATTTTGGTGTCCGCATTGCGTGAAAGAAAACCTGATGTCGCAATAAACGTGTTTTTAGGATTCGATATTTACTTGAGACCAGCGCGATAAGCACTTGAGTGGTGGAGACATTGTATTGGAGTCGTTGAGTGATTTGAGCACAAGCTTTTCACGTTAAAAAATCTCTAGAATACTCTCGAATTTTCTCCTGAATAGGTTGTGACACAGAGGCTTCGGTCTTACAACAGCTAAAATGCCATCTGTTTGTAGGGAAATGGTGGTATTTCGTTCATGATGACAATGTTAAGTACATCCTTGATGGCACTGCTAATCCCATACACCTCAATCCTTTTTTGTGAAGTTTTAGAAACCATTCTAGAGAAAGCGATGAAAGACGATATGTACAGAGTGCGAGAGGATTAAACGGGCACCGCACGCCCGATCATCTAAAGCGAGGGGGAAGCGGTTCTGAAGCTCTCTGAAAACAAATAATCGCAATAAGCACCACTCCACAGACATATCGATTGCCCAGCACAAATCTCCATGATTCAATGCTATGGTAAAAGGAATTTTATCTTCAACGCTTGTTAATATTACGTTGTGGCAAAAATTTCTCGCCATACAAATTTCTCGAGTTTTCAGAAACTTTCAGAGTTGGCTTTTTTTTTAATCTACGCACGGTGATTTGCCACCCGAAAACAAAAATTATTCTCTATATGATGCTCCTTTCCTTGTTCCAGAATAATTGGTATTTTTCGAATTGTAAGGTGACTCTGTTGAAAATGCTCACTGCTGAGCATATTCGACTGCTTTTGTACTTATTTTGCCAAATATCGACCGATTTTCGGAAAAATCGATTTTTATCTTCTTTATAAGTTTTTGAAAAAGTGACAAATGACGGAAAAAACGATTCTGAGTAGGGAGTTACCAGTAGATCATAAACTTGAACATTCGAAAAAGCCGACGAAAAATAAAGAATAAACGCGGCTAAAAAAAAGAATAAACGAATTGTTTTTGTATTCGAATGGTAATGGACGAGTTACACCGCAGCGTATACATTCGGTTGAAATAGCAAAGCTAGCGGAATAGTGGTTGAGATGGAGGAGCCAATAGACTCTTCTACTTGTATTCCAAAACCTACTTCGTTGGAAGCATCAATACTAGCCAAAGTGGCCATATCAAGCAATCAATTTGGACGAATCCGTGTTGAGGGATGGGGACTATGAAGGAAGGATCGGAGACTATGTGCTCTGGTGTTTAAGTATGGCTCAAAAACGGTACTTTTGAATCGTTTTTGACGCTTGCAGCGCCGTGAGCGTTCTAGTAGAGGACGTGAAACTCAACTGTTGTCGTTTGACCTACAATTTCTTTGCGAGCGTGTATGCCGTCTTTAGGGCGGCGTTCGGAGTTCATTCGCGACGCGACGTTATATTTAGCCTACGTAACAATCAAGCTGCGTGTCGTCGCGTCTTCGCTAGTGAATTGGCGCAATACCTCCGAATAGGCGCGCATTTCGCCTTCGCGCGACGTCATTCGCGTCGCCTTGCAATGCAACGCGACACACGAAGAAACTATTGATATTCTTACAAAAAAGTTGCCACTGCTTGTTTACGCAAAGTTGCGTAGGTACGTAAATTCGTGTAGTTGCAGAGCGTTCGCGCAGCGTTTGCTATTGTGCGACTGAATTCTTGCACGATGCGATTTTCGCGTCGCACTAACATGTGCAATCGCGTCGCTCCGCGAAAACTTTAAACGGCGCCCAAGGGAGAAAGCCTGTTCCGACGTATCCTATTCTACCGCTCCCGATACAAAAAGACAGACATAATTAGATGTTCCAGGGTTTCCCTTTCACATAATTTCTTTTTCAAATAGGGTTCTTTAGGGCTTTTTAACTGTCGCTCACCACCTGCTCAAAAGCTTCAAAAGTAGGATCCCATTTTTCATAGTAACACTACCTTGAAGCAGGTTTCTAAATTTGTTGCTTTTTCCATTCAAACCTGTAATTTCAACCTGAAGTGACTGTGATCTACTCTGGAACTGTGCAATATTTCCGTTCGACTTTTCCAAGTTGACGAGCGAAGCGAATAGTATGGCAAACAAATCAAAAAACAACAACGGCGAAATTGAGGAAAAGAACTCAGAATTATGGTGGTTATTCTCATGAACTTCCCATTCAAATGGAATGGTGACAGATCACCGAACGCCTACTCCTATGAACTAAGCATGTAGGAAAGATAAACTTCTCGAAATAGTTTATTCACTTTTGAGCCACACAATGGTACGAAGAAGGGAAACGTATTACACTGTAAATTCCTTTATGCAAGCTCAGAATCGCGGATGACGACATAGTGCAGCGGAAATAATCTTCTGCAATTTTTTCCCCTCCACCGAAGAGTCTTCGCTATGAGCGGATGCTTGCAGGAATGCAATCGTGCTCAACCTCATCTTTACAGAAGATCGAAACTTATTGGACATAAACCTCTTCATCTTAACAATCTCACCAAAAAAATATTGTTACACCACCTTTGGAACTTTCCCTTCTAACATCCTTTATTCGGCCGGAGATCCCAAAATCAAACAAAAAAGATGATTTTATGACAAAAAAAAACGTGTTAAAGGGCAAGGGGTCCGGTGCACTTCTACCATCACGCGCGAATTTATGCATCTAAACTTTCATGGAGAAATGGCGTCTTCCTTTGTCATACCCTTCTGTGTGCCTCAAAAATGCATCGGCTATTCGGAAAAGTTCATGTTTCTTTCATGATCGGGATTGAAGAAGTGGGCAGATAATGTGCTGCCGTCCTTCTATTCGAGTGCTTGCTCAGAGAATTCTGTGAAGGGGATAGAAAATGATGGCCACTAAGCTCCTAGAGCTAGAAGAGCCATAGCATCGTTGAACCGTTTTCATTCTCATTTTTCATTGACTTCCGATCTTAATTGGTAACGCCGGCTACGAAAGGAAATACTGTACATTTAAATCACAAATATTCCCTTATAAGATTACTTTTTTTAGTAAACGGCGCGAATGCAAATGAAATGTGCGCTTCCAGAACTATTTTTAGAATCCGAAGATGTTTTCCGGAAGTGCCTTGAATTACTCCCTGAAGATCTAAAGGTCTTTTCTCTATTTTTTTTCACCTTGGTTGAGCGTTTTCCTTATATCGATCGATAAGGTGCTCAGGAAAAAGTTGGTGTTCAGGAAAAGCGTTCTGGATCTGAATCAAGAATTAGATTCGTAGAACCCGCGCACTAAAAAGGAGAACTTGTCCTTACTTGCGCGGTTGGAATTCCACTTGGGACCGTTTGAATAGAATAGCCGGATGTAGCTGCGCCATTTCATGTGCGAACTGCTCTGGCTGCCAGGAGGCCCGCATTTGTCTAGACAACCCTGACCTAAATTAAGCAAATTGCCTTGAATCTAGTAATTATAGCCTTCGATTTTCCCCACGGGGTGTTGGAGTTGTTAAATAGGATTCTTGGGTTCATTTGTTGAATTTCGAGAATTCAAGTCATATTCTTTATGAAGTTCCCTATCGGGAAAAAAAATTTGTGCGTCGAGTGCGACTTTTGATATGATTGCCAAAACGCTAGAATGTATTTGGCTTATTTTTAATTAGACTGTTTTTGGAGTGCCTAAGACGAACCTGAGGTTCCCTAATCAATTTTTGATGGATTACGACTACTCGGTGAGTTTGCAGTAGTTCGTCCAGAGCGTAACTCGCAAACTTCTCTGTGTGGGCTACGTGGTGAAGAGGGAATGAATTTGACGTCCATTTGTCGATTTTACAAATTTACAATCTAGCTCAATAGAGGCAGTATAGGCCAGGGGTGTGCTGAAATTTTTTAAAAATTTCGAGAAAACAGAAAACAGAAAGTCGAGTTTGTCAGAAATCAGAAAGCAAAAAGGCCAAAACGACCACAATAAAACGGAAACAAGATTTTTTCACCAAAAAATATTCATTGCTTTTTAATTTTTTTCAAGTGAAAAGAGAGAGTAATTCTGAAAACCTTTATTATATGCGTAATACAAAATCTACGAAACTGCACAAATGAGCAATAACTCAGACAATCGCCGGGTTCGACCCCAGCTCCAACGGGGTCCATCCCCAGATTTCTGTCGGGTCGGACCCTTTAGCATTGTTCCTCCACGTAATCCTAAGCGAGAGTGGGGAGAAATGGGGGGGGGGAGAGAATAAATTTTCCTTCTCCCCTACGTCGTCTCAGTTGGAAGACGTGAGGGCGAAAACGGAAAGGGGTTCGACCCGACAGAAATCTGCGGTTGGACCCGTTGAGTTTCTGAGAAGACATTGATGAGTAGCATTGACACGTCAATGACGATTAGATCATCATTAAAGGCACTCACTCCGAGAGTTTTAGCCAAGAAATGGTCCACCAGGCTCTACAACGGTTCCTGGTGTGCTATTTCTCGAATGCTTCTCGGTTGTTTTTCGGATATTACGCGGCAGAGATCATTTTGCCTACGAAATAAGCTAGAAGTAGCCGAGCAATAACCGAGAAATAACCAAGACATGACAGGCACATCGACACGCGACGCGGCCTTCGCCGGCTCATCGAGCAGCCACCTGGGCCACCAGCGGTTGGGCAGGGCCTCCTGGTGCTTGGCGGGGGCCAAGTGCCGCAAACTTGGGTAGTTGAACCCACTGCGGTGTAGATCTCCAAATCATGCCTCAGGAATACATTCCTTGAAGAGCATTATTTGGAGACTATTCCTTGGCCATTTCGCGGCTGCCAGCTACTTTCCGACCATTTCTCGGCTATCACGCAGAAAACAGGCATCATCCGGCTATTTATTGGCTATTGATCGGGTAAAACTCTCAGAGCTCGCCAATACGTCAGCACAATGGGGATTGCATTCCAGGTCCGAAACCGGATTCAAACCCTTGTTGTCAGCAGCAGCTAGTGCCAATATCGAGGACTTCATTCCCAGCATGCGTTAGAATCGTATGCCGCTGTTAGCAGCAGCTGCTGCTCAGAGCGAAGAGTTAAATTCGACATCTGCCCTGCGATGCAGCCCCTATTCTGCCGCAGTACTACTCTACGAGTACGTGAGCAGGGTTCGCGATAAAATCTATTGTTGAGTTCTCTTCATGAGAATGCAGGTCTGGCCATCAAAAAAAAAAGAAAAGAGAAAAGTAGGAAGAAAAACGCCTGAAACAACTTAAAACGGATAATTGGAGGGTGTGCGCCCGCCTCGCTCCCCAACTAGCAAGATTCTAAGAATCGCTGGTTTTTCCACAACCTATTTATGCTTTTGCGGAAGCGGCAAAAGCATCGGAAAATCAGAGCAAACTAAGGAAATCAGATGTCTGGAACAATTATCAAACATCTGATATCTCATTTTCTACTGAAAATTCGCGACATTTGCTGCTTCGCAAAAGCAAGAATAGGGTGTAAGAGCAAGACGAAAGGCGGCAAAACAAGCATTTATAGAATTATAGTCAATTGTGGGCGGGCTGGCAACCAGCAATATCTTCCTCCTGGGCGTTTTTCCTCCAACTTTTCACCTACTTTCACTTTTTGGATGACCAGATCCACCTTTTCTTGAGGATACCACAACAACCATTTTATGGCGAACCCTACCTTTATCAGCAATCGCAAAATTGAACACAAAAACAAGGGCAAAACCTATTAGATGACCAAATAAGCTGAACTGTTTCACAGAGAAGGTTTTCGTTGATTTTTTCTGAATTTTTTTCGTTCTCGCTATTTTTTCCAGAAATCAAAAATAGAATGGCTAATACGGCCAGAAAACAGAAATTTCCGCACACCCCTTGTGAGTGGCCTACAGCAAACCTCAAGACGGCGACGAAGAGATCCTGGATCCGTGTTCGGCACCCCTCCTAGATATAACTCTTGTTTTAGAGTAGGAAGCAAATTGGGAAAGCACTGAATTGCCTGATATACTGACCTGACCAAAGAGCTTCGAAGAAGCTCATAATTCTGTTTGAATGAATTCTAGGCAGCTCCGGGGGGCAGTGTTAATGCCTATTCAAGTCTAATAAATTCGACGAAAAAATCCACATTTAATTCTGACCTACGGCTTTCATTGTAACGAGTTCCCCTAAAAAAAATTCGCGGTGGCGATCTTGAGAGCAAGTTTCCCGAGAACTTTGTTTCCCTCTACCAAACTGTCAATGTGTACCGAATTTTCGTACATGTGCGCAAACGCTGTTTTGACACATCTGAATGGCGTGAAAAATCAAAATCTCCGGATCGGGCTGCTGTAATTCTTATCTGCAAGAAGATCATGAAAAAGGGTTATTGGCGAAGGCTGGGGTTGATTGGTCCGTTTTTGTCGAGAATGTAACCCGGGAAGTGACCGAAATTTGGATTCTTGAAAATGGGAGAAATCGGAAATTTCATCTAATTAATTCAGTCAAAACTCGTTCAGAATGTTCCACTGGAACACACGATGTTATTAATACTTTCAATCCTTCGACCCCAGCCCCGCCTTCGCGTTTAGCGCACTCGATTGATTGTGTCACGCCTATATGCCTTGTTGCAGAGTAACACATGTAAGCAAAATAAAGAGCTCTCAATGGTGATTCCGAATATTTCCTCAGATCCCAAAATGGACCACCTTAAACAGAGTTATGAGAAATGGGCACAGAAAACGCGTTTTTGCGTCTTTTCCACCCAAAACGCAAAAGATGTGACCAGTATTGTACAAGCATAGGTTATGCGATTATCACAAATTCGCTATCCGCTTTTCGAATTGGAGTCAGTCAACATTGGAATATCCCTCTACCGATAAAAGGGAGGTGTAGAGTCCCCGTCTTCAATTTCTTCCTGTGAATGGACGGGCTGCGACGGTAGATCGCGAAGCGCGATCGAAACTCCGTCGGCCGGTTGGGCCCCAATGCCGCACAGCCAGCCGCAATTACTGCGCCTGGTCCATTCACCAGACTAAATATAACAAAGATACCTTACGTATTGGGCTGAGTAATGAGCACCCGCTACTCTCTATTCTAGTTCTATGAAAAATTCGTTTTCTGCTTGACAAATTGTTCACGTGCATTCGAAAGATAATTTCCTGCTTAACGAAACCATATGCATCATTTTTCAGCGGGATACACTTTCCTTTTTTCTGGAACATACAACGGAAATTCCAGGCGGAAATGCGACATCTGCTCCAATTCCCCTTTGACAGGTCGTCAAGTATGACGGAGAAAGTTAGTAATTAGTTTTCGCAATAGTTCATCAATGAAAGTTTGTTAAAAGTTCTTATTGAAAAGCCAAGCAAACTTGTTCCTCAACTTTGTTTTTTTTAGATTCCGACCTATTTTGATGGAAACAACACTTTGGCCTTAGTTATACTACGGCAATTAGCTGCCGCTAGCTTTCGCTGCACGCCTACGATTAGTGGGATTATGGAATTGACAAATAGTGGACCTCCTGTGTAAGCCAGCGGCAGCGAAAGGCCAAAGTATGACTAGGCTCTTACAACAATCAGTCGGGTACAGATGTACCCTCCGCCATTCTACACGACCTGCGAAATCGCTGAAAGTGAATCAGAGCACATGTTACCACTTAGTGTTCCCGCTTAAAGGCAGTGTTCACGATGAATATCATATTCGAGTTTGACAAAAAATGGGGTTTTTGGTCGTGACTTAACGAATAGTGAAGAAACAGCGAAAAAAGCGTGCAGAGTAACTCAGGCAGTCGCTGGGATTGGCGGCAGGTTAATACGCCCCTTTCCCAATCAAATTGATCCAATCTGACTGATCAGCAGAGGTTTCGGCATGATTCATAACTGCCGGAGTTTTCGCGGTAATGTCTCATACCCGGCGGAGGTTTGGTACAGCATGATGCAGTGTCTGTACTGTTATTCTCTTATACTCTCTCGTGAAGAGGGCCAAGATGGCAGCCTACAATGAGTTGTTTCTGCTTGTCACGGTTAAAATTGCTCCTTACAACTCGCGGGGGTCGGTGGCCGGTTGAGAGGAGTTGAACACGTAGGGTGCTGCCACTCGAAACGAAAAAAGGGGCGGGCAAGGTCCGGGAAGTTCCCCATTCATGCCAAAACCTCCGCGTGTCAACCTCCCACCGACCCTACAATGCCACGCCACAGTTGACCTTTCGGACCGAAAGCACTGCCTAATCATCTCCCACCGACCACCATCTACCACTCCTGCAGTCGCGGGCATCGCTGTCAGGTTTAGAGGCGGGGCTGAAGATTCAGCCTGCCACCGACGAACTCCAGAGCGATGTCAATCGTGACAAGTACAAACCCCACACATTTCACTGCAGCGTATACATTGTGGGCTGCCATTTCCGCGCTCTTCACCAGAGAGTATTAGAGCAAAACAGTGCAGACACTCCAACATGTTGCCCCGAAAACGAGCTTTCGGTCTAAACGGGTCAACCAGAGGCGTGTGGCGTGGCATCGTAGGGTCGTTAAGAGGTTGACACGCGGAGTTTTCGGCATGAATGGAGAAGTTTAGGGCTTCGCCCGCCCCTTTCTTCGTTTCGAGCGGCAGCACGCTACCTGTTTAACTCCTCTAAATCGGGCACCGACCCCCACGAGTGTGAAAGAAGCTAAAATAGCGGTTTCTGACGTCCGTAGAGGTTCAGGGAGCGGACGAGCTTGCGCATCCAACTTGGTTTCCACGAAATCGCTCTGATGGCGAAATGGTCAGGCTGGACGTGGCGCAATTGCTTGGAAATTTAAAATGGAAAACGTCCGCGGCACCACAAGCTCGGCAGAACGGGGGGGGGCGGAGCGAGCTAAGCAGGCGTACTGGGCTAACGAAACCTTCCCTTCGCGGCCACGTTCATCGATTTCTGACTCGTTTTCGCTGATTTTTTTTGACCCTATCCCCACCAGCATCTGCCAGCGTAGCGTAGTATTTCACACTGCAAACTCAAAATCGAGATTTGTCACGAACATTGTCTCTGTATTAGAATAAAAACAACTCTTCGATGAATATATCAAAGCCAACTTGTAAGCTTCGAGAGAGGTTAGGTAACAGGTAAGAAAGGGAAAAATAAATCAGAAACTCCATAGAATAGGCGGTGGTGAAAAGGATCACTGGAATCTCCTGATCAAAAGTGCACCACCTCTATTTTGCACTAACTAGAAATAAGTATTGGGTCGATGCATAATTATGAAACGTTGTTTTTATTTTTTTGTTATTGAACAAAAACAATATTTAATCAAAACATGCTTAGATGATCATTCGAGAGCATAGTCACCATCCACTTCAAAAACTGCTTTCCATTTGCTTGGCAGTCGGTCGATTCCACGTGCGAAGAAGTCACTCTTGGAGGCAATCCGCGCTTTGACAGCAGCCATCAAGTCATCCAAGCCGGAAAATTTGTCTGTTTGATAGTTTTTTGAAGAGCGATTGACATGGTAATCAGTTGGTGCTTCTGCCGGTGAGTATGTACGGCGGATGTGGAAAGATGTTCTGAAGAGAAGCCATGACTTATCCCCCAAAACGAGATTCTTTAAAAGTGGTGTTTGCAGTAACGCGTTCAGCTTTGTTGTTGTCGGAAAGCTCGTGGGGCGCCCATCTAGCAAATTCCCATACCTTTCCACGCTTCTTCAGGCGTCGAACGATCGTTTATTTATTGACATTATAGTCTTCAGCCAGCATTCGCGTTGTCAGGCCTTCGTCATCTTTCACGGCTGTCAAAAGTGCTTGATCATCAAAATCCGATGGCCGACCTCTTCCTTCTTTAACCTCCAAACTAGTGTCACCTGATTTAAAGCGAATAAACCACTTCTGTATTACATTACCAGTAATTGTTCCTTCGCCAAAAAGTTCGTTGAGATCGCGAAATGACTGGATTGCGGTCCATCCTTTCTCGTAGTGGTAGAGCATAATATGGCGAATATGAGTGTGATTTTCGAGACGCGTTTTTTACCTAACTATTGGGGATTATTTTTGTATAAGTATTGAGGACGAAACGCCAATGTTTACTAAAGAAAAACGCTTCAATAAAAACGTTCCATAATTATGCATCAACCCGAAACGTATGCTTTGAGGAAACATAAGCAGAATCTTATTGTGGAATTTGGAACGGATCAAGTTTAGCGGCCAATTGCTATGCTACCATTAAAATATGCGAAATAATGAGAACTTGACTGGAATAAAACGGTCAAGCATGTTGACAATGATGTCTCGTTTATCAATTGTTTTCTGCTGGCTAATGCCTTCGAATGTAAAGATTCATGTACTGGCCAAATCGAAATCAGAATTCTGTGCTTGGAAAAGTTATACATATATGGTCTTCTTATCGAGTTTACTTAAAGGCAATGTTCACGATAAGAATCGTTTTTCTGCTTTTCAACCCATCTTGAAGACGGTCCCATGCTGATTTCAATGATGTTTTTGAAATTGTACAAGACCTTCTAGGAACGGAGTTATGGTCCCTCAAAAATTGAGCTAAGGAAACATGGTGGACGAGTTGTCCGAGGCTTGTAACTTCCGTCCTTTGCAGCCGATGTATGCGAGCCAACCAGAGTAGAGAGAGAAGTTGAGAATGAAGGGAAGAGCTGGGCTCTTGATCGGAAACCATCGCTTATCTCACAATCTCGAGCACTCTTTTGTTCACTTCAGTGGGCGTGGAAAGTGCATCTGGGTGCGACGAGCTGACGAGTGTCCAACTTTGGGGTCGTAGGGGACCGTTCCGAGCTCATTTTTCTTAGTTTTTTCAACGTTAAGGTTGCGGTAGGCCCCGCAGCTGCCGATTTCCACCAAAAAATCAGACATGGTTTTTATCGTGGACACTGCCTTCAAGTGAATAGACAGCTAACCCCAAAAATGGCAGGCAAATGGCAAACGGCAATTGCCGCACACCCGTGATCGCGACAACACCGGCCAGCGGGGTATGGATCGCGCACGAGGATATACCGTCGCAGCCCCATTCACTCACTGGACTAAAATCTACGAGGAGACTCTATAGAGTACGAAGGATTCGAAAACTGCAACACGAAAAAACATGAGAAATATCTGAACGGGACAACAAAAAGATTATGTATGCGCTCACGAACAGTAATTTCAAAGAAAATCTTCGACAAAAATGAAACCATTGCTCATTGGAGTGGAAATGGCACATTTTTGATGACATTCTTGGAAGTGTGAGGTAACCGGCAACGTTCGAGGTGATTGCCAGCTGACACACACGAAAATATTTTTTGGCGAATAGGTGAGTCCTTGGGGTTTTTTTCCAAATAAAGGTCGTGCATCCAGTTTCGCAAACTTCGGCAACATGTTATAGACCAATCGTAGTGAATAATTCACCCTACAGATAGTTGGATATCCTTAAAAAAATGATTTTATCGATTCTAGGATGGATGAATTCGATTGAAAAGATGGCCTTATTTTATCGTCTTTTAAATCGATAAAAATGAACTTTAATAAGAAAATCTAAATACACTTAGAAAGCAAAAATTCTCTCCCGAATGGTCGATAGAAATAGGCCAAAAGGTGTTGGAATTCCCTTCTCAACGGTAACTACCTTGGAGCCTTTCTCATTTCCTTTTTGGACACCCTCTTGAGTAATTTTGGCAAAAGACACCCGGCAGCTCTGGGCAAATTTGACGCGTCAGTGCCGGAAAAGTATCACGACCCCGACTGTGCCCGATAGTTCCGCGATAATGCCGCAGCGGCTCCGTGACCATCACTCTGCCGAGGCGACTCTGCTGCCAAGTGCCTTAAGCCTCGACAACGCGGCCAGATTGCCGCGAAAGTACCGCAGCGGCTCCGCGTTAGAAGCACACCCGCTCCGCGAGAGGGGCAGCAGTGAACCCGCTTTGAGTATGATGTACTGTCCTGTGAGGTAAAAAAGAATTGTCGCCTGTTCACTTACACAGGTTTGAAGTACATCCCGTTTTGCCTTGTACGCAATAACGGAGGTAGCCTCTGTTCCTATCAGACAGAGGACGTAACCGCAGGTGCGTAGTTTCGTTCTTAGGCCCCCTAGTTGTAATATAATTTCCAATTTAGTTTATTTGAGACACTCTCCCGGAGCCGCAGCGGCAATTTCTACCAGAGAAATCGGTAAAGAAGGGAGCAAGTTTCAGAAACAACGAAGACTTCTTACTAGGGAACCTCGCATGGCCAACCCCACCATTTTAACACTTAAGAGACCGCCTGCTCCACGGCGAATTTCCACAGCGGACCGGTGCGCTCCACGGCTAATCGTTTCCGTGGGTGCGCAGTGTGGACACGCGGTCCGCTGGGAACCATTTTGATCGGAGCAGGCTTTCTTACTTAGACAACCGGTATTCCGTTTCTACTCCACCTGAGAGTATGTCGCTCCACAGAGATGTGGAGTGAGGCCATGATGAAGCAATGATCCACCGCTTTTTCGCGGACCTGTTTTTTTTTTATTTTGGAAGTTATTCCAGTTTTACATGCACAAGGCTGGTAACGAAATAAGCGTTTGTTTGTTGATTTCTGAAATTTTTTTCAGGTTACAGCTAATGGTTAGGATTGAGCCGTGCTAGGCCGACCCGGAGTATTAAAAATTTGAAAAATGAACGAATTTCTTCTTTGTGATGCCCTAATAAACCTCATGTAGAACTTTCGGCGAACTCAAATACTTTGATCTACCAAGTTGTATGATGCGACCGACAGAAACTTCATCAGAAATCTCAAAATGGGAATCAGATTGATGATCAGCACCCCCTCCTCCCCAATGGCCACGTGAGCGAAGTCGCACCAAAACGTGAAACGTTTACAAACGGATGACGAACGACAGACGCCAGCGAAGCTTTAGAAAACTGTGAAATATACACCACTTCATTGCTCAGCGCCTCCAAACATACCCCGTAGTTTAATTTCAGTAAAATTTTAAGCACTGAACTATTTCTAGGTTTTCACCCCTTTCCCCCCAAGTTACCCTCCACTCGAAATTTAGCGAAAATTTAAACAAAGTTGACCAATGGCTAATATACCGCAGTCGAAGGAAATTTCATTGGAAATTGAAAAGCAAAAATCATAACCTCGTGCAGCAACTCGAATAACCCTCGAGGTCAATGCAGCAAAATTTTGAACGATTTAGCCAAGTTTGGAACGATTTATGTCCAGCCAAAGAAGCTCGAAAAATTAAAAAGTGCCATTTCCGGAGATGCTTGTAAAATTACTAGGAACACTGAAAATGCTTGACCACTGTGAGTGTAAATAGGCTACGACGTAAGGAACCTATCCGTAATTAAGAAAGACTCCACGCCAGAGAAATATAAAAAATATTAAAGTTTTATGGCGTGGGTGCGCAGTGTGGACACGCGGTCCGAGGGGCAAAACAGCCGTGGGTGCGCAGTGTGGACACGCGGTCTCTTAAGTGTTAAGATGATGTTAAAAGATGATGTATGTTTTCTGGTCAATTCTGCTCCGCTGTCTCCGAATCTGACATCGGATTTTGCTACGGACATCTCTGAACGGAGTTATAAGCGTTTTTGGAGCTTCGTAAAAAGGTAAAGACTTGACTTTTGGTCATCAGCCAATTTTCAGAGTGTTTGAAAAATTTTCAGATTCGGCTGAAAACTGGCAGCTCGGGGCTATTCAGGGCGCTGAACGCGAATCTGGGTTAACCGACTTTACCTACCCTAAAATTTTGAAAATAAAAAAATGGACCTCAAATTCGTGTTTGGCGTCCCAAATAATCCCTATAGAAAAATTTGAGCCAAATCTACCGAATCTATCAAAAATCAATAAACGGATTGCAGATTCGTGTTAAGCACGAAAAATGACCCCCAGAGCAACAATTTGAGGAATATCTATCGTAGCACTCCGGAAATCGACAGGCGTCGCGATTTGCCATCGCATCCCGCCCCCCGATGGGAAGCTTTGAACGAATCAAGTCGAAAAGCTCGGAAAATCGTCAAATATACCCCAGATAAGTGGCCAGCGCCCATAAGAACCCACCTGGAAGGAATTTGAGTAAAATCTGCAACATTTTTTGACGCCTACAGAGGTATAAATAAGCGCCCAACCAAAAATCCGTACACGTCCAAAACGCTATCAGTCTGTGCAAAGTTTGGAAAATGTGCCTCCACCGGAAAACACATCTGTGAGGTCCGTTTCCGGGTTTTGCAAACGCTAATGCACATTTTGATAGAAAAAAAGGCGGGAAAGACAAACTTTGACAGGCTATACCTTCTTTTCGCATATGTCCGTAGCAGAATCCGGATTCAGGTTCGAAGAGAACGTGCTAGATTTGACTAGAAAACATTTATCAGCTCTCTGATCCGGGAGTACACCATGCGAGGTTCCCTAGTAAGTTGAACGGAATGTTGCCATAAGTGTTAATTTTCGAAATAAATATCGATATTCAAAATACGTCATGTAAAAGTTGAGGAAAAAGTGCTCACGCTTTCCCATGAACAGTGCACTGAATCTTGAAAAATAAGGCATAAATTTATAGATCATCCGAAAGGCAATTTTCCGTCTTACAGGTTATTACTAATATGTTTTTGAATCTACATTGAAAAAAGTCTACTATGAAACTAAATGTGCATACATACATATGTTACATCTACATCTCTGTAGTCCGTAGTCACTTGAATTAGACTTCAGCAAGAATTTTTTAATTAAATGAATTTCTTTTTTTTTGTGAAAGGACATTAGTCTTCTCTCTTATCTTCACAAGCCGTCTCCATGAAAATACACAACTATACTCGATTAGTAGCCAAATTCATTTCCGAGAAAATGTAAAAACCACGGTATGAAAGTTGAATTGTTTTGAAACAACAGCATTGGAGGACGCGAGCCGAGACATCTGTGAGGGAAAACAGACAGATGTGGGATGTTTTCGAGTTTACTTAACGAATAACGATAGCATTACGCGACATTACGACGCTTTGCGAGCCATAACGTATGCAGTCCGGAAGGCGATCGGAACCGCATCCACCCTCGCCGGATACCAAAACTGCTGCGAAGAAGCTCCAGCTGCTGCTCTTCTTTGGATTGGGAGGGAATGGCGGCCAGGAAGGCAGGAGCAATAGAGCGAAAGAAACGCAATATTGCCAGCCATTGTTCACATTCATTTCGCCCTGAAATTGCGTTGCCAGGTACACTTCAATGCAAAAATTAAATGTTTAACGAGATTCTCGTAACCAAATCGCGTCCTTCGTCCATTGGATGTGTCAGTGTGAAACTCTGGTGTCACTCGCCTCATCACAGACCACAAGAAGGGGCAAGCTCCTAACAACATCGTTCGAAATAATAATTGCCAACACTCGACTTGTCTTCGCCGTTGATCCTGATCACGATTGACTACAATTAGCAACCAAAACAGCTGTGGTATTTTTTTATTAAAATACTAATTCGGTAATCATCGTGTCAAACGAGAATTCGGGGATTTAACATATGGTGAGCGAAAGGACGGATGACGTGTGGAAAGGCCTTCTTCTCTAGCGGATTCCTGATAGTCTCGATTACTCGAACTCCAGAATGATACATGTCTGATGTCTTTGAAAGGAAGCGGGCAGCGATCACAAAGATTTCAACAGGATACTTCTCAGGAGATGCCCTTTACCATACCCTTGGCACCATAATATTGAAGTTTCGGTCTGGTTAGAGTGTAGCGTCAATCAAAACATTATGAAGAACCTCTAAACGATCGGTACGCGTAAGGTTCACATCAGCTACAGACAGTTCTACTCGATTGTTCAGCTAAAAACTACCCTCGACACTGGAATTGATTACGTTCTCCGTATTTCATCAAAATGGAGACGCCTCTCAACTTGCCAACGACGCCTGCGATGGCGCGAGTAGGTGGTTTCATAATTTCGTACCGCTTGTTAAAGTCGCTTTCTTCTTGAAACACTCAAAATATTCTCTCGGGTGAACTAAAAAATTTTAGCCAACAGCCCTGAATTCAGTGGTAATGTTACCGTGAAGACAAAGTGATCGCCCTGTCTCCTGGACGGGAAAATTTGAGTGGATACATAATTTCGCACAGCATAGGGTGACCCAAGTGAGAAATGTGCTTTTTGTAGAATGTGAGCAAACAAACAACAACGTCTTTATCGATTCATCTGAGTCAGTGTTTGATAAGCATTCATGGCCCCATGAAGTAATAGCCGCTCTCTCTGAAGAACCTTTCATGCTGCGGTTACTTGGCCCTTTGATCATGATTCTAGGCTTTTCCGGCAGCCTCGAGCTGTTTAAGGAGAGTGAACCATGTAATTCCATGAAATGTAGGTGAATTTATTTGTTCAAAAGCGTAATCCCGCTGTTTTTGAATATTTAATGTTTTTTTATGGCATGGTATATAATCACAAGATATCACAGGGTTCCTGCGTTGAATATTAGACCTGGGTGTCAGGCAGGCATTGAACCGGCATCGCATCGCATGTTCGATTCCTGACTGACACCTAGATTTTTGTATTTAACTCAGCAACCGTGTGATATATAGTAATTCCGCTCTTGCACAGCGGCGGAAGTTGGCTCACAGTCAGAATGTCTCTTCAGGTCCTTCCAACATGTTTTACTACTTTGAATGCTGTTCGGGGGAATGTTGTCTTCGACTTCAACTAATTCCTTCTTTCGTGATCGCCGCTATTGCCATATTTCTCACCTGCGTTTGCTGTACAGCCTGTTGCTGTTATTGTTGTTTCCGAGATTGATGCCTTTGGGAGCTGAATCAATCATGAAATTTATATTTTGTCCTTTTCCAGCTTTCAGTTTCGCATTTCTGATCACTTTTAGGAGCAGACATGTTTAATAGACAATCATTCTCTGAAAGGTCCAATTTGAAGCGTTTTGGTAGTAACGACATTTATTGTCTTTCAAGACATTGTACAGTTTACCGCAATGTTAAATGGACATGGTGCCGTTGCTGTCACACACTAAAACTACTGTGCTTCTTTGGGCCGAATTCCGGTCCACAATTGCGTCTCGACAAGCTTTGCGGCCGCTCGCTTTCGAGTCGGAAGAGTTTCCAGCGCCGCAGCTGCCGATCTATTGACTCTAGGTGGGCTTTAGAAACTGGGAACTGAACAAAATTGGAGAAAACTGAATAAAAAAGTCATCTCGAGTCGACTTTGGAGCTGGAAACTCGACTGACTCAAGCGCGTGCGGCCGCAGAGCGTACCGAAATTTGGCCCAGAGAAGAACAATTCGGTGGAAGACGCCTGAGTTAATTATCGATGGACAGCTCAGCTGATTTTTTTGGGTGAGTTACAGTTCTTCTTTTTTTTCTTGTTTGCTTCGGCAATATTTCTGTTTCTGACTCTTATTATATTACGAATAGGAGGTTTTATTAGTGTGCGAAAAGAATTTGCAGCTTTTTTTTTCGATTTCAAAACAGAATTCTGAAAAAAACACTTCGAAGCCCGAACATACGGATAATTTCTCTCACGCACTATTCGTGATAGTTAAGCAGTCAGAAACAAAAATAATCCCGAAACAAACAAGAAAAAAGGAAAACTCGTAACTTACCCAGAAAATCAGTTGTGCTGTCGATCGATTATCAAATCTGGCGTCTTCCACCGTAGCTTTAGTGTGTGACCGCAACCGCACCATGTCCTTTTAACCTTGCTTGTAAACTTTACAATCTTCTCTCAATTCTAAGTGTGGTCTGACGTAATATTATTGTCAATGATTTCGATTTCAACATAAACTCAGGAGATGCTCACTGTTTTCTGCCTATGTCGGCTTACGTCCCTCATCTTTTTGATGATTTAACTGCTTCAATTTTTCAGTTATATTACGATTTACTTAGTTCCGCAGCTTGCATGTGTGCCTGTACGCTGCTCCTTCCTTCTCCCCTCCGTTCATTCACCCTTCCTTTCCCTTTCTCCGCCAGATTCAAGCAATGCTGGAAATTTTCCATTGGGGGGGGGTCGTCATCTAACTTCAGAAATGAAGGTTGCCTCGCCGGATTTTTTTTTCAATTCGTATCTTTACTAGCTCAGCTCCACCACAGAATGTTTCTTACACAAGTTGTTCAGACCTGAATGTCAACCCGCTGGCGAGCTAAATGCTCGTCAACATTGCATATGTCCAATTAGCAAAAATATTATTTGGGGGGGGGGGCATTCTAGTGTCACCTACATTGCTCTTTTGAGCCATAGCTGAACAGTTCAGTAAATTATGTAGACCGGCATGGGAGGTGGAAAAAAGGAGAGCCGCTCCGTAGGGGGAGAAATAAGAAAATTCGCCAGAGGAAAAAAGTGGTATTTAGGAACCGTTTTTTTAAATGACATGTTCACCCTTGGTTTTCACTTCTAGAAAGCAACAGTCGGGCAGAAGGCACGTCTATTGAATAGGCATAAAAAACTGTGTTACCTGGACTCTTCCCAAAGAGGTCGTTTTTGAGATTTTTTCCCTCACCATGGTGAAAAATCTCAGAACAAAAATTTAGGATGAGTCCAGCTAGTGTAGTTTTCAATGCTTGTTCAGTAAGTAGATGCACCTTCTGCCCGACTGCCGTCTTCTAGAAGTGAAAACCAATTCTGAAAAGGCCATTTGGTGAAAAGGGCCTTCAACACAACTCTATTCCGACGGGTTTTTCTTCTATTTCTCCCTTTACAGGAGCGACTCCGTTTTTTTGCCAGCTCCCATGTAGGCCTATTTTACCGAACCGCTGAGCTACGACCCGTGAGAGCAATGTGCAGTCACTGAAAGGCCCCCCAAAGCCAAATTTGCGCTATTTGGATATTTGCAGTTTCGACAAGCGTTTAAAAGTTAGCGGGCTTACTTTGAATTCAGCGCGGTCGTTGTTAGGGAGGCGGTCGCAAAGCTCTGGAACGCTAAGGAACGGAGTAAATTTTGCTTTGAAATGTGGATGTATTTATATATGTATCACCTTGAATAAAACCCTTTCCATTTTTCACACTCAGGGTGGCTTGATGGAGATACCAAGAACCCTACTTTCCGTTTCGGGTTGAATTTAGGCCTAGTGTTGCCACAGGCGTGTTCTTTCTATTGGAATGTTCGTTTCACATTGCTGTTACTCCAGCCTTCTGGTTTCCCTTGCGCATTCGTAATAAACTTAGTCTCGAAAACGGGGCGTTTCGAGCTGACAAACCCTTCAATGTTCTTCGGAAACTCAGTACGCATGATCGGAGAAAGCAAGTATCTGTTGGTTGGGACGACGCCATGCAGAATGTATGTGTTACAGGTTTAAACAAGACAGCCTGGACATGCAGGCAAACAAAATAGTAGGCAAAGAAACACTCGTACGAATTAGAGCATCCAGAATTTAAAGCTTTAGCAGAAAGCACAGCCATCGACCCCATGCAATGACCCGAGGTTGAAATGGGACAGTCTGCTTTTGAAAATCGGAAAATCCGCGGCCTCAACGATCTCTGAGGGTAATTGGTTCCGAATTGGGATGACTCTAAATGCAAAGGAATGCAGCACGTTGGACTTCGACGTAAATCTACGTGCGAGCTAAAAAGCGTGCTGGCGGGAGCGAGCACAGCGGCTGGTGAACACGAAAACACTCTCAAATGGGATGTCGCAAAGACCGTTACGATTTTATAACGCAAGTGTAAATCGAACTCGGTTCGCCGATATCGTAGGGTTTTGATCCCCGGAATTTCAAGCCTAGTCGTATAGTCTGGTACGGTACCAGTGGTATCCTCTAGTTCCGGGGTTAAATTTAGTGTGTGCCATTGCGGACTTGTGTTGCGGGCACGCGACGCATCAGATTCGTTCGAGCTTCCGCGCCCACCCCAAATCAGCTAATTATGTGAGTTTTTTTCATTTGTCATAGTTTTTCTTTTTTCTCATTTCGCCTTTCAATAGTTTTCGATTACGGAAAGCAATGTTTGTTACACTAGTCCCGTTTGCAGAAGCTTTAATTTCAGGATCAACGAGAACCATCGCAACTATTAGGATACGCGAATTCTTGGTCTTTTTTATTGATTTGGGGTGTTGCCCAACTGGAGCCCGTACTTAGCGTTTGTTACTGGCTTCTGACTCCTCTAGCGAGCTGTTCAATGCTCGTGAACCCTCACATACTGGGGTTCTTTGGAAAACCTTGTCAGTTCAAAAAATATAATTTTCTGACAAGGTTCACGATCAATAAAACCCACATTTGTGGGTCTAGTGGGGTAACACCGTGAATCAAGAGAAAAAAAAAACAGAAATTGGCGGTTCCTATCGGCTGCCGGCAAAAACTATCAAAAAACGTGAGAAACAAGAAAGCAAAAAAAAGGGAATGAAATCTCACATCATCAGCCGATGAGGGGCAGGCGCGAAAGCTCGTACAAACTATATGCGTCGCGTGTCCGCAGCGCGAGTCCGCAAAGGCACACACTAATATTAACCTCGATACAGAGGATATGCGCATCTATAGCGGGAAAAAGAAAGTGGAAAAACAGCTAAACTAATATCGGTGCTCTTCCGGAATAGACGACCCGCCTAAGGGAATTTATGTATTTTCATGGTGTTTCATAATTGTTCTTTGCATGATTTTTACATGTTGCTCTATGCTTCTACATGTTAATAAGCAAAAACATGTTAAAATGATCCTGTAGCTGTATGCGAAAAAACGTTTTTACCAGAGTGGGTCGTCTATTCCGAAAGAGTACCCTAATATCCACTACATCTAGAAACGGCTTTTGAGGTTGCACAATTTTCCTGGCGAGAAATGTAAATCTTCTTTCGATCGCAAGGCTACAGTGTCTTCAATGATAAAACCTGAATACGGTCAACCTCCAAAAATATGATTTGCTCGAAAGCACGTTAGAATTTCTGTGCCACAAGCATGCATACCAGGAAAATGCGTATTTGCGATCGCGCCAGGTCAGGCGCGGCGTCGCGCAATTTCACGTGAGGCTCACTGAACACGTTCCAAGACTGACTACTCCAGTTGCAAGTTTTGTTAAACGAATCCTCAGAGGTGGCAAAAGTGAAGACAAGGTTAAAGACACAGGCCCGTAGTAAAGCCGGCGAAAAATTCACTTTAGCCTGACTGAATCCATGTTCTGAAAGAATTTAGATGAGCCGCACACATTTCAGACGTACGTGTTCTAGGATAGCGACTTAGGCTAAACAGAGAAAGTCAGCAAAAAACAAGTTAAGCTGAATCACTCAGTCAGATCTGACTGAATTCTTGGATAGAGAAGAGAGAAACAGCATGCCAGGTCAGGAGTGCGCTCGAGACTGTTTTAAGGAGCAAAGGAGTAACTTAAATAATTCAGCTGAGATTTCGGCTTATCAATGTATCATTATCAATATCAGCTTCCACGAAACAAACAGCATTTCATTTATTGAGAAACGGAGCATGGAGTTGGTCGATTCGTGAACGACCACGTAGAGAATAATAGTCGGTTGTTCTTGTCATCACAGGTATCATCATGCCACCATCAGCATGGCTCTGCAAGACCGACCGCTTGAATGCAATCTATCGCTCGATACGATTTCGGACTCGTCTGAGCCCTGTCTGAATCGTTTCGGGCTCGTCTTATCACCCACTCAGATGATCCTGACTGGGTGGTGGGGTTACTACGGGCCACAGTCCAACCTCAGAATCTCTCTTCACTTCTATCGCTCATCTTGGGGACATTTTCGCGCTGATCACAATGGTGTCTTTGAAATCGCTCAGAACCCACTACGTACGGAGTTATGACCCCTGAAAGATAGTGAATCATAACGACGGAAAATTCGCGGACGAGTTGTCTCGGGACTGTTTTCCCCCGTCATTCCCACCCATTGCACCGGAGCAGACCACAAAGCTAGGCCGATAACAATTGGAAGAGCGTGGATTTTGATAGAAATCTGTGGCCTGCTTCGTCTCGGCTATTACGAAACAGACAAAAAATCCTGGCGAATCAAGCCGATTATTGAAATTTTCTAAGTTTTTACCCCGATTTTGCCATATCTTAGCCACCGTTGGAACTGTCATCTCACTTTCTAGTGGGTTCAGAGCTTCAGCCGCTGATCCGTGTAGAAGAATGGTGTGTGAATGAAGACACACCGCTCTGCATTCCTTTTATACCCTACCCCTTATCAATCAGGTATCATCAACTCTGTTTACAGTGAGTCGCCGGGATTTTCGGTCTGTTTCGCAATAACCCTTCCTCTCTATTGGGCCCGGAACAGGGTACGGCGCGGAGTGTAGATATCCACCCTAGGGCCTGAGCTGCGCAAGGGTGGGTGGATAGGGGATCTGAGCTCTGCGGGAGACCAAGTGAATCATTCTGACAGGAAAGATTTGAACTTTTACAAAATTTCAAGTTTTGCAACAAAAACCATAAAATAACGCTCCTGGAAGGGGGTCTGAGAAAATCGCCTAAATTTAGCTCTTGGAGGGGGGTCTGACAAAATTTAGCCTGGTCCGCACTTCGTGCCAAAACTCTGAAGTGGGCGGAGCGAATGGGTGCTTATACCGGGGGCGAGGGAAAAGTGTGCTCGATTTTTCTCGCTTATTCTGAATTTTGAGCTTCTGCATTTGGCAGGGTTGCTGCACAGAGCGACCAGACCATATTTTCACCCGCGAGCTTGGAATGTTCCTTAAGAGGCTCAGAGAAGTTGTTGTTTCTACACCATAATATTCTGGTATAGGCAGGCATGTGCAAACAAAGTGAAGCCGGAAAACGATAATTTATTGGTTTCAGAACCGAAAACTTCGAAAAACACCCATAGCTCTTCTTGTTCTTCGAAATATTTCTCGTACAATTACATATCTTTCGAAGAGAAAAACAAGACCTCGTAATCGTTACACAACGTTATGATTTTTGACCGGTTGTTTATATGCGCCGTTCATAGTCGATCGAAATGCTGTGAAAAAGTCAGTGGCGACATTCCATTAGGGACTATAGGTGCTGTCAGTGCCAACAACCACCCCCAAAATGCCATCCATAAATGGATCTCAGCCGTGATCAAAAAGATTCTGTGGTGCCTCTTGCCGTCGAAAATCGTCCTTCGCTCATCAATCAGGCCGCTGCCGGCTTTGGAACCAGTTCCGACATCTTGCCGCAGACCAAATGCGACTGCTCCTGCTGGCGGTAGCGGTGCCTGTGGCTTTCTGCCAAAATGCCGCTGATCTGGAATTCTCGCCATTCGTCTATTCAGCAGTGAGCATCCCATTTAAAAATGTACGTAAGTCATGTTCCTCACTTCATACCTTCAGAATTTATGTGAAATCCACACATCTCAAAACCCAATGCGATAACAAGGACTAATCCATGAAATTAGATTGTCTGAAATTCAATTGTCAACTGCGTTGGAGCATGTGTGTCCAAAGAAAACTCGATGAATATCAATTAATTCGATAACTACCGTATTTCTACTATTGGATGGACACCTCTATTTTAAATACACCTCTATTAGTAGTAGACCTCGAAATAAGAAATGGGATAAAAATTTGGGCTCTAAAACAGTGTTACGGGTTAGAAAGGGGCAATAATATTGAAGGCAGTGTACGCGCTGAAATCGTCTCACCGTTGTATGCGTTTGAATGCTTGGCTGAACCCATCTAAGCATGTAGGGAAAGTTTGCTGGGTCAAAAACGGTTTATTGTGAAGATATATGCTTTAGAATGCTCAAAATTCCGTCAAAAGAGGCCGGCACTCCGTCAGTCATCTGACACATTTTGCTGTCAGTCATTGTATGGGTAAATGATCAACAGTTGACCCAGTACAAATGAGGGGAAGTTGATGGAATATACTTTACGATTACGTGAAGGATGACTTTTACACATACATCGATTCACCTGTTCTTCCCCACAATTCTCCTGAAAGAAGGATGAATTTCTTCTTCTTCTTCTTTGCAGCCACAGAGAGAGTTCTGTCATAGGTTCAGAAACTCGGCCACTAGCGTAGAGTTCGTCCACAGATCCATTGTCGTTAATGTAGTCGGTCTCTTCGGGCAATTAAACAGGTGCGCAGTAGTATGCCCTTGACTACCGCAATCAGGGCACTTGTCAGGTTTGCTGTTATCAATCCTATGCAAGTCTGACATAAGCATGGGAGAGTGTCTACAGCATAACGATGCAAGGGTGCACCTGGCACGCCTGCCAAGTTCCATTTCTGTCTC
Source organism: Aplectana chamaeleonis (assembly GCA_029168955.1). Lineage (NCBI taxonomy): Eukaryota > Metazoa > Nematoda > Chromadorea > Rhabditida > Cosmocercidae > Aplectana > Aplectana chamaeleonis. The sequence goes on along the minus strand of JAPDOI010000163.1, from coordinate 911,261 downwards.
GCTGACCTTCGGAGGTGCGACTCCCAGGATGGAATTTATGGCAAATCTGCTCAAGTGTTCCTTCACGAATCGGGTATGCTCCGCGCGCAAGAGACGGAGGCGTTCTTGTTGTGCTTCGGTCCATCTCTGCACATCTACTTTCGACGGAGCATCGGCGAAAGGATTTCTGATACACCTCTCTCTCACCGGGTTCAGTACCCCTCGCGATGGATGATTCGGCTGCTTCACGATGTTAATGTACATTTGTTGCGCCTGGAGTTGGCAGTGGTCTCTAACAGGCAATATGCGAGCTTCGGCGTGTAAGTGCCTAATTGGAGAGCTTTTAGAACAGCCAGTTGCAATTCGCAGAGCACAATTTTGGACGCGCTGCAGCTTGGACCAAGATGAGTCCGACACGATGTGCTGCCAGACTGGCGCAGCATACTCCAAGGCGGGTTGCACAATAGCCTTATACGTGGTCAGGATCGTTTCTTTATTGCATCCCCAGGACGTTCCACCGAGAGCACGCAGGAAGTTGAGTCTTGTTTTCACTGTGGCTTGCTTCTGCTCAGTGTTCTTATGGAACTTTAACGAAGGATCCAACACGAGTCCAAGTAGTTTGGGGAATCGGGTGGCCTGCAATTGAGTTTCGTCCCATTTCACCATGGGATGGGCACTGAGCTCTCAATTATCAGTGGAAAAGACGGTGACGGATGATTTGGAGGCAGAGACTGTGAGAAATTTGCGATCGAAGAAACATTTCAACTCGATCAAGCAGTCATTGATCTTACCTTAAAGGCAGGGTTCGCGATAAAACGACTTTTGAGCTCTCCTCATAAGAATGAAGATTTGGCCACCACAAAAGTAAAAGTAAGTGAAAAAACCTGGAATTTCGCGGGAAAAACGCTCAAAAACAAAGTATAGCGGCTAATTACCGGTGTCGGCCGGCCCCCTAATTTAAGCGGTTTTCATTAATGCTAGCTTATCCGACATTTATTTTGCGGTTAAAGTAATCAGTAGTCTCCAGAAGTGTTCAGAAATTACTTTAGAAGCAAAATAAAAGTTGACAAAACAGGCTTTTACCAAAGCCTCGGTAATTGGGGGCGGGAGGACACCAAGCCATAACTTCCTCCTGAGCATTTTTTCTCCAATTTTTTACTTATTTTCACTTTTGTGATGGCCAGATCTACCATTCCATGGGGATAGTACAACAACCGCTTTTATCGAAAACCCTGCCTTTAATGTCTCGATCTCGGCACAGAATAGTAATATCATCCGCGTATGCAACGACCTTGATGTCTTGAGGGGGAACGGGCAGATCTTCTAAATATAAACTGAAAAGTGCAGGCGATAAAACTACTCCTTGAGGGACACTAGCGGTGATGGGGATGCTATTGGAAACATGTCCCTGGAATAGCACATTTGCCCGACGTCCTTTAGTGAAGGCAGTTATCCACCGCTTCTGCCATGGCTTGATGGTAGACTTCAACAGACTCTCTGATAGTAGGCCTAGATTGACAGTGTCAAATGCCTTTGTCAAGTCGCGGGCCACACCAACTGTACGTTGGGGTTTGATGGCATTGAAGCCGTCCAGAACATAGCTCACAATTTCCAACAAGGCCGTAGTGGTGGAATGTAGTTTACGGAAACCATGCTGATGCTGTTGCTAGTTGTTGTGTTTGGCCAGCTCCTCCACAACCAGTTTTTCGGCAACTTTGGCAATGGGTGAGAGCAGACTGATCGGCCGGTACCCATTAACCGTGGATGGCGACTTTCCCGGCTTCGGCAGTGGGATCACACGAGCGACTTTCCAATTTTGGGGTAATGTACATGTGCGAAACGAAGTATTAATGACGTCAGCGAGAAGGGGCAGAAGTTCATTGGGCAGTCTCTTGAGGATTGCTGGGCTCAAACCATCTGGCCCTACTGCCTTCGAGTTACTCATCTCCTTTATCACCTTCTCGACCTGAGCGGGTGTGACTGCTTCATCTTCAGCCAAGAGTGGCAATTTACAGAGTTCCCGCACAGTTATTCTGTCTGCTTCTCTCTCTTGGTTCTAGTGATGAAAAAATGCTTCCCGAGAGCATTTGCGGCCTCTTTCCCTGACTTGAAGACTCCACCTTCAAATTCAATCGTGGAATTGTTGGCGGAGGTGAACTTTCCGGAGATCCTTTTCAAAGCCTTCCACATTGCTGCTGCATCACTTCTAAAGTTCATCTTCTCAGTGAACTCAGAGAAGATGAATTTCATTTGATCGTGAGATCATGGGTTAACACAGCAATTCCTGGCGATCGACTCTACCCTTCTCAAAAGTCGATCGAGAGAATTTCGGTCCAAAAAATAGTTTTCAGTTAGTTATTCTTTCGCAGTTTCCGCGAGGTAGCTGTTATATAGGGATGTAGAGCTTTCATTATATACGGAAAACTCAAAAACGAAATCCATCGTGGACGATGCCTTTAAAGAGGGTGCAAACGATGACTCACTCAGACTTATTAGCTGACTTTTCATGGTTGTTTATCGCGAAAATCATAGTATTGTTATTAAATTTTTCGTTATGAGAGTTCTAAAAAATGAGGCTGAAAAATAGAAGTACACCTTCTATTTGAAGTACACCTAAAAAGAGGCCTGAGAAATAGCTAAGTATTATTTTCGTACTTCTAAAAGAGAAAATACTGTACTTCGTCATGATGAAATCTCTTCAGTCGAACTACGCGAAGGATTGGTTCGGCTCTGATGTGGCTCTGGTTCAGCATCCACTTCTAGGTGAGATCGTTTGTTTTTCTTTCATTTTAGAGCTGCGATTTACATATGAAAACTGATTTTCGACCTTGAGATTATGAGATATCGGCCCTTGACTGAATAATGCTTTAGGCCGATCGAAAAGTCTTGGCAGCAAAACAAATTTATCCCAAGAAAAATCGTGAAAAGAGGGGTTGTTGCTCGTACACAGGTGCAACACCGAGAACCTTCTGGAAGCTTCCATGGTAGGGGTACATAAGGGCGTCAGCTCGTTTAGGACGGTAACTACAATGGATCTCACCCAACCTTAACTTCGACTACTTATCTTCTATGTACGAGTGGCGTCGGCGTCCGAAGCCGTCACCAACATCAACGCTGCAATGGGCGAGGACAGCATTTCCTACCGCACGGTGGCCCGTTGGATCTCCCTCTTCAAGGACGGAGATACGGACTTGGAAGACAAACAGACAAATTGCTGTGCTGCTTCTGGGACAAGCGCGGGATGCTCTAGTACGAGTTGCTCCCTCAAGGCAAGACGGTCAGCGCTGCCGTGTACTTACGTCAATTAGAGGAATTGGTTATCGTCCTGTGAGAGAAGCGCCCGAGACGAGCTACGGTACACCTCCTTCACGATAATGCTCGACCCCACATCGCTAAGGAAACCCAATCCAAACTGCAGGAGCTGAACAGGCAAACGGTACCCCACCCGTCTTACTCTCCCGACCTTGCCCCTTCTGACTTCCACCTGTTTCGTCCCCTTAGGAAATTCCTGGCTAATAATACTTTTGCTAATTATGATGCCATTGTGAAGGCTATTGGTGACTTCCTCGATTCCCAGTCCCCTGCTTTCTGGGAGAAAGGCATCAATGACCTGCCTGACAGGTGGACCACTGTCACAGCTAATGAGGGAGACTATATTGTTGATTGAATTGTAATATTAAAAAAGGAACTAATAAATTTGAAAACCTCAATAAAGTTTCCAAGACCTTTCGATCAGCCTGATACATACATATACAATGCGTTGCAAAATTATATGGCATTCCACAGTTTTTGCGGTTCTAAACTTCGGGGGTATTAAGCGGATAAACCGTGGGTGGCAATCGATGCAGCGCCCTAGATAATCCCTGGATACGAATCTTCGTGAAAGTTAATTAATCTGTAGGAAACTGGCAACGGAAATAGTCACAAATGATCGTTGCACAATTATACAGCTGGCGTTCTCGCTGAAATTCGAATCCTCCTTCCTCTGTATATTCAGACCCTGGTACCGACTTCCGCACGTCGACACGGATTGAAGTGTCGGTTGTAGTTCTCTTCCTTCGGTGTACAATACGTTGGCGCAAGCTCGTTTCACAGCACGTGCACCGAGTTTTGGCCAACGTGCAACGTGTAATGTGCACCGACAAAGGTTGTGTCGACTGTGAATACTGTCCCTATCGGAAAGAATTCCGTTTCATGGTTGCAGACAACCGCTGTAGCAGCACACAACTTGATGATAATCACGCCAGGAACTCGTGGTCAAAAAAATACTACCCGTGGTCTTAAAATATTTGCTTGCACTGTGTGTCGCCCTGCCTTGTGTGTGATGTGCACAGAGGTTCTTGGCGATTGCGGACTAGATTTTCGCTCCGATAGGTACCCTATGTTTCAAAACGAAGTTTATTCGAGCCCATTGCGTGCGTATAAGGCGCGTATGCTGCTTCTCCTCCCCGCAATATCTCACTGCCCCTCTTTTTGCTTCTTGGAAACAACTTCATAAACAGCTATGAGGTTTGCGATTTTCTCGTTATCACTACATACTTCGTATCGGACCAGAACACTCTTTGCACCGGCCCTTAATTAGAAGCATTTTCAGTTTTTTAACGGGTATTAAACCGGAAGAATATCATGCTGTTTTGTGCATAGGAGTTTGAAAAATAAAAAGGTCGCATTTTTGCCTGTAGTACGTACTCAGACAACAGGTGCGGACTGACCGCTGGCAATCAAGGCCTCTCCGGGCAGTACGCCGGCAAGTTGCGGGCGGATCGCCGCTCATCGTGGCCTCGGCGGGCGGATCGCTGGCTATCAAAGCCTTTGCGGGCGGATCGCTGCGTTTTGGCGGGCGGATAGCTGCGCCTGGGAAACTTGAACACCCTAGCGGGCGGATCGCCGGCAAGCTCTAAAGCGGCGATCCGCCCGCAACCTGCCAGCGATCCGCCCGCAAGGGCTTTGATAGCCAGCGATCCGCCCGCTGAGCTATGAGATGCAGCGATCCGCCCGCAACATGCCGGCGATCCGCCCGCCAGGGCTTCGATAGCCAGCGATCCGCCCGCTTAAATTGTACACGGTGAAACTGGTCAATCAATCATGAGTGGATTGGAGTTCATTTATTGATCCACTGCCACGTCATAAAGCCCCATTCGCCATCTCTACTTCAGAGTCATAGTTGTTTCACTTCTATATGTCGCTTTTTTCTTGATGTTGCTTAATTGTTGAAAGATTTTATAATGCTTACCTTGTATTAAGCTCATTAGAGTACGTGTTCTTTAATTCTCCCAGTTTATCGCAAGTATCCTAATTCTGGGAAGCGGTTGTCTTCGAAAAAAACATATGGTGTATGCTAGAAATGGAGAGAAAAACGCTTCGCTCAAAAGATGGCGGAATAACATCTACGCCGCGGCTATTTAGAGATATGATAGAAACCATACAATATCGTTAAATTCTTGACACAGATGGTGCTATGTACTCATCCACGTTTTACAGGAGAAAGCTTAGGTCCCATCAGCGAAAACGAATTGTGTTGTCAGTATTTCTTGGGCAACTAGGGTGGTGGTCGTAATGTATTCCGATTACGAAAGGGACGGGCAGACGGGGATGATCGGAGCGCATGAGTGGACGAACGGGGGAGAAGCGAAGCGAAGCGCGTGAATGGAAGAGTCACCGAGTTTTCCCCGCCTCTCCTGCGCTTGGAGTAATTTACGATCATCCACTGACGGCTCACTTGACCTGTTTTCAGTTTTTCGCTTTGAAATTAGTCGAAAAATTATTCGAATATATTCGAGTCGATTTCATTCGAAACTATTCAAATTCGGACCTCGACAGAAGGGTCATTCGAATATATTCAAAAATCGGACCTCAAAAAAAGAGGCCATTTGAATATATTCAAAAATCGGACGTTAAAAAAAGGGGGTCATTCGAATCTATTCGATATTCGGTCTTTTCTTCCAGGGCACAACTATACTAAACTGGTGTCAACCTTGTTTTTAGAGGAAGCGAGCCTCCTTCGAGGGAAGTAGATATATGACGCATTTTTCAGGCGCAGGAGTCAGATGGCAGCGGCGTCCTCGGTTCAGTCACTAAAGTTTGCGGTGCTTGAACCCTATCTGGAGGTCCCTCTTACCCGGTGAAGGCTCAAGAGAGGTTGGGAGGAGTCGTCGCGCCGCGTATCGGGGTGCCGGCCGCATCGTGTGTCGGCGTGCAGGCTAGCTGTGTGGGCGCAGGGTTGAATTCGAGTGATGAGGTTCCTCAATTTGAATGTGTAGACCGTGACTGCCCACATTTTTGAGGATTTTCTATGGGAGGATACGAAAGGTAAGAATTTGAAAACCTGAATATACCCGAAAGTCCGAGTTTCAAAGAAGTCGAATTACGACATTTGAAATGTACGGTCGGCATGGATCCTAGTGAGGCGTTCTGTTCCCTAGAAAACGTTGGCGCAAGCTCGGTGCCATATGCTAATACATAGGTGCACCAAGTTTGTGCCAACTTTCAGTTAGGAACGCAAAAAGATGAAAATGTGACTAGTTGTAGCTAGCAACACGTTTTGGCGCAATTTAGTTAGTTGGCCGTATTCATGAAACAAAGGGAGCCTCCCGGGAAGGTCCAAAGTTCGCCCAACGCATACACTGGCTGCTTATAGGAACCCTTCCGCGAGGCTCCCGTGGTTTCATGGATATGGCCACAGAACTTTTCAGGGTGATTGTGAACTGGCGCCCTGAAAGGATGGTCGCGTGAATGATTCCACAATATCCAACCTGCGCCCCATATTGGAGCACAATCGAACCGCAAAGTACACTACTAGCGCAGCTGATGAGCTTCAAACCTCTACTGCCCTAATCGGAGTTAAATTTGGGTCCGCAGCTGCAAACAACCGTAGTTGCAGCGAGCAGCTCGGATATACTAGAGCTGGGTCTACGGGGTCACGGCGCTATCATTTAGGTCCCAGCAAGATTGTTTGTAAGCTGCGTGCTGCAACAGACCTTATCTGCAAATGCGGAGCGCTATTTCACTCCTGTTCGGACACTGCGGGGCGGGCTGGACGTAATTCTTTTGAGAGACTGGGGCATTGCACTCAATTTTTGAAGAGATTGACAAACTGTCGTGTCTGGTGTTCGAAGAGGCCTATCGTACACCGGTGGGTCAGTCTGTCGGAAATCAACGTATAAGAAAAATTGTAAAGTTTTCAAACATTAAAGGGTAGAATATGAGACACGGGACGGAGTAAACGAATTGATTCATTATTATGTGGGTATAAGGCAGTAGATGAGCAGTACTGAGGTGTGCAGAAGTACGGCCGGCACCGGTTGCCCACATACCTTGCGTTCCTTATTGTGACTTGGCGCAAGCTCGGTGCACGCAAGTTATAGTCTACAGCAATGGAAGTAGGACCTGGTGAGGTTGCGGACTCTTCCTAACATACTGTAGTCTGATTGTGTTATCACTCATTTTTTCGAAATAACTGAGATTGGTCGGTGAGTTTTTGTTTCCACTCCCACATTTTCACCTGTTTTCATTGCTTCCACAGATGTAGTCATATCGGTGAAAACACAGACTCACCGATCTATCACAGTTGTTTCGGAAAAATGAGTGATACCACTAACAAACTACCGTATGTTAGGACGAGTCCGCAACCTCACCATGTCCTACTTCCATTGCTGTAGACTATATGTATAACATAGGCACATCGGCTTTGCTCTAAGAAACAATAAGGAAAGCAAAATATCAAAGCGATCTGTTGTCGACTATACGCCGGTTGGGGTCTAGGGTGCAGCACAAACTTCAGGGCTTCAGTTTCTTGGGAAGTAAAAAGTTTTTGACCGGATTTTTGGCCCAGGTTTTCCTCAACATGTTTAGGTAGTCAACTCTTTGGGTTGATTAACACTGCGTCATAGGCGCTTAAAGGCACAGTCAAAGGTCAGGGGCCAAATCTAAGATTTCCACATAATTATAAAGTAGACCCACCCCGTATAACACCTGCCAAGTGAGAGCTCTTGATTCCACAGAATAAGCGAGATATAGGAGGAAGCCAATCTGGGGCGCCCACACCAGGAAGCCACTTTGGCACGCCCCTTTACGATCTTTCGAGCTGAACAGTGGCGAGATGAGTGATGATTTCCGATCAATAGCCCCGTTCTTCCCTACATTCTCAGCCTCCCTCTTTATTCAGGTCGGCTCGCATCCATAGGTTGCAAATGCCGGAAGTTACAAGCCTCGGACAACTCGTCCACCATGCTTCCGCAGCTCAATTTTTGAGGGGCCACAACTCCGTTCCCAGGGGGCCTTGTACGACCAGAGATGTCATATATGTAATCTTCTAATAATACGTAGTAACACTTTTTTCTCAAGTAATCTCCTTTTGTAATAAATTGCATGTGGTTGGTCCCTAATTCGTTTGACCCAGTTGTCCTTGACACTGCACTGGCCACTTCCGGTCAGCGCACCAGACTGGCCACTTCCGGTCACGCCCTATGACTGTCACCCCCGTTCAAAGTCCAAGTCGCCACTTCCGGTACACCAGACAGTGCCATTTCCGGTGCCGCCTCCTGGGGCTGTAGCCAGCCCTATATAAGTCGACTTGTCTTCCCGTAAGGTAGATTTGATTCTTGCTCTTGTTTTTTTTAAATAAACATTTGTGAACTCTCTCTCTTCTTGCTTCAAACTCTGAACTCACAGTCCTCCGCTTGTCCACTGGGAAAAACCACTAGACAAGCTCTTCTGCGGAATCGTAGAAGAACTCTCTCCTCAGTAGAGCACCTTCCTTGGATTACATGGGGGCTGAGCCTAACAAGTCGGATTGACTGAAAAGTTTTTTTTGCAGTCTTGGAATAAGACATGCCTTCATCTTGCGGCAGTAATCCTGCTATCACTGTGGGCTGCACAGACCGAGACGAACAAATGACCGTGGACGACAATTACGCTGTTTCAACCGGTGTAGAGGTGAGTCAAGTGAATGCTCAGCTAGCCTTTGCATTTGACAACATCAGAACGCGGTTAAACGATATTCTAGACGATCAGATTCGCAACCTTTCTGCACACAAAAAGCTCAATATTTTGAATGCAGTTGGATCAACTGTTGACATTGCTAGGGAGAAAGCTAAGCTCATAATCCGCGAAGCAAGGCACTCGATATTCGAGGAAATTGCATTAACTCGGGAAGAATTTCGCACAGTTTTGCCAATCGCGAGTTATAATAGCGTTTTGATGCAGCGCCTAGCAGAAGCGCTGAATTGCAATACTCCTGACGTTATACCTGCAGTAAGAGCTAAGAGTCTTGAGGTAGATACACTCAGATCACAGCTTACTGAAAAGGGTGAAAACTTGGAAAGTTTGAAAACCTGAATATTCAGTTGCAGGGTCAGTTGAGCACTCTCACAGCAAGGATCGAGAGCATGCTTGGTCCTTTGGGAGGAGAACAACAGCATGGGATTCCAGCTAAATGTTTTCAAGGTGAGCAGAAAAACGAAGTTAACTGGTCAGATGTTAGCAAACAGCTGTTATCACTGAATAGAGTCAAGAACGGTAATGCTCAGAACCGCCATCTCGAACACCGCAGATCGAAAGATGGGAGACACAGGCGCCAGAGGTCAATCTCAAGCGAACGGTCGAGAGCATCATCGGAACTGTCTTCCAGCGTGTCGACAATCGGTGAGTCCGCTTCAGTTGCTCAAAATTCGACGGCAAGGACGGAACTCTCAGAAATAAGCGCGGTTTCTGATGCTATGAACGGCATGTTCAGCGTTTTCAAAGAGGTTTTCAAAGCGCAAAGCATAGCGGATGTAGCTAAATACGATGGGAAAAGCTCTCTCAGTGACTTTCTTCGGGCTTTAGAAGTAAAGTATCCTCGAGTGTGGGCTGACAGCGACAGGCGTGACATATGGGTAAACCACTTGGTAGGATCGGCCCGGTCCGCATACAAAGCCTTATCAGATAACGTCAAAAGCGGTAGCTTCAGCGGGTTAGTCGCTGCGCTTAAACAAGCTCGTCGTAACCCATGCGAGAAAATGAAGCTTATGCGCGACTGGGACAACCTCGCGAAAAAGCGCGACGAATCAGTCGCGGATTTCTGCTGTCGTATGGAGGATATCTCTAGACAGATCCATCCGAATGATGATTGGGATTTCCATCGAGCTTCTAAGCTGTACTCTTGTCTGCAGCACTGAAGAGACTCGTACCATATCCTTGCGGCTCTTGACGCAAATGATGGTGAAGTCTACGAGGGTGTCAAAAGAGTAGCGCTACGTCTCGAAAAAACGAGAACTGTTGGATTTGAGAAAACAGGATCCACAGGAAGTTTCAAATCTTTCGAAAGGAAGACGTCTGCGGAAAAGGCAACAAATTCTGTGCAAAAAGAGCGTAAGGGGAAGTACCCGAACTCAGGCCAAAACGTGAAGTATCCGATCAAACCCCACAAGACTTTTCCCAAGAGCAAAAACTCGGGCGAGAATGGCTCTGGAACGAGTAGGGCAGTCAAAGACGGTCGTCTTGATGCCAAGTCATTATCTACATTTGTAGAAGACTGGTGTGGGATGGTTCGCACGCAAAAGTCACCAACGAAATTGGGAGCTGTTGCTGTAGGGAAACCAACCTTATGCGACGCGCAAATTTTTGGGATGAAGGTGAAGGCGTTTATTAATACTGGTTCCATAATTTCGATCGTACTAGCCGCACTTCTCAAGCAAGCTAAAAATGAAGGCTTTGACTTGGACAAAGAAGTTGAAATGGTAGGAGACGGACAGGAACACAAAGTTTTCGATGCCTCAGGCAATCAAATGAATTTTGTGGCCATTGTGAACGCGGAAATAGGTGTTAAAGGGGCGGGTAGCGCTCGAGTTTTTATGCATGTCCAGAAGAGCAAGGGCAATATCCCGGTTTTGGGAACCAACGCCCTAAGTGTTCTGGGAATCCAGCTCACGTTCGGACCGAATAACGTGGAGAACGCTACTGCGAGGCAAAGGGTGGTTACACCTCCTGGAGCCGTGGCTACTATTGAAGTAGAAAGCAAAAGAAAATCCGGACAGCGAATTTTCTGGTCAAATGATCCTCGCATAAGCTCTGGAGTGTGCTTGCTACAGGAGGGTAACGCAGGTATATCTGTTGTGAACCGTGACGATCAAACATGGGTAGTGAACAAGGGGGAACCCTAGGGGGAATGGTCGGATGACCCGCCCAAAGACCCAAAACTGATCCACGTTCCGTGCGGCATGCTCGACATGACAAAACACGTGGTTTTATCTAAACCAGAACGGAGAAAAGCTCTGATTGAGATCATAGAGAGCAACCGTAAATCGGGAAAACTTCCGAAAGAGATCGTTGAAGTGATCAAAAGGTATGACGGAACTTTCGCCATTGCTGACTCGGAATTGGGACAAACGGATCTGGTGAAGCATGACATTGACGTGCAAAGACATCCACCGATTCGCCAAAAGACGAGACCAGTACCTTATGGAGTCAGAGATAAGGTAGACACAATGCTCAGAGATCTTCGTGATCGCAAAATAATTGAGGATAGCCATTCACCGTGGGCTTCTCCAATTGTCTTGGTTGCCAAGAAAGATGGGAGCACTCGATTATGCGTTGACTACCGGGAAGTGAATAAGGTAACTCGGAAAGACAGTTATCCCTTGCCACCAATTGATTTGACCCTGCAAAATCTACAAGGGAAGCGATGGTTTACATGTCTTGATTTAGCAAGCGGTTACTGGCAGGTCCCTCTGACTAGGAATGCAAAAGAAATCAGCGCATTTGCAACGTCTGCTGGTCAATTTCAGTTCAACGTGTTGCCATTTGGACTAACAAATGCACCGTCTGAAATCCAGCGCTTGATGGACAAGGTGCTTGAAGATCTGAAAGGACCAGAAGTTTCGGTTTACCTGAATGATATTCTTATCGCAACAGAAACCGAAGAGCGTCATCTAGAAGTGCTGTTTCAGACACTAGAAGCTTTCCGGAAGGCAAATTTAAAGGTCAAGCCGCAAAAATGCCGTTTCATGGAAACCAGTCTGGAATTTCTACGCCATGTGGTCGATAAGGATGGTATCAAGACTAACACTGAAAAGGTGTGCAAGATCCAAAACTACCCAAGGCCGCAAAATATAGCTCAGCTGAGGACATTTCTCGGAATGGCGGGATACTATCGCAAGTTTGTTCTGCGGTACGCTCAGTTAGCGAAGCCGTTATGTGAACTGACTAGTCCAAAAGCAAGTTCATTTGTTCAGAAGAGCAGGGAAAAAGCTTTCAGGGATCTGAAAGAAGCTTTAGTTTGTGCTCCTGTTTTGGGACAACCAAACATCGAAAAAGCGCGGGATGGAAGCCGACCCTTCATTATATACACTGATGCAAGTAGGATTGGTGTAGGAGCGGGATTAGCTCAAGAAGGGGACGATGGATTTTTGCATCCAATATTTTTGCTTCCAAGCCTTTTTCGCCTGCGGAACGCAATTACCATGTAACTGACCAAGAAGCTCTAGCGCTTATTTTTAGCCTGAAAAAGTTTCATTACTTCATTTTCGGCATTCGTACGGTAGCGCGGACCGATCACGCTGCTCTGACTTCTCTTTTCAAGAGAACGCATGTCTCGCCACGCGTTCTGCGTTGGGCGCTGGAAATACAGCGATATGACTTGCAAATTGAACATGTGAAAGGCGCAGCAAACTGCGTTGCAGACGCGTTCTCACGCGGACCAGTGGATTCTTGTAACGAGGACGCGCTAATGCTTACTGCGCAAGAAAACGTGGTTTGCACGGTTCAGGAAGAGCATGAGTGGTTAACAGAATTACGGGCGACTTCGCTGAATTGATAAAAGCAGTCGAAAACAATCAGATGAAAGAAGTCAGACTTCCACTACACCATGGCGCACTCAGTTCTGCCGATTTTGTCATAAAGGAAGGAAACTCAATCTGATAAATGAAGATGGATCTTTGGCTACCATAGTTCCGCGATCATGTCGGCGCGACGTGTTCAACGAAGCGCACTCAGGAATTCTGGGAGGACATTTTAGCGCTCAGAAGATGTTCACTCAGATGAAAAAGTCGCTGTTCTGGCCTGGAATGCGTCAGGATCCGGAAACCTGGTACAAATCTTGTAAACAGTGTTTCCTAAACAACTCAAAGATGAAGAATGTACCACCTCTGAGTTCTATTCAGGTCACAAGACCACTGCAAATTGTAGGGGTCGATCTGTTAGAAATGGGTTTGACAAGTCGGGGAAACCGCTATATTGTCACAATCATTGACCATTTCACAAAATACCTGGGAGCCTACGCTATTGCGGACAAAAAGGCTGATACTGTTGCAGAAGTTATCTTCAGCAATTGGGTTTGTGGATCTGGTCGATGGCCCGAAATCCCTCTCTCGGATCGAGGAAGCGAATTTGAGAATGCTATCATGACGGCACTCTGTGAAGTCATGGGTATTGAGCAAAAATTCTTAAAGGGGTGTTGCCCACGAGAAAGCGGATTAACGGAACGTGTCAATGGAACCATTGTGAGAATGCTCAAAAAGAAGACAACTGTAGCAGCCGAGTGGGACAGAGTTTTACCAACGGTGGTCTACGCCTATAACGCTTCCGCTCATACTGCAACTGGGGAAAGCCTTCATTTTCTGCTTTACGGTTCAGATCCGAAATACCCGTCAGCAGTGATTCCTTCAGAGCATTTATCGCCGTATGTAGTGGATTATGACACTTACAAAACCGAACTTCTTTGCGGGTTGAAACTTGCGCGGGATTGTATTAAAGAAAACGCCAAGGAATACCGTGATCAAATGAAGTCTGGGTACAAAAAAAAGTGGAAAACTGGAAAATCTACAGTTTTCAAACCCGGCGATAGAGTGTATATGAAGCTTCCAACTGAAAAAGGGAAATCTCGGCATCCCAAACTGGTCATACACTGGTCTGGTCCCTTTCGAGTAATTGAGGCTAGCTCAAACTCTGCTCTAATAACCTTGATAGGGGAAAATCAAGAACCTCTTAGAGTGCAATTTGATCACCTGGTGAAAGTACCTAGGGAAATTGATGACAGCCTGGTAAAAGGGACAACGACGCGAGGAAATCGCGGCAGACCAAGAGAGTTGGGAATGAAAACTAACCAATGTAACCAAATAAAGTGCCTCAGTATTGAATTTGTGGATTTCAGAATGTCGTTCTCGTCCTCCTCCGACACTCGTCACGTGGATTGGTCTTGTCCTGGGAAGCTAATGGCCAATGGAGTCGAAGTCAAATGCTCGGTAGCCGTATCGTTAAAAGACGTCATCCCGAATGCGCTATTTGGAGCTCTGAAATTGAACTCCCCAAACGAATTGTCACGATTGTTGTCCGTATTGTCTCAATCTCATGTACCCGAATCGTGGCGCACATCCCGTCTTCTCGATCGTAATTAAGACCACATTTGTCCAACCGGACTTGGTTTTGCAATCTCATTTTTTCGCAAACATTGTATCCATATGACGCTTGCTTCAGTCGCTGATATTTTATGTTCAATTCCTGATCATCCCCCTCGTGGACGTTGCGATCCATACAACTTGGCGAAACTTGCGGACTACGCGAGACAGTATGCGGTACTGCATCCCTGGACTGACTCGTCTTGGAAAGAACTGCATCCTGACTGGTTTGCCGAGGAATACTCAGCAATACTCATCTTTAGTACTGCGGACTTCGCTGGAACGACTCGATGGCGAGGAGCCTGGACACTCCTTCTGCAGCAGGTAGCTCGTGGAGCAGGACTGATTGGGTTAGCCGGTCCACAGAACGACCACGACTGGAAAACATCGGTTGACCTCTTGCGGGGCCTCTTCGAGGAGACCGTGGAACAGCGTCCATCACTGCGAAACCGTCTACGATGTCTGCTGCCGACCCGCTCACAACAAAAAATGATTTCGGCCGGCTTCCGTACGGCTACGTACGAGAAAGGGAAAATCTCCACACAGAGTACAGCCAAAAGGTTCTGGTCGGCTACGATCGCGGAGCATTCGGCATTCCTATGCATGGACCCCTTCATGAGGACCGACCAGCAGCGTGCAGCTAAACGCATCAACGAGCCGAAATTTTATGTTCGAGGGGAACCTCGTTTTGGTGAACAACACACCAGAGGCGGTTATGCTTCTCAAGCGCGGTTGTCGTTGATTAATCGACCAATCCAGAAGATCGGAAACAAAATGTACAGGCTCGTACCGGTCGAAGAGAAGTTTCCAGCTCGAAAACCCGCTAGAGGACATGGCTCCACATCCTACAGGAAGTCTTGATTCGGCGTAGTGGAAACGCCTACCTCTCGGGGCCCCCATGTCATGTATGTAATCTTCTAATAATACGTTTTAACACTTTTTTCTCAAGTAATCTCCTTTTGTAATAAATTGCATGTGGTTGGTCCCTAATTCGTTTGACCCAGTTGTCCTTGACACAGCACTGGCCACTTCCGGTCACGCCCTATGACTGTCACCTCCGTTCAAAGTCCAAGTCGCCACTTCCGGTACACCAGACAGTGCCATTCCCGGTGCCGCCTCCTGGGGCTGTAGCCAGCCTAATATAAGTCGACTTGTCTTCCCGTAAGGTAGATTTGATTCCTTGTTTGTTTTTTTTGTTTTAATGAACCTTTGTGAACTGTCTCTCTTCTTGTTTCAAACTCTGAACTCACAGTCCTCCGCTTGTCCACTGGGAAAAACCACTAGACAAGCTCTCCTGCGGAATCGTAGAAGAACTCTCTCCTCAGTAGAGCACCTCCCTTGGATTACAGAGAGACATCATTGGAATCAGCGTGAGACCATTTTCAAGATAAGAAGGGAAACAGAAAGTCGATTTGGAGGTTGGACTGTGCCTTTGAGAATTGGTCCCCGACCCGAGGGATCAAAAGGAAAAGGGGTTCAAATTACGGGTACATCGCTGACAACTGGCGGGTAGATCGCTGATAACTGGCGTGTGGATCGATGATAACTGCCGGGCGGATCGCTGGTTACTGGCGGGCGGGTCGCTGGCTACTGGCGGGCGGATCGCTGGTTACTGGCGGGCGGATCGCTGGCTACTGGCGGGTGGATCGCTGGCTATTGGCGGGTGGATCGCTGGCTACTGCCGGGCAGATCGCTGGCTACCAGCGGGCGGATGGCTGGCTACTGGCGGGGGGGTGGCTGGCTACGGGCGGGCGGCTCGCTGGCTACTGGGGGGGGGAGGGGGGGGGGGATGTCGATCCGCCCGCCAAAAGCCAGCGATCCGCCCGCACCTGCTGTCTGAGTAGTTCAAAACAATTATCTGTTGAATGTTGTGGGGGAGATGAAAAGAAACAATTGGACGTTTGTTAAATTTCCTTAAAGG
Source organism: Aplectana chamaeleonis (assembly GCA_029168955.1). Classification (NCBI taxonomy): domain Eukaryota; kingdom Metazoa; phylum Nematoda; class Chromadorea; order Rhabditida; family Cosmocercidae; genus Aplectana; species Aplectana chamaeleonis. The sequence goes on along the minus strand of JAPDOI010000163.1, from coordinate 894,989 downwards.
CAGTGTTCACGATAAAAAATGTGTTTCAGTTTCCACTAGGAATGGGTAGTGGAGGGGCACACTGTAACGTTTACGTCAAAAGAACGTATGAAAACGAGCAAGGAAAAGCTCCAAAAGAGCCCGAAGTTGCCACTTCAAGCGCAGGACAAACCCCAAAAGCGCAACACACGCCCACCGACGTGAACAAATGAATGCTCGAGATCGTGAGATGAGCGATGATTTCCAATTATTAGCCCCGTTCTTCCCTTCATTCTTCACTTCTCTCTTTACTCAGGTCATCTCGCATACATCGGCTGCAAAAGACGGAAGTTACAAGCCTCGGACAACTCGTCCACCACGTTTCCTTAGCTCAATTTTTGAGGAACCATAACTTTGCTCCCAGAAGGTCTTGTTCGATTCAAGAGATATCATTGGAATCAGCATGGGGCCCTTTTCAAGATAGGCAAAAAAATAGAAAAACGATTTTCATCGTGAACACTGCCTTTAATGCCTGGGTAGAACAAAAACGACGAAACAATTTTTTTGCATTTTAGAAATTCGAACGTTTTGATTCCAAACTTTGCTTAGGGTGGTAATTCGGGGCGCTGAACATGAAAATAAAGTCCGTTTTCTGTTTTTCCAAAGATTATGGTAGGTTACTGCATACGAAGAATACCTTTCCTACTACAACTTACAGTAATCTTCTGGGAAACTGAAAAAAGGATCTCATAATCGTGTTCAGTTCCCAAAATAGCCCCCCCCCCTGAACAAAGTTTGGGCTGAAATTGTTCAAATTTCTGGAATCCAAAAATGCTAATTTTCTGCAGTTTTTGATCTACCCATGTACCTTGTGGTAACTTAGCGAATTTTGAATTGTTTCTCTTTACCTTACCCACAACACCCAGCAGACCATTTTTCGAACCTCCAGTTTGTGTTGGGATCAGCTCCTAGTCAGTAAAATTCCAGATTACTTCAACATTTTATTAGACACCATAGAAAAATGTTCTGTGTGGGCCTCTTTGTCATCCGTCCACACAATTCTCCTCGCTGATTATCTCACCCACTTGTTCGCTGTGTCCAGACAGTTTCGTCATGCTGCCCACGGACAGCATATTTTCCTCGAATTTCCTCTAACTAATGAGCAACGCACTATTGCAATAAAAAGCAGCGTAGTTGTATAGTATGCCTAACAGCCCCTATTAGTGTCCTTTGTCCTAAAGGTTCTCGCTATTTTTGAAATTCCATAGAATATTCCCGCGTGTTGTGGCATTTCCTCCACGAATTCTTACAAAGGAGAAGGGAAAAGGAATAAAATAATTTGTAATAGTGTCGAGAAGAGCGGGCACTTTTGCTCGAATATTCAGGAGACCAGACTGACCTCGAATTATTCCCGTGACGAAAAAAACCCATAGGTGTCAAGGTGGATTGTGTGCACTGTTGGGCCTCATCTGAAAGAGCAACAGTCTCCTTTCCGGGTCGGCGCGTCCGCCGATTGATGAATGAATGGAGCGAAAATGAACTTGCGCAACTATGAACCCAAAAAGTCGTGGATTCAAGGCACTGCCCAAGCTGGTGGGTAAATTTTGATAATATGGCCCGGCCGCTGTGTGTAGCGACCCTGCCAAACGGAAAATCCCAGCTCTACGAAGTAGGCGAGAAGCCCTTCCGTCCAATACCGGGTTTGTGGTTTCAATAGGGACGAGACGGGCGATATATTCTAAACAAAATCTATTTTCTTCCGTTTTTTATCGGTCTAACTTTATATTGTGATCTGCCTCAGTGCGATGGCTGCGAATGACAAGAAAAAACAGGCATTAGACGACTCGTCCACGAAATTCTTGCTATGTGAATTCACTCTCTTTGAAAGGCCATAACCCCGTTCGTAGTGGGTTCTGAACTATTCCGGAGAAACTAAAGTGATCACCGAAAAATTCCATCGGAGACAAACAGGAGTAGTGGAAAACCACTCCTACGTCAGATTGTGTCTTCAAAAGTCCAACCTCGGGAATGATTTCTGATATTTTAGCCGGAGCACCGCATGTAACAACCCTGCCAAACGCAGAATCTCCCTTCGATTAAAGGCAGTGGTCGCGATAAAATATGCTTGTCTTCTTTTCCTATCTAAACCCGTTTCTGTTAGGACCAAGGAGAAAAAATCGCGAAAAAAAACGCTGTATCGGGCCAAATTTGAAGCCTAAACTTTCTTGTCTTTTGATGGTGGACGAGCCAACCCCACATCATCGGCATCGATGATCTCTAATATCGAGAACATCAGCTGGCTTGAAATTGAATTTCAATATATTTATGTACTCATCTAGTCAGAAACATTGACTGAAGTGCTTGCTTCCATTGGTAAACTCTTGTCATAACGTAAACTTGAATTTATTTCTTCCTCTGAATGTCGATGATTTTTGACTGCTCGGCATGAGACGGCGATCTTTTTTTGCGGCGCTGTGCACGTGTGCACGAACTAGCATCTTTGGGCCCTAGAAACTCTAATTCTAGACCGTTTTTCACCGCGTTACCTTCATAGTTTTTCAGCTGTTTTCCATCTAAGCTGATTTTTATAGTTTTTTTAGATGACTTTGCTCATCGCGACCACTGCCTTTAAATGGGCGAGAAACTACGGAGACAACTCGCTTCGCCTAAATACCTCGAATGCCAAATCGGAAACCATGCACCGAAAATCTAAATATCTGTTATTGTTCATGCTTCTATTGAGCATCGCTGCAGACACAACTTTTTTCATTTCCGAAGCTCTCGGTAATAATTTCGACACGGGAAACGTGTCTGATTTCGAGGTTATAGAGGAGGACCGAATCGCTCTGCACTACCTCTCGTAGGATTTGGTCAGAAAACGAGCGAGGTCGGGTTTTCGCGTCTTTTTCGTCTTTATTGTCTAACTCGCTTCAAAGCCAATTTCAAGCGAAACTAGATAGATATTCATGATCCAGGCGTTGAGGGCTATATATTCGATGGTAATGCCATTGCCGGGGTTTCGTTGAGAACAATGGAAGTTCTCGCTTTCTGACCAAATCCTACGAGCGGTATTCTACGTATATAGTGACTCGCTCATGTGAGAGAACTAAGATTCCGCGTTTGCCGGGGCGTTTACACGCGGTGCCATGACTAAAATATCGAAAATTACCCCCAGAGGTTGGGCTGCGCCACTGAAGCCAACAACAGTTCAAAAGCTATCAATTTCCGAGTTTGATCTGTGAAAAACTGAACTTTCCTGATTATATGTCGGGCTGAGAAAAAACACTGTCTAACACCAATTGTAAGATGCAGAAAATGCCTCAGTTATTTCAAATTACACCCACAGTGACGAATGATTTGATCTTTAAGTTGAGATAAAATGAGCATCTTTTGTATAGCTTTTGTCAAGTGCAGGACTTCTTTCGAGTGAGCGAGGTATGTTCAAGAAGAAGCTAGATAGTACCTCAGGCAGGAGCCACTTAGTCATGCCCCGAGAACGGTCTCTCCACATCAGCAGTGACTACATGCGCGACGAAATGTAATGCAGATTTAAAGAAGAAGTTCAGATACCTTTCACTTTATTTCAGATAGATTCCAGAAGGATCTCTATGAGATCCGAGGAAAAAATTATTTTGGAAGGATATCTTTCTGATCCAAAAAAAACTAATTTAAAGGGAGTAGTCGAAAAAGGACGAAAAAGAAGCGGAAACGCGTCCCTGCTCGCTTCCTGACCCATTTTATGAGCTGTATTGTAACTCCCTTCGAAGAATCGTTCCGCAAGTATGGAGAGAAAATTTGATGACAGAAATTGGGTATATTTCATTTTGAATGGCAACCCTGTCTTCATTCAGGCTCGCTCGCGTGCACCGCCTGTGTGGGAAGAGATAATACCCTATAGAGGCACACATGGTTCTGAAATTCGATCAAGTCCGATGGGTAACAAGTGAGGAAAAATTTAGTTTTCTCATCCGCCTTTTCAAAAGGTAGTTCAACCACATATTCACGATAATTCCGTCCTGCCTGACATAGGTACGTCCGCGGTTCCAAGTAGATCCAAATGCTGAAAGCAAAGGCTTATTTTAAGCAGAGAGAAAAGGGCTCTCATCCAAAACTACGTCTTCCTATTACTTCTGTAGCTACATAAGCTAGGCCCCTAGCTTAGCCCAAGGGCCTACATACCTCAGCTTATCCCTACTACATACTCCCTACGCTTTTACTCGGTCCATTAAAGGCAGTGGTCACGATGAGAAACGTTAAAAAAAAACTACAAAAATCAGCTCAGTTCGAAAGCAGCTGAAAAACTATGGAAGAAACGCAGCGAAAAACGGGTCAAACTTAGAGCTTCTAGGGCCCAAAGATGCCAGTTCGTGCACACGTGCACAGCGCCACCCAAAAAGATTGCAGTCTCATGCGGAGAAGTCAAAGATCATCGACATTCAGAGTAAGAAATAAATGCAAATTTACCTTATAAAAACAGTTGAACAATGAAAGCAAGCACTTCAATGAATGTTTTTGACTAGATGAGTGCATAAATATATTTAAATTCAATTTCAAGCCACCTGATGTTCTTGATACTAGGGATCATCGCTGCCGATGATGTCGAGTGGGCTCGTCCACCATCAAAAGACAAAAAAGTTCAGACTTGAATTTTGGCCCGAAACAGCGGTTTTTTGGCGAAGGAAAAGAAGACAAGCATAATTTGTCGCGACCACATCCTTTAACCATACCTCAAAAATGGAGCGCTAGTTCCATTTTCACACCGGCGAAATGCTGCGGAAATGGGAAGACAACTGTCACAGACGGATACCCACACTGTGTCGACGCTTTCCAAAAAGTAACAGTTAAACATAGAAACGCGCCGCACCGGTATATGTCGCTGCGCGACTCACCCAGTTGGAATTCACGAAGCTCCACAAGTTTATTTCTCTCAAATTATATTTATTCTCGTTTCATTTTCAGCTCCGGCCAAGCCGTCTAAACCAGGAAGTCCCGTCGCTCTTCCTACAATAGCTCCCTACGTGGTATCATGGAAGAATCTTGAAGACACCAGGATCAACGAAGAAAACGTATGGAACTTCGAGAAGCGTGTCGATAGCAAAGTCTGGTGGCCTAGCTAATATGATTCGCTAATAAATGATAAACTACGATATTGATAAGCTATTTTCACATAGGCAACCTTACCAGGAAGCTCTTGAGAGGTCACTTACCAAGGTAAACCCAATGAGTTGCATGGAGCCTTCAAGGCTTCAATTTGCGCTGAAGTTGAAACTTTCTCAAAACGTTACTCCTTCCCTGTTCCTCTTCCACAATGAGAATGTGAACTATTCTATAAAATACTTGCTAGCAGCGTTGCCGAGTAATTACTACTAGCGAGACCAAGCGACGTTTTCGCTCAAGAAAACTCCAGTGCCCCAACTCCTTGAGACAAGTTAGTTTGTCGAAACGATCTTTGCTGACTTTCGCCTACACGAAAGCTGCTGTCCATATTAACTCTTCTGAGCAGAGCAGGCAGCCGGACTTTTGGCGAGAGGCATGAAAACTCAGGAAGTCGTTTGGTAGGTTGCCCTACGGCACCAAGGGATTAGCAGCACCCGTGCTGTAGCTATTGCTAACAGTCTCATTGAGGGGCAGTTGGCCGTTTGAGGCCGTTCCGAGAAAGTGACCGCCATCTCTTACAGCCTATACTCCTAGAACGTTCAGCTCGTTAGAAGCATTAAAACCCAGCCAAAATGACCATATTCGAACTTTTAATCTGGACGAGTTCGCACTGCGCTTCCAAGGACGTGAGCGTTCTACTAGAGGCCATACGCCCCCAGTAACGTAACGTTAGTTATCTCAACAACTTTCTCAAGTGTGTCTGTTTCAACAGATCGCTCCAGCCGCGAAGCGGCTGGAGAGGTTTGGTTTTTACGTTAGCAATCACCCCATGACTGGAATGATCTGCGAGGCCAATGTCAGCACTAAGTCGAGTCGACACAGGCGTCTTTTTCAAATTTGATTTTTTTTTATTCTGACTATTTTACGAACTCTAACGGCATGTTATACGATCAGTCACATTCAGGAAGCTTTGGCTGCAGTGAGCCACAAAAAGAATTATTTATAAGTTTAGAAGGCTAAAACACGTCAGTTTGGTGGCGCGATGAACCTGTATTTGTGATGCACTATGGCTAATTCGTTCAACTTTCAATACTGTTTTACGTTGTCCCGCGTGGAGTGAGTATTTCCACAACAACTCTTGAAGTGTGCACTTTTATTCTTCAACGATGAGGCAGAAAATCTCTTGAGTCCCCTTCCAGTCGTAGCACGATTACGCTCCGCCGCTCCAAAACCGATCAGAGAAATCGCCTGAAAATCAGCCAATAATAGTAATTGCTGGAGAAACCTGAGTTTCTCTCTTTGGTAAGGAGATCTAGTCCAAGCAGATTTTTTCTCAAAGTACTCTTTGATATGACCTACCAAGAGGAGGACGAACCAGTTTGATAGGCAGACAACTTTCATAGTCCTGCTGAAATTTCAAAAATCAGAAAGGGCGATTATAGAGAGATAGAGAGAGCTGTAAGAAACATGCTACCATCTATTGTGTGAATGCCCAACCAGGAGAACTTCACGAGATTTTATTCTGTCTCAGCTTGGGGCACTTTAGACGATGTGAGCCTTAGGTGCCTAATCTGAATTTTTGATGAGGAGCTAAAACGTAATTTGAAAAATTGCGCTGAAACATTTGCCCTCGATAGCCAGCTCACTATAATGATCACGCACTCGAAGCTATTTTGCTGTAATTATACATTTCTAAAAGTTTAGCTCCCAGGCAAAAGTAATGATTTTCATTTTTATATTTGCGAGAAAAATTAGAAGTCAAAAAAGTCAACAAAATGTCTTGAAATATCGTAGGAAATGATTTGGAGCAAAACTACCAGAAGTAATGAAAATTGGGAAATGAAGTGAAATTACCAAAATGCGATTTGGCGGCAGGCACAATTACCAACTATAGCTACATAACTTCAAGCAGTGAAAAACGAGGGGCCCGATTTTACAAGCATCTCCGTTCAACGAAAAATCAAGCGCGCTTAGGATACAATAAAACATTTTGCTGAAGCAGTGATTCGTAAATCAGCATAGGCCTTCTTGCAATTAATTTAACGGACAGGCTCGAAAAGTTCTATCCCATCATTCTTTGCTTATCGATAGTTGGTCTATGCTTAACGTCCGAATCGTATTTTTATTCTTTTTACCACATTTCCCAGCTTTTACATTTTTTTCTTCCAGGTTATTCTGCGCCAACTCATTTTCTGAAATATGTACTTCGAGGCATTTTCATATCTTTTCATAAATGTGACAATTGATTTTTGCTTAGCAAATTCCATTTTGAAAGAGCTATTCCTCTGATCAATTTCGCCCTAGGTGAATTATTAAATCGGCCGATTGTGGGATGAGTGCCGTTTTTAAAGGCACAGTTCAACTTCAGAAGCGCTTTTCTGTTTTTCTGCCTATCTTGCAAACGGTCCCACGCTTGTTTCAACGATGTCTCTGAAATCGTACAAGACTCCTTGGAAACGCAGGTATGGACACTCAAAAATTGAGCTGCCGAAGCATGGTGGACGAGTTGTCCGAGTCTTGTAACTGCCGTTATTTGCTACCGTTGTATGCGAGCCGACTCGAATAAAGAGAGGCTGAGACTGAAGGGAAGAACGGGGCTATTGATAGGAAACCATCGCTCATCTCGCCACTATTGAGCTCGAAAGATCGTAAAAGGAGCGTGCCAAGGTGGCTTACCGATCAGGGGTGTGCGTAATTTTCTGTTTTCTGTTTTCTGCCCATTTATTGCCATTTTTTTCTGTTTTCTTTTTTCATGTAAAAATAGGCAAAATTGACAGGAAACAGAAAAAAACGTGAACCGCGATTTGTAGCAGGACAGCCCTAGAGAAAGGTGGCCAGATTTATCGAAGCTAAGCCAATAGTTTGAGGGTGTATTTCACCCATGCTCTCTGCAGTTCTTCTACGCTAAACACATCTATCTCGCTGTAGTGGTTATCCTTCAGGGCGCAAGTGGCGTTGTTGGAGGAAGCGCTGCTGTTCGCTGTACGCGGTCGGGTTCGATCCTCGCAGAGGTAAACCAAACCAACCGTTCCTCCGGGGTCCTTTAATTCGTAACAGATTTATCACTTGAAATGAAAGCATTCAACGGAAAGTCGGCTGACCTCTCGCAAGCCACTAAATAGGCGCGAGACCCACTAGAGCCTCTAAGAATACGACGTGGAAAGCGCTGCGCACACCAAGAGGGATTCGGGAAGCCCATTACTTATCTTTATCTTACGGTGGATACCCTCACTCAGGGGTTCACCTTTGACGAATAACGCAGATGGTACGCTATGAAGACAAAGGACGCGAAAACTGCAAGCCTTTAACACTACTTAACGCCCACTATTCATACCACCACTGACAGCGTCGTTCGTGTATAAATGCTTTGAATTAAGTTAAGTTGAAGCGCCAAGAAGTCGATGGTGAGGCTATGAGACAGATGATAATTCTGCCATAGAGGTACTAGAGGCTTTTAACGGTGGGCCATTTATACTCGAACGACATAGAGTCAAAATATGTACACTAGGGAAGATAAAGTTCGCTCCGACTGCATCTACGTACTCCTTGCATAGACATATTGAGCTTCTGACAAAGTAATCGATCTTTTATTGCTTGGGGAAAGGAAGGATGGAGGATCATTTGTCCTCTCTTAGCACCCATAATTTGCATTTCTTGGACGTGTCTGTACTTCTTGCTCTGGTGACCGGTTAGGTTTTGACAATTCAACGAGGAAAGCATGGATCACTTAAAAATGTATAAAAAATGTTCAGTGTTGTGAAAAATCTCGTATAGCGTACGCTGAACACTCTTTATTGATTCTTGATAATTTTATGTTTTCTGTTTTTGTTTTCTGTTTACTGCCCATTTTTGAAGATTTTTTTCTGTTTTCTGTTTTCTGTCAAACTAGATTTTCTGTTTTCTGTTTCCAAAAATATTTTTTCCGCACATCCCTGTTCCCGATGGGGGTGCCCTAGGGTGGCTTCCTCCTGTATCTCACTTGTTTGGAGGATTTGAGAGCTCGCACTCTGCGAGTGTTATATGGGGTGTGCCCAATTCACAATAATGTGGAAATATCAGATTTCGTCCCTGAGCTTGGACCGTGCCTTTAAAGGCACAGTCCAAGCTTAGGGATGAAATCCGAGAAAACCACATAATTATGAAGTAGACCCACCCCATATAACACCTGCCAAGTGCGAGCTCTCGATTCCCCCAAATAAGCGAGATATAGGGGGAAGCCACCCTGAAATGTATTTAAATTAAGGCTGAAGACCGTGAAAAATGGACACGGCCGACTACTAGAACGGCACACCTCGGTGAAGATGCGGAATGGCCGCGTCGGGCAAAAGCCGACCGATTAAGTCAAGTAGGTCAAAGGGGCAAGCCACCCTGGGGCGCCTACCAAGAAAAGCCACTTCGGCACACCCATTCTACCATGTTTCGAGTTCAACAGTGGCAAAATGAGCAATGCTTTTTTATCAATTTCCCCGTTCTTACCTTCCATCTCAACCCATTCAAGTCCGCTCGCAGACATCGGTTGCAAATGACGAATGTTACAAACCTCGGACAACTCGTCTACCATGCTTCCGCAGCTCAAATTTCGAGAGGCCGTAACTCCGTTCCCAGAGAGTCTTTTACGATTCCGGAGACATAGTTGGAATCAGCTAGGGACCGTTTTCAAGATAGGCCGAAAAACAGAAACACGATTCTGAGGTTGGACTGTGCTTTTAAAGGCAGTGTTCATGATGAAAAATGTATCTCAGTTTTCACTTGGAATGGGTAGTGGAGGGACACACTGTAACGTTGACGTCGAAAGAACGCTTGAAAACGAGCCCAGGAAGAGCCCCAAAAGAGCCTGAAGTTGCCACTTCGAGCGCAAGACAAACCCCGAAAAGGGCAATGCCCGCCCTCCGACGTGAACAAATGAAAACTCGATATCGTGAGATGATCTATGGTTTCCGATCAAACGCCCCGTTCTTCCCTTCATTCTCAACTTCTCTCTTCACTCAGATCAGCTAGCATACATCCGCTGCAGAAGACGGATGTTACAAGCCTCGGACAACTCGTCCACCATGCTTCCATAGCTCAATTTTTGAGGGACCATACCTCCGTTCCCAGAAGGTCTTGTACGATTCCAGAGACATCATTGGGTTCAGCATGGAACCGTTCTCAAGATTGAAAAAAAAACGGGAAAACGATTTCTATCGGGAACACTGCCTTCAAAACATGTAACCCGCAATCATGACAAACTACTTCTCTTTTCCACCTTTTGTGCAACTGCCGTGTCTTCCCTATTAGGAGTGCAATTCTATTTGAAGTACACCTCTGATACATAGAAGTACACCAAAAAGAGAGGATTGAATATTAGAAGTGCACTCTCTTTCTGAAATACACCTCCACATATTAGGCGTACAAAGAAGCCATTATGAGAAATCCCAAAAACATGGCTTAAAAATAATACAACCTCTATATGAAATACACCTGAAAAGGAGGGCTGAAAAAACTGAAGTACTGTCGGCATGGATTATAGTGACACTTTGTGTTCCCTATTGAAGGCTTGTGCAAACTCGGTGCACCTATTATATGTATAGCATATGGCACCGAGTTCGCGCAAACCTTCGATGGAGAACGCAAAATATCACTAGGATACATGCCGACTGTACATGTACCATACATATCCTCTGCTTCCGAGTGTATTTTATTTCCGTTCATCGCGTGGGTCTGCGAGTGTACGCTGCGTCTCCTTCTCCCCACACTTGCTCGTTGTCTGTACCCTCGCTCCGCACCAGCGCACGAGGGAACAGAGTAAATTTGGTCCGAAACCAGAGGATACTCCTAAAAGAGAAAATACAGTATTTTGCATTCTCAGGTAAAACTACTCAGGTAAAACTAATTGTCGAGAATCGGACGAAAAGTTGTCCTGCAGGCGTACGAATGCAGGACAACTTTCGCAGACTCTGGAGAATTCTGGACAACTTTTCGCCCAATTCTCGACAACTCCCGACAACTTCTCGGCCAATTTCTGACAACTCCTTGCCCGATTCTCTGCAGTTATCATACGGTTATACACATGTACAACTGTATGTACATACCAGAAGTGGCCCCCCCCCAACCGTTGATTGCAACGTTCGGTGAAGTCCACGTGTGGTTTCACACTACTCTGTTTGGCGAATTCCCACCTTGGCTGGCTTCTTCAACGTTCGGCAGAAGCAAACTTTTCATAGTATGTGTTGTGGGTCTACAACATCATTCAACATGGGCCGCTATTGGCCTTGCCCAACACCAGTGCGCTATCAGTGTAGTGGTCTTCAGAATTACTCTAACATAAGACGGTGAAAGTTTGAGTAGAGAGTAAATCGACCACGCTAAACTCAAATATCCTACTCTCGTGGCTCCTAGTTTTCAAAATTGTCGACTTTCGGCAGGACCACACCTGAGAAAGGCGCGAGAAATTACACTGTAGCGGTGTTCAGCCTCCATCTTAGGCGGAGGAAGTTTTTATGTAAGGTAAAAAGGCCCCGATAGACTCCAATATCCAACTCTCGTGACCCATACATTGCGAAATGTGGACTTTCGGCGGATCCACACATGCAGCTAGCGGCCAAACCGCTGGCTGCAGGAGTGGACCCGCCGGAAGTCCACATATTGTACATCAATATAGTGCTAAACAACCATTGCAAGGTTTAGAGTTGCAAATTTCGTTCAGAACTGAATCATTCGAGATTTATTTGAATTAAAAATCTTAATTTCAAACGTTGTTCTGATACTTCTTGGGTAACTTCTTGAATAATATATTTTAAATCTGACTGCTGCAACTACCGATCATCAGAAAAATGATCAGTTCTTGAAAGCTCGAAAACTTTCAAAATTCACTAACTTGGAAATCCCATGTTTTGGTATGTTCGCTATTTCGAGAGGATGAAAATATAAAAGAAAAGTTTGATATTCCAGAAATCGGTGAAATACATTATAATTGATAACCAGCTAGAAGAACGGAGAAAAAAAAAGAAAAAAAACAACAGAGCACCCACACTAAAAGAAAAGAACGAAAACAGCAGTCGCAACATCTGAAGAATGTGGTGTAAAGGGGGTTCTGAAGTGATGTCCTGAATTCTTGGAAAATTTTCGACATACTCGAAACATATTCTCCATTTTGGAATGAGTTGTCGACAAATCTGTCCGAATTGCCGGCAAACACTCGCTCCCCCGAATTCTCGGCAATTTTCCCTGAAATTCTGAACAAATCGGCCGCAATTCTCGGCAAATACTGCGAATCTCGGAATTCTCGAAAACTTCTATCAACTTTCTGGACAACTTCTCGATTGTCGACCGATTCTCGACAACTATTCGCCCGATTCTGGACAAATCGTTTTACCTGAGTTGGTACAATCGACATTATTGATCCGTAATAACCGATATTGTGTGATGAGAACATTTTCCGAACCAAGTGGCTCACAGCCATCAACAATAACCACTGCTTGCCATGTTTTATGCAATAAACACAAAAAAAATACTGGTTATTGATCAATGACGTGTCATGGGTACGAACCCTTACGAGTTCAGTACTTGGGTACCTGACCGACCTGTTTTGATTACCGGCAGATCCAACTACGCATTCTCAGGCAAAACATCGCTCCGAGCGGGACCGGCTCCTCCCAATTATGACGTCAGCGCCCGGACAGCGGCCGAGGGGCCAACCGGCACCGCGGTCCCTGTCCGGTGCCAGTTCGCCCCTCGGTCGCTCTCCGGTCGCTCTCGGGGCCACAGCGGTGCCATCGCAAGAGATAGAGAGACGCGGGATTGGTTGTTCTTTGAGTGATAACGTGCGAGCCACGTTATCACTCAAAAAACAACCAATCCTGCGAGTATAAAAGGCGGCTCGGCTCGTGTTGACGGGTAGTTGGCCTTTCGAGGCCACTCTTGAGAGGTGACCTCGGATCACTCTCAGGATGACAATTTTTGGCGGCCGAGGGGATCCCCCATGGCCCGCGGTGGGGAAGGCTTCCTCATTGCGGACCATGCTGGGTTGGTATCCTTGTTGCGGCCTGTGGCAGGATTAACCTCCTGACCCACAGGCTGTAACAGGTACTTTATCCTCTTAACAGGCTTAATCCTCTCCAGAAGAGGCGGAAATAAAGAAAAAATTGCAATTGGGAAATTTTTGAAAATCGCCCGAACGGAGAACGCAGTGCCAGTTGGGACCGAAGATCGCTCCGAGCGATACTGCTGTGGCCCGAAGAGCGGCTCCTGTGGCCCGAGTAGATGGCTAATTTTCGCTCGGAGCGGAAAGGCAGCGCCGCTCGAGTAGCTCTCCGGTACCGCTCGGAGCGATGGTTTGCCTGAGTTCCCGTTTCCACAGCCGTAGCATGCCCATGAACGTTTTCGTGCTCCACGGTTATTGGAGTATGTACCTAACCCCACAATTTTATGGTATTCTTCAAAGTTGAGTTTTCAACTTCAAATTTGAAAACGAGCCTAATAGGTGCATCTATTTTCAGCTTTCTGGTTGAAAACGAGCTCTCTAGCTCAGTTTTAAGTGGTCCAACAAGATTGTGAACCCCTTATGAAGAAAGAAAAGGAGATTTGCGCTTTTTCAGCCAAAATCAAGTGTTTTTTTTAGTTTTCTCTTCCTGAGAAAACCATTCCAGCCCATTTTGTGTGGCTACACCTGGTTTTTGCGCTCTTTCCGATCTAATCAGTACCGTACTATTTCCATGGTTACCCTGAACTTACATACTAGGGCTTGCCTTACATTTCCGGTGGGTTTTTATAAAACCATGTGTTGGGAGTTGTAGGTATGTATACAGCAATGATAATCCACCTAAATGCCTCAGAGATTTACAGGAGATTTCTGAAAATGAGCATTTTCATAGCTTTGCGTAGATAAAAAGGGTACACGAATAGCAATTTTCAGCATGTTCAGGAAAAATTGTCTCGGATTAGGCTGAAAACTTGTTTCTGAGCGTTGTTTCGGGTGCTGATCACGAATCTGAGGCCCATTTGTCAATATTCGATAAAATTCCATCTGATTCTGTCCGAAGCTTCAAAATGGGGGAAATTTTCCTGGAAAAACGTCACTTTTGAAGATTTCGAGAATGCTACGATCAAATCGCCTCAAAACTTGTAACGTCGGCCTGGATCCGGAAGAGACTTTGCGTTCACTGTTGCACGTTGACCCAAACTCGGTGCCCTGTGCTATAGCATAGGCGCACCGAGCTTGCGCTCATCTCCAATGGGGAACGCAAAGTCTCTTCAGGATCCACGCCGATGTTACGTCGGGGTTGTTCGGCCTGCCTAACTCGAATCTGCAACCCGTTTATCGATTTTTGATAGATTACGGTAGATTACGGTGGGTACACGGTAGCTCGATCAAAGTCTCAGATTTGACTCAAAATTTCACTGTTGGTGTTATATGGAACGCCGAACATAAATTTGAGGTTCATTCTTCGATTTTCGAAGTGTTAGGGTGAGTAACGCCAGTTAAAAGACATTTTGCCTACCGTAGCCTACCGTAACCCTAAGTCAGGTGAGGAACGGACTCCAGATTCATTCCTGAAAATTTAGCTTCCTGGCAAGACTATCGATTTGGCGACACCATATAGAAGTAAAAAAAAGTTTAAAAATTATCTTGAAATATCTTTAAAAATGTTCTGGCGTTATATAGCTTTGAGTATTAAAAGGCTAGGAAATGAAGTGAAATAACTAAAAATACGATTAGGCGGTCAATTATAGACCAGCTGTCGAGAAATAGGGACAGACGAGGGATCGGATTTTACAAGCTTCTCCGTTAAACCTATCGAAGCAAAATCAAGCGGGCAACAAAAACATTAAGCCGTTTTTTTAAAGCTGTAATAAGGGAATCTGCGTAGGTCAAGTTAGGTAAACGCAACGCTCCAATCCATATCGCGCTAGAGTTTGCTTGGATAAGTTTAACGGAGAAGCTTGTAAAATCCGATCTCTCCTCTGTTGCAACATCTAAATGGTTTGTCTATGGTTGACCGCCAAACTACTACTTTTAAATAGTTTGTCTATGATTTTTGGCTGAGACTTCGAAAAAAAAGGTCGAATAGAAAAGGATTAGCACTGCCAAACTGTAATAGAAGAATCAGTAGAAGAAATCAGACAGGGCAATATGAAGAAAAGAGGAAACGGAAGATCAGGAGCAATGTGAGAGTGTAAAAAAAATTGTAATCGAGAATCTTCCATGTTTCGAAACCGGCGCTCGCAGGCATTCAAATTGTACTTTAAGTGAATTAAAGGCACAGGACACGCAAAAAATTAATATTCAGGTTTCATCCTTATCTTGGAGAGGGTCACACTCTAATCACAATGGTATCTCTGAAGTCGTCCAAGACCTCCTTTGAACAGAGTTATGGCTCTTCAAAGATGCCTAGCTTCTGAGGGTGAAGAATAGGTGGACGAGTTGTCTCAGGCCTGTATTTCTCTTCATTCGCAATCGTTGCGTGAGAGAAAGCCAGGATAAGGAAACAGTCCGGTAATGGACTGAAGAACGACGACTTGTTGGAATTCATCCATCCATCGAGCCGCTATTGAGTTAGAAAACCTGGTAGGGGGTCGGGCCTGTGGTGGTGAGCGAAGGGGGTCGGGCATGTGGTGGTCGCTTATATCTCGCTTATTTGGAGGAAATGAGATCTGGCATTTGGCACGTGTTATACAGGAGGGGTCTTCTACACAATTACACGAAAATCTCAAAATTCATATCTGAGGGTGTACTGTGCCTTTAAAGCTTGTTTCTACCGTTATATCATCTCTAATCGGCCGGCAAAGTGGATTTCAAGTTAATTTCCCCTGTGGATGAGCGCTATGTGGGGATACAGTTGTTTTGAAGCCAATTCGTAGTTGATAGTCCCTGGCAGAAGTCGATCCTTAGTTGAAATGATGCGGTTTCAAGCTAAATTAGTCGAATTAAAGTTGATTTTGCTGGTGATTGCTGGAAATCAAGTAATCTAAAAAGTTGTGAGTAATCAGCCTTTGAGACGCAAAGCAAGCGCCCGCGTTCTCCCACATCTGGACCCGTTTGAATCGCTTTCTGGGGGACAGACAGGCTGTACACCAGGGGTATGCGCGAAAATGAAATTTCCGCAAACTGCAATCGGCAGACGGAAATTATCCACACTCCTTCTGTACACCATTTTGAGCGGAGGCGACATATAAAGAAAACATTTCGTAATGAGTAGCGACGAAACGTGAGAATGAGACAACCCTAAATTTATTGCTCCCTTTCAATTCCGAGAGTCTTGAAAAATATTCCCGCACAGCTCTGGTCGAGACTGAACGGGGCAGTCTAAAGGTTTCAAATGGATTCTAGTCGAAAATGATTTCAGAAATGTACTTTTTTTAAACGACCACTGATAAGACCTGCTCCGCAAGAATTTGTGCACACCTTTTTATTGTGCAGGTAGTGGGTTTTCCTCATGCGATTATCCAGCTCATCTGATTGTTGGTAAGAACCCTTCGTACTTTCGGGCTCAGATGCCGCTGTTAATAACCTATTGGCTTCAAGTATACCGAAAATAGCAACGAGGAACATTTCTTAAACGAAAATCAAAGGATGTGGCGGATTCATTGGTTCTGACGTGTTGATGCCCTTGCCGAGTCGTTAAGTATTACGCCAAAACTGCGGTCACTCTGCATCTTGTCAGTCTTTTATGTATCACGGGGATGGGGGGAAACCATGTTGAGTCTAATCGGTCGATATAGAGCCCATTAAAGTTATTTCGTTTCTATAGTTTACACATCCTTATTTTCCGGAAGAATCTGCCAGTGGCAACCATAACATTACTGAATTCCACGGAAAAATCATGCCGAACACCCTGGAATAAGCCGGTCAAAAGAAGTCTCTCCATTCTCCTTCTGTTGTGCCCAGAGTGCAGAGTTGTTCCGTAAAGTAATCCAGCATGATTGCGATGACGTCAAATGATCTGTGAGTGGAGGCATCTTTGGCTTAGGCTTCGAGAGATGCTTGAAGCAGATGGCGGCGTTGAATTGAGTGCTGATGAGAAGCTCAGTCTGTAGTCGTCGTCATGAAAGCCGAGCCGAAGAGGGCGGCAAGAGAACGAGAGCAATCGATGAGTTGCAAGCCGGAGCCCTGGGCCTCGTAGTAGCCTCAGCGGCAAGCTGCTCCACACAGCGTCACCTGAGAATCACTACCTTCCTGCGTGCTCCCTGCCGTCCAGCTCAGTCCAGCCCTTAATGGCTCCCCACGGACTGCCGCACCTCATAACTTTGTCCATAAAACGGCTCTACGTCGTCACGTTTTTCAGTGATTCTTCATACTAGTCTGATCCGAACGGAGGTCATTCCCTTGCTTCAGGGTGCGAAGGCGTGCTCATTTTCGTGTTTGGGCGCCTGTCTCTTTGCGCCAGATGGCGTCAAAAGAGGAAATTAGTCACCGCTCAACGCCCTCATTGCCACCTCGTTGACATGCGGTCAGATGTGCCGGCTGCTGACGACTGGCCCTCCACTGACTATACCTCCTGCTTGGAATAAACTTTTCCGTTCATTGCTTCCCTTATGTAGAAGCACTTCTTATTTGTAGCCGTTGTCATGACTGTCGCTTATATGCTCATTCACCTATGCGAAAGGAAAACAACTCCATCATGGCTACTTTTGTGCAAGGTTTCCCTTAGGAAAACTCTGGGAACTGTTCTCCCACTCAACTTTTTACCGATTCTCACCATATACTCCCCTCTCCCGTCCTAACTTCGGGAAGATTTTTTGAAGTTCGAAACATAGAAACCTTTTTGGGAATCATCATTCTGGGCCAACACAGAATCTTTAATTGCATAGTGCCTTACAAGCTTTCATAAACTTTTACAGGAATTTCGGTGATTATTCCCTCAGAAAAAACAAATAGTGTAATCCATTATCGTATTTCACAGGAAGTTTTGCCATGTGGTCCTATATCTTAAGAGTTCTGAAACATTCAATTCTGCCAAAATTTTTCACAAAGTTCTTTTATAAACTTATTAATATTCACTGATTTCGACGACAACTTAAACTTTTTTCAGGAAATTTCGTTCTCAATTCTCAGGACGATGCATCGGATTTTATACTTTCAAATTTTCCATAGGGTATACCCAGTAAAACTCTTTTAACGCAGTTTTGAAGGTTAAAAAGGTTATCTTTTTTTCAGGA
Source organism: Aplectana chamaeleonis (assembly GCA_029168955.1). Lineage (NCBI taxonomy): Eukaryota > Metazoa > Nematoda > Chromadorea > Rhabditida > Cosmocercidae > Aplectana > Aplectana chamaeleonis. Next base: position 876,797 of record JAPDOI010000163.1, on the reverse strand, counting down.
GCATAAGCGTTGAGTCCCTCCCAGATATGCAAATAAAGAAAGAAAAACGGCGAAAAACGGCCAGCAAGAGGGCGAAAATCGCACGGATCGGTCGACTCACCGGACCAGGCAGCCTACATACATATGTAATGGTTATCCATGCTAAAACTGTTGGATACGTCCAATCTCAATATATTCAAACAACAATGAACACACTGATTTTTAAATTTTTTTGAATAAGAAAAGACCAGAACAATTTCAGACGTTTCAGGCTACAATGCACCAAACACACAAAACAGGGGTAATTTAGAGTTTTTTTTTCTAGTAAAATTTTCTCCGAATTTCGAGAGTTTAGTGGAGCCTTTCTGTTGCAACTCCACAGTTCTTAAACCTCCGTAAAACATTGTAAACTAAGACGCATTTCATCGTGAACGCTGCTTTCATCAACATGCTTGAAGCGCCACAGGATCTTTTTGAGATTCTCTCCTTGAGTGATAGATCCTCTACCTCAGAGGAATGAATCTCCTCATGTATTTCATCTTCGGATTGTCTAATGAACCTCCGTCGTATGCGCCTTCGTATTTGTTTTTCACTATAGATAGAGCTCCCGTATTCAATTTAGTCTGATGAATGGACTGTACTGCGACGGTAGATAGTCTCGTGCGATCGAAAACCCGCTGGTCAGTGATGCCGCCATCGCCGTACAGCCAGCCACAATGATCACTTCTGGTCCACTCATTAGACTAAATTTGATAAGGATACCGTACGTATGTATACGTAACATCGACACGGATCCTGAAGAGACTGCGTTCCTCATTGGAGGTTGGCATAAACTCGGTGCGCCTATGTTATAGCATATGGCACCGAGTTTGCGCCAACCTTCAACAGTGAACGCGAAGTCTCTTCCGGATGCATGGCGACGTTACGTAGGCACATAAATGGCAGCAGGCTCATAATCAAAGGAGGGATTCTAAACAAATCTGATTTTTACCCGGACAGTCCGTAAAGGATTCTCTCTCAACGTCTGACTTCTGGTTTTGAAAATAACTTGAATGACCTTTCCTCGACGAGATTTTGCTCTCATGAGGATGCATCGAGCATAGCCAAGGCTCAGGTGCACAGGTTTGAAGTTTTCTTTGAACATAACTTCACACCGTAAGAGTAAATCAAAGCCAATTTCCATTCCGAGTTTTTTTTCTTCCCTTCGGCTCCAAATGTGTTCGAAACATCTTTTAACGCTTACTTAGAATATCGAATCAATACATTCAATCAGTTTCAGTCTTTGCTACCCATACATGTTGTTCTCATCAATGTCAGTCTTCGAGTTCCAATTTCTTTTCTTCTAGTGGGCGTATGTTTCGTAGCGGAATCACCCCCTGATTGTTTACCGCTCCGAATTTGGCTAACAAAACGTCGTCTTCCGCATACTCCCCCAAACATTTTCTTGCAGTCCTGTTGGGAATTGCCTGTGACGGTGATGACTTCGGTTGTGTATTCATACCAGTTTGACTTGATTTCGCCTGCTTTTGATGTGTCCCCATTTCGGCTTTTCTCATAGGAATAACTAATTTGTAACGCAGAAAAATCAATTGCAGGCTGTGCTATTCAGGGTTGGCTAGATAATTCTTCATTCGCACATTCACTTCCTCATTATATGGCTAAACACGAAAACAGACGATTAATTCAGTTACACTAACGCTTCGAATCTAATGTTAAAGTCGACAAAATTAGTTAAGAATTGATCTGTCCCAAAGTCTCATCATAGTTCTAAAAGATTTATTGCTAGAACAGCGAAAGTGAGACTCCCAAAGTTCCAAACGACAGCGAAAATTGTCGGTAAGCTTCCGGTGCTTAGCACCGTCGTCAGACCTGAAAGGAATAAGATGGCTGAGACCACAAGACCAAAGGATAGCTCAGAAGCCTCTGTGTTGCTGTTGTGCCACGCGGGACGATGAAAGAGTTTATGAACACCAAGGTCAGATTTGATGGAGGAGTGAAAGAGCTACTTTGGTACAAGAAACCAGTTTCTAGAAATATCCTGCTTCACTCCAGAAACTGCCGCCCATTGTACATGAAGGCTAATGTGGTACGGAAATTGGTAAGGACGAAGGATAAGGTCTGCAGCCGACATTGTGAGAACGTGGATTCAATGGGAATAATGTTATCTGGCCCATCCCCCCCAATCGGCTCATTGGTCGTCGGACAGATTTTTGCGTTGGAGCACGCTTTTTGCACTAGCCTTCCAATCTTCTCAGAAAGCAACATTATCACAATTTTGGAGAATTTCTCTATCGTACGAGCTCATTTCAAGGGTAGAACAGCTCCATTAACATGTATAACTGGTTTCGATATAGATTGAATGTACATTTGTGAAATGTATCGCTGAAGAATCATAGTGAAAATATTAACCAATTCGGCCATTCTAAGTCTGGCCATTTCAGATGAAATGTATTTTTCTAGAGCCTTCTCGAGCGTAGAATCCGATTTCGGTGTTTTCTACTGCCTAAAACCACTCTGAAAAAATCTATACGCGTTTTCCGAAGCCTCGCGGTAAGGCAAGGGAATTTATGAATTTTCTATGAAATTTTTAGGGTGTTTTGAAAAAAATTTGGATGCGGCTCAAAACTTGTATGCAAGGGTAATCCAAGGTGCTGAACACGAATCTCAAGTTCGTTTGTCGACATTCTGAAGTTAACTGTAGATTACTGTAGGTACCATGCCATTTAAGGGGCAAAAACTACCTTAGTATTTTGAAAATCGAGAAACGGAAGTTAAATTTGTATTCACCACCCCGAATAACCCCCGCGTACAAAATTAGTGTCAAATCTGAGACTTCGACCAAACTATCGTATATCCTTTGTAATCTACCGTAATCTGACTAAAATCGATATACGGACCTCACATTCGTGCTCAGCACTCGAAATCACTCTCAGAGATACAATTTGAGCCATACTTACCGTAGTTCCCCAGAAATCGTCAAAAGTCACATTTTGCCTTCAAATTTCCCCCGATTAGAGGCTTTGAACGAATCAAGTCGAAAATTAGGAAAATCGAAAAATGAATTCCATATTCGTGTTCGGCACCCTATATTACCCCTACATGCACTTTATGAGCCGAATCCGATTTATTTTTCAAATCATCCTAAAAAAAATCATAGAGGGTTTCCTGGCCACCAGGCTTCGAAAAACGTGTATAACTTTTTTCAGTGTGGTTTCAGGCAGTTGGGAACACCGTAATCGGATTCTACGTCAAAAACTGTTCTAGAAAAGTACATTTCATCTGAATGAACAGACTGACAATGGCCGGAATGGTTAATATTTCTACTACGATTCTTCAGCGATACATTTTACAGTTGTACATTCAGTCTATATCGAAACCAGTTATACATGTTAATGGAGCTGTTCTACCCTTGAAATTAGCTCGTGCGATAGAAAAATTTCCCAAAATTGTGATAATGTTGCTTTCTGAGAAGACTGGAAGGCTAGTGCGAAAAGCGTGCTCCAATGCAAAAATCTGTCCGACGTCCAATGAGATGATTGGGTGGGGGGTGGACCAGATAACATTATTCATTCAATGGTGGAAAGCGTTTTGAAAGAGAATGGTTACACACTGAGAAATCCATGCCATGGAAACCAGACGGAGTTCCGATCATTCTGCCGTTTGTGAATGAAACTGTGGCTAGAGAAGTGAATTTGGTAGTGAGAAATGCGGCCCTTTCGATCAGACTTATTTTCCGACCACCGCCGAGCCTCAAACAGACACTTACGTCATCGAACATAATCAGCACAGATGTGGTCGAGCTGCTTGCGAATACTGCACCGCAAGTATGCCAACTGAAAGGTACCGTGTATCTCGTGGAATGTTCAGGATGTGGCGATAAGTACGTTGAAGGAACATCAAGCTCCTTGCACAAAAGAATGGACGAACATCGCAGGGCTCTTAGGAATCTGGCAGCATATCCACTGAGCAGTTTTTCCAGGCATCGAACTCTTAAGCATGGATTTGGAGCTCCACGTTCTACCGTTGTGACGGTTCTTCACCGTTCAGTGGAAAACTCAGTGAAGAGGAAGATTCTGGAAGCTTTCGAGATCAAGCGTTTGGCACCGGAGATAAACTGCAGGGACGAACTAGGCGAATTATTACGGCTCATCGCATAAGTACAGTACCCTACTAGCACCATCCATCTCGGGTACAGTAATATCATTATCCATAACGGGTAACCGGTACTTAAGCACGTGGTAGTAAGCAGGGACACTTTTACTATTGCTGTGGCCAGTGCTGTAAGCTATCTCTGTCCACGGAGACGCAGAGATAGCCAAAGCTTGCACTTTGGCCTGGTGAGAGAGTGCCGAGCCGGTTGACAGCGTCTTTCTTTTCGTCCTCTGCGCCCATCATACTGACTCGGACACCCCGCGTGCTGAGTTGTCAATGCTCCGAAGACCTAAGCGGTTGGGCGGGGCCTCCAGAGACTTAACGAGGTCAAAGTACCTCAAACTTAGGTTATTGAACCCACGGAGGCGTTTACATCTGAATCATGTCTCTAGAATGCGTCGTATACTTCCCTGGAAAGCAAGAATGCGTCGTATACTTCCCTGGAAAGCATTATTTCCCGGCTTTTTCTCGGTAATTTAGCGGCGAGCATTATTTAGCTGCTACTTCTCGGCAATTCAGCGGGAACCAACTATTTCTTGGCTATTACGCGGAAAGCAGGCATTCCGTGGCTATTTCTCGGCCTTAACTCGCAGAGAACATTCTATAAATTTGTCACGAGATTGAAATATTTTCGCGCTACCATTCGTATGATACGTGCGAGCCACTTCTTGATTGAAATGAAAAAAAACTGAATTGATTTTCAATTTTAATCAGGCTTTACCTCTTTTTATGAATTGTGAGGTCGGCAATGAGAACTGAGGGTTTTCACCTTTACGAGAATGGCGATAGCATTCGAAAGAGACAACGTGCTCCTCCAGAAAAAACTGCCGATTTGGATTCTAGAGCCGATTTTTGTAGTCCGTTATAACTCGCCAACTTTCTGATGGATTACGGGAGGTGTCCGGTAAATTACGGAGGAATATTGTGGCAACCCTCCAGTAATCTGACAGAATATGCCAATACCAGAGATCAAAGTGAATTCTCTAACAAAATTTCCGTAATCCGGCAGTTATCTCAGATTTACCACTTACTGCACGAAAAACTCCCGTAAATTTCTAGTTTTACCTGAGCTGGCACCCAGTGATGGGCACTGTTTCCTGGTATAAAAATTGGCATTTTCATGAGAACGCAAATGTCCAGTGATGTCTTCTTGCGAAGCTTCGGCAGCAGGCACCCGTGCAATTATGAGAATAATTATTCGGCCTCCGGTGCTAAATTAGGTTCGATATGGAATTGACATCATGAACTTCCTGCCTATAAGAATATTACTCGCCAAACTCTTTGACATTTCTTCGACAGTTTCGCTCGAAATGCAAGAAAGAAAATTTCTCCGGTCGGGGTAACCCTAGACAGGAATTATCCAACTACATACAAGGGGTTTCGGAATGATTTTCCGAGCATGATGACTCCCCTCATGCGCCCAACTGAAAGTCTTGTAATAAAATCGCCTCATCGCCCTCGCTTTTTCATGGATCCATTCGAGCTACGAAAGAATTTCGAAGAGCTCTAACGAGTCTCCGGGGGCCACACGCCTCATCCATCCCCTAATGGGCCTCTTCTTCTGCTGTCTAGAGGTTTCTCCGTGTGAGGGATGGAGTAAGAAAAGGTTCCCTGCTGATGCAGTGATCTGTATCCCATTGTTGGCACATTTACGTTGCGAAGAGAAAAAATGTATGTCGCATCTACATATATGTAAGCCAGCATTAGTGGTCAAGGCTCCATGCGAGAGCCAATTGTTTATTTACAGAAGAATCTCGACTCAACTTGCCGTTAAGAACTAATCCTTCGAAATTGCCTTAGCAAAATCGAATCTGACATTCACTACATACTTCCTCAGTAGTAATCACTAGAACAGATCCCTGCACTAGTATAAAGTCTTCAGAATTAACAAAAGATCATTAGAAGTAATCTCACTCTTGAGATTTTCATCCGTTTTGAAATCTTTGATTCAGTTCTTTCCCTATCACTTCACGGGCTGACCACTCCGTGTCTGAAATATGGGACCATTTGTTCAGTATTCATAAGTGCTCATTAATTCACTCGCCATCAAAGGCGGAGTCGGTGTAGCATGCGAAGCATAATTATGGTGATGTCACTAACTACGCCCGGCGACCTACTCTTTCTAATCGGTTCATTGTAAGTCTTTGTTTCAGGAGCTTAGGAGAATATCGTAAAGTAATCCTGGTACCTTCTGTCAACAATCAATGCGTGCCCTTATCCTCGTAGTCATCTCATTAATTTATGCAGTTCATATCGATCTGTACGGGGTGGTTTCCTAGGGGATTTTCCCGTTCTAATGCGCCCATTAGTAATCCACCCATAGGGCGCTAGAGAGGGTGCTAAAGTCGAAGATCGCCATTCATCTATTGCCTAATCTAACGTTCCCAATAAAGAATCGTAGTCTTCCGCATTGTGCCTCCGCGGTCGCTTTAATATTTTGTTCTAAATTTCGGTACCGGGTAATGCTAGATTGCATAAGACTCTTCTCATGTAGTTTCAACACACGACAGTGGACAACCTAGATTCTCTCCTCATTCCTTTGGCGATACAAGCCAAATTTCCCATAGAGCTTATTTTCTAATATTTTTTCTGGATAGAGTCAAGTTTGCTCGGAATTTCTGATTCGTCAATGTGTGTTTTCCTTCCACCCCGTCCGATCTGAGGCTGCCGTGCCCTTTCTCGAAGTCACACTCATTCCAATGACTCCTCCGGGAATAAGGTCTCCAGAGCCATTTAGTGCTGATGTAAATTGGCGCTTTATGAAAGTGTGTTTTTCGCGTATCCAGAGCAACATCCGATCATAAGTACTTACGGAGTGCTCACAAGAAGGGTCTGAAGTAGTTCTGATAAAGTGTTCCAAACTACATACCCTACGCTTATGAGTTCGTATTAGTTTTCGTTACTTGAAGGCAGTGTTCACGATAAAAAGCCGTATTCCAGTTTCCGACGTTATTGGGTAGGTAAATCCACTAAATAGACGTTAAGAAGGGAAAGTCACCACAGAACTCTCAAATAGCGGAGAAATACTGTTTAAAGGAATTCCTGGAAGACTCAAATATCCTCCAGTTCGGAGACAAATTTACTCTGTTCCTAAGCGTGCGTGTGCGAATCAAGGAGAGAGACAGCGAGAGAGCGTGTGGACGAGGGAGACGCAGCATACGCGCGCGGGCGCGTGGGATCGACGGAAATAAATTCCATTTCGAAACAGAGAATATGCCTTTTGATGTGTTTCGGGAGACTGCAGACAAAGCGTCCAACCTCACATCGGCAATTGATTCCGTGCTTGAAAACTTCCAGGTATCCTCTGTTTCCGAGTGGAATTTATTTCCGTTCACCGCTTGTGTCTGCGCGCGTACGCTGCACACTTTCTCGCTGGCTCTATCCTCGCTCCGCACAAGTGAGCTAGGGAATAGAGTAAACTCGGCTCAGAACCAGAAAATAAGTTACTTTATTTTCTGCTTTTCGTACCAAAAACTCTTTAGAAATAAGATGGGCCAACGCGCATGCTAGGATGTTAGAGCCTTTCGCGATAAAGTATATTCGAAAATTCGATGTTTGTTCCTCTGGCGAAACGAACGCAGGACAACTATTCTAGGATGTGGGCGGGTGATCCAATGGGTTGGCTGGTGCACGAGGTTCCCGTCCACTTCCTATCCGTTTTTCGTCGTATTTTCGTTCTAACCCTTCTTAGAGCGACCCAAAGTGTACGTTTTCTCCAGGAAAAAAAACTGGCAACTTTTTACTCGTGAACACTGCCTTTGAAGATAATATACACGATAATCTTCATTTCGTTGCTAAAATGACTTCATCGTCGCCGGGTAGAGCTGAATTGACTGAAAATTGAGTTTTTACGTACAAGAAGCGCACGAAGTGCTGTTGTCCCGCTCCGCCCCAGTACTGCCAGTGAGACGACGAAATTATTCGTGTACCCGTCCTTTGAAAACCACAATTTACTATCGCTCCCTTGTTTTTTGTTTTTTTTTTTGGGGGGGGGCTTGCTTCCACTGTTTTGTATAATATGTTCTCCCATTTTCAGTGGCCCCATTATTAACCGGTCGCCATCACCGAAAACTACGTCAATTCTCGGGGCAACTACGCAGTCTAGGTTAAAAATTACTTCACTGTTTTAATGGGACTTTTGTCGTTGATTCTTAGCTCTGGTAACCCATTGCGCCTGACGCACTTTTTTCAGTCGTCAACTCGTAAAAGAAATGCATAGTGATCGCAGCTTTGAGGTTAGACAGGCGATGATTATTTCATAAAATTCTTGTTCAAGCACATGTAATAACAATGAATGTCTGTCTCAGACTCTTGGGCCATAGGTCGTCTCTAAGGTATCATGTACCTCCTCTTTCACGTTACAGGTCATTTCGAACCCGCAGTGATCGGAAATGGCAACATGCGTTCCCGAACGCTCTTCGCCAACCTAAACTCGCCCGTGCTCTTCACACAGATTATCTAGACTCCTTTCATCCCGCTCTCTCCACCTCATCCGCCGTGAGAACACGAAGCTCTTTGCCGGGTCTCTGCTGACAAATGGACGGCTCCAGAGGCTTAGCTTTCCATTCCGCAGTGGCATGGCCCGAACACAACTCGCTGAATGTTGCCATTCCTAAGCCACCATTCACATCATTTTATGCCATTATGTTCCTCAATCTACTCCTTAGACGTTTTGCGAAGTCCCGGCGGACGGTCCATCATCATTGCTGTCGCTGGCCACTAGTCTCTACGAACCACAGAGAATCTCGTGCTCTCACAATTTGTCTTCCTTCTATCCACGACTCATTCTTGATGGATAGGCCACTCAAGCCCAGTGCACGCACTCATGTGTCACCTACCAATCTTTTCTTCAGATGCATACATAGAACCGGCCGATAAGTTCACAATGTGAAGATGTCGCCATTGTCAGCGAAAATGGGAGAAACGTAGAGTTAACTTTGGTGGGAAGCTGAAGCGGTATAGAATGGACTGCTTGAGCTGAAAGGCCGGCTTGAGAAGGATGAAAAAAAATTCTCACGAAGGAGGTGTTAAGAGCGTTTAAAGGCAGCGCTCAGATAAAAACAGCCCACTTCCCGCCGGCCAAGTCGGGCTAGTCGACTTCGCGCGGCCCCAATTTTGTGGGCGTGGCACAGCGCCCCACTTCCCGCTGACAGAGAGGCTTTACCGTCTTTCCGCGGAGTGTCGGCGGGCAGTCGGCTATTCCTGGGGGTCATCGAACACTCACTCATCGATTCCCACTCTGATATCATCATTGCACCACCCACTAGAGTGGAGCCAATGAACAATTGACGAGCAGAGAACGCTGTGTTGGGACTCTTTCTAAAACCCGCGCTGTGTGCGACGCTGGCCTTGGGCAGGTGAACCACTGTCCGTTAATGGCATCTGAGAATGGGGAGGCTGTAAGAAGCAGTGAGTGTAGGGAGCTTCCCCGTAGAAGCTCACTCCTTACTTATCAAATGCAGTTCAAGATGAAATCCCCAGGAGCGGATTTTTCGAATTTTGTTAGGAGAGATCTTTACTTAAAGGGTGATTTTTAAATGTGCCGCAAACTGTTTTAGAATTGTCTTCTGTCCGTCATCAGATTAGCCGTAAGGCGGTGGCAGAAGGGCCGCAAAGTGCGTGTTCACCGTATACGGGCAGTCAACGAAACAGCGCTGCCGACTGCCCGCGACCGATCTATTGGCCTTCTGCGGGAGGGGTTACGGGACGTCGGCTAGTGGTACCGCGGGAAGTGTGATGTCTCTATCTGAGGCGGTTGCGATAATCTTCGATTTTGAGATCAATCATTGAATCGATTGCTTGGCCCCCGGGTAGAACTGAAATGCCGAAGAAACCGAGAAAGACGCACCAGAAGGGCACGAAATCTTTTACTCTCATCCCGCCTATTTACTCTCACAGGAACTGTTCGCAGTGACGATGAAATCTTTTGTGGACCCGTCTTTTGCAGTTCTCTACTATCTGCTCCTCCGTGCATTTGTTCGGACCCTGCTGATTACACTGTCTTTCTTAAAATATCCTTTCATTTTCGATTGGCCCCATTTTTCGCAGATGACAACCACCGTGAACATGTTCATCCAACCGGACAACTAGTCTATGTTATCGGATAGTGTCACTAAAATCAGACGATTTAGTGCGTTTCTCGCCGTTTCTTCATAATTTTGGTAACACTTGGTAGCCAACGCAAGTGAAAAGCTCGGAAATGAAAATCATCGTGAGCACTACCTTTAGAACATCTGCAAAAACAAATCGGATTGTTCGTATACTCTGTTCCAGTCGAGTTAGCAGTCGAAGAGTTCAAAGAAGCAGCGCTCTCTCTGCGTCTCTAGGACAGAAACGAGTCAGCTTCGCTACGTAGGTGACGTGATTCCGTACTAGAGACGCAGGGGGAGCGCTGTTTCCTTGGACTCTTCAATGACCTACCCAATTGAGACGGAGTATATCGCTTGGGCATCCATAGTAAAACTGTCACGAGCCGTCGGTTCCAGGCAGTTATAAGCTCAAAAACGGTCGTTTTCTGCACCTACCCTCCCAAACGCGGAGTAATCTTTTGAAAATCTCGAAACGAACGCCGAAATCATATTCAGCGCTCAAAACAACCCCTCTAGACAACGTTTGGATGAACGCACATTTTTCGAAGATTCAACGGAGTAATAGCGTTTTCCGCTTGTTGGTTGAGCGTTTACTTATACCAATCAGGTGATTCTGAAAGCGTCTGAGGAAAATTGTCCAGATTTGGCTCAAAATTTTTCCAGAGTGTGGGTGCTGATCACGAATATTTGGTTTATGTGCCATTTTTCCAGAAATTCTTGAACTTGATTTGTTCAAAGCCAACCACCAAAGAGATTTCGAGGGCAAAACGCGATTTACGACGGGCTACGCAGCTTTGCTCTAGAGACACAATAGGTACTCTCTATTTAACTTGTTTTCGCCGATCCGATTGACGCTCTAGGCACACTCTTCTCAGCATACTCCTTTGAAAACAGAACAAATGACGTGCGTTAGTCTTTTCGTAGAACTAACTCCAGTGAATGGACTGGGCAGCGGCTGTAGGTCGTCGCATGCGATCGAAACTCCCATGACCGGCAGTGTCGCGAACGCAGCGCGACTGGTCGCAATAATCTATCGCGCCTCATCCATTTGGTGGACTGAATTCAGCGGAAGACCCTTTCCAGCAAAGTTGTAAACTCGCTCGGACATGACTCCCTTTTTCGAATACACTCGACCTTTCAGATTTGATTCAAGTGCTGAATACTCTCTAATCAACACTCAGCTCTTCCAGAATTTGCTATGTGGTTTTTCTTTGTCAACTTTCACATTGCCTCTTAGTATCTCGTTGTCAAGTAGAAATCTCTAACCGTGGCCAGACTTGTATGAAGATTCATATGGTAAGCCCCATCCAGAAAGCAAAGCAACTGTCATCAATTGCCCTTTCCATGCCCATTACAAGCTATTCCCAGTCACCATTTAAGGATTGTGTTAGCTGTCTTTGGGGAAAATAAGGTGGCACGAATACATGGTTATCGCAAAGAACCAAGCTAACGAATAAATTCTCGAGAAAACGCCAAAAAAAGTGCACAACATCAAAGACTCATCGCCTTGCTCGTCATATCAGAGAAACTGTTGCTGGCGAGGATGGAAGATGCACCCGTTATTTGAAAGCGCCAACTCTCTTCTGTTTTTCTTAGAAGTTCTCTTTGTTTTCGAACTTCACTGATACTGTTTTCTACATTGTATTTCCCCCATTTTTAGGATACCGCATCATTCATCGGTAGCAATCACCGATGTCTCTGTCATAGTTTTGGAAAACTTGTCCAGGTCCTCGAATCGTTCCACAAAAAGGCCGAGATCATACTTTCAGCGACGAGCGATGCGACGCAATGTTTACCATCAATATCGACAGAAAATCGATATTTCGGATATGCACTATCGCTGTCGCTGGTCGGGGGAAGTATGACCCCGGCCAAAGCTGGCGCTTCGGCCCTTTTTTGCGATTCTTCGTGATATTGATTTGTCATAATGTCTAAAACATCGTTTGCACGAAAATTTCCGTGGAGAAATTTTGAAATTTTCATACCTATGTTTGATCGCCTCCATGTATGTATGTATGTCTAAGTAGTTTACAAGTACCTTATGTCTGGAAGTGTGTACTCCAGACACAGCATTTGCGTTTGTCCGACTTATTCGAAGATGTTGAGCAGTTGAGAATTGAATAGAGCGTGAAAGTGGTTTCAGGTGAAGTCGACGACGAGATAACTCTATTGGTGTGTTGAGTGGCGAAGGCGCGTCAACAACTCAGGACAGCGCACTTCTTGAAGTTGGCCAAGTCATGGAGCACACTTATCCAGGTACGGAGACCCTTTTTTTCCATCAAAGACGAGCCATACATCGAGACATCGACCCATCTCGGGTCCCGTGGGAGCCTGGCGGACGGAATTACGTTGGCATCGCCAGACCAATTGGTAACCACCGCAACAGCCACTTGTCTTCACACGACGTTTTCCATCCGTCTACCACTTTTTCCGCCCATTCCAAATGCTGACGTTGGTGACGGTCGTTCCGCTGTCATCCTCCAGCTTCGTCTTCTTCATTCTAAAGAATCGATGTTCTTTTGCGAGTCTAGCCCCGGCCCCAATCGATTACGCCCTTTTAACCTCATTTCGCTTTGCCGCTTCCCTCCGTCTCAATGGCTTTTCCGAAGTAAGCCTGCGGCGCTAAGCCTCCACGATTGATTCTGTTTCGATACTCATGCACATGTCACCAGTGTCTACCAGATGAACAAAGCTTCTCAACACAATTTGTTCCCAAAACCTGCCCACCTACTTTTCTCTCCTTGTTTTTTTTTCAGAGTTCATGTTTTATTTTGTTTCTCAATAGCCTATTTTCAGAGCTGTATCCTGGTTGTGATTTAAATTTACTTGTTGTAAAAGAAACTCCAAGCAAGCAACTACACCGGTTTGTCAGAACAGCCCATGCAGCCATGTTTCTTTCCGATGCACTGCCTTCCGGGAACTTGTAAGAGCCCCCCCCCCTTCAACTGCATAAGTAATGACAGAAAACGGTTATGAGCTGAAGGTTCACATCCTTTCTCCCCTTTTTAAGCCGATCAAACTAAGGCTTTTTGAACTTATCATCTCAATATCACTGTTACGTTTCGACCGACCGCTCTCTGTTTGCTCCGCTCGGACTCATCTGAGCGAGATAGGCTTTACAATATCATTTATCCGCCGTCAACTAATGTAATCTTCCTTTATATTGGCGTTCGGATCCCAAATCAGTCCTTTAGAAAAAGTTTGGACGAAATAATTTTTCTTTTCTTAAAGGCAGTGTTCACGATGATTTTCGTTCCCGAGTTTCCACTCAAAACAAAGCGTTGGCCACCGAGTGTTAAAGAAATCACGAAGAAACGGCGAGAAACGCACTAAAACGTCATATTTCAGTGACATTAATCTCTGGCCTGGACTAGTTGTCCAGTTGTATGAACATGTTCACGGTGGTTGTCACCGGTGAAAAATGGGATCAGTCGAAAATGGAACAATATCCTAGGCAAAATAGTACTAGCTAGGGTCCGAAGAAAAGAACGGAGCAACAGAAAGCAAATAATTGTAAAGGACGGACCCACAAATGATTTTATTATCACAACGAACAGTTCCTCTGAGAGTAAAGAGGTGGGGTGAGAGAAAAGGAATTCGTGACCTTCTGGTGCGTTTTTCTTGATTCCTTGGTCATTTATGTTCTACCCGGGGGCCAAACAATCGATTCAGCTATTAATCTCAAAATCGAAGATTATCGTGAACACTGCCTTTAAGATGATAACTTTTTCATTGTTATCCGGGAAGCAAAAATGATACTTCTACGAACACGATTACGAAAAACATTGATGCTTGACAAGTTCTTAGAAAAAGTTCTGTTCACTTCGTTGCCAGTCCCATCCATCTCCAAAACAACTGTTACAGTCCGAACCGGGGCTCTATGTAACAGCGATTTTTCATTTACGAGGGTTTATTGTGATTCTCCTTCATCCTTCTTTTCGGAGCTTCCATTTCAAGAAGCAGGTGAGGGAAGCTTGGACTCTATACACTGCGCGGCAAAACTATATGACATACCCCGATTTTCCCGGTTCTGGATTTCGCCTACGTTAAGGAGAAAAACTGCAAATGTCAATCTTCGGCAGCACCTTCCAATACCCCTCGGAACCGATTTTCATATAAACATGCCGCATTTTGAAAGGTGGCTCTGAAAAGTGTCAAAATTGGCCGATGCAAAACTATATTACATAGCAGAGGACACAGCCAAAACTTCAATTTTACAGGCTCTGTGCTAATCCGCTTATTATAATAACAGTCAGTGACATGAATTCAATAGTCAATGGAGTTACAATGGCGCAGGGTAGCGTCGAATAATCTGTTTGGCATGCTGTTCACTAAGTTCTTGAGGACGCCACCTTCAATTGCGAACCGTTCGGCGATAACGACTTCCTTCAGTTGAGCTACGGACTCGTACAGCTTACCATGAGCGTACACGCGTCACGCAAGCATACCCCAGAAGTTTTCCATCGAGTGCAGTCTGCCCAACAAGCGGGCCTTTCTAGTAAGTCGACATGATTGACCTGAAACCAATCCAGCGTCGACCTGCTTACATGAATGGAGGCATTGTCCTGCTGGAATACGATGCGATGGCGTCTCAGAACGGGCAAGAGGTGATCTTTTAGCACAATCTGGTGATCTGCAGAGTTCATACTGCAAGGTACGAAGGCAATGTCGAGCTTGCCGTACCAGCTGAATGCTGCCCAACACATCAAACTTCCTCCTCCAAAGTGCCTTTCCGAGAACGTGAGTAGGTCCTTGCGCAGATCTTTCCAGTTCGACATGAATTCATCAGGCTCGTCCAAGTTGATTTTTTTCCGTCCGAGAAAACAATCTAAAAATGTGTTTTCTCACGAGGTCGTTTAACATGAAGATTGAAGAGAGGACCCACCTTCTTCCAATCGGTTTGCATGTTCACTCGCGCAAATCGGAGCCGCGATTTCTTCTGGTTGTCCGTACGACGTGGAGCAATTCGTCATTCGTCCGCAAACGATGTCCCAGGGCCTTTGAATGGTTCGCAGAATTTTGAGTTTGTCCACGCACAAGTTCAAGGCTTCCTTGATCTCGCTGGCGGACCTTATGAGATTCCATGCCAGCCTGTCCGTTCCTCTCTGTCGTTCAGCTTCCTTTGTCATCCAGTTCGTGCTTTATGCAGGTACGAAGCAGGATTTTCAACGTTTCGAGCCACGCAGCCTCTCGTTCTTCCAACTCATTGGCTCATAGATCGAATACGAGGGCTCATATGGCTCATGAGATTCATCTGAGCTCCTTCGCATTCCGTCGCTCTGGTTTTGGAAGATAAGAGCAGGAACGTCTCCTTATCTCATGAAACCATAAATTTTCTCATTGTAAATCTACGAGATTCAGGAAATTCTCGAGATTCACCTGCTATGTCATATAGTTTTGCATGGGTCAATTTCGACACTTTCCGGTGCCAGCCTTATAAAATTGACGGTTTGTTATGGAAATTTGCACCAGGGGGTTTTCGAAGGTGTAGCATTGATTGGCATTTGCAGTTTCTCTGCTCGGCCCACGCCAAATCCAGAATCGCGAAAATCGGGGTATGTCATAGTTTTGCCGCGCAGTGTATTAGAATTGCGAGGTCACAAGCTAGGTCAGGTTTTTTTACCTACCGTAGCGTGAGCAAATTCAATCAAACTCTAGGTGAGAATGAGTTCCTTCCGAGTCTGTCTTTGAGTGCATTCAAGTTCCTTCTAAGAGACATCTGACCTTTAACCTACTTGTACTGATGGTTTTTTGTCCCACTTACTCTTACTATTACTTTTTGTTACTTGTTTTTGAATGTCATTTCCCGGCTAATCTGTTTTCTTTGTTTCCTCAGCGTAGGTTTTACAGTCGCGTTTAATATTTCATTAATTCTCCGATTTTTTTTGATTTTTTTTTATCAAGTTGTGTATTGCTTACGTGGACTTGTTCCGCGTCTCAAATAAATAAATAAGTACAATGAAAACTACCGGTCCCAATCAAAAAGTAGCAAAGTTTGGGTATACACAATGCTCTCAATGGAAGCCGTATTTTACTAGGGCTTATTTCACCTACACCCAGATGTTTTAGGAAACAATGGCATGGATGGTGTAGGCACAGTCCTGTGTATCAATAATACGTAATTCAAAATTTTCTAAATGCCTCAGAAATTTACAGGAGATTTCCAAAAATGTGCATTTGTATAGCTTTGCAAACAGAAAAGGGGTACCCTAATGGTAATTTGTAGGGTGCTCAATAAAATTGTTTCTGATTGAACTCTAAACTTTTTTCTTGGAGTTTTTCTAAGTGCTGATTACAAATCCAAGCCCCATTTGTTGATTTTTCGAAAATTTCGGCAGGTCGTGTCTAAAGCTTCCTAGTGGAGGCAATTTTACTGTCCAAAGGCGACTTTTGACGATTTCCCTAATGCTACGATGAAATAACTTCAGAACTTCTCCGTAGAGCATATTTGGGCTGCTTAACACAAATCTGATGCCCGCTTATCTATTTTCCTTGGATCACGGTGTGTAACAGTGGGAATACGGTAGTTTGGTCGAAGTCTCAGATTTGGCTCAAAATTTTTCTGCGGATGTTTTTTGATACGGCGATCAGGAATTCGAGATCCATTGGTTGATTTTCGAAATATTAAGGTAGGTTCCGTCAAGAAAAAGCATTATGCCTATCGTAACCAACAGTAGCCCTAAGTCTCAGATCTGGGGACACGAATGCGGGGATAAGCAGACCCCACATTCGTGTTCAACGACCTGAGTAACTTCTAATTGATATATAATCGAAAAAATACGAAAAAAATTTACTGAACACCCGAAAAATTCCCTGTTATGTTTTCTTACCTTTCCACGAAGCAATGAAATTGCCTTTTTTTGAATCCCCGGAGGCATTTAGAAAATTTCAGGCATTCATGTGCCGTCGCAAACCTACAACAACGACAACACGGTTTTCCAAACCGTCGGGGCGCGGGTAGAACAGTCCCTATTAATCTTCTTGAGCATGTAAGTCCATGACATGGAGAATAATAGCAAAGAGGCTCCACAAAATCATCAGTTTTCTGCAAAAAAAACTGTTCTAAAAACCTCTTACTATGTTTAACTAAATCTCAAACGTCGGAAATAGTCTTCCATTTTGGAAATTCTTGGGCAAGTAACCTAACTTTGTCTATTCTTAATCATAAGAAAGTATTCTTCAGAACTAACAAGGTTTTTATGCGCAATATTAAGTTTTAGCGTCCTTCTAGATAATAATATTCAACACCCTACAACTGTACTTTCAAGTGGGCAACCCATTCAGGATGTAGGCGAGCCTATACGACCTATCCAAGGAGTTCTCACTCATTTCCGGGCCGTTTTTCGTCGCTCCCTTTTCCTTATTTCCCTGAATGGGACCCAAAAATTATGCTTCCGGGGAAAACGGGTAAATTTTTCTCATCGTGAAAACTGCCCTCAGAGGCACATGTAGTAGGCGCAGGAATATTACTTTGGGCTGGCAATGAGCTCTGAAAATCCGCCGTCCGATATATTTTGTAACATTTGGAGCCTCAAAATCACGCCCCTTCGGCCGGCACAATGAGCAAGTTGTGATTTTACTGGCCCTTTTGTTGATTAACTGTCTGAGTGCATTTCTTAGCATCCGTGGTCCTGTGCTGTGTGAAGTGTGGAGCGATCTCCTTGATCCCATATTTCATCGTTAGAAAAATGGATTTAAGGCGTGATACGGGCTTGGACTCAGATTGGCATGTTTTTGTTGAATTTCAAGTACACTTTCCGATTTACATATCTTCAACCATTTCATGCTTTCTGATTATCGTGATTGAGGTGAGTGCTGTTACCTATCATTGTACAAGCGGCAGGAGAACTTTATGAATTTTCTTTTTTTTTTCTGTTTCTTCAAAGTGTTGCACTGTGGGGTGATAGTATACTTGTTCCGAATAAAATTCATTTCGAATATCCGACTTTTCGACTATAGTCGGATATCGCACTTTTTCGAATATTCGACTTTTCGACTATAGTCGGATATCGCACTTTTTCGAATATTCGACTTTTCGACTGTAGTCGGATATCGCACTTTTTCGATTATTCGACTTTTCGACTATAGTCGGATATCGCACTTTTTCGAATATTCGACTTTTCGACTATAGTCGGATATGAGACTTTTTCGAATATTCGACTTTTCGAATAAAAAGTCGACTTTTTCATCCGACTATGAAAATAATTGAAGTGCGAGTAACTTTTTTTTCACATGAAAACACGTCGATTTCTCACTCATCCACTCGCGGGCGTTCTGACAGATCAAAGCATCACTTTTCAAACCAAAATCAGACCGATACTCAGACACGCTGACGGTTGTTCAGCGCGGTAAAGGCTTTGTCGGTGCGACGGCGGGAGCCAAAATGGGGAGGGGTCGAATTGTCGGTTGTACCGCAGATAGAGAGAAATTCAATTCACGGAGACGGTTATTTGGCGGTGGAAAAGGGGTTGACGGTGCAACGGCGGGGACGTGCTCTACCGTCAAATATGTGACACGTTCCGCACCTCGGACCAAAAAAGATGGGTGAGCCGGCATCAACATGTTTAGACAAAAGTATTAACATTGATAGGGTATAAAAGGCTCCTCCTCTCACCGTGAGCCTCAGTCAGCTTTTCGGAGCCGGACCTGGAAGCTGACCTCGAGTCACCTTCCTCGAGTCACCTCGAGTCACCTTCCGGAAGGTCCACCGGATACCGGAGGATCATTTTTGTCTCCGAGGGGAGGGGGCTCCCCACGGCTCGGGGGTGGTACCCAACTGTATGGCCATCTCCTCATGGTCCGCAGTGGGTGCACCCCACCGTGGACCGTGGGATATCACCTCTTTGTGGGGACCCCAATAGGGATTTCCCCGGAGTCCCCTCTGCGGACCCGGGAATACCCAGGATGCATTGCAAAGCGCGTGACCGGAAATCTGGTTCGGTTGTACCGCGGTGTGATATCGGTTGAGTGGCGGTGGAAGATCGGTTGTCCAGCAGATGCCCCAGCCGATCAACCGACGTTCCCCCGCCGAGTAACCGCCCATGACTCTGGGCGGTTGTAGGGAGGAACAGTATCGGTTATACGCTGGATGACCAGGGAGGGCAACCGACATTCCCCGCGGAATAACCGCTCCCATGCTTGAGTATGGCTGCTTGGCGGATGTTTAGGCGTGCCTTATAGTATTTGTCACAGGTTTCGTGGTGAGCGCTTCTATATGGTTTCTGTTTTTTCGAGTTCCCGTAGCTATATGCTGCTAGCGTGCTATATTCTTCAATTTAGATGTGAAAAAGGCAGTTCGCAATGAATAAAGTGTGCCCAAATGGAAATGGCGGCCCACGCGGCCGGCGTGCTTGGCAGGCGGCCGTCGCATGAGCCGCCCTCGGACAAGTGTTGGATTTCAACGACGGCCATCCCCTCTCCCACCGTCTGCAGAGCAGATTGATCGGCGCAGTGCTTGCTGCCAGCCGGTGCCGGCCCCGTTCGTAGTCGATGGCGGTGGGGACTTTTCGCATGCTCGTCCGAGAGCGGCGAACGCGACGGCCGCCTGCCAAGCACGCCGGCCGCATGGGCCGCCAATCTCATTCGGACGCACCTTACGTTCGCCGATCAGTCAGAGCTGTCCGATTTTCTTGTAAAGAAATTAGGTATATTCTATATGTAACCTTGTTTTTGAAGTTGATTTATTGCGGTAGAGAGCCTATCACATTTTGATTTGCTATGAAATGTCACATATTCAGAGTTCTCCTACCGTGGAGACAAGAGCATCTACAATTTGGGAAAAACGTAAAAACATAGAAGTTTCAAAAAAGTTGCTGGAAATAATTCTTCCAGGGAGAATCTGCTCTTTGCCGACGGGTCGCGAAATGCCTCATACGAGTGCATTAGATTCTCGGGGCTTTGGAGGTATCTCGTCTAATTTTATCGCGAGAATTTACATAAACTACGGACACATTAGCGCCAGTTGGTGGAATTTTAGCTACGTCACCTTCAAGAACTACGGAAATTCTTGCCGAGAATGCGGGAAAAGGGGTGGAAGATTCTCGCCTTGATCGATCCACCCTGTTCTGATCAGTACTATAGGGCGATCTCCGCTGCGATCGACCGCACTGCCGTTTCTTCCCACGGCCTGCAGCGTCCCCGCGGTCAAATGTATCGTTGGCACGGTCTTCCAGAGAGCAGTTCGGGGTCACCCTCCACAATCAGCCACAGAGTATCGAGTAATCGATTCGCGAGAGGACTGGACCAGCACTACGAACGGCATCCATGCGTTCAGCGTAGCCAACGCGGGATGAGATCGCTGTTCAACACAGGCTGTCGCTAATCCCATAACATGGCTGAGCAGGCCGTTGCGGCCGGTGACCAAAATTTTACGACCCCTCTGTGGACCAAAATTTTTACAACCCCCCCCCCCTTCTTGGGATGCAAAAAATTTCACGACCAAAATCGTGGCCCCTATAATTAGTACTAAATCTCTTTAATTTGACATCTTGAAGTCCATATAACTCGCTACCTTCGCAGACTTATTCCTTTTTTAAGCCAATCCTCGTTGGGACCGGCGTTGAGCCACAGATACAACCCGGGGGTTACCGACGCAACGGTTATTTTTCATGGATAAAATTGAAAAAAAAAGAATTTACTTACCACTTACTAACTACGCGACTTACTACTCCTACCTCATTCTACCTTTCCAAGTGGTTGGAAGCTAAACGCCATTTTTTTCCGAAAATTTTACTAGCCCACTCCCCACCCCTCAGTTTTTCATTTTTGTTCAAAAATTACCGGAATTTTTACGACCTCCCCCGTTGCGACCTGTCGCAAGCCTGCCCAACCCTGGCCCATAAATTCTCGCAACAATTAAGGCGAGAATTCAAGAGCTTAGCGACAGCGAGATCGAAATCGAGAATTTTGCCTGTGTTTTTGCTTGGAGTATGCTTAGAGCTTGCACCCTTATACCTTTGATGCAGTATAAGCGGGCTTTAGCGAGCTTCGCGAGGACCCGAAAATCCCTGCACTACGGAATTAGAGAGCGTAATAGGCCGCTCCCTTGAAGGCATTTTGCTACCCACGGGCAGAGTTTTGAGCTGTTGAATACGAAAGGAAAACTTGACAGACGCACAGAAGGGTGCCCACAACGATCCATCGGTCGCACGAAATTATGTATGGTGCCTCTTTAGTCTGGACACGCACCGTAGTCGTCCAACAAATAGCGGAAGTCTGTCAGCAACATCAATAAGGTTTCTTGAAAAAAAATCGCTCCCATCTGACCTACACCCACAAAGTTTCTTCCAAAAGCAAATATAAATAAAAATTGTGTTTAAATAATAACTAAAATCAAATACAGATTTCCGGATGAGCGTAATTATTTTCGAGGAGTGTGATTGACAAGCAGTTTTTTTGTAGTGAGGTTGTAAGATCCGACTTTGCGACAATAGTCGGATTTTGAACTATTCGAATATCCGACGTTTCGACTGTAGTCGGATATAACCCTCTCGAATATTCGACTTTTCGACTGTAGTCGGATATCGCACTTTTTCGAATATTCGACTTTTCGACTGTAGTCGGATATCGGACTTTTTCGAATATTCGACTTTTCGACTGTAGTCGGATATCTCACTTTTTCGAATATTCGACTTTTGGACTGTAGTCGGATATCGCACTTTTTCGAATATTCGACTTTTCGACTGTAGTCGGATATCGGACTTTTTCGAATATTCGACTTTTCGACTGTAGTCGGATATCGCACTTTTTCGAATATTCGACTTTTCGACTATAGTCGGATATAGCACTTTTTCGAATATCCGACTTTTCGAATAAAAAGTCGACTTTTTTATCCGACTTAAACAGTCGGATATTCATCCGATTATTCGATTCGGAACAAGTATAGTGGATAGAGCAATCACGATTTCAGACAAAATGAGATGAATGGCTGACTTATAGCGCTATAATATGCCAGAAATTAAAGGCAGTGGTCACGATGAAAAACGTTATCGAAAAAAAACTACGAAAATCAGCTTAGATCGAAAGCGGCTGAAAAACTATTAAGGTAGCGCGGTGAAAAACGGGCTTGAAGTAGAGTTTCTAAGGCACAAAGAAGCCAGTTCGTGCACACGTGCACAGCGGCGACCAAAAAGATCGCAGTCTCATGCCAAGCAGTCAAAAACCATCGGCATTCAGATGACGAATTAAATGCAAATTTACCTAATAAAAACTGTTGAGCAATGAAAGCAGGCACTTCAGTCAATGTTTTTGACTAGATGAGTCAATGTCTATTGAGTAAACTCAATTTCAAGCCAGCTGATGTTCTTTATATTAGAGATAATCGACGCCGATGATGTGGAGTGGTCTCGTCCACCATTAAAAGACAAGACAGTTCAGGCTTCAAATTTGGCCCAGAACAGCGGTTTTTTCGCGATTTTTTCTTATAGGTCCTACTACTCGAGACCCAGAGAAGGGTTTAGATGGAAAAACGCGACAAGTATATTTGATCGCGACCACTGTCTTTAAAATGTTTCTATGGCCGCGTTCATCGCTGACTGTGGCCGGCCCTATCGATACGTATTGAGGAAGTGAAAAGGGGAAAACCGGATGTGACCGGCCATAGCCGACTGTGATCAGCTCGATAGACATTTTCAAAACACGTGGACGAAGGAGGACGAATAAAAATCCCTGTGTAACCGGCTGTGGCCGGTCACACTGAGATGGCCACCAACAGGATTCCATCATTCGCATCATTCACACCCGACCACAGTGGGAGTTTTTTTTGTCCCGTCTTCCATTCTAAACGGATCGGTCGGCCACAGTCGGCTACATCAGGTGTAGTTTTAATCCCCTCATCCAAGCTTTTGTTACGTATCGAACGGAGCTGCCACAGCCGACCAAAATTGGGCTGGGATTCATGAACGCCAAACAATGGGCTACACTTGGGTTGTCTGCGAAAACAGCGCGCAAGCTTTGTTGGTTAACCCAAGTGTAGCCGATACGTTGCACTCATGAATCACACCCCTGGCTACGGTCGATCAAACCTCATTTTTCGACCAACTATGACGGGGCCTACAGACAACAATGATTGGCAGCATTATGAGAGATCCGATAGAAGAAACATTTGAAAAAAAGAAAAATCAATGTTGTTTTTCATTTTCGTGAAGGAGTATTGAATGGCCCCCCAAATACAGGATAGAGCCAAAACTTCGATTCAACTTATTTTTATGAACTGCGTACCAGTGTATTTCAAGAAGCCATCTACCCCAAAACCTCATACATATAAATACATCTAGCGTGGCTCGACGGCTCGTGAGTCTGAAAATTTGTCTTGCGTCAATATGTAGCCTCATTTAGCTGTGGCTTGATGGGCTCGGATTAAAGCCACAGGCTCCATCCCGCAGAAATTCTTTCCGCACAATTCTTTCTTCAGCCCATTTCTGCTCTCCTCTTAAAATTAGGTTCTATAAAGCCATCTACAGCAACGAGCTCGCGACTATCAGTCAGAACTTCAACATTGCTGCCCCCACATCACTATTCCCGATATTGCTGCATCCCCGATGGTTAGGATTTTTGATCCTTCACGTCTTGTCATTGTATCGGAATTTTTGTGTTCGGTCAATTCACTACATAGGCCCGGCTGATAAGATCGTCCACAGAAAATCGCGCTCTCAAAATTGCGATCTCCATAAAATTAGCACTGCCTGAAAATGGGTGCTGGATTTGAAAGGGCGGGGTCCTGAATAGATAGTCTACCATTTTGGAACATATTGTCATGTGACAGTGGCACAACTTGAAAACGAATATGGCACGGATTCCGAACACATCTTTCAGTTATTTCCGGGGCTTCCAAGATCGACATCATATTTTTTCGGGCCAACCGCCCTTCGTTGTGTGCTTATATGTATTCACAGCAAATTTATTGAATTTCAGTTGTACAGCAACGAGGTGAGGAGGAGCAGTCCGTGCTAGGCAATTCTTCATTTGGTTCCATCATTCGAGGCACTCGAGGGCACTTGTCCAGCTTCATCGACAGCGTTAGTCAGGTACTTACGTCGCCTCGCAATTTTCTTCATGTGAAAAACTGATTCGGAGATTCTAACGTATGAAAATATCGCGAACATTTATCTTGGTGGATCCGCAAAACAAATGAATTTTTAAATCGCCACCAGCTTTTCCTACTAAGAAAATTGGTTTAGTGAAAAAGACCCATCGGTGGAGGCACGACATCCTCAGCCAAGTATTCACGTCAGTAGGGTAGCAAATCCTGTATTATACCTTCATATAATTTAGTACAGCCTGTTATATATACATATATCTCAAGCCATACTACACCTGGATTTTCACATCATATTTCTCGATTTAAAGTGGTTGCGTCTGCTTATAGACCTGTAGCGACCTTCCTCAGAGAAATTCTGCGACAGGACCGCTCGCACGTACCATACTGACTAGACTGCATACAAGTTTTGAGGCGACCACAGTCGCTAGAAACTTATTGTTCTTCACTGTACCTAAATAAAAAAAATTTTTGAAATGCCGGGATGGGTTCCAATTGTGTGCCCAACGCGAGTAGACCACCACGATGTTATACATCACAGATGATTGGACGCTATCCTTCCCTCATTTCGACCAAGCCTGCCTCTCTCAAGGACCTCTCAGCTTGGGGGAATGGGACCATAATTCGGTCTAGAAAGACGAATTTTTCTTACTTCTTCAATTACTTGTTGTGTGTTTTGTTAAACAAAACTAGCAGCACAAGACCTTTCATGTTCTTCAGTTATTTCAGGTTGGGAAAGAAGCGCTTCCACTCCTTCTGCTTTTGTTGCTTTTTTTTTTGTTCTCACCTTTGGAAGAGCCAAAAGTGAGTCAAAATAACTGTGTTTGAGCCTTTTTTAGCCTGTAAATCATTCAGTCTCCGCCCAATCATTTTACAATTCCCGCCCCTCAATGCAAACTCGTCCGAATTTATTGCTCGAATATTGTGATTTTGACTTGTTTTTGGTGCCTTCAACGACGTAAGCGTTTTGATGCAGGGTCTATTTGCTTTGTAATTCAACCATCTTTTTGCTAACTTTGCTATTTCAACCGAAAGAGTATGCTGCGGTGTAACTCGTTCGCTTCCGCTCCAAGACAAAAACAACCTGCTATTTCTCCATATGCATCGAGTTTTCGTCGGTTTTTCTGCTAGGCTCCAATTTTACTAGATGCAAGCTTTCGACTTATACCATACAATCGATATCATTTTTGAGCGTGTACTTATGCTGCCTTGAAGGCAGAGTACATGAAAACCCGTAGCCGCTTTTCTACCATTATCTGAAGTAGGCTCATGAGGTTGAAGAAAAACTTGCCCAAAAACTCCCGGAGCGATCAATTACCTTTCCTACGCCTTCCTTGGTGTGCTGTGTGTAATACACAAACGCCGAAAATTTGAATGTCTCAAACGGTTTAGCACTTTAAACTCCTTTTGTTCATCAATTCGTTTTGTCTTCCCATTGTCGAAAGCTTCCCAAAAATAAGAAGATTTCATTACACACGTTCGAATGCAAAGTCTCTCAAAACAAAGAATTTCTAGAAAATAAAAACAATTTTTTAAATAGCCTATAAATGTCGTGGCGCTTCTGTTTCTCGTGCTAAATGATCGAAAGGGAAACCTCACTTTCAGACCACAGCATTTTTACGCAGCTACTGTATTATGAATATGCAACATTGAGGTTTCAGGTTTTTCCAACTATCTCCACTTGGCTCAAATATTGGATCAAAAAGAAAAAAAAACCAAATGTGGTTCCCTGCGCGTACGCTACCTTTCTCCAAACTTCGTGGCTTTAAGCTATAAGAAGTTCTCTATTCAAAAATACTTACTTTTCGATTCATTGACTACTTTCTTGGAAAATTAATCTTTACTTTTTTCTCGATTTCTGATGAAAAGGAGTCGATAAATGCCAAAAGAAATATTTATGTCTTGGAACGGAACTTCTGACACTACGTACCTGGCCATGTATATGACCAGTTCTGTGCCTTACTACTAGAGTCTTGTCATAACGAAGAAATTGAGGACTTAGCAGATCTTACAAGAAAAAAGCAATTCCACATCATTGAAGGGTTTATGCGCAGAAGTTTCGGTGCTATCGTCCAGTCATCAGAAGAGGCGAATGCTTCAATAACAATTAGGGCTTTAACAGTAGGCCAAAGTAAACTTGTTCCAATATTAATTGAGTGCTTCGACTACACACTACATAAAGTGCGACATTCGCTCAGGAGCTCGAAGCGTAACCTAATAAAGCTGGAAGCGAAACTCATTGTGAGCGCTCTCTTCGAGATAAATTCCGGACAACGTTCAAAAGTCTTCAGGAAGTAGTTCTCTTGTTAATCGCCGTGTACTTGTTTGCCGATTTGGTCTCAGCTACCTCAACTCACGTCTCGAAGCAAGCCAGTAGGAATACACTTGAATATAATTTCAGCCGGTGCAGTCTTCATGTCTCAAATTGAATGTTCACTTCTTTGACTGACCTGAAATCATGATTTTTCTTAAAGTGACTAAAAATCCGAAAAATGGGCCCCATTCTCGTTCAATCTTATAGTTTTAGTAGCAGCATCAACAAAATTGTAGTAATGTTGAGCGGGTGGGAACAGATCAAATTGGAATGAAGGCGCTACACCCAAAAATACAGGTTTTCGTCGAGTTTCGCTCACTCTACTGGTCCTTGAGAGAGCTCAACCCTCTCACCTCTCCCCCATTGTGGTCCCCTGAATTCTTCTGTTGACCTCATGGATCAAGTAGTACAAATGCTATATTCACAGATGCGTTTTCGATAGCGGAACATGAATGGGAACGGCGGCCTCGTTGGCGATGGAGCGCAAAGAACGACCGGCGCGCGCCGCGTTGCGGTCATGCGGCGCGCTCGCGAAATTCAAGCAAATCAATGCTCGCTCTTCGCGAAGTTCTTTTTTTCGGCTTTCACTCCACACGGACAGTTTCATTCCTCTGGGCGTTATGTTTGGTCCCTTGATGGACTCTAGGTGACAGGGGTTTGTGGCAAGAAATTGGAGATTATTGTTAGTTTGCTGAGTCAGCAGCACATTTCGTGCTTACTCATGCGTTTGTGCCGTTTTCCACGGGTTTTCCCACCCACGCAGTAATTTTAGTAGATTCTCCTGCATGCTGAATTGCTCTTTCGCGCACTTTGGTGGAGGAACAGTGATTTAAGTGTGGGATCTGTACGTTTTTGGGGTTTTCTAGGCTTATAGGTTTTCTTACCAGCCGTGTTCCGCCTTCTGTTCCTGCCTGCTCAATTTTGTAATAAATCAAATCAACTCTTTTAGGGCTGGATCGAGATATACTGTTAGTAGAGTAAAGCGTGTATGTTTTTTTCAGACAAATTTAAAGCTAAATTTAGTTTTCTTTGGGAGTAACTTTGAGTAATCACCTCGAATGGTTTTCGTGGCAGGAGGGATTTCTCTTCCGACCCCGCTGTGCGCTTCGTCACAAAAAAAAAACTAAGAACGCTTTATATAGTTAGGCCCGTGGGTTGTTCCTACAAGAAAAACATTCAAGTTTAAACAGCGGCGGTTTAAATCTAAATGTTTTTTCTTGAGGAAGCAAGCCACGGACCTAACCATATGTCTGTAATTAAAAATGTCTAATGTTATCGACAAGCCAATAATCACCACTCAAAAGTGTTTGAAAAGGCAGCAAAAAGTTTCTGGAACTGGTTCCGACAAGAGGGAGGCCAAGAAATTGTTCGCACCCACTTCGAAATTTTGTCGACCCAAGGGTTTCAGTTAGACACCACATTCGATACTAGTTTCCAGGAAAAGTTAATAAATCGAATATCACATTTCTAAAGCACAGCGAGTGAATGAGTTTCAAAAATATGGCTTGTTTTAAATTTTCCAGTGACTGTGTGTATTCGATGAATGCCATCTCAAAAGTCCATAAGTAGGAAATTTTTCGATTAAGGTCTTTTTGAAATTTCCGAACGAATAAACAGTAGAAAACCTGTCATCTATCCGATTCGAATAAATAGGCGGGGGATTCATCCGAAATATAGATAAAATGCTCGAATTTTCCGATTATTTCGAAACAATTATTAATTTTTGAAAATTGTTAGCCGAAAATTCGAAAAATCGAATATTTATTCTCTCCTCATGAGCGGAAGACTTGAAGAATCTTTATTTTCGGTTGAATCAAGGATTCGAGAAGCCGAATCATTGAACTCTCTGAATGAATCGATTATTCGAAAAAATTGAAATTCTCAAAAAAATCTAATACTCTAATAACTATAAGATTTGTGCCCGAGTTTAGTTCCAAATCTTTGGGGAAAACTGAGAAACGTTTTAAGCATACCGACGCCGATCATTTTTTTCCGCAGGGCTACCGTAATCTTGCGCGTAAATCTAATAGCGCCGGCTGCATGACTGCGAACTTTGTCACATATCTTACGGCGGTCCTCCTAATTTTCGTACTTATGATCCGAAAAAATCAACAAATGCTGTAGTAATCTCCCTTTCCACCATTAGCCTGGTTTGCAAACGGTCGCGTGGAGATAGTTGATTATAGGGCTATTTTTTTAGCACTTGCAGAGAAGTATGACTCGGTCGCGATAAAGAATGTAACCCGAGTCGCATAAGATCGAAAAATTATCCGCGAAACAAAGAGATTGTTTTGGAAGTTATGAAACTTTTCTTCACAAAATGATGATTTCATTCATACAATCTTCAAATCCTAGTAGACAGACATCCTTCTTGGAACAGGGGCTGTCTACACACCGAGGTAGGAGTTTTCCCGTTTTTGCAGTTTGAAACGTCACGCCTCTCAACGCGAGCAAAGTGGTCCCGGGTGGAATTAGAGCCGCAAAGGGCGGGACAACTCCCCTCTCGCTGGGTAGAGAGCCCTGTCCCATCCTTTTTCTAACGGCAAAGCAAAAGTATTTTAGGTAAAATACCGTCGACACATTTCGACAGTTATCCGCTGACAAGCTGCTCAACAAGAACCAACCCCGTCTGCTCATTTATGAATTCGCCGAAAAAACAATTTTCGACATTTCTGGGGTAACACAACGTCTCCTGGGGACTATCCTAAACAGGGGAGCCACTCAATCAAAAGCCAGAAATGGAATTAACCACCGATTTCTAACTCTGAGAGTTTTGGCCGAGAAGTAGCCGCGAAATGCCTCATTGCCGCGAAATAGCCGCTAAATAATGGTCGCCGCGAAATAGCCGCCAAATAATGCTCGCCGCGAAATAGCCTCCAGGTAGATATATGGCGCGTTCCAGAGGCATGATTGAGATGTCAGCACCACCGTCTGTTCAATTACCCAAGTTTCAGGTACTTGGGCCTCGTTCAGCCTCTGGAGGCGCCGCCTAACCGCTGGCGGCCCCAGATGGTGACTCGGCGAACCGGCCATGGTTGCGTCTTGGTTAATTCTGTTTACTTCTAAATATTTCTCGCCT
Source organism: Aplectana chamaeleonis (assembly GCA_029168955.1). Classification (NCBI taxonomy): domain Eukaryota; kingdom Metazoa; phylum Nematoda; class Chromadorea; order Rhabditida; family Cosmocercidae; genus Aplectana; species Aplectana chamaeleonis. The sequence goes on along the minus strand of JAPDOI010000163.1, from coordinate 847,149 downwards.
ATATCTCGGCTATTTCTCGGCGCCGGGAAATAGCCCACCAGGAGCCGCTGCGGAGCCTGGTGGGCTATTTCGCGGCCAAAACTCTCAGAGAACGCTATCAATCGAAGTATTTCTATGGAATTTCATCAACAATGACTGATAGCAGCATAAAGCATCTTTTATCAGGTTTTCCATTCACTTCTATGAGGTGGTTCATTTCATTTCTGACTTTTACTTGAGTGCCCCGCCCCCCGTTTAGGATAGTCACGTCTCCAAATTTAACTTGATGGGAAGTCACACGCCAAAAAATAGTGGCTGTTTTGGGATATGTGACAAAGTCCGCAGCCATGCAGCCGGCGCCATTTAATTTACGCGCAGGATTACGCCAGCCCTGCCGAAAAAATGATCGGCATGGGCGTGGTTGTAGAAACGTCTCACCCGAACATTAGAATTTGCAAAAATCACAAGTCTCCAATCCCTAGCCAAAAATTCAAGGGCTGCGCCGTTCACCATTCCATTGCCGGATGCACTTTCAAGTTCCTCATTTTCATGTGTTGATGATAGGAGAAATGCGGGCGAGGTGAATATCGATTCAGTTAAACCATTAGTTTGTATCTACCTTACCTCATCCTTCGAGTCCCTACTAGCGCCGGTTTTCTGGGTTAATTAATTTTTGGGAAAAATATATATGTTGAGTTTGATTAATTTGAATCATAAATTACGGTTTTGCCGCGATATTAGTGATTGAATTTTATTGTGAACCTGTGTAAATCATGCCTATCCACGGGTTACTCTTGGAGAATGACTATCTGTTTTCTGGAGATGTTCCTTCAGAGATTTTGTAGATCTGTCAGCGAGATTTTCTCGCGTTTTATGTTGAAGTAGTGCAACTTCAAGCCGTGTTTCTTTCAAAATTCGGGTGTAAATTTCTGTGCTTGCATCCTATATGAGTGTTCATATATCCTCTGTAGAAATTGAAATTCCCGTCGCACATCGCGCGTGCTTGTGATCGCAGTGCAGCGCCCTCCATCTGCCCTCCGCTCTCTCGCTGGCTCTAACCTCCCCTCCACACCCGCACGCGAAGGAGCAGCGGGAATTTCGATTTTTACGGCCGTAAATTCTATAATCGCGTATGGAGAATCTACTGATTGTTTTCTTACTACTTCTTGTGGTCAGTTTTGTTTGGCGATTTTTGTTTTTCTAAATTTGTACGTTTGGGATTTCGTGAAAATTTGGACGAAAATTTAAACTACCCTGTGCCTTGTTAAATGAAAATTACGCATTTTTTGACACTTTTGCAGACCTTGAAGTCTCAGACTTGTCGGAAAAAATTTCACTGAAGTAAGGGGAGAGGGCGTGAAGAATTTCAAAATTTTTTTAAACAGATAATCGAAGGTGGGGACGTAGTTCCTTCGACGGTCAGGCATGGCGCTTTGACCGGGCCGGTTTTGCGGTCCACCTCCCTTCCACCTTGAATAATAGTGCGCCCCCTCAGGTTAATAGTAATTGTGCAGCCCCGAGTATCGGAAATTTAATAACTCAGAACATCAATATTATTTAATATTACTGTTTTTATCATTTTCGCTTAAATACACCACTTTTATTTTTGTAACGGTTTCCGAGCTCTAGTGCTTTGAATATGGGGAAACATTGATTGTGGGTCCCTGCGTCTTCACTCGCCTTGGCGGCCAAGGCTGCGGCCCCCTCTCACCCGCAGCGTGAGATTGACAATGTTCCGCGTGATCCTTCTGAAGCTGCGTGGCGGACAGGGTTGAGCAGGGTTGCGACTCTGCGCAACGGGGTCGTGAAAATTTTCGGAAATTTTGGGGGCTCGTAAAATTTTTGGAGGAAAAAGGTTTGGAAAGAACTTTAAAATTCTGAAAGAAAAATTAAAAATTGTCTTTTAATACCACAAGTTTGAAAATTTTTCAAATTTGTCACTCAAAAAAATTTAAAGCAATTTTTCATTTTGAGGGGGGTTGTAAAAAATTTCCAATTTCCCTGCAAATTTTTGGTCTACAAGGGGGTCGTAGCTACACCTAAACTCGGCGCAACGGCCTGTTCAACCCTGGTGGCGGACCTGCAATTATTACGGAGAAATATTGCGAAAACAGAGCGATTGAAACGAAGTATTCTTTTTGGGAGCGGAGGATTACCTTTTGTATTCTCAGACATAATCGACGTCCATTCCGTTGACGGTCCAGTTCGCGATGGAGGGCTCACACAGCCGGACCATCAACGATAGAGTGAACGGGCTGGTCGCCTCACAGGGAACGGGATGGTCAGCCTTCCATGTAGCGCCATCACCAACGCTAAGGGAAGCGCGATGGTCGCCGCAAGGGGAACGGGATTAATAGCCGTCCACGCAACGCCATCGTCAACGCCTGAGCTAACGGGATGGCCGCCACATGGGGACATCCCAATCGGGTTATCCCCTCTGGGGTCCCCCAGGGGGGGGTGACCCGACCACCGCGATCTGCAGTGGGGTTCACCCCACCGTGGACCGTGGGGAGCCCCCTCTCCTCAGCGACAAAAATTATGCTCCGGTATACGGTGGATCTTCTGGGAAGTGACTCGAGGCCACCTCTCAGGTCCGGCTCCAAAGGGCCGACTGAGGCACACTGTGAGATGAGAAGCCTTTTATACCAGCAACATTGTTAATACCCTTGTGTAAACATGTTAACGCCTCGTTTTTGGTTAACGCGGTCGTCAGAATAGAGACACGTCCACCGTTCCCCGTGTTTCACCACCAACTTACACATCAATGCACCCAATGCACCCAAACTTTATAGCGGGATGCTAAACGCAGTTTTGCCTGAGTTGCGGACTAAAGGCGCATACAAGTTGAAATGATAAAATGAGAGAGGAGAGAATCGCGGACATATCTCCCAGTCCACAACAAATTTCGTAGTAAGGGGAAGGAATACTCAAAAAAAAAGCCTTACTTGTTCGAGCTAGCTTTACGGTATGGACTATGATGATGCAGATTATCTTCCTGATTTGGACATATGTCCAAAGACATTAGAATTCTCACGGTGGCCACCCAAACGTTTGTTTTGGACCAAGAAGCTCGAAAATATTTTTACTGTGAGCGCTACCCTCAGTTTTTGGTGAGGTTTTTTATTGATGTGTATATTCAGTGGCTGGCCACGACATCAGGAGCTCGTGACGGCGAGCTCTCGCTCGACAGCTGCCACAGTGCTTTCAGCCCGGTGTCCAGAAAGTAAGTTCCTCATTTAATCCATTTCAGTATTAGCTTTAATGTTTTTTTATTATTTTTTATTCTCCCTCCAGCTCACAGAATCGGAGTTTTTCTTAATAATCTGTTTTATGCATTCAATTTTTGACATTATCAGTCCTGTTTGAAAGTGATAGCCAAACTACGGGCAGGGCGAGCGGTCGCGTCGAATCGCCCATCTTATACTTTCCTAGGCTGAGACGAATATACTCCCTTTGTAGGAAATTACTCGATGCTCACCGCTACGCGAAACGTGATCACATAGTTGTCCACAGCTTTACGATCATCCCTGACTTATTTTTTCCGTTTTTTTTTTCGAAATATTGGCTTCACGCTCGCAGTTATGATTTTTCACTTCATCAGCCTGATTTCAAAAGAATAAGCATATGGTTTGATAAATGTTGATAGAGTCCACAGCTGGAAGTTTTTTCATGCCTTTTCTGGAAATCAAAATTGTTCACAGGGAATCGGTAGTTGAGAATGTTTGCGCATGCCACATGCAATTATTGAAGAAATTCAACAACCGCTTCGTGCAAAAAAGAACTGTTCGGTGTGTGCCGCATGTGAATAGTCTCCCATTATGTCATCTCTTTTCGCCAATCTGAAAATGTTATCTTCGGCTTCTTTTCGTCTGATCTTCCCCGAAGTGCGACTATTTATTGGGGACTTCACGTCTGCCAGGGTCAGGCGGGCGTTGTCCAGTTGGACAACTTGGGAGGGGGCGTAAAAAAGGGAAAATTGCACAACAGTACATGTGAGGAAGGTATCCATGCATGAAGATGTAACAGCCGTATTTCAGGCAGTGGCCAGATTTTTAGCCTATCTGACACTTTTAGACGAGTTACATTCATTAATCGGACCCATTAACACTTTAATTCTTCATTTCGTGAATTGAACAACGTACGTCCCCCCCCCCTAAAATTTAAGATTTTCAAAATTCTGAAAAAAAAGATTCAGAATCTCCATATATTCCCTACAAACTGATACCTAACACCCCTCCCATGACCTAAAAATTACAAAGGAAATCGCCTAAAGCACGTTTTACCGTTGTCCAGAACCGCGCCTTTGGTCGAAATTGGACAACGCTGATTCTTATTTCAAAAAGACAATCCTGAGGTTCCGAAGGTTACATTTTTATGATAGGCCTACCCTCTACAAATTACGGTAGGGTCGCCTGGATACCCCGCAGGTTAAGGTTTGTAAGAGCAATATTCTAAATTGCACTGCGGCGAGCCGTCGAAAAATAACACGCTCCAAAGTCAAACCGAGCTACGTCGGTGGATTCGGAGCGCGGAAACTGCAGAATCGCAGAAAGAGCAAGTCAAGACTACACTTCCCGAGGCTCATCAGGTGGGTAGGGAGTGCAGTAATTATCAGTAAAAAAAATTTAACTCATAAAACTTTTCACCTCAAAAACTAACACATTTTTTTTTGAAATCTGGGGGAAATAGAGTTTTGGAAAATTTTCAAAAATTTTGAGCTGTAAGCGGCGGGGGGGGCGTAGCTTTGTCGAGGTCCTGGACAACGGTCTGCCTGACACTAGCGTCTACTATAATGCAGTCAGCTGCAGTCGGTTGGTAATGAAGAGCAATCTACGATCAGAGTCAAGAAGACAATTGTGCTGAACTTGAGAAAAGCTACGTCCCCCTGTCCAATGACTAAATTTAAAAAAAAGAATTTTTCACTTTTTTCTGAGGTAGAATTTTTTGAAAAATTCAAAATTTAAAAGAAATTGTGGTTTCAATATGGTTGTCTTATTACCAATGCTCTCCTACATCTTTCACACTCAGCACTAACCTCCTTATTAGTCTCAGGAAGTGTTTTTCGTTTAAGCCTTAATTGTTACGCCCCCCCCCCTCGGAAAATCTCCAATTTTTCGAAAGAATGTCCGGTTATCTTCGTTTTCCTACGAAACAGAAACCGCTTGACCCTGTCTACGATTGTGCGTAGCGCTTGGCACAAAGCGCTTCCAACAACCTCCTTCCCGTATGAGTGCAAAACCGTGTAGGCCGAAACCACCCTGAATAATTGCACAGGATAGAATGAGATTGCATATTGGGGACACGGAGGTTGTGTATCATGCAGTCTATAGTGCCTTAATCGTATTTAGTCTCCCCGCTCGAATCGCGAAAATCTCTATCAAAAGAATTGAAAATCCCCTATTTATTCATTTAGTATCTGCAGGTGTTCGCATAGCTTCTTATGAAATTTCGCATGTTTTTTTGCAGCTGTAGTACGTTCCCGATGGCGTCCACGTCAGTACCGGACAACTACTACGCAGTTCCTATTGGAGAGACACAAATGGTGATTTTGAAGCGATACGAAAATTTGCGACTGATTGGATCAGGAGCTCAAGGCATAGTGTGGTAAGTTTCAGGTACATCATTTCGTTCCTTTGCTCTAGTCTTTGGGTCGCGACTTAGAGTTTACTAAGAAAGTCCCTGAGTGCAGATGGGAGTTTCAAAGAACGACCTTTTGGGTGCTATGAGAGCGGTGAAAAGAAACAATTTTAAGTTTCCAAATCACCGCAAATACACGTGGTTAGATCAGAAACAGCTAGAAGTACTTTTTTGAATTCCACGAATTCAGGTACCTTCAGTCCCATCTGCCCACGAGGGTTGCTTTGGGGGCTGAATGCGAATTTGGGATCCGCTTTTGTTTTTTTTTTTGGAAGATCACGGTAAGTTAAGGTAGCGAACATCCCTAGGCATAGAAGTCCAGTTGGGAAGCCGAACAGAAACTAAGCTTGATATGGGCAGAAGGCGACTTCCCCACAGTAAACTCGGTATAGAGTGTAGATTTGTGCTCTTTATAAGGGTGTATTTTCCGACTTATCATGGTCACTGGGTTGTCGATGTTCTGGGTTGTGCATCTCAATCCCTCCTGAATGTATTGAATTGTACATTGGTATGTAGAACATAGTGTTATTACCTGTGTTGCCGTGAGTTGAGGTCGGTTTGGTGGACGGACCTACTAAGTTGGTATCCGGAGCTGCGCTGCTTCAAAACGAGTTGCACTGTTGGCCGGCTACTGCTTTTCCTCATCGAGCTGTCCAATCCGTTTTTATAACTGACTCTGAATTTTTAAAATTATCCCTGCTTTAGTATTCAGCTATGATGTGTAATAGTTGTTCGTGTTTTGTTTTCTTAATCGGTTGTAGCTCACCACATAAATAAATAAATCACATTTTCCTTCCCATAGCCTATTCTAATTGTTCGAAAATCTGAAAAAAAAACGGAACTTATATTCGTGTTCAGCACCTTGAAACAACTTCCATGAGCTGAGTTGGAACTGAGAATGTGCTTAATCATGAAATCTAGGAAGTCATATTGTGATTCGCGCGGAGCGCGCACCAGATTTTTTCTTTGAATTGGCCCCGCGCAGAACCGCTTTATCGAAATCAAAGTTCAGAATGAACATAGAAATTAGCTCTAAATTGCATTGAATAGAGCGCGAAAAGTTGAGATTACCATTCAAAAATGATCTGGAATGGTTTCCTGATATTTGAGAAAATTTGGAAAACCTGCTCGATTTTGATGTTAATCTCTTTTTTCTTTTTTTCAGACGACGTTCACTATCTTGTGGGTACACCTAAAATTGAACTAGAAAGCTTATTTTTTTGGGCAGGGTGCTGGAAATAGGTGCAGGTCGCTCCTATTCCATTTTGAACTCGAAAACTTTACTTTGAGGGGTACCTCCAAGCCTTGGGTTTACATACTAAATTACCCGTGGAACACGAAAACTGCTTGGACATGCTACGACTGTGGAGACCAGGGTGATTTTTGATCGGTATGGGTCTCTTGGGTGGGGAATTTTTAATTATCGGACATTTAGATTAATACCAATCAATAGTATCGATTTTTTTTGCCTGTTGCACAAAATGCCCCATTGATTTTTGATCGTTGACGGCTCTAAGTCACCTGTTTTGGAAATTCTTCTCATCATGAAAAATCGAATATCAATTATCAATAATATCGATTTTTCATCTTTTGCACAAAATTCGGAAATCAGTGATGTTTTTTGTTGTGGATCACAGTTTATACTAAATTGTGCTCATACGACAATATCGTCTGTTGGAGATTTTATCTATCCAAATTGGAAGTCGTTGGGCAAAATTCAAGTCAGAAAGAGAACCTTCCGGAAAATTGAAGTTTCTGAATGTTTAGCTGCCTGGCAAAAGTAACGATTTGGCAATGCCATTCAAATGTCAAGAAAAGTTCCAAAAATATCCTAAAAAATCGTTCACGGTCTCTGCGACATCCCATTTGAAAGCATTTTCGCGTTCACTGGCCGCTGTATTCGTTCCCGCCAGCACGCTTTTCAGCTCGAACGTAGATATACATCGAAACCTAACGTGCTGCATTCGCTTGCGTTTAGGGTCATCCCAGTTTGGAACAAATTACCTCCGGAAATCGTTGATGCTACAAGTTTTCCAATTTCTAAGAGCAGGCTGTCCGAATTCAATCTCAGGGCATTACAAGGGACAGATGGCCGCTTTTTCTGTTAGAGCTTTAAGTACAGGGAGCTCCGATTGAACGAGTAATTAATCAACTTTTTTTTCGTTGTTCTGTTTGCCTGCGTGCTCAGGATCTCGTAATTAACCTCCCTTACATACATTACGCATGTTTCTTTGTTGAAAAATGAAGCTATTGAATTTAATGGAATTCAAATATCTTATAAAATGATTTGGCGCAATTTAGCCTGAAGTAATAAAAAGCTATTAACTGAAGTGAAATAATTAAGAAATAATATTTGGCGGTCAATCATAGACCAACTGTTGATAATTAGTGACAGGCGCAACGTAAACAATAAGCCATTTTTCGAAGCTCTGATACGGCAATCAGCATAAGCCAGGTGGACGCAACGCTCCAATCCATATCGTGCTGCTTTGACACGTTAGAGCTTTTAAAATTCGATCCCTCGTATGTCACTAATTATCAACAGCGGCTTTGCGACTGGAGCGATACATATGTAGTTGGTTCATGATTGACCGCCAAATCGTTGTTTTATTCATTTCACATCATTTCCTAGTTTTTTTTATTACTTCAGGCTATTTTGCGCCAAATCGTTTTTAACATATTTCAGGATATTTTTGAAACTTTCGCTTGACATTTAAATGGCGTTGCCAAATCGTTTTGCCAGGAAGCTATAATTTCAGAAATCTTGCAATCAGGGACTTTCCTAGTATATCTATTTGTCATTGCAATTCAATCCATCTTCTTGAATTTTTCATGTTCGGGCCCTCCCTCTTGAGTATTTTTTTGCTGAAAGAAATCGGAAAGTTCCGTATGTTGGTCTTCTTTCATTGTGAAATTCTTTCCTTTCCTTTCCATCTTTTCGATTATTACAATTATCTTTTCACTCCTTCAGTGCGGCTACGGACACGATGACCAACAAGCCGGTTGCCATCAAGAAGTTGTCGCGGCCGTTCCAGAATGTCACCCATGCTAAAAGAGCGTATAGAGAGTTTATCCTGATGAATCTGGTCAATCATAAAAACGTGAGAATGCGTTTAACAATACTGCGATTAATGTTGAGAGTGAACATTTGAAAAATCGTGTTTTCCTTCGTTACAGATAATTGGCCTGTTAAATGCCTTCTCCCCTCAGAGAGAAGTCGAAGAGTTCAACGACCTTTATATTGTTATGGAACTTATGGATGCCAACCTGTGTCAGGTGAGAAATCGAAAGAATCTGCTGAGCTCAGGCGATTCTCGGCCCCCTAGCCTCCTGATGGTTCGGCTCGTTTCCCAATCTGCGGGTCCACTGCCGTTGCTGTCCGGGCTAACTGGAGGATCCTGGACAGCAACAGCAGTGACTCGGAGATTGGGAGAACGAGCCGAGTTGTCAGGCGGCTCTGTTTCCTGTTCGGTGCGGTCCAGGGCCGAGGCTCGCCTGACAGTGTTCTTTGCCCTACGTTCGAGAATTTCCGTAGGTGAGATTTTTCAGGTCATCCAAATGGATCTGGACCACGAACGGTTATCCTATTTGTTATATCAAATGTTGTGTGGGATCAAGCATTTACATAGCGCCGGAATTATTCATAGGGTTTGTTTTGTATTCAAAAGTTTTGATCGTCGAGGGGGGAGTGGTTCCGACATGGTCGCGGTCAATGACCTGCTTGAACCAGCGTGTGAGGCCGCGTCACGGTGCGCATTGTCGATGGCCTTGATCATACTACAGTCGTGGTGATGCGTGGAGAAGAGCGGTATCGATTAATCGCGGCGATATCGCGCTTCTGGAGGAATATATTGCCTTAAAAGCACAGTCCAACGTCGGGATCGGTTTTCTATTTTTTCTGCCTAGATTGAGAACTGTCCCACGCTGATTTCGATGATGACTCTGGAATCGCACTAGAAACCCTGTGAATGAATTTATGGCTTCTCAAAAATTGAGCTGCGGAAGCATGTTGGACCAGTTTTCCTAGGCTTTTAACTTCCGTCATTTGCAACCGATGTATGTGAGCCGACCTGAATAAAGAGATAGGCTGAGAATGAAGGGAAGAAGGGGCTATTGATCGGAAACCATCACTCATCTTGACACTGTTGAGCTCGAAAGACCGTGAAAGGGGCGTGCCAAAGTGGCTTCTTGATGTAGCTGCACAAGGGTGGCTTCCTCCTATAGCTCGCTTATTCGAGGGAGTCGACAGCTCGCACTTGACAGGTGTTATATGGGGTGGGCGTATTTCACAATTGTGCGGAAATCTCAGATTTCGTCCCTGCGCTTGGACTGTGCCTTTAATGAGCAAAACGGCAGTACGCTGAGTGGAATGGAATGAGATATTCATCCGAGATCAGTTGAAGCCTTCGTTTTCAACCAAATTTTGAATATTTCGAGCAATTATGCATATCGCCGTGGTGACATCGGCGCTGCTCTTCATTGGACAACGTTGCGATATTATCACGACGATATGCATAGTTGCTGAAACTTTCGGCCACGTGGTTGAAAACGGAGGTGCTATCTCGGTATCACTGAAATGGGATGAATATCTCATCCCATTTCAGTCCACGATTTGCCTTTCTGCTTATCAAAACAGTCAGTTCCCTCCAAAGCTCAAAATCGCCGCGATTGATCGATATCGCTTTTTCCACGCATCGACGCAACGGAAGTATAATCCCGGCCTAATGTTATTTAGGGTCAAGCGAGGCGTTGAGTAATTTTTCGAAATAGGAGCGACCCCCACAATCAAAATTTTTCCCAAAAATCAAAATTTTTGCGTTCCTCGGTTTTTGGGCAGTTTATATTTGATTACTAAAGCTGTCAGCCTCCGAAAAATGATTGGATGCGTGACGCGACGCGACCGCTTGTGCTGTTCACGGCTAAGCCATCACCCTCGGACGTGACTGTGCTCTCTATGATCGATATCGAAAGACTCAAACATTTACTTTTTCACTGGATCCGTCATTGTTTGTTTTTGTGTGTCTGTGATCTGTCTGAAATTTCTATTGTTTTGTATTTTTTAAGGACTTGAAGCCATCGAATATTGTGGTGAAAAGCGATTGCACTTTGAAGATATTGGATTTTGGGTTGGCTCGAACCGCTGTTGAGGCATTCATGATGACACCATATGTCGTCACTCGGTACTATCGTGCACCTGAGGTCATTTTAGGAATGGGATACGGAGAGAACGGTTCGTTAAATTCATCATTTGCCAGGATTTCTTTTTTGTTCTTTTTGGGTGACATTTGTTGTTTCCTTCTGTTTCTTTCGAAAATCTGACTCAATAAAAAATAGCTCTCACACGTAACTCTTCGAATTTCATATTATTTTTTTTTATTTTTTGAGTATTTCAGTTGATGTGTGGTCGGTAGGCTGTATATTCGGTGAATTGATCAGGGGACGAGTGTTGTTTCCTGGAGCAGATCACATCGATCAATGGACCCGAATTATTGAGTTGCTTGGTACGCCAGACCAACAATTTCTGAGCCGGTTGCAGACGACTGTACGGAATTATGTAGAAAATCGGCCGAAGTACGTGATTGTTGCGTCTCCTTCCAGTTGTGAAGCAACAATTCATGTTTCTAGATATCAGCCGGTTCCATTTGAAACCTTGTTTGCCGACAACATGTTTCCTCCCGGTGCTGATAATGCTCGTCTAACAGGTGCGTCATTAATTGGCACTCTTGTAGCAGTGTGTACTTGGTAACCATATTAATTCAGCTGCGAAAGCGCGAGATCTCCTCTCACGCATGTTGGTGATCGATCCTGAGAAGAGAATATCGGTCGATGATGCTCTTGCACACGAGTATGTGAATGTCTGGTACGATGCTTCTGAGGTAAGTGGTGAAGACAAAATTCACGACGAATGTTCGGGCACCCAGTTTTGTAATTACTATCTAAGTTTGACAGGGTTTTCCAATTGTTACTAAGAGTAGGATGCTTTGTTCTTCATGATATTTATCCGTTTAGGTGCATGCTCCACCGCCAGGTCAGTACGATCCATCGGTGGATGGCGAACATACGGTGGAGGAGTGGAGAGGTAATGTGTGATTTCCGCTACTGCAAGTGGTGTATAGATTTCTGAGAATGTCCTACCATTCGAGTGTTTTAAATCCTCATATCCTTTGTAAAAAAATCGAGATTCTCATCACTCATGGCTCGTGCGGCGCGCGCAAAGCTGCAGCATCCATTTGCCCTCCGCTCCCTCATCGCCTCCTGGGTCAAGCGGACCATTGCGATGGACCTTTGTGGAGTACGGTCTTCTCCCTTTGGAGACCAAAATTTGTGAACATTTCTGCGATTCACTTCAAAACTTTCAGTTTTTTGGGCCGAAGTTCTTCCGATTTTTCACATTGAAATTTCATTTTCCTGGTAAAAATTCCACGACCCCACCCCCACTTCACTATCTGTTAGAAATCACAAAACTGCGCATCGCCCTGCATTGGCCTGTGACTGCCGGCGCTCATGTATGAGGTAGCAACAGTCATGCTTCCACAGAGCGTAATTAATTGTCAAATCGATTATAATCATTATAATTATTGGAGTTGTCGTTTGCGCATCAAAAGCATTTACATGTTTTACTTGCAGGGGTATAGTTCGGATAACCAGAAAAGGGATAGCTGCAGACGCCTCAGCAGTCAGCGTTACGTCATGTGCGCCCACGAGAAATGTGGTGATCGATCAACGCACGCGACAGGCGCGCGGCCTGCTGAGTGGTCCGCAGCTATTGGGGGGCCTTACTTTTATCGCGCCACGAAAATCGCGCGCGATGTGATCTGCTCTGCGATGCACATTGAGCCAACACATCGCATCGCTCTAAAGAGAAACCATACTTCGACGCCTTTTTTTGTCCTCATCCGAGCATGCACAAATCTGAAAGAGTAGGGTTTTGGAAGTTTTCGAGCATAATTTCGCTGTTGTTTCGTTCTCGCTCTCGTTCTCTCGTCTTTTCGGAGTTGTCCGTTTATGTAATTCACTGAATTTGAGTGCCTTTAGATTTGGTGAAACGTTTGAATTGAGAAAAAACGATGTTCCGAGGTCGTCATGGTCGTGGCACGTTTCCAGATGAACAGAACGTGATTCGAATTAAGGTTTCCTGCTGAGAAAGCTTAGAAACGGCAGTGAATGGAAAACGAACTCGTAATGTGCTCGAGAAAATGACTTCGCAGCGATTTTTTTCCGATTGAGTCTCAGCTATTTTCACAAAAAAATCAAGCATTGTGCTATAGTGGAGCTGCCGACGGACCACGACTTCTGTAGTCGAGCCTAGGATAGGTTAATACATTGATCATGAGAAAGCTTGGAAATTCGTTCATGTGGCAGAGAATTCGATTATTGAAAAGCTTGCGGTCGTGAAAGGGTTAACAGAGCATAAGGAGACGCAGAATAAAGAGGTAATACAAAGAACGAAGAAGGAAAGATTGAAATAAACGGAGGAAACCACAAAAAAATCAGAAGGAAGCTCCCGCGTTGTCCTCACATCGCAGTGCAGGACGCTGTGATTTGATGAAATCGCGAACCACTCTAAACAGCAGGCACTCGCGCAAAAAAAAACCATGGTTTGGACGCGATTCGAGCGCGATGCCGTCGCGCGTAGCAGCTGCCACGCAAACGCCGCGTGCGACGGCTGACCTCATCGCGACTCCCCGATTCTTTTGTCGCGCGCGGCGACCAGTGCTAGATTACCCTTCTGACTGCGATAACATCGCTCCAAGTAAGGTTCCCCTATCCCTTTCGCGGATACACCCGCCAAAGTGTTTATAGCTTTGAACGCATCTGCGAAAACGAATTGCATTGTTACTATCCCGTGGGCTTCCATTGTTGAGCTGCGTAGTGTACCGCCCCGAGCTGATGGTTTCAAGAAGTTATAGACGTTTTAAACTTCGCGAAAAGGTAGGGGCACCCCATCGAGCATTTCTGGAGCTGTGGATTTGTCTCAAAAATTGTATGTAGGGGATAGTTGCTGAAAACGAGTCTGGGGTTCGTTTGTCGAAATTCTGAGGTTTACTGTAGGTTACGTTAGGTACCGTAGCTTTGAAGGGGCAAAAACTGCCCTAATATTTCGAAAATCGACAAATGGGTGTCAAATATTCGTTTTTAGCACTCCAGGTAACCTCCGCATAGAAATTGGCAGCCAAAACGGATTGACCAAATTGCCGTATACTCTCCGCGATCCACCGTGAGCTGTCAAAAATTGATGAACAGACATCAGATTCGTGCTAAGCTCTCTAAATATACCCCAGAGAAACAATTTAAGCCACATCTATTGTAGCGTTCCGAAAATCGTCAAAAGTCGCGGTTTGCCCTCAAATTTTCCCCCGAATAAACCACAGATTTATGATCAGAACCTCAAATAACCACGCTGGGGAAGTTTCTAGTCAAGACTGAAACATTTTTGAGCGCTTTTAGAACCCCCTAATTGATGCATATAAGCATGTCGGACCTGCGGAAACGTATAGTAATGCTAGTATCTCTTGGGCATATATAGTAAAACTGTATAGTACCCTGTCCCGAGCCGCAGGTTTTGAGAAGTTATAAGCGCAAAACGGTCGATTTATGCGGTTTTGTACCTTTCAAAACGCGCATTAGTCTTTGAAAAATCCGGAAACAGATATCATAATTGTGTTCATCGCCCAAAACTACCACCCTGAGCAAAGTTTGGGGGGGAGATCATTTTCCAAACTTTGCGGAGATTGATAGCGTTTTTGACGGATTTTTGGTTGGGCGGTTTTTTATATGAATTAGGGGTTATGAAAGCTTCTCGGAAAAATGTTCCAGATTTGACTTAAATTTCTCTCAGGGGGGTTTTGGGGGCGCTGTTCACGAATCTAAGGTTTGTTTGTTGATTTTCCAAGGGTTTCGGCCTAATTCGCTCGAAGCATTCCAGTGGGGAAAATTTTGAGGGCAAAACGCCACTTTCGAGATTTCCGGATTTCTTCGATTGATGTGTCTGTCTCAAAGTCATTCTCCGTGTGATAATTTGATCAGCTTAACACGAATCTGAGGTCCGTTTGCCGATTTTCTACAGATTACGGTAGGTATACGGTAATTCGATCAAGGTCTCAGATTTGGCTCGAAATTTGTATCCGGGGATTATTCGGGGGATGCTGAATACGAATCTGATGTTTATTTGCCGATTTTCGAACATTTAAGGTAGGTTTTGCCATCTAAATGGCATATTACATACCGTAACCTACAGTAGACTTTAGAATTTCGACAAACAGACTCCAGATTCGTTTCAGCACCCTAGATTACCCCTACATACAAGTTTTCAGCAGGATCCGAAAAAAAAATCCAAAACAATCCAAAACATTTCTGATGGGCACCCTTACCATTTCCCGAAACTTGAAAAACGCTCATAACTTTTTTGGGACCAGCTGCTCGGGGCGGGGTACTGCAAAGTACAACTATACAAGCTCAAGAGATACTGATCATATAATTCGTTTCCGCAGACCCGTCATACGCTTTGTATACTTCCCTTGTTAGCGTTAAATGTTCCCATTTCAGCTATGCTATTCGCGGAACTACAAAATTATTACAGGACGCACGATGTGTATGGCTTGACACAACGCCGATAAACGGGTCCATTTGCTCTATTTTCCACCTCCTGCTACGGTCTCGTTATACTCTGGCGGTATGCTGCGGAAATTAACTTCCAAATACCAAATGCCGTTTCCTTAGTGCTGAAGTACTGCCAACAGAAGGGTTGTATGGATAAAAACGCTGCGAAAAGCCGCACAAAGATGTTATGCTTTGCGTGGGTCCGTACACTTCTAATTGTGGGACCAACCATCGGCATTTTCGCCAGGTCTCATCATCAGTTGAGCAGTTAGTTCCCTGTTGATTTCTATTTTGCACCTATATTCATTGCCATTCATCCTTCAGGTTTGACGGTAACCTCCTCCTTAATATTAGTTACGTTAAAAAAACCTTCTTAGGAACTTCGGGGAAATGCTTCGATTTCTGAGAGCGGTATCCTTCCTCAGTCCACCCCTAAGTGTCCATCCCAACAGGTTTGTGCCCAATTTTCTGTCTTTAGTAGGGAATCACGCGAGAAACTACGGCTGTCTCCGACTTATGATGCCATACTTCCGTTTTTTATGCCGCCGGAGTAGAACGAGGCTATCTTATGTGTTAGGTTGGTGTTTTGTCAAGTTCAGTCGAAAATGAATTAGAAACCACTTAAATTTTCTTTAGAACCTTTCACCGGGGTCATATGAACGGCTAATAGAGCAGGAACTCTATCAAGAACTTTCCATTTTTCCGTTTTTATCCTGCAGAACGTTTTATTGTGAGGTGGAAATATTAATCCCTGAGCCTTGATGAACAGCTCATCGTTGTGAAGAATTGCTGCAAATTACAATTTCTATGAGTACATTGATTTCATATTGCTAAATATAAGTTGTTAAATATGACTCATCTCAAATAGTTCTGTGATTACGGCCACGATCAGCTTTACCCTTCTAGTTCCATTTTCTTGTTTTGTTTGTTGGACTTAAATCATCATAATTCGGTTTTCAGGAAGAATTCGGTTTCTTTCCATGGCTATGTTGTTGTTTCACGTTTTAATTTGCGTTGCCTCTGATAAAGATTTATTTAATTCTCTCTCCGTTCTCTTTGCAGGCCACACATGCCTCTCGCCTACAGTCTGTGCAGAAAAGGGAATCCTGGCAATCATCGCGCCCGCGTGCGTGCGCGTGATGCTTCCGACTCCCAGCCACCCTCTCCTTGTTTTTGACTTTCGCAGCGCAAGCGCACCTTCAGGAACAATGAGAATTGTTCTACAAAGACTATCACTTTGGAGACACTCAATAGTCGCTGTCTGACATGGCGATGAGGACGGGGCGGAATTTTTTACGGAAACTGAAAATAGAAAACCTATTTTGATAGAAGATAGAAAAAAAAACTTCAAAAAATGGGCAAAAAACTGTGAATTTTCGAAAGATTGATAACAAGTGTCCGACGCCCACTACATGACATTTTCCCTAGTTTTAAACATTTTAAACATCTAACGGGTGGGATTTGTGCTGTTTTCTCAGAATTTGCCAAACCTCAGTCATAGGAAGTAGTTTAGACGTCCAAAGTAAAGAGATAGTAAGTATTTCTTTAACCCTCCTTTCCGCGACTCAATTACATTCCATCACACTACCAGGAGCGAGATAAAGGCAAGCAAAACAAATTTACCGTCGGGGGAGACCTACCCTTCCTAGTGTTTTGGCGATGATTCAGGCATATGTAAGCACTGGTTCGAGAACTGTAGCAGGTGGCTGGAGCAACACTCATTGCCAGAGTAAAACAAAAGCAAAGCGTAACCAAGTGAGTGGTCTACCCCGTCGGGAAGGAAGTCAAGTTGCGCGTCTACTTATCCGCTATTAACCCTATCATGATGTACGGATCAGGGACGCGGGCAGCACCGAAGAAGCAGATTGAAAGGTTGAATTGCTGTGAGGAAGCTATTTAGACGTTTGCTTGAATACTTCTGGCCGCGGATGTGCCGCAACGAAGATTTCTGCAACAAAGTCGACGCACTATGTACATCAACGCTTGACACGACGATGGTGTCAACATCTCCCAACACCAACTCAGGCGGCAATGGAAGGTCGGCTTCGACTGTTGGGACATATCCTGAGGAGATCGTCGGATCGTCTCATTCAACAATCTGAAGATGCTTCCGAGTTTTGTCTGGAAACGGCCGCCTGGACCGAAGGCGAAACAAGGTAAAGCGTAACGGTCTGATCGGTCCGTGAGAGGAGCGACTCCCCCTACCGTTGACGTTGTGACTCTAACTCTTCGTATGAACCAATTTAAGTCGTCTCTTTCGAAAGAAACTTCAAAAAATTTCCGGCGAAAGCGGATGTTATGGGTCATTTCACATAGGCAGTTCTTGGACCAACTATTTTTCATACTGTTTTTCATGATTCTCCTTTAAATATGCGCTACATCAATCCAATTCAGGAAAACTATTTTTCTCCCCCTCCGGACGCCCAAGTAGGCATCGAGGAATTCGCGCAGTGTGATGGAGCTTCTGAAAATGACCCAAATCACAACGTCATATTTGCGGCCATAATACCGACAGTTCTTGACTCAAAATAGTGGAGTCAACCCTGAGACTAGGCCGAGAACTCTTTTTCATGATTCTCTTTTATGTAGACGCTACATACATCAGTTCAATCCAGAAAAAAAATATTTTTTCGTGTACTCCGGACGTCGAAGTCCACACAGCGATTCTTCAATCCTTGACCTGTATCTCGGATTAGACTGAAACCTTGCCTAGGTGTGTAATTGAGGCGCTGATTATGAGTCTGACGCCTGTTTGACAGTTTTCGACCTGCTACCTCAGTTATAGAATGGTTTGAGAAAGATGCAATTCATGCGCTAATTTCACTGTTCGATTCAATGGCGTGTACCCTTGTATAATAACATTAGCAGTAAGAATAATAACAATAATGTCACAAGGTAGCTGAGTTGTACAGAAACCTTAGGTGTCAGACAGGAATGGAACCCGCATCGCATCGCTTTCCGTGCGAGGGTGTTACCATTACACTACCGACGCCGCTCTGCATTCCCCAGCAAGTTGACACATGAACAGTGTAGGCACTACAGCAATCACTCGATAACGGGTATGATCTTGTAAGAACAAGGAAGAACACGGCATTAAATCCAGTTAAAGGCAGCGTTCACGATGATCATCCTCGGTGACTTTTCACACTCAAATGATAGGCGAGAAGGATCCTAGGCTCCCAGTGCCGAAAGAACTGTAGAAAACGAGCCAGGAGCGGCAAAATAACGGCTGCAAACAAGCGTTTTGGTGCCCCAGACACGCCTGGTGCCCCAGATCCGCCCCGCCGAATTGAACAAATGAAGACTCAGATTACAAGAATAATCAAGTTAAGGAAGGGTTGATAAGTGAGCTGATCGCCTGTTGGCACTGATAGGCATCATCCTTCATAAATATCGGTCAATTCCTCCACGCTCAAAAATCAACGTAAACAAGGGAGAACTTATTTTGGCTCAAAAACACGGCTCTCGAGTCTTTCTAAAAGCATGCCTTGTTATTTAGGGCACCAGACCTTCCGTAAACCGTTGAGATATGTATTGGAAGTGAAATCTATCGTCAACACTGCCTTTAAGCTGAGGTCTTTCGAAGACAGAATTCTGATGTTTTGGAGTATTTTATAATAAAAATAATAATACTAATATTAATAATAATTATAATAAAAATAATAATAATAATAATAATGACTTAATTGCTCGACTTAATCGGCTGGCTTTCGCCTGAAGCCGTCAGTCCGTATCATTGCCGAGGTGTGCCGTCCTAGTAGTCAGTCGTGTCCGTCTGTCAAGGTGCCCTCAGCTACAATTTGAACACCATCCATCCATTAATCGCTAATTCACATCCTGTGCAGTAGGACATCGCGCCTGAACTGCCGTTCAGGGCCGAGTGGGTTCAACTCCTCCATCACCACATGCGCCCAAAACTTTGGCCTGCGTCCAGGCGGCCGCTTCCAGACAGGAGTCGGAAGCATCCTTAGAACGTGTTGAATAAGAAGATCCGTCGATCTTCTCAGAATACTCCCAAACTGTCGAAGTCGACCCTCCGTTGCCGCTTGATATGGCGTTGGAAGATGTTGGCACCTCCCAAGTGTCAAGTGTTGATGTAGTACGTCAATTTCGTTTTAGAAATCTTTGTGGCACATCCGCGGCCAGGAGTATCCAAGACAACGCCTTGACAGCTTTTTCTCCGTGCAATCCAACCTTTCCATCTGCACACTCGGCGCAGCCCACGTCTCCGATCTGTGAATCCTCAGAAACTCGAAGAACCCTTCGCAGATTTATCTCGTGTCGAACCCCTTTCCGTTCGTACCCCTTACTTCACCTAACTGAGAAGACGTGTGTGGGGGGGGGTAATTATTCTTCTCCCACGTCTTCTCACTTGGGAGTACGTGGAGTGACAATGCTAAAGGCTCCGACCCGACAGAAATCTAGGGACGGACCCCGTTCGAGCTGGGGTCGGGCCCGGTGAATGTCTGAGTCATGATAGTACGAAGCGGATAGGTAGAGGCGCGACTTGACTACCTTTGCAACGGGGGTAGACCACAACCACTTGGTTAGAAAATTGAAAGCAGATGTAGCTTTCGCACATCGTTGTTGGATATCTGCTGCATAACTACCACCGTTTTTCAGCAAACAGCCGAAATAACAGACATCATTCACAAGTTTAATACGTTGTCTGTCGACACAAACTCCCATTGAAGAGCTCTTAGAGAATAACATCTGCTTACATTTGTCAGGACGAAGACGAAGTCCATAGGCTGCGGCAGGCTCACAATCCTTTGCAGTTTTGCGTTGTTTTCAGCAAATAGCACAATGTCGACGGCGTACTCCAGGCCAACAAGGGAACGCCTTGGTGGTGTTAGTATCACGTCCGCAGGTAACTGTTCTGCAACTCTATGCATGTCATCAACGGCGAAATTGAATAGAAAAGGTCATGCCTGCTACAGCTCCTTGCCTTACTCCTGTCTTTACCTCCAAAGCTGACGTAGATCCGGCAAGTGCACCAACTGCTGCTGTCTTTCCTTAGTTGATGTCCTCAAGTAGCCGAACATACAGCCTATGCTCCAAAAAGTAAGTCAGGTGAAGCAACGCGGGCGACCCGTTGCGCGCTTGAAGCGGATTAAGAGTGATTTCTCCTTCTCCCACCCACTACTTTACCTTTATTTTTTTGGATTTGTTTGTGCAGTATTCGGTCCGATAGACTGTGAAGTATCAAAAGAAAAACCTGAATGTAACCTATGAGATTGGGAAAAATCACTCGTGATCTGCTTAAAGCGCGCTACGCGGCCGCTCACGCGGCTCCACCAGGCCTACTTTCTGGAAGATAGGCTGTACTTTTCCGGGACTCCATCGCCGCGCAAAGCCCGTTACCATCGTATGTTTGACCACCCCAGGAATCTGTAAGCGAGAGCCTTGACAGCCAAGAGATTCATTGTTAGATCATTAGAGACTTCGTCTGATTTGACAGGATGGGGGGAGATAAGCGGTTTCATAGGCTTCCGGTCTACATGTGATTTTGTGACGCAGCAGCCCCGTAATTTTTCATGGGGGGGGGCAAACTGGGCTGCAACTGATTCTAACTATAAAGTGCTCAAACCGCGAGCACTCTGAAGAGTTCAGTTTTCTTTTTCGACGCCTCCTCTCCACTATTGAAGAAAGTCGTTTTGTACACCCCTCTTCGAACCACTGGCCGCGACAGGTGCTGCAAAGTGTTCGTAGTCTAGGTGCTCGGCTTACGAGTCTCAACTCTACAGGCGAGCCAGATACACCCTCGCCGCACTGCGCTGTGGAGATTCAACTAGGCTAATGTTCTACGTAAGGTGCGCCCGAATGAGAATGGCGGCCCATGTGGCCGGCATGCTTGGCAGGTGGCCGTCGTACGATGTCGGACGAGCATGCGAAAAGTCCCCACCGCCACCGACTACGAACGAGGCCGGCACCGGCTGGCAGCAAGCACTGCGCTGATCAATCAGCTCTGCAGACGGTGGGAGAGGGAACAGCCGTCATTGAAATCTAACACTCGTCCGAGGGCGGCACATGCGACGGCCGCCTGCCCAGCACGCCGACCGCGTGAGCCGCCATTCTCATTCGGGCACACTTCAAATAGAATCGACAGTAGCATAGCCGACGCATGCCCGGACTGTGTTAGTCCCGGCCATAATACTGAGCCCTTATCCAACTTTCAATCAATCAAGTTATCAATCAATCGCTTTATTTTGCAATGAAGAAACATACGGAATGTATGCATGTAAAGAGGTTGTACTTAGCTTCACATGTAAGTACGGTGAGATAAAATAAATGAATGAATTCAAGTAGTTCACCCATGCAATTACATAAACAGGTAGACAAGTAAGAAAACACACGTAAAATGGCAGCATTACGAGCGGAAAGCTCTAACAAAATAGACGGCCGTCTGTCCCATGTCCAAAGAGACCTACCACGCTAACCACATTGCACCTATGGACGAAGGCAATTTTTGGTAACCCGGTTTCTGAGCCTATGACAACACCCTCTTCATGGCTGCAAAGAAGAAGAAGGCGTTCCTACAACAGCACAATTCTATTTTGCGGGCCTGGCCCCCATACCAAGGGCTCTCCATTATTACCAGCTACGAGCAGTGTCCTTTTTGTTGACATACCCTTATCACAGTCTATCTAGATTTCACCATGACTCAACGACCCCCTTATAGGGATAATCGAAATCAAGAGTTCTTTAGAAATTCCCCAGAGAACATGTTGGAAAGGCGCTATGACAAGTTATGCGCTTCACCAAGTTTTAATTGCTTCGTTTTTTATACCCCAAGCTTTGTCGCGCTCTAATCGCACGTGATTTAAAGGACGCATGCATGTGAGAATGGGGCAACTCGTACGCAATGAACATGGGCGGGCTCTTTATTTATTTTTTGTTCTTTATTTTCGCTCACGTGGTACTTGTTTTCGAATGATTCTTAGTTTTTCTTCCTATCACTGCTGAAAGCGTTCGACAGGAACGGCAAGAAACTTTATGCCACAAGTTTTCTTTCCATCTGAGTTGGTTTTCGGACCCAACATAATCGTCGATGAATTGCAGCACTATCTTTATAGGTGTCATGGGGTTATTGCTTACAGAGCTCGACCTTTTGGCTCCTGGTCGTGGCGGGACCAACTGGGGCGCGGGGGCGACGCACCTTTAACCTTCACAGTGCAGCACTGGTGCTGAAATTCTTGTACTTGAAGGCGAGTATCTCGGTTAATCATGCCTAAGAGGTGTTTAAGGGACATGTTATGTGGAAATATTTCGCCACAATGTCAACAGCCTAGACAATGATGCGCATTTTTTCACTAACTTCTGAAGCCCTCAGAAAACTCCATATTTAAAACTCACAAATTAACTAGGGTAATTGTCGAATTTCCGCTCAGAATTGACGAATTAACACACTGAGATGTGTGTCATTTATATGAAATCCACCCTCAATTATCAGCCCTCAACAAGTCGCGATAACCGTTTGAATACCGTCATGAAATATCCAGAATTCAGAAAAGGGTGATATAGTGTCGGGATAAACTTTGAAACCATGCATAAATCTAAAAAAAGTGGTAATCCGCCTTAATGTTCTTTATTGTAGAGCTAGTTATGTACCTTCCTAGCTCTGAATCGCAGAAAGAATCAATAGCGAAGATATTGATCGAATTTCAGCCCCAGTGCTGCACTGTGAAGGTTAAAGGTGCGTCGCCCCCGTGGTTTGTCCCGCCACGACCAGGAGCCAAAAGGTCAAGCTCCGTAAGCAACAACGTGTCATGGGTACTAAGCTTTGGCGGAATAATCTGAACATCCTCAAAAATAATGGGACAGCATGCTATATACATTTCTTTTCAGCGGGGGGAAACGTTCGCCCAAATGCCTAGGGTTTGCTTGAGGTGCTTATCAGGAAATTGGTTGATTTTCCTGAGGAGTTGCGAGTATTTTGTGCGCTAGAAATTGCTGGATCCATGGGAATTCATCTAGGAGGTATCAGGCTCACCAGTCAAGAAATTTAGATTCGTTCCCGGACTTCATTTGATTTATATGTATATAACAATGGCATGGATCCTGAAGAGACTTAGTGTTCCCCATTGTAGGTTGGCGCAAACTTGGTGCACCCATGTTATAGCATATAGCACCGAGCTTGCGCCAACCTTCAACAGTGAACGCGAAGTCTCTTCCGGATCCATGCCGACGTTAGTCCTCGTCTGACAGTGATAGGTAGGAAAACAAGCATAGAAGTCATGACCAAGGAACATGAGTAAAGATATGTGTTCTAGCTAGTGTGCTTCCATTTCTTACTCTAACGCTAACGTCGGACAGAGAACGAAATTCTCGGGACAGCGGCCTTCTACACACCGATGGAGCAGTTAGCACGCCTTTTGCGGCTCTAATTCCACTCGGGGACCACTTCCCTGGCGTTGAGAGGCGCGACGTTTCAAACTGCAAAAGCGGGACAACTCACCCCTTGGTGTGTAGAGAGCCCCTGTACCGAAATTTTCACTGCGTAAAATAACCAAGTCATGGAACCTGAACGTGTTTAAAGCGGTATTGGGATGATATTCTTCACAAAGGATAAAGGCCCTCCTAACGAAACTTGGAAAATATTTCTGTATTACCCTTTTTCCAGTGGTCGAGAGACATTTTGGCCCAGACTTCGTTTTAGGGTTAGTTGAGGTACTAAACACGAGACAGACTCGTTTCAGCACCACCGAATAACTAGAAAGGTTAGGCCAAAACTTTTCCGAGCTTTAGAGTCCGAAAAGTGGAATAGTGCCAATTATTCAATCAACAAAGTACTACTAGTGGAATATCGTAGAAAGTTTTATCTCTGGGATACTGAGTCCATGAAGGGGAGGTTTATTGCGTAATGGATCAAAAGGAATATGAAGTTTTCGACAACTCACAAAGAAGAACTTTTACCTCCTTGAGAATGAGCGATAGCTTCCATGGTAACATGTCATTTACATGCCCAATCGCCTTTTTTACGCAGTGAGCATCTCGTTTCCTGTCCGAGGTTAGCGTTTGAGTCCATTTCTTTAACATTGAAAATTGTATCCAGCTATGCTACCCGAACTCAGTTATCGACGGTTTCGACGATTTGCGGGCACACTCAGATATTTAAATTGTCTAAAAAACACTCATGAGCGATTGTTTGAAATGAATTTATTGCGCGCCCTGTCATTTCCTAGCTGTGTTGAAACCGAAACCTTCAACGATCCTTGATTCAGGATTTTCTCTTGCGGTCTTCTGGGCCGGCAATGTCGAGCAGAGATGATGATCGTCGGCTTTTCGAGCACTTTGTTATCGCCGGACTATCACAGGTAATATGTCTAATGTTCTCTATTCATATTCGTAATGCTAAAGCGGTTTTCGAGTTCAGGAAGCTCCTGAGCAGGCCACTCCGTCATCTCAAGAGTTCGGCTTCCGAAATAGTTCTCCTCTGGCCCCGATAACAGACATCTGTGTGATTTTTCCTAGCCTTGGAGAAACAGTAAGCCTTCTTCAGTACAGTTTGCTTTACTTGCATGACTTCCTTCTGTCTTATTGATTTATTTATAGTAGAGTAGTATAATATAAGTTTTCAGGCACCTGAGGGATATGAAATTATTGAAACTACGCAATTAGGGTATCCTGCTGACCTTAATCATGGCTCTATACGTATGCCAAGCGTGTTTCTCTGTTATCGCAGGGGATATCACAAGCCACCGTTGCTCGACATCGGTTTGATCGAATATGGTATGTATATAATAGTTTCTACATTTCAAGAATTTGATTCGATTCGGCTTAACAGTTTCGTCTCACTCCGCTTCGAGGGGTCCGGTTCCGGGGCCTCCAGGGAATAGTGACAGATGATGGGCTATCCCAAACCGTGAATTTTTGGGAGTCGGGCCCGAAGTTCCCGGCACTGTCCTCGGTAGGGCTGATATCCCTGTTCCTCGGAAACTAGACTGGAACTTGCGACAGACGTTCGCAAATGTACAGAAGGGGTCTGCAGAGTTGCATCGACCGGCGAGTGGTCGCGTAGCGTCAGATGTGCTTATCACTGGATGTCACAAGTCGACGCCCATTCCTCGTCCTCGTCATGAAACCGGCCTACTTCCCGTGAACGAGCACTGCTTACTCTAGTCTCAGCGTTCTAATAAGTAAAAAACCAAACCTCGGTACGTGGCAGAGAACCTGTAAGCTGCCGAGATGTCGTACGTTCGCGCCGTGGCAGTGTGGAGTCATATGGAGAAACACAACCGTGCAGTGCTTCGGATGCCAAAGGTGTGTGCGTCTCTCCCGTTCGGATCTCACAGTCAGCTCTGTCATGCATCATATCTCTTCTTTTCTGTGTTTTGTGCTCCTCACCTACCACCTCTGATTCCTCAAGCTCCAATCGCCCCCTTTCCATTGTACATATCAATCTCAACGGCCTTCTTGCCAAGCTTTCTGTCTGTCTCTCTCTCTTTGCACGTACTTACCGTCCAGACGTGATCATGGTTTAAGAAACCAAGCTCTCTCCATCCCCGACAAAACCTCATCCCAATATCCCAGGCTATACTTCTTACCATGCTCCAAGGTCAAATCTTGGCGGAGGAGTTTTTACTTTCGTATTATCTACTCTTCCCTCACACTTCATACCTAAAACTCCCACGGACGGTACTCTCGAGTACCTCCCGGTCCATCTCCCCGCTTAAAACTCCCTCTTCTCTTTTCAACATCTACAGTAGCGGTCAAAAGTGTAGGACCACTCAACTTTTTTTCAATAACTCGGCTACTAAACAAGCTACGGAGCTGAAATATTGCGAGAGGCGTCGAATTGCAAAGAAATCCACGCACTTTCTTTATCAAAGTACCTTCCTAATAAATCGCGATGTTTTTAAAGAAAAAAGGATTACTTGGTGTGCGACCACTTCCACATAGGAATTGAAAACGCATAGCTTAACAAATTTAATTCAGCAAAAAACACATCAATGTTGCAAATTAACAAGCTAACAACTAGTACTTTGTTGAATACCCATTAGCCTTGATCACAGCTTCACATCGCTTTGGCAGAGATTGAATAAGTTTCTCAATCGTAGCGGGCGAGATCTTCTGCCACTCCTCCTTCAACTGAGCAATTTTATCGGCGTTAGAAGTCGCCGTTTTTCTTCTCAGACGTCGCTTTATCTCCTCCCATAAATGCTCTATAGGATTCAGGTCTGGACTTTGCGAGGGCCACTCGAGAACATCAATTCTGTTGGTCTGAAACCAGCTCTTGACGCGACCTGGAGTATGTTTTGGGTCATTATCCTGCTGAAAAACCCATGAATTACCGAATTTCTCGTGGAAATAAGGAAGCAGATCACTGCAGAATGTTCTCATACATTCTTGCATCCATTTCGCCTTCACTGAAGTGAAGGGGTCCAACGCCGGCGGCGGAAAAGCATCCCAACATCATGACGGAACCGCCACCGTGTTTCACCGTAGGAACCTGGTACTTTGGCGAGTACCTACTGCCAGAAGGGCGTCGCACATAGCTCAGTCCATCAGCTCCAAACATCATGAGCTTTGATTCGTCTGAGAAGACGACTTTTCCCCACTCCTCGGAAGTCCAGTTAAGGTGACGCTTCGCAAACGAAATTCGAGCTATGCGGTTCTTCGCATATATCAAGGGTTTCTTCGCTGGTCTGCGTCCTTTCAGTCCCACAGCTCTCAGGCGACGTTGTACAGTCGATACACTCACGTCCAAGTCATGGGAGGTGGAGAGTTCCTTCTGAATTTCAGCAGCGTTGAGGTGAGGGTCGCTCTTGCTCATCCGTGTCAGAATGGAATCTTCACGAGAAGTCGTCTTTTTCGGTCTTCCAGGAACTTTGGGGGTTTCCGCAGTTCCCCTGGCGGCAAGGCGATGCACTAAATAGGTAACTGCCGATTTTGAAATTCCTAGGTTGCTTGCAACATCCCGGTGTGACATGCCGGCGGAGACCATTTAAATTACAGCATTCTTAAGGCTCAGATGAAGTCGCTTTGCTCTGACCATGGTCTAAACTACTTAAAAACAATCAGAGTCATGGAATTTACCCTAAACCTTGTATACAAAGCTTCTCACCGTGATGTAATAGTGGCCGAATCAATTAGTCGGAAATGCCGAGGCAACGACCAAAAATCGATATGTTGGTGTAGATCAAACATGCATGATCGCAGGTTTGATCTACTCCGCGGAAAGATCGACCTATGTCAAAAGAGTATTGCTGCTAAGTTGCAAATTACCAATCCATCCCGTTCTTATTTACTGCCAATTTTTCTAAGTGGTCCTACACTTTTGACCGCTACTGTATATTCCCCCTACCACCTCATGCCCCTCATCCTATGATCCTATTCCACTTAGGCAGCTTTACGACTGCTCCCTCTCATCTTCGTCTATATTTGCGGGCGATTTTAATGCTCATACATTTTGCTCGTCTCTTGGCTCTGATGCTAGAGGAAATGGCGTCGAAGAATGGGCAGAGGAGTGCGACTTGGTCATCTGAAACGATGATCAGCCCACTCGTCTCCCTGCCAATGGCCGACCTTCTAGCCCAGATATAACTCTCGTCTCGTCCAACCATTCCAAAACCTTCTCATTGTCTACGTCAACTACATTGTCTAGTGATCAAATTCCTGTCTTTATGTACATCGATCTCTCAAATTCTCTTTCCTTATTCTGGTGTTCGACAACGTTCTTATCTCAATTTAGGCCAAGCAGACGGGTGCCTGTTCAGTGAGGTTGCGCTCCGCCTAGCGGCTGATTATCCGTGGAACGGCAATGTGCACGAAAAAGAGAACCACCTGTCTGATGTAATCCGCCAGGCCATGAGGGCGGCTATCCCTGTTGGCAGCGTTAAGACGTTCTATCCAAACGTCACCAGAGAAATTCTTCAGAAGATTAGGGCTAGAGATGCCAGGAGAGCAGCCGACCATCTAAATCCTGTCGTCGCTCAGCTTGATGACGAGATCAGAAAAGATCTGGACGGACACGAGAAAGAAGGATGGGAAAAGTTCACGGGAAAGTTGGATTTCAAGGCGGATAGTGCAGCTACCTGGAAGGTACTACGGAAGCTATCTGGAAAGAGCTCGCCAGCCACCGTATCCATCACAAAATTTGATAATAAGGTTTTTAAGACGGGTAAGGAAGTTTACTCTCTTGGAAAGTTTCTTTGTCACGAGTGCAAGGCGAGGTCCGCAGAGTAGAGTGACAGTTAGAGAGCTGTGCCGTCTCCCGCTCATGAGCACGACCGAAGCGTTCACTGTGGCGCACGTAGAGAGGATAATAGAGGACATGCGGAACTCCAAAGCTGTCGATCCGGACGGCATTTGTCCTGCTGTACTGAAGAATCTCCCGACTGAGATCCTCCCACTCGTCGTTGATTTGATTAACACTTAATTCAGCTCGTGCATTATTCCCCAAAACTGGAAGGCAGCCAATGTCATCCCGTTGCCGAAGCCAGGCAAACCTCAGTCGTCATTAAAGGGATATCGACCCATTAGCTTGATGTCATCTTTCGCCAAGGTAGCCCAAAAGCTCATTGTGGAGAATCTAGCCGAGCACAACGAGAAACAATTGTTTCAACGCGGGTTCAGAAGGGTGCATTCCACAACGACAGCACTGCTAGAAATCACGGGCTGTGCAATCGACAGGTTCAACGCTTTGAAGCCATTGAGAGCTGTAGCTGTCGCTTTGGATCTCGCCAAGGCTTTCGATACGGTTAACCTAGGAATCCTGTCAAGAAACCTTTTGGAGTCGTCGATACCACCGTGGCAAAACGCTGGATATCGGCCTTTATCAAAGGTCGGCGGGTAAGAGTCATGTTCCAGAACCATGTCTCCAACAGTATTCCTGTAGCAGCTGGAGTCCCCCAGGGCGGTCTTTTATCACCAGCTCTCTTCAGTCTGTATCTCGAAGATATGCCTGAACCACCACAGGATATCAAGACTGTCGCGTACGCCGATGACATAACAATCATGTGTCGAGACCGAGATATAAAGGTAACCGCCACCAAGATCAACGAGTACCTGAAGACGCTGAAGAGGTTCTTCGACGACAAGCAGTTTTTCTCTCATCGAAATCAGCAGTATCCTACCTCACAACGGACCCATCCGAGCACAGAGCTCATCCGGAGGTAGAGTGGGATGGAGACCGTTTGCCTGCTGCTCGATTTCCAAAACTGCTCGGTCTCCCAAAAGAATGCCATTTGCCGATGCCCCATGCAAGGTTTACTTGCAAAGATGGCACGACTCACAACAAGAACGACTCCGTCTTTTGCGCGAGGCGCACACCAAGTTCGTACTGTGTCATCTTGAGAAGGCGGCGGTGAATCCTATACTAGGAAAAGTACCGCCCCCAGTCTGCAAATCCGAAACTCAACTCGGAAGAAGGGCTAGATGCACACTAGCATCGTTGCGCTGCGGTCACTCGTCAATGCTCATGTCCTACGTCAGCAAGATTGACAGCAACAAATCTGATGTTTGTCCGGACTGCGGTACTATCGGCCATGATACAGCACATTTATTTAACTGTCCGGTGAGACCTACCACGCTGACCTTAATGGATCTATGGACGAAGTTTTTTAAGGACTCGCTTCACGAAAATTGAGGTTTTCGTCAAGCCTTTTTCTCTTATTAGCTATGTGGGCTTATATACAAGCCTCTCTAACACACCGGTCAACGCTTCGTGGTTACGGTATCGTGGCGTGTTGCCCCGGAGTGTACAGAGGTGTATGGGCGGCGCACGTAACGGTTATTATTCGAGCACGTTTCCGTATCGATTATTTCATGCGTATTTCAAGAGAAAAGCGTACGATTTCCTGAAAAAAAGCTACATTTCTCACATTCGCAATGTATTCGTAGCTGTTGTGGTTCAGATAGGATAAATCAAGGCTGTTTTTGTGAGCACGTGAGCCTATTTCTGACAGCCTTCGTAGTAACAGTGCTTGCAGCTCTAGTCACAATTTTGTGGCTTCAAACAGGATTCTTTGCTGGAGGTAACGCAGCATCGCGATGAATATTGTACGTTTAAGTTTAAAACAGTACTTGCTTTTGGGAAAACCCTAATCTACGCCAACCTAACTTTGAGCTTTCATGCATACGGCACTAGTCTCAAGGCAGCAACAATACAGCACGATTGAAAAAGTCGAATGTTCATTGTTGAGAAAAACTTTTCTATGACAACCCAAAATCGTCATCAGAACTTGTTTCCCAGCCAATCATGGAGAAATGTTTGAAAATCCCCCCGTTCCACTCTTCACCGACTGATAGCGAACTAAGTACGTCTATTCTCCACGGAAACTTTCCCACCAATGTGTGAGGGAGTTGAACACTAACGAATCCAATGATAGCCGAGCGCGACTAGCCGCGACGCCGCGCGCGGCGTCCATGCACCTCTGTACACTCCGCTGCAACACGCCACGTTACCGTAACCACGTAGCGTTGACCGGTGTGTTAGAGAGGCTTGTGGCTTATATGTGCAGAAACATTGGAAAACAGCATATGGTTCTTATCTTGGACACTGGCATTGAAGGTTCAAAGCCTGATCCTCTCCATCTTTTGTGAAAAAAAAAACAAAGTTCTCATCGCTCACTTCTCGCGCCCAACGCTGCTCCCTCCGTCTGTCTTCCACCCTCTCGCTGTCTAACCTCGGCTGACGTACGCGAAAAAACTCTGGAAATTTCGTTCTTCTATAACCTGTTAATGTCATAAACTTTCAGGTCGTGGAGAAAAGCCTATGGTGGATACCAACATTGTACAAACAACACCTTTCGGACGTCCGGCTAACGTGAACAACGCCTCGCAAGTTTGTTTTCTTCAAAGAACACATGCTACAGTCTCTCATTCTTGCTTCTCTTTCGTTTAGAATATATTTTTAACATATCGAAGGGCTGTCCCAAGCAGTGCGCCGAGTCAATTCGTAGTCACGGACATCTGTGTCATACTCGCCAATAAGGGAGAAATCCCTCTTCATACGTACTACAAAATCCCGAAAAATTTGAACAAGGTGAGCTTATAAGTCCGATATTGTCAGGGGCATCATTTTTTTAAAATTCCCTCCCTTTAGGGCATGGTTGGATCGGATGTGTACATATGTTACAAGAAATCGCAGTGTTCCACAAAGCGATTGGCATACAAACCAACTGTGGGTATCACGCTTTCCCACCTTCCCGTATTCCTGAGTAATTATTGTTCTGATTCATTGCGCTGCAGGTGCTTGACTATTTTCCGAAGACAAAGAGCGAAAGCAGCTCTGAGGATGATTTCAAGCTGGCGCAGAACATTTCCCTGTTTTGCCTGCCAATGGGTGCCCTCATTGAATGCTGGCCGGTAAAGTGTCAACCGCCAGACAGGGTTTTTTCCACGTTTGTCCTGACTGATGAAGTAGGTTCCGCTGTAGGTGCTACTCTATATTTCTTC
The DNA here is from genome assembly GCA_029168955.1 of Aplectana chamaeleonis. Taxonomy (NCBI): domain Eukaryota; kingdom Metazoa; phylum Nematoda; class Chromadorea; order Rhabditida; family Cosmocercidae; genus Aplectana; species Aplectana chamaeleonis. The sequence continues at coordinate 815,532 of JAPDOI010000163.1, read as the reverse complement.
ATATATATATATGGATGATTTGTTATTTTCAGAATGGTACTAAGTTCTATGGTGCATCTGTATCCTTCTTCGAAAGGTACGGTGATAAGCTGTCGGAAGAGCAGTTGGATCAATTAGAGCTGAATTCCACAGGGCGTGTAGATGAAGCCGGTGCCGTCGAAGATAGTTCCAGTAATAATGATCCCGCCGATGAGGTAGTGGTTTCAGGTAGTCTCTCTTTTTGACTTGACTGAAGTTGATCTGTTTAAGATGACCTTCTACACTAATGTTGCCATATGCATAATCTCACGTTATCCATTTTTCAACTCATTTAAACGTTTCCTGTACTACATACATAGAATGTCTATAGGAGGTGGAATACACGCTGTTCCTATTGAACGGTATATCTCTCATCTGGTAAGTTTGGTTTTGTCGTATTCGTGATTTGTTAAGCTTTGTCACATATTGATGTGATCTCCTCGGTAGGTTGGGGAGGTGCAGCTTGGGTCCAGAGTCAGGCACAGCGATGGTCTAAGTGGTCCGATCAGCGATCTCCCCCACCTGAGAGGTACACTTTTAGAGAAGCCCGTAACGTGAAAAATCTGCGGACCTGTCCCGATCTACAGTACCCCCGCTCTTGGCGGGATCAGCATGGATTGGTGGCGCACATGCAACCATGGCTTCATATCATGCTCGAGCGACCATGGGACCATAATCCACGTCGGTCTCGCGAAGAACAGGGCTACTGTAGACCGAGGGCAGGCCCGTAGATTTTGGCCGTTCTAGGTTTATCATTTTCAGTGCAGAGAACGACTCTCCACCCCCCGCCATAAAGCCTGCCTTGCGAGCGCTCTTTGCATTTCGACGATTTTTTAGTTTTTGGAACGGCGCGATAGCAAATCCATTGATTGATGTGGCTTAGAATGCATTTTTTGGAATACCTCAGTATTAATATTGTGAGACTCGTCTTATCACAGCCGGCCGGCGAGAGGTGGACCGCAGACGAAGAAGAATTCATTTGAATAGGGGTTGTGAAAATTTCTGATTTTCATCGAAGCTTTTTCCGCTCCCCATCGACCTGCTTCCGCTCTGCCTTTGACCTTGATTTTTTTAATGAAAGTCGGGGTTATTGAGGGAGTGCGATCCTTTTCTTAATTCAGTCCGAATCGGATGCTCTCCGCCTTAATGAGGACCATTTTGAGATTTCCGGGACACCGGTTTGGGAGTATTGGAATTGAAGTGAATTTTGTACAACAGCCTCTTCCTTTTAGAGCTAACGTGGCTGATAAAACGTAATTAATGTATCACTTTTATTCGTCAGTTTGAGGCTTCGGTTGCGGATTTCAGATGTACGAAGTATCATTTCCAACACCACGTCGCCCACACGTGCTGATGCAGCTTGGTTCGGAGACTATTAGCTTCGACTCTCAGGATGAAAGCCTGTTGCCATTAAATGGTGATTTTTTGCTTCTTTCTCTATTTCCACCGCACGAAATTTGTTTCACGAGATGTTGAGTCTTACAAAACGGAAAGAGGTGAGCTTGAGTATCTCAAAGGTGCATCCTCATTCAGGTGCTCAGTTATGTGACACGCTGAGATCTCTTGGTACCGATAATCTCATTTATCTGATGATGTTAGCTCTTTTGGAACAAAAAATATTGGTTCATTCTTTAAGGTATGTTATCTTGAGGTTGTGAACAATTGCCAAATAACCTATTCTATTCCCAATTAGCTTTTAGGTCTTGGATGCTGACAGCTGTCGCTGAAAGTGTATGCGCCCTGATGTTTCCCTTCCATTGGCAATGCCCTTATGTACCGCAGTGCCCATTAGGGCTGGCAGGTGTTCTACACGCTCCCTTACCGTTCATTGCCGGTGTTGACTCGAGGTTTGGTTACTCAATAACGTATTCCAAACTGATCTTTCACGTTCAAACTTTGTAGGTATTTTGACCTTTACGAAGATCCGCCGCAGGATGTGACCTGCTTTGATCTGGATACATCGACAATAAGTCAATCGTCGAATCGATTGAGTCTAAAGCTTTCCATTTTACCCAAGAAACCGACCAAGCTTTTGAAGGCAACCCTCGATGACCTATATAGGAGGTTAGTGAGTTTTATCGGATCTTTAAAATTTGAAGCACATGAAACGATTTTTTGAGCAACTCTTAAAGTTTCTGGCACTTGAATGTGATTTCCTTGACATTCGTAGCTCTGGAATCACGTTTGATCTACTCCCCGATTTCAAACACTGACTATGACTTTCAGACTTCAAAAGGAAGCCTTCGATCTGGGAAGCAAAAAATCGGATTATGTCCCTGTTGATCGTGAGATGGTTATCCAGAAGAAGCGTAAGGAGCTGGAGATGGCTATTCATGATGCTTTCCTGAGGTTGGATGGTGAACACGCAAACGTTTTTTTTTCTTAAGCGTATGACTCTACCCCGGAATCGGATTTTTTTAGGTTTATGGTCAGCTTAATGCGTGGCTACCAAGGTTTTCTGAGGCCCATCAAGAGTGCGCCATCGAGTGTGAGTGCCACTGATACGGGAAATCTGTTCGATCTAGACGGCTTTCTGAAATCAAGGGACAAATCTGGAGTTGAATTTTTCAAGAGGTAATCTGGCATTACTGTCTCCTCCGCACACTCCTCGACTGCTATGGATATCCAGGTTCTGTGCAACGCAATCCTTCATCCGTTTTATTGAAGAACGCAGTTTTATATCGGACAAAAGCACCTACAATGCTTTTTTCGATGACTGCATTGCAAAGGTGGATATGAGTGGTATGTCTTTTTCGGCTTAAGCCTTGTTTTGACTGCACCTGGTTGCTGCGGACATGTGAGGGCGACAACTGTTCCTTTTCCATAGCTTGCTCCAGTTGTGATCGCTTCGTGGCTAAAGTCTTGTATCGCTTGGTGGCGGCGACGAGATCCTATGTTTTACTGCTTTGCTGTTGGAGGAGCGATTTTCAATGGTCGCTGACCATCGCTCCGTCGTGGCCGAAATGGCAGCGATGGAGCGATTGCCAGCGAATGACCCGTTTTTTCTGTGAACATTGCTTCATCAAGTTGCTGATCAAGGCCTATAAATTTTATGTTCGCTCAATGTTAGAATATGGTACTTGCGTTTTTGCGCCCTACAAACGGCAGTATGTAGTTGTGTTGGAAAGTGTGCAAAATAGTTTTACGCGGAAAGTCTTTATACGCGCAGTTGAATTCACATATGCAAATATACCCAGGAGTTATCTGAGGAATAAAAGGCTACGGCCTGACACACTTGCTCTCCGTGGGAGAAGAAACGATTTATTTTTAATTTTCAAGATGGTAAATGGGTTAGTGGGACTTAAGCAATCGGAGGCCAGGTATTCAAACTCAGCTTTCCTCGGCCTCGTAGGTTCGCCTAAGACGGAATTTTCCAGTTAGAGGGGGACTGGAGTATCTGAGCTTTAGCAAAAGCTGCTGGTGCCCAGTTCTTTCGGTAACTTTAAAAGACTGGTTGACCGGTATTAGCAACAGGAACCGGTTGTCGGCTCTTGGAGGATTTAGTTTCTTTGTGTTTGCTGTTGGTTTCTATTTATTGTTTTTTTCATATGTTTTGTTTTGTTCACATGTGCTCACGCGCATGTAATAAATGTAAATGTAAATCAACATGATGGTATCAGTGTTTACTAGTCGGAAAATGTTATTAATGGTCACTGGCCACTACTTCCCACCGATTGATTGATTTTTGTCAATCGTCCATGAAGCTATGCACTATGAACAAAATCGCTACCGCTGCTACATCGCTGCAGCAGCGGGTGCAAAATCAAAACAATGCTCAACTCTGCACTCTCCATCTTATCGTTCATTTTTAAGAAGGAAACGACTACCCTCTTCTTGAAACTGACTTCTCGGTTCATCTAAACAACACTTCTGTAAGTACATTATGCGATTTCGTCGTTGCTCGTTTTAGTGTAATTTTTGCTACAATAAAGCCGGGTTGTGAATCCGAAAATAGTTTGATAGTCAGTACGTATAATGTCGAACGTTCGCGATAAAAATCGTGTCCGCGTTTCAGTCGATACCTTATGAAGAAGCCGGCGAGATTTGCCATTCATGCCGAAAAGATCGGCAGTGGTGCGTGCTGGCGAATCGTAGTTGGGCTGGCTGCGGTGAAAGGGAACTAATTGAAAGGAAATGTGAAATGTGGCACGGAGAGGCCATCTAAAGAATTTCGGCTTGCTCAGCTACTAACTTCCTTTGATTCCGGCAGTATTCGCCTTTTTTGATGAAGATTTCAATTTGTTAGTTCATGCTCATTTTCAGGTGCACATAAGTGGTTTGTGTAACGAATTTTACCTGTAAAAATCAGAGAAGTTCAAACATTTCAAATGGTGACAAAAATGGTTTTTTGCATGGCCGACCGTCCTGCTGCCTGGTCTGCCTGGTTCTAGGTCTCAGAGGAAGACTTTATCTCAGACAATAGCAGGCCCCGGGCGCAACCGGCTCCGCCTCTCCCCGCCCACTGCAACCGAAACGCAGAGCAGTTGATATTCGAACTTGCAATGCGTTTCGGTTGTGATTGCAACCAGGGATGTGCGTAATTACGACTAACGAATTTAACGACTAACGGGCTTTTTGGGTGTTACGAGTAACGACTAACGGCTAACGAAATAGAAAATATTTTCGTAAGCAATCCCGAAATTCGTTAGAAAGCCAATAGTCATTCAAATCGCGCTCCAACCCAAGGCTTGCACCAGGATTGATACATATTGCCCTGTTGGGTGTTCGAGGTGGATGGCACAAAATAACCATAGCCCTCAGCGTTTATAATTTCTACTGACACTGCTTCGCAGTTCTGGAACCCCCACATTAAAACCTCAACCGAACGTTACGCAAGGTTAGGCGAAGCATTTATGCGACATCGCCTCGGTCGCGCTACTTTATCGTAGGTTCACCGAACCGTTTCCTGCTTTGACCGGCTCTAGCGGAGATTTTTGCAGAGGACACTGTCAGAGGTGATAATATGGAGCGGTGCCTGCAGGCCACAACTGCTCAACGACGGGAACTGTATCCGATGACTGGATTGTAAAGGGTGTCGTCCTTCGATTTTCAGTCATAAATTCGAGATATGGGGTTTCTATAAAGTGGTGCTGGTACCTCTCAGGGGTGAAATTTCAACTTGGAAGCTAATTTCTTCCGACCTTTCCCCATAATGGGAACAAGCTCTGAACAACGCAAGCGCTGGGCTCGCGACGCTGAAGAAAGAACAATTAGTGCAAAGTCGGCGCAATCCGTGTTGTCACCACCGGGTAGATCTCAAATAACATAGTATAACGCAGAATGGCAAATTTTGCGCTGGAAAAAAGCGAGAGTTCAAGGTTTTTTCGGTTTCCCATATTGTTTCTTTTCTTACCGAAAAAAATTACAAAAATCGATAAACACATTCCATTAGGCTTTCGTGCATATTTTAAATTATGTATATGTAGGTTTGCAGTTTGAACTAGGTTCTTTAACAAGGAATGTTTTGTTTCTTCAATGGCCATGGATGTTTTGGAAAACATACATCTCTTGATGCCTTCTTCTTTTTCTATTCATAGGAGCTTTTTTCTGCCTCAACCGTGATAATTTTCAAAGCATAAATCTTTAACGACTAACGATGAACGACTAACGAGGGTGTTGGCCGGTTGAACGACTAACGACTAACGAATTACAAAATTTCTATTACGCACATCCCTGATTGCAACGTGCAGTGCGTTCAGGTTGCTCTCCGGGCCGATTACGTCGGAACTCGTCCGCGCGGCGCTGTCCGATCTCGTCCGCGGCGAGCCGTCCGAACTCGTCCGCCGGGGTTCTCGACAAAATTGAATCTACAATCGGTGGTTTCTCCAAGTAACCGACCGTGTTGTGAGGGTTACCGCCGTGAATACGTGAGAAATGATGGAAAAGAAATTTACGGGAAATATCTCCTGATTGTTTTATCTTTCAACATATCCTTTGCGAGATTCAATACATTTTTTGTCTGTATACTTATAATGTGTGTACTTCTACACTGTGTTTACGCTCAAAATAATTTCTGTCAGTCGATTTCGGTCTTTGAACGACGGTGTTTGATGTTGGTCTGAACAAAAAATTTCATTCAAACATGACGGTAACACAGCATTAAAATGCAACTAAAATGAAATACTCTGACAACGTTCTCAATGAAATATATAGGTTCATTTATAAAGTGAGGAAACGGCATGTACCAGGTTGTTCGATAAGTTTTGTCGTTCGATAAGAAAAACAATTTTATAATTCAAAATACACTTTATTATTCAGTATAATCTCCGTGAACATTACACTTTGAAAAACAAAAAAAAATTCAAAAACCCAAGTCTCATCCATAGTGATGAATCAACGCACAAAATCCACTTTATCCTTTTTAAAACGCTCCAAATGTTGCTGAGAAAGTCGCATTCGAATGTGATTCTGTTCCATTGTTGGCGAATGCGGCACCCATTGTGCGCACAGCTTTCTAAGGCCGATGTTTTACTACTCGCGACAGGCGACCGCGACAGTCCATAAAAGGCATATCGATTTCTGGTCGATATGTATGATAAACAGTGCGCCGCTGCGCCTGTCGCGGGTAGTATAACTACAGCCTAAAACCCAAAAGCTTTTTGGACGTCCTTCACGTGGATCGTCTTCAAGGCTTGTACGACCACGTTTAAATCCAGAAACCCATCTTTCTACTGTTCTAATTGTAGGTGAGCGATCATTATACACTTTTAACATTCGTTCGTGAATTTCTTTTGGTGCTACACCTTCCAAAAATAAGAATTTTGTCACTGCACGATATTCACTTCTTTTCATTGCTGTGACGCGGCGACACTAAATGGATTGTAAACAAAAAATGAAATGTCAGATTGAAATGAAACTTCACATACGTTCATATGAAGAGTGTACCAACAAAATAAAAAAAAATTGGGCTAGTAGCAACGCCCCCTCTTATCGAACGACAAAACTTATTGAACAACCTGGTAATGAAGTGATTCCGCTCCATTTTCTGATTTTATTTACATGGGCTGCTTATACAATGATTCCGAGGTTTCTTTTTTTATCGTGGTTCTTACAGTCGATTCCTACCTTTCGTTTTCCTATGTTTTCTAAAGGATCATTACGAGGCAGCTCGCTGGTTTCCGCACTCTTCCTTTTGAAAATATGTGTCATTCGATACTGGATTCAATTTTTTTATCTAACCGATCCTATAGAATCTCGAGGGGTTGACTGATTTTGAAGCGGTTTTGATTGAGTTGGTATTTTTCCTTGAGTTGACAGCCATAAAAGCATCGTATCTACTATTTAAGTCTGTATGTGTGGAGATCAGATTCCACTAGAAGTCCACTATTGCAAACGAAAACATTCTGCCAGTTTCATGCACCGGTGAGATTCATTAACTAAACCAGGTGCAATTACAAAAAAACATTCTATTTTGAAGGCCTCTTTAATTACTAATGCCTTCCCCAAAAGCTGGTATTTCCCGATACATCATCTACCAGTGATAAGTCAGTGTTCATATCCTGTGCTCGAGCACCTTCCCTTGATGTAAATGTATTTCGGCGATTTGCGTGCCGGACGAGTTCGGAGGCCAGGCGGACGAGTTCGGACATCGCGCCGCGGACGAGATCGGACGGCGCTGGCCGGACGAGTTCCGACGCAATCTTCCGGGCCACATGCGTTGACTGACGCGCGCATTTCGAAATAGGATGAATAAATTGAAACAAGGAAGAGCATCTGGCCTACCTGCGAGTTTTGAGCGGGATTGTAACTGTTTCTCGTGTGGGGCTTGCAATTGATTTCCTCTGCTTCATTTGTGCTCAATATTCGATCATCCTAGAATGCACTGTATTCTTCATATTTGTGCAAGATTAAGACTGTATTCAAAAAATGAAACGTTAACATGACTTTCCGAACGCTCTTTGCAAATATTCATGAAGGGAATATTTCGGATTTATTCAACAATTTGGAAAAAAAGGAGAAAAATGAATCGCTCGGATATTTAAATTTAATCATCCACTCCGAAAGATTAAAAAGTCCGAAATCGGAAAAAAACAATTGATTCGGGAGGGGCAATCGGATTTAATACGCATTTTGACTGTTCTAAAATACGATATTCAGCTTATCATCTGTTTCCAAGTGAAATTTATTGCCACTCATCGCGTGCATCTGCTCCCGTAAGCTGCGTCTCCTTCTCCCCACACTTTCTCGCTGATTCTATCTCGCTCCGCATTATTCATATTACCGGTACATGATTTGCACAGTTGCCTTGAAGATGCTCAAAACAAATATGTGTCATGCTCACATTTAATGTTTGGAATAATGATGTGTCTTGCATACGTTCCATTGTTATCTTTGAATCGTTCAACGAGATCATTAGAAGGACTGAGAAAGGTCGGATGTTGTGAATACCTAATAATTTCAGGAATTCCTGGAGAATACCTAATATTTTGAGGGAAATATACCTAATAGTTGGAGAAAATCAGGTGAAATCAGAAGAATAATGGGTGAAGTTGTGAGGGAAATTGTGACGGAATCAAAATTCTAAGCAGGAAAGGTATATCAAGCTTAAAGGTATTTCATAATCAGCACTAGCTTAGAAAAGGGACAATTAAGGGTCACATAAATCCAAGGAAATTCAGTAGAGTGGGGTAATGCGGTGAATGTGTGGAAATCGTTGGATTCTTCCTTGAAAAAATCGATTAGCTAAAATGGGTGCGATAATCGATCAGCGAAGCGTCTGAACCACTTCGAGGTATCGATTTTTGCAACTGTGTTGCTTAAATCGGTTTATAGTAAGCGCCTGGGGCGCAACCATCTACACTGTATGGTGTACTGTGACGTCATCAGCCGACAGTACGCTCAGGGCGCTGCGTGAATCAATCTCGTCGGTAGCACCCGGAGCGCAACGTATGCGGCCTGGATCGCAACATATGTGTCCCGTAAATTGCATATTTTGTCACCCTGAGCGCAACATGGGCGCGGCTCCGGGTGCATTCGGGGTGGGCTCAAGGCCTGCTATTGCCTGAGTAGATGGTGATTGAGGAGAGTTGGTGCACGTGGAAATGTGCCAAAATTTTCCATTAAAAAGGGGGCTAATCGCAGCGCAGTCGAGAGAATTGTGGAAATGTTAAAATTCTTGTGAAGCGCCAGCTAGCCAGAAGCGCCATGTATACAGACAAAATTTTTCTGGACCACTACTGCTGAACTGCGGAATATCGCGAATCCCACTACCTATCAATTTTCTTTGTTCATAGAGTCATTTCATGTGGGTTCGACGGCGAGATCTACCAATGTCGTTGTTTCAGTGCTCACAATATACTATATCTATACTTGCAGGTGTTTATCGCACCACCTGAACCAATAATTGATCCGTCTACGGGAGTCGAAAGAGAGTTCAAATACGATCGTTTTCCTCGTCATTTGGATCCGTCTCTCTTCCAGTTAGATCAGCTTAACCTGAATCGGAATACAGACCAACAGCCTGTTCCAGTTCAGTACGGTATGGGTCTTGGTGATTCATAGTTTGCGCCGATTTGCTTAAACAGGATCGTTGTTGTTGCTGCATCAACTGCTCGCTAATTTCCAGAGCACAATCGGTGTGCTGCCGTTCGTACGAAACCGGAAGTAAGGTCGTCTATTCTCGCTGCCACGAATTCTGTGCGAACGAATCCATTACATTGGCCGAAAACCCTGTTATTCTACTCGTATTCGTTGTGGTTTATGCAGCTACCTAGTCTTATAGCAATCGCACCAAATAAACGAAAAATCTTACTGCTGGCTTTTCACGTGAGTGAGTTATGTTGCAGCTACATACATTGCGATGCGAGCACTTTCTCTCAGGTACTTGACCGAATGGAGCACACCGAAGTGTTTCCCTTGGACCAAGTCTGCTATCGTATTCTGATTGAACTTTGTGGTGAATGTGGAGAACCGTCTCTGGCGGTTAAAGTCCTTCAGGTTCCTCGTGTTTTGTATTTTAATTTCCAGTGACTACACTGTAATGCTACTTTCTAGGCGATGAATCGTGCTGGTGTTGAGCAAAATGCCGTCACATACGGAATTTATCATCGTGCCGTTTTAAACGCAAAATGGCCTAGCCCGGCTCGCCAACGGGCGATCACTGCGTGGTCACAGTTACGGTTAGTGCTTCCATCGCATACGGCCACAGATATGGTTCAAGTTCGTCCCCGAGAGTTCAGCTAGGCGTTGTAGGGTTGTGATTGGCGTGACATTGATATTTCGTGCTTTCCCTTCCTCGTGCGTTCTCAACTTTTCTCATCATCCATCGTTAAGTTGAAATGCTTTTAGCATATAGCACGGATGAATCCCTATTTTCATTCCATTAAGTAATATTATACATTCATTCATTCCAGTAAAAAAACGTACGTTATCATACCCATTTCGTCGTTGCTTTTCTTTTTGAATAATTCCCTCACTGTATGGTGAATTTTAAAAACTTATGAGCTGATGTCGCAGCGGATCTATCTGTGATGTCGCATTTTTAGCACACCTCGTTTTTTTTGTGTTTTGAAAGCAGTATTCGCCGTATGAAAGTTATAGTTTCTTTATGTGTGGTCTTCGCCTCAGGACCTGATTACAGTTCTTCGCAGTGCGGTAGTTAGCAATAAAAAAGTAGCGATCATAGTGCTCCACATGATCGGTTCTCCTTCATTACTTGGCGGCACTCTACTCAGTCCCTAACCTTTTTTTGTATTTGTATTTGTTTATTACAGGTCATGCCTGCATAATTAAGTTACATAGGAAAACAAATGAAAAGCACCGAATATTAAAAAAAACAGGAAACGGATACAGTAGCAATCTGAATTGAAACAGGCTCAATCATCCTCAGTCATCAAGTACTGATCCAAGATACGTTTGAACGCGGAAAGAGTTGTAGGGAGGTTGCCCCTTTTGAGTAACTTTTCAAACTCACTTCCTGCTCTATTAACGAAGAAGTGGTGCCTCAAACTTTTCCTGGCTCTGTTGCGGACAAGTTTGACGCTGCTGCCTCTAGTGGTAGACGCACTGAGCTGGAGGAAATCGTTTGGCTTGAGTCCCACAAGGCCATACAAGATCTTATAAACCATCAGAAGATCAAACCTTTTCCTTCTGCAGGCCAGCGATTCAAGTTGTAGCTCCTTATTCCTAGCAAAGCTGCACGGCATTTCACTATAGCTGAGACCCCTGACCCGGATCATCACCTTGCGTGTGAACCTGTTTTGGAGTTTTTCCAACGCACCCGTGGTCGAGACCTTGTGGGGGTTGAAAATTACAGTTCCATACTCAAGGTGTGGTCTAACATACGTTTTGTAAGCATTAAGAAGCACCCTTTCACTGTTGCTGGACAGGGCTCTGAACATGCTACACATAACTTTACTAGCTCTGGACACAGCCTTAGCACAATGAGCATCAAAGGTGAGATCGCTGCGTACCAGGAAACCCAAATCCATTATCTCATCAACAGCCTGGAGTTGCTGACCATCAGTGGTATAAACAGCACCTGAACTGTTGCTTCCAATGTGCAGGACTTTAGTTTTTTTCTTTTGAAAGCAACATGCTCCAGTCTTTAGACCAACTTACAACCTTATCCAACGCGATTTGCAAGTACTCCTTGTCACTTGCCGTATGGATCGGAGAGAAAATTTTGAAATCATCAGCAAAAGCAGAGCATTTAACCGTACCAAATGTAACTAGTCGTGGGAGTTCGTAAGTAAATATATTAAATAGTATTGGAGACAAAACTCCTCCCTGAGGTACGCCACTGCAAACGGGTTTGGGATCAGAAAAAGTGGAATTAACTCGAACAACAAACGACCTATTGCTTAAAAAGGCTCTTATCCATGCTATAATTGTAGGATGAATACCAACTTGGGCGAGCTTCAGCATGAGTTTGGAATGAGAGACCCTGTCGAAAGCCTTGGAAAAGTCAACATAGATGACATCAACCTCTTTTCCCTCATCCACATGTGAGGTCCATTCATTGAGTGATTGCAACATGGCCGTCACCGTCGACTTTTTCTTTGGAAACCATGTTGGGATTCCGAAATTATTGAGTGGTCCTTCAAATGCTTACATATTCTCGCCTTAAGGATCTTCTCGAACAACCTACTGAAAATAGAGGTAATGCTTACTGGCCTAAAGTTTTCGGGATTAGTATGAGGGGGCTTTTTCGGAATAGGAGTTACAAAGGCTACACGCCACCTATCAGGAACCTCTGCTCGCATGAACGAGAGAATAAAAATATATGTGAGCGGTCCAACTATAATGTGGGCTACCTGTTTAATAAACTTCAGAGGCAAATGGTCCGGTGTATCGGAAAATGAAATAGGCCAGCTAGAAAGGAACTTGTGGACATCCTCTGGATAAAACCAAACAGAATCGTCCATTGTATTGAATTCCTGGGCAAGATTCATAGGGTCACTAGGTCCATCGTCCTCGCAAAAAGCCTTTTCAAAAACAGATGAAAATATTTCTGACCTTTCTTTGTCGTCTGTTATTATGGACCCCTCAAATTCAATAGGCCCTAATCGGGGTTTGTTTCTCAATCTAGCATTCAAAAGTCTATAGAACGAATTTTTTTACCAGATTCAATGATTCTCTTTTTCGACATTTCTGTTGAATTTTTCAATTGCTTGTCAAATCTCCAACATATAACTCTATACTCCTCCCAATCATTTGGTGCATTGGTTAATCTAGCCCGATTCCATGCCTGTGATTTTTAAATGCCAGGCGCTGCAAATGTTCCGGGAGATGGTCCGTGCCCTTGGAAACTTCTATGAGTGGTACAAAAAGATGAATGCAATGCTGCAAAATAGAAATAAACATTTCATATTTAGCATTAACCGAGTCAGCAGTGTTAAACGCCCAATACCAGTCCACACTGTTCAAATACTCAAAGATCTCGGGAAAATTAGCATTTTTGAAGTCCCTTCTGAGTAATTTACAATCCCTCGCAGGGGTGGGAAAATTGAGTTCATAATGAATTGTAGCATGATCACTTGTCCCTACGGGGTCACAAACTTCGATGTTGTCCACAAGATCAATATCATTTGTTAGCAGCAAATCCAGGATATTATTACCATGGGTTTCCGACGTTACAAGTTGGGAAAAATTGTAGTCACGAAACAACCCAAGTAGGTCAAAAAGATTATCTCCAATGACATAACGCTCGTTAGGTTGGTCCCAGTTGACGTTGGGAAGGTTAAAATCACCTGTAATAATACAGGGATGGTTACAAGATACAAGATCACTAAGTGTTTCGATCAATAGACTAATCTGGGCTGAGGTGCATGAGGGAGTCCTATAAACCAAAATGATACGAATAACCATCTCACCAGAGGAGATATCAGCACAAATAATCTCATAACCATCAGGAACCGAGTGCATGACAATGAGCCTGGGAAAAAGAGCCTTTTTAACCAAAAATGCCACACCGCCACCTCTTTTATGCTTTCGATCACATCTGAGCAGGTCATAAATGTCAGACCACTCACCTAGCAGAGAGGCGTCCGTTATCATATGCGTCAGCCACGTTTCGGTGAGGGCAATAACACTGAAGTGACGTTGTTTTATGAGAAAACCAAGAAATCCCATATTTTTGGGGAGTGAGCGTATATTGGTTGAAATGCAAAATGTACCAGTACCCAGTGAACATGCAGAATTAACTTGTTCGATGTCAGAATAAGAATGAGAGCCAGTTTCAAGTACATCAATGGATTCCGAGTTTTGATCAGTCAACCGAGGAATTTCTACTCGTTTAAAGATGGACTGGAATCCCCGGACAAAACATGAATCGACATATCCGAGTCAACCGATGGCGATTGATCGCTAGCAATAACAACTGGTTGGAGATTTTCCAAACTAAAGCGGCTAGGTTGGGGTACATGAGGAATGCTGGGAGTACAATTGTCGAGAATATGATTTGACACTGATTGAGTACCAGCATCAAGGATAGGATTTGGGAGGAGAGGAGCACAATTACCAGTAGCAGTATTGGGGAGAGAGTGATGGTCCGCTGAGAATGTGGGTTGATTGATGGAGGAAGTGGTGTTACGAGCAATACTGGGAGTGGCCGAGACTGAAATGGAGACATTTGTGGTTTCAGCATTAGCATAATTACGAGAAGACGTATTAGGATTGCCCGTCCCCCTTCTCAATTCAGGATGGCGTGGCCGGCCCCTCTCATTTTTTGGAAGAGAAGGGCGTATAAAAGTGCCCCTGTAGGGCGAAGCCCTGAGTTGAGGGGCACATTTAATGGCCTGATTCCTAAACTGGGTTGAGGGCAAGACGACCTTTAATAGACGAGGATTACGGTAACGCGTAGAACCTAATCGATAAACGTTCACCGGTGTACAACTGATATCAAGAAAATCAAATACTTTTTTAACACAATCATAGTCATATGCTAATCGTGTAGAAGCTACTGGATGGAAGGGCTCTGGAATTCCAGCAATTACAATTGAGCGCGACATTTCCTTTTGGTCGCAGTGTGAGATATCAAGAGTATCAGATGCAGGAGTTTGGGTCCTAGTACAACAAGTGACTGAACTGGGGCGTGAAATATGATTAGAGACAGTAGAATTATCAGGTTTTTTCAGAGAGATTATCAAACTACGCAAACTTTCATTTTCTTCTTTCAGTCGTCGATTTTTCTCAACAAGGCTCGTGTTGTCAGCAGGAACAGTTACGGACTTGTCCTTGGATAAGATCAGAAATTCCATAATGGTTTTCATATACACTGGCATCGCATCGTCGGCCTCCATTTGTTCGATAGCCTGGGCGAGTGCATCCTGCCCATCAGAGGGTGAGCCTGGATCCACAAGTCCCCGTTTACGGCCTCTGAATTTGGTGACGGCAGACAGAAACGACGACATGTGAACACCAAAAATTACGACCTTTAATGGTGGCAATTTAAAAAATTCAACTCATCAATCGAATAGCCCCCTGCCACTAGGGTACTGCGCCTTAGTCGAACTGCTCGAACGGAAGAGATGATGTAGACAGTTGACAGATGACAGAAGGATGAGGCGAGGAATACGTAGGAACGATGAAAAGGTGATGAATAGCTACGATGAATATGGGTAGATGGTGGACAGATTATTACTTGCTCGCGTCTGTCCCGCATAATTGTAAGGCCCTCTTTCTAGTTCTTATCCTCCGCTTGTTTATACCGGTTGCGTCTCTCTGAGTGTGCCGTGCTTCAGATATGTTAGTTTTCACGCGATCAAGCAAGCGTGTTTTTGGTCTACCTCATGGCCTAACACCCGCCTTCTCCATATTGAAAATAAGCTTGGCCACGGAACTTACATCTCTTTGCCGGACATGGGCTGTTTGATAAAGTTCGTCTGAGGCCAGGGACGAAACGAACTTTGTCAACTTCTCCTTCATACCTTTCCTCTTTTGATTAACCTACCACGAGTAATCTGAAGATGGGGTCTAATATAATTATAAAATTGGCAATTATTTCATTGTCCATACTTGATGTATACATATGAACTTCACATACGTATTAGTATAATTTAATGGCCCAACCATCTGAGACGGGTTTCTTCATTTTTGAAGGTACTGGCGCAACTCCGAAGGTGTTATTTCCGATCCTGTCCTTCAGAGGGATACCTATTGACCATCTCAGCATCCTCATCCTCATGGTATCAGATACAGGTGGACCAGGTTTGAGCAGCGTTGTGACCGGTCACAAAGGGGGTCGTAAAATTCTGAAAAAAAACGAAAATTTGGGGGGGTCGCAAAATTTTTGGAGAAAAATAGGCATCCACACGTCAGCCGCGACCGAACGTGAAAATTTGACACTAAATAAAGCTTCAAAGTATTTTTGGTCCCGGGGGGGTCGTAAAATTTCGGGAATTTTTTTGAAAAAAAGGAAAAATGGTGAGGGGGTCGTAGCCGCGTCAAAAATCGCCACAATGGCCTGCTCAACCCTGAGGTGGACTTCTTTAGCAGTCGGTCAACATTCACTGGCGTATATGGGCGTCTTACCAGAGGTTGTTTTGCCCAATAGGTCTCTAACTGAAGTAGTTCTGGCTGCAATCATGAAGCTAGTCTTCTTCGACATTTGACTCAGCGCGTGTAGACAGGAGCGATAGCAGCGGAGCGGCAAGTGTGCTTCCGATCGCTCCTTGACAGTTGTAAATATACCTATATGTTAAAGAAGAAAACGATTTTTTGACCCGTTGAAACGGGATTTATATCATTTTTTCTTGAAGAGCTTCTTTTAGGTTGTTCGTTCATGCTGTGTCAAGGTTCAGAATGTGCATCAGGTCGAACGCTCCTGTACTGTGTCCGCCTGCAACGGATCAGCAATCTGTCAGCGATAGTGGATATCATAGTGATAAGACAGCGGAGGAAAAACGCTTGGTGCGTTGAAGCAAGCCTGAGTTATTGCTTACAAGTGCAATGCTGTGATGTTTTTACGTTTAGGAGGCGCTGGAACTAGAAACGAAGCCCTATGTAATATCCTATCACGCTGTTCCCGGCAGCGAAAGGGATCCGCTCCGCTCCAGTTGTGAGGTAAGTTAGCCAAGGAGAAGCTTTTCAGAGAAAAAAAACTCTTCTACTCTGTAGGATGAGTCTAAGAGTAAAACTAATCCGCTGGACCCTCTTGGCGCTCTTTCTGTACCAGACACACCAAAGGCAAAGGTAATAATGCATTTATTCTGTTTGGTAGTGGTTCTAAATCGTTTGTATCCAGATTGCTCCGAGTAATTTGCCGATGAGTCCAAGCAGGGCAAAGTTCATGGCTGATTTGGAATCTACTCCATTTGCTGAGGAGTATGGCTTGAAATCAGACAATAAGGTGCGAGATTGTTTTTACTGCTTGAACTGTATTCGCTATATGCAAGTTCTACTTTAGACGCCGAACAAGTCTATTGGTTGGCTGAAGGGTATCACAAACAGCCCCATACTGAAAATGATTCGTAGTCAAACGTTTGGTATGCGTGTTTTTCGCAATTTAGAATTTTTTGGTCAGATATTTCGTTGAGCTGTCTAGTTGCAGAGACTTCTAAACCACAGGAAGCTGATACGCCCGGCATGACGATGAGTCCCAGTCTACATGCTATCGTGAATCAAGTTTGGAAGGGTTACGACGACGTGCGCATGGATGGCTAGTTTATTATTATATTCTATATATTCCAAATTTAAGCCTATTTTTTCATCACTCTGACAAGGGAAGTATAAAAAGCGTAGGTCCGATCTGTGAAAACGAATTGTATTGCTAGTATCTATTTGGCATCTAGGTAAAACTGCGCAGTACCCCGTCCTGAGCCGCTGGTTCCGAGAAGTTATAAGCTCAAAACGATAGTTTTTTGTGCCTTTTTTACCTTACAAAACGCTCAGTAGATTTTCGAAAATCTGGAAACGGACATCATAATCGTGCTCAGCGCCCAAAACAACCACTCTGAGTAAATTTGGGCGAAAGCACATTTTCCGAATTTTGTGCAGACTGATAGCGTTTTGGACGGATTTTCGGTTGGGCGGTTACCAATTAGGGGTTCTGAAGGCGCTTCAGAAGAAATGTTCCACATTTGACTCAAAATTCTCCCAGGGGGTGTTTTTGGGCACTGATCACGAATATGGAATTTGTGTTTGTTAATGTTCCAAAGTTTTTGGTATAATGCGCTCAAAGCATCCCAGCGGAGGAAAAATTTGAGGACAAAACGCCACTTTTTAGATTTCCGGATTTGTTCGACAGATGTCTCAAAATCATTCTCTGGGGGTAATTTGATGTGCCCCATACCAATCTGAGGTCCGTTTGCCGATTGTCTACAAATTAAGGTAGATTACGATCGGTGTACGTTAGTTTGATCAAAGTCTCAGATTTGACTCAAAATCTGTATGCGGGCGTTATTCGGGGTGGTGATTACGAATTTGATGTTCATTTGCCGATTTTCGAACTGTTTAGGTAGGTTTTTCCGCCTAATAGGCACATTACCTACCGTAACCTATAGTAAACCTCAGGATTTCGACAAACGGACCCCAGATTCGTCTTCAGCGCCTTAGATTACGACTACATACAAGTTATAAGCAGAATCCAAATTTTTTCAAAACACCTCAAAAAATTCTGATGGGTACCCTTTTTTCGCGAAACTTTCAAAATGGTCGTCATTTTTTGTTGGTACCAGCTGCTCAGGGCGGATACTGCAAAGTTTTACTATAGATGCTCAAGAGATACTGACAGTACAATTCGTTTCCGCAGACTCGACTTACGCTTTGTATACGTCTCTTGTGAGAACGTTTCCGACGTTCTGGCAAATCTTTTCTCCTTGAGCCGACAGAGGTGTGACAATTGAGCTCAGATTTCAGCGATGTCTTCTAAACTGAAGTTGGGAGTCTCATCATTGGTGCGCGAGGTCAAAAGTCTTAACCGATCCTATCGTGAAAGAGGCAGTGGCACGCTTTTCGGGGAAGACTCGGTTGGTTTCGCTGCATATGGTGATTACAAACATCTGCTGGACCTGAATGGATTTTCCATTAATAGGACGACGATATGATGGATATTGATGAAGAGGACCACGCATATCATCTCGATTGCGGCAGACCGCACTCCATTCTTGGAGACGACTATTGGCTTAAGGAGGTATTTTTATCTGTAAGCTCCCTCTCCTAGCCTTAACTTTGCTACTGATTAGGAATCTTGAAGGTATATCAACAAATGCGTCGAAATGAATTGCGAAAGGCGGAAAAGGACGATTTGAAGGAATTCGGCCCTGGAATTTTGGACGTCACCCTTTCTTCATGTACTCCATGTCAGAGCTGTCGAATGATGATATACGATGAGGAAATTATGTCTGGATGGAAGGTTAGATTGAAAAAAAAAGGAAATTTTAAATTGGTCGAGTTATGCGTATACCTTCTGTATTTCACTTTTTTAAGGTGGATGATCAGAATCTCAACACAGTGTGCCCGTACTGTTTTTCACCCGAGGACGAGAAGATTGTATCGGAGCGCTGTGGGGTAATCTCTTTTACTCCAAAATTTTTCGTGCAAACCGTAGTTTAAACACAGGGTTCACTATGAGAAATTTCCTATTTTTCGCGGACCCCTGAGGTTACTCTTTTGTGTATAAGTGAACTAGTCTGCGAAGAGCCAGCAGAACACATGTGATTTTGCATGCGACTCCCGACCAATTCAAATTTTCACCTCAGCTGAAGAAGGGTTCAGAATAAGTTTTCGAGCTCAGTATTCTTTGATCTCACGTTAGTAGAGAACTATACTTCCACCACTCGTACATCAGCAGTGTGTTGTCAATGAAAAAGAAGCATCGACGAAGGCTACTTGGAAGAGGTGAATTGGTTATTCGATTCAAAAACAGCTAGAACTGAAATTTGAAGCGTTTCGAAATTGGATAAACCCAACCAGCCAAACGTGTGGGTTTGTTTTACTGTTGAGCGAAAATCCATTGAATAGGTTTTTGGAATGGCGAAGTAATGCGTCAAGGCAGAATATGTGTATTGTTGAGAAGCAACTAATTCACAGCTTGTTCAACACTCCGAGTAACGTCCGGCTGACTGTCGACGGTTACTTACTGAATTAGGACTTTATTTGCAATCGCGTAAAGACGCGATCCCACTTCGGAATTGTTTTATACTTTTGCTGCTTGCTTTCGAAAGAGAGGGTTGCGCGGATCACAATTGTGTGTGGGTATTTTGTCTCGGAAACCACTGCAAACGTAGCTATGGACCTATAAATAGTGCGAATCTGAACGTAAAGAATTTCGGTTGTCTCGAGCCTGTTTTTCCCCTCGTACGCGGCTTTCGCATTTGAGCAGACAACAATGTAAACCTAGATCGATAGCAAATGGAAAAACGTAGATTGATAGCCAATGGAAGAACATCGATTACGATCAAAATCTATCGTGCGTCTCACCACTATTGAGACTGAAATTCCTGAAAAGGGCGGAGAAAATGGCTTCTTTGCGGGGCGGAGTCAATGAATGCTTCAACTTTTTTCGCTTTCTGAGCTAATTGAGATTTCGCGCTAGACGGGGTTGCTATTCAAGGCCGGCGGATTATAATATCGAAAATTACCCCTGAGGTTGTAGTGTGCCGCAGAAGAGATAAAGTTGCTTACACTTTGAGAAACTTCGAACTCTTGAGAAGCATCTGGATTAGGACATGTTTGGAATGAAAAGGGACAAACCATATTGTGGAATCGACACTACCATTGTGCACTAACACAGTTGAAATATTGGTTCGAAAGCCTTTTCCAAAGATTAGAAAAAATATGTAACATTCCTGAACAGTGAGGAACATTGAATGTCTCTGAGAAATCAGATATCTCTGACGTAGAGAAGTGACCGATTTCTTCAGCTTGTCAATTTCAATGCTGGAAGTGCGGGTTGTCGAATTTAGTACTCGAGAATATCTTTTTTTTTTGTTCGAATTGTTCTGTTCTTTCGGTATTCACTGCATATATACTGTAACTATAGTGTAACTCTTTATAGGTTTTCGCTCCGCGGCTGACAGTTCATTTAGAGAGTAGAGAGAAGCCGTCAACAAGCTGGTATCGTCCGAACACTTTTGATGCCGATGTCGAAGTATGTATCGTTTTATCATTCTTCGTTATGTTGTCTTCCGATGTTATGCTTAGCTTATGAGTTTTTAAGCAGAATTCGGAAACCGCTTCACCTGTTGCTTTTGATGAGAATATTTCCGTCTTGTATGTGAGCCCGCTGGCCTTACGCCGTGAGGTGGAGACGCTGTTAGCTGCTGATCTGTATGCGCTAAAGGTACGTCTTCCTTATTTCACGCACATCGCAATCGAAGTATGCCATATGGTTCTTTAGGATCCGAAAATCATGTCCACGCATCCCGTCGTTTTCTGGAATCTGGTGTTTTATCTCCGACGGCTTGCCTTACCATCGCATCTGTTCATGTGAGGATTCACCCTTTGCTACCAGTTTTTGATCAATCGCAATCTTTCAGTCCTTGCTCAGTACGTATATCCAGGGTTGAACCTCTATTCAAATTTTTTAGAGGTACGTAGAGAGTGGAAATGGGGATCGACGGTCGAGGGTGTTTCATACGAAGATTTGAGGCGTTTCAAAAATCTGTCAGCCCTGTTTTGATATTCACAAGTGTAAAATCAATTGAATGTGTGATTAGGTGGATATCTCCTCGGGCGCATGTGAGATGTGTGTTTGATCGTCCTCTCGATCATGTCGGACCAACTCCGCTGTACTTGGTGAATCCGAATCATAAGGTGGGCCTTAGCATCCAGGTTTCCTTCAGTGACATCTGATACATTTAACCAAGTGTTAAGTTTGCGTCTGCTGAAAAGTTGGCTCGTTCGCTGCCTGTTTGGCGAACTGTGACCCAATCAGTGCAGGAAAACAAGCTTTTCACTGCCATCCAAACGCTTGTCAATGATAGCAGGCGGATAACGGATAATGGACAGATCGCTCTCGGATCGCACTTCCCTGTTTTCAGGTAATCTTTCAATCAGGGGAGGATTAAAAGATGTACTGGGGCATTATCCTATTCCAATAGTTTTGCTTCTGAAAATCCCACCTTCGAATTGTGGCTTTTTTCCGCGTTTTTAATGCTGCTATTGTTTTGGTTATCTTAATGGAAAGTCCTTGACTGGAAAAGGAAACCTAGATTATCTGGAATTAGGGTATATGCAAAGATATGTTCTGTTGGCACAGTAGCCTTCAGGCACCGATAATTCAGAAAAAAAAAACGGTGTGCTCTGATTCAGACAAACTTCCTTTCTCGGTTTTTTTGTCGCAGTCACCTCGGTTTTCTGCTACCAGAAAGACCGTAATATGAATTAGAACCAGCCGCTCGCTCAGCATTATATCGATTTTCGGAGCGTGAACGCGATTTTGGACTGCTCCATTATTATAGAGACACTCACGGCGAAAGTAATTCTATTTGCTGACGTTGCATTGGAACTATTGCCAAAATTTGTTCGGTCAGTAGTGTATTAGTTGACTTTGAGTTTTCTCTCAGGTAGGCTTCCCAAAGGATACTATGTACGAGCTGAGACTCATTCACGCGTCCAAAATAGCTCCATTTGAGATCGCGTATTTTGCTGTATGGTACTTTTCATCAAAGAAATTCTAAATCAGTGTGAAGTTATTCATGATGTTCAAGTCCGGATAGGCCGTGGGTCTGGGCAGAAGTGTTTTTAACGTTCTGAGCACCTATTTAGGACTATGTTGAGTGCCTGCCCCAAGGTGCTGGCGTTATGTTGGGGTTACTGAAATCCCTACGGACACAGAAAGGCCATTAGGTGATTCTCTAAGTAGATCTGTTGCTTTTCAGAGGAGTGATGACGCTATGTGCTGACCAGCTCATGGCGTTTCCTTCTCAGAAATTTTTTGAACTCCTTCCTCAGGTCTCTCCAGTTATATTGTTTCCAGTCGGTATCCTCTTAATGCTTTTTTATTGTAGGAAAAGTGGGTAAGAAATTTTGTCATAATCCATAGTCTTAATTGAGGCGGTCTGGATGAGCTTACTTTGTAGCGATTTTGGCTTGGAGCATAGCGACCTTGTGTTGATTCTATGTAGATTCAGCTGCGATAGGGCTCTGGAATGACCGAACGCACGGGGCTCAACTGTCGAATAAAGATTTGACGTACCACGTGTCCAGTTATCGTCAATCATGTTTCTGAGAAAGTATAATGGCAGAATTGGAGAAACAACCGCTTCGCTTCAAAGATAGCGAGATAATAATAGGTATAGGGTCTGTCCACTATACTTAGTATCCGAATCACTCCATTTCGGATATCCGACCGGATATCCGAGATTCGGATAATCCGATATCCGAAAATTTGAAAACACGCATTATCTGAATCGAACCAATATCCGGGAAATTTAAAATCGGCATTATCTGAATCGAACCATTATCCGAAGGGTCAAAAATTCGGATAAAATCGGATAAAAACGGATAAAACGGATAAAAATCGGATAAAAACCGGATAAAACGGATAAAATTTGCGTAAAATCGGATAAAACGGATAAAAATCGGATAAAAACCGGATAAAACGGATAAAATTTGCGTAAAATCGGATAAAATCGGATAAAACGGATAAAACGGATAGTTCATTTTAGGTTAAATGTAGGAAAGAGTGTGTATGTGTGTGTGTATGTGGGTATGTGTGTATGTGTGTACGTGTGTATGTGTGTACGTTTGTATGTGTGTATGCGTGTATGTGTGTATGTGTGTACGTGTGTATGTGTGTATGTGTGTACGTGTGTACGTGTGTATGTGTGTATGCGTGTATGTGTGTATGTGTGTACGTGTGTATGTGTGTATGTGTGTACGTTTGTATGTGTGTATGCGTGTATGTGTGTATGTGTGTACGTGTGTATGTGTGTACGTGTGTATGTGTGGACGTTTGTATGTGTGTATGTGTGTGTTTGTGTGTTGCCTGAGGTTTATTCCGATAATATCCGAAATTTATCCGAAATTATCCGACGGATATCCGTATCCGAATCATTGGAAAAATGGCATTATCTGAATCGATCCAATATCCGAAAATTTGAAAAAACGCATTATCTGAATCGAACCAATATCCGGTAAATTTAAAATGGCATTATCCGAATCGATCCATCATCCGAGGAATTACCTTCGGATAACAAGTATACTGTCCACTCACAGAGGTAGGAGTGGTCCCGTTCTCGCAGTTGAAACGAAGTGGTCCTGAGTGAAACTAGAGCCGCAAATAGGTGAAACAACTCCTCCCTGTGTGTCTAGAGAGCCCCTGTCCCGCTAATAGCTGCACCGCGGTTACTTATTGATTAGATACGTACCATATGTGTGGAGTCCGCGCTTGAGTTTGTTGTTCAAAGACAAGGGAAACCGCGTGATAGAACGATTAATGCACACTTACGATTTACAGTACCGTGCAAAAGTCTATTCGCGTGGCCTTTCCGCGAATAATGTTTTTATACGTATCTTGGCTTGCCCTTAGCGAAACTTGATGAAACTTTGGTATGTTATGAGACATCACAACCCTTGCTTTACACATACACAAAATCGGTTTTTGAGCGTGCAGTTTTTAAAAAACAATTTTTTGCATTTTGTGGTAATATCTCAAATTAGGACTATTCCTTCAAAACATAACTTTTACAAATCCAAACCCGTGGCAGTTATTCGCCATTCAAAGGTCTTCGGAACCGTTGTATAGCTTTGTGAGAGAGTAGTCTCTATCAGCCTCTATCAGAATTTTTCTGAAGACCGAAAATTCAACAGGTTGGAGTCAATTTTTGGAAATTCACCCCTATAAAATTATTCACCCTAGAGCCAATCCAAAACATGTGGTAGTTGTGCTTTGACAAAGTACAACTGGAACATAAATTTCGCTCTTTTTTGATAACGTCAAAGAGAAATAGGTGCAATATCGCATTATTTTCTTATTTTTTTTTCGAATTTATTTCTAAAACAAATTCGATGGAGATCAATCTTTTACAAGGCTATACGACGGCTCTGAAGACCTTCGAATGGCGAATATTTGCTACGAGTTTGAAATTGTAATAGCCATGTTTTGAAAAAATAGCGCTAATTTTAGATAATACCACAAAATGATAAACAAATTCCATTTTTAAAAACTGCACGCTCAAAAACCAATTTTATGCATATGTAAAGCAAGGGTTGTGATGCCCCATAACATACCAAAGTTTCATCAAGTTTCGCTATGGGCAAGCCAAGATACGTATAAAAACATTATTCGCGGAAAGGCCACGCGAATAGACTTTTGCACGGTACTGTACCACCGCGTTTTGAATGTGTGAAATCATGCCATAAACTGGATTTTGTCTAGGAAATTTCTTCAAATTGAGATTTCGGGCTCAGAAGGGTTGCTATGGTTGGACTATAATATCAAAAATTACCTCTGAGGTTGGACTGTGCCTTCAACATGTTTTACTTTCGGACGCCAACTTCTCTGATGGAAGCGAGTGGAGGTATCGTCTTGTCCGCGAGTAGCTACCTCAGAGCTGACCGCTCGCAGCAACAAGCACGCCCATGCCCATCATTTTTTTCGCAGGGCTACCGTAACCATTCTTGAACAAAACCTAACGAACGATAACACACGCTCATAACATGCGGGGTATAAAAGGGCAGAGGAGCGGTATGCATTCATTCACACACCGCTCTCTTCGAGAAGCCACTGGGAAGTGGCTGAGGAGGTCGAAATTGTGCAAACATGTTTGTTGGCTATTACGATGTGCTCATATCCAAGCTGACACTTGGAAAATTTTTAAAGGAGGGTTACGGTAGCCCTGCGGAAAAAATGATCGGCATGAGCGTGCTTGTCTCGCAGCACGCTCGCTCGTGACGTCTCCCGCTGATTTTGACCGCATTGATTGAAGGCGTGGCACGCGAGCTGGCTGCGCAGGAGACAGTTACGCAAAGAAACCCCCACATTTAGCTGTACTTGGAAGCAATTAATCTGAAGACACAGAAATAGCGATTTCTTGGACAAAAAAGGGTATCTCAACCCAATCGTGTTAAGTGGTCCAGCGGACACCATGTTTTCTTCTCCCAGAATAGTCAAGACGTAAGCTCGAATAAAGAGTTAGTTCAGTCCTTTTCATCGAAAAGGAATCAGGATTGTGTTTTCTGTATTTAGTAATTCAAATGATATTTCATATACGAGTAGATTTTCTCTTTCAGTGATTACAACTGGAACGATGCCTTTTTTTGTGTGGATTGAACCATTTGAGTTGGACTATCTTTCGAGTTTCCCAGTTTAGTCCATTCTTCTCATCCCCATAGATGGTAGAACTTCTTGAGAGCTTCAAAACAATTTAAAGGAGGAAAAGTATAGCGACATGGCTATCACCCCCCCCCCCTCCTACACTATGCAAAGCGATGGTTACCGTGCAACCTAAGACCATCCTATACTGCTGAGCAGCAAGTAGAGAGATCGCGATGCTTGTATTTACGCCCCGTGGTAGCGTTGATTTCGTACAGGTTGTTATGTTGTATCAGTGTACAGGGTGCGCTTTAAATTTGGTGACACGGTTTCAAATCTCATCCCGTCGACATATGTGTATGACTAATCGACTTCTGTAGTCTTTTCTTCTTTATAGACCTCTCTTTCAAAACATACGGAAATTCGTGGCGTGAAATCGTTTTTGAAATCAGTGGTGGGCAAACTCTTGAGACACCCAGAAAATTGTTTTTGAAGTTTTATTCTTATCTTGGAGAGGGCCACACTCTGATCACAATGGTATTTCTGAAATCGTCTAAGACCCCTGACGAACGGAGATATGGCTTCTTGAAAATGCCTATATTTTGAGGGCAAAAATTTGGCGGACGAATTGTCTCAAGCCTGTATTTCTCTTAATTCGCAGTCGCGGCACGAGAGCAAAACAGGTTGAGGAGGTAGATTGGAAAGCGAGTGAAGAACGACGACTCGGTTGAAAATTACCCATCCATCTAGGCGCTATTGAGATCGAAAATCAGGAAGGGGGCCGGGACTGTGGTGGTGGCTGGAGGGGGTCGGGCCCGTGATGGTCGCTTATATCTAGCTTATTTGGAGTAATGGAGATCTCGCGTTGTGTTATACACGAGGGGTCTTCAACACGATTACACGAGAATCTCAAAATTCATATATGAGGGTGTACTGGGGGGTGGTGGCCCCGCGTTGCGTTCAATCAGGAATCTCGCTCCTCCCCCGTTTCTCCCGCCTCCTCAGGGGTGTTGATCAGGGGTGTGCGGCAAAGGAATTTAGAATTTCGGCAAACGGCAGCGGCAAACCCCAAAAATGGCCGGCAAACGGCAAAATCTGTTTTTTGCTATAATACACCAACATTTGTTTGATCGTGTGGTGTTCCATGCAATATGTACCAGTGCCTTGCGTTTCACTAGATTTACAGAAAGAAAAAATCCCGTAAATTAGAAGCTACTTGAAAGCCTCAGGTGATCAGAGAATGCCAATAGCGCAGTTCTATATGTGATCTGTATAGGAGTGACTATCAAGATCAACAAGTCTGGATGATTAGTCGACATTTGTGGCGAAAGACAGCCCATACCTAACTCATGACCAGGGCCACTCTCAATTTTTACTGTAAGTAGCAAGTAGTACACTCAGGATTCTCTTAGTCGCTCGCTTGATATGGTTCCACTTGTGAGGCTACAGGAGTAGGGTGAGATTAGTCTAGTTGTATGCAGTGTTCACAATAAAAGCAAACTTCGAATTTCCTCGAAAAATCAAGAGCTCCGAAGGGCGCGTTGATCGATTGCACAGAATGAGAGAATCTGGGGACTTTTCGACGGTTACATGCGATGCGCGCGACGGAAAGCCGCTGCGCTCGCGTCGCCGCTGGAGCGCCGCGTGCAGTGCGTTTAGCCAGCCGGACTGCTCTTATACGCTTCCCTTTCTGTGTACTCGGTCTACAAGCCCGCACGAGGCTCATTACGACTACAATGTCGGCTGAAAGCGAGCAATAAGTCGCTCTGAACGATCCCAAACTCAAATGTGGTGTGTTCGCACCACCCACTTCCCCTGTGGCTGCAGAGGAAGTGGGTGGGGCGAGCACACCACGTTCAAGTTTCGGGGCTGTATATGTATTGCAATTATTATCATTTTTCCTCTTTACACCGTTTCTTAACTCTCTCAGCGCTGCCACTGAGTCAACTTTTCGTTTCAGCTATGGATCTCGAAATCGGAAATATTATTGAACTTTGCCTCTAATGACCGCTGTGAACACTGTTCAATTCGAAAAAACCCGGACAAATTGTTTGCAGATTTTATCAACTTTCTGTCCTAATCATGACGATCAGCCAACCAGCCGACTTTAGGCGGACCGATTTATACGATTTCTCAACCGGTTTATATGTTTAAAGGCAGCGTTCACGATGTATTTCGTTCCCGAGTTTTCCCCTAAAAGCAATGCGTTGGCAACCAAGTGTTACCAAAATTACGAAGAAACAGCGAGGAACACACTAAAACGTCACTCCAGAGACATTATTCTCAGGCCTGCACTAGTTGTCCGATTTTATGAACATGTTCACGGTGGTTGTCAACGATCAAAAATGGGGTAATCAAAAACGGAAGAATATTCTAGGCAAAACAGTACTAGTTAGGGTCTGAAGGAAAGTACGAAGCAACAGAGAGTAAAGAATTGCAAAAGATGGTTCCACGAAAGATTTCATTGTCGCAGCGAACAGTTCCTGTAAAACTTAATAGGCGGGGTGAGATTTGAGGATTTCGTGCCCTTCTGGTGCGTTTTTTCTCGATTTCTTCGTCATTTCACTTCTACCCGGGGGCCAAACAATCTAATCAGCAATTATTCGCAAACACGAAGATTATCTTGAACGTTTTTTTTTTGCAAATTTAGCATCTCTAAGGGGTTAAGAGTTTGATGATTGAAAAAAAGACATTTGGAGGCTCATAAACAACTTAGAACTCGAACGAACTTCTCTGATTACTTCGTCACGAGTTTATAAGGGAGTTTATATTCTCATCAGTTACCAATTTAATGGGTACACATTACATCAGCTGGAACTAGTCAAAATATTTATTTGTAGCAGCTTCGAATTGCTGACCAATACAAAAATTGCCATAAGGGCAAATCCTTTTGTTTTAAAGTATTTTTGCCGAAAATTTGCCGTTTTAGACGAAGATTCCGGCAAACGGCAACGGCAACCCTCAAAAATGGCCGGCAAGCGGCAAACGGCAATTGCCACACATTCCAGGGGCCGGATTCATAAACGAAATTTAGCGCTGGTAGCCTGGGTAAGGGTAGCTTCCTACCGAAATTCGCGCGAATGACGCGATTCACGAAACTTGCTACCCACGGTAGCAGCCTACCAAACCTACCCTGCGCGAATCTCGGGTAGGATCCTACCAGTGGCGTCCTACCCAGCGAGATTTCGCGCTCTGGGGCCGGATTCATCAACGCGGCAATGCTATTCGATGGTCCCCAATAGTCGAATAAACTCGATGGTCGACTGTTTCGAGTCAAAGAAATTGATCTTCAGTTATGTGACCTGATATACTCTGGTGAAAGCAGGGAACAAATCCCAACGCAAACTCATTCCATCCCTAATGACAGCTGGGGTCGATTTCCTAAAAGCTGGTCCCTCCTAAGGTGGACACTGGTGAGACAGGGTTGAGTTATGCGGGCTTTGGTTGGCTGTAATAAAATGAGCGAAAGAGAATTTTATAGGGCATTGGTTGGCTCTGTGAGGCTGATCGTAGAATGCAAGCTAATATTTTTCTCTCAAAGCATTTTTGGTGCTCCCGGGTTCGCAAAGAGGGCTCCAGGGACATCGCTTAAAGGCAGCGTCCACAATGAGAAGAAAGTTGGCGATTTTCTTGCAGAGAACTAGTGGGGCATAGGATGGTGATCCGTTCGCGAAGGAAAAACGTGAAAAACCTGTCTAGGGGTGCCCAAACGCGGCACCCCTAAAGTCCGGAGACTCCACCCTTTTTTCCGGAGATTCCTTATTCCTTTCTGAAAAAAAACATCAATACGTAAATAGCCGGAAAGAAATGGCTTTAATACCAGGTTGTCCAATAATTCTTGTCCGAAAATTTAACCATTTTTAATTTTTTTCAACTTTATTGAAAAACAAGTCTAATTAACAATATAATCACCACAGTTATCCACAACAGTGGCCCATCGATTGGGCAGGTCGCCGATGCCCTTCGCCCAGAACTCCGGGGCTGCGACTCGAAGAAGTCCGCGATGTCGGATTTGAGGTTGTCGTAGTTGGTGAATTTTCTTCCGGCCAAATGGTGCTTCAGCGGGCGGAACAAATGGTAGTCGGAGGGGGCGAGGTCCGGGGAATACGGCGGATGGGCAACCGTCTCCCAGCCGAGCGTCGCCAACTTCTGCTGGGTCTCCTTCGCCACGTGGGGGCGCGCGTTGTCGTGCAGCAGGTGGACCGAGGCCCGTCGGGGACGCTTTTCTCGGATGGCGGCGGCTAGTTTCTCGAGCTGATCGGTGTAGATGGAGGCGGTGACCGTCCTGCCTTGCGGGAGCAGCTCGAAGTACAGCATGCCCTTGGTGTCCCACCAGCAGCAGAGCATGATCTTCAGCGGGTGCAGGTCGGCTTTCGGCGTCGTCGGCGGCTCTTCTCCGCGCGGGATCCAGACGGCACGGCGGGCGACGTTGTCGTAGAGGAACCAGCTCTCATCCCCAGTGACCAGGTCCTCGAGAAACTCCTTGCGATGCGGACGAAGGAGGAGGGACTGGCAGACGGCCACGCGGCTCTGCTAGGTGGCGTCCGTCAGACGGTGGGGATCCAACGGGCCAGAACTTTGTGGTTACCGAGTAAGTTGAGTCGATTGTGGATGGTGGACTTGCTGCGGCCGAGCATCGTCGCCAGTTCACGGGTGATAGCGACGGACTTCGTCATCATCCACCGTAGAAGGCCTCCCGCTGTGCTCCCTGTCCTCGAGGCTCGTGTCGCCGCTCTCGAAACGATTGAACCAGCGGCTGACTGTGTGTTGGGACACTGCATCTTCCTTGCACGCTCTACAGATGTTGGCGACCGCGGTGCCCGTGTCGTTGCCCAGCAGCCACTCGTAGTACACGAACGTATGAATTCGACCTTGGTTCATTTTAGCTTGTACTGGTAGCTAGACGCGGCGACTGCGCCTTATATACCCCTAGCGTAGAACTTTGGAGAACCTTCTAGAAGATTCTTACACTTGCCTAATTTTATAACACTTCTAAGGAAAATTATAGGATTTTGAACATTTTCGGACAGGAATTATTGGACGGCCTGGTAAGTCGATCGATAAGATAGGATCACGTTATCACATAGGAAGACTTCATTCCTTCACGCCGGTCAATCTTCACATTCTCAAAAAAATGGGACGTCACACAAGAGATCCTGCTGTGGCGGTATAAAGTGCTTTCTCGCCTCTTTTACCAGTTCCTTATGATGCTGCTGTCACAGTAGGCTCTCGACCTATAATATTTTGTAAAAAACTGAACACCCATGATTTATCGTAAACACTGCTTTTAACTGGGATCATCCTTGTTGGGGTCCCCGCAGGAAGAGGGATCTCACTACCACGGGCTACGGTCGGGGCACCCCTACTGCGAACCGTGGGACGGGCCTGCAGTAGGGAAACTTTCCCTCCCCCAACCGAAAGCAGATCCCTAGGCGACAAAATTATCCTCCAGCATCTGGTGGCCCCTTCTGGGAAGTGATAAGTGACTCTAGGCCACCTCCCAGGTTCGGCTCAGAAGAGCCGGCCAAGGCACACAAGAGCCTTATCTACCAGTAACACTGTTAATACCATGATCTAAACATGTAGATGATCCTGATATTTTGGGCCGCTCCCCCGTGTTTACTAGGACAGAACCTGCAAAGGAGGGTCAATGCCTCTACCATGTCTCTCCGAAGGATGAGGGGCAAGAGGCTTCGTCACGGCTTCCACCTAAGCATGTGTTTACTTCCTCGGGGCATGGCCGAGTCTGTCGGATCGGGGTCCCATGCGTTCACCAGAAATATTGAACCGAAGCTGAGCTCCAGATTCCTCTCTCCAACAATGGAATTTTGTTCAAGTTGATGAAAATTACCAATCGACGTTAAGAAAACAATGTTGGTTCTAACCGTCCTACTGTGCTGAGATAGCATTTTTCATTGCTAGATATACTTTCAATTGAAGACTTGAAGAAGTAAAAGTGGTTCGATTGAAATAGTCGAGATAAGCTGTTTAGGATACTAAATTGTTGAAATTTGGAAAATTTGAGTTAGTCTAGAACTTTGCCATTCGATTATTCGAAAAATCGAGTTAATTCGACTACTCGATTATTCGAAATTTTGAAAAATCGAGTTAGTCGAAAACTCGATTATTCGAAATTTTGAAAAATCGACTTAGTGGAAAACTCGATGATTCCAAAAATTTCGAGTCGCCGAAGTATACTTCCCAAATGCGGACCTAAAGAACTGCTCTAAGGGGCCATTTTGAAGCAGAAGGTTTCTGCTTGAAAACGTATCGTAGCTGAAGTCTTGAGACTCTCTACCAAAAGAAGGTGAGGGACGTCGTCAGGTAAACGAAAAAAGTGGCACGAATTTAGCTAAATTGAACATTGACCTGGCCAAAAATTGATTGTCGCAATTCGCCCTCGTGTTCTTTCAATAGATGGCCCAAGGACTTCAGATATTGTATGTTTTCAAGCGTACACCCTCTGCTTGGCAGTGTCTCCTTAAAGCAGTTCTCTAGGCCCGCATACGTGAGGTAGGAAAGATCATCGAAATTGACTTCTAGTCAATTTATTTATTACCAAATGAGGACCCTAAGGCGTTTGCCCACCATTGTTTTCAAAAACGATTTCACGCCATCAAATTTTGTACGCTTTGAGAGAGAGGTTCATAGAAAAGAAAAGACCGCAGAAGCCGATTAAGCACGCGCATATGTCGGCGGGATGGGATATGAAACCTTGTCACCATTATTAAAGCGCACCCTGTACATGTTTTCTATGGCAGTTTCGGAAGCAGAATTAGTGTAGTTATGGGTGGTTATCAGGCTTTGATCATTTTCGTTTTGAATGAAATTCGAATGTTGTTTCAGGGACATCCAGTTTGCCAGTTTGGATGTGTTTGGTCGGGCTCTGTTGAGGGATAGCTTGGATAAGCAGTACGTTGAAGAGTACAGCAAGCTTCCACCCCGTATTATGTGTATCATGCCACAGCAAGACAGACCTCAGAGTCCCGTGCAGCGCGCCTGCCGAAAAATATTTCTTCCATTGGATCTGTTCTGATTGTCACGGGTTTTCCATGTACTCCGCTCCCTCAGGACTGTCCAGGATGGGCTCAGCTTTAAGGTGCTGGATAGGTCGCGTTCTATTACGATGTTGGTCCCACCCTGGGCTTCTATTGTGGAACGGAGTATTCCTATTAACGCGGTGATTTAAATGTTCCTGATTTATTGGAACATTACGTTGTACTCCATTCTGCGTAGTCCAAATCCATTAGCAGAGCGATCTCTATGTGAGGTGTGACCAAGAAACTGGTAAGGGTGCTGGGTTACTTCCTCTAGTGTTGCTCCTTTGCAATTTTTGTGAATCTCAGAAAATGTCTGTGTTTTCACTGCTATTTCTTGCTTCCAACTATAACAGTATATGCGTGTTCATAATTATGTTTAAGCTATTTTTGCGAACTGTTTGTGAAGATATGTAACCGATGTTAGTGCAATTTCATGTTATGACGCTATCCTAGGAAACTCGAAAGTTCTGCACTTAATGTGGCTCAGAGAATTCTCCCTAGGCATTATGCCTCGTGGTACACCATTTTGATACCCAGCCATTTCTCTATCTAGTGGTGCTCATTGCTAATCGAAAAACTCGAATTGTTTCGAATTAGAATTTAAAGCGTATAGGAAATCGAAATGAAACTCACGAATATTTTGATTTTCTGTAAAATCGTCGCCATACAACGACTTTAAGGCACCGAACTTTATAGTTAAAATCTCATGGATATCGTCTCACTCATATTCATTTTCTCAATTGCCAACCATTTTTTTTCAGAATTTTGAGTTGTACACGACTTTTGAAAAGAAAAGCATTGATAAAGGATAAAATGATTATCTTCAGAAACGAATTTTAGCATGTTCAAATATTCCGTGCATTGTAGTAGCCCTGATGAATAGAAGGAAGAGATCGAGGGGCATCCATAGAATTTTGATTTTCAAAACACCCTCTAAATTTTGACGTAATATTCAAAGTAGGGCGAGTTTTTCGAGTAACTGTAAACGCCAATAGATGGAGGAAGAGTCCAACTTTCATATCGTCTACTCTGTCCCAAACGAGATGGCAAGCGAAGAGTCCAAAGAGGCAGCGCTCCCTCTGCGCCTCTGACGTTTTTGGATTACGGTAAGACATCATGTACACAAATCACGTGCGGGAAACAGCATCTGTCTTACCGTAATCGAAAAACAATCCATTTTACACCCTACCTGTCACGTAAATAAGAGTATCTACATCAAGAGTGAGTATCATGAGCAGTATCAGCGAAAATATCGCAGAAAATGATTAAGTATGCTAGAAAAAAGAAATGAGAACATGACTGGTTTTATGGGTTCTGTTTTGGGTTACGGTGAGGCAGATGCTGCGCCGCGCACATGATTTGCGTACGCCACGTCTTACCGTAGTCCAAAAACGTCATAGACGCAGAAGGAGCGCTGCTTCTTTGAACTCTTCGCTTGCCATCTCGTATGGGACAGACTACATACCAACCGATCGAGAGATCGCAAACCAAAAAGATACTATCCTACATTAGGTGCAGAATTCTCGGACCAACAGCAATTCATAGAGTTGTTATTTCTGGTTGTTCAATGTCTGGCATTAGTAATCCTTTACCTTCTGTAGTTTCGATGTGTCTGTAATTCCACTTCCAATCTTTTCCCGTTTTTTTTTGCCGGCAGAACAGGGCCGGGATTCATGAGCTGTCCACCTATAGGTTCGCGATACATGAATCCGGGCTTAGAGGGCTGGTGCATTGAAGTCTGACCGATTGAGGCCATACGCCTACACGGTCGACGTGTGTATTGAGCGATCGTGACATGGGCATCTTTTCGGGCCTGTAAACCGGTGGGCAGGAAAACTAGAAAAATATTGATTAGTGTCCCAGCCAGCTGTCTGCAGCAGTGCGGAGGCTTGTTCGAAAATGCCTGCACGACGAGGGCGCGATACGCACGCGGACCGCGTGGGCGGACAGTCTCATTCGGACAAACTTTACTCGCGGCAACCTCAGAATGTGCGTAGGAAGCGTTCAGCACATACTGCGTGTATTGGTTCTGGGTGGTGCGACTTCTGCCAAATAATGGGAACGTGTTGGAAGTGAGCCTATTTATCCAGTGTGGTGAATCGAATCGTTCTTCTGGTGTTATAATTGGGAGCATCTGATGCGCAATCGAGTGGTGTATAGCGTGTTGTTATTTAGTTCCTTACTAGTCCATTAATGTGTGTTTCGTGTCTTCGCTTAGCGTGGGATTTCCTCTTCCTCGTGTTGCGGAATGTTCCCTTTTGAAATGTGATGATAGATTTCTGGTCTCCTATAGTTGTGGTTGCTTTGTTCATTTGCCTGGTTCAAATCCCGTTCTCGCCTTCACTTCCTTAGTTTCCTTCTTTCCTTTACTTCTTGCATCACTACTTGCACCGTCCTCATTGTGATAAAAATGATATTTATTGTCTGTCTTGTGTTTGTTTTTCTTCACGTTCCTTCGTTGGGAATTATTGAAAATATGCGACTTTTCACTCCTTGCTGAGCATTTTTGCAATATAAACATCTGATAACCATGGGTTGCTCACCGTAAGAAACTGACCCCTTGGTTGAGCCATTCTGAAGAGGTTCTCGTTGAAGGATTCATGACGGAGCATGGAGAAAATATGGACGTGGAGTGCAGCCCTTTGCCGAAATCTGGACCACTGAAAGGAGCCGGTGATGATTCATGTGAAAGTTGGCAGCGAGATTTGTCTGTCTTAAAAAGCAATACTGGTAAGAATTGCCATCAAGTTCTTTAATTTCATTTCCCTCATCTGGATTGTAGATAGTTTAACTCTGATCCAATGAGATCGGAAAAAAGAGTGGATTTATGCTACCCGGAATAAAATCAGAATTCGTGTTTTCTCAAAAAAAAAGTGAACCTGAACCCATTTCTTGTACCTGGAATTGACATTGCTTGCTATTTTGTTTTCGACTCATTCGAATTTCTCATTGAGTCGTCGGGGTAGAGTGGAGGAATTCCTGTCAATTGTAGGCTACAAGTTTTCATCCCATTTGATGATGCACCTTTGCCCCTCTGTCTTTAGGATTTTCTTGGACTTAAAGTTCTCTCAATTGTCCTCTATCACCTCTTTCTCATCTAATGTCGCTAAATATAACCACTTAGAAATTTCTGAACAAGTTACCCGAAACTTTAACGCAAGTTGCATGATGGCTCCACGCAACTTCATGCTCACAAATAACGAGGCGATGTTACGTGTAACCTTTCCAGATTTCTGATTTAACTATCATGTAACTTGCTGTTATAATATACAACATTGCGAGTAACTTGCACTGTTGCTACATGTTACTTGACACCTACATGCGACGCGGCCAGCAGATCAACACGATATGTGGCATGCTCAGCGAACAAGACCGATAAACCAGCGGTTAGGCCGGACCTCCAGCCGACGTGTGGCTCCAAGTACCTCAAACTAGGGTAAATGAACCGACGACGATGCCAACATTTAGGTTTTAGCTCGAGAGTGCGTTCTGTATCTCCCTAGGAAACTCCGCACCGCGTAAAAAAGTTATATGTGCGATAAAATAACACATTTACGTTACACGTCAGTACTTTATGTCACGTGCAAGTCAACTCGCACCGTGCAACATACTATGTTTAAGGTCACATGTAACTTAACGTTGTTGAACTAAGTCGCAGGTAACATGTTTAGAGACCTTATTTCGCATGTAACTTTGTCAGAGATTCCTGAACAGTTGTCCCTGATGCCCGCAATGTTCGCCTGTTGGCGATTTCTGTAGGTTACGCTCACATCTTTTTTGATGATATCTGAGCTGTTGTTGAAAGTTTTTCTCTCCTTTTGTCTCTCTAGAGAGGACTTTCCGGGGTAGTAGAAATCCTGAAAAAGAAATACTTCTGAGAGTTGGGGGAGATGGATGGAGTAACATTACTGTATGTTGGGTCTTCTCCACAGGCCCAGTAAACCGTAAAATTGAAAAAAAAACGAAGAATCATTGGACGCGTTCTTTTCAATCGGCCATCATGGCTGTGCTTTTAGTGTTTCAGGAGCGAAAACCGGCTGGCTACTACATCTGACAACCGCCTACAAATTGTTTTATTTGGGTCAATATGGAGAATTTTTTAGACTATTCCGCTATTTACTCACCCTCAAGCTTCAGAGAATCGAACAAAATTCTATGCGATAGAACCAATTTTGGTGGTTTTCGATAAAGGGTTAGCAGATGTACAATACCCTCGCTAAGTTTTGTAAAAACGGGGAACATTTGGCAAACTTGGCAAAAGCGTCCGATCGTTGTCTTTTTTTTTGATTGAAGACTTCTTTGGATTCTGAAAACGCCATCATATTGACTGCTCTAATTTCTACATTACAATGAGCTTTGTGGCTCGAAGTTCCTAGAAATCGTTTTGTTTTTGAATGAAATTTTTTTGCGGTTGTTTTTTTTTTCAAAAACGTCACACACGGCGAAGTGCGGCGAAACATTAATTTTTAATTGTACAAGGAATAGAACAGCAACCTCAACGCTGTTTTTTGAATTAGATGAAGGTGGAGCAGTCCCGAAATTTGTGCAGACAGAATTTCGGAAATCCTTCATTTGACGTTTTGGGGTTTGAGCAACACAGGTCAGACTTTTCAGGTAGTTCCCAAGTGTGTTTAATGAAGGATTTCGAAAATTCTACCTGCACAAATCTCGAAACTGTCTCACCTTCATCTAACAAGGGATGACTGCGAACACAAAGTGGAGTTTTGAAAAACGGTCTTTTGAGTGTTGTAGAGGGTCTGAAAACAAACAATTTAAAATTTAAAAATTTTATTCCTCACGGGTAGATCAAAACCAACAAAAGAATATGTTGCGGTAGGTAAAATGCCATTCAATGCACCCTAACCTGACGAAAACCGCTGAAAACAGGAAACGGACCTCAGATTCGTGTTCAGCGCCCCGAATTACCCCCAGGGGCGGAGTTTGCGCGAAAAAAATTCGACCTGTGAACCCCCAAAAATGGCATTGAACTCACTACCTCATGGAGCTCCAAATGTCGAAAAAAATTTAAGACCCAAACTCCGCTCTTGGAAGTTATTTAAAGTGCTCATAACGAATCTGAGGTCAGTTTCTCGATTTTCGGCTAGTTTCCAACATTGATGTGAACCGTTCTCCGTTTATATCACGTTACCTCTGCGGTATAAGAAAAGAGGTGTAAAAAACAAGGGACACTGTTAAAACTCAAAATAAGTCAGAAGAACACATAGAATTGTCATTACTATCAGCCATAATGCAGTAGTGATCCCACAGTATTCGAACCATCTTTCAGTTGCGCCGTAATCCAACGCCTAACCGGCTGAGCCATGGTGTGCTGCCAGCGCACCCCGACTAACTCATTGCAATGATCGGTGGTTTGCATGCAACAAGCATTGTTCATGGGATCAATGAACAAGTTATAACTTAAAGGCAGCATACACGCTCGTAAACTTTGTTGAGATAGCATTGCAAACCGAACCGTACGGCTTGCACCATAACGCTCACGCATTTCGAAGCTTCAAAAAAGAGTTTTAACTACTTTAAATCAGTGGTAACCGAGTCTTACCCCTGTAATTGCCCGCCCCAACTGTATTTCGCCTCCTCTGACCGGGAACACATTGAATAACCGATCTTGAGGGAGCAAACGATCAACGAGAGAAATAGCACAGCAAAGTGGGAGACAACGCGACAGATCGCCTGCTTTGATTGAGAGATCATATTTTCACGCAGTGGCCAATTCCTCCACTCTCATGATTCAGTTGCAATAACACTGGATTTTTTTGAGCCTAGAAAACATATTTCCGGTCACTTTCCTCCATTTTCCTCAGCGTAGATGTTTTTTAGCGCTCCGGACCTCTCATAATCTATGAAAAACACGGGAGCAAATTTTAACGTGTACGCTGCCTTTAAGAACCTAGCTACATTTCATCTTCAAACTTGTAGGAGAACCTTTTCGGATGATTTCAAGGCCATTGTATAGCTCACATTTGTGCTACGTCCTCCCAATCCAACGTTCTGGTTTCTTTCTGTTTTTGATCGTTTTTGATCTACTCGTGAGGTCTGAGTGAAATTTTAAAATCTCAAATTGTTTCTTTCTAACTCCCCTACAACCCCCAGAAGACCGTTTTTTAAAAACCCATTTTTCGTTCAAAGTGTTTCCTTGTAAGTCGAAAAGAAAGCATCGAGGTTGCTCTTCTATTACTTGTACAATTATAAATCAAAGTTTCGCCGCACCTTGCCGTGCGCGACGTTTTCGAGAAACAATGCAGAAACAATTTCATTCTAAAACAAAGCGATTTTAGGGAACTTGGGTCCACAAAGCACATTATTAGGTAGAAATTTGAGCTGTGACTATGATGGCGTTTTCAGAATCCAAAAAAGTCTTCAATGAAAAAAGCTACAAGCGTCGGAGGCTTTTTTGCCAAGTTTGCCGAACCCTCCCCGTTTTTACAAAACTTAGCGAGGGTATTGTTCTAGGCTGCCGATTGTCGCCTTCCAAAAATTATAACCGCGGCCATGATGATAATCAAAGAAAGGGTCCATCGTTGCTTCGTACAATGGTAATGCTTTCACAGACGACTTTCTGTTTAAAAAACATGCTTTTCTTTACTTGAGCGAAATAATACAAAGTGAGAAGGTGCTCACATTACAATATGTATCTATGAACCCGAAACGCTTACACAAGACTGTGAAAATAATAATATCTGAATAAAGTAAGGAAATTCCAATATACTGTAGGAACTCGCGTGATAGAAATTGTAAATCCAATGAGATCGGAAGAAGCAAGCTGAAATGTGACAGAGAAACCTCGTTGCTTAACAATCGCATAAATGCAAAACTAATTTAGTAGAAGATGCATGGCGGGAATCGAACCCGCAACCCCAGAATTCCCTCTTCGTTTAGTATTCCACAGCGTGACCCACGCGACCATCTCCGCTCAATGGATTTCTCGATTACGACCGACTGATGAGAGGAAAGGTATGCACGCAGCGCTCGCAAAGGGCTTGTATCCCCAGAATGAGCCAGATTCAAGGTTTCAAACCTGGTGTAGGGCAATTTTGTTGTAATTAATTGTGCGCCGAGCCCATGAACTCACTTAACTGCTTCGATCAGAAAGTTACAG
Organism: Aplectana chamaeleonis; assembly: GCA_029168955.1. Lineage (NCBI taxonomy): Eukaryota > Metazoa > Nematoda > Chromadorea > Rhabditida > Cosmocercidae > Aplectana > Aplectana chamaeleonis. Next base: position 775,718 of record JAPDOI010000163.1, on the reverse strand, counting down.
CTAGTTTCATTTGGTTTTGTCTGTTTTTTGGTTTATCGGAAGGCTGTCAGAGAGAATCCAGCATGCATTGTTGTTACTCCAGCCATCCCCCACAACATTCAGAAGAACTTTTTGCAGGATCTCTCCCACCCATCCCCCCCCCCCGGAAAGTCCTCCCTTGTCAGTTCCGCTTTCGTTTTCTTCTGCTCCCGTTTTCTGCTACTCCTTTCCTATTCATTTTCTGGTGTTCGTCTCCAAACTGTGCAATAATTAATACCAAGCTCATAGCTTGTTTTGATGATTTAAATTAATTGCTGTCCAAGATTTCATCGACGCAGGTGAAAGCTGATGAGCGCTACACAAGGCCTAAAAATATGTTCTCAGGATTTCAGTGAAAATTTACAAGCATTCTTTGAAAATCCTGATTGGGCCGCACGTGTTGAAGCAACATGCGAAAAGGTTAAATCAGGACTCAAACAGAAATAAAAAAGTTTATTTAGACCGCTCGAAACGGTTTTGGGAAACTAATTTTTAGGTGTGATACATCTTAAAGTATCACACCTAAAAACTGGTTGTTTGAGTTTGTGTTGTATCAAATTTGAATGTATCCCACCTAGTTCCCTTAGGATTAGGTTTGATACGTTTGAATGTATCACTGCTGCTTTGAGAAAATTTGCCCGGAAAGTACCGCGACTCTAGACTGTGCCGCGATAGTTCCGCCATAGTACCGCAGCGGCTCCGTGATCAAACGATTTCGTTGTCGTGTCTTGAGCCTCGACATCGCCGCGATAGTACCGCAGCGGCTACGCGTAAGAACCGCGCCGGCTACGCGAGGGTGTAGCAGTGAACCCGCTTGGAGTATGATGTACTATCCTGTGTGGTAAAACGATATTGTCGCCGGTTCATTTACCCCTGTTTGGGGTACATTCCATATTTCCTTGGGCGAAGATGCGGCGGTAACCTCTGTTCCTATTAGACAGAGGGAGTAACGACCGCAGGTGCGTATTTTTGTGTTAGGCGCCCCTAGTTGTATTAACATTTTCGAATAACTCCATATCGTATTCTTCCGGAGCCGCTGCGGCACTATCGCGGAGCCGAAGCAGCGCTGTCGCATCGCCGCTACTGTTCCGCAGTAGTTCCGCCGTGGCTCCGCGGTAGTGCCGGCGCGGCTCCGCAATAGTGCCGCTGCGGTGCCTGTGGGCTCCGAGGCGGCACTGTCGCGGAGCCGCAGCGGTAATTTCTCTCAGAGTGATAACTGGTTTTCGAAGGCGGTTTTGAGCTGTCTAGAATAGCCTATTCTTAATGTTGGGTCCGGAACTAAGCTTTCCGCACGTGTCTTCAACGCTCGCTAGACTAGAAATTTTAATGGGACTGTACAGGTGCTCGAATCAAGCAATTTTATCGGGAGAGGGAGACGCTCGATTGCATTGTTTAGTTTTTCTCATTGAAATTGTTTGATGCGTGCCCGTGACGCAACGACTGTCCGCAGCTAGGCTATCACAATCGAACTCGACTGTAAACTCTTAGTAAGCAAAATCAATGTGTAGTCGTTTTTGGTTTCTATTCTCATCTTTAGGACACGATTCCTCTACGCGAAAGAATCCGTGGAAGAAAACACGAAAAGTTCAGGCTGGATCTTCGTCATCGTCATGCAGGCGTTTAGCGTGAGCTTCTACATCTACATTTATGCTCAAGGCTTCCTATAGGGGGACTAGCTGATTTACGCATCCCCTAAATTTCTGAAATGTTTATTCATACATGCTTCTGTAATTATTTGGATCCCATCTGAAAGCGTGTTTGCTAAAATTGTATGCTTTTGAGTTTTTCATCTGTCAAGTATGATCTAAAATCTCATAATTTCATAGCCTTGCAGAAAATCTCTGATTCATATGGCTTTCAATCGAGAACATTCACTTTATGAAGTGACGCTGAAAAGTGTAAGGTTTTCACTACTATTCTCTGATATCCTTTGCTCAAGAGTTCTATGTAGAAAATCAGTTGTAGCGAGTTGAGCAGTGGTTCTAAGGGAATAGCCCTATTGTTCTGGCACATCGTGATCAGGGCTGTGCGGAACTCTTTTTTTAAGATTTTCGGAAACGGAAGAGACCTCAAAATTTTGAGTTTTCTCATTCTCAAGCTACGCTGCTGCTCATTGCCCGCAGTTCTCATTCAATAAGCAATGACTTCAGTCAATAAACTAATACATAATCTGAATAAAGTCACTACGAGGCATTCAACGATTTCGAAGTATCTCTTCTGGAAATCCGAAAAAGCAACCTCTAAAAATAGGTACTATATGCAGCCGCCCTTCAGGGGCGTGCGGTAATAGCCGTTTGCCGATTACCGTTTGCTGGCCGTCTTGGGGTTCGCCGTTGCCGTTTGCCGAAATTTTATTTTTCGCAGCCGCACACCTCTGGTGTACAGCCCGTCCCTTAGGGGTATGGTATACCTTTGCGACACACGGTCGCGTCGCTCTGCACAGCGACGGCGACCGCCTCCCGCCCTTCAGACCAATGATATAGTTTTGCGACACGCGGTTACATCGCTGTGCACAGCGACAACGACCGCCTCCCGCCCTTTAAATCCGATTTTGTCGCAGTGCGCTGCATAGAAGCAGTGGTAACGACAGGCATCCGCACGTTGGCAGTATGTCAGTCCTTCGCGACAGATCGCTGCGACCAACACGTGACAACTGTTCCTACAACGGCCAGTGACCTTGCTCCTATCTCCTGTGCTGGTACCGGCACGATTTGTGCTATGTCATGACTGTCGTTGAAGACTGCGGCAATATATACCAGTGATCTCAGCGACAGCGACGTCGTAGTATTCTGTAACCGCGACAGGTCTGTCGTGGGGTATAACAATGTCCTTAAATCTCTCGCCGTCGCAGTGCACTGCACAGCGACAGTGGTAGCGGCAGGCTATGACTTGTTTGCAGTATGTCAGCCCTCCTCGACACGTCGCTGCGACCCACACGCGGCATCTGTTCCTACGATGGCCGTTGCCGTTGCTTCAATGCGGGTCCCGTCGCGATTTGTGTTAGATTGCATGCCCGTCGCTCGTTACAGCGACAAAGTATACCATACCCCTTAGGACAGGATCATACTTCCCGCGACAAGCGACAGCGCACAGCCGGCATATCGATTTTCGGTCGTATTGGATGATAAGCATTGCGTCGCGTTGCTCGTCGCTAGAAATATGATCTCGGCCTTAGAAGGCAGTCCCAGCGACATCAGGTGTTCATCAAGGCTGATCAGAAGTCAATTTTCATATAATCAGTGACTACTTTTTCTACTTTCGAACCATATTTGCCCATTGAAGTGGATATCAAACGATTGAATTGGAAAAATAAAAAAAACTCCATGGCGACATGGGAAATTCTCTTTTTATCGGCTTCAAAAGAGCCTCGCCGTTGCCCGTGGTCACCTCCTGTTGCCTCCTACGAGAATCCCTTCTGCTGCACGTACAAAACAAAAACTATCTCGATTTTTGTTGCCGTCGTGGCGGTAAATAAGCGAAAAAGTGGAATCAAGATGAGAAGCTTCACGAAATCGTTGAATCTCAGAGAAAGAGCTTCATTTTGAAAAAAAATTCTCAAAAGTCGTTCAGATTCCTACCCCACCCATTTCGTGTCATCATTTTATAGGGTTCCATTCTCATGTCTCCAAACTTCGTGAATTATCTAAGCCAAGCTCAGATATTCACTCAAACACAAGAGGTGGGATGTAATTTTCAGATTCGCATGAAACCTTTGAAAATCTTTGCCTAGACCCACTATCACAGGTCGTGTTGCACTAATTTATTCCGTTTCCGGACCCAAAAACTCGGAAACGGAAGTGGAACGGAACAGCCGAAGAACGGCGGAAATACGGAATTGGAAACGAAACATTTCCGCACAGTCCTGTTCATGATGACAATTGTCCGCAATCGCGTATCTTCACTTCACAATGAAGCGAAGTGAAAAAATATCATATTGTTTCAATAAGAAATTCGTGCCATTTCAGAAGAACTATCTCGAAATTATGGGTGTTCCTATGAGAAACGGTGCTCATATACTGTTTCCGGAGGAGGCGTTGTATCTGATGGAAGTAAGTATGTTTCATCCTTTTCGGAGCTTGCTTTACATTGTGTATGGCGGGCTCTGGAAGCAGATGGCTGAAGGCAGAGAGATGGGTGGAGGAAAAGACTGAGCAGCTTACAAAGAAACTTCATGCAACTAGCCAAACTGGCCATGTCAAATGAAATGGTTTTATCTAGAATTTTTTTGGACGTTGATTTCGAATATGCTTTTTGCAGCTGCCTATAATCACTCTGACAAAAGTTATAGGCGCTTTACCCCTGATTTGCGTATCAATTTCACCTTCGAAAACGCGCAGTAATCTTCTGGAAATCTGGAAACGGACCTCATAATCGTTTTCAACGCCCAACAGAGTCCCCCTGGGCAATGTTTGGGTGAAAGCACATTTTCCGAACATGTTCATTTGTCGAATTTCGAATTATTAAGGTAGGTTTTGCCCTCTTAATAGCATCTTACCTACCGTAGCGTACAGTAAGCCTCAGAATTTCGACAAGCGAACCCCAGATTCGTGTTCAGCACCCTTAATTACCCTTACATACAGGTTTTGAGCGAAATTCGAAAAAAAAATTCAAAAGTAACCCTAAGCATTTCATGATGGGGTACCCTTACATTGCCGCAAGGCTCTGAAAAACGCCTAGAACTTTTGTTAGTTAGGGTCTAGGCACCTGCGAAAGGCATATTCGGGCTCTATGTCCGAAAATGATAGATGTCTCCAGGTCTGCATTGCAACATATAAAGCACGCTCCGAAAAAGAGTGGTTTGGTTCTGCCCCACTTTGATCAATCCAACTTGGTAAATTATTCAGACTCGCACAGGATATGCCACAGACGGTGGTCGTCCACTCGCGCAATATGATGGAATTCGCATTCTGGGTCAATGTGGGGTGCCATTTCACAAGTATCGAGCTTATTCTGCGCTTCGAAAAGCAGGATTCGTTGTACTACGACCAGAGTAAGATTTGTTCAGAGCCTAATCAGCAGTCACCTTACAACTCTAGATTTGGCATGATCGTCAAAATTCACTTGCCAGACATGAGGATTAGACGTCCTTTTACGGTTTAATTGAAGATTACCAGAAATCGTCCAGTTTTTCGAGAACATTTTTTTGGTCCCTGACCAGGCTCTGAGAAAATCCGGGATACTTATCGGTTCTAGTCTGGGTCGTGACTTTCAGTTGGACAACTGCAAGCAGAACTCCCTGAGCTCTATGCATCACATTCTTGTTTTTCTTGGCCTGTAAATGGAGGCTCACCCACGACACTCTTCGGTCACAGATTTGAAGGCTCCGCTGGCGTTTCCGTCCATAGTCGGCGGTCCGCCAGAACCCAGCCGGCGGTCCGCCAGGACGCTGCCCGACCGCTGGCAGCGTTTTGGCTACCACCTGGCACTTCCAGTGTTGAGGGATCACTTAACTGCGGTCCTCTAATTTCTTGGCAGTCCGATGCCCCCCCCCCCCGTAGACCGTTGCGTAGGAGATCGCCCACGTAACGGTCTTAGGTGAGGCACCTCTCTCCGAGCCGTGGGAAATTGCCCCTTAGCTGCTAAAAATATGCTGGCCTCTGTAGAATGACTTCAGGGGTGCTTTCCAAGAATGTTCCCACGAAATTATCCATGGACAACTTGCCTTTCCATGGATAAATTTGCTTCCCATGGCTACGAATTCTAACTGCGAATTGCTTCCACACGGCCCTGGCTACGTCTCCATGGAAGTCTTTTGCCATGGGAATGCTCTTCGAACGCACCCCAGGTCACTTTCCAGGGCCGGCATGAAAGTGCCGAGTCATCACCTATTGGAATAAATCGCCTTACATACCTGCTAGGCTTAACAATGAAATCAGTGAACAAACGATAACATGTTAAAACGGGACGAGTCCTTTACTCTCTCGAGCGCCAGCCATGTGACGACTTGGCGCCATGCGAATGCCAGTGTGTGGTTAGGCGCCAGTCGAGTGCCGATTGGTGGATACTGTGCTTATCTGGGCCAAATTCCGGTCCCCAATCCCGTCTCCAGACGCTTTGCGGCCGCACGCGCCCGAGTCAGTCGGGTTTCCAGCGCCAAAGCCGCCGATCTGCTGACTGTAGGTGGGTTTTGGAACCTGGAAACTAAGAAAAATTGGAGAAAATTGTATAAAAAAGCCACATCGAGTCGGCTTTGGCGCTGGAAACCCGACTGACTCGAGCGCGTGCGGCCGCAAAGCGTGTCGAGACGCGATTGCGGACCGGAATTCGGCCCAGATAAGCACAGTAACTGCGTTTTCATGCGCTCGGTAAATTCGAGGTATGATTGTCATTGCCAGCTGAATGCAAGCTATCACGCAGTTTTCAGGCAACTGGCACATTTTCGCCAGCGCTCCGTCGCTGGCGTTACCTGACATGGCGAGTGTATGCCAACTGTCGGCTTCGTAATTGCCATTGGCCAGTTAAATGCCAGTTGTCATCCAGCTGTTGAGCAACTGGCAAATTTTGGCCAGTTATCCGCGGCTACCATTGTGTGAGTAGAAAATAGCATCAAATTGAGGCTAAGCCGTTCGACTGTTGGAGCAATTTCAATCAAATCCGACTATGGTTGGCCGGATTTTGAAAAACTCCGAATGCTCATTCACTAACTGCTAAAGAGATAATTTTTTTGAGAATTGCATCACTAATCTCATGAGGGTTTGGTGGTTCAATGAATTTGTATTTTCAAATATTTATTGAATGTACAGATACGCACAAAGTATGCTATCAAACGCAATCTATATTTTTCCCATAGCAAGGGATTGAGAATAATTTTCGTTTTCCTATTTAGACTATTTATTTTCCCTTCCATATTACCTTTCGTTACTCCAATTATTCTCGAAAGGCAAGTGGGTCCACCGGCCGGTCTGAGCAGCATCAACAGATCTGTGATCTGTTGTGCTCGTCTTATTCTCCTTACACGTGCTAGCCGTTTGGCGCGCCCCCGTTAGTAAATTTGTGGCCCTTTTATACGAGCCATGAGAGGTGCAAAATGATGGTGTCATTCACGTGCCAGACACTGGTCGTTCGTTGGAGTAGCAGGACACGCCGCCACTCACGTACAAACTCAGGACTGGTCGTACTTCGGGTTGTCAGAGATCGTAACTCGAGAGTTCGCGACATAATTGGTAAAAAAAGGTTTCGGTGTCCTACAAACACTTTATTTATTTTTGAGTTTTCTAGTTTTCTTTTTCAGTTTTTCTAGCAGTTGCCGAGACTTTTCTCTTTTCTGCCCGCTTGGGCTTTCTGTTTCAAACAAAATTGCCTGTGGTCTGCATATCTACTCTTTGTGTCATTCGAGTGAGCGTGCCGAGAGTGCAAATGTACTAGAAACTTTTTACTTTGCGTCACCGCCGGTTTCCCATAATCAGATTATCGAATTTATAGTTTCCCTCGTGTGAACTCTCCAACTCCTGCTAATGTTGGAGCTATTCTTATTTTTAGCTACGGAGGACCCCTGCCAACTGATTATATGGCATGTCGGTGTCTGCGCCGCGCCTCGTGCATACTAGCCAAACTAGTCTGAGGATCCTCTCTTCCTGCGTATTCGGTCAACAAGCCCGAACACGCGGTCGTGTGCTGCGACAGGGTTCCCTCTTGTCACTGCTCTTCAAGCACCCCTAGGTTTTGTGCAAAGATCAAGAGTTCGAATCTAATATGACCGTGGTGAGCGTGCCCTCCACTCAGCTAGAGACGCCGAGGAAAGAGTTTTCATTCTCGTTGCGTTCTCATCCCAATGAAGCTGACTATCCAGTCTTGTTCTCACTTTTCTAACTCACTGATTCCAAATTTTACGGAAATTCTTGGTGTGAAATTGTAGCCGTTCCCGTGTGCATGCTCTTCCATTGAATGCGAAGCAGTGCTGTGACTCTCAGGAAACATCACCGCTGGAGGAACCTATCGGTCAGAGCCAGTGCGTGAAAGTTTTACGGTTTCTGAGTATGCATTTAGATTCTTAGATCTCTTTTTGTCAAGGTATCCTAAACATCTTCTCGATGCCTTCCCAACAATCCGTAACAACAAGCTTGTTTTCTCGCAACTCCATCGTAAAGATAATCTAGTTCCCACTGGTAGCATTGACGACTTTCCGGTTAATCCTCATGGATTCAGAATTCTACCTAAGGTAAGTCAACTTTTAGTTTGTCTTCATTGAAGGCAGTTTTCACGATAATCATCCTCAGTGACCTTCCACAATGAGTTGATAGGCGAGAAGGTTCTTAGGCTCTCGGTGTCGAAAGAACAGTAGAAAACGAGCCAGGAGTGGCAAAATAGCGGCTGCAAACAAGCGTTTTGGTGTTTCAGAACCGCCCGATCTCCAAGCCCTCCCCCGTCGATGTGAACAAATCAACACTCAGATGAGCGATGGTTTCCGATGAAAAGCCCCGTTTTTCCCTTCATTCTCAACTTCTCTTTACCCAGGCCTGCTCGCACGCATCGGTTACAAGTCTCGGACAACTCGTCCACAATGCTTCCATAGCTCAATTTTCGAGGGACCATAACTCCGTTCCCAGGTGGTCTTGTACGATTCCAGAGACACCATCGGAATCAGCATGGGACCGTTTTGAAGATAGGCGGAAAAACAGAAAAACGATTTCCATCGTGAACACTGCTTCAATTTTAAGTAGTTTCAGCCTGAGAGGCGCGCATCTAAGTACTGGCTGAAACGCTTCAGGGTATCATTGGAATACCTCTTTTTTTTAGCCGTTGCGAATCTCGAAGCAGTTAATTCGACCAGGTTACTGGCCGAATTTCGATGATATCTCCACGTCTTCGTCGTCATGGACAGATTTTGCTCGCAGTCGGAGAAAGGCGGTGTCAGAGGCGAACGAGGCCGCTAAACAACGTCGACTTGCACGGCAAAGGTCAGTTGGAATGCTAGTTATTCCCCCCCCCCCCCCGGAGTGCTACGGAAATGTCTACCGGGTGCATCATAAGCACTTCGAAAGGAATAATTGCTCAGCTCGAAACCTAGCGGAAAGCTGCGCTGAGTTATTATAGTGGACGCGACACGGTGCTCTGGTCATTGTGGGACATAAACCAAATGATGTAAGCGGAATACCGGCAGCAGAGTTTTTGAGGGCTGAAATCACCAAAGAAGACAGAAAAATCATTCTTCAGCGACACAAGAAAGTGATAAAATGATAAAAGAATACAGCGAGAAATGTACGACACGAGAGGAAGTCACGGGGCAGAATACCGTTCCCGATGTTTCCGAGTCGAATTGAATTTCTGATCCGCAATATGGCGTTGCTCGCAAAGTGAGTGCATCTTTGAAGTCAGCGTTCGCTCAGAAGACCACAACTGGGTTTTTCTTCTCAATCCAGTGTTTGACCAAGCGAAGATAGTTGTCGAAGCTTGAGACCTCAGTGTTGCGTATTCATAATGCAATAGGCTAGTTATAAATGCCCCGTGATCTGAAAAGGCGTTTTCTCGGTGGATCATCTAACACGAGGAACAGAAGCGCCACGACAGAATCCGACAGGCCGCGGATTCCCAAAGTTCTATTTTCTTCATCCCGAGAGATCTTTGAGTTCGGACGTGTGTATTGAAAGCTTCTTGTTCTTAGAGCATTTTTGGCAGTACAAAGGCGAAAAGAGTTAAGGAACCCAAAACGTTAAGGGGGCTAAACAAATTTGGCCGTTCAAATTTCCGACATTTGTGTATGACATAAGACACAACGGACAGACGTGAAGAAGCGTCGCTGAATGGGTGGCCTCTTTGCGATATATCACAGCCTGATATGCGTACCTGCGCAAAATTGTGAAAAGAGACGTTTTTTGTGTGTACGCTCCTTCAAAGGCTCGTAAACATGGTTGAGATAACTACGGAAATAGAATGGTATAGCGCAGAACAAAGCGCCTACGCGTTAAACGTTTTGAAGCGTCAAAAACGATCTACAATGACGCTACACGAGTAAGAAGTCGGCCTGCCCCTGTATCTGTCCGCCCCCGTATTTGCGTCCTCCTCCAAAACAGGGGTGCTCGGACATTTTCACTGTCGACGACGTTTGTGATTTACCTATTCTACCACCCACCCCTGTTTTGGAGGAGGACGCAAATACGGGGGGCGGGCAGATACAGGGGCGGGGCCAACTTTTCACTCGTGTAGCGTCATTGTGAGTCGTTTTTGACGCTTCAAATTGCGCAGGCGTTGTGTTCTGAGCCATACCATTCTAAATATTTCCGCAGTTGTCTCAATCACGTTTACAAGCGCGTATGCTGCCTTTAAGTTACATCATAGGTTGCAGCAGAGTCTGCCCTGCACGTCTCCATCTTGACGGAGTGTGACGAAGCCCTTACAGTCTACTGCACTGAGAAAGCAACGCGTGCAAAGATTTGTGGTGTAGTTTGAGGTGGTGGAGGGGGACACTTTCCCGACTCAACACAACCCAGCGCGGCTAGACAACTCCGGTTCTGGTACAAATCTGCCACGATACGGGTTAACAGTGTGCCAGCCACATTCACCTATTCGAAAATTCAGAAAAAAAGGAATTCTGATGTCTAGTGGCCGTGTACGTGCCTGCCTCCTTGGGGACTCGAGAGCGGTTCTGCTCCATAGAACTGCCACGCATCAATGAAGGCACTTAAGTCCGAAATTCTTGTTTCCGTCCATACATATGCAGGATAAAATGCTTCTGTCCGAAACGAAGGAATCAACACTTCTTCGTACTTCACGTATTGTACTAAAACTACTGAAGTATGTTTCACTTGAGTTAGCGCTATTAGAGCGCAGGAAGGGCCGAAGCAATTGCCCCGTGTCTTCTGGCATGGAGCTACCGGCAGATGAGGAACGGCGCGTCTTTTTTTGGGTACCTGAATTAAGCGGACTTCACTGTGACAAAGTATAGGGTGTCGTTGGAAGTGACTTACAAATGTTTCACATTTTCAGATCTTCGAAAAGTGAATATGACTTCGAAGTGTATTTGTCGGATCGTTTCGCCCACACGTTGCATATGCCCCCTGCATTCCGCGTCAAATGTTTCGAGTTGGTTTTTTTTTCTTAAAAGTTGTTCAACCGTGCGAGGAAGGCACCAAGCCAAGCATTGAAAACGAGTCGTTTCCAAGGAAGCCTCTGGAATACATTTCAGGGGAAAGCTTTGACTCGCACGATTCGCTTGCAACCTTTTTGTACTGTATTACATTCTTTTTCAGTTCTCGCAATGGTGCGTTAAGTTGCACATATATACATCGCTATGCTAGTGACATTCCTCTGGTGCTATCATTATTTGATTGTGGTTACATATGTTTCATTGAGATGAGTGGAGAACCGATTGATCTGAATCGCTACCTGGAGAAACTTATGTCAGCAAAGTAATGATACAGAGATGAGCAGAGGTGGTGTGTCACGTTAGATCTGCTTCTCTTTTTCTGGGCAGTGCCTCGCACGGGAATCAGAAGTTTCTAATAATGTTGGAGTTGTACACAAGACTCTAGGTCTACCAGTATTCCGTGTCTGGGGGAAAACATACCGTTTCTCAACTTTTCCGCTGTTTTTTGTTCTCCCAAATTCAGGAGGAAACGCGGTACTCTATTCTCGGTTTCTTTTCCTTTGTAGTAGCGATCTTTTCTGTAATTTGTGACCTTTGATGCTGGTTGATGTTTCATTCGTATTTTTTGTCCATTCGGCTCATGGATATGCCTATACCTCAGCCCAACGTGTTGCAGTTCTTCAAATAATTCATCTCGGTCTTTCTCTCCTTTTGCGTTCTGTTTGTCTACTAATGCTCTACGACCACATGAATTGTTATGTATCGCAGTTGTGCTGTATGTATAGTGTTAATTGTATCATAAAGCTTTATATAGAAGGACATTCAGAAGAGGCTTCACAAGGATTGCTGAGCAATCTAGACAAAAGTACCTGAGTTAGAAAAGTTATGAGGAAGCTCTTGGCCACCATAATTCAAACCCCTCTCACGTATTTTTCTGTCGTACGAGCTTAGCTTGGGCGATATTTGCGAGGAATCACGCCGGCTAGAGATTTCGTTCCGACGTCGCTTTGCGGCCCAAATGATATCGCAGCGCAGTCGTGTTGGACGACCTTCGGCTAACTCCAAAAGAGACATCCCGCGGTAACGCTAGCTCCCTTGCCCTCTTGTCGGCACTGCTTCTCAAGTGGCTGACGGCAATGTATTCGCAAACCGCCGGAATTCCGTGATAATCCAAGACTGAACTTCCAGCACATCCCGGCGCAAGCTTCTCCCCTGTTTTGAGTCTCACAAGGGAGGCCATTATCTTCGTCACCACCTGCGGTAGGAGCACTGCTCCGCGTACAGTTTTGAAGATCCCCCCAACTGTCAAAATTATGCTCAGTCTAAGGAAAGTGACTTCAGGTTACAAGGTAACTGAGTTGAACGCAAAACTCACATGTCAGGCAGGACTTAAACCTGTATTGCACGCATTCCGAGCGAGAATGTTACCATGACGCCATCGACACCCCGCTCTGCATTCCTCAGCTATTCACACATTCACTTGAGGTTACCTTCCGGGGTTGACATGGCGTCTTTTATAGTCAAACCGTATAGCAGCGTGTTGTCTTTACATGTTGGTTATGTTGTGCGGACCAACGGTGCTGATATGGTTGCGTGTCGCTCAGTATACTTCGGCAACCCGGAAGTTTTATCGATTAATCGAGTTCTGGACTCACTCCCCTTTTCAGATCTTCGGATAATCGAGCTTTCGTCTAACTCGGTTTTGCAATAACCAATCTACTTCTGTGTTTGACCTTCCTGTCAATCGACTAGAATCAAGAAATCATGCCACCAAGAGATATGTGCCCGTGTCCTAAGTTGCGTTGGTTTTCATTGCTCGCCCACACACAGGCGTTGGTGGCCGGTTTAAACGCACCTTTCCCAATCAAATCAAACCGATCTGGCTGAGCGGGGGAGGTTCCGGCGTGATTCATTGTTGCCGGAGGTTTCGGGGTAAGGCCTTATATTTGGAGAGGTTTTTGAGGCAATAGGTTGCTGTGTTCCCATTGTTTTTCTCTTATACTCTCTCGTGTTGAACGCAAAAATGGCAGCCTACGATGTATACGCTGCACTGAAATGTGTGCTCTATGTGCTAAACAGTTGGCATTCCTCATATATCGACGCACTGGCGGGCATTGGTGGCAGGTTGAAGCGCCAGCCTAGCTGGATAGGTCAAGGGCGCTGTCGGTTAGCAATCTTCCGCTTTTGCAGGGTAATCATCAAACAAACCGACGCCTTTACCCCTACCCAGCACTGCCGCGTTGGTGAATCCGGCTCCAGGATTGGAAGACGTCACTTCTGTGGGTACGTGATAACGCCACCGGTGGGTTTGAAGAAGAGGTTTCCAGACAGGCAGTCTAGGCAGGCTCTGACGTCATATTTGCCCTAGTATGAAAGGTGATCACGCGGAGTTTTCGGGATGATCGAGCAGGATATGACGTATGTGGGGGGCGGACACGCGGAGTTTTCGGCATGAGAGGGGTAGTTTCGGGTCTTGCCCGCCCATTTTCCCGTTCCGAGCGGGAGCACTATAGCAGTTCAATTCCTTTCAACCGGCCAGGACGCACGCGAGTGCGTGAGTAGCCTACAGCATAAATCAAGTAGTCGGAAGATTCATATAACTTAAACTGTACGTAAGAAGGTAATTTAAAATCAATCAATATATGGTGAAATCAAATAATTTCCTGAGTCTCAGGTTGAAAAAAAATGGAAGTAAAACTGAGCTTTCGCTTTCTGGAAGCCAAACTATGAGATGACAAAACAAATCTTATGAATTCAGAGATGAGGGCAACCCTTAATGTTAACTTCGACGAACAGTTCCAAATAATTAACCTCAAATATGATCACGGCTCACTCACGCTACAACACTGCTCGGTGACCTTATTCAGGATGTCCTTGTTTGTTCGGGGCGTCCTTGTTTGATAACTCCCTTTACGTTAAACTTTTTTTTGGATCTGAAAAGGTATTCAAGATCTTGGTGATAAGTTCTATTCAGTAGCGTGGAGATTGCCATGGTTCAAGTTCTAACAGAAAAGTTTCTGTCAAATTTTCAGTGTGCCTTACAATGTGCAAATACAGTATGAGGCTCCACAGCTTTATGTGTACCGTATAAAGGTATAGAAATAACATTCCTATCATTTTTGTTCAAATCTGAACCCTGACAAACACTATATTGTTATGTTGCACTCCTCACGTGAAACCTAAATAACTTTTCAGATTTGGAAAAAATGAGTTAGGAATAATATATTCAAAAAGAACGCCAAGTCGCAAAAACGAGTCTCATAGTGACTTCTAACCAAATCGTGCGAGCGGTGGTGTACATTTTAGTTTGCAGGCACTAATAATTCCGAATGAGAGAGGAATGCCAAGGGGAAATGTATAATGAATTGGATAACAATTATTCGATAACTAGTTGTGAATCCGACAATTTCGTGCACCGTGATTCCGTTATTGTAGCTTGTAATTCTCACCGCCGTACTCTATCATATTTCAAATACTGAGGGGCTGTTGTACACTTTGTTTCGGGAGCACAATCGCGTTTTCGACTATCTCGATTTCTTACATTTTCAAATAATCGAGCTTTAGACTAAATCGATTTTTGAGATTTTCTAATAATCGAGTAATCAAATGACTCTATGTCGACTGTTTCAGTCGATATCAGGGTTCGATGGCTCACACGATTACAATCCTCAAACCACAGAAATCTTCCACCGTATGCTGACACTGCAGCGCAGGGTCTTCGTTGCGGGACCATCTTGCCGTTTCCACACCGTCCTTTACTCTGCGCTGGATCGCTACCGAATGTGGTTTGCACTACTCAAACAAGAATGACAGCACTTATTACTATTGTTCATCACACAACTTACTAAAATCTTAGTTAACATAACATAACATCGACATGAACACTTTAGGAGACAGCAGGAGCAGGACCAACTCTAGTGTGTGCGATATTCAGGCGTTGATGCTATGCGTTTTTTTCCTTTTTTATCACAGTTGGGCATTATTGCCAAATATTCCCAGATGGAGATTAGCACTTTCAATTGAATCTCGCCCACCCCTGGGTTTCAAGTCATTCTCAAAAGTTGGAGTGTTTTGCCCCCATTTTCTCCTCCTATGCTTCAGCCTCTATCCTAAAACCTTGGAACCGTTTGAACCAATACGAGAATACCATGCCATCAAAACGGGCCCGTTTCATGTGTAGATTGTCCGACTGTGGACATATCACATTGTGTTTACGGCCAATCTGCACTCTTCATACTGATGACAAGTCATTAATCAATGAAAACTACGAAAAGCTATTTATATATTACTAGTTATTTCAGTTGGAAGTTATTGCAGTATCCCTTTTGAGAATCTGGGCGTAAATTAATCGTTTTGTCCAAGAGTGTGCATTTTAGGCCATCTGCGGCTCACTTTCTTTGAAAGCAGTGAAACCAGTACACAACTGTGCGTCGGGAAACTAAAATCTCGTTTCATATGCTTCGTGTACCGTTTTTCATCACCGCTTTCGTAAGAATGCCGGCCTTCCGCGATGAGGAATTAGAGCAACGCGGAGTCTTTCGCAACTGTGGATGCGGCAAGATTTCAGATGGTCCTGCAACGAAGACCCTGCGCCGCTGTGCCAGCCTACGATGGAAGATTTCTGTGGTTTGAGTATTGTAATCGTGTCGATGGCTCGACTCGACAAAAGTATACCTCTCACACCAGCCATCGCGCCCGTCATGTGCGCCGATAGATCGTCACATTTCTCCCGGCGCATACGACGCCACGCTAGCTGCTGAGTGGTCCTTAAAGGCATAGTCCAAGCTCAGGGACGAAATCTGATATTTCCACCTAATTGTGAAGAAGACCCACCCTATATAACACCTGCCAAGTGCGAGCTTTCAATTCCTCCGAATAAGCGAGATATAGGAGGAAGCCACCGTGGGGCGCCCACATCCGGAAGCAACTATGGCACGCCCCTTTCACGATCTTTCAAGCTCAACAGTGGCGAGCGATGGTTTCAGATCAATGTCCGCGTTCTTCCCTTAATGCTCAGCCTCTATCCATTCAGGTCGGCTCGCGTGCATGGGCTGCAAATGACGGATGTTACAAGCCACGGACAACTCGTCCAACATGCCTTTAAGGAGTCTGCAGAGTTGCAGGAACCGACGAGTGGTCGCCGAGCGTCAGCCTTGACGCGGCGGCAAAAATGTTCCGAAACATCGTCGCCTCGTCAGTCGCCACTCGCCGGCAGTGACGTAGGGCCGTCGCGTCGCCAATACACTCTCCTGGTCGCCCTTCACGCCGCGTTGGTCGCCTTCGTCGCCGAATGTAATCGATATTGCATCACTCAGTGCTGTTCGTCGCTGCGAGCAACGCCACGACTTCATCTCTGCGGACCCCTTTAGCCGCATCAGTAACCGGTGAGTCCCACTATACCGATATCGGAGCCGTGCTCGCGCGACCAACCTAACAAGGGAAGTGTTTAGAGTGGTAAACGAATCTGCGAAAACGATTAGTATCTTTAGTATCTCTTGTGGCTAAATACTAAAACTGCGCAGTATCCCACCCCGAGCTGCAGACGCCAAGAAGTTACAAACCTAAAAAGGTAGTTTTTCGTGCTTCTTGTACGTTGCAAAACGCCCAGTAAACTTTCCAAAATCCGGGAGCGGACCTCATGTTCGTGATCAGCGCCCAAATTACCACCTGAGCTAAGTTTGAGTGAAGGCTCTTTTTCTAAACTTTGTCCAGACTAATAGCGTTTTGGACGGATTTTCGTTTGAACATTTTTTATACCAATTGCAGTGCTCTTGAAGCGATTCAGAAAAATGTTCCAGTTGACTTGAAGCTCTGCCAAGGGGGTTACTTGGGGCGCTGGTCGCGAATCTGGGGTTTACTGGCCGATTTTTCGACGTTTTCGGCTTGATTCGCTCAAAGCTTTCCATCGTACGAATGTTTGGTGGCAAATCGCGACTTTTGACGATTTCCGGAAAGCTACGGTAGAAATGGCTCAAAATGTTCCTTTATGGGTTATTTGGAGTGCTGAGTACGAATTTGAGGTCTACTTATCGATTTTTGGCAGATTACGGTAGGTTACGGTGGATGTACGGTGGTTTGGTCAGAGTCTTAGTTTTTACTCAAAATTGTAAACGGTGGTCATTCGGGGTGGAGAACAAGAATTTGGCGTCCGTTTGTCAATTTTCGAAATACTTAGGAAGGTCTTGCTCCCTAAATTACATGGTACCTACCTTAACCTACAGTAAACCTCAGAATTTCGACAAGTGTACTCTAGATTCGTGTTCACCGCCCTAAATTACCTCTCCATAAAGGTTTTGAGCAAAATCCGAGAAAATTTTTTGAAACTCCCAAAAAAGTGCCTGATGGGTTAAAGGCACCATTCAAGGTGATCATCCTCGTTGACTTTCCACAGTGAAAAGATAGGCGAGAAGGATCTTAGGCTCCCAGTGTCGGTAAAACGGTAGAAAACGAGCCAGGAGTGACAAAATAACAGCTGCAAACAAGCGTTTTGGTGTCCCAGAACCGCCCGGTGCCCCAGATCCGCCCCCTCGGAATGAACAAATGAAGACTCAGATTATAGGAATGATCAAGTGAAGGAAGTGCTGATAAGTGAGCTGATCGCTTGATTGCATTGAATGCTATAATCCTTAATAGCGGTCAATTCCTCCACGCTCAAAAATCAAAGTAAACAAGGGAGGACCTATTTCGGCTCAAAAACGCGACCTTCGCGTCCTTTTCATGCGTGCTTCGCTATATAGGGCACCAGACCTGTAAATCGTGTATATATTGGAAATGAAATTTATCGTGAACACTGCCTTTAATTGACCTTGCCTTTTCGCGAAGCTTGAAAAATGCTCATAACTTCTTCGAACCTACAGCTCGGGACGGGATACTGCGCATTTTTACTACTGAGCCACAAGAGATACTAACAATATTAGTCATTTTCACAGATGCGTCTACCACTCTAAACACTTCCCTTGTAAGGAGACTGGAGGCTTTGAGCACTGTCGATCCAACCGGTAGTGCTACCTAAAATTGATAAGGTAAGCACTCTTCGGAGCAAGATAGTTTACCCGCAATCTCAGCCTCCCCCCACGGTTTCAAATGGACGTGGGGGGGATGGCCAACGTACGTTATGCAGTTTCGAGGCGAGTTTTAAGTCTGCTGCCTGAGAGCTTCATCTCAGTAATAACAGTCATTCCGGGGACCAGTTTTTTTAATTTAAAGGTAGGCATCGATTGAGTTAATAGTGGAAACCCAGTATCATGCTGAAATTGGTTAATCCACGTCCCTTACGGATACAAGCGAATGTAAGTTGACTTGAAACTTGGATGACTGCAGGAATGAATCCATTTGAGCCGGCCTTTAACGATCCCCTGTCGAGTGGAACATTCTCTGATTTTGCTTGACAAGATTTCAGGGATGAAGAACATCTGTTGTTCAGTCACTGCCGTTTATTATGCTCATCAATTCCACCTTGACGTTTTGGGTTTTTCCTGTCTCATCCATCGAGTTGAGCGATTTTTACTTCAAATTTGAAGGCGAAAATATACTGTAGAGGTTTGAGCAATCGTCGAGGCGAACCAAGCGCCGAAAGAGAGACTTTTAAGGTATGAGTATTTCACCTATAAGCACTATAAGCAAAATAGCTTCTTTCCAGCAAGGCATTTGAATTTTTACAAGGCAGAGGAAATCAGCTGTAGAAGGATCTCTTCCATTCATTTTCGCCGTCGACGACATCGTGCGTAGAGTTGCAGAACAGTTTCCTGCCAACGTGATATTAACACCATCAGGACGCTCCCTTGTCGACCTGTGGCCGTATTCATGAAACAATGGGAGCCTCCTGGAAAGGTACAAAATCCACCCGCTTTCGCACGGGTTTTCGATGTTGCACCTTTCTGAGTACCCGGCAGGTAGGCAGGAAGGCTCCCGGCTATCTAGCGGGTAGACAGAAGGGTTTCCAGCCACCTGGCGAGTCGCGGCTGACTGCTACGTCGATTTTGCCTTTCAGACAATGACCACTGGCAGGCAGCGCGCGCTCTGCCCGTCCACCTGCACAATCGAGGTCGGGTATGCTGTGCCGACCGGAATGCATTGATAGCGGGGTTGAGAGACGGTAGCCTCTTACCCAGCGGTCTCCTCTCCGTCTCTGCGGGTGCCTGCCTCTTCTCTGACAGGTGGCGAAGAGGAGACCGCTACTATTGAAAGCTCGACAGGGGAGCCACAAAACTGGTGGCCATACGCCGGGTACGGGAAGATTACGTCTCCTTCCTGCGCCAGTGATTTCATGAATACGGCCACTGGAGTACGCCGACGACATCGTTTTATTTGCTGAAAACAACAGAAAACTGCGTAGGTTAGTGAACCTTGTTAAGAAGTGTGCGGCAGCCTATGAACTTTTCTTCATCCCAGTAAATGCTAGCAGACGTGGGTCTATCAAATGTCTTCAATGGGAGTTTGTGTCGACGGACCACGTATCGAACTGGTGGATGGTTCCTGTTATTTGGGCTGTTTACTGGAGATCGATGGTACTTATGCAGTGGATATTCAACAATGATGTACGAAAGCTACATCTGTATTCAATTTTCTAACCAAGTGTTTATCGTCTACCACCATCGCGAACGAAGTCAAGTTGCGCATCTACCTATCCGCTATTCGCCTTATCATGATGTGCGAATCGGAGACGTGAGCAGCACCGAAGACGCAGATGGAAAGGTTGGATTGCACGGAGAGGAAGATTTTTAGGCGTTTGCTTCGAAATTCACTTTGCGAAAATGTCATAACAAAGATCTCCACAACGAAATCGACGCCTTTCATCAACGTTTGACACGAGGGAGGTGCCAACGTCTCTCAACGCCATCTAAAGCGGCAGCGGAAGGTCGTCTTCGTTTGTTCGGGCATATTTTAAGAAGACCGCCAGATCGTCTTCTTCAACACGCTCTAATGATGCTCCGAGTCCTGTCTGGAAAAAGTCGCCTGGACGTGGGCGAAAATTCTGGACAGATATGGTAAAGGAGCATTTGAAATCACTCGGCATTGAAATGCAGTTTTGCTTCGCAAGTGGTGAAATAATACAGGACTAACAGCAAGACATAAATCCTTTTTCGCTTATATGAGTCGGGTCGAAGCAAGCAGCGAAGCGATCAGTCATGGCAAACTATAACACTGATTAGGAGACTTCGACATGATACGCCCGAGAAGCATCACATCGACAAGCTTGAAACGAGGGAGAAAGGTTATAGGTATGTAGTAACAGAGCTTCCCCCACGTCGTCGGTATTTTATATGTGTTTCTCATAAAAGCCGTGTGAGAACTCTCTTCTTTTCCATCCAAACAATGCCACCCAGATGACTACATATCTTCCCCTTCTTTGATAACAGTTGCCGAATTGTTTGCCTGTCCTTTCAAGAATTTTAAGATGAACAGGGAAGCACTTCGGCAACTCAACAGGCGTTACCCGCAGAGCAGAGCAGTCCTCCATCAGCTGGGATACCATCGCATCTTGATGCCTATGGTTTTTCATTTCTTTACTGCATGTTTCAGCTTGTCACCCGAGGAACGCGGTGCCTCACTATTGCGGGGGCTGAGTGCTTTCAAAATAATTCACAATTTGCGCCTCATTGGTGAACCTATGATTCATTTATCAAATCTACCTGCAGTTAAACTGATAATGTTAGCCTTTTTGCGAAGTGGAATTCAGGCGTTCATAAGAAATCCGAACTTCATCTTAAAAACTCGGTGGCGTCGTCCGGGTCAGGATACGGAAATGTAAAACGAGCGTGTGACATTACGTGACGTCAATGATGTGTGATAAACCATGTTTGACGTATAAATACCTTGATCCTTCACACCTATCGTAACTGCTCAATGCCTGTGCATGATGCGCGTGCGGGGACTATGGACACTTCATCAGCGAAGCTATGAGGGGGTAAAGTTCTTTCGTGTCTATGCCAAGCAATCAAATTCTATGCACTCGTTCTTATGGCTAGTGTTGAGTTAATTAATTATGTCAAAGCAGATAGCAATTGATGGTGTAGCAATAACGCAATTGACAAAAACGGTTCGCGCGCCCTCGCTATGGTGGAGGGGGCGTAATGCGTGTAAGGTGGGAGCGTGGTGTCAGCGTCCAGGAGCGAGACTTCGAAATAATGGAATACTCCATAATGATTCAAATTTTAATTACTTTTGGTGTATTGATTCAAGTTCAAAATAGAAGCAAGCAACGAGCTGTCACGAAACTTGTTAGTGATACATCCAATAAGTTTTTATTCTCTTCCGTTTCCGGCCCTACTGGCCATTTTTCTTCCTTTTATCTTTCCGAAAACTTTAAAAACGAATTCCGCATAGCACTGATGCTAAGTGAGAATACGCAACCTCAACGCCGCCTTTTTCCGTTGCCGTTAACTGTGCAGTCGGCACGTCTCGCACTGATACTTTGCGCTCCTTCTCTGAGAAAAATTGCCGCTCGCCTACAAGCGCCGAAGCGGCACTATCGCGGAGCCGCGGCTGCACTACCGCGGAGCCGTAGCGGCGATGCGGAAGTGCCGCCGCGGCTCCGGGAGAGTTTCTCTTATGAAGTTAATTGAGAGTTACAGTACAACTAAGGGGGAGTAAAGACAGATACGCAATTGCGGGTGTTAAGTCCTCTGTTTGATTAGCGCAGATTTTATCGCTGTTTTTGCGCCCAAGGAAATCCGGATAGTACCTAAAACCTGGGTAATTGAACCGGCGACAATTTCGTTTTACCACGCAGGACAGTGCGCCGTACTCCACGTGGGTTCGCTGCCGCATCCTCGCGGAGCCGGCGCGGTTCTAACGCGGAGTCGCTGCGGTACTATTGCGGCGATGTCCGGGCCCAAGGCACGGCAACAGAATCGTCTGATCACGGAGACGCTGCGGCACTATCGCGGAACTATCGCGGCACAGTCGGGGGTCGCGATCTTTTCCCGGCTATGGCACGGCAAATTTTCTCAGAGTTATGGTGTGTTGGCGTAAGCTCGGTGTACATATGATATTAAATATGTGCATTGAGTCTGCGCATATGCGCACTGAGTTGAGACACAATAGGGAATGCAACATATCAGTGCGATCTTTGCCGACTGTATATCCAGTGCGGGATGGTTGTAATGTGTCCTAACAGGGAAAAGGGCGGGGAACGAGCCAAGGGTTGTGGTCGACGGTAGCCGGTGCATCCTCCAATCACGGAACTTCGCTTCTCCCCGCCCTCTCCGCGGTATGGACACACTACAACCATCACCCATTTCTGGCGAATATGAGATATGATGGGAGCATGAATCCCTGAAAAATTGCTCGGGAATCATGTCAACAGATAGTCGCTATTTGAAACTTGGCGAGTTCTTATTGGGGAAGAATGTTTTCAAACACTGGTGCTTTTTTGCCAAGTTCGCCGTTTTTTCTGTCTTTACAAAGGGTAGAGCGGGCGTTGTAGTGTGTCACTGTTGACTGTGCTCCGTCAAACGTCCTACACTCAGAAAATTCTCCGTTATTGGGCGAAATATATAGTTTTTATTATTGTCCCACACTGCATATCGTTTCTCACAAGTTGTTATAGCCGCGTTTTTTCTTTGTAAATATATTGATGATTTTACATTTAGCGTTCAAGTCTCTTTCGATTTTCACTCGTTGAGTTACTGGAACGGATAGAGCCCAGCGAACGAGGGACACGGCTCCGACACTAAAAATGTGAGAAGATTTAGGTTTGAAATTTAGAACTTCAAACTCATCCATGTTCTGTGTAGGTGTCCACTGAAAAAAGGCGTGCGATTCCTGAGCGAACCTCCATATCATCGATTCTTCAATGATTAATAACATTTGTATGACTGAAGTATTTGGTGGATTCAAGTTTTCATGTACTATCCAAATGGTTACAACCATCTGAATACCACACTGAATTTATAGGACTTTTTGGAAAACCTCATTTTCTTCAGTTTTTCTTCCCGATTTTTCAACGTTGTAACAATTGTATCCCTCTTAATGAAGTTAAGGATGAGGAAATCAGATGCAGTGGGTCGATTGTGATTGTATTCAGACTCTTTCGGGACACTCCCTCCCATATTTTCCCTATTTTCCTCGATTTCAAGCTTCCATTTTCAGTCATCTGCCGAATCACAAAGTTCCAATTGCTTTGGTTCATTGAACTCTGGGCCATCTTCCAATTACCGAGTTCTGCCGTCCGTTGTGAGTCAAATCACAGACTTTTCGGGCCCTCAAATGTACCAGATGGTTTGGTCTCACCGGTGACCTTTGCCGCGAACCATGTTCAGAGCCTAGACATCGTCGGCTGGAATCATTCCACTGCCCTTAAAGGCAGTGTTCACAAAGAAAAAGCTGCTCGTTTTTTTGTGGCTAAAACGTAAGCTCTGGATCCCTCTAAGAAGATTAAGAGCGAAAGTGCGGCGAAAAAATGCCGGTAAGTTGGTGAAAATCTCGTGGGCCAGCCGACCTATTGGGCCACCCCGCCCACGTCCTCTAACAGTTTCCCTGAATTCGTGGGTTGATGCGCGATGGTTTCCGATCAAAAGCCCCGTTCTTCCCTTCATTCTCAACTTGTCTGTTTACTCAGGTCAGCTCGCACGCATACATCGGCTGCAAAAGACGGAAGTTACAAGCCTCGGACAAGTCGTCCACCATGCTTTCCTAGCTCAATTTTTGAGGGACCATAACTCCGTTCCCAGGGGGTCTTGTACGATTCCAGGGACATCATTGAAATCAAAATGAGACCGTTTTCAAGATAGGCGGAAAACAGAACGACTTTCATCGTTAACACTGCCTTTAAGAACAGATCTGGGAACAGTTATCACTCGCACTCCAGGTGGCATTTCTGGTGCTGATTTGAAATCTTGTGTTTATTTCCAGAATAGACCTTTTGGATCGAAAATATTCAAAAGTGACGCCAATCGGCGCGGTCCATCGCCCTCGCACACCGGATGTTTTAAAGAGACATACAAATGTATTGTAAAGAAGGTGGGGGGGGGGGGTGGCGGGTTTCGGGTAATTTCTACGATGTTCCGAAAAAAAAACTGACCAGATTCGACTCAAAGCTTTTTTACTGAGGATTGTTTGCGTTGCTGAACGCGGATTTAGGGTCCGCTTCTCGCTAACATGAGGGTTGCTGCAGGTCATGGAAGGCATAATACTACTTAGCCTGCGTAGCCTTCCCTAAATTTCTGAAAACGAATAATTGGAACTCAAATTCGTGTTCTTCATCACAGATAACCCCCTTAAAGAACTTTTGAGCCGAGTCCGATACAGTGACCAAACTACCGTATACTTAATGTAACCTACCCTAATATACCATACTTTTTCTTTTAGAATTGCATGTGCTTCTATTTTCAGCCCTCTTTTTTAGATGTACTTTAATTAGAGGTGTACTTCTATTAGAGAAAATACGTTAAATATGTAAAACGAACCCCAGATACGTTTTGAGCGATCCAGATAACCCCTGGAGAAAAGTTCCACTGGAAAAACATTTCGGAACTCTTCAAAAGTCGTCTTTGGACCTTAAATATTCCCCTTCATGGAAAGCTATAGACCGAATTAGCCGAAATCTTTGAAAACTGATCAAATACACCTCAGTTTTGTAACCACCTCCCTAAACAATTCCCAAAGGACAGCTTTCGGCCATATCCCGAGCAATTTTCCTGAAGAACCTAAAATTGCCGTCTGGCGACCCTTTTTTTCTTCAGGGAGCTACGAGGAATCCCCTGAGGCATTTAGGGAGTTCTGCGCACACATTATTTATGCTCTGTAGTACACCTACGACTAGCGAACGGTGTTTTGTAGAAGCCCGCGGAATTTCGGTAGCAAGCCCTAGTTGGAAGATTAAGATTTCTTCTACGCGATGCAAGACCATTTTGTCTATTTTTGACTCCGTTGTGTTCTTTATTGTGACCCCAGCTTTGCATTTTGATCGTGGTCTGGACTTTATTACTCAAAACTCTGTCATCTCTCACAAAACTTTGTCATCTCTTGTGACTCGATAGTAAAACTGCGCAGTATCCCGCCCTGAGCTACAGGCTCCAAGAAGTTATAAGCGTTTTGCAAGCTTCGCGATTAGGCAAGGGTACTCATCAGGCATTTTCGGGTGTTTCGAAACGTTTTCTCGAATTATGCTCAAAATTTGTATGTAGGGTTTAATTAGGGTGCTGAAACATACAGTACCGCGCATGTTTTTTTTTCAAAAACGGCGTTTTGCGGTGTTTTTTGTGCTCACAAAGCGCCGCATCGCCATAACTCACTTGAAATTTGACGAAATTAGATTTTCAGGGAGTTCTCGTGTTCCTCTCAGTCAGGCAAATGCAGCGATATGTGTAGAGAGTATTTTGGACTCCGATATTTTGTTGAAAAAAAGCGTTTTTCTTTCTAAAATTCACATTCACCACAGGTCAAAACATGACAGATGTCTGCAATCATGACCATCTGATCAGTTCATAGTGAGATATTTTGTAGTGCAATTATGCAATTTTCTATAAACTTCTAATGTTGAATCTATCATTTTGTAACACTATCGTGTAGCACTCAATGACAGCAATGCAGAAATGACTTCCAATTTGAAATCGGACTACTTTGAAGCTTGTTATGGCGATGCGGCGCTTTGTGGCAAATCTGGAGCTTTTTATCAAACGCTTTCAGAGCCCTCTAATTGTCTGGTATACGCCGAACCGAAAATCCAAACCGCTATCAGTCTGTGCAAAGTTTGGAAAATGTGCCTTCACCCAAACTTTGCTCAGGGTGGTAGCTTTGGGTGCTGAGCACATTCATGAGGTCCGTTTCCGAATTTTCGAAAGACTAGGTGCGGTTTGAAAGGTACAAAAAGCACAAAAAAGTACCGTTTTAAGCTTGTAACTTCTTGGATACTGTAGCTCGGGGCGGGATACCGCACAGTTTTGCTTTGGAGGCCTAAGAAATACTAGCGATACTAGTCGTTTTTGCACATATGTTTACCGTCATAAACACTTCCCTTGTCAGGCGGAAATGTAAAGAAATTGAAATGATCTCAAAATGTCTTTCTCGATGAAACATTTCACATGATCATTTTCTAACAGAAGATAAGATTCCCTGAGATCCCGTGCGCTATTGATGGTGATTGTGCTGATTGCGATCGGAACTGCGAGTGTTTCTGTTCGGGATGAGTGAGTGATCGGTCTCCATCCGATTCTCATCACTCCACTCCGCACTTACATACGTGATGTTCTCCCCGGCGACTCCACTCTCTGTTCTGTTAGGCCTCCTGGAGTTGAGGATGTGGGATTGCCCAACCGAAAAAGTTGACAGTGGAGTGAGTCAGACCGAGAGTTGGACAAATGCAGTTGTAGCAGTAGAGCTACCGTGAGCGCTAGCGAGGGCAGCAGCAGCAGCGGACAGCGGCAGCAACAACGCAGTGTATTTTTAGTTGGGCGGACTTCTCTCGCTCGCCTCGCAGCCAACCAGCCGCTCTCCCCATCTCTCGGCCATCGCCTCAAGCCTCACCCTCACTCATCACTCTACACCGACACAATCTAGCGCTAGCAACTGAGAAACTGTTTCACCTTACCTACAGCAGGTATTCGCCATGCCTGGAGCGCCACGCTTCACCCAGAAGCCGTCCATCCAGCAGACACCTACGGTAAGTCACAGTGTCCTCGATTTGCCAACCGCGGCTGTGCGTTACACGACGAAGAACTATTTCCGATAAATCGTCGTTTCGTTGATTGTGGTTTGCTGGAATTTCGGATTTTCAATAATCATTTCAGAGGTTTTACTTTTGAATCTTGCTGTTCCTTGACAGGTTTGGGAACATCCCCATTTGGAAGTGGTCTGTGGGGGTACTTTGGGCGGTTGAAAGTCTCAGTTCTCCTCTTTGGTCTTGCATTGTAGCTTATTTTGAGTGGTCCCAAAGCGATAAAACCGGGTTGGACAACATGAAGATTGGGTTTTTTTAACACGTGTAATGTCTTTCAATTGTGAAAAGTAGTAGAAGTTGGGACACCTCTTGAAAACCTTAAGCAATCCTGGTGCCTATATAAAGCGCTTAACCTCGGTGATCAGCTGTGAGATTCATTGACGCGTTGGGTTAGAGCTGAGCTTAGATCGATGAATGAATTCAATTGTAGCTGTGATCACAAAGTTTTCCCGATGTTTCTTCATGACTTGCTCAGTTCTGACCCAAGGTGCGTAAAATGTAGTAAGTCCACGATGTTCTCCCAGACAAGGTTCTGCGGCACTTTGCAGCCGACTTCGGAGTAAATACGCCCCCAACTCTTGACTGACCAAAATTTCAAGCAGATTTCGTCTATTTTACGAACTTTCTCTCTAGGTGACCAAAATTTTCGTGAAAGGTCACTAATTTTGACGGGACTCTCGTCGACTCTAAATTTTTAATTTTTTTCATGTGGGAGCTTTCACGAAGCTCCCAGACCCCCGTTCTGACCGGCTACGACCCCGTTGAACCCTATTCCCAGGATTTCAGAATAATCCCCTCGAAATTCTTCTCGATCTCTGAGAAATAGTAATAGATTTTTCTTTAGGGATCTTTTCTAAAAGATTTTCCGATTGTATTCGTTCCCATTCTGAAAAAAAATTTACTCGGTTTCGAACTGTAATTTGCTTGGATCCTTCGCGTGCGTGTGCGGAGCGAGGGAAAACTAAATGAGAGTGTATGATGTAGGGAGAGGACAGGTGCTTGCGCGCACGCACGCGGCGGAATCGAGCAAGTTTCGCTCAATAGAGTGTGAATGTCTATGACTTCTCAAAAATTACCTGGTTTCCTGGCCATTCCGGATGTCATGCACCAACTTTTTCACATCAAAAGGCAATTCTCTAAAAGTTCTACTCCCTGTACTCCTTAGGAGCTTTTTATACTTCTCTAAGCGAGCGACAGCGACAGATAGTATGAAGAGAATCGAATTTTTGACCAATATTGTCGACAGAGATGTCACGTCGCTCATCGCGGAAGTATACACTAGATCTCAGGAGTCTCGGTCCATCCATGATCTAGAGAGAACATCGAGATCTCTTTTTTTTTGGATGGGGACCTTTTTGGGACTTCGCGAAACTCTTCGTTTATAAAATAAGGTATTGATTGATAGCGATCTTCGTGGGTTTCGCTCTGACTATTTCAGGCGTTGGCCGAATTGGGAAACATTCCGGAAACTCCGACTTGTCTCGTTAAAAGCAATGATAACCAGGGGAGGAGTTATTGTTTCATTAAGATCATCAAGAAGCTTCCACGGAGAGTTAGCGAAGCCAACCTTCGAGAAAGCTTCAAAAATATGCTTGTTTATTGTGCCGAGGTTGGAGAAGGAGACTCTCCAAGAGCAGGAGATTGATATTCTGTATGGAAAACTCTTCCAAAAATTTCCCAAGAAACAACCGTAAACTTGCTGTTTATCAATTTTATCAATGTCATACCAGTGTTTACCGAAATTACACTTTCCGTGAAACGCACAGCCGTAATCATAATTCTTGTATTTCGCCGTTTGCCGTCCTCTTGTCATTCTCTTCATTCCGGGTTTCCTCAGTTTTCCTATTGTTGTTTCACACCCGTTTCCTTGGTTTCCACTCTGTTCACTCATGTTCTATATTTCGCGAAAACAACAATTTTTCTCTCTGACCGTTCCATTGCTCTGATATCTGTGTAGCGTTTTGCGGTTTTTGGGGATTTAGTGCTGAAAGAGGTACTGCGTGGTGTGTGTGATGTGAGAGACGTATGTGAGGGGGCGAAAAATCGCTTGCCAACTGTCCTCCGCTCTTGCGCAACTCGGACGCACGTTGTAATAATAAAACGGCTATCCGCTCCGTGTTTACTTGTTGACTCTGCTTTTCGCACGGAATTCCATAAGAGTTTTCAGCGAATTCCGAAGAGTGCGGTTGTCTTGAAGAATACGCATGAAGGAAGTACTATGGGTTAAATTTCTTGTTACCTCAAGATAGGGGGCGTGCGCAGGAGCAGAGACAGAGAATGAAAAAAGACAACACGAAATAAAACATTTTTGGTTGATTTCAATAATAATAATTTATTGGTAAGTCACCGAAAGGGGAAAATTATAATGAAATTATGGACTGATTGTCTTCAGAAAATCCATGGCCCATAAGTTGAAGAACGTTTAAAAATTTGTTTCCGTTTCTCAATTCTGAGTTTTTCTCGAAACCCATTACAACTGATCTGCTTTTGCCTTAGAGGTTTTATAATGTTCGGAAATGAAGTGACGACAAAAACGAATTTGAAATCAGATTTTCTTGTGCCACCAATACTTTTTTTCATTTACTCCTTTCAGGGTCAAGCAGATAGTTGTCCCGTTCATCGAAGGAGTTGCGTATACCCCCTCCCTCCCCTCCGCCTTGGTGAAAGAAATCCTCGAGGGGTTTCTATTCAACTCCTAATAAAAACATTCCCAATTCTCTATTTTCGGTCCAATATTTTTACCCTCCCCCCCCCAAATTTTTAATTTTTTGAAAAATTTCAAGTGCCCACTTCGGAAGAGTAAGCGCCTGACCCTGCCTGCTTTTCAAATTTCCCTTTTCTGATGAACGTAAATTTAGGAAAAAAACTTTTCTATATAAAGCTTCTCCCAGTTAGCTGTGAAGCTGTGATTTCTCCGTTTTCCAGAAGCTTACTTGAATTTTGAAAAAAAAAGAATCAACAAAGATTAATTTTTCAAGTAGTTTTCATTCCGAAGCTATCTAGAGGCAAACGTGATCCCCATCTTCCTTGAGGTTTTCACTAGTACAGTCAACGCACTTCAATCCCCCATTAGTTGCTTGGGAACTCTATTTCTCCAGTGTTCCATTCAAATTCTCTTAAGGGGGGATTATTTTATGCGATTATGGTGGCTTTTTCGAACTTCGTTCAAGGATTCTGCCTAGGGACTTATGTAATTTTCAAAACCTCGCTGCCCTATAATGAACTTTTGTTTTTGATCGTCTGAAGTATTTCATACGGGAAACGAAATCGACCGTTTTCCAAATATTTTACTCATTCGACTTTTTGAACTAGTCGGCTTTTCGATTTTTTCATTTATTCGAGAATTCGAATTTTAAGACTTGTGATTCTTCTATTATTTTTGAAACTTTAAATAGTCACTTTTTTCGATATTCGGCTTATTTGGAAAATTGAAAATTGTACTTTTTCGAGTACATACTCGGGCGTACCATATTCTTGTATATTCAGCTACTAAAAAAAGCAATGGTATTCAATATGATACAATAATAATTCAAAAATTTGAGCTAAATTCGTATTAATTTTCGAATGTTCATTTGATCTGAATGGTAGTGATGTCTCCGAACCCTTTTGTTCATTCGCTAATCCTTAAAGCTTTATCCGAATTTATTCATCCATTTGGAAGGTGTACCGTCTGGAGTTGAGCTTAAACAGCTTGAGTCAAGGCCTATGCGCATCTTTCTGAACATTAAAAGCTTCTGTTGATTTTGCTCCTTTGCTTCGCTTTTTGAAATGGATAGAGATTCTTGCTTTGCTTCTTCTTCACGAGGACGTTTCATGGAATTTTTTACTGGTAACTGCTCCAATAACAAATGGGGATCAATCTGTTATTTTGATGACTAGCCAAACTTCTTATCCGTAATGACTCCACTCCAAAGCACAGCCAACCAGTTTCTCCGCCGTGGAATGTCCTGTTTATTCAGATCCTGATAAATCCTCTCCAAAGTACATTAAATTTACCCAATCCGTGCGCTTCATCATCTCATCCCGTATATCTTGCATTTCGCCGCGGTCTCGAGTACGGGGATACCTCGGCCGTCGCCGCCGCGTGGGAGAATCAGCTGACTTGATATTTGATATTTGTCGCAAAACTGTATGACAACACATTGAAGTGAAGGCAGGCATTGTGCTATATCAACACATTCTGTTACACTCAACTCATCGAGGAGGCTCATCAGCGTCTTAATTACTGCATGCGACCCCTCAAAAAATCATTCTGCAGGGCTGAGATTCGTGAAGGGATAAATGACCATGATTCGAGATTGGTCGATTCCACACGATAGGTACGGCTAACCATGAGTCCTGACCGGATGACTCTGCAACACGAGGTTAACATGACCATTGATGACCGCTTGACCCACCGGTGGCTCATGGTTTTCAAAAATCGAATTTGTTGGCACTAGGAGGAATGTTAAAGTCCACATACACTTTATGTATTGAACCAAACTTGACTCGATTATGAACCTCATGGTCCGTCAGTAGCTACACGTGAACAATATATTAGAACCTCTTCGAAAACAACGTAGGCTGTGATGAGAGATAAAACAGCTGCAAGGCTATTTTTGGAGCACTTGACGGTTTCTATTTTTCCCAGTGCGAGCCTTCAGGTCTCTTAGAAGAATAAGGTCGCTCGAACCTTGTTCAGTTGTCTAGAGACGTTGCAGCGTTTGAATGTTGTGGGGATGATTAAAATAAACAATATAGAGTTTGGTAAATTTCGTTAAAGCACCCGGGTTTTGTAATTTTTGCTGTTCAAAAATTTAAACACTACCGGCCCAAAATTTATCTTGGGGGGGGGCGTAGTAGTTTAGGGCGCTGAACACGAATGTAAGGTCCGTTTTCAGTTCCCCAAAAGATTATGTACTATGTGCTTCGGCGGGAAACGTTTCATTCATCTACAGCAACCTATCGTAATCTTCCGGAAAACCGCAAACGGACCTTAGTGTTCAGCGCCCCAAACAACTCTCTGAACAAAGGTTGAGCTGTAAATGTTCAAATTTCGATGTGATGCCCTCGGCTCGCGTTTGACGCTTCCAGCGGCGCTAGCGTTCTGGGGCTGGATTCATAAAAATGCCAACCCACGGTTAGCGCTCTCCCTCTACCGACAGAGCAGAATTTTTACGATTCGTCAACACCTACATATGCGTCACTGGGTTGGGTAATGGGTCAGAGCTACCAGGCGTCGTGGGTGATTGCTAGTAGGCGCGTCTCAAAGTGTGAGGCAGTGCGCAGCTGCTTATGAATAGAGCTGCTTGGTGAATCAGGATTCGAGGTTTCAGGTGCGAATGGTGCGCTCGGTGAGACTTACTAGCCTAAACCCATTAAACGGTCGATGAATCCGACTTCTAGTATAGGCCACACGGGTTTATACGGCCGACCTAAGCTATTGGCTTCGCCATCTCCATCATTTTCGCTAGAGTGTATGCCGCCTTTGATCACTACTGTAACCTACCGATTCGAGCTTATGACTTTCTATTATTAAGAAGCCGACTTAAATCTTAAGGCTTCTCCCAAGTGATATAATGTCGTTCGTAGGACTTGATATGAAGGCGGGCGGGAATACGTCTTTCGCATCTCTAACGTCCTTTGTTAATAACCCCCAAAATACATTCCTTTAGATCTGCAGAATTATTCAAGACCCTGTTAAGAAAGACTATTCCCCGTTCTAATGATTGCTAAGGTCTAAGTTCAAACAAAAAAGTTTGGTGTAGGTGTGAAGGTTTTAGCCCTCTTCACCTGGAGCCTAAATAGCTTTTAAAATCGGAAAGAAATTTATATTGAAGGAAGAAATAACAAAGCATGCTCAAAACACGTCTCCTCGTCCTCTAACTGAATCCTATGAGACTTATGTAGTGTACATTAATTGCAGTTCACAAATTACAACTGCAAGGTGTAATTTGTTTTGCTCAGGTCTTTAAGTACTTTTCTTGTGAACTGAAGCGGTTTGCTTGAAGTTTACACTGCCAGCGGAAGCGGTCGTTCTTTTGAATTCGAGCTAGATGGTTTAAAATGATTTCGAGTAATCAAGTGGTGTATCCGAGACGTTCTAAAGTGCATGAGCATGGTGTATGACGAACGAGCAGCGGCAGCACACTTCAGTTGGTGGGGGCGAGCGCTGGCGGACAGATATTTGCCGATTGGCATGTGCACCCACCGGCTGCTGATCACTTCGGATCCATCCGGACGGCTGCTGTGGAGGGTATGCAGCGATTCGGACCGAACCTCTGGCAATACCTGCCACACGTCATCATCAATCATCGACCATATCGATCAATCGATAGCCGATCAATGACGATAGTGGATGCCATCGGAACGGGGATAGGGCCACGAAGAACTAAATCGGAGCAACTGACAGAGAGAAAGATTGGAAAGCTTCCACGATTGACCAGGGCTTGAAATTGGGCATAGTTGATCACAATAAGCTGTGCCTGAGGGGTTGAGGGACTTGCCTGTAGATCCATGTTTATTCCATTTCGTCCTGGTTGATCGAGTCATGAAAACACAGGATTCGCATTCTGCAAGATAATCACCAATCAAGATTTTTCTCAAAAAAATTTGAGTTTCGAACGACATAAGTTGGATTGTTACGCATTTCCATTTCTAATTTTAAAATGTGTTCAAAACTGCAATAATCGGCGGTCACACTCGGGGAATACCATTCGGATCAAACATGTGGTCGATCGCCTGGATCGAGGGTTTGAAAAATGCGCACTTCTTTTTTGTGTCATTAGATTCATGTGGTCGACAAGAGTGGGAGGATAGGGCGATATTTCAGCAGGAATAGGTTTCAGCAGGTTGAATTTTTTTGGAAGCATTATCTAGGCATTTATATCAATCAAAAATGTTTCTGATAAATTGCCAGCAACCTTTTTAGGTAGCTAAGGGTAAGCTATAAGAACAGCTTCTGAATTGGTTACCTTGCCTTTTTATTTAAAGGCAGTGTTCACGATAATCTTCGATTTTGAGATTAATCGCTAAATCGATTGTCTCGATTAGCCCCGAGTAGAACTTAAGGCACTGTTCGTGATAAACTTCATCCTCGATTTTTTCATGACAAATGCTTCTCGTGGCTCTCAGAAGCAGAACAGCGTCGAAAGAACGGGACGAAAAGCTACCCAGGAGCCGCAAAACGGCTTAGAAAAGTGGGCAAACCCCGCCAATGTGGGCAAGTCCCGCCTCTTTCCGCCCCTCGACGTGAACAAAGGAACACTCGAAATCGTGGGTTGAGCGATGGTTTCCGATCAAAAGCCCCGTTCTTTCCTTCATTCTCAACTTCTCTCTTTACTCTTTTCAGCTCGCATACATCGGCTGCAGAAAACGAAAATTACAAGCCTCGGACAACTCGTCCACCATTTTCCCTAGCTCAATTTTTGAGAAACCATAACTCCATTCCCAGAAGGTCGTGTACGATTCCAGAAGCATCATTGGAATCAGAATGGGACCGGTTTCAAGATAGGCAAAAAAACAGAAAAGTGATTTATATCGCGAACAGTGCCTTTAAATGACGAAGAAACCGAGAAAAACGCACCAGAAGGGCACGAAATCCTCAAGTATCAGCCCGCCTCTTAAGTATCAATGGAACTGTTCGTTGTGACAATGAAATCTTTTGTGGACCCGTCTTTTGCAATTCTCCATTCTGTGTTGCTCCGTTCTTTCCTTCGGGCCCTAACTAATACTGTTTTGCCCAAAATATTCGTCCATTTTCGATTAGTCCCATTTTTTACCGGTGACAACCATCGTGAACATGTTCATCGAATCGGACAACTAGTCCAGGCCATAGAATAATGCCACTGAAATAAGACGAATTAGTGCGTTTCTCGCCGTTTCTCCGTGATTCTGGTAACACTCGGTTGCCAGCGGATTGTCTTGAGTGGAAAACTTCGAAACGAGAATCATCGTGAACACTGCCTTTAAATGCAGCGCGCGCAGAAAACCATGTTCAATTTTTTAGTATTTTGCGCAGGTGGGCCTACCAGGTTGTGATATATCGCCAAGAAGTCACCCAAAACACTTGAATTTTTGAGAAAAAC
The DNA here is from genome assembly GCA_029168955.1 of Aplectana chamaeleonis. NCBI lineage: Eukaryota > Metazoa > Nematoda > Chromadorea > Rhabditida > Cosmocercidae > Aplectana > Aplectana chamaeleonis. The sequence goes on along the minus strand of JAPDOI010000163.1, from coordinate 740,950 downwards.
TCGTTCGAAAATCCCGGAGCATTCAGCTTCCTTTTTTCACCGTTGTCCGGTGTGTGTTGTGTAATACAGAAACGTCGGGAAATTGGACGTCTGAAATATTTTAGCCCCTTTAATTTCTTAGGTTGACTGCTTCTTTTGGCCTTTTCATTGTCAAGAGTTCTCCAAAAAACAGAAGCTCCTAATACACACGTTTGAACGCGAGAATCTCTGGGAATAAGGAATATAATTTTTTTACTTCCACGGTCTGTCGGAGCCTACCAAGGTGCTTCTGTTCCACATGCTAGATGATCGACCGGAAAAAACGCCTTTTCTGACCACGAAGAAGTTTCTAAGACGAGTGTCCAAAACCCACCTAGAGTCAGCAGATCGACGGCTGCTTCCAGCGCCACAGCCGCCGATCTGTTGACTCTAGGTGGGTTTCAGATTTCGGAAACTAAGAAAAATTGGAGAAAACCCACATCGACTCGGCTTTGGAGCTGGAAACTCGACTGACTCGAGCGCATGCGGTCGCAAAGCGTGTCAAGACGCAACTGCGGATCGGAATTTGGCCCAGATAAGCACAGCATAGCATCATGGATACGCAGCATTGACGTCTTAAAGGCATCGTACGCGCAAAAACCGTATCTCATCTTTTCATGTTCTTGAGCAGGCGATTCTCTGACTTAAGCCCCTTTCACAGTCTGCCGAACGAGGCCGTCCGGCACGTTAAAAGTAAGCCGCAGTGCGAGGAAAGCTGCGGTGAACAACCGTCAGTTCCGACTCTTCAGTACAAAATGTGAGGCGAAAACAACCCGTTCCAACCCGTCATAACTTGATCCGACGTCGTTTCAATGATTTCACCGCACTGAGACGTCGGTCGGCCGACACCGCAGTGCGGGGTGCACTGACGCCGCAGTCCTATCTTAGAACATGCCGGACGAGTTCGTCCGGCAGACTGTGAAAGGCGCTTTACAGAATAAGAGTGGAAATGCTCCACAAAACCGTCAACTTTCGCGAAAAAACTCGTTTTAAAGCGTCTCGAATTATTCTCTTCCCACCCCTCCGTCGATTTCGGTGTGTCTGGTGCAATTCGTCAGAAGTCCTTTTCACATACGTCGGATGTGTTTTTGGCTTCAAACTTATAAAGTGAGTGAAGTTTTCTTGTCTTTCGTTCACTGGAACTTATTCTCAGAAAGAAGTATCCATTGGGCAAGTTTGGATGTTAGAATTTGTCGATTTAAAAATTTCAAATACTGATTCGTCCGCGCCTGTGATGGCGCTTCTGTTCCTTGTGCTAGATTGTTGGTGATAATTGGTGGCGGATTGTCATTTTGAACCACTCTAACTTCAGAACCATATGTTTTTGACGCGCAAAACTTCACCGACGTTGTCCACCGAGCTCATTCATGATATTGAGAATGAAAATTGGAAAGTGGTTTTCAGCGCGGACGATGCCTTTAGGCTTTGCCAACTGTCTTCAATTGGTTCAAAGATCGGATTGAGAAGAAAAAAATCAAATGTGGTTTTCTGCACGGATGTTGCCTTTAAGTAAAGTACTATCTATGAAGCCTCATCATAGCGATTCATTCAACGAGCGGAGCAGACTGCAATCAATATATGTGGACTAAAGTTATGGGGTAACTTTGAACCAACATTCAAAACAGAACCCTTTCTGATCAGAATTTTCACTAATTGTGTCATGCTTTCTTTTTCCCACCAAAAGTTCGCTAATGAGGTTATTTAGTGTGATAATAATAAATACTTTTGGGTTTTGAAAAGTCACAGGAGTCGTACCCCCACTGCACTTCAGTGGGTCAATGTCTCAGATTTGAATGAGACCCGATTCAGATGGGTTCTTTGAAAAACGAGAGTTTTTCGTTCAGGCTAGTTTTTATTCCTGGACTAGCTAGGTTCAGCTGTAGTTCAGGATTGAAGAGAAATCGTCCATCTGGTCACTTAGCCAATCCGCTTTCCAGAGATTCTTTCCAAGTTTGTTCCTAAGAGTAAAAAAATCTGATTTGAACGCAGGACCTTTTCAAAGCATTTTCAGTTTTTTTTTTGAGTGAATCTTTCTCCAATATCGTGCTGACAGCTCGGGCATTTCTAAAGAAGGAGCTCTCAATTCTGTTTCCAAATGTTCTTTCAGATTTCCAAATGGAATATTGTGAATAGCGTAATGACAGAATGGCGAGAAAACGTTTTTTCTTGCGTTTTTTTTCTACCCCGAGCGCAGAAATTTTGTACGTATTTTACGGCAGTCTCTGCGTTGTGGGCGTCGTCGTTGTCAACGCTTTTTTGGCCGTGAGCGAAAGGATGCCTGCGGTGGCCACGTCCGTTCGCTCGACTAGAACAAAGTATGCGACCATACATGTGGACCTTTCAACAACTCTAGTTGAGTGAATGGACGGGGTCGCGGCGGTAGATCGCCACAAGCGATCTAAGCCCATCTGTCCGGTTGTGTCGCACACGACGCGCTATCGTCGCAAATGGTGGCGTCTCGCCTATTGGCTAGACTAGAATTGGCGAAGGACCCATACTTTTTGCACCTTGTTGCTTCATGGAGATCACAAACGCATTGGGGAAAATGAGCTTTTTAGAAGTTCCATATTAGTTTCTTTAGCCACAGAAAGGTGCATATTAATGGTAACTGGAGAGTGTTTGAATTCAGCGCTCTAAAGTAAATAGTCGCCGACTGGCGAGTCGCTGGTAGCAAACGAAAAAGTCGAAGCAGTTGCCCGCTACAAAAACTCAGAAAAAAACAGTTAGAGTGGAAGGTGTTTACCTCCGGACGATCATTTTAAACTGTTTGCTGGGTTAAATATAACCCTCTATAATCGCCAAAAAAACGTCCTTCTTTTTCGAGATTTCGAGGGATAAATGTGATTTTTGCTGCGCAGATGAACCTCGCATATTTTCCCAAAATAGAATCGTGGGATCAGGTTTTGTGTGATGTACGTGAGCAAGCACATCTGTATGCGGAACGAGCAACCATGTACGAGTGGTTTTTGTATCATGCTGCTCGGCTATGAATCAGCGAATCCGAGCAAATGTTGCCATCAAAGTGTGGTCTATACGTCACGCCCCTATTTTCTGCGTTTACAAAGGAAGGCTTTATGGCGCTAAACGCATACGCGAAAACGAGTTGTATGGTTAGTATCTCTTGGGCATCTATAGTAAAACTGCGTGATATCCCGCTCTGAACTGTTTTTACGAAAGTCAGGAAACAAACCTCATAATCATGTTCAGCGCCCAAAATACTCGATATCGGAACCTGCTGAACTTTCATCGACTATCTCATCGCTGTTTGGTCTAAGTTGTTTGTATGAAAATGGAATCTGCGAGTGTGTGGTCTTCCCATAAATTGTAGACGAGTGAAATGATTGCGCGCGACCACTAGCAGCGGGCTTTGCGTAGTTCCCGATCAGCACATCCTTGATTTTAGCTTGTCCATATTTCTGATCTCCCATTGAGCGTCCTTTTTGTGAGCCTCATCCTTACGGCGGTTTCCCCAGATTTTCAGACATAAATCAAAGATTGATCGTTCAGGGTGATCTGTTGATGGAATGTCTTCTGGAGGCGGATCCCCCACCGACGATCGCCTGGCAGCATGCTGGCAATGTGATCTCTCCCTCTACACGAGTTCAGCAGATTCTCAGTCCTTTAGAAGGCATTCTATACAAGGCGAATCTCATCATAAAGGTATGAACTAATTTTTATGATTCTTTAAAATCTTTTTTTTTGTTGATGTTTCGTTTTTTTTCTATGCGAAGCTTTTAGCCATCATTGTTTTTTTCATAAAGATTGCGTTGGAGAAGAACATCTCTGTCTATCTCATTTACGACACAGGGAATTCTCCAGTTACCGCGTGGTTCATACCTTACTCTTACCATTTCTCATGTTTCATTCATTGGCCCTGTCGTCAGAGATTTCCTTTCCACTCCTGTAGGTCTGAATTCAATCAACATGATTTTGCTTCGAAAATTTAGGCCCGATCACTTACTAGGGAGGTTTCCACCGGCTGAGTGACGCTAACCTAAACTAACTAAAGGACATTGTGAAGATGGGTATAGGTAGACATTTGATGTACTCGACAGGGGCAAGATACATCTGGGTAGGTCAAAAAAGGTCAAAAACGCTGTTCGTTCGAGACAGATGGACCGGTGGCCGAGTGGGTAATGCAGCAGATTGTCGCACAGAAAGTCAAAGGTTCGATCCCTTTAGGATGAATTCGCGCTTTTATTTAGCTGTTCCTTGCCTTGTTTTAGGTTTCCTTCAATAAACTGTGCTCTCTTCTATTTTTTTCTTTGAGAGCAGTTCTCGCGCATGCAAGTCTAAGTGCAACTTTCTGAAGGGCGCACCCCTAACGGATAGTTTCAACAAAATTTCGACTAACTTCTACCGACTTTTTTCGTCTTACTCTGCACTAAAGAGTGGAGAACTGGAAATTTTCCCAAATATGTTAGCAAATCATATTCTTATGAATTAAAACGCCCCTTTGAACCCATTTGAACTGATTTTCGTTTAATTCCAGCCGTCTTTTCACAAAATACGCCTAATTAAAGGAAAATTGAACGAGGAAAATGGAATATGTCAGGGAATGCCCATGCTCCAATGCTCAGTTTGGGTAAGCGTAACTGAGCCGATGGTAACCTCCTTAGTTAGTATGTTTCTGCTCATGGTAAATTTGAAAAGGAAGGCTTTTTTTTTCAAATTCCTTACGAGTGACCTTCTTTTTTTCACTCGTTTGAACCCACCTAAGCTCACACTGTATACTGCACAGTTCATGCTCATTTAGGATTTTTCTTATTTTCGAGTTGTGTCAACATTCCGAAGTTTTCCTCTCCAATTCATTCAGGGTTATCTCTCAAGGGAAAGCCGTTTGAGTTTTATGCATAGCATATTTTTTATTTCGTTTCACTTTTCTTGTACTAGTGTTGTTAATACCTTCTATTTTCTTTTTCTTTAGCTGCCAAGATCCAATTTGACTGCTGATTTTATTATCTTTTGGTCGCACACTTTGTTCTCCACATGTCCTCTCATGGATTTCCCAGCTACGATCGAAGGGTTAGAAAATTGCAGTGAAAACAGCATCTTCGATGGACTCCTAACAGTGAGAGGCTAATTTTAAGACGCATATATTTAATCGAGGTGTTTTGTAGTTTTTTTTTTTCAGCAAAAAAACATTGACAATGCATATAATCCGAATTGTGGGCACCAAGGACTGTTTTCTTGTTTTCATTTTCCGGCCATTTTCGCAAATCCGTTATCCGTATGCCGATTCACGGCTTTTTAGAAGACAATACGGAAATAATTTTGACGAACTGGTAACGGAACGCGAGAGTTCCAATTTTTCAGTATTTTTCTGTTTCCGGCTTCGTGTCTTTTTTTGGCGAATCCGTTTTTCTTTTCGGTTTTCCATTCCCGGGTCAAACTTTTTTCCTAATGCCCCTGGTGAGAATGCCACTCTTGCTGGCGTGATTATGTTCAGGGAAATATCGCTACGGCGAAAAGTGGGTAACATCCTATGGGGCTACACTCTAGCGATCGCCAGGATCAGGAAGATCCTTTTCATTCAGTTCAAGCTGGTTCGTTGTTTTGAAAGTCGACATAGGGGATATTCAGGGAAGAACTCATTCACAAAATCAATTATTGATCTAGAATTTTCCATTTCATTCGTTTTCCACACCTTTTTGAAATTTCTCACGTATAATATGCTCACTTAGACCTCATTTTGTCACCTATCGTCCGCTCTTCATCGAATATGATGCCCATTCATCTGTGTTTTATTTTTCATTTGACTTGATAATTATTCCTAACAATGTATCAGTTTCGTTTTTCTATTCTACATCTTTGATCTCTTTGCTCTCATGTTTTTTCCATTTAATTGGGTCTTATTGTTCGTCTTGCTGACCCTGTTAATTAATTAAACACAGTACGTAACCTCGGATATTTGAGATGAATTTGATTCCCGAGTTTTTCACAGTTAATGAAAACTCCGCTACCCTGTATACCAACTTTGTTGAAAATCTCGAAAAAATACTGAAAACTAGCCTTCTAGCGCTACCTGTCCTCAATTGGCTTCTAAGGAAGCAGGAATTGATCGCCACGTTTCGAAATTATCGAATTGAGCCCGCCTTTCTTCTTCTATGCAGTGTTTTTACTGCTGTATTCCGTCGCTGCGATTTGGCACCCGCTGCTGCAGCGATCTGGCAGCGACAGCGGTTTGTGCTACGAAGCGATCACAATTGAACCACTTTTCAATCTTGAGCGATGGAAGTGGAGCAGTTGTCCTCGTCACCGTTGCAGTGACTATGTACATAGCTGCAGTAAAAACGAAAGTACAGGTGATTTGTGGGATGTTAGAAGCTAACCGATGAGTGTGAAAAAGACATTCTTCACGAAATTATATCAGATATTTTGTTAGCTTTCTTTAAAGGCAGTGTACGCGCTGAGAACCGAATTCATTTTTTCTACATTTTTGCACATGTAGGCCTACCAGATTGTGATATATCGCAAAGAGGCCACCAAAAACACGAAAGTTTTGTAGAGGAACTCGTTCGAAACTCCGGGAGCATTCAGCTTCCTTTTTTCACGTCTGTCCGGTGTGTCTTGTGCAATACACAAATGTCGGAAATTTGCACGTCTGAATCGGTTTAGCCCCTTTAACTTTTTAGATTCCGCAATTCCTTTTGCCCTTATGCTGTCGAAAGTTCTCTAAAAACAAGAAAATTTCAATACACTTGTCTGATTTCAAATATCTCTCCAAATGTAGAATATAGAATTTTGGATTTCCGCCGCCTGACAGAGCCTGTCGCAGCGCTTCTGTTCTTCGTGTTAGATGATCGACCGCATAAACGCCTTTTCAGACCACGGAGCCGTTTTCGCGAGCCTATAGCATTATGAACACGCAACATTGAAGTCTCCAGCTTCGCCAACTATCCCCGCTTGGTTCAAAGGTTGGATTGAAAAGGAAAACCCAAATGTTGTTTTCTGCGAGGACGCTGCCTTTAAGCCCATTGGTATACGTCAGCGACAGCCGGTCGCCGGCGACGGACACGGCGACGGAGTCTTCGTCGCCGCATTGAATTCCACGCGCTTTTGCGGACTGACATTCGCGCACACGCGCATCTGCACAGCAAACAAAAAAATCGATTATGGTCATGCCATCACAGTTTATGTGGGATTCCATGACATTTCCAGTTGTTTTCACATAATATAATCATCATTACAGTCGTTTTAACCATCCCTGTTTTTAGTTGGTAATTGGGGAAGCGGAAAATCTAGTTTCAAAGAAGAGGCAAAATCATACATTCGACAGCCTAGACAAATGTATAAATAAAAAGAACGGTTCATAAGTAATTGAATGGAATAATGACAGCACACAAATTCCGAATTGAAAAGAAAAACTGCAGGTAAAAAACTAAAACGAAACGTACAAAACTATAATGTCTTTTGATGTCACTATACTGTCCACGGTACGCCAAAATTACATAAAACAGCATGAAATAGATAAATATGTGGAGTCCAGGGGAGCCAGCGGCAGCCCGTCGCTGTGCGCAGCACGAGCCGTCGCTGCGGCGACGGAGTGTACCAGGATTACGTCAGTGAAAACTATAACGCGACAGGGGGGTATAGCATTGGCCTAAGGATTGCATTTGTTGATCAGTTGTTTTATTCCTTGATGGTATTGAGCATCCTCAGAGATGAATTTGGTGATTTCCATATAACGATGCGGTAGACTCTACCTATATAACACCTGCAAAGTGCGAAAGCTAAATTTTTCCACACAAGGGAGATACGGGGGACACAATAGGATATGATGCAGGTCAGATTCAAGTCCTACCTGGCCTTGAAGTTTTGAATAATTCCCTGTGATCCTGTATGCATTTACTGTCGATTTTCTTTTTTCTTAAACACGAGTTCATCTAAACCTGCCTCCTTTCTTCTTTAGGTAAGTTTCACGTTGGTTTTGTATGTATATATGTCGAATTTTGATCTGCATCACGGCTTCGTTGTGTACTGAACACAGTATATTTTATAATCCTGTACCAGACGAGGTTAGTATATTGATGGATTCTTTTATTCAAGGCATTGAAGAAAAGAATCTATGTACCTACCAACCTTATCTGGGATAGGGTTATAAAACATATGATACAATGCCGAGATTCGAAGAAACTAGAACTTTGAGATTACTAAACATTGATTTTCTAATTACTAAACGTTATTTTTCTAGGGGCATTTCATTGAAAGGAAAGACATCCGATGTTTTCTAAGACGTAGAAACTGGTAGGAATATTGTGAGACTACGTTGAAAAAATGGCCAACAATGCAATTGAAGTCGAAAATGTGATTGAGTCGTGAAAACCGCTCATTCCAATCGAGCGACTTTCCATTGGAGCCTCTTCCCTTTTTCGGTCATCACTACGTGCAATACCGCTGCTATCCAAGCAAAAAAAGGAGAAATTGCCAAGATGAGCAAGTAAAACGTCTTTCGCCACAACTCGCTTCAGAATGCTCTGCTCCGAATTTTTAAAAGCCAAAATGTTCAGCATGTCTTGATCCAATCAGTTATAGGAGAATTTTCTGCAAATTTCAGGAGAAAGGTTATTTTCCGAGATGAAATATATGTTTATTTTGACAATGCTAGAGATCGCGTATGGTCCTTATTGGTTGAACTGGCTTGTGATCTTGTGATATCATTATTAAATTTATAATTAACTCCATCTCAAAAGGGGTTTCCATGGGGAAATCTCCGAAATTTTACCATATAGTTGGATGGAATGTGGATCGTTGTACACGTTGGCCCTTTCCAATTTGAAAACAGAGCACCTTGAGGCGAATTTTGGTCGAAATACGCTTTAGTTGCTCACTTAGACAATTTCGCTCTTTTTTCCTTGAATAGCAATCGGGTGTATGCGGAATTTTCTGTTTCCTGTAAAAATAGGCAAAATTTGGCAGAAAACAAAAAAGCCGTGAATCGCGACTTGTTGCAAATTCACCCCAGAGACAAGTCTCCGAATTCGTAGACGGTAAACGCACAGGTTAAGAATACCTCACCCGGATTCTCTGCGGTACCCCACGGTTAACTCGTCTATATCGCTATGGTGGTTATCCGAGCTGGGGTAGTGTAGTGGCAGTGTGCACTGCTGTTCGCTCGACACGGCAGGGTTCGATCCTCGCCCAGGGTCAACTAGGTCTACTAACCCTACGAAGTCCTCGAATTGATACTAGATTCACGTGAGGAGATGATAGATATGACTGGGAAGTTGACTGTCCCCCGCATGCCACTGTATAGGCCTAAAAAGCATCGGAGCCTCTATGAAATAGACATCTAATGCGCTGCGTATCCCAGTAGGGATAGAGGGAGCCCAGCCTTCATCTTTATCTTAAGTGATAAACCTAACCCAGAGGTTTATCGTTGATGATACCCCTCAGATGGTGTTCCATATAGTAATAGCGCTAATTGTTGCACAATAACAATAATCAGCTTTAATACTACCTAACCCACGCTATTCGTACTCTTACTAGCCCGACGTACTTTCTACACGTAAACAGAAACTGAGGACACTCCAGTGTCACCGCTTTGGTTAAGAGGGGTGAAGTCTTGCCTTAATTGTGCCATTCACGACAATTCCGATAGAAACAGTAATTTTGCGTTTTATAAGTGAATATGTAGTTCGTGTTTTATCTGATTCCAGCGCAGGATAATACAGAATTTGAATTAGATGAAGTGTCATGGCATTGAGGATGGGGGTGATGATGAAGTTGTTGAAACTGTTATAGAATTACGAGCGACCCCATCATGGTGGAGCAAGCAGCGCGCTAGGACGTTTATACTCACACGAGACACCCGCGCTTTACGCGCGTGACTATGGGGCGTTGAGGAGTAGTACATTGTTCAACCCAGCATTTATCTCGAAATTGACGTCAAAATATGTACACTAGGGGAGGACAAGTCTGCTTTGACTGAATCTACAATACCGCCGCTATCCAAGGGAAAAAATAGGGGAAATGGGCAAAGTGGGCAACTAAAGCGTCTTTCGACCAAAACTCGCCTCAAAGTGCTCCGTTTTCAATTTCGAAAACGGCGAAATGTGCAGCATGTCGTGATCTAGTCAATCATTTAAAAATATTTTGCGAAATTTGGGAGCAACATTATATTTTGAGGCGAAAAACATTTTCATTTTGACCATGCTAGAGATCGCGTACGGTTGTTTTTGATCGAATGGACTCGTTATCTTGTGATAACATTATCAAATTCATAACTAACTGCATCTCAAAAAAATGTTATTCTAGAAAATTTCCGATTTTATCTCGTATATTTATATATATTGTGGCACGGTGGACATTTTGGTCCTTTTGAAATTGAAAACGGAGCACTTTGAGGCGAGTTGTGGTCGAAAGTCGCTTTAGTTGCCCACTTTGCTCATTTTTTCCCTTGGATAGCGGCGGTATTGTATGTTCTCTTTGCACCTAATGAGACTCTGATCAAGTAATTGAGTGTTATTGTCCCAGGGAAAGGGAGGTTAGAGTGACATTTTGCACTTATATTCTGCCTCGAATGTCTGCATTCCTTCAACTGGTCAACTGTTGGTGTTGGGATATTGTGCGAAGAAACCATTTAGCACGAAAAATTATGCAAAAAGTTTAGTGCTGTGAAAAATCTCAAATACTGTAGGCTGAAAACTATTTATTGAATTTTGAAAAATTTTCTGTTTTCTGCCCATTTTTTTGAGATTTTTTTCTGTTTTCTGTCAAACTGAGTTTTCTGTTTCCTAAATTTTTTACGCACGTCCCTGACAGCAACGGTGTTGTACTCTCAGTTTTTCCCGCTATGTTTCGACAACGGCCGCCAAGCCTCCGTTCTTTTCGGAGCTTTATCGTGTTTTTTATATACATTTATTTATTGATTGAATACGCTACAATAAGGTAGACATTGGAGAGGGAATCACCAACTTTAAAGCAGCAACTCAAACAGAACAAGATCGAAATCGGAGCTGAGGACATGAAGATGACAATAAAACAAGAACGCTGTAGCGAAACATTTTCTCATAAATGCAGCAGTTTCCTTCTGGAAAGTTGTTTGAAGGCAACAAAACAGCTGGGAACGAATGGTATATTCGAATTTATTGATATAGAAGTTATTGATATTTGATCCTACTCCCTTTCGGCGGCGCTTCAGATGAAACTGCTGTATTCCTACAGCGCTCTTCAGGAATTCATATTGTTCTGAAAAGCAAATCACCAGTTCATTACAGGAACCGAACGCAGGAGATGGTGGAGCATACAAATGCACGGCGAGAAATCAGTTGGGCGAGTCGAACGCCAACATAAACCTAAATTTTGCAGGTTGCTTATCTTAAGTGATGTAACTCGTAGGGATCTTTATTTCGAGTCTTAGTTCCAGGAGGAGGTGGCGATGAGAACAAATCAAAAGGACCGTCCTTTGTGGGGAAACCCCGAATCATCCCCAAAGACGGCGGAGCTTTAATAGTAATGGAGTGCAAAGTGAAAAGTCCTACACCCCCAGTGGCGAAGTGAGTCTTATTCTGTTTCTTCTGCGTCTTCCCATTCATGCATTCTTTCTGGTTTAGATGGATGAAGGATGGCGTTCCGCTGCAGATGGGCGGACTTTACCACGCTGTCTTCACTGATCTCGGAGATCAAACGTATTTATGTCAGCTTGAAATCAGAGTAAGTAGACATAAAATGAAATCAGGCTTTCATCTAAAATTGACACTGAAATTCAGGGTCCTTCCGCTTCTGATGCCGGTCAATATCGCTGTAATCTTCGAAACGAACAGGGTGAGACCAACGCAAATCTCGCACTTAATTTCGAGGAGCCGGACCCGAACGAGCGCCAAGAGAAGAAGGTGATGATCGGGAAAAATTGTCTCACATTTTCATAGTTGCCGGTAGATTGGGAGCCCAAGGTATCACGTCACAGAAAATCGTAGCTATGTAGATTCACAGACATTCACATGAAAGAAAGATTCAGAAAATAATCATTATAGATTTTCGATAAGCAATTCCAATTTTCGTTTATGGATACCACTCCAAACGTCGCGGGCTAGATTTGTTCAAGATTCAGTGGGGAACCTAAGATAACGACTTTTAAACTCCTTAACTTTTGCTAGGCTGCTCATACTCTAAGACAGGGAAGTGATTCATCGCGCTCACTTGCAGCACGTCGTCCTGTAACACGAGCACGTGCTGTCAATCCGCAGAATTGTGACCTCACCAGCTCAGAAAATCACCGCATTCAATGCGTGTCGAATATGCACTCAACTCGAGTGAACACACCCATCGAAAGCTCTATCGCAAGGATACGTGCTCCGAACAACAGCACGTGCTGCAAAATTCCATCGCAGGGGCACGTGCTACATGGTAGTCTAGCGCTATCGTAGCAGCACATCGACATGTGACTCGGTTAGCTCGCCGAGCGCAGTCGGTGGCCGCCAGCGGTCGACCGAGGTTTGGAGCGGCTGGGCGGACCAAGGACCGCAAACCTGAGTAATTGAACCGGCGACGCTGCCGATTCTGAGTTCTGCCTCAAGAGTGGGTCATATACTTTCCTTTTTTTTTTGGAAATTCTTTTTGTCATTGAGTCGAATGTGTTGTAATTTGAAATACAATAGGAGCATGTCCTCCCCTACCTGTAGGTTTTCTGACAGTGCCGGAAACCGTCTTGTCTTCGAGTTCGATGCATATTCGACATGCATTTATAGTGGCGATTGTCTGAGAACGTCGTCATTGTAGCAGTACGCCATCCCCAAGAACACGTGCTTCAAATTCGAAAAAATTTTGCCGCATGTAAAATAGCATCGCGGCTCCACGTGCACCTATCAAAACAATGCGTGAGCTGCACACAGTTTTTTTTTCAGTCCGGCTGTATTCTTGAGATACTTATCAGGTTGTTCAATAAGTTTTGTCGTTCGATAAGAAAAACGCAATTTTATGGTTAAAAATACACTTTATTATTCAGCATAATCTCCCTGAATATTAATACGCCTGCTCCAACGATCCTCCAATGTGTAGATCCCATCCCTGAAGTGAGAATACAAAAGCTCTGCAAAATACGCTTCAACAGCCGTTATGACCTCATTTGATGAAAAACGCTTGCCACGTATAATTTTTTTGAGTCTTGGAAACAAATGGAAGTCGTTGGGGACCAAATCTAGTGGATACGGAGGATGCTCCGACAATTCGGAATTCAATTAATGGATTTTAGGCATTATCAAAATGCTCTTGTGACATGGTGCATTGTCCTGAAGAAAAAGGATTTTTTCTTTTGCAAACCTAGTCTTTTTTCACTAATTTATTCCTTCAACTGGTCCAAAAGGTTGCAATAATATTCGGAATTGATTGTTTCACCAGTTTGCAAGTAATCCACGAACAAAATTTCTTTCGCATCCCAAAAAACCGATGCCATAACCTTCTTGGTCGATTTTCGGACACGAACTCGTTTCCAAGCCGAAAAACCAGGTTCACACCACTCTTTAGCCTCTTGTTTCGATTCAGGATCATGGTGCTAGACCCAAGTCTCATCCATAAGAATGAATCGACGCACAAAATCCCTTTTATCCTTTTTATAACGCTCCAAATGTTGCTGAGAAAGTCGCATTCGAATGTGTTTTGGTTCCATTGTTAGCGAAAGCGGCACACATTATGCACACAGCTTTCTAAAACCCCAAATTCCGTTTAAAATATGGCCAACACTGCCTAATGAGATGTGTAGAGCCTCTACTAAATCTCTCTCAGTCAATCGACGATCTTCCAAAATCATACCCTGTATTTTGGGTGTGATTTGTGGTATTGATGCGCTTTTTGGACGTCCTTCACGTGGATCGTCTTCAAGGCTTGTACGACCACGTTCAGCAACCGATCTTTTTACTGTTCTAATTGTACGTGAGCAATCATTGTACACTTTTAACATTCGTTCGTGAATTTCTTTTGGTGCTAAACCTCCCAAAAATGAGAATTTTATCACTGCACGATATTCAATTTTTTCCATCGCTGTGACACGGCGACACTAAGTGGCTTGTAAACAAAGAATGAATTGACAAATTGAAATCAAACTTCATATACGTTCATATGAAGAGTGTACCAACAAAACGAAAAAAATTGGGCTAGTCGCAACGCTCTCTGTTATCGAACGACAAAACTTATCGAACAACCTGCTGTACCTTTATGAGCCGGGGTAAGGGTCAACTTTAAGAAAATAATTATTTATGGAACCCGACATAGGCTTGTCATTCCATAACGATAATTTGAACCGCTTGAAGTTGGGACACAACTTTCTGGGTGCTCACCTTAGGATGACGTGCGAGCATAATGGGAAATTTCTCTCATGTCCAACTTCTGAAATGTTTCAGTCGCGACGATCCCCGTCAGAAAAGAGGAAAGACGCCTCTTCACCACGTCCCCCATCTCGAGGCAACGGTTCACGTCCCGGAAGTCCCAAAAAAGCCCTAAAGTCTCGAGAAGGAACACCGAAGAGAAGCTTAAAAGAGAGAGAAGGATCACCTTCAAAGAAGTCGATGAGGTGGTCTATATCGTTAACGCTACTCGGATATGAATGATCATAATGTTGTGCTTAGGTCCCGAACATCGACTCCAACGCAGGAATCCGCAAACACACTGGCACCTGAGGATGCTGCTTCTCCGGGTGACTCAAGGAGGTCCAGCCGTAACATGGACAAAATGGAGGTTGATTCAGGTATGAAAAGTTTTGAGAAAGAACGTATTACGCCCATTTTAGCACTTACGGATAGCATAGGAAGTCGCAAAAAGTCTTTGCAAACCTGTGGGGAGGAGTATAACCAATCGTTTTTTTTTTCGGAATATGTATAAGAAGAAACTAAAAGACGCTCCATTCACATAAAACCCATTGAGACATTCCTGAAATGTGTCTCGAAAATTCAATTTGCGCAAATTTTAATTGAAATATAATTTTCAGCCACTACTAAGCGAAAGCCCGAGGGTCTCCCTGTCCCACCCTCGACTGAAGAGAAGAAATTACGCAGATCGTCGCCCGTGCCTCCTGAACAGACCGCGAAGTCGTCAGCTGGTGCGAACAAGCGCGACAAATTCACTCGACCGCCGATTGTCATGGAAGCGATTAGATCTCAGGTGAGAGAAAGCTGCGTCTTTGAGTTGCGGCCATAATGCCGTGGTGGTGGAGCTCATGCGTCGATTTTCCATCCTGCCAGCGACCATCAGTGTAAAGTATTGCTGTGTGTGTCCGTGATGAGACTCTCGGCCATCCCGCTACATTCGCTCTGATCCCAGACACATGAAGGGGGTGCTGACAGCCGACGGCACTAGAAAGTGATCCCCGCCGGAATTCTTGGGGAGGTTTGAAAGCGGTGTTCACGAGATGAATATATCGATCCTCCGATGTTTGGAGAGGCTGACATCATAGGTTGACCATAATTACCGTGACTCTAATCATAGGAGAGGGTTCAATTTTAGCAACATCATGGGGTGAACAGATGACCAACTGCACCATTTCTGGTAGAAGTTGATCATCAACGCACAAGAACACCTTTTCGCGCCTTCAGCGTCTTTTGTTGATGGCTTCCTTCTTCCGGTTGAGTGAAAGGTTTGTGCTGCAATGGGTTTCATACATATTGATCGCCGACCGACCGCTTCTCGGTGATATGAAGACGATCAAGTGTTGAAGGAGTACATTTCACACTGCATGGGGGTTTTAGAATTCGATCGTCGATCGCCGCGATAACATGCTCCGATTGAGAATCGACTTGCGATGCAATATCGATCGATTCTCGTGAATCTCATGCTATCGCATCGCATGGCGATCGAGCTCTGAAATAGTCCTATGGTAGAATAATAATTTCACTCCGAAATTTTCCTTTAAACTCGAACCCTAGCAATCAATATGCCTTCGGGTAGCCTTTCTCACAAGAATCTTGATTTTTTTTTAGAAAAAAAATATTCAAGGCGAGATATTAAAAAAGACGCTAAAGACGTTAGAACGCGTCCCTGCTTCTTCTGACCAAATCTTACGAGTGGTATTGTATAGCCCTTTTTTCCACATTCAGTCAGCTGAATTAAAGAAGCCGCCACGGTAGATCGAAATCGCGCTGAAGCAGCTCCCATACGTGGCGAAAACGCTCGCTCTCGCTCTCCGTCGCTCCTTAGCGCTCTCCAACGGTACCCATGCAGGCGAAAAGACACCGGAAATGCATACTACCTCGTGTCGATTCGATTGAAAACGCTTGACCTGGTGGTCACTCACTCAAATTAACTCGTTTGCTGCTCATTTATCACAGTTTGGTATGGCCTTCGCAGGTCTATTGGACACGAGGGCATCGGTTCTGAAGTCTGTTTGACTTTCATAGTTCGAGGAATTTAGCAAATGGGTCGAAAGTGACTGCTTCTGTCCCGAATTGAGCGTAAGCAAGCGACAGCGAGCGTGAGCGGCTAGCATATCGTGAGTTCTCGGCGAGCATGAATTTCGCGTCATCGCGCACCCTCGCAACGTATGGGTGCTGCCTGAGTGTTGGTGTCGCAAATGTACTATGCCTCCGCAAGTGATGCCTTCTGGTCTATTCGCTCGCCTAGATTGAGCGAAATGCCTCTATGTGTATCATTGACACATACCCGTTCGTGTAGGTGCCTTCTGCCTAGACACTCAGAGGCACAGATATCACCCTCCTGACGAAACCTTCAGTGTCGACCGTATCTTCAGGATCATGTTTGTGTCCACGATCATTTCCGTTTTAACGGTTTTCTCTCAACGTCGAAGGTATTTTCTGCAATTTTGGCATGTTTTTCGCTGCTCTTTTATGATTTTACTTGGTTTTGAGGCGGTCTCCACACTTAGAATTTTGTGAGGAAATAAAAGTATCCAAAGGCTAACAAAAGATATTCAGTGCAAGAGTAATTCAGGTAATCGCAAGGAATTTCACCAACCGAGATAACCGAAAACTTTGAATTGGCCGCGCGAGCAGAGAGTAGCCATAAACCCATCACTTAAAGGCAGTGTTCACGATAAATCTCGTTCTCGAGGTCTCGGTGTGAAACACTAAGTTGGCAGGTGCTGTAGAGGATAGGGTCGAAGAAAGCAACGTAAACTGGCCAGAAATGAATACAAACGGCTCTGAAAGCTCTCCCGGTGCGCCTACCTATCCCGGTCCGCCCCCTTCCCCGCCCAATTGGACGAGCTTGTGGCGCCGCACACGTTTCGATGGCAAATTGCCAAGCAACTCTGCCGCAGTTAGCATTATCAATTCGCGCAGATTTCGCGATTAGCGCGCGCTTGCCGAAATCAGCAAGACCCATGATTCTCGTCCACGCCCTGAATTTAGAAACCGTTATTTTGACTTATTCTGGACGCTTTTCTTCCCTATTTCTTCACTGTTAGTTATCTCACGACCAAACAATCCCATTTTTGGGTCGAACTCGAGTGCGATATTCATCGCGAACACTGCCTTTAACGATGGAAGGACTAGATATAAAATGACTATGATGCCAGTGATAGAACCCAGAAATAGCTCTTGGTTTGATGAGAGCGCAGAGGCACCTCAAGCAAATGCTATTTTCTCATCACTCGGTGGCTTGACCCTCCCTCAGGCAAAGCTCTGTTCTCGGTTATATCATTACTGTTTTCACGCTTGGGCTTCAAACAGTGTATTCAGACTCGATTTTCTCATTTCCCATGACGAATCTCGAACGGTGACTACCCAAACTGCAATCATTTCAAGGAAAAATCGGGAAGTTTTTGCTGTGGTCATAATGATCGTGTTCACGGAAGTTTTCTATGTTTGGATTATTTGTTTAGGCTATCCGGCTCCAGTGCTCAAGAAAATGGAAAGAGTAAGTCTGTTCGCATGAGCAGAGAAAAAAGCGGCGAAAAAAAAAGCAGAAAACAGCTAAATTCAGGATCCTTACTTTCGAGGGCGTTGCGCTGTGGGGTCCGAAAGGCAGAGCGCTAAGTCGGCCATTCGGCACTTTTTACTAGAATGTCATACGACTTTTTTGGGAAAAAAACAAAGACGATTACGGCACGAACTTGTGCGGAATAGCATAAGAGCAAGTGACTACCTTCCTTGGCTACGGGAAAAGGAGGCTGCGCGGTTGCGCATTTTTACTAGGCACACTGTAGCCATGGCTAGCTCCGTTCCAAGAATCAGTAATGATCAGCTGATAATTTTTTTCTGGGTTATGAAATTTTCCGTTTTTCTCTCTTTATTTCATGTTATTTTTGCGTGTATCCGTGGTAGATAATTTAGGTGTATTGATATTGTGTGTGTAGGGGGTCGAGAACTCACAATTTTCAACGTTCCGGTGTTTTTTTCTCTAAAATCTAGAGAATGAATTAAATTTTGACGTCGATTAGGGTGCTCTGCGCCTATGCGGACGTCGCGCCTTAATCGACGGCTAACTCTTAACTTTCGTATTGCGATTTTGAAGAAAAAAACGCCGGAAACGTTTGAAAACGCTACGTTTTCTCCCCAGACACACAATACCAATGCATATAAAATATTTACTGTGGATAGATGCAAAAATAACGCGAAAACTGAGAGAAACAGAAAAAATCGTAAGCCGAAAAAAACCATCAACACTTCATCAACGATTCTTGGAACCGAGCCAGCATTGTTTGCAGTATACTTATTGAGAATACGAAACCGCGCAATCGTCTTTTTCCTTTGCGGTGGACTGTACACACAAAGTCTAGATCGGCCAAAAAGTCGAAGCTGCTTTAGCGTTTTTTTTTGTTTTCTTTTCCATGATTTTGCTAATACGAATTCAAACACTTCGTTTTCTATAAAATTTTGGGTACAACGTCTCTCATGAGAAAAGAAGTGATCACCAAAAAGGCTCCTCAAAGCTGACGCCAAACTTGCAAGACTTCAGCAAATCACCGCCCATTGTCAGCTTTTTTTCCACGATCTTCATGTGGCTCAAAGCACCGTCGGGTTATGGGGGCATAAACGCGTTCTAAGCGAACATCTGCGAACCGACGCTAAAACGTTGGCCTCACGGACTTGGAAGAACGGATCATCCAATTGGCTGGTTTCAGACTGGCAAACTTGGCGACACAATCTATTTGGAAGCGGAATGGCAGTGCCACACGTCAACCTTCATTGAATGGTTCAAGTGAGTCTACTGTCTCTCGAAGTGTAACTTATTCTGCAGGATGCCCAACAGATACGCTACTGTGAACATTCTTGGAACTTCACCCATTTCCTTGCTCTCCCTCCGCTAATTTTTGGACGTTTCCACCGTGGGGCGTTTGATGAGAGGTAAATGGAAAGTTTGCGCTTTGCACCAGTCATCCTCCTCTCTTGTTTCATTCAAATCTATTCGGAACCGTATTCCATCAAAAAGCGAAATTCGCTCTAACACCTGATCATCAGCGGGTGGTTGATTTCTGGAACGCTTGGACATTTATTAGAATTAAGCGGTATGAAGAAAAACAACCTTGGCTCCCTTTTTTCAAATTCTCGCTTCCTGGAAAATATGTCAACTTCAATGAATCGTTAATTAGGTGAACGCTGAACGAAGTCGCTTTTTTTTTGAAGAACTTCTCTATGTTGTTTTTTGGATGAGGAATTGTGAACGGGCGAACATATGGAAGAAGTGGCAGTCGATAGAGTATGAAATTTATTTCTTCTTTATCAAAACTCAACCCCACACTGATTTTCGACTTGAAGGCACAGTCCAACCTCAGAATCGCTTTCCAGTATTGTTGCCTATCTTGAAGGGAATTTCGAACTGATCACAACGATGTCTTCAGAATCGCTAAGTACCGGCTACGGACAAAGTTATGGCCACTCAAAAATTGCGAATTCGGACTGTGAGAAAGTCGTGGACGAGTTGTCTCTGGCCTGTTTTCCCTCATCGTTCGCGGCCATCGCACCGGAGCAGACCACACTATAAAGCTAGACCAGTAAGGCATGAAAGAACGTAGATTTTGATCAATATCCATGCGCAGCTCATCCCTATCAGTGAAACCGAAAATCGTGAAGTGGGCGCAGGGAATGGGTGCTCGAGTTTTCTCGCTTATTCTGAAGAGTTGAGATGCTGCGTTTGGCAGGGTTGCTACACACGGCGGCTGGGCCATAATATTAAAGTTTTCCCATGAGCTTGGACTGTGTCTTTGACCACGTATAGTCCCTTCATAGGTTCTAGTCGAGTGAAATTACTCGAAATAGCAGACTCGATTCACTACCTCGAAAAAAAAAGACAGAATCAGCAAAGCTGGCAGCAAGAGCGCCTTTTGACTAGATTCTGTAAAATATCAAAGCGCTCTCCATGTCATGGTTTTCATCCATTTCAAATTGTTTCAAAAACGGGTGTCCGTCGGAATTGCGGAAAATTCTTTCTACTTTCAATTTTTTGGATTGGTCATAGCACGGCAAACATTCTAGTATTTTCGGATTCCAAAGCGGAAATTTTCAAAGCGCGTTATGATCAAATGACGTTTTTTTCTGGCAGTTTTGGCAACAGAGCCACTTTTTTCGATTTTCGCGACGCGTTTTACGGATTACCGCCTTGGGTTATGGGCGTTACCGAGCGCTTACTCTGCCCTCTGCCCGGCTTTTTCCATTAGTAATAGGTTGAATATAAATAAAGAATAGACGCCATCAATCCCTAGAAGGGTGCGCTGCACATCCTATAGTTAGACCCGTGGCTTGCGTCCTCTAGAAGAAACATTTAAATCTCACCGCGGGTCGTGGGGCGGTCGCGTGCGTCGGCTCGCTAATTGATCGAGGCCGAAAGAAGGGCGCAGCTGATCAGCTTGCCATACCGCCAGCCGCCGGTGAGATTTTGCCTCCCTCGTCCGCTGCGGGTGAGATTTAAACGTTTTTCTTCAGGAGGCAAGTCACGGACCTAACTGTATGTATGTACTTCGTATTCGTCGAGACCTTAATGTGTTTTGGTACTATAAAATGGCTAGCGGAGCCAGCCGACTCTCATGACAGTATATTTATCACTTATTTCAAAGACAAATTTATTCTGTTACTTCGCGCACATGTGCGAAGCGAAGGAGACGCAGCACACACTCGCGAGAAACAAAATTAGAGTTCACTCCGCAGTAGAGGATACCTTCCTAGACCAGTCCTGTCCCCATTTACCGACCCCGGCGGCTTTGACGCCATTTGACGAGGGTCGAACCCGACTGTGTGCAGGGAATGCTGCGCCTCTTGCCACTATGCCTTACGCGCCCCAGGTTGATCTCCATCGAAACACAGACTTTGTCCTGCTGCTCATTCTTCTGTTCTTATTCTTCTTTGGAAGGGTAGATCGTGATCACTGTGGAGTATCACGAAAATTTGTGATTGGTTCAGAGATGGCAAAAAGTTACACATGACGGACGACTACCACGCAACATTTGATGGCGTCAAGGCACAATTGACAATCAGAAATTTGACGGAGGAAAAGACTGGTCTCTACAAGTGCCACGGCGTATGTGATTATGGAGAAGGCCAGAGCAGTGCCATGGTCAAGATGGAAGTTTCCGGTAAGCCCCGCTTGTGGTAACCTTTCGCATGCAAATCACTCATAGAGTTTTTCAGATGATGAGTACACTAGAAAACCAAGCGTCACCTATGAACCCCCACCTCAGCTCGAAGTCGACAAGAAACAGACGTTGGCCGTCACCAAGGAGTCCGACGAGGAAATCAGCACTTCTTCGTTAGCACCGAAGAAACCACGCCGAAGCAGAAGCAAGAGCAAAAGCAAAAGCCCTGTAAGTTGCAATCGCTTATTTGTATCTCTTTCGAGAACCTACACTATTCCCAAACCTTCGCAGTCATATTGTGAGTTTGCGCGGTCGTTTAGCTGGTTGCGTGTACTTTTTCGTAAAAAGGGATGTCATTTAGGATTTTCGCAAAATGAACAACAAAAAAAGAGGCACCTAGGTTTTGCACTCTAGAAACTTCGTTGTAATCTGGAATGGGGGCTCTCTACAGAGGGAGGGGTTGTCCCGTTTTCGCAATTCGACACGTCACGCTACTTAATTCGATCGAAGATTTGAACAGCAAAAATGGAGACATCTCCTCCTTCGGTGAATAGAGAGCCCGTTTCCCTCCTAACCCACGGTTTCCATCCCCTTCCGAAATCTGGAGTTCTAAACGAACTTAGAACTGAGCTTTCGATCAAAACGAAAAGTGGTTCCCGTAGTCCGAAAGAGTACCGATTGTGCTCATGTCTCTACTCCGAATACTAAGCTACCCTGTCACTAGATTTTTCTGTAATTCAATTTCAATCAAGGCTCATATTGATTTTTTTCAGGCACCGAAGGAAAAAACGCCGCAGCCGGAACCGGTATGTTTCTGCCCAATATTTTTTATCCTTTTCCGTATTCGTAGGCACATTTTAGTTTAGGGGATGACCTCGGTGTTTTCTTCCAATGAAAACTACCCACCAAATACCTTGAATGCTGACGACATCTTATAGACTGCTTAGAAAGGAATTACAGCCCACGGCAATGGAAAAAGTCGGTTGTGCCTTTGCGTATTCCCACCAAACGTACTGTAGGTTGCGAGCGTCATGCCATAATCGACGGCAGATTTGAATCCTTTTCCTGAACTTTGAAGAAAATGCACCGGAAACATTGAGGAACGGTAAGTCTCCCCCTTTCCTCACACATACATATGCATTAGCAATAGAACTCAAGTCTTCATCATAGATACACGCAGGAATAACAAGGAAAAATGAAACGTTACAAAAAAATGGCAATAAGAGAAAAACTCATTATTTCTCGTTATTGCTGCGTGTATCCTTGGTAAAGACTCTAGGTATATTGACAATGTTTGTGTGTTGGGAAAAACTAATTGTTCTTCAATGTTTACTACGGTTTTTCTTCAAGAAATCATGAACAATTACAAATCTGCCGCCAATTATGGCGCGACGTCCGCGACCTACCTTATGCGTAGTGAAAAATTGCACGACCGCATTTTGCCGTTGCTGTGGACTGTAAAGTGTGTCCGAATGAGAATGGCGGTCCATGCGGCCTGCGTGGTTGGCAGGCGGCCTTCGCGTTCGCCGCTCTCGGACGAGCATGCGAAACGTCCCCACCGCCATCGACTACAGACGGTGCCGGCACCGGCTGGCAGCAAACACTCCGCCGATCAATCAGCTCTGCAGAAGGGGGAGAGGGGACGGCCGCCGTTCCAATCCAACACTCGTCCGAGAGCGGCACATGCGACGGCCGCCTGCCAAGCACGCCGGCCGCGTGGGCCGCCATTATCATTCGGGCACACTTTATGTACTTGCTGTGCAAGGCAGCGCTAGAGATTTTTGGACGTTAATTTCTTTTTCAGAATGGGATATGAAAGTTGAATTGTGCAATCCCGCAGAGAGAGAAACTCTAAATCGCACTAGCTAGGTATGATATGACAACAAAATTTTCTAAACATCCTAAACAATTTCCAAAAAAAAAACTTTGCACGGTCACATTTTCGCTCAGCGTTACGTCGGAGAATAAGTTTTCGTGCTGTCAAGAATCAGCATTTATTAATAATAAATTTAACTTCGAATAACATCTCAACAAAGTGTCATCGGTTGTATTTCATACCTGCGGCCACCTCTCCTTTCCAGATGTTTATCGATTTCATTTTGTCGAAAACTGTTTAATCGGATGTCGAAAAACTGGATGATTCTAGCGTTCAGATCTTTATAATCAGGAAACAGATTTCGAAAAAAAGGATATTTAAAAAAGGATAGGATATTGAAAAGGATATTAAAGCTTCGAAGAATTCTTCTTGGATAAAGAGAAACTGAACAAAAACCTGCTCGTAATATTTATGTAAATTCCTCGCATTGTCATAATGTTTTTGTATATATCATGCTTTTTAGTGGACATGAGGTATGATCCAGAAAAGAAAAAACGATAATCAAGTTAATGCCTGTGTCTTGTATAATTATGTCCATTTTCAATTGAGGTCCCTCAAAATTTGACAACAATCCAGTCTGAGTCATGTATAGCGTTGAAAGAGAGAAATGTCCATTTATTTGTTCAATAAACGTGTAGGCTAGCGTTTGCGAAGTGAGGTTTCTGCGACTTTATCGTTGTTTTCTTCCTCTCTCATCCCGTCAAAATCCGGATATCTGCCGTGAAGCTGTCGAGTCCTCAGCGAGGTCGCGGTTTATTGGTTTTTCCCAGTTTTTTTTGTGAGCCTTTTATTCTGCTTCTTCCTCAAAAAACTGTTTTGCTTCGAATGTCTTACAAAAAAAGGCGACATTCTTCACGGATTATCAATAAGCTGAATGATATGTGCATTTAAATGCTTTCTGGACTTTGCCTAGAATGAGTCAGTCTTTTTCAGAAAGGAATTGACTCGCTGCCAAAACAGACGGTGATTCGACCAGATCCCGATGAGGTTGGTCCCGTTTTATGATCTTCGGATTCTTGGCAGCGCCGTTTGAATAGGAATTGCGAATGACGAGGGGAAACTGAATCGGGTATCAGATGGCAGTGGCGCGACTTGAAAAAAAGGCTCTTGTACCTGACACATCATACACTTCATGCGGCTAGCTACTACAAATTCTCGCGCGGAAAGTATCGATGGATGAGATTCGAGCACCTCTTGGACGCTCATCCACGTGTTCCTCCTCCTTTTTCCATGATACTCGTCTTTTTCCTCCGATCTCATCGTCTTGGTTGTAGCTTCACTGTTGCGATTCCGCTTTTCATCTTTTAAACTGAAAAGTAATAAATATATCCTTCTGCATTCATTTGACTATTCCGTTCGGGGTGGAAACATACCCCAGGTGTTCCAGAGTCATGTCGGCAAAAAAAGCTTTGGGCAGGGCTCCCTTGTAACTTAGCCCCTGATGGTATTGACTCGTTAGTTCTGTAACTTTACCCCGGATACTCGGTCAACCCTCACATTAGAGGTATGTAGGGGTGAACTCGAGATAAACTTTTACCCGTAGCCTCCTGCCAGAATATATTCGCCGCAAACTAGTTTTTTTTTTAGTTTGAATCCGATTTTCGTTATTTAGGGATCCTTTTCGGAGAAAATTCGGAAATATCGCTATGCTATCTAAGCAGATAATTTTTCTGATCGAAATATCTTCATGTACTGCAAACATTTTCAATAGAGCATGAGAAATTCGTATCAAAACCTGTTTGAATAATTCGCACACGTTTGTGTTATTTGCCTCGAAAGCGTTAACCAATAGTGGCTGTGCACTTGGCTAGCTTTTGTGAGTCCAGTTGCTAATCAGGCAGACCATCACTCGGAGCGGGACCGGAGAACAACTCGAGCGACTCTGTCGCTCCGCTGCGAGCAAAAATTAGCTATCTACTCGAGCGACAGCAGCCGCTCTCCGGGCCGCGGTTCCACTCGGAGCGATATATTCGGTTGCATTTTGAACCGCAATCGCTGTCTGAGCGATTTTCGAAATTTTCACGACTGTTGATTTCTCTTTATTTCCGCCTCTTTACAAGAGTATTATTGATGCCTTTTTTTAAGAGGACAGCGTACGTGTCACAGCCTGTGTGCGAGAGGGTTATTCCTGCCAAGGCCGCAAAAGGGCACCGGTATGGTCCGAAATGACGAAGCCTTTCTCATCGCGGGCCATCGGGGGGTCCCCTCGGCCTCCGAAAATTGTCCTCCTGAGGCCCACAGTCGCTTCTCAAGCCCCATTCATAGCTGGTCGTTTTGACTTGAAGTCTAAGCGATCTGAATTCGCTGGACGAAGCTATTTGAAATTGCTTCGTCCAGCGATTTCAAATCGTCGAGCGACTTGGGATCGCTCGTGGTGACGCAATTGTGCGACAACGCCGCGAGATTGAGTGTGGAGTCTGCAATTCGACGACGAATTCTCTACGTCTCGACTTAAGAATACGGCCTGGCCGCTTCGACTAGACAAATCGCTTCCATCATGCAAGCGACGCGACTAGTGTAAGCGACCTAGCAACGTCAAGCAGTTCGTTTCGACCAGCTATAAAATACCCCAGTCGCTCGGCGATCGCGGCTGAAACTGCAAACTGTTCCAACCCGATGCGACTCAATGCAAGATCTGTTGACGCGACGGGTTATGTAACAGTTGGCAGTGCCGCGACTGGTCGAAGCGACCAGCAATGAATGGGGCTTGAGGAGTGGCCTCGAAGGGCCAACTGCCCCTCTATACGAAGCGAGCTGCCTTTTATACCCACTGATCACGCTACCCGCACTTTATTACTCGAAGACCAACTAATCCTGTGTGTCTCCATCTTTCACGATGGCACCGCTGTCGACCTGAGAGCGACCGGACAGCGGCTGAGCCTGCTATTCAAATCAGACGGGGCTGCAGTGGCATTTCGATTCTCAGCCGCTGTCCGGGCGATAACGTCATAATTGAAAGGGGCCGGTCCCGCCACGAGGGATGGTTTGTCTGAGTACTAGCTAACCACTGGCTCACCGTCCATCCGTTCCCTCGATTTGATGAACAGTCTCCCAAGTGTCAGCCCTACGGACGACTCTACTCTAACGAGTTGAGATTCGAAAGGCGAGGACGCTGACAAGCAAACAGTTTGTGGTGGCTTGCCGCCATCACATCATGTGGCGCTGGTGAATTGCACTCCCTGAGGGCACAGTCCAACCTCAAAATCGTTTTCCACCTTTTTTACTTACCTTGAAGAGAATTTACGCTGACCACGATGACGCTGATCACAGTGCCGCCTCCAGAATAGCTCAAACCCCACGACAAACAGAGTTATGACCCCTCAAAGATTGTTAATTAGAGCGTTGAAAATTTTGAGGACGAGTAGAGGAACTGTTTTTACTCGTCGCTCGCAGCCATCGCACTGGAGCAGACCACACTGTAAACATAGACCTACAACAATTGGTAGAACATGGATCTTGCTCATAATCCGGCGAGCGCCTCATCTCTGTTGAGTGCGGGAACCCTGAAGCTGGCGGAGGGAATAGGCGCTTGATTTTTTCTCGCATACTGTGAAGAGTTGAGATTCGGCGTTTGGCAGGCTCAGAAAATCGCAGCTTTCAATGTGTGTCGAATATGCATTCAACTCCAAGACAAGGCGGTTTCGAGCACAGTCAGGGAACGTGCGGCTAGGTGGGAACGTGCTCCTGTCATGTTTCCAATTACAGCACATGCCCCAACAAATAAGACTTTCGATTCGTGCATGATACACATTCAACTCGAAGACAAGACGATTTTCCAGAAAAGGGAGGCATACGACGCGCTATTGTGCCGGGATTTAGATGTAGGCAGCTTCGGTGGTTTAATTGCCCAAGTTTGCGGTACTTGGCCGCCCACCCGGTGCAGGCCTTGTCCAACAGCTGGCGGCCCCAGATGGTGCTCGGCGAGCTGGCCGAGCCGTATGCCGATGTGTCGGCCGCGTCGCTTCCATTCTTCACTGAGTTGTTTGGGGGCAAGAACACTTTCGACCCGGGCGAAGAACGAGCATTTGCGCCTGCAAAGGGTCGTGTCCTCTGGTGTTTCAAGTGTAGGTGACTCTTTTATTTACATTCAACGACCAGCAGCTTTAAAAAAGCTCGATGATGTGTATTATGCAACGGTGGTATGCAAAAAGATGTGCGTTACGCAAAGCATTGCTCACACCTCTTTTCGAAGGGAGCTCATCACCGCCTGAAGGAGTTATTTGGGGAGCTAAGCACGAATTTGAGGTCCGTTTGTCGGTTTTCAAAATCTTAACATAGCACCAAATAGCATCATGCCTACCGGAACCTACAGTGAACCTCAGAATATCGTTATCCCATTCACGACTTAATGCAATATTGCGCCACCGTATACCGTGTCCCACCGGTGGGACACGCCACCTTGAATGGCGTTTTCACGGGTGAACGCATTTTCTCTTTTCTCTTCATATTGTAGCGAGTAACTCTGGAGAAACATAATCACAGTTTGAGCTCCCAACACCCTCTCGTTTTGGAAGAACAATACCTCGAAACCGCAACACGGTCAATTAAGTTGCAACGTTTTGAGAATAGTAAACAAGTTTCAAACGATATATTTCTCCTTTCAAACATGAAAAGCAGCGAAAGAATCAAAAAGAACTTATAAGGTGCTTCTGAAATGGCTGCACGCGCGCTATTTCTTTCACCTCAACTAACGGTATATCTGAAAAGGTCCAAATCCATATTTGCGTTTGGGCTACCGACGGACCACGAGGTTTGTATTGAAGTCTATTGTAGGTAAAGCTTTGATCATATGTAGGTTTGTAGGTTCCTACTTGCGGCGGAGAAATCGATTTTCAAAAAACGCGTCCCACCGGTGGGACACGTGGTCGTGAATCGGTTAATATCGACATCCAGATTTTCAGGCATTGTGGAGTTTGTAACGCGCAGCAAACGCGGGTCATAATCTGAACCGCTCCCGTTAGAAACGAAAGAATGAGCAAAGCGGGTGCCCCATATCCGCCGTTTGCCCCGCTATATCCGGCGATTTACTGCCGTTTGCAGGTTTCGATCATGTTCGGTTCCGCCCGCGGTATCCGGCGATTCACTGCCGTTTGCAGGTTTCGACCATGCTAGATTAGATTTACAACGGCAAAGGAGGTCGTCGTCCTATTACAGAAGCACGTGGCGTTGGAGGCTGCGTCCCATAATTTCAATGGGAGCGGGTCTCCCCCAACAGGGACACGGCCCATGTCGCGGCCCGCGTGAGGGAGTCACCCCCACCGCGGTCCGTGACAGGGTCGTTATCCGAGCCACGGTCGACCGCGAGAGAGCTTCCCTCGCTGAGGACCGTGGGGGAGACTCCTCAGCGGTCAAACAGTCGTCCAGAGAGTGACTCGCAGCCACTTTCCAGGAGTGGCCTCGAAAGGCCGGTTGCGCTCTCTCTGAGATGAGGCCCCTTATATACGTGCTCTGCTGCTAATATCGGCCTGGGGTCGCATTCGCCATCAACCCGCCGGGGAGTCGAATTGTAGATGAGATGAAATTTCAGAACAAAATGCGCGCTCCACGGCCACCTCTCGCCTCCCTTGACTTCCCTCGCGACCGCCGGAATTTTTCGAATCGCATAGCTGAAGAATGGGCGCTTCGCGATGAAATCTTTATCTTTTCGCAGTGATATCGATGCGTAACACAGTTTGCATTTCCATCTTACATGGTGTAAGATGGGTTAATCTGCTCCTCTGCCGCGCGCGGTATCATCCCTTCCGCTTCCCTTCGACTTCCCTCGGCGGGTTGTTGGCGAATACGACCCCTGGTCAATTGTGGAGTCATCGATAACGTTATTTCGCAGATCAAACGAGTTCATGCCCTGTCAAATCGTGTACGAACGCAACACCGAGCCTCTCTGCAGCAGTGACGTCATCGTCAGCCGAGGTTTGGCAGGCGTTGAACGCAGACCGGAATGGCCATGCGGGAACTCTGCCGTTTGCCCCACACAGGTCGAAATGGGACGGTTCAGTGCGCGTTAGAAACGCCAGAATGTCTGAGTACGGGTTGAGCACCTTAATTATGTAGCACCTAAAACAAGTTTTGAGTCAATTTCGAACGAATTACTCCGAACACTGAAGATTCCCTGAAGGGTAAAACTTAATCTTTCGCAAAGCCTCAAAGACGCCTATGACTTTGTTCAGAGGTGTCCGTAGTAAAATCCGATTCCAGATTCTGAGACAGCGAGCCAGAGTTGACCAGAAAACATCCACCATCTTTTAAGTGGGGGAGCATGGCCAAGCGAGGCTCCCTGGTAAGAATGAAAGACGTCGAGAAAACGACCCACCATATTAATTAGGTAATACATATTGACTGAACGTTGACGAAGCAGGTTATCCAGTATTATAGAAGGGTAACTGCATACTGGACACTCACCTAAATTCCGCTCTAAAGGTCGATCATGTTTCGCTGTTTTTTTTTCTCAGAATGGTTCTTGTGTACGTCAATATACAGCTTTTTGTTAGCCGTCGGCTAGAAGAGCTACTGAATGCATCTAGCGCTGATAGAATGTCCATTGATGAAATTCTGAAAGTTTGCGGTGGGCGTTCGGTATTTCGTTCGATGAGTGATGTATGAACCGCCTAAGGCGGTTTACTCATTGATTCGAAAATGACGTTTTTGTTTGAGCAGATGTTGAATTACTTGGGGTTTCGAACCACTTATTATCTGCTAATCCGCATCTGAGTAGATAAATTTTGGAATCATTCGGATAGATTTTGAAAATTTAGTGTTTGGATCCAGTGCTTGTTCCCCTACCTCTGGTTTGTCATGCATCACAGCCTTATTGTTGGGCTATTGATTTATTATCGATGATTCCGTCCGTGGCACGAAAAATTTTCATAGACTTACTGGGAAGTGACCAAATCTTGTCACCAGAATTGCGCATGTAGCCATGTTTTTCTGATCGACCACCTTCCGGGTACTTGTAAAAAGCCTATTTTGGCTGCCCGAGTAATATTTCAGTAAAGTTATTTTAAAAAATTCGAAAAAAATTACCCAAACTCTTCCCAGGTGGGTTATTTGAGACGCTGAATGCGATTTCTTGATGAATACAGTTTAGACAGATAAATTTCATTTTACCTATAGGAGATTCTGTGTACCGAGCTAGCAACTTCTACGCTCATAACTTTTCTTTTACTATTATTCGGGCAGCTAAGGCAGGGTTTTCATGACTACGAGGTAGGTAGCCGATCAGACAAACCTGATTTCATGGATAGGTCTGGCCACCAGGTCTGGTCATTCCCTTCTTAGTTATTCTTTTGTAATGGGCGTGTGAGATTGGTTGAGATTTGAGAGTTTTGTTAACAATCTGCCCTGGAGCTGATATGGCTTTGCAAGAACACCTTCTGTATCTAAATTAACCTAATGTGGAGGAACTCATCAAATGTGTCGGAAAATTCGAATGAATGCAGAAAGTATAACCTAGTTGTCTGAGCGAACAATTTTTTAAATCGAAAATTTCACCTAGTGATTGGCAGATCTCTTGTCGAATCAACCTGCTGCTGCTATGATGCTTCATGGAAGAGGGCACCATTCTGGAGCGCATTCCGCGCGAGTGAATTACCTTCTCAGAAGAAGGCGAAATCACTCACTCATCCATCGTTTTATCATCCACAAATTGCCGAACGGACACGCAAAAGCAGAATTTCTGAGGACAATCATCGACTACTTCACACCAGGACATAAAGATCATTCAATTCCGAATGAGAAGCTGAATTACGATGAAGATTCGCCTCATCAAGATCTTGGAAATGCGCGTGAAAAGGTAATCCATTCACTACTCATTGCATTTCCGGCGCAATCGTCTTCCATGTAGGGAGAGATTTTTCGAGAATCTTTTCTTCTGAAGGCTCAATCATTGAAGCTGAACGTCGGCGGCGCAAATCTTTTTAAGGTTGTTGTTGGATCCTTCTGAGCAGAACACGAAAATCACTGCCAACCAATTTGCTATACATTGAAGAGTCGTCACCTTCAATTTAGTCTGACGAATGCACGGGGCTGCGACGGTAGATCGCCGCGCACGATCGAAACCCCGTTGGCCGGTGATGCCGCCAACGCGGCACGATTAGCCGCAATCACCGCGCATGTTCCATTCACCAGACTAAATTTAATACGCAAACCATACGCTCCAATCAATGGCGAAAATCGCGCCGGATTGGATTTTCGGATAGCATATCAGGCTGACAGAAAAACTGGATTGGTATAAAGGTCTTCATTCGGCATGGCTACTTTGATTATAGCGAATAAATGTTCGAAAACAATAGTTTGTAGCGAAAGTTTCCCGCTGTTCATTTCTTTGAGATTCGTCCAAACTTTTGGCGCGGTATTTTAGCTACGTAAGTATGATATACTGCTCAGAATCGAAACTCATTCTCCATCTGAAATTTTCTTAGCGCTCAGAAAAACTTGGTAGTTTCCGAATTCCGAGCCGAAGTTTAACGAAATTCAAAGTGCCGGCCAAGCGTGCCTGAACTTTTCCACCATTTTTCTAGCAACACACCAAAGCCTCCAAAATTGAAATGGCATTAAGACCCTTAACGAGCTAGATGATAATATTTGAGTGAATTCTTACTAAATTTCGGCATGCAATTTGAAAACCACCAGGTTTTTCTATAGTGGACAGGAGCTGCTAATGGAAAATAGTCTGCGCTTTCGAACGGTATGTCACACTTGGCCAAAACACCAAAGCTGAAAATCCAAAACATTGAGCAATTCTAGTTTCGAGAAACTTTCAGGTATCAGCTTTTGGAAGCAGTCGTGTGAAGTGACGTAAAAATTGAAATCCAATGCTCTATCGGCAGAGACATCAAACATTATTCCCCTGTTCCGTTTCCCAGAGCTGCAAACTATTTCGCCCAAATAACTCCAGAGGCGCCATTTTGAGGTGCTGCACACGAATTCGTATGAGTCCTCCTTCAGTTTGCGGAAGATGATTGTTGTAGGTGACGGTACGTAGACCGCGATCGATCGATGATTTAGACTTGACTTGAACTTCGCCAAGAGATGTCTTTGAGATTCTTATGACGAATTCAATACCTTTCCTACAATTTGGGGAGGATTATGGTTGGTTTACTATCGATAATCTACCGTAGCTCACTGTATTCCTGGAATACGGAAAGGGATGTCGTACAATTTGTGATAAGCTCCCTCCTAACAGTAAACCTCTGGGCAACGCCTCAATCAGATCGGAGACCTCCGCCAATCTATGTTGTACTTGCTTTAACTTTTCGAACAAAAAACTGAGAACGGTCCCAATTTCTGTGTTCAACATTAGCAGGTTACCGCCCTAGACGGATACTGATAGAAAAAAACGGCCTATGGAGTTCGAAAAGTTGTATAGTGCCCTCTCATTGAACACAATGTAAAAAAAAACCCTCATGCCACTGTAGTCTAAAAAACAGAGAATAAATGACGAGAAAAGTTGCGAAACGGGAGCCGATGTCGAAATGAAAATCATATGAGCTGCATCGCAAACATTGCTTTGGTCCATTCCAAGATTCTGAAATTTCAACTTCGAACTCCTCTCACACAATGTGCGGAAGAATCCGGAATCGCTGTTTCTAATCGATTTCTATCCGAAAGTGACTGATCCACGATGGAATCTTTTGGCCGGGTTTCTGACGACATTTCAGACGTTGCGTTTTTACGCCGGACCGGATTTTGCGTCAATCCTGAATCGCCAATTTTTTGTTGGGTTGGATTTCGGATAATTAGCCGAGCGATTATTCTAAAGCGATTCGGCTGGATGGAATGTGTAGTGGCCATCAATACTTGATATTGGCGAAAACAGTTTCCTACATATCATTCGCATTCCTTTCTGGAGTTATTTCCGGAACCGCTTAGATTCCAAACACATTTGCGCCAATGTATCAATTGTTCTACCAGCTTTTCGCGGTTTCTGTTCAGCGCGGATCCGTTGGCTGAGTGTAGAGAGCGCGCGGAAGGGGCTGGATTGTATGAGCAAATATCCGATGGCAACGAAAGTATCATCGATCTCCACACCTCCCCAACTTTTTCTCCACTTCATCCTCATCACTTTACCTGCATCGCTTGATTCCGAAAAGAGCGAATCGTGATTCACTGTCCGGATGACCACATAGCCTCCTGCAAATATTTAGCTTTTTCATACGTCTGAGACTTAAAAGGTTGCACTTGGCTCAATCTGGGCGATTGTTCCTTGCAACATGCCACTTTCAAATGCTGTATTCAACAAACGTGTTCGAGGTGGAAGCAGTCTGTGAAAGTAGTAACTATCCGCGATCAATACGCATGGAATTCGTTGCAGTAAGACCTCCACCAGTTTAGCGCCAGCGCACATGTTGCACTTAGTTGCCTATGTTTGTATTGTTGGTTTCTATACCCTCAAACCGTATCTGAATCGGACTTGTTTGAGGGATCAGGCCATATAGCCCTCCTTCACCCAAATCCTATCTTAAACTACATCACCTCGCATGCACAAAGTGCCACATTGGTATAGCTCGCCTCAAAATAAAAGAACAGATTTCTAGTACATTTTGTATTCATGGGCTTCCTTTATTTTCGGTTTCCCCTCAGTGAGATCCATGCAATCGTCTGTGAAAATAAAATTTTCCACTCCGACATTTCCGCGAGCTTAACCGTCTGTGCTGCTTTTAGACAGTGGATTTTGGGGTGAAATGGTTCTATTTTGGTGCCGTTGAAAGTGCACAATTCTACACTTCCTTAAGCAGTTCTATCAAAGGGACCGTACCCAGCTAGATTCCCGATTTGTACTGCAGTAACATTCTGATCAAAACGATCAGGCGATCATTCGTTTAGCGAGAAAACGCTGCTACCTGTTCGGTGTTTGTTCTGCTCTTGAGAATCGAACCCTTCCGTTTGTCAGTTTTGTGATGCATTTCTCCGTCTCAGACGTTCTCTGAACTTCTCTAAGAATTCCCCTATGATAAATCTCAAATAAATTTCTTCATCTGAAGATGAGCCCTTTTGTTTGCTAAACGAAGGCTAAAAGTGGCGCACTTTGACTGGTTTTATCCAATGTAAACAGGAGATAAAGAGGAAATCTTTGGATAAGTCAATAGCGGATAATGCTGAGCAGTGAATATGGGTTCGCTTGTGATTCGAACTTTCTGTTGACAACAGTTTGGAAATCCGAATTGAACATTGGTCAAGTAATCTTCAGTTTCCCACAGTGGATAGCTAGAATTTAGGATAGACTTCTTAGGCAGTAAATGGAAAACTTTTGAGTGGCTCGTAAGAGTTACAGTAACTGCAACGGAAATAGGCGGTTGTGCGGTTGCGTACTTCCTCTAAGCATACTGTGGCTTGCAGATGTCGCGCCATAGTCGACGGCAGGTTTATAATTTTTTCCTGCATTTTGAAGAAGAAACACCGGAAACTCCAGGAAACGGTAAGTCCTCCCACGCATTATCAATACGCCTAGAGTCTTTATAATTGATACACGTAGGAAAAACAAAAAAAGTAAAGTCTACAAAAATTGGAAATAATGGACAGATTTCGTTCTTTCCTGTTATTTCCACGTGTATCAATGGGAAAGACTTCATTTATATTGAGGATGTTTGTGTACGCGGAAATCTAGCCGTCTTTCAACGTTTTCGACGTTTTTTGTTCAAGATTCAGCAAAAAATCTGCCGCCGATTATGGCGTGACGTCCGCAATCTACAGTATGTTCAGTGGAAATACGCAACCGCCTTTTCCGTTGCCGTGGACTGTATATGCAAAAAGTCAGCGCTGTCTCTCTCCAAAAGTATATTCTGCCATCGATTTCAATGAGGACTGCTTTCAAATTATAGTCTACTCCCCGTTGCCATCCCCTACCTCCATGCTCTTGGATGTTTTCAATCTCGAGCTTCCACAAGTCTTATTCACTATGTACGGCTGCTAAAGCTGCTAAACGCCCAGATGTTTTCTGGGTTTTACAGCCTTTGATTTTCAACGGACCAAAACATGCCGACCAGTCCATGTGACAGAGACTGCTCTTTGGTTACCTGCTGGCGCTAACGTCACTATTCTCTGTAGCTGCTGGTTCTCTTTTACGACTGCTCTTAACTTCGTCAACTACCCGTATGCGTATGCTGCTCTCTTCGTAAGGAATGGCAGCTCTGTGGATTCCAGCAGGTTTTCACGCGAGCGTTCGCGTCGCGACTGTCTCGAAATCAGGCGCACTTCAATTTCCTTCGTTAACGACGCTCTTGGCCAGCATTGACAACAGTCCTTATGAAGAGAGCTAAACCTACATCGGATGAGTAACCGGCTCTCGAAATATCCCCTCCTTCGTCTTGGGTCCACTGCTGAGTCGATTATAAGCTTCAACAAATAGCTAAATAACACCGCGGTAGACCAGAGACGTTTCAGCACGTTCGTCGTCGTCACACCTCTCTCCCGTAACTGCTTTCGGTGCTGGTGTCTGCTGCTAAAACGTGCAGCTAAGTGTAAACGTGTGGAAACGTCTGTCGCTTACCGTGTTGTAACTCTGCTATACATTAGAAAGTTATAATCGATATCTGATATGGTGGACATGGCAATAGGCAGGTTGTTAGGTCAGAAACACCTCGGGACAGCACGTCGGTCATTGCTGTCTTTAAGCGCTGTTGCTATCTAGGGAAACTATTTTAGCGTAGTCCAGAGCTAGCGAGATGATGTAATCTGTGAGGATGTCCTTGCCACAGGTAATAGCAATTGTGGATGTCCCTTGCTCAGGCCTACAGTGCTTTGCAAAATTATACGACATACCCCGATTCCCGCGGTTCCGAACTTCGAGTAATTTGACGAGACAAACGGTTAACGCCTATCGATGCAGCACCCTCGAAAACTCCTGGATACGAATTTTCATGAAATTAGAGCAGCTAGCAGGAAACTAGCAACCGAAATTGTCAAAAATGGCCGTTGCAAAATTATACGACATAGCTAACGTTCTCGCAGAAATTTCGATTCTGGACCCTCTCTATCATTTCGTTCATGGTAAGAACCATCATTAACATTGAGGTAATAGTCTTCAGAAATGCCTTAACGCCTGACCACTTCGAAAACTCTGTTTGGTATGTTTCAGCCCAGCTTTTTGTGAACGTCCCTTTCTATCTGTGCCCACTCGGTTAAAACGGCCAGTTCAAACGGTGCCACACGACCATATTGTCTGTTCTGGATGTAGATTCAACGCCCAAGAATACCTCACACGTTTTCCACAGGGTTGAGGTCCTGAAAACCGGCCGGCCATTCTAGCAAATTGGCAGGATCGGCCTGAAACTAAGCCTGCGTTGTCCTACTGACAAGAAGTAAAGGCGGAAACGGACTATAAAGAACTGGAACTGATTCGTCGACACAGTCTGATAATCTGTGAGGTTCATAGATTATGCCCCGAAACCCTGGTCCTCCACCTGAATCCGGGTCGACACCGTATTCTTCCCACATACATTAGCCTCCTGAAATCCTACACAAGGATAAGCGTGGGTCCTTTTGTAGAACTCTCCAATACTTAGAATACTTAGTAAAACAAATATATTGATTAGAATATATCAGCCGCATTCGGCTGTACTTGCTTTCGAACGATAAAAAAAGAATTTCGAAAGATCCACTATTCACCCGAACTAACTTCCGACGAGAAAGAATAATGTATTGATCTGGATTTAGGTGGCATGACAAGCTGAACCAGGTTT
Organism: Aplectana chamaeleonis; assembly: GCA_029168955.1. NCBI lineage: Eukaryota > Metazoa > Nematoda > Chromadorea > Rhabditida > Cosmocercidae > Aplectana > Aplectana chamaeleonis. The sequence goes on along the minus strand of JAPDOI010000163.1, from coordinate 703,926 downwards.
TCGCGACATGACCTATGAACTTCACAGATCATCAGACTGCGTCGGAAAACACTTCCAGTTCTTTCTAGTCCGTATTCGCCTTCACCTCCTGTCAGTAGAACGATGCAGGCTGGGTTTTAGACCGGTAATGCCATTTTGTTAGAATGGCCGGTCGGTTTTGAGGACCTCAACCCTGTGAAAAACGTAAGCGGTATTCTTGGGCGTTAAATTAACATCCAGAAAAGACAATAAAAACGTGTGGCTCCGCCTAAAGGCGAATCCGCCATTAAAAACTTGCTTTCAGGGGATTTCCCCCTAGCAAGTGAAAAAGGTGGCCGTTTCGGTCCTCATATGATGCTTTGTGTGTCCAAATATTTTCTTTCACTTTCAATGCCCTATGTTTCTTTTTTATGTGTAGAAGAGGCTGCCACTTTTTTCATTTCGATGAGAACTTCTCCAATTCATCTTGCGTGGTTTTCAGTGTTCATCCCTTATTTTTCTACATTCGTTGACTGATAGGGCAGTGAGTAGATCAGAGGCACAGTCCAACCTCAGCATCGCTTTTCTGTTTTTTTGTCTATCTTGGAAACGGTCCCATTCTGATTCCAATGATGTCTCTGGAATCGTACAAGACCATCTGACAACGGAGTTATGATCTCTCAAAAATTGAGCTAGGGAAGCATGGTGGACGAGTTGTCCGAGGCTTGTAACTTCCGTTTTTGCAGCCTATGTATGCGAGCTGACTTGAGTAAAGAGAGAAGTTGAGAATGAAGGGAAGAACGGGGCTTTTGATCGGAAACCATCGCTCATCTCTCGATCTCGAGTGTTCCATTGTTCACGTCGAGGGGCGGAAAGGGGCCGGATTGCCAAAAGAGGCGGAGTTAGCCCACTTTTCTAAGCCGTTTTGCGGATCGTGGGTAGCTTTTCGCCACGTTTCTTCGCCGCCGTTCTGCTTCTGAGAGCCACCAGAAGCGTTTGTCATGGAAAATTCGAGGATGAAGTTTATCGTGAACGGTGCCTTTAAAATAGACGTTATAAACGAATGGGCGCAGATTGTAAGGGGTTTTCGTGAAGAGCTGGGTGGAAACATGCGAAACAGAGTTTTCGAAGTGGTTAAGCGTCAAGGCATTTTTGTAGACTATTAACTTGATGTTTCTGATGGTTCCTACCATGAACGAAATGATACAGAGGGTCTAGAATCGAAATTTCCGCGAGAACGTCAGCTATGTCGTATAATTTTGCAACGGTCATTTTTGACAATTTTGCTTGCCAGTCTCCTGCTAGTTGCTCTAACTTCACAATGATACGTACCGAGGGGTTTTCGAGGGTTCTGCATCGATTGGCGTTAACCGTTTGGCTCGTCAAGTCACATGGGAACCGGGAGAATCGGAGTATGTCGTAAGAAAACAGAAGACAGAAAATTTTCAAAAATTAATAAAGGGTGTTTAGCGTACACTAAACGAAAGTTTCCAAAACATTTAACTTTTTTTATACATTTTTGAGTGATCTATGCTTCTTTCACTGAATTTTCAAAGCCTTACAGTTGGCTAAAGCAAAAAGTATAGACGCTCAAGAATTGCAGATTATGAGTGCGGTGAAGTGACAAATGTTCATTAAACTTCCCTTTTCCCAGGCAAAAAAAGGTCGATTACTCTATTAGAAGCTCAATGTCTGTGCAAGGAGTAGGTATTGCAGTCGGAGCGAGCTTTCCGTTCCTGAGTGTACACATTTTGACAGTTATTGTGGGATAACTGCTGGTTTGAACGCTGTACTACTCCTCAGAGCTGAAAGTTACCGCGCGCCTGTGCCGTCATAGTATAAATCGCCTGACACGCCGTTCGCTCCATCGTTGGGAGCCTCTCGTACCTCTGTGGCAGAATTATCATCTGCCTCATAGGCTCACCATTAGTTTCTTGGCGCTTCATCTTAACTGAATTCTGTGCCGTCTGCGTTGCAGTGAATTAAAACACGTTTTGGGAGTTTCGCGTGCATGGCTCAGTTGGGGCCAACATTACCCCGCTCCACCAAAACGGGTACGCTTGGGATCGAGTATGAATAGTGGGCGTTAAGTAGTATTGATGGCTTATTATTCTTACGAGCATAGAGCCACATTGCAGTTTTCCTTTCACTTGACTGCTTTGCGTTACATCTGAGGGATTCGTCAACGATAAACCTCTGTGTAAGAGTGTCCAGTATGGGATAAAGCTAAGGAATCACCTTCCTGAATCCCTATTGGGATGCGCAGCGCATTCGACGTCGTATTCATAGAAGCTTGACTCTGAGAGAAATTTCCGCAGCGGCTCCGCGATAGTGCCGCTCTGGCGCGTACAGGCACCGAAGCGGCACCATCGCGGAGCCGCTGCGGCACTACCCCGTAGCCGTAGCGGGGACCCGACAGTACCGCTTCGGCTCCGCGATAACGCCGCAGCGGCTTCGGTAGAGTGTCTGATATTAAGTTATTTAGGAATCATTAGGCAACTAGAGGGGGTCCTAATGCGGAGCTGCTGCGGCACCATCGCGGCGATGTCGAGGCTCTAGGCACGGCAGCAGAATCGTCTGATCACGGAGCCCCTGCGGTAATATCGCGGAACTATGTGTCGCGGCACAGTCTAGGATCGCGGTACTTTGCCTGCACTGACGCGGCATATTTTCTCAGATGAATGGGTTTCGTGCCTATTAAGCGGGTTGCGGGGGCCAGCCGACTTCCCAGTGAGCGCTTTCATCTCCCTACATGAACCTGTTCCCAATCGAAGGATCACGGAGGGTTGTTGGTTTGGTTCACCTCGGCGAGGATCGAACCCGACCGTGTACAGCGAACAGCACCGTTTCCTCCCACCACGCCACACCTGCCCTAATGGATAACCACTACAGCGAGATAAAAGTGTCTAGCGTAGTACAACTGCAGAGAGCCTGGGTGATGTACACCCTCACCCTATCGACTTAGCTTCGATAAGTCCGGCCACTTTTTTCTAGGACAATCCTGCAGCAAATCGCGGTACACGTTTTTTCTGTTATCTGTCCAATTTTCGCCTATTTTTACAGAAAACAGAAAAAAAATGGTCAAAACTGGGCAGAAAACAGAAAACAGAAAATTCCGCACATCCCTGTATCCAATGGTAGCCACTGCAGGGGCTTCGTTAAGAACTAGTGAAGTTTCGCAATCGAACTGCTCTCTATATCCGGTAGACGCAGGGAAGCGCAGACAGCCCCCCATTCGCAATGGCACCGTTATTAAATATATGGCTGATTGCGAAAATTCTTCAGTTCCAAACGCAAACCCCCCCCCACAAAGGCTATAATACCAATATGTAGCCCTTAACACGAGAATCATGAATATCGCCCTAGTTTCGCTCAAACTTGGGTTTGAAGGAAGGTATTCAAAAAGGACGGAAAAGACGCGAACACGCGTTCTAGCGCGCTTTCTGACCAAGTCGTACGAGCGGTATTGTATGTATATCCCAAATAGTTATAAATTCGAAGCTTTGGGCTACAGTAGCGAATTGAGGTTCTACTTGCGGTAATCTATGTAGCTTGAAATTCCGAAAACAAAAATAATTATAATATTCCGGCTCAGCGCTCCAAGCTACCCCCGAACGAAGCTAGAACGAAAAAAATTCGCAGCCTCCGGACCCCCAAAATGAGGTTGCGCTTCCCCATAAGGCTCCAGAGGTGGAATTTCTTGTCCCAACTTCGTCTAAGGGAGCTTCTGGGGTGCCGAATTCAAACATGAAGTCCACTTTTAGTTGTCATCTCTTATATGTCATCGACACTTTGTCCTGAAAGGTAATTTGAGGCGTCGTTATGAAAGCCGTTTAGAGATTTTCGAACTCACAGTAGTTACAACTTGAATTGAAGGCAGTTGTCGTGATCAAATACGCTTGTCGTCTTTTTCTCTAAACCCTATTCTGAATCTCGAGTAGTAGGACCTATAAGGAAAAATCGCGAAAAAACCTTTGTTTTGGGCCAAATTCCAAGCCTGAACTGTCTCGTCTTTTGATGGTGGACGAGCCCACTCCACATCATCGGTATCGATGACCTCTTATATCAAGAACATCAGCTGGCTTGAAATTGAATTTCTTCAATCAATGAACCTTCGGATTTATGTTCATATCTAGTCAAAAACATTGACTGAGGTGCTTGCTTTCATTGTTCAACTGTTTTATCAGGTAAATTTGCATTTATTTCTTCCTCTGAATGTCGATGAATTTTGACTGCTCGGCATGAGACTGTGAGTTTCTCAGCTGTTTTCGATCTAAGGTGGTTTTTGTAGTTTTTCCGATAACGTTTTTGATCGTGACCACTGCCTTTACCTATTGTGGCACACTGTCTCAAGTTTTCAGTTTTTTTAGGATACAAATTTGGGCGAAGGGCACTCGCAATTTTACCACCAGTTGCAAGGGCTTCCGTGCAAGGTTACCCAATTTTCCCACTTTAACTTACAGAAAAACAGCCTCCCTTTCATGTCAGGAAACGAATTAGACCATAAATTTTCACCTGGCCGTTGGGCGGTTTCAGATTTTTCTGGATTTTGATTCCACCTCTGCTGATAGTGAGATGAAAAATGCTGCACTTCTTAGAGGCAACAAATCGATTCTTCCTTGTTACAGGAGTCCCAGGCGGACGACATCCCATCATCGGGACTGACGATTCCCGAGGAGACACGTCGTCAGCTACTTGGGGAGATAAGCGAGGACGAGCTCACCGAGTCCATCTCCGAGTTGCCTTCGATTTCGGGGCCACGTGGGCCTAGGAAACGCCCTTCAGAGGTTAGTGTTCCGATCATATATCCGCCCAGGCCCTTATCACTCTTCCCATGGACGTGTTCGTCAGCCGCACTGTTTATACGTGAGGAGTTTCAAAAACTCGGCGAGCGGAGGCCGTCGAGTGGCGCTGAACGGTCGAGTATTTGTCGTCGTGAACAGTTTTGTGTCTTCTAACTCATCGACAAACACCGGTCGCATCGTTTCCAGCTACAAGCCGGTAGCTATGGGAATGAGCATGATTCATCAATAACTTGTAATTGAGTGTATCTGTGTGCTGTATATCCGTCGTTGTGTTCAATGTTCCGTGTGTTAGTCCGTGTTTCAGTGTAATTCGCAGAGTCATCAGGAATTGAGTGCATCCAACAGTCCGCGTCTCGAGCAGGTCCTTTTCTTGTATTATAGATTATTGAATGTGTATGTTGTCGCAAATCTTCGATTTCAGCAAATGAGCTCGCAAAAGGTGCTGTCCAGTGCTCGCCTTGGGCCAGCTTTGTCTACGGCTCGTCGTCCCCTGATAGATGAACTGAGTGGGGACAGTGCCATGGCCAGCTCATTAGACAAAAGCGACTCTATGTCTAGTATTCCTTCCATTGACGCAGACCGATCCCCTTCAGATGGTGTCAAACCCAAGGTGAAGAAAATCTCGCGGACCAAGGTGGTCAAAAAAACAGCCGAGACTGAAGGCCTGGTATCTGAGAATGGAGCCAAGAAGGCATCTGACGTCGCCGTTTTGAAAAAGAAGAAATTAAAAAGCGGTGCTGAAGACGGTGTACGTTGTCTTTGTCTGATTGTCCAAGTTGAATATTTCGTAGAAGATTCATTTAGGGTTACTTACACAGTGTGTTTTACCCTAATACCCGTTGTGTTCCAAGCAGAAGTTTCCGGGATTTCTATCAGTATCGGAATTTTTATGTGGTTATGCAGATCCTTCCGTTTGTTTGGAAGTTACGTCCTAGGCCTATTGGAGGGAAAATGCCGAAATAAATACTAGAAGCTAGCCCGAAATAGCTCTAACGACCCTAAAGTTCAATATCCTGCTCCCGCCACGCCCACTTCCCTCAACAGCCCCCGGTCCGATCAACTGCATTTGCGACCGCATCACCCACCGGTGGGTCAAGTGTTACTTTTTTCCTGAACTTGATTTCCTGTTTGTTTACTTCGATCAGTGGCTGGCCGATAAGGGAGTGGGCCTGGCTCTAGCAAATGACTCGATTTCAGGTCCGTAATAGGCATTTCGGTGCGTTTGAATCGTTTTCGACGCAGTCTTTGCAGTAGCCTCGGACCTTACGATTTTCGGTTGAAACTCCAGAACTGTTTGAATCGTGGGCACTGCCTTGAATCTTATCACAAGGTGCTGAGTCTATCGCAAAACGCTTGGCTACGGGCGAGATTGAACCAGCATATTCTATTTCCGGGGAAGTGGTCGGTGGCGCAGTGCGATAAGGCACTTCCCCTGCGAAGAGATTACGGTGGTTTAATCTCGCCCGGAGCTGAACGTTTTGCGATCAACTCAGTATCTAATACTAACATACCTTAAAGTTTCGTGCGACGGTAAGCCATGATCACAGTTCCCGCGACAGCGACAGTGCATACCAGTCATATCGATTTTTAGTCCATATTCATGGTGAACATTGCGTCATGCCGCTCGTCGCTGGAACTATGATAACGGCCTTGAACTGTAGATGGGCAAAAGTTCTAAAATGTTGTAAGAGAACCTCGAGTGCCCATGTTCAATGAAATGAAAATTTTATGATTGACGGGAGAGATTCTAATCGAGTTTCTGTGAACAATTTGCTTTCTGTTACACTGCATACTGCATCCTCATTCCAATGTTTTCCGAAGCATCTCCTTCAGTATAGAGAATCGTTATTCCGGAAACCTCTGCGTCAACCCAATAAGTGTGTGTCTTTGACCGAGTACCATGGACGAAGCGTCTGCAATCCTATGCATCATACTCTACACCTTGTTTTTGAATCCAGGAGTGCTCAAGGCACCTTCTTCCTGGATTTCGTTAGTCAAATGTTGAACATTGAGAGCAATCAATTTATCGGACCATCTTGCTACGTTTGCATACTCCTGTTTTCGTCTCGTACATATTGTCTGCTCCTACATGAAATTTAGCCGCATGCAGCTGTGGGGACGCTGGGCAGATGGCTAAGGATGGCACCCAGTAGCTGCCTACGACCTCACTTTCGTTAGAACTATGGTATCATTCCCGGGAGGCGCAACAGCGAATATCAGCCATATCAATTTTCGATCGATCTAGATGACAAGCACTGTGTCGCGTCGCTCATCGCGGGAAATATACCATAGGCTTCAGAAACAGACTGTGCAGATATGATGTTCGCGCACTTCATTGCATGGGTAAATTCACATTAACAGTTGCGAACTTCGTGCTGTATGCGCTGAAAAGTTTGCGGAATAAACTTATATCTCGACTAAGCAGGAATTTTAAAGTCCATTTAGCTTGAAAATTGAAATTTAGAACTGATTACCCGAAACTAGCATCTTTTATATACTCGGAACGAATCCAAACGAGAAGTTGATTTATGGGTTTATTTTGATTTCTCCCAGCCAGCCCTTCATCCATGCATGTGTTTATGGTTTCCTTCTCCCCAATTACTGTTTCCCTATCTGTGCTCAGTTTCCACTTCAATACGTGCTGTACCACTGTTAGCATCAGATCAGAAGGTAGAAAACAACATTTTTGCGTCGTCCTTCCTATGTGTGGATAATACCCTTCAATCTCAGCGACACGATAAACTGGATATAGTTGACCGCAATGTTAATAGGACATGGTGCGGTTGCGGACTCGCACTAAAACTACGGTAGAATCTGGCACTTTGCCAGGTTTCGTCATCGATCGGTGCCACAGCTGATATTCTCGTGAGCAGAGAGACGACTGTTGGCGACGATCGATGACGAAGTCTGGCAAAGTGCCAGATTCTACCGTAATTTAGTGCGAGTCCGCAACCGCACCATGTCCTTTTAACATTGCGGTCAACTGTAACTAGCCTGACAATGAGACTTGAAAGTAACAATCAGTCTCCTCGATTAGTTTGTGTGCCGATCTACAATTTGAAATTCAACTAACTTTATTTCGAAATCATAGATTATGAAGGGAGTCGTCCACAAGTGGCAAGGACGATGCGGAAATCGCAATTTTTGCCTTTGACTTAGACTTACATAGTTCGTTCCACGAGGGTGTTCAGTACGCCATTACGTACTACCGTCGCAACCGCCTTTCCTCTCTCCCGCCCTGTAAGAATTTCATTATCGATGTCAGCGTAGCCGAACACTTCTGACATTTGATGCACTGATTAGGGCTTGCTGATAACTTCCCGAAAGGTTCTGCAAAAGAGTGCTCTGAGAGTTGTAGGCTGTTGGAGAGAACGTAAATAATCCCCGTAAATTCTTATATGCCTCTCAGGATTCTAGAAAAAGGCGCGCTCATAACTTTGTGAAAAAATAAGTAAAGTGGAAAGGGTACCCGGAAAGCAGTTTTTAGGTTGTTCAGGATAATTGCTTTGCTTTCTGCTCAAAACTTTCTTCCAAGGTTTGGTTTGGGTGCTGATTACAAATCTGATGTCCACCTTTGATTTTGAAAGACTTCGGCTGACTCCGTCCGAAGCCTTTCGAGGGGGGGGGTTGCTGGCCAAACGCGACTTTTGATGATCTTCAGAATGCTACTATAGAATAACCTCAAAACTTTCAGGTAGGGGTTATCTGGGCTGCTCAACACGAATTTGACGTCCGACTATCGATTTTCAATAGATCGTGATAGGATTCAGTAGGTATACCGTAGTTTATTCAAAGACTCAGATTTGGCTCAAACTTCTCTGTTTGGGTAGTGGACACGAAATTTTCGCCAATTTTCTCGATTTTTGAATTAGAAAGGTAGGTTACGCGAGCTGAATGGCGTCATGCCTACCGTAACCTACGGTAACCTTCAGAATAGCGACAAACGGACCTAGAGGTTCGTGTTCAGCACCCCTCCCCCGATAACTGCCAGCAAATAGTTTAGAGTCAAATTTGAAACGATTTTTCTGACGGTCCTCAATATTTCCCGTACCCACCCTTACCTTTTTGCAACGCTATAAAAATTTCGAAAATGTTGTCGCGTGCGTATAAAGTCCATGTTAGGCCTATAATGGTATGGAGACCTTCACTATCCTATCCATATGAGAGGAAAGATTCTCGGTTTTTCGAAGAAGTGCAGAAAAAATTTGCTCTTAAAGTTTTCTGGAGACGAAATGGTTTCTCTCATATAACAATGCTTGGTCCCGTAGGGAGAAATCAGGGATTTACCTCACACTCGATTCCATTTCGTCCTAACAGAAACTAAGAAAGAGAAACTATGTATGCATGGTCCTAAAATTTCTGACTGAAATAATGAGAAATGATAGGATGAAGGGTCATGGGATCATGGACTCTAGAATACGGGGACACTCGTAAAAATCTCTTATGGAATTCCAGAAACAAACCTTGGATTAAACAGTTTCACTTACAGAACTGGCTCTAACTATAAGTTGATTCTTTTTCATCATTTGAACTCGAAGTGTCGACTCTTCTTCTCTCATGTTAAATTTGTCACTTGGCTTTATTGGGTGTTTCAATTTTTTCTACTGCTTTTAATCATGTTTACCTTCTGTAGCATGACAATAAAAAATAAATATGCCTTTCTGGAATTCCCTATTAAAGAGGCCGGGATCATACTTACAGCCACGAGCAACGCGACGTGATGTTAACCATCCATATCGATCAAAAATCGATATGCCTCGTGTGCACAGTCGCTGTCGCTGGTCGCGGGAAGTATGATTCCGGAAATTTTGAACACGGATTATTTATCTTCTGTCTCACATCTGCAGCTCTCAAAACACAGTTTTACAAAAAATGGGGATATGAGCAAACCCTAATAAGATGCGGCGCTCGACTGCGTTGATTGTTCGCCGAGAGCGAGACGCGAGGCAGCTGCGACGCGTGAGCACAAGTGCGTGAATGCAAGCTGAACACCGTGATGAAATAGCAGTGGTGTACGTATAAGGCTCCCTTTTTTCCGCTCTGTTTTCTCCTCTGTGCAACTCACCCCACCAGCTTTTCCTCTGATTGCAGGATGAGAAGCCGAAAAGAGTGAGCATCGCCGCGAGGCCGGGCGAAATCGACACTTCGAATCGAGTATGACGATCAGCTTATCACTCCACTTTTCATGTTTCCATGTGACATTACTAACTGTTGCCTATCCCTAACCACAACCTTTTTCTAGAAACGGTTTTGTTTTTCTTAACTATAATCTTCATCACACAGTCAATAATAGGCTTCGAGTGTCTTTATAGAACTGAATTTTGCAGCAGGAAAAGGAAGTCGCCAAGCCGGGCCTCAATCTGAGATCGAATCTCAGACCAACCACTCCCAAGCAAGAGGACGAAAAAGGCAGTTTTCTGAATGTAAAGCTGAAAAAGACGCAGAAAAATGCGCCACAAGATGAGAAGGCGGCTCTTGCTGTGAAGCTGAAGGCAGTGACATATGACGACGAAGTTAGCGAGGCTTCTGGAAGCGACATGGACTCCAGAAGAGGATCTAAAGCAGCCGTGGAGTCGTTCCTGCGACGAGGAAGTCTACGTGGCGACGCTGTGAGATGCTGCGCTTTTTCTTCTCTATATCTATTGCCTTCGAAGATTCTCACTTTTCTTCTGAAGTGAATTAACACCGTCCCAAGATGCATGCCGCTCACATTCCACGAGTGCGTAACTCCCACCAGAATATGGTCGGCGATTTTGAAAGAATGTTTTTTCAGCGTAGAAGCAGTATCGACATGCGACGCGAATCAGTACAAGAAATTATGGACCGTGTCGTTAGCCCCCTCACTCCTAAAGGAGCAAAGGGTAAACCACCGAAAATCGTTGAGGTGCCCGAGAACGTCACCGTCGTCGAAAGTAAGTCCCTCTACAGCTCTATCCCTTCAATTCTGATATTTTGACGTAGGTCATATAGATCATTCGAGTCAAGTGTAGGTCAAATTTTTGCTCTCATTTCATAGGTACATATTACAAAATTTATAACTTGTTTCCCCAAACTGGATATTTGAATTTTGGGAGCTGGAGCCAAGAAAGAGTAGCGTCACCACAGATCTCAACCGGTTTTTTAATTTATGATGATATATGTTTCTAAGCTTGTCGCACCGCCAAATGTGGGCCTCTAAACGGCTCATATTGTCTTTTCTTTCCGTAGAACTTTCTTCTCAAAACGTACCAGTTTTTGAGCATTGTTAAAATTGAAAAGGCCAGAAGCCTAACCTCAGGCAGAAATGAGAACCCAATTGGGCAACGTCATAGTCACTCACCAATAGCATAGAAGCGGGGGCCAGTGACGCCGAGGTGCACGGGTGCTCAGACCAGTGATGACGTGTCAACGCGCCCGGTTCTATCCCTTCTTCTACATGGATGCGCTCTATCGATTACCCAGAGTTTAATTCGGGTCCCTCACCCGGCAAGAGTGTAGGCCCTCTCACAAGAATTGAGCCATGGGTAGGGATCCAGCTTGTGTTCCTTTCATGCCCTTCTTCTTCTTCTTTGCAGCCACTGAGAGGGGTTTCGTCACAAGTTGAGAAACTGGGCGACCAGCACTGGATTCGTCCACAAGTCTATTGTAGTGAGCGTTGTTGGCTTCTTCGGACAGTCAAATAGGTGTTTAGTGTCGTGGCCTTGGTTTCCACAGTCCGGGCACACGTCAGGCTGACTATTGTCGATCCTGTGCAGGTAAGACATAAGCAATGGAGAATGTCCGCAGCGCAACGAAGCGAGGATACACCTGGCGCGCCTACCGAGCTCGGACTCGGTATCACATACCCTGGGCGGCACATCACCGAGAATAGGGTTGACGGCCGCTTTGGCGAGATGATCCTTCACAAACCGGGTGTGCTCCGCGCGTAAGAGACGAAGCCGTTCTTGATTCGAGTCGGTCCATCTCTGTACATTCACTTTGTTCGGAGCATCGGCAAACGGCACTCTGATCGATCTCTCTCACGGGATTTAATAGTCTTCTCGACGGATGATTAGGTTGCTTAAGGACATTAATAAACATCTGCTGAGCCTGGAGCTGACAATGCTCTTTCACTGGCAAGATACGGGCCTCGGCGTGAAGGTGCTCAATCGGTGAGCTTTTGCACATCCAGTGGCTATTCGTAGTGCAGCATTCTGAATTCGCTGCATCTTAGTCCAGGAACTGTCCGACACGATGTGCTGCCAGACAGGTGCAGCATACTCCAATGCAGGCTGCAGAATAGCTCGATATGTCGTCAAGATTGTCTCTCTGCTGCCACCCCAGGACGTTCCTCCTAGAGCTCTCAACACATTAAGCTTTGCCTTGATAATTGCCTGCTTCTGTTCAGCATTTTTGTGAAACTTCAGCGATGGGTCCAAAACGAGGCCCAGCAGTTTTGGAAATTGCGCTGTAGGCAAGAGGTCACCATCCCACCTGACAACAGGTTGGGCGCTGTGTTCCTTTGGGTCAGATGTGAATACCGAAACAGAAGACTTCGCCGCGGAAACTGTGAGCATCATACTATCGAGAAAGTTTTTAAGCTCGACGAGATAGTCGCTGATCTTGTTTGCGGCTACCTGTATGTCACGATTACGGCACATGATGGTGATATCGTCGGCATACGCAACAATTTTTATGTCTTCAGGAGGCTCGGGTAGGTCTTCAATATACAGGCTGAAGAGGGCAGGTGACAAAACTCCACCCTGCGGCACACCGGCTGCTACAGGTATACTATCGGAGACGTGATTCTGGAATAGCACTTTGGCCCGACGACCTTTCGTAAACGCTGCTATCCAACGCTTCTGCCACGGTTGCAGCGAGGACTTCAATAGTTTCTCGGACACAAGTCCTAGGTTAACAGAATCAAATGCTTTGGTTAGATCGAGGGCAACGGCCACTGTTCTAAGAGGCTTTCTGAAATTGAACCCATCGACCGCATAGCTGACAATCTCCAGAAGGGCAGTGGTGGTGGAGTGAAGCTTTCTAAACCCATGTTGATGTTGCTGTGCCTCATTCTGCTCTGCCAGGTCCCTTACGATTAGCTTTTCGGCTACTTTCGCGATCGGTGATAACAGGCTAATAGGGCGATAGCCCTTCACCGTGCTTTGCGATTTGCCTGGCTTAGGCAGGGGTATCACATTGGCGGTCTTCCATGCTTGTGGTAGAGTGCAGGTTCGGAAAGAAGTGTTTATGATATCTGCGATCATCGGTAGAAGTTCCGTGGGAAGCTTCTTCAAGATGGCTGCTGAGATACCATCAGGTCCGAGAGCCTTCGAGTTCCGCATTTCCTTGATAGCCTTCTCCACCTGAGCAGGAGTAAAGGCCTCAGTGGCGTTCATCAGCGGCAGACGGCTTAGTTCTCTTACCGTGACTCTGTTTTGTAAGCCACGCTTGGTACGTGTGATGAAGAAATTTTTGCCAAGAGCATATGCGGCAGCCTTTCCTGATTTGAAGACGCTGTTATCGAACTCTATGGTAGAGTTCGAGGAGGGGGCGCACTTGCCAGATATCTTCCTCAATACTTTCCACGCAGTTGTTCCGTCGGTTTTAAAGTTCAACCTTTCAGTGAACTTCTCCCAACTGTCTTTCTTGTGCTTGTCCAGATCCTTTCTTATCTCTTCATCCAGCTTGGCCACCTCAGGGTCCAAATGATTCTCAGCTCTCTTTTCATCTCTTGTCCTGATCTTCTGTAGAATCTCCTGGTGACATTAGGGTAGAAACTTTTCACACGTCCTTCAGGTATGGCCGCTTTTGTAGCCTTCCGGATGGCGTCAGATATGTGATGCTCTTTCTGGTGCACATCGCCATTCCATGGATACTCAGCTGCCTGGCGGAGCGCAACCTCTCTGAACAGGACCCAGTCAGCAAGGCCTAAATTGAGATAAGAACGTTGACGAATACCAGTATAAGGGGCAAGAGAGTTTGAGAGATCAATATGGAGAAAGACGGGAATGTGGTCGCTGGGAAGAGTTGTGGAAGTGGACCATGTGCAAGAATTAGAAAGATTGGATGAAACGAGGGAGATGTCCGGGCTAGAAGGTCGGCCGTACGAAGAGAGGCGAGGAAGATGAATATCGTTGAGGATAACCAGATCACACTCCTCAGCCCATTCCTCGACGTCTTCCCCTCTGGCGTCGGACTCAAGCGCAGAACAGAACGTGTGAGCATTGGAAGTCACCTGCAAAGACAGCTGATGGGGAGAGAGAGCAGTCATGCAACTGCTTAAGAAGAGGTATGGGGTTGTAGGTTGGGGGACAAGAAGTGGTAGGAGGGATGTAAATATTAAATAGAGATAGTGGAGTTTTAAGAGGGAGGTGAACGGGAACGCACTCGAGAGTACCGTCCTTAGGAACATTTGGAATTAGATGAGAAGGTAAGTTAGAAAGCACAAACGTAGAAACTCCGCCTCCAAGAGCTGTCCTTGGGATGTGATAGGCAGTGTAGCCTGGAATGTTTGGTTGGGGATAAGTGGTAGAGGGAGAGAGTTTGGTTTCTTGAACCATAATAACATCCGGATGATGAGTACGTGCGAAGAGTGAGAGTTCAGACAATTTGGTGCGAAGGCCGTTAAGATTTATATGTACAATAGAGAGGGGGCGGTTGGTGAATGAGAAATCAGAGTTGCTGGGGGCGGAGCACAGAACACAACGGAAGGATGAGTTGTGATGCCTCACAGAACTAAGACCTGAACAGGAGAAGTGCACCCACCTTTGGCATCCAAAGCATTGGACGCTTGTTCCATTCCAGTTGACTTTCTTGCTGCAGGTGGCACATTGATACTTCTGCACAGGTCCAGGATTCCTCTCGACGCCAGCCCTTTGTAGTAGAATCTTCAGGAGAGCTGGGGCCAGCCAGCGACTCTCCCATGACGAAAACCCTCTCGGTGGAGGGAGTGATGTCGGTTTGCACGAAGGTGATGTTGTTTCCTCCACACTGCCACGGCACGAACGTACGACATCTCGGCAGCTTTCATGCCCTATCGATTGACACGGGAACCCCTTGCTTTCATGATCCAAGGACTTGAGCGAGTGCACGTCCACTCGATGACTCCAGCCGGTGGCGCAGTTACTCTATGCAAGATTGTGCGCCGTATACGGCGGGGGTTTGATTGAGGATTCAATGTGCCATGGCTAGAGATGTCCCGGGTGATAAGGAACTGCGTTTCGAATCTCGATTAGGCTGACCGGGTGGTGAAAACCGAGCTCCGTCCCCAAAACTTATCGGGGACACAACCGGTCACTACGATTTGCACTGAATCGCACCCAAAAAGTGACCGGTTGAGTGACCATTTTCCTCCTGAGATGTCTGCTTAATGGTTTCGGTAGAACTCTCCGCCTAGTCGCCTTGGGCAATCGTTCTTCCTTCCTGCATGTGAGCGTAGAGAACTACTCCGATAGGATCATTTCGGGGCCGGGGTTGTCTGCTGAAAAATAGAATTATCACCAAAGTTTTTGTAGCCTTTTTTGAAGTAACACAAAAGCAACTTGCCGTAACCCAAATACGGCAAGGTTAGTATTTGGAATAGCAATGAAGTCTTTGTCTCCTGGTCCCCTGCTCAATTTTCGTCTGGTTAATGGGCGGGGTTGCGGCGGTCGATCACCCCTCGCGACCGAAACCCCGCTGATGGGTTGTGTGGCGAACGCCGCGTTGCCCGCCGCGAATGGTCGCGCCTTGTCCATTCGCAAGATTAAATTTGACAAAATGCCTATACATCCGTGCCCATCCTTTTCGTTTGTCGCCCAGACGTCAGACTGGAAGCATAGGTGCTAAAGAGATTTCTATCAATCTGTATACACTTTAACTGTTTTTCGGGAGAATCTATGAAATCGATTCATTACTGATTTTTTGTTATTAAAAATTTTTGAAGAATCTTGAACTGCGCTTAATCACAAAGCTTGCCGCCTAGATGTATTCAAAGAATGCCAAAAGTAGCGAGAATGCGGAAAACGTGGGCCTATGCGTTTGAGACGCAGCACTTCGCTCTTATGTTCTTTCGAAACGGAGTCTAAAATTAGACGTTTCTGAGCTGATCTCTCCTTAATGATGACTCGATCTTCCCCACGTTACATGAGAGAAGTAGGAACTATTACCAAGGCCGACTGCGTTGCTATTTCTATCCTGAAACATTGGGGAAATCTTAGGCGCCTGTTCATCATCAATTTCAGAATTTATTTCACGCCCTAAAAAATTTAACATTGCGAGAGAAGTTCGTCGAAAGAAGGATTCATACGACTCGTTTGGGATTTCGAGCATACCGGCAACACAGGATTGGAAACTGTGCGGATATCTCATACACGCACCGTGTAGGATCGAATCTCTTGTGTTAGAAATTCCGACATAGTCGACATCTTCATTCTTTCATCAGTAAATTTCTCTGGCAGTATTTTTCCTGCGAGTTATTTCAGTTTTCCGCCTCTGGGTAACGTTCCGTTTGACAGAAGTTTCTGACGGGGGAATCTATTTTTTCTTCGGAGCATTACTTCGGTGTTTTATGCTGTTTCTCTATCAATATTTGTGATTTAAACACACTCAACCTCTTCTTGACATTGACATTGACGGCTCGTCTTCACGGGTCGTGCGAGCTCCAACAAAACTTCCATTCGTCTCGTTCTCTCGCAGTCGTTAGCAATGGTGGCAGTCTGTGTCGTCTTGCCATTCGGTCACGATCACTCCGCCTGGAATCAAATGTTCACTGCCGAGCAGGGATGAGCGGAGTTCCGCGTTTCGCGTTCCGAAACTCGCAGTTTCGCTCATTTTTGGCATTCCGCATTACGAAAACCGCAAAAAACGCTGCGGAATGCGAAAATATTTGGTCATCTTAGAGGAAGAAAACATTAGATTATTTCCGAATATTTCCGCGTTTCGCGTTCCGAAAACCGCATTTTCGCGCATTTTCAGGCGTTTCGCGCCCGATTTCCGAAACCCGAGAATTTTTTTTGTTCCAAAACCCGAAAACCGATTTCCGAAATTTCATATTTTTATTCCGCTCATCCCTGCTGCCGAGGCAACTTACTGACAGTCTCGACAAAAGCATCTGCTCATCTAACACGTGGCCTCCTTCGACGACGCATGAGCCCAATCGGAGTCCAATCGGCCGTTGCTCTTGTCCATCTACTTTGAATGATCTGATGTGCGTAGTCCGGCCTGATGTCAAGTGCGCCGGTTATTCATCAGGAGACAACGCTCAAGCGCTTTGTGGATGGCTTGCTAATATTTTGACGTGGTCGGCTCACGTTTCTGTTACGTAGCAGAGCGCAGGGAGAACTGCTGAGTCGAACAGGTGAGCTCAAAGTTCTGGGTCAGCAAGTTTGTTGGTGGCTTCTTTGAGAGGCCCGAGAGCTGCCCATGCTGCTGTCCTTCTCCTTCCGAGTTCTTTCCCCGAGTTGTTATCCATGTTCATTGAGCGAACCCAAGGTATACGCAGGAGTTGGTTTCCTTTATCCGTGAACCATCAATCTGAATCTTAGCTCAATCACACTAGGCGTTCTTCGTGAACTGGGTCTTCTTCCAATTAATCCGCCGTCTGACCCTCTTCCCTGCTTCGTTCAGCTATGATAGCATTGCCTCTGCTTCATAGGTACTATTTTAAAAGGTGACGAAGTCGTCGGCAAAAAGAAGTTCCGAGAGATGTTTTAAATCCACCCATATGCCCCCGCCGTCCTAGTCGTGTGATTTCATTATCCACTGCAGAGCGGCGTTGAACAGCTTGGGCGATATATGTGTGTACTATCGCCTTGTCGAACCCCCTTTCCAATGGTGATGGTGGAGGGGCGATAGAAGAGTTGTATCGCCGTAGCACAGTTTCGATTACCGCCGGCTAGGGCTCACCTAGGACGAGACCCCTCTATGATCGACTAGAACTGACCAGACCGCATTGGTTTCGACGCTGTCGAGCCTTTTTCGCGGTCGACGAAGATCGAAACTAGGGGCGATTGGTACCCCGGCAGGCTCATATTGCCATAGGGACGGTTTAGATTTGGTCTATGCAGCTAAATTCAGCCTGCTCTGATAGTTGAGCTTCATCCAAGATCCGTGGTATGCACGCAAGAACGTTTTTTGCATTGACTAAAAAAAATTCTAGTATGTAGCATGATTTGCTGTTTTTTGCTCGCTAGTACCCATTATACTTGGGCCGAATCGAATGATCGAATCATCATCCGACTGAAAAAAGTCGACTCCGATTAAATCGACTTAGTCGACTATTCGAAAAGTGGAAATTCCGGCTAAATCGAAAAGTCGATCATTCGAAAAAAGGCGATTTTCGGATAAGTCGAGAAGTCGGTCATTCAAAAAAAAGCGATTTTCGGATAAGTCGAAAAGTCGACCATTCCAAAAAGGGTGATTATCGGATAAGTCGAGAAGTCGATCATTCGAAAAGAGAAATATCCGACTTATTCGAAAATTTCACCGCTGTCTCAAGAGTTCCTAGTTACCGAGAGAGATGTTGGAAATCTCAGCTGCTTCATCTGGACACACTTATCGACTTTGCGCGTAATCTATGCAAAATTTGTGTAGCCGCAATCAAACTTCTCCGTTGTTTTTTTTCTACTATCTAATAAGTTTTTTCTTATTTTTAAATGTGCGCAACGCACATTAAATTCATATTGACTTAAAGGCAGGGTCCACGATAAAAATTTTTCGAGTTTTCACCAGAAAACGAAGGTTTTGAGTCTGGCTGTTTCATCACTGAAGAAAGAATCGTGAAAAACGCTGCGTAACATCCAAAATCAGCTCTTCTTCTTGAAAGCCACATTTCAACGGTGGATGAGTTGCGCGGGCATGGGCCTGAAGTAGACAGCGTGCGCAAATGCGCCCGAATGCTAAAACTCAGTCGCGCTCGGGTTCCAATGCTAATGTAGAAGCGGACCAAACTGTTCCTCGGAAAACTCGTCCGCGAGCGGAAGGGCTAGCACGAGCGAACTTCGGAGCCTTATGGAGCTCTTTCGGGCTCGCTTTCGTTAACCCTGAGCTTTCGATTTACGGCTAAAAACGGAGGACGAAATTTATCGTGGACACTGCCTTCAAAGGCAATGTCTACGATGAAATCAGGCTTCACCTGAAATCGAGAGGTTGGAGAGCAATTTCACCAACAATGTTGAAAAATTGTTAAGAACGAGCACAAAATAGCCCTACACGTCACATACTTGAGTGTTCCGCTCACGCCACGCCCACTCCTTTCAACAGCTACCGATCCGTCGACAACTGAATAACCGACTTTAGGGAAACAGCATACGGTTAAGAGGTTATATTCACTCCGCTCATCGAAGCTTACCCCATTTGATAATTGGTTGCCTTCTTAAAGTCGGGTTCTCAGGTTTAAAACCGTTTCAGACTCGTTCGTGCTCGTTCTTAGCCGCCTTTCTAGCATTATTGATGCAGTGAGCCCCGGGCCTTTCGATTTATGTTGAAAATCCAAAGACTGTTTTGATTGTGGACACTGCCTTCAAGAGCTCATGAAGTTCTGAATATAGACGTGGAAATGGAAGTAAATTTGGGAAAACTGCGAGTGAATTATGCTGATCATCGAAGAGCAAAATCGTCACATAGCGTAGCGCGGATTTTCCAGTTTCAAGGGAGAAAAAGAGAAAAAGTAGTAAAGGGGCAATATAAAATGACATTGTCATAAAATTTGTGAACATAGAGGCAGCACGTGCTGTAAAATGATGGGAAATAGAAAGAAATAGGCGAAAAACTCCTTTGTAAGGCCTCGCGAGAGTGGTCTTTTAGCTGATTTGGTTGAATGGATAGGGCGAATCAGCCATGGGTCACGTTTTTGAGGAGCATACGAGCCGGTGTAAACCGCATACCCCAGCTCCAGCGTGGGGTGTAATATATCCCAACATATACTGGGAGTGCGCCATGCGCCGGGTAAGGTGTGTGGGACCTAAGTGTGACTGCGCCAAGCGCCAAGGTAAGTGTGCGGGTCATAATCGGGGTGCGTCCCGCGCCAAAGAGAGTGTCTGGGACCCAAATGAGAGCGCGCGAAGCGCTGGAGAAAGCGCAAATGATCCAGCTGGGTGAGCGCAGAGCGCTGGGGAAAGTGTGCGAGACCCAACTGGGAGTGCGCCAAGAGCCGGGAAGAGTGTGTTAGGTTCCAACTAGGAGTGGTCCGAGCGCTGGGAAAGCGTGCAGAACCCAGATGTGAGTACGCCAAGCTCCTGGAAAGGTGCGCAGGACCCGATTGGAGTGCGCCATGCGTCGATGGAAGTGTGCGGCACCCAACTGGAAGTGCGTCAGACGCAGGGAAAGAGTGCGGGACCCAGCTGGGAGCGCGCATAGCGCCGATGAAAGTGTGTGGGACGAAACTAGCCCTGCGCCAAACACCGGTGAAGTCGTATGATATGGGAAGGAGGTGATTCGAGATGACCGCTGTTGTTCAAGTGTTCTCCCAAGACTGTTGGCACAGGTTTTGCAGCATATTTTTCCACGTCATTATCTTTTATCCAAAATCCGGCCAAATAACGAACACATCGCGAGGCACGCCTACCAGTACGCCGCGAAGCGGCGGGAGTGTGCACCTTCTATTCAACATATGGCACCTAGTTTGCGCCGGCCTTCGATAGGGAACGCCAAATAGCAGCACGATCCGTGCGGACGGTACTGTCGTTCTCTGGGCCTGATTCCGGTCCACAATCGCTGACTACGGTTGTTGCATCACGCAACACGTGATAATCTTGCTGGGACCAAGCGCTCTCAGCACGATTATCACAAGCTGGGACAAAGCGGTCCTAGCACGGTTACCAAGTGTCGCAAAATTCAATAGCTGTAGTCCGCAAATGCGGACCGGAATTTGGCCCAGAGAACGAGAAAACCTTCATTGCCCCATACCTCGGTGAATTCAAGAGACTCGCTTTAGTTTTGAAGTTTCACGTCCCATCCGTTGTTCCGTTGGACAGTAGCCGCTAGACTCTGAAGCCAGCTTCCAAAATCATCGATTTTTTCATTTTTATCCGAAGATTTTCCCTAAGTAAGGCTTGCGTCCGCAATCCACCCAGTCAATATTGGTGTTCTACGCGCGCACACGGGCAGGACCAATGCACACCAAGTCGGTTTTTCCGGCCCGGACTCAGTAGAGGCCAAATTCATCATTGCATCAACCGTGGGTTTGTGAATTTGGGTTGGGTTACGCGCCAGCTTTAGCGCGCGTGTACACGAGCTAAACCCAACCCAAATCGACAAACCCGGGCCTAACGCAATGATGAATCCTGCCTCAGGACTCAGTCGGTTTCTCGACCAAGTCTGACCGGAACCTTATGGAGCTTTTTCGGAAACGAAAAACTCAATAGGGCTGTCATGTCTTCGTATACCGTTCGAGTCGCTAAATGGAAGGGTACACTACTTTTAAGTCGATTGAAAAAGTCGACTTCTTATTCGAAAAGTCGATCATTCGAAAAAAAAGGCGATTTTCGGATGAGTCGAGAAGTCGACCATTCGAAAAAGGGTGAGTTTCGGATAAGTAGTGAAGTCAATCATTCGAAAAAGGGCGATTTTCGGATAATTCGAGAAGTCGATCATTCGAAAAAGTCTGATTTTCGATTTATTCGCAAAGTCGATCATTCGAAAATAATTTCAATTTGCCCAAGTATAGTATACATATAGTTAATTACCTGCTCAGGCCTTAAGTATTCATCTGTTCACTATAAAATAAATAAACAATATTAATACGAGCAAGGAAGTACCCGTGATGTTTGGCTGCCTGTCTGGCAGTTCGAAGAACTATTATTTGATGAGGTGTTCTTATTCACATACCTCACTTTGAACGCCACGGACGTTCTCAAGATTGCCTAACCTTCGCTTGAAGTGGATAGCAAAGAACGGAAGAATCAAATGTGATAAGATCACGTGATGGCTTTAAAGCCAAAGGGTGGCAATGGGCGACTCTTTTCACTCGTTTTCATTGAGACCATTGTTGACATCAATACAAATGCATCCATGACCGCTGATGCGCTCCTGGCTCACTTCGACATTCGGAAATAACAAGTGGTCTACATCTGGTCACCAAAATACTCAAGCGCGTACCCGGAACAAATTATGACCTGACCGAACCTCGACTTTTCATTAAAAGGCTTGTGACCAACGAGCAACGAGGTATTCGGTACCATGTATGTATGCATAGACTCTGGTTCATTCCAAGTGAACACATGTTTTCGGTTATCACAGCGCGGAGCGGTGGCTTTTTCGTCGAAACCTCCTTATCACTAGTTATATTTCACCGAGACCCACCGCTCCGCTGGTGGTGATAATCGAAATCACCAGGTCACTAGGGATGTACCAGAGCTTATATGTGTGTATCCTCTTGGCAACTTCCGCGCTTGAGCGTTTCTGCAATGTTTAAGAGACGAAGTGTCACATTGTGCTTTTTTCACTTTTTTCCGTTACTATGCGAAAGCATTCATCACCGCAAATTGAGCATTTCATAAAGAAGTGAATTATCCACAGGTGCATGTAGTGCTGATGGTGATGGTGATGGGGGCTTCATGGCTGTGGTGGCCGCGAGTTTGTGTGTAATAGTGTGGGCGAAACACTTCGAGAACGGCTCTTGAAAATCCACTGCGGGAGAAACCGATTGATGCGCTGACGAGGAGGAACTCAGCACGGAAGGTGTTTCAACTGAATGTCGTTCACTATATTAACGCCAGAGGTGTGGAACCATTGATGTGCTCATTG
Organism: Aplectana chamaeleonis; assembly: GCA_029168955.1. Classification (NCBI taxonomy): domain Eukaryota; kingdom Metazoa; phylum Nematoda; class Chromadorea; order Rhabditida; family Cosmocercidae; genus Aplectana; species Aplectana chamaeleonis. The sequence goes on along the minus strand of JAPDOI010000163.1, from coordinate 681,478 downwards.
GATCGTAGAGGACGAAACACTTCTGGTAAAGTTCTGGTACCCAATGGAAACGGTTGAGGCGGAAATCTGATTTTGCAGGCCATCAAATAAAAAAACTGTTTTCTGTTTCTTTTAGTCGACTAGATGGGAAGGAGCGGTTGCGAATGGCTTTGTCTTCGCTCCGAACTTTTGAGTTTGATCCTTGCGCCAGGACAACAATTTCTCCTATCCTTGCTGAACCGGCACATTGCTGTCAGATTTGCATTGAAAGGTAATATCACTGGCTTAGAAGACAGCTGTCCCAAGCTGGCGGAAACGAGCCTAGTGAAACCGGTTTCTGACCATAAATGAACGAAATAAGAGCTGTTCGCAGCAGATCAAACGCGACGGTTTCGGAGATGGCGCGGCCTTTCATTTTCGGATGGCGTAATCTTGTTTAAGAGATTCATTTTGCATCAATTGAGGGCATTTTGGAGCTCCCGGTGACATAATTCATAGTATATATGCTACATATTGCGACGTTCGTAGTCGGCTCGCTGGAATTTCCTTCTCCTCTCGGATTTCTTGAGATCGGCAGTTTTCTAGTACTGTTCATCTGAATGGAGGCAATTTTCCCGACAGGCATTTCAAGTTTTGAGGTCCGAAATCCAAAGTAAGGCTTAGTAACGCATTTGATTGCTTTCCAAGTCCCATTGTCTAATCCAGTACTGCTGAATTCCACGTTTCCTAAAATGATACATTTTCATTTAATGTTCTGTAAACTGGTATTTTTGGAACGGACATTCCTAGAACTCAAGCTAAATGCGACTAGAACTGGCACAAGCAAAGGTACGCTTTAGGGCATCGACCCTGTCATCCAGCAGGATGAGAGTTTCGTTCGGGTGAGGCGAATGCTCTGCCATCAGCTCTTATCTTCCATCCTGTAAGAATAAACAGCGTCGTGAAGTGAGCTGGTGCTCACGAGCTACATAGGTATGGAGCCTGACACACGGGAACGTCCTCTCTGGCCGATTCCAGGCAGCGCTGTGCGCCACCCTTTGCGAGGGATCTTGTATTGGGTTGATGCATAATTATAGAGCGATTTTCAAAAATATTTTTATTCACCATCCACTTCAAGAACTGCTTTCCATTTGCTTGGCAGTCGGTCGATTCCACGTGCGAAGAAGTCACGATTCTTGGAGGCAATCCACGCTTTGACATCAGCCACCAAGTCGTCGTAGACTTTGTTTTCCACTTTTTCAAAGATTGATTGACATCATAGTCCGTTGGTGCTTCTGTCGGTGAGTACGGCGGATGTGGGGGAAGATCCCATCCCTTAGGGGTCGTTTATACTCCCGCCGCCCAGCGGCGCGGCACACTGCATTTCTGTAATATTGATCACGCGGAGCGGCACGATCGATATTACAGAATTGCACTTCGCCGCCCCGCTCGGCGGCGGAAGTATAAACGACGCTTTATTGGCGATGGATTCGATTACACGGCGCTCAACATGTGGACGGGCGTTATCGTGATGGGTTACGATGTGGTTTTTTCGCGCGGTCTTTTCGCCTCGATTGCAGCATTAAGGCGATCAAGCTGAGCCAGATAGACGTCTCTGTTGATGTTGAATTGCCGCTTGCCATTTCTGTCAGGGATTCTCCATTGCTGAGATCGCGAAATGACTGAGCTGCTGTCCATCCTTTCTCGTAGTGGTAGAGCATAATATGGCGAATTTGAATAAGATTTTTGAGACGCATTTTTAGAACTAAATATTTAGGATTACTTTTGTATAAACATTGAGGACGAAACGCCAATTTTAATAAAGAAAAACACGTAAAAACTCCATAATTATGCATCAACCCAATATATGAAGTTATCAATCTATATTTCTCATTTACCAAATTTCTTTGTTCAAAAGTGATCAGAACTCTACCAGAGCCCCAATTCGGAACCGCTTTGCACGAAATTTGCAAGATCACATATGTACTAAAGTGCTATAACAAAGCTTCAAAGGCAGTGTTATCACAGAAAGCCACATTTGACTTCTTCTTCTCAATTCCATATGAAGGTACATAGTTGGCAAAACTCGAGACCTCCTAGTCAGTGTTGCGTATCTTTAACATTAGAGCCACGTGAAAACGGCTCTGTGGGTCGGGAAGGCTTATGTAGTCCTGGTTCTATCATCTGGCACGAAGAACAGAAGCGCCACGATGATATTTCAGACAATTCAAAATTGAATTTTCCTTATTCCGAGAGATCCTTGCTTTAAAACATGGGCATTGGAAGCTTCTATTTTTTAGGGAAATCTTCAAAATAGAAAGATAGAAGAATTTTTATTACTCAAAAAGTTTAGGGCTCAAAGTCATCTCAGACATTCCGAATTTCGGCATTCGTCTATTGCACAAGACATACTAAAATAGGATTAAGGGGCGGGAAATTGGATGCTTCGAGTATTCGAAGGAGTTTTTCTGCGGATTTTAAAAGTTTTCGGTGGCCTTTCTGCTTTATTTCACAATCTCCTAGGCCTGTGTACTTGCTCAAAACAGTAAGAATATCGGATATAGCTTTTTCACGCGTACGCTGCCTTTAAGCATCTTCCATAGTCCTCACCGAAAGTGAGGCACGGGCGGTGTAGCATGAAACTTTCCACTGCGCGGCATGCGCGGGACTCGCGGGAAGTAACTATGAAATCTCTGGCGGCACCGCTATGGCAGTCGGTTAAAGTTTGGGCCTCAACTGTGACATATTCCTGACTTGCATTTGCGAAAATGCTATGTAGCGTAGTATAACCCCCTCAATTGTTTATGTTGAAGTGGACTCAAACTGAGAAGAGAGCAGTGATTCAAATGGTGATACCGGCTCCGCTGTTTGGGCCGCGCCGCTATGACGGTGCTGGATGGGCACGCGCGTCCCGTGTGTGCTGCGCGGGTACAAGTTTCATAGTCCACCGCCCGTACCGCGGCTTGTTGATCGTATCCACAGCTCACGGCGGCGTGGATCCCCGCTGTAAGGTGCGCCGCAGTGATAAGAGGGCAGTCACACATCTTGAGCTGTGTATTCGATCAACAAGCCAGTACAGCGCTTGCGGTGAGGACTATGAAAGGTGCCTTAATGGTCACATATGTAAGCGCTGTGGCATCCCTAAAGGGCTCTCGACTTCGGTTACCACCCGCAGTGAGCGGTCGCTATTATGCCGGAACATCGCCTTCAACAGTGATATTCCTACATGGCCCACCGCTTCGCTGCTGGTGATAATCAAAATCGAGAGCTTTCAAGAAATGCCCCAGAACTTAGATTAAGTTTTATTCGATTCAAAGCTATCGCACGCATTTCCGGATGTCTACTTATTTCACTCGAGAACTCATATAGTAACAATGGGAAATAGCAGTCCGGTCGCGAGGTGGGTGTTGTCCTACCCGCCATGTGCCCGCGATCCGATCGGCGTTAGTGCTTAAGTGGATGTTATCCCCACAACGATCGCTTCTCCTATTCGGAAACTAATATTTGAAATTGCAGATGAGACAGCGGTGCTGCAGTGCAAAGTGGAAGGAGATCCGCCACCTACCGTTCGTTGGGCAAAAGGTAATCGTGAGATTCTGAATGGAGGACGATTCCGACACATGACTGATGGAGAGACTAACACTGTCTCGCTCGCCTTGCTCAAGTGTCGATCCCAGGTATTCATTTGTTTGAATTTTTCCCTTGTATTTATCGCCTCGATAAATTACATTTTCTTTACAAGTTGCGAATACCGCAAACCTTTCATCTAACCCAACCTACTTCTCCTGTCAGGACATCAGCGCAACTGTCCCTCAGGCGTGATTAACATCAGCTTGACAAATAGCCTGCGAAATCTGTCGATGAGAATCAGTTATCCTTTTCACAGCTCTCTCCTGCTCTTCATCATTACAATAACACATTCTCGTGATGGAGAGCTGAACTTCATTGATGTTCAAATTAATGAGAGGAGCTCTTTAGCTGTAGAAATCTAAAGATTTGCGATGAAAATCCGCTTTTTGGTCAGGCGAAGGCAGGCCTTTCTCGGTCACCTATCACTTTACATGGTCCTTATCCAGTCCGGCTGCATTCCTCTGCACCTCCGCATGAGTGAAAACGACGTATTCTCCGATTCAGAACCAAATTCGCTACGTTCCCTCGCGCGCTTGCGCCGAGCGAGGGTAGAGACAGTGAGAAAGTGTGGGGAGAAGGAGACGCAGCGTACGCACGCAGACGCTATGGATTTCACTTCGAAACAGAGGATACGTAAGACGGACTTCACTTGCACAGCAAAGGGCTTTGCAATTTCTGTGCTTCAACGAAACCCCAAAGATTCACTGAAAGTCTATTGAAAGAAATGCCCCCCCCTAGTTTTTCCGCTCAAACCGGTACTTTTTTCTTTATCATTGGAACACTCAAAGCCGCAACCCTCGCTTATCGAATACTATTTATTTTCAAGGAAATTCAAGGTTTTAACGGAAACTGAATCTAAATTGTACCTTAAGTCTTGCCCCAAATGTAAAGAGTTCTCATTCCTAATGTGAAAGTAAAATTTGGGACCAATCATAAAATCACAGTTTTGTTTTGGAAAATAGTCGACTAATATTCAAGACTTGCCGCAAATCAGCAGAAGCTTACCTTAATCGAAACTGATCACAATTGCTTTGAAGGATGATGGACCATACACACTGACGATCGAGAACCCATTCGGATCGGATTCGATCGACATCAAACTTCTGGTGACATCCGATAATGGACTCGATTTCCGAGCTATGCTGAAGCACAGGTATCTGATCCTTTCATATGTGCTTCCATTTGTTATTTCTTGAATTGTGTTTTGTTGAACATTGTTTATCCTTCTCAATCAAGTCGATGCACTTCCTCGCATTCTTTCTGGTTTTTATTACAAACGGCGCAGTTGTTGCACGCTTTTCGGTTGCCACTGGGAGATTCTCGCCTGGCACACAAAGGCGAGATCGCTGCCTTTCAGTCTATGTATCCACACAATTCTTGTTGTCTGACAAATTTAGTTTCATTTCTTGATAACGCATTCAAATATTCATAAATGTGATCGTTCAGTGCCAAACAGCGCACGAAAAAAACTGGCAGGTAAGGCTGTTCACACACGACTAACCCAATCGTCTGGCACTTACATCTCGCATGGCCATTTGAGAGAATACCAGCATATGCCAGCTTCTGGATGGTGCTGCTGCTGTGATCTTCTCGGTTGCACTTGCACTGGCTGCTGATATCCCTTTGCTCGCACGCATATCTATCCACTCGCTTCTCTACCCCCTACAGCACTGTAATCCCTTCCTCCTGCAATACTATTCGCTGCTATTGCCTTCCGATGCACCTCCACCGAACAGCTCGGTGTTGAAGGGGTGAGTGATAATCCCCTATATCTTAGGGAATACGAACCAGCCGGTGGAAAGTCGGAGGAGGACAAGCCAATGACCGATGCGGAACGAAGGCAATCGCTGTTTCCGGGAAAGAAGGTCGAAAAATGGGAACAACCACTTCCAGACTACACTGTTCAGCAGCAGGTAATCATTAGCCACTCTACTGGGGAGATCTCTCGAGGGAGACCCGCCAGATCGACCCGTCACCGCCAGCAATAGCTTAAATGATGGCTTTGTTACAATACCCCGCCGGCGCCGTCCCCATTATGCTGTGCTTTTCCTGCCACATCCCCCATCCCGCCAGAATATTTGAAAACGCGATTCATGAAATCCCGCGATGCACAACTTACTGGGAAAATTCGCAAAGCTTTTGCCGGTATTAGAAAGATGTTTCCTGGTCGATTCTCGCAAGCTCTCCTGCTTTTGGTGCAGGACTGCCCTAACAGCCTGATAGTTATTACTGAAATTTGTACTGCGAAGAAAGGCGGAAGTCTTCTGCCAAACAGACGGGCTCGTTTTTGTTGTCTTGAGTCATCCTTCTCTAAGAAGCTTCCCGAAACAAATAACAAATGACTCATTCATCCTGCCACCTTTTTTGCATTCATCACTTCACCTGTCATTCAGTGGAGGCTGTGTTTTATCATTTTTCTGTAGAGGACGGAATATTCGGGTGAAGGAACAAATCTTTCACCTCTTGTCTAATGTATGGAAGCCTAGGAAATTTCAGTCTGGTGGATAGGCGGGCCGCGGCGATAGAACATCGTTCGCTATCGAAACTCCGCTGATCGGTGGTGTCGCAAACGCCGCTTGGATCACGGCAAATGATCGCGTCTCGTCCATTCACTAGACTAGACTTGGCGAAAGGGCTATACGTACTTGGTTACAATGCTTATGACGCTGATGTGGCATTTTTCGAGAGGTGTTCTGTAATAGATGTCAATCGCTTTTCCTTTTTTTTTATTTTGCAAAACAGGGCATAAACCTAGAGCGAAAGGACACGCTAGCACGCTTTGGTCGCCGGGTGTGTGCCATATTTCGGTCTAGACGAATTACCGAGCTCTCATTTGAAGATAACAATCCACATCTTATCAACTCGTTCATTCGATCAAAAAACGATGTTCGATCGAGAGTCGAAGATTCCTTTATTCGTCGAAGAAAATCTGAAGTTTTGAATGATTCGAGAAAAAGTTCGTGTTGCCGAATCGAAGTGTGTCAGTGTGCATTCTGGGATAATTCGACCATGATGATACGCAAAGCAGGATTCTGAGCAGGATTTTTTTTGCGAAGAAGGCAACATTGCTTCCATCAGATGATGTCGGTCTGTATTTGGCGAATGAGACCTTTTCTAGGTTGACAAATTCGCAGAATGGAAATGTGTCTACTCACGGCCGAATGCGAAAATTCGGTGGTACAAGGACCGCAAGGAAATTTTCTCAGGAGGTGTGTACCTTTCAATGTAATGTAATCGGTCAGAGTAGATTCACGATTGTCATTTAGGTTTGAAATACAAAATCGTCATCGAGAAATCCGTATGTACCCTTATCATCAACAATCCCGAGGTTGACGACTCCGGAAAGTACACATGTGAGGCGAATGGACTGCCGACCAGCGCTATGCTGACCGTCTTGGGTCAATTTTTTCTTTGACATTAGGCTGCTTTTAATCTGGGAAATAGCTTTTTAAACATACATTACAGAACCTCCTATGAAATACTCGTTCCTCAATCCTCTACCGAATACACAAGAGATCTACCGAACGAAACAGGCTGTGCTTACCTGTAAGGTGAACTCGCCGCGAGCTCCCCTCGTCTGGTGGCGAGGTAATCAGCCGATTGACGTGTAAGTCGCAGATTTTCCTACCCTTAGGAACACTTGATTTTTAATGTCACTCTCTTGTTGCAGAAATGATAAGCGATACATCATCGAAAAAGACGCAGTCGGTCGATGCACGCTCACGATCAAGGAGGTTGAACAGGATGACCAGGCCGAGTGGACAGCTCGGATCACGAACGACGTCTTTAGCAAAGTACAAGTCTATGTAGAAGGTAAAGATTCACAGACAGGAAACATTTCACTGTAAGGTTCTGACCTAGGGTATTTCTTTGAATCTGGCTGTGAGGTGGTGAGGTCTCTCTTAAATTTCTCATTTTACATACCACTTGTCACAGCTCGGCTCAAAAGTTAAAAAGTCCAATCCCTGAAACTTCTTGTGATCTGGAAAAGCGTGGAGTTCATGGAAGTACTTAACTAGGATGCTTTTTAGATATACAGTACCGTGCAAAAGTCTATTCGTGTGGCATTTCCGCAGATAATGTTTTTATACATATCTTGGCTTCCCCTTAGCTAAACTTGATGAAACTTCAGTAGGTTATGGGGCATCACAACCCTTGCTCTACAGATATGCAAAACTGGTTTTTGAGCGTGCAGTTTTTTAAATATGGAATTTATTTATCATTTTGTGGTATTATCTCAAATTAGGACTATTCCTTTAAAACATAGCTATTACAATTCCAAACCCGTGGCAGTTATTCGCTATTCGAAGGTCTTCGGAACCGTTGTAGACCCTTGTTGAAAATTAATATCCATCGAAAGTTTTTCAGAAATAAATTCGAAAGAAAATCATGCGATATTGCACTTATTAAGTATCTCTCTTTGACGTTATCGAAAAAGAGCGAAAATTATGTTCCAGTTGTACTGTGTCAAAGCACAACTAGCACATATTTTGGAATGGTTCTGGGGTGAATAATTTTATAGGGGTGAATTTCCAAAAATTAATTCCAACCTGTTCGATTTTCGGTCTTCAGAAAATTCTGATAGAGTATACAACGATTCCGGAGACCTTGGAATGGTGGATAACTGCTACGGGTTTGGAATTGTAATAGCCATGTTATAAAGGAATAGTCCTAATTTGAGATAGTACCACAAAATGATAGATAAATTCCCTATTTAAAAAACTGCACGCTCAAAAACCAGTTTTGTGTATGTGTAAAGCAAGGGTTGTGATGTCTCATAACATACTAAAGTTTCATCAAGTTTCGCTGAGGGCAAGCCAAGATATGTATAAAAACATTATCTGCGGAAATGCCACACGAATAGACTTTTGCACGGTACTGTACTAACGAAATAATCTAATCTTGTCGCATCGACATATGCGGGTTCTTAAACAGCTTATAAAATTTTTTTCTTTTCGATAAATCTATCTCTTCCGTTTTTGGGATGCACAACTTTTAATAGCTTTAACCCATTTTTAAGTCAAATATTTTGGGCGAGTTGATGGGGTCCGCAATTGTTGCGGTAAAACTCGCTGCAGGGTCGCTTTGGCAACAGTTTCTCCCCGGCTTCACATACATGAACACAGAAAGCTATTTCGGTTGGGCCATTTTGGAGCACCAGGTGTCTGTTTCAATCAGGATCAGGCAGACGGTTGCCGAGGACCTCGACGAAGCTACACTCACCCCCCCCCACGTGAATATCAAAATTTTTGAAAAATTTGAAAAAAAAAGTCTAAAACTTATGTCCCTCAGGTTTCGAAAAAAATTGGTATTTTTGCTGTAAAACTTTTTTAGTTAATAATTTGATAATAACTGCACTCCCTACCCTACTGATGGGCTTCGGAGAGTGTTGTTTTGACCTGCTCTTTCTGAAGATTCTGCGGTTTCCGCGCTCCAAAGTCACCGACGCAGCTCGGTTTGGCTTTGGAGCGCGATATTTTTCAACGGCTCTCCTCAGTGCAATCTGGAATATTGCTCTTGAATATCTCAAGCTGCGGAGTATACGGGCGATTTACCGTAGTTTGTAGCGGGTTGGCCTAAGGTAAAAATAGAACCTTTGGGACGTCGGGGTTTTTAAAAAAACCTGCGTAGTCCCGTTTCGGCCGAAGGCTTAGTTCCGGATAACGGTAATGGACAACGAGAAAATATTTTCCCTAGATTATGAAAATCTAAAATTTTTTAGGGGGACGAAAGTTGTCTCATCAACGAGGTGAAGAATTAAAGCGGTAGTAGGCCCCATGAATGCGGGTAACTCGTCTGACAGTACATATGTCTTACGAGCTGAAACTTTGGCCACCGTCTAAAATCTTGCTGTTGCATCGTAACGTATAGGGTCTTTCTTCTTTGCGCTGTCATAGAGCTGGTATTGTTCCCTTTCAGTTCTTTCGTATTACAGTGTGTACAGAAACCGCGTCCGATCCTCCTATTCCAAGTCCAGTTTTCCTCATAGAATTGCAGAACAGTTGACTTGAGATCTGGAAGATTAAAAAGTTTTCGGATAAAGTTGGCAGCACGCAGACTACGCGAAGCCTTTTGAGCAATACATATTCTCGTTTCATATTACCTTGGAAGCTTTCGCGGTCGACTCACTCAACTTTTTTTGTTGTACTATTCTTCTGATATCCGCTGAAGTGCTTTTTTGATCGTCATACCTATGACGGAGGCCTAGTCTCTTAGATGGAAATTTCAGGAAAAAAAAAACGAAAAAAATCACAGGTCTTTAGACCTGTGCTTCTCGCAAAATCTCTCTTTCTTGTTCTCAGAATTCACCATTTTCGGAGCTTTGAGCCGTTTTTGAATCAAATGCCTCGACCGAGTTGATGAGGTCCGCAACTGGTAGGGCAGAACTCCCCACAAGGTGGCTTTTGGTAATTGTTTCTCCCCTCTTTAACCCATGTGAACATAGGAAACTATGTCAATTGGGTCATTTTGAAACACTAGGCGTATGCTCCAATAAGCGCTTCCATTGGATTCTTCGCAGTATCTATTGACAGAACATGCGGGCAAGTTGCCGTGACCTAACAATAAGTGCGGCCGAAGTATCTAAATCTGTAGCATTAAGCGCTTTCTTTGGTTCCCTGATGTCATGCAAGGGTCACACTTAAAGCATGAGTGATTCTAAAGATTTTCTATCGATCTGTAAACGATGCGTATCCATTGCCCTTACAGAGTTTCTGATCTTTTCATGTCTTTTCGTTATAAAAGGTCCCAAAGACTTGAGCCAAAATGGGTTTCGAAGCTAGCTACCTCTGCTCCAAAACAACTCCGTCGGAGTAGATATCAACTGGAATGAGAGGTACTATTATCGATTTGGAATTTGCGGTATTTTGTGAGAATTCAATACCCTCCAGGGTTCTGTCCATAATAAAATTCAGAGGCGATTCCACGTTCCGAAACTCGCTTCATATAGGAGAGATGTTCAGTGAAAAGAGCAGGCCATACGAGGTGTTTGGGAACTCAAAAATCTCATCGCTACAAGATAAGAAGTTCTGTACGGGTATTTAATTCGCCTCCTGCGCATATTTTATCCATTTTTCTAAGGAATAATTAAAACTAATCAGTCATAGATCCTCCCAAAAATCAATAAGTAATACAAAAATCTTTGAGTGCACCTATCCACGAACTTTGCAGCCTGGATGTCTTCAGGGAATGCCAAAAAACGAAAACTGGATAAGGCTGTCACAGCAGTTCGCTCTCATATTTTCCATTGACGGTTCAAGGACTTCAACGACTGAAAGTTTCTGATCAGAAAATCTCTGCTTCAAGATTACTCTATCGGGGCAGTAAGCGTGAATGAGGGACGATTTCTGGAGTCGACTACGTGGCGGTTTCTATCGTGGAAATCTAGAACTCCTCAGGCTTTTTTTTGTTTTTTATTTCAAAAAAGGTTTTATTACCTGAAAAATAACACTTCTGAGAGGGAAAAAGCTCCTCGAGAAGTGCAGACCATGCAAGGTGTTCAGGATTTTGAGACCCTGTCGGTGCAGCAAAGTTTGCAACTTCACCAGCTTATTGAAAAAAAGAACCCTGCCGTGCATGAAATTTGGCACATGGAAGTTAATGACACATACAGTTAATGGCATCTGTACCTTCACCAAGCAATTTTCAAGCTGGGAACCGATTCAAACCTAGCCGTTACCGAGGTCATACTAGTCGGATTTCATTCTTTTCGAGACTATACCCAGCGTTCTGGAGACAAGTTCATTTTGACGACTTTCGTCATTCGGTTGCAGAAATGAAAGAAAATTTTTTCTGAATTCAGGAAATCAGAAATCTGAACGCCAAAAACCATCGGAAATTAGAAATTCGTTCAGCAGAATTCTTAACCCTTCCCTGGTGACTCTGCCTGCCAAAATCTTGGGGTTTCCCTGTTTATTGAATGATTTCCATGTGAATTCAATAAACCCTGGCTTAATATAAAGTGAAGACGGACCTCGAATTTGAAATTATCGCCGAAATAAACCCCTAATAAATTGGCAAGGAAACGTTATTTTATATATTTATTCGAAGACGTGGATGGATTACAAGTGATCAATACATAAAAATAAACAGAGAAAATGATCTGGCAGCAGAACATTATGGCTTTGGATGCTGAAATATCTGATTAGACTCGTTTTGTTACAAGATTTTTAAAAACCTGCAGAGACGTAAGAATAATATTTTCGTTCTCACATAGTGGTGAGTTGAACTCCCTTGCAGTTCTACTATATGTGAAAAAACTCGATCCTGTGTTCGATTTTGCGACTGAGACATAGAGCCTGAGCTTTCTCTTTTGCTCCTCATCAGTGTAGAACCAAAAAAACAGAGTAGGGTCTATAGAAACTCTTCGAGTGATTGTTTTGAACATCATCACAAGGTTAGCTTTGATTCTCCTTTTTTGAAGCGATTGGAATTTAAATCTCTTTGATCGCTCGATGCCATTTGGTAGTTGGAAGTAGTTCAAATCGAAACACCTCATCATCATTTTTCGAATGAAGTTGCTTTGGATGGTCTCTAAATAATTTATATCTTTTTTCTTATATGGATTGAAGACCGTGGTACCAGACTCCATGATCGGTCTTACGTAGGTCTTGTAGGCTCGCAAGTACACTTGAAGGTCTTTTGTTTTCAAGATTTTGAATAGATTGTATGTTCTATGGGCTGCTTTTTTAACCATTCCTTTGTAGTGGTTATCAGAGTTCAGACGGTTTGACACCAAAAATCCTAGGTCTCTAACCAAAGATATAGGGGTCTCAGTGTTTATTCTGTAAAAAGTGTAAAAGTGTGAAAAATTCTAATGTCGAGGTAATTTGCGATTTCTCCCGTATTTCAGGTTTTTTTTTCGGAAATCAGAAGACCAAAAACCATCGGAAATCGGAATTCCGCTCATTCCTACTGGGTTGGCATGGGTATTAGATCAGGGATCATATCACCTTCTTTTTGGTGCACACAGTGTAATCATTCCATTTCTTTTCATTTTCCACAATTTCGGGATCACATAACCGGAAATCTATTCCTAACAAAAAAAAAACTGGCTCCTCCACGAGTTGTTACCCGGCAATTTTTTTTCGTACTTCATCTGGGCATAGTCGCTTTTCTACATAGCCCCGCCATCACCCACTTGAGCCGACTTCCTCATTCAACACGGAATTTTTCCCATTTTGAGCCACTCAAGTATCCGAAAAACATGCAGTCATATATGGACAAAAATCATGTCAGGATCCTATGCCAGAACAATGCACCAATCTTACCCGTAACCTCTGTCTCTGCGATACCATTTTTCCTTGCAGAGCCCCGTCACACCTTCGTTGTTCCTATGAAGTCACAGAAAGTGAATGAACACGAAGCGGCTACCCTCGAGACGGATGTGAACGATCGTGATGCTGATGTCGAGTGGTGGCACGACGGTGTAAAGATCAATATTGATGGCAAAAAGTATGCCCTTTGGCGATTCGAGTTCATCTGTTTCAATAAAAAATGTTTTTCTTCAGGTACAAGGGAGAGATCATTGGTCGAAAAAGACGTCTCGTCATTACATCGTCGAAAATCGAAGACCATGGAGAATACAAGTGCACGACGAAAGACGATAAAACAATGGCACAGCTCATCGTCGATCGTACGTTTATCATAATCAGAATATTCATGTAGTATATAACAGCAAGAACAGAAAAAAAACACTCAAGAGGAAAGGCAGCGGCGAGATGACATCCTGCTGAAGTTCGTCGGCGATGAGACGAATTCAGGCAGCTCGCCTGTGACGAAAAAAACGCATGCACTGTTTGTATAGAATAGGGTATCATATCACAACATGACAAGTATACTATATGTTTAAATTTTTTTTGTTTACACAGTCAATGAGGCGAACTACCCACGATTCTGCTTAATTCAGCACTGAACAAGTTCATCGTAGAACTGAAGAATTTGGAAGTGGTTGAGAAGGACGACGTTACAATGACTTGCCAGACGAAGGATACCAAAACACCTGGCATGTGGAATCGAAATGGAATAAAAATCACCAGCATGCCTGGTAAGTTTATTTGCATATGAATATGCCGTATACGGCGCATTCAAAGCACCTGAGTCACAGATCTGCGGTACAGAGACAAAACTGTAAATTGAAAAAAACATGAATCACAGAGTATGCCTTTTTTGAACAGTCGGGGAGATTGAGAGGTTGTCAGGAGAGAAAACCAATTCTACTATGGAGACAGATGGCGACGACGTAGTGAGGGATATAGCTGTTGTGGAGATGATATCCCAGCAGTGTATATTTTTGGTATTCAAAGAGTATGGGCTCACTGTTGCGTTGTTCCGTTGCAGTTAGGAATTATGCCCCCCACATGTATTCCTACCAGATACTTCAACCTCCCACCCTTGATGGGAACCGGGTTTGAAGTCTTATGAATATTGATGTTGAAAACAGTAGGCGTGATGCCCTACCCAAGTTTGTGATAAAAAGGGTGTATTTCAGCTTACTAAGGCTTGTTTTAAGCATACCTGCTTTGAGAAAAATATGTCGTGCATTTTGTAGATATAGTCCTGTGTAACAATAATCGGTGTTCAGAAATTTCTAAACGCCTCAGAGAATTCCCGGAAAGAGCACTTCCATTGCTCTGCGAATAGAAAATGTGTACCCAAAAGCAGTTTCGGGGTTTCTAGAAAAAGCGTTCCAGATCTGGCTAGAAATTTTTTTGCAGGGATTGTGAGAGTCCCACGTTCACTTTTCGTTTTTTTTACAGATTTTGGCCGATTTAGTCCAAAGCTTACCACAGGGGAAATTATATTGGTCAAAGGCGACGTTAGGCGATTTCCAGAATGCTACGATGAAATTGCTCTAAAACTACACAGGAGATATTTGGACTGCTCAAAGGCATCGTCCGAAAACCATATATGTATTATTTTTTCATGTTTTTGCTTAGCTTGGCCGCTTTAGTGAACGGAAATGTCGGAAGATCGCTCGAAAAACCTTTATTTGTAGAGAAAAATCAGTTTGAATACTTTGTTAAATGGGATTTGAATTTCGCCCCAGAATGGTTTTGGAAGTTTTGCTGCAATCGGAGCCATGGTCACTGTAATTTTTGAAGCTTTCCTGTATGAGGAGTTATGTTCCATAAATGTTTTCCAAGTTGTTGGACGGTCGCATCAACATTCAATGAAAAAGTGCTAGATGATCGACCCCACAGCAGTTTTCAGGTGGCCATGATTTTTATGGTGCTCATTTCTAGATCCTCAAGTTTCGTGGCCGATGTCAGAGAGCCCGATTGGTTTGATTGTTCACAAAAAAATTGGAAGTGATTTCCAGCGCGCACGATGCCTTTAACGTAAAGCTGTGGCCCGCTTATCGATTTTAGGTATATGGTGGTTTGGTCGAAGTCTCAGATTTTGCTCAAAACTCCATCTGTGTGTGTTAGTTGGGGCGCAGAACACGATTTCGAGGTTGATTGTCGATTTTCGAATTAATAAGGTAGTTTCCACCAGCTATAAGTCATTATGCCTGCCGTAACCTACATTAGCCATAGGAATAGCGACATGCGGACCACAAACTCGTGTTTAGCACCCTAAACAGGTTTTAGGTCGCTAATCCGCCAAAAATTTTCCGAGAAGTAAATATTTTCTGGTGGGTGGATGCGGTTACCTTTTCGCGAGGCACTGAGGGAGCCTTTTTTCGGAAATCCCCCCCCGGGTCATTTAGGAAATTTCGAGTCCGGATTATTTATGTCGTGTCACACACCTACAACAACGAAGACATGATTTCTTGAACTATCGAAGCTAGGGTGAAACAGTCCCTACTTAGCCCCGAATTTCAAGAGGGTGAATATCGTTCGGCATTGTAGCAAGTTTGGAGTCCTTGACAGCTTTCCGTGTTGATGTCTATTACCCGCCTCAAAGCACGTGTACTAAGACAGTTACGATGTTTCGAGACGTTTTACGACATCCGATAGGAGCTACACACGTGTTCCTTGAACAACAAGGGGACAGTGAAATAGTCGACGCATTGCTACGTAGTGTACGGTGATCAGATGGTTACCTTCTAGAGACAGTAAGCTCACACAACCATCGGGTTGTACTCGAGCACAGCAAGAAGCAATTGGAGATACAGCATACTTGGAAGAACTGCTGATGGAACGGGACACCTCATATTTAGCCGAAATTTGATCAGCTGGAGCAGCAAGTATTATTGGAATGCTGATAGCCGCATTGTCGATCTCAGCCCCTCCATTACTAGTCTGTTCAGAGTGAACCTGGCAGTACGTCTTGTTATCGTGCTCCAGATGATCATGCGATATCGTGCTAATCACGTAGACCACGAGTGACTTTTTGGCGACTAATTTTGGAACCTAAGGGTCGTTTTCTTGCGCTAAATACAAATACGCACCGCTCTGTCTACTTCCCTGATCTGCTTCCGGCTCCGCTTCCGATTCCGCTCTTGGTACGCCGTTGTCTAACGTTGATGATCTTACTGATCGATACGAGTCGGAGAGGTCAAATTTACTCGATTTTAACTTGGAAAATTACTTTTGGTATTTACGAATGTCCAGTGCATTTGATAAACATCGCAAATGTTTTTGGTAGCAACTGCTGCGTTACTTCCCTTGCCGAACTCATAAAGCATGCAATGCCGGACGTGTACCACTCCTGGTATTTGGCTGGCCATTTTACTCAAGATTACAAAAAAAATCTTAATTCAATTGTGGATAAGTGAAGAAGTCTCTATAGCCTCACAACGTCTTTGACACGCCTCCGAACCAAACAATCGGCTGATAAATGACAACTAAGTATGTACATGCGCAGAAACGGCATTACTTTCCGGTCTCCCTAATACTTTACGGAAAATTTCAGTGTTCCCTAATTCCAGGTGGCAAGTTCGAGACACAGTCCAGAAATGGAACCCATACGCTCAAAATCAGCAAGATCGAGATGAATGAGGGCGAAAATTATGAGATAGACGTTGGCGGTCTTATCGGCAAGTGTTTCGTGACAGTTCTTGAAGCTGAAAAACGTCCGGTGCTTAACTGGAAGCCCAAGAAAATTGAAGCGAAGGCTGGAGAGCCTTGCGTAGTTAAGGTAAGTTGTAGCTAGGATACCTCGACTGGATACGGAATGACGCTCCATACTATTTAGGTACCCTTCCAAATCAAAGGAACCAGACGTGGCGATCCTAAGCCGGTTATTCTGCGGAATGGGAAGCCCATCGATGAGGAGATGAGGAAATTAGTCGAAGTGGTCATCAACGGTGATGTCGCCGAGATTGTTTTCAAGAATCCTCAGGTGCTGCTTCATTTCATCACTTGGGCCTAACAGTTTTGAGATATCCCAATTTTAGTTGGCAGACACTGGCAAATGGGCGCTGGAGCTGGGAAATTCTGCAGGAACCGCCATCGCTCCATTTGAACTGTTCGTCAAGGACAAACCGAAGCCACCTAAGGGTCCGCTCGAAGTGAAAAATGTCACGGCAGAAGGTTTGCGAAATAAAAGAGAACTCCACCACAGAAAGAAGTCAGCTGACGGTGTTCCTCACAGGACTGGAGCTCAAGTGGGGCCAACCTGATCCCAGTGACGGTCAGCCTGTGAAGGCCTACATTGTTGAAGTGCAAGAAGGAAGGAGCGGACAATGGAAGAAAATCGCCGAGACGAAAGGAACAGAATTCAAGGTACTTTCAGATGACATTTTTCTGTTAAATATGTCTTCTTAACTTTCCCCACAATGAACCCATGGGGTCGATGTACTGTCGTTATCAAAGCAAATTTCGGTTCGCAATTGTGGACAGCCGCTGCTGCAGTACGCAACACGATGGTACAGCATATGTAGGTTTCGAATGCACAGTTCCCTGAATTTGGAATTTTACTGCAATTTCGCGCATTTTACCCCAATGAGACTATTTCCTCAGACCGTGGACATAAGACTTTGGCCCCATAACATTTTTTGCCATCGAAAGGCCTCCATAACCGTTGGGTAACATCGTGAGAAAATAATTTCGTGTAGAGTTTTTATGAAGACCCAAAATTGATTAGGACTGGGCACTTTTTGAAATATTCGCCACAGAATCATTTCAAGGCATTTATTTAACAATGCTCATCCAGTAGAATTCCAATTTTCTCCTTTTTCTCTCACGTCTAAACGGGAAATTTGAAATCTCGTTTTTTTATTTCGAAGACATTTAAAAATAGCAGCGGCGAAAATTCTCTTTCTGTGTTATACATCGATTTTGAGGGGCTCTTATGAAGTAGAAAATAATGTTTTTTTGGTCATGTTACGATGAAATAGCTTCGATTTGAGTTGATACCCCGAGACCGCAAATATATTTCGAATCCAAAAATGTGTGCAATCACAACTCAGGCTGGAGTGTTTGAAAAGGCAAGGTTCGTGATGCCCTATAAAATATGGAAGTTCCAGAAAGAATCCACGAAAAAGCATGTCAATAGATTCTTCATCTCTACTGACGTATTTAAGTAGTATTAACTTAGAACATTGTGTAAAAATGTCGAACGCCGCATTCTCTTTGTACAGCATGCGGTACATATGTATGTATAGCCTATCCGAATCAGATCGTCCGCCCATGCGATCGGCGTGCGTGTCGAGAGCCAGGCGGGAAGGCATTTTCGGGACCTGTAAATCATTTAGTCTCATTCAGACAGATCTTACAAAAAGTTTTGGGGCGGAACAAGAGCTTAAGCTTTGTTGGGTAATCTGTTGAAATAAAAAAATGAGCAAAATTAGTGGCACTTCAGGCGATTGAATCTTTCAGTTTGGGAACGAGCAGTTGACAGACGAATTTCAGGTGAAAGATCTGAAGGAAAATGGCGAGTACAAATTCCGCGTCAAAGCGGTGAACGAAGTCGGAGAGTCCGCGCCGCTCACTGGAGACACTGTAATCGCCAAGAATCCTTACAGTAAGCGATTAGTGAAATTTGAAGAGTTTGTGAATATTGGCAGAATTTGACAGTACATTTGGGCACAATACTCCGAGATTTTGATGTTGGCGTGGTTTCACACAACAACGAGATTAAGGTTAATGTTTAGTCTGGCGAGTGTAAGTATGTATGTATATAGTCCCAAAACTTGCTGGTAATATTGAGCTAAACCTGATCCGATCTACTGAAAAGAGCCTTCTTCGTCGATCACGGTTGACAAGGCCGGGGATGACTTTTGAACCTGAGGAACGGATCATCTTTCACAGCCATTCCGTTATGTGAAATGAGGCTATTTTGTTTAGTAACGTAGAATAGAAGTAACAGAAGTCAGTGTGTCATTTGTAACACGGCTTTATTAACCCAACCGTCTTTTCGCTTGCACAACTCACTGCTGACATCACAGAGCAAAGAAACTTTCTCACATTTTTGTGTTTCTTTCGCTGCTAACAGCGAGATTGTGGGTGACTTATAATATTCTGTGTAGCGTTGTTTAGAACCTCCCGGTCAACCGCGGAATATGGACGTGGCTGACATGGATAAGGACCATCTAACTTTGCAATGGGAACCACCAGAGGATGACGGCAAATCACCTATTACTGAATATGTCGTTGAAAGACGAGAGAAGTCGGAGAAGGACTGGAAAACCGTTGGCACGACTCCAGCTGAAGGTCTGGGTGTGCACTATTTGACCGACAACAAGGTCGTCGAAGGCAAAGAGTATTACTATCGTGTCCGAGCAGTCAACAAAGCCGGTCCAGGTGATCCGTGCGACCACGGGAAAAGCGTGAAAATTAAGGCTAAACCAGGTTAGAAATCTTACACTTTGTGCAGCTTTATTTGGTTTTTTTTTGGTTCTGTTTTGTGCGAGTCAGATGAATGTCGGCTTTGCTTTCATGGCTCTAACATATGCCTCGTAATCCAATTACTAGGTTGTCCGAAAATTTCTGAAATATCTGGAACAAAAATTTACATTGCATTTTTCTACTTCTGGTTCAACAATCAAACAACAGTATAAGCGCCGTTAGAGTCACCAACCATACGCTAACGTTCCGGGAATTTCTAAATGCCACTCCTGTAGTACTAAGGGGATTTCTCATCAAAAACTCTTGGAAGTGAGTTTTGAGATCGCGTGAGTCGTCGAATCGTCTCTGCTTGAAGGTATGAGCGAAAGATCAAAGCAAGTGATAATCAGTAGGCGAGGGATCCGTCGAATACGGCGGATGAGCAACTACAGTACAGCCGAGATCCAGAATATTCTGCTGGGGTGTCGAAGACATATGTAACCGTTCGTCGTTGTGAAGCAGGTGAATCGTGTGTCGCTTTGCGCGTAGCTTCTTCGCGATGACATCGAGTATGGCGCTGTGGAGAGTACCATCTGTAGTGGTTTCTGCTAGCATCACAACCCAGTGGATCCTTTTCCGCTTTCCTACGCAGTTCCAAAAACGTCAACATCACCTTTTTTTCCGTGATGTTCGAGTCTCGGTGTTGGAATACCAGTTTCGTCCGCTGCAAGTCACTAACGCTTGTGGGTATAATTGAGGAAGAACACCCACTCCTCTTCTTTTATGACGACGTCACAAAGCCAGTCATCGCTGTTGTGAGAAGAAAGATGAACCAAGCAGGTGACGGCGCGCGGTTCTATCTGATGCTCCGTCGAATTTTCTGGCACCTGCCTTCCATATTCCCAAATTTTGCATAGAACATGCAACGTCTGGTCGATTTGCATCCGAGAAAAAGTCGCTTTGCCGTACACCACGCTGTCCTTTGAGTTTTGACCGAAAATAGCCGAGAATCAACCGCAAAATGCCTGCTTTCTGCGTATTAACCGAGGAAAAAAACCAGGAAATAGCTGGTTGCCGCGGATTAGCCTAGATATAGCCGCTAAATAATACTGGCCGCGAACTAGCCGAGAAATAATGCCCTCCAGGTTCAGAACGACGACGCACTCCAGAGGCATGTTTCAGATGTCTAGCCTAAAAATAGCGCGGCAGGAGCCGCTGCTGAGCCTAGTGAGCTATTTTTCGGCTGCTTCACGGCTATTTCTCGGACAAAACTCTCAGAGTCTGTCGCGGGTCCTCTACCGTGGCAGGAAGTGCGTCGAAGTCGAGGTCGGCCCGTGTAAGACTTATCGGAGAGGCTGTAGTTGCCCTTGCGAAAATGATAAAACCATCTGGAAAATGTGACGTGGGACGTACCGTCGCCGGTGCGCTTGGAGGATGATGGCTCATATGTTCCGCGGAAAAAGTCGATTTCAGGCGGCGTGGAAGTCATTCAAATTTGAGCCAGTTGAAGCGGCATAAGCAGCATAGCCTTGTCTTTATACCTCTTATGGAGATTGGTAGGGCATTTCGAGAGAAACAAACGAAACTGGTGTTTCAGAATTTTTCAGACAAAGTCATACAGGATTCTCGATTTTCGATAACAGCCACTGACTACAAAAGCTCTAACACGCATATAAAGGCCAGCGGTAGCTATTTTCAATTTCATTATCAACCCTATTAGAAAAGGCGTTGTGGAAAACTACCTCGTTTGAAGCCGTCTTTGCCACTGTGCGCCTTGTGTCCGATCTGCCTCAAAAACCAACAATCCTGTCCCGCTCAAGTAATGGGTTTGTGTCGAGTGCATTGTTGTTCGTTACTGTCGCGTAGTATTCACCTCGTTATGGTGGTCCATAAGCTCCCAACATTTGTTTGGTTCGTGTATAGAATTCCTAGCAAATAATCTCGCCATCACTTTGTGAAACATCAACTTTTTATACGCTGATTAGTATAAACGACACTGACTGTTTCAATACAAAAATTTCGTTTGAAAATGTGGTCTAGCTGTGAATTATTGTAGTTGAGCCATCATTCCCTGGCGGAGGCATCAAGGATTTGCGTCTGAAAGTTGGCGAAACCATTAAGTACGACGTAGCCATCACTGGTGAGCCACTCCCTGAAGTAGCCTGGATGGTTGACGGTAAACCACTGAAAGCTGTCGGACGCGTAAAAATGAACACCGAGAGGGGCAAAACCAAAATGAAGGTGAGAACCAATAATCAATTCCAGAGCTGTGACGACACAAATTCGATTGCAGATTGAAAACGCCGAAAGGACCGATTCCGGACAGTTCACCATCACACTCAAGAATGCAAGCGGTACAGCTGAAAGTACGGCAAGGGTGACAGTTGTTGGACGACCGACACCTCCAAAAGGACCACTTGACATTTCCGATGTAAACGGCGATGGATGCACACTCGCATGGAATCCACCTGAGGTTTGTGAAGAGACAGGGTTAGTATGTCTTTACAGATAGTATCAGTAGGATAACCGGATGTTTCAGGACGACGGTGGTGATCCTTTGACGGGCTACGTGATCGAAGCTCAAGACATGGACAACAAAGGCAAGTATGTCGAAGTAAGTGTTTACTTTCAATCGATAAATTCAACTGCGTAGTTTCAACTATTTTTCTGATAAAAGGTTGGTCGAGTCGATGGAAATACCACACAGATGAAAGTGAAAGGACTGCGGAACAAAGGCAACTACAAATTCCGGTAAGACAAAAACTCTTCTTAGCCAGACCGCTATCAAACTCTTCGAATTTCAGGGTGAAGGCTGTCAACAACGAGGGCGAGTCTGAACCATTGACAGCCGATCAGTACACCCTAATCAAGGTTAGCATTGCACTATCGGCATTTTGTCAGAAGTGGTTCGTATTTCTTTCTCTTTCACTCACCAGTGACCACAAGGTGACGTGATTTTAGGACCCATGGGATGAACCTGGAAAGCCAGGACGACCAGAAGTGACGGATTATGATGCGGACCGAATAGACCTTGCCTGGGAGCCTCCGCAGAAGGATGGTGGTGCTCCTATCGAAGGCTACCTCGTCGAAGTTCGCGATCCTGATACTAAGGAGTGGAAGGAAATCATGAAAGTTCCAGGTCAGATATAATTTAATGGCCATCTTTCTCTAAGGTTTCAACAACTTCTAAACAATTGCAATCATTGCAAAGCATATTGCACACTAATATTGATGTCTTTCAGACACGAAAGCCTCAGTAAAAGGCCTAAAAGAGGGTAAAGAGTATCAGTTCCGCGTTAAAGCTGTAAACAAAGCTGGTGTGGGACATCCATCTGATGCTTCAGAAAAGCAGATCGCTAAGCCGAAATTCAGTGAGTTGCACCCAGCACTCCTGAATACTATCCAAGACCTCACTTCGGATGAGCTCCATTTTAGTCCCGGCATGGCTGAAGCATGACTGCCTGAAGAGCATTACTGTGAAAGCTGGTCAAACTGTTCGTTGGGAAGTGAAAATCGGTGGCGAGCCGGTTCCGGATGTGACATGGACGAAGGAAGAGAAAACCATAGAACCATCTCTCAATCTCACGATTGACACAAAGAAGAACGATCACACTATCCTCTGCATCCCGTCGGCTGTTCGTGCTGACAGAGGCGAATATAGGTAATTTGTAAAAACAAAAATAGAGGATTCATTTTGGATAGCTCCCATAACCGAACATAAAACTATTTAGGCTGACGGTGAAGAATAAGTATGGCCAAGACACAGAAGCTGCCAACCTGACGGTACTCGATCGGCCGACAAAACCAAATGGCCCACTGGAAGTATCGGATGTATTTGAAGACAACTGCAATCTTGCATGGAAACCACCCGGTTGGTTACCTCCCATTACTCGAAGTCAATTCTAGGGGATCAACATTTCTTTCTTTTTTTTGAACCGAATGCTCAGCGTTCTACGCTATGCGACGAGGTCTATAGTAAATCCCTTTGCGTTTAGATGACGATGGAGGTGAACCCATTGAATATTATGAAGTTGAGAAACTGGACGTAGATTCAGGACGATGGGTGCCTTGTGCAAAGGTGAGAGAGAGAGCAATTTGTGTCGATGTAAAAGGAGCTAGTGAAGACGGAAAATGTTAAGGTAAAAGACACAAAGGCTCATATCGATGGGTTAAAAAAGGGCCAGTCCTACCAGTTCCGAGTGAAAGCTGTGAATAAGGAGGGCGCATCAGATCCACTTACAACGGAGAAGGAAACCAAGGCTAAGAATCCATACGGTACATCTACACTAACTTACTGGTTTTACCTCGAATATGGCTTTCCTATCAAGCGAGCACTTTCTTCCAGATGAGCCAGGAAAGACGCATACACCAGAAGTGACTGATTGGGATGCGGATCGTGTCTCATTAGAATGGCAACCACCAGATTCCGATGGTGGAGCTCCTATTACTCAGTACATTATTGAGAAAAAGGGGAAACACGGACGTGAATGGCAAGAATGTGGAAAAGTGGGGCATACTTCCTCGTGTTCTCGCTATTAATTTGCAAAGAACCTATGCTTCCTTTTAGGTTTCTGGTGACGAGACTACAGCAACGATTATGGGCCTGAAAGAAGGAGAAGAGTATCAGTTCCGTGTCAAAGCTGTTAACAAGGCTGGTCCAGGAGAGCCTTCTGATCCAAGCCGAAAAGTTATTGCTAAGCCAAGGAACTGTGAGTTTCCGACAATCATCACCAACTAAAGTTGTCTGATCGCTGTGAAACTTCTTTGTTTCAGTGAAACCTTGGATTGATCGCGAAAGCATGAAGACAGTGACAATCAAAGTCGGACAGGATGTCACATTCGATGTGCCTGTTCGCGGAGAACCTCCTCCAGAGAAGACATGGACGTTCAACGAGAAACCAATCAATGACGCCAAAATTAAGGTTTGGTTGGATCGAGGTTTCAAATATTCCAAGGAGTCTCACCCTCGGCTTTTAAGATCGACTATGAAGACTACAAAACCAAGCTGGTACTTCGAGGCGCTACTCGCGCTCACGCTGGGAAATTCACGTTAAAAGCGCAGAATGTGAATGGTATGGACACTCACGGTGTTGACGTGATTGTACTCGGACCACCTGGCACTCCAGAGGGACCTCTAGAAGTGAGCAATGTGTTTGAAGACAAGTGTGATCTCCAGTGGAAGGTGCGTTTCTAAAAGCAATAGCTCAACACAGGAGAAACTGCTTAGCTAAATTTTGTTCAGCCTCCATTAGACGATGGTGGAGAGCCAATCGATCACTACGACATCGAGAAGTTTGATGAAGCATCAGGCAGATGGGTGCCATGTGGTCGTGCGGAAGGCACCAAAGCTACAGTCAACAATCTACAGCCGGGACACCAGTACAAGGTTAATCGCTAAGTTGTTCATGCAATATTTTTGTTATGCCCCAAGGCTGCTAGGTGTCAGCGCAAAGAGATGTGGTGGTTCTGTGATTTTTATAGGAATGCATGAAAACAACCTGGGAGTAGATGACAATAGTGGTGGGACCTTAAGCTCCCGGCACGATTATCTTCGAGACAGCTGCTGTAACAGCGGATGTCCGGAACTACTTACCGGATTTTCGTTCCGATAGGGACAGTACTGGGCTTTCCTTGACCTCTTAACGGCCAAGTAATTAGACGAGAAAAGCGAATTATAAAAGTACTCGAGGCAGCAGAAGATCAAAAGAACTGAGAAGATGACAAGAAAGAGTTTTGGCTGTCGCCCGCCTGTTCACATCCTGTTCTGTCGCGCTTAAAGGTACAGTCCAACCTAGGAATCGTTTTTCTATTTCCCTACCTATCTTGAAAACGGTCTCACGCTGATTTCAATGATGTCTCTGGAATCGTAAAAGACCTCCCAGAAACGGAGTTATGGCCCGTGGAATATTGAGCTACGGAAGCGTGGTGGACGAGTTATCCGGGGCTTGTAACTTCCGTCATTTTCAACCGATGTATGCGAGCGGACCTGCATGGATAGAGAGGCTGATAATGAAGGGAAGAACGGGGATATTGATAGAAAATCACCGCTCATGACGCCACTGTTCAGCTCGAAAGATCGTAAAAGGGGCGTGCCAAAGTGGCTTCTCGGGCTGGGCGCCCCAAGGCAGCTTCCTCCTATATCTCGCTTGTCCGAAGGAATCGAGAGCTCACACTTGGCAGGTGTTATATGGGGTGGGTCTACTTCACAACTATTTGGGAAATTCAGATTTCGTCCCTGAGATTGGACTGTGCCTTTAAAGGCACAGTCCAACCTCGGAATCGTTTTTCTGTTTTTCTACCTATATTGGAAATGGTCCGACGCCGATTCCAACGATGTCTTTGAAATCGTACAAGACCCCCTGGGAACGGAGTTATGGCCCCTAAAAATTCGAGAGGAGAAAGCACGGTGGAAGAGTTGTCCGAGGCTTGTAACTTTCCTCATTTGCAACCGATCTATGCGAGCGGGCCTGAATGGACAGAGAAGCTGAGAAAAAAGGGAAGAACGGGGATATTGATCAAGAATCATCGTTCATCTCGATACTGTTCAGCTCGAAAGTTCGTAAAAGGGGCGTGCCGAAGTGGCTTCTCGAGGTGGGCTCCCCAGAGTGGCTTCCTATATCTCGCTTATCCGTAGGATTTGAGAGCTCGCACTCGGCAGGCGCTATACAGGGTGGGCCTACTTCACAACTATGCAAAAATCCCAGATTACGTCCCTCAGATTGGACTGTGCCTTTAACGGCGGGACGTAAATACACGGGGCAATAGACGGTTCTTACGAGGCGATATATTGCTCTTTATGGGCAAAAAGCGTCTAATTCAGACTTTCTGACGGATTCTATTATTGAGACGACATCCTATCGACCTACTCTCAATAATCACAATCATTAGAACAGGCCTGAAGTCTCAAAAGGGAACTAGTACTAGTAATAGTAACCATTCCAAATGAAATGTACTTTTTTAGAACTACTTTTGGACACGGTCCGAATATGTTCTTCGCAACTGCCTAGAACCACTCTGGAAAAAGCTATAGGCGTTTTTCAAAGCCTCGCGGCAAGGTACCCATCAGGAACTTTTTGAGTGTTTGGAAATTTTTCTGATTCCACTCAAAATTTGTAAGGGTAATCTAGGGTGCTGAACACGAATCTGGGGTCCGCTTGTCGGAATTCTAAGGTTTAGTGCAGGTTAGGGTGGATACCATGTCAATTAGGGGACAAAACCTATCTCAGTAATTCGAAAAACGGCAAAGGGGCATCAAATTCGTATTCAGCACCCCGAATAACCCCCGTAAAAAATTTTGAGTCAAATCTGATACAACGACCCAACTACCGTATACC
Organism: Aplectana chamaeleonis; assembly: GCA_029168955.1. NCBI lineage: Eukaryota > Metazoa > Nematoda > Chromadorea > Rhabditida > Cosmocercidae > Aplectana > Aplectana chamaeleonis. The sequence goes on along the minus strand of JAPDOI010000163.1, from coordinate 654,843 downwards.
CTCCGATATAGGCCATAAACTGTCAAAAATCGATAAACTGATCTCAGATTCACGTTAAAGGCAGTGGACGCGATCAAATATGCTTGTCGTCTTTCTCTCTCTAAACCCTTTTCTGGGTCTCGAGTAGTAGGACCTATAAGAAAAAATCGCGAAAAAACACTGTTTTGGGCCGAAATTCAAGCCTGAGATTTCTTGTCTTTTGATGGTGGACGAGCCCACTCCACAACATCGGCACCGATGACCTCTTATATCAAGAACATCAGCTGGCTTGAAATTGAATTTCAATCACTGAACCTTCGGATTCATTTACACAACTAGTCAAGAACATTGACTGGAACGCTTTCTTTCATTGCTCAACTGGTTTTATTAGGTAAATTTACATTTATTTCTTCCTCTGAATGTCGATGATTTTTGACTGCTCGGCATGAGACGGCGATCTTTTTCGTCATCGCTGTGCACGTGTGCACGAAGTGGCGATTTTGGGCCTTAAAATCTCTATTTCTAGCCCGTTTTTCACCGCTCTACCTTCATAGTTTTTCAGCTGTTTTTGATCTAAGCTGATTTTTGTAACTTTTTCGATAACGTTTTTCATCGTGGCCACTGCCTTTAAACGCGCAACCAACAATCCGTACAAGTCCAAAACACGATCACTCTACGCTAACAAGGGAAGGATCATTACATGCCTTAGCCGTTCAAATGAAATATGCGTTTCTAGGATCAATTTTCGACGTAGAATTCGAAATTTCGCATTGCAGCTGCGAATCATTTCTCTGAACAAAGTAGTAAGCTTTTTATACAGATTTCTATAGAAAAATGGCATTGTACCTGCCGTAACCTACAGAAATCTTCCGAAAAACCGAAAACGGATCTCATATTCGTGAATGGCACCCCAAATAACCCCCCTGGACAAATTCAGAGCAAGAAAAATTTAGACCTTTGGACTCCCAAAAGTGGGATTGAGTCACCATCACCTGCGTGAGGCTACAAAGGTGAAAAAATTTTTCCGCCCAAACGTCGTATAGGAGAGTTATTTGGGGCGCTGAACACGAATATGACGTTCTTTTTCGATACTCAAGTTGATTATTGAAGGTTGCGGTAGAAATATGGTATTTTGGCCAATTTTGTGCTCCATAGTTTAAGAATTTTCTCGCTTATTCATGGTATGCGGCAGGGTATCATAAAAACCATCCAGGACATTTCGAAACTCCGGTTCAGCACTGTTACCCTCCTCACTTGGTAGGCCTGTGTAATTTTGATGGGTGTCAAAAGTTCAATTCATTCGTTATTCTCATTGTGAGAAGATGCTTTGTTTTGAACATTTTGTTCACAATAGCCACACGTGCTCGTAGCTATAAATTTGTTGCAAGTCCAATTATTTTCAGAGTAAAACACCATCCACGGGGATCAGACTTTCACGACTAAAACGCTCCATTTCTTAACAAAAAAGCTCTCGCACGATAAATCTACTAATTCTCTGCACTTTACGAGATGAAAGCGGGTATTTTAAAGGAGTGCATTACCTACGGGTGCGGCATGGATTCGAACCCGTGACCTGATTCCTCGCTGCAGCAGGCACCCCCACTGCGTCAACTGGTCACGGCTCTGAACGGCGCTGACTTCGTATATCACGGCGTGCAGCCTCGTTCATCCTAGCAACATATTTCGGCATTATAACACACTATGAAATGATTCCTGGTGTAGAAGGTGTATCTTAGGATGCGACGAAGATTCATGATGATCGACTGACTCACGACTGACTCGAACACGTTATGATGCGTCTACGAGTAAGGCGCTAAAAACACCTCTAACTCATTTTAGAGAAACGATTCGCAGCTGCGATGTAAGAATTCGAATTCTACGTCGAAAATTGATCTTCGTAACGCCTATTTCATTTGAAATGGCCATGGAATACAATGGTCCTCCCCTTGTAAGTTTAAAGAATGTTCTCTCAGCTAACCTCCGTACATTGGGGTGATTATGGGCGCTGATCACGAATATGAGGTCCGTTCCCAGATTTTCGGGAGATTTTCGCACGTTTCGGAAGGTGCAATGGGTACGGAAATCAGGGAGGAAACGCCCATAACATTTTTTCCAGAGTGGCTCTAGGCAGCTGTGAAGAACATATTCAGACTCTTTCGTCCAAAATTGGTTTTAGAAAAGTACATTCAATTTGGAATGGTATTTTATGGCTAATACTAGTTCCCTTGTTGGATCAAATCCTTTTTATTCACGGAAAAGTGCATCGAAATATCCACCACAGTTGACTGTTCACTATTATTATTGTTCTTAGTCTTGTAATTATTTTTCATATTTGTTACATACGATTTACGGTTTACGGTGGGTTTTCGTAATTTGCGATTCACGGAATTTCAAGTTTTATTTGCGCTAACTCCTGGTATCCATGCAACCACCGTCTCTGGAGGCCCGAATATGAGGCTCGATCTGTCAATCGTAGTGTTTCAGTTCCGTGTACGTGCTGTGAACAAGGAGGGCGAATCTGCTCCCTTGACAACAGAACAGTCTATTCTTGCGAAGAACCCATATGAGGTGCCTGGGAAGATTGAAAAGCCTCAGGTGACAGATTGGGATAAGGACCATGCTGATTTGGAGTGGAAGCCACCAGCAGATGATGGCGGCTCTCCTATCGAGGAGTACGTCATCGAACAGAAGGATGAACATGGCCGCTGGGAGGAGGTAAATGAAATATTGCTCTCCAAAGGGATACAGCTGTCACTACCATGACTTGCACTTCAGGTAATGACCGTACCTGCCGGCCAGACCACAGCCACTGTCGGTAATTTGAAAGAAGGCGAGGGATATCAGTTCCGTGTAGTTGCGAAAAATAAAGCAGGTCTTGGTGAACCATCAGATCCATCCGATCAAATCATTGCGAAGACACGATTCCGTGAGTGATTTCAGCTTTCTCTCCGTTCGAAGCCGTCTGGCGATTTGTGGCTGCCCATGCATGCATTCTCTTTATCAAATTTTTGGCGAAACACTACTTCGTATTCCAGTTGCCCCGCACATTCATCGCGAGGACTTGAGTGATACAACTGTTCGTGTTGGACAACAAATTAAATTCAACATTCATATCGATGGTGAGCCTCCTCCAGCTGTTCGATGGACGTTCAACGACAAAAGCATTGGCGATAGCAAGGTTCGGAGAAAGCTTTTGATGCCATACTCTTGTTGTCACAGTCAAGTATAAACATCCTTGCAGGCGCAAATTGAAAATGAAGACTACTTGTCCAAGTTCAACATCAACAAAGCTGTGCGAAAGCAAAGCGGGAAGTACACAATTACCGCTACAAACGACAGTGGTACAGACTCGGTTACCATCAAAATTTTGGTCAAAAGCAAGCCGTCGAAGCCAAAAGGACCACTAGACGTGCAAGATGTGTTCGAAGATCGCGCCACACTCAACTGGAAACCACCGGAGGACGATGGTGGTGAGCCGATCGATCACTATGAGATCGAAAAGATGAGCACGAAGGACGGTATATGGGTGCCCTGTGGGCGAACAGCTGATACCTCTTTCCTTGTTGATACTCTCAACAAAGGAGATCACTATAAGTTCCGAGTCAAGGTACGGTAATAGGTGTTAACACTACGATGAATTTCGTTCAATAATCTCATTTTAGGCCGTGAACAGTGAAGGTGCTTCTGATCCGCTGGAAAGTGACACCGATGTCCTTGCAAAGAATCCTTTCGATCGTCCAGACAAGCCGGGAAGACCTGAACCAACTGATTGGGATAGCGACCATGTCGATTTGAAATGGGATCCCCCATCAAATGATGGCGGTGCTCCAATTGAAGAATATCAGATCGAGAAGCGCACCAAATACGGCAGGTGGGCAGAATGTAGTCTTTATGGTGTTAACATCGTTCACTGAAATCATTTACTCAAGATGGGAACCGGCCATCACTGTTCCTGGCGATCAGACAACGGCAACAGTGCCTGATCTGACTCCGAATGAGGAGTACGAATTCCGTGTTGTAGCAGTCAACAAAGGAGGTCCCTCCGACCCTAGCGATGCCAGCAAACCGGTCATAGCGAAACCTCGCAATTGTAAGTATGCATATCACTTTCCTTTTCTAAGCATCACTCAGACTCAAGGAGAAAATTTATTTCATTTAGTGGCTCCCAAAATCGACCGCACAGCGCTCAAGGAACTGAAAGTAAAAGCTGGACAAGCCATAGGATGGGATGTACCTGTAGACGGTGAGCCAGCTCCAACCGTCACCTGGAGTTGGCCAGACAATCGCGAAATCCGAAATGGAGGTCGTGTAAAGTTGGACAATCCGGAATACCGCTCAAAGCTGCACATTCGGCAGATGGAGAGGGGTGACAGCGGAACATACACTATTCGAGCAGTGAATCCTAACGGTTCTGATGAGGCGACTGTTAAAGTCTCAGTCATAGGTAACGAGCACTTTCATCTTCACGTATTTATGTGGAATTCATACTTATTCTAGACAAACCTTCTCCTCCCAATGGACCGCTTGATGTAACTGATGTCCATGCGGATCACTGCACTCTTGACTGGAAACCGCCAACTGACGATGGAGGTATTCCCATAGACAACTATGTTATCGAAAAGCTTGATACCGCAACCGGACGTTGGGTGCCGGCCGCTAAAGTACCGGGAAACGAAACGTCAGCCGTCGTCGACGGGCTAATTCCTGGACATGAATACAAGGTTAGTAATACTAGCACGCGAAACTCTTCTGAAAAATATAATATCTATGCTCAAAACTGAGCCTCGTATTGTACAAAACAAATATTCAATAATTGTAGTTCCGAGTTGCGGCAGTGAACGCGGAGGGAGAATCAGATCCTCTGGAAACCTTTGGTTCCACTCTAGCTAAAGATCCATTCGACAAACCAGGAAAGACATCTGCTCCCGAAGTGACTGACTGGGATAAGGATCATGCTGATTTGCAATGGAATCCACCAATCAACGACGGTGGTGCACCGATCGAGGGTTACGTGGTGGAAATGAAACAGAAAAACGCTCCCTTCTGGACCGAAGCCGCACAGGTTTGTCTCGCGAGGCAATACTTCATTCTTTCTCAGACAAAAGTGCTAGCTATGGTGTGTTTAGGTCCCTGCAGACAAAACAACAGCAACTATCGGAAACCTGAAGGAAGGAAGTGAATATGAGTTCCGAATTCGAGCCAAGAACAAGGCTGGCACTGGAGATCCATCGGATCCTTCACGCACGATCGTTGCAAAGGCAAGAAATGGTGAGTCTCTGCAAGTTTCATTTCGAACAAAATGAATTACGGTTCACGTCCAGTTCCTCCACTGATCGATCGAAGCGCTTTGACGGAAATCAAGGTAAGAGCCGGAAATGAAATTCATCTGAACATTCCGGTTTCCGGAGAACCTCCACCAGAAATAAGCTGGGCGTTCGACGGCAAGCCAGTGGAATCCGATGACCGCCTCAAGATCAACAATGAAGACTACAAGGTAGTGTGTAAGCAACAGCTTATGCAATTTATATGTCCCTGAATTTTCGACATTCCTCTTTTCAGACAAAGTTTTTGGTCAAGAGGGCTCTCCGCTCTGACACAGGAACATACGTCATAACGGCAACAAACGAGAATGGCACGGACACCGCTGAGCTAAAAGTGACAGTGCTAGATCACCCAGGTGAACCACGAGGTCCACTCAATGTCAGCAATGTGACTAAGGATGGCTGCGATCTTGCTTGGAAGGAGCCTGATGATGATGGAGGTATTGTTTTCCTCTTAGTGTCACTATTCTATGGCGTAGATGCCAATTGCAGGAGCGGAAATCGACCATTACGTAGTGGAAAAACAGGACGCAAACACTGGCCGCTGGACGTCATGCGGTGAAAGCAAGGACACAAACTTCCATGTTGACGATCTTGTGCAAGGTCACGAATACAAGGTCAGTCTTGCCGTGAATCGCTTTATTCGATTGTTTCGTTTGTTGCTCCACAGAATGACATGTTGAATCATTCTTAACATGGCGTTTCAGTTCCGAGTGAAGGCTGTGAATCGTTACGGCGAGTCGAACCCATTGGAGGCCAATAAGTCGATTGTCGCCAAAGATCCATTTGATTGCGCAGATGCTCCGGGAACTCCAGAGATTGTAGACTGGGACAAGGATCATGCTGATTTGAAATGGACACCACCCATGGACGATGGAGGTGCTCCCATTGATGAGTACCTTGTTGAGATGAAAGCTGGAAACGGAGAGTGGGTTCCCGCTAAGAAAGTACCAGCTGATCAGCTGACCGCCACAGTCGACAATCTTCGACCTGGTCAGACGTATCAGTTCCGTGTGAAGGCGCTGAATAAGGCTGGAGAGTCTCGACCGTCTGATCCCAGCAAAGCGATGATTGCGAAACCAAGGAATCTACCCCCGAAAATCAACCGCGACATGTTCAACGACGTTCGCATCAAGGCTGGTCAACCGATTAATTTCGACGTTAATGTCGAGGGTGAACCTACACCAAAGATCGAGTGGTTCCTCAATGGAACGCCGATTCAATCGCTAGGCAAGACCAAAATCGACAATTCAAACGACAACAACACCAAGCTCGATACGAAAGACGCCTCTCGCGCAGATAGCGGCAAATACAAAATTGTCGCGACAAACGAGAATGGCCGAGACGAAGCTGAGGTCACAGTCAATGTGCTTGGTGAGCCCTACCTGATTTTTTAAAATTATCCACGACTGTGGGACTTATCTGGATTGTAACCTTCCATTCACGTATTACAGTTTCAAAACCACATTCACTTATTTTGCGTTATTGTTGACCTCCTCTGTTTTCTCATGCCAAGAAAACGTTCCGCACCCTTTTGCTGTATACTTCATCAACTGGAAGAAAATTTTTGCATAGCTGTTCCTTTCAGACATTCCTGGAGCTCCCGAAGGACCTCTTTCGGTCAAGGACATCACCAAGGACGGATGTACCCTGAAGTGGCATCCACCAGAGGACGATGGCGGTTCTCCAATTACCAACTATATAGTTGAAAAGCAAGAGGATGGCGGACGATGGGTGCCGGTACGTTAAGAAATCGTCGTAGCCAAACTGGGAGTTTGAAATTTTCTGTCCTAAACTCCGTTTACAATACTGAACTATTTCAGTGCGGCGAGACCGCTGACACGAACCTAAAGGTGGGAAAACTGAACGAGGGCCACGAGTACAAGTTCCGAGTGAAGGCTGTGAACAGACAAGGAGTATCGGCTCCACTTCAAACTGATCACGCAATCGTGGCGAAGAATCCGTTTGACGAGCCAGGAGCACCAACCGATGTCACTCCTGTTGACTGGGATAAAGATCATGTAGATCTGGAGTGGAAGGTATTTACATGTCGTAACCACCCATACAATGTGGAATAAAGTCTTAGTTTTCAGGCTCCCGAAAATACTGGTGGAGCTCCAATCGATCAGTACATCGTGGAAAAGAAGGATAAGTATGGCGACTGGGTGCCCTGCACGGTCGTTGACGGCAAGACCACAAAAGCGACGGCACCTAACCTTGTTGCTGGAGAAACCTACCAGTTCCGCGTAAAAGCAGTGAATAAGGCTGGCCCAGGAAAACCCTCCGATCCCACGAATCCTATCGTCGCAAAGCCGAGGAAAAGTGAGAGCACAGCAAGGTTTTTTTTTCTGATGCAGACAAAACCATATATTCTTTTTTTCAGTGGCACCAAAGATTAACCTCGCTGGTCTACTGGATATACGCATCAAAGCTGGTACTCCTTTGAAATTAGAAGTGGCGTTCGAAGGAGAGCCAGCACCCATAGCGAATTGGCGTGCCAACGATACCACCTTAAATGACAACCCACGAGCTGAGGTTACTACAACGCCCACTTCTTCCGAACTTCACATTTTCTCTAGTGTACGAGGGGATACTGGTCTCTACACGGTCACTGTGGAAAACGAGCACGGCAAGGATAAAGCCCAGTGCACTGTAACTGTCTTGGACGTACCTGGTGCACCTGAAGGACCGTTGAAGGTGAACGAAGTTCACAAAGAGGGTTGCACTCTCAACTGGAAGCCCCCGACTGATAATGGAGGTGAGAAACTTCAAAAAGAGATGAACTAGAAGTCACTTTAATCGAAATTCAGGGTCGGAAATTCTTCACTATCGAGTGGAAAAGATGGACACATCGCGAGGAACTTGGCAGGAAGTTGGGCAGTTCCCTGAATGCACTGCCAAGGTGGGAAAACTTGTCCATGGAAAGGAATATCAGTTCCGAGTGATGGCTGTAAACCTGCAAGGAGAATCAAAACCACTTGAAACCACTGATCCAATCGTCGCTAAAAATGAATTCGGTAGGTCATTATGTCTATATATTGTATTGTTATATGTAAGGATAGAAGTTGCTCTCAATACTTTCTCAATTCTTAGAGGTGCCCGATCCTGTGGACAAACCAGAGGTAGTTGATTGGGACAAGGACCGCATTGACATCCAATGGAAACCTCCAGCAAATAATGGTGGAAGCCCTGTTAAGACGTATATTGTCGAGAAGAAGGAAAAAGGAAGTGCAATTTGGAATGAAGCAGGCAAAACATCAGGAACAACATTCTCCGCCAATAACCTCAAACCTGGCGTCGAATACGAGCTCAGGGTTATTGCTGTTAATGAAGCCGGACCATCAGATCCGTCCGAGCCCACTGATGCCCAAATCACGAAGGCCAGATATTGTAAGTGCGCAAAGCATACGGTTTATATTGATGAAATAGCCAAGGTTAATCGAATGTTTTTCAGTGAAACCGAAAATTCTGACGCAGACTAGAAAAATCAAGATTAAAGCTGGTCACACTCACACAATGGAGGTGGAGTTCGACGGAGCACCAGATCCCACGCCCACCTGGACATTTAAAGAAAATCAGGCTCTTCCATCTGAGCTCTTAATTGAGTCGAAGCCTGGCCTCGCTTCAATCTTCTTCCCAGCCGCCAAACGATCGGACAGTGGACCATTCACCTTGAAGGTAAAGAACGAAGTCGGTGAAGATGAAGGAGTTTTTGAAGTAATTATACAAGGTAAGCCAGACTTGCTAGGTCAGCAACGACGCACACACGTATAACGGACTCCTATTTCAGATCGTCCAGCAGCTCCTGAGGGTCCGCTCGAGGTATCAGACGTAACAAAGGATAGCTGTGTTCTTAGTTGGAAGCCGCCGGCGGATGATGGTGGAGCTGAGATCACAAATTATGTGGTAGAGAAACGGGACACGAAGACCAACACTTGGGTTCCTGTCTCGACGTTTGTAACAGGCACTCAATTCACCGTGCCTAAGCTTGTTGAAGGGCATGAGTACGAACTGAGAGTGATGGCCGAGAACGCTTTCGGGCGTTCCGACCCACTCAATACAACTGAGCCAGTACTCGCAAAAGACCCATTCGGAGCCCCTGGAAAACCTGGAAAGGTGGGGTTGTTGAGGCTGATGAGAATATTCAGTCTCTAGTATGTCACAATTTACACAATAATTTTAGCCAGAGATTGTCGACACCGATAACGATCACATCGACATCAAATGGGACCCACCTCGGGATAATGGTGGCTCTCCTGTGGAGCACTACGACGTTGAAAGGAAGGATTTGAAAACTGGAAGATGGGTGAAGGTTCGTGAAATTCGTTTTCGTTGCGTCGCTTACACTGATAAACGAAATTTTAGGTCAACACTACTCCAGTTCGCGGTACTGCATTCTCTGATGCTCGTGTACAGAAAGATCACACCTATGAATATCGGGTTGTTGCGGTAAACAAGAGTGGACCTGGAGCTCCATCCGACCCATCAGCTGCTGCTACAGCAAAGCCCATGTTCGAGGCACCAGCATTCGATTTGGACATCGACGGAAAAGAGTTTCGAGTGAAAGCGGGAGATCCACTTGACATTGTAATTCCAATGCATGGTTCTCCGATACCCGATGTCACGTGGATCAAGGACGGTAAGGAGATGCCAATGGTTGAAACAACAGAAAACCAGACTCGTTTGCTGATTCCATCGTCGAGACGCAGCGACAGTGGAGCCGTGAAAATCAAAGCAACCAACAAGTTCGGAGATGCTGAAGCGAACATCAAAATCACAGTTATTGACAAGCCTAGTGCTCCAGAAAGTCTAGCGTACGAGGATGTCACGAGACACACTTGCACACTGAAATGGGTTCCTCCAAAAGACGATGGAGGCTGCGAGATCACTGGATACAAGATCGAATACCAAGAAGTCGGATCGTCCATGTGGGACAGAGTGCCAGGAACTATTTCAGGCACTTCGTACACGGTACGAGCCTTGGAGCACGGTCAGCAGTATCGGTTCCGTATTCGAGCAGAAAACATGGTCGGATTGTCGGATTACGTCACTGGCGCGTCGGTAGTGATCAAGGATCCTTTCGATCCACCTGGTCCCCCGTCCGCTCCAGAAGTAACAGGCTATGATTCCAATCTCGTATCATTGGCTTGGAATCCGCCTAAAAACGATGGCGGCTCTCCAGTTCTCGGATATATAATCGAAAAGTTCGAAAAGAAAGGAGGTGGTGACTGGGCCCCAATCAAGATGCCTTTGGTGAAGGGAACAGAAATCACTATTCCAAACCTCCACGAGGGTGAAACCTATCAATTCCGAGTACGAGCAGTGAATGCCGCAGGTGAAGGAGAGGCCAGTAACGGATCGGATCCAGTCACGTGCAAACCGTTTGTTGGTGAGATGTTCAGCATTATTACATAACCATTTCTAAGGTGATCTAATTGACGTTGTTTTAAAACCTGACTTTAGAACCTCCTGGTGCACCTGATCAACCAAGAATAGGAAACATCACGAAAAATTCCGCTGAGGTTATATGGAGCAGGCCTACGAAGGATGGTGGTGCTCCAATCGATGGCTACTACGTCGAAAAGAAGAGAATCGGTGATCCGGAATGGAGCAGAGTGAACGCAAAGCCTGTGAAGGTGAGAGTTTCATGAAATCACCGTAATATATCCAATTTTATGTAGTTTACATGACGATGTCGTTCGAAGCATCTTTAAAATTTCCTGTCTTACAATTTCATTTGACACATTCAGGGAACTTCTCTGGTTGTGGATGGTCTTGGTGAGAAGGAAGAGTACGAATTCCGAGTGGTAGCTGTGAACTCCGCAGGCGAGGGGCAGCCATCAAAACCTTCCGACCTTGTGGTGATCCAGGAACAGCCTGGCCGACCAGTGTTGGATTTATCGAACCTCAAGGATATTACTGTGCGAGCGGGAGAGACAATTCAAATCAAAATCCCGTACAGCGGCGGAAATCCAAAACCAATTGTGGACTTATTCAATGGAGCAATGCCCTTGTTCGAAAATGATCGCACGGTAATTGATGTGAACCCAGATTCTATAGTGATCACCACTACGGAGTCGAAAAGAAGCGATGCCGGTCCATATAAAATCGTTGTATCGAACAGATTCGGTAAGGACACAGCAAAGCTGAATGTGAACGTGCTTGATGTTCCTGGCAAACCCACAGGACCCATTCGCGCGACCGATATTCAAGCAGATGCGATGACGCTGCATTGGTCGCCGCCAAAAGACAATGGAGGCGATGACGTTACCAACTATGTTGTAGAGAAAAGAACCCCAGGAGGAGAATGGGTCCCTTGTGGACATCCAGTTGGTACCTCACTGCGGGTGCGAAACCTTGAAAAGAACCAACCATATGAATTTCGCGTGTCTGCTGAGAACCAGTATGGCGTAGGGCAACCACTCGAGACAGATGATGTTATCGTTGCCAAGGATCCTTTCAGTGAGTTTCAGCACAGTGAAGAAATATTTCTCCGTATACTCAACAAGATTATGTTTACAGATACCCCTGGAGCACCTGGGCAGCCTGAAGCCCTCGAAACTTCTGAAGAGGCCATCGTTCTCCAGTGGACGCGCCCATTGAGTGATGGTGGCGCACCAATCCAAGGTTACGTCATTGAGAAACGCGAAGTTGGCACTAAAGACTGGACAAAGGCGGCTTTCGGAACAGTACCAGACACAAAACACCGTGTGAGTTATTGAACATCGTAGAGATTTAAATGCCGCTGATGAACATTTTTCAGGTAACTGGGCTCACTCCTCACAAAGAGTACGAGTTCCGCGTTTGTGCGACAAATGCCGCTGGAAATGGTGACTGGAGCGAGGCAAGCTTCCCAATCGCTGCTGAGAGTTCGCCAACGAAGCCGAGGATTGACATAGCCATGCTCACTCGTGATGTCATTGCATACGCTGGAGAGACTGCTAAGGTAGTTCGTCTTCCTTGTGATCGTTTCATCTCATGGTTATACGCAGCCACTGTTGAATCTAAATTTTAGAATACATTTTTGTGCAAATCTCGCTAATTACAGATTCTTGTCCCATATAGTGCATCACCAATGCCGAAAATCACTTGGAGCAAAGGAGATTTAAAGCTAGACGAACGCGATAAGAGGAACAAGGTGAGCAGCAGCGACTTCCTCACTGCGATGACCATCGACAAATGCGAGCTCAGCGACAGCGGACTGTACTCAATTACGGTAAGCACTTTTCACTAGATAAGCATAAGAACATTCTGATCTTCTGCATTTCAGCTAGAAAACTCCATGGGAAAGGACAGTGCCACGGTAAAACTGCGAGTTGTGGATCGTCCTGGACCACCTACTGGTCCACTCGAGATAACTGACATCTCTCCAGACAACTGCACCGTCTCTTGGCAACCACCAAAGAGTGACGGCGGATCACCAATCACCAACTATGTATTGGAGAGGTTGTGTCTCAAAGGTGCCGACCCAAAATGGGAGAAAGTGTCATCATTTGTGAGAAACCTGTCATACGTGGTGCAGCGACTTCAACCTGGAGAGCAGTACAAGTTCCGTGTTCGCGCCGAGAATCAATTTGGTCTTTCTGATCCTCTCGAAAATGTTGATCCAATTATTGCCAAGTATCAATTCAACGCTCCTTCTCAACCAGACGCTCCAACAGTTCGAGACATGGATGCAACATGGGCCCATGTCGAGTGGGATCCTCCTAATAACGGTGGCTCGAAGATCATTGGCTACCAAGTGCAGTATCGTGAGGCGTCTTCACCGAAATGGATCAATGCAAGTAATGACCTCGTGCAACAACCCTCAATGAAAGTCAACAACCTTCGCGATGGTGGAGAGTACGAGTTCCGAGTTTTGGCCAAGAATGCAGCTGGATTCTCCAAGCCTTCACCACCTTCCGACCGAGTTAAACTGCGTCCGAAATTCGGACCTCCTGGACCACCAAGCCAGGCCAGTGCAAAATCAATTGGACGGAACCATGTTACACTTACCTGGGTACCGCCATTGGATGATGGAGGATCTCCAATTACTGGATACATAGTGGAGCAGCGAGAGTACGGCAGTACACTTTGGATAAAGGTCAGCGACTACAACATCCGCGATCCTGAATTTACCGTACCTGGCCTGAAAGAGTTCCACGACTACGAATTCCGTATCATTGCCACAAACTCGTCAGGCAAAGGAATACCGTCATTACCGACATCTCCAATCAAGATTCAAGATCTGAATGGCTCTCGCCCTCAGATTGTTGTCAAGCCGGCAGACACTGCTCAGCCATACAACAGACGAGCAGTTTTCGTCTGTGAAGCTGTTGGCCGTCCGGAGCCTGATTGTAGATGGATGAGAAATGGCCGTGAGCTACCTGAAAGCAGTCGATATCGCTTTGAGGCCCACGATGGCACATTCAAGTTCACCATCAAGGAAGTTTGGGATATCGATGCCGGAGATTATACCTGTGAAGTTTCGAATGTCTACGGAAGCGATTCAGCAACAGCTAAGCTTATAGTTCAAGGTCTGTTGTCACGTTCTTTTTTTGTTTTACTGTTCGTTTTCTAATCAATTTCTTGCAGCCCCTCCCATTATCGAGAAGGATGTGCCAAATACAATTCTACCGATGGGCGAGATGGTTAGGTTGAAAATCTACTTCTCTGGAACTCCACCGTTTAATCATTGCTTAATGCTGAACAAGGAAGAGATAGATGCTGACCATCCAACAATTCGTACAGTTGACTTCGACGACCACATTCTCATCACCATCCCATCTCTTTCAACCCGTGAAGCTGGTCGATACGAGTACACGATCAGCAATGAAAGTGGTGAGGCCTCGACTGGATTCTGGTTGAATGTTACCGGATTGCCGTCAGCACCTCAAGGACCACTTCACTTCAGCGAGGTTGGAACTCATCAAGTTGGTTTGGCATGGCGACCACCAGTGAATGATGGCGGCTCAAGGATTACTAACTACGTGATTGAAAAGAGGGATGCCTCGAAAGAAGACTGGACAGTGGTGGCTTCCAGTGTCCGCGATTTATCCTTTGTTGTACAAGGCCTGTTCGAAAATCACGAGTACGAGTTCCGTGTGAGCGCTGTGAATGAAAACGGACAAGGCGCTCCGTTAGTTGGCGAAAACCCTGTATTCACTAGGCTTCCGTTCGATCCACCTGGCCCTCCAACTGATCTGGTAGTGAATGAGGTCGGAGGTGACTTCGTATCGCTAACGTGGCACCGTCCAGCATCTGACGGCGGTGGACGACTTCGCGGTTATTACATTGAAAAGTGCGAAGACGATCAGGACGTGTGGGTTCGATGTAATCAGAATCCTTCGCCGCCCAACATCTTCAACATTCCACACCTTATTGACGGCAGGAAGTACAAGTTCCGCGTGTTTGCCGCCAATGACGCAGGATTATCAGAGCCCGCCGAAATGTAAGTGCTGTAAGCTCATACATCATTCCATTGAAATTATACCATGCTTTTTTCAGGGACACTATGGAATTTAAATCTGCCAGTGGTGGTTCTGCACCGGAGATAATTTCACCTCTGAGCGACCAATCCTGCGAACCTGGTCGCAGTGCAACATTCGAATGTGAAATCTCTGGCTCTCCAAGGCCAGAATACAGCTGGTTCAAGGGTATGAAAGAACTCGTCGACACCTCCAGATTCACTATCCTTTCCAAGGGAGATGTGCAAGTCCTTATGGTGAACCATGCCAATTCGGAAGACGCCGATGAGTACACATGCCGTGCGACGAATAAATTTGGCACGAAGAGCACTAGAGCTCAACTGTTAATGAAATCAAAGCCCAGGGTATTTTTGCCGCCTCGGTACCATGGTGGATTTGAAGCGCAAAAGAATGAGACGATCGAGTTGAAGATTCCCTACAAGGCATTCCCGAGTGCTGAGTCTCGGTGGACAAAGGACGGCGAGAAAATTGAGAATGGCGGCCGTTATGAAGTCACTACCGATGACAAATTCGCTACATTACGAATTTCTGGCGCTACCCGAGAGGATTACGCTCAGTACCGAGTGATTGTAGAGAATTCGGTGGGACAAGACTCTACAGCGGTCAATGTTGCCGTAGCTGATTGCCCCGAGTCGCCACGATTCCCTATTGTTGAAAACGTGTTGGACGAGGCAGTTATTCTCTCTTGGAAACCTCCAAATCTCGATGGAGGATCCATGGTAACGCAATATATTGTAGAGAGGAGAGATGCCAGAGGAGGCGCCTGGGAGCCATGTGGAAAGTCTCGCTACACTCATGTAACTGTGGAAGGATGTCGCCCCAAGACAAGCTATGAGTTCAGAATCAGTGCCGAGAACAAACATGGCGTGTCACAACCCTGTGAGCCGACGGCTCCAGTGCTGATTCCTGGTGATGACCGCATCCGACGACGGGACTATGATGTTGACGACACAGGCAAGGTGATCCGGGGGAAGGGGCCCACGATGTCCAACTACGACTCGTATGTAATTGACGTCTGGAAGCAATACTATCCGCAACAAGTAGATATCAAGCATAATTCGGTGCTCGACAACTACGACATCCATGAGGAGATTGGAACGTGAGTGGTTTTAAGAAAAGAATTTCCGTTTTAAGCAGGAGTAAAGTAAACATTTCAGAGGTGCGTTTGGCGTAGTACATCGTTGTACCGAACGTGCTACCGGAAACACATTTGCGGCCAAATTCGTTAATACGCCACATGAGGCGGACAAAGACACCGTTCGTAAAGAAATCAACACCATGTCCGTTCTCCGTCATCCTACCCTTATCAATCTTCACGACGCGTACGAAGACGACAAGGAAATGGTCATGATATACGAGTTGTGAGTTCGCTTTGAATATTTCATGATGCAGAACACGTACCAACTACACACTTTTTAGCATGTCTGGTGGCGAGTTGTTTGAGAAAGTTGCAGACGATTCCAACCGAATGACTGAAGCCGAAGCCATTGACTACACTCGTCAAGTCTGCAAAGCTCTGTGTCACATGCATGAAATGAATTATGTGCATCTTGACTTGAAGCCGGAGAACATCATGTTCACCACGAAAAAGAGCAACGAATTGAAGCTCATCGACTTCGGCCTCGCATCCTATCTTGATCCAAAGGAAAGCGTGAAGGTGGCTATATAAATATTTACCTAGATTCTCTCCTGTAATCGATTGTGGCTGACACCGCAATCACGAAACTTTGTACATAAGTGACTCGCGCCACCGTGAGACAAAGTTCCGATTTCAGGTTACCACTGGAACGGCAGAATTCGCTGCGCCCGAGGTGGCTAATGGCGATCCTGTCGGATACTTCACCGATATGTGGAGCGTTGGAGTACTTGCGTACATCCTCCTGTCAGGACTTTCACCATTCGGAGGCGAAAGCGATGAAGAGACATTGAAGAACGTGAAAAAATGCGACTGGAACATGGACGATTCCATTTTCAGTCAGGTCTCAGACAACGCCAAAGACTTCATTCGTAAACTGCTTGTCGCAGAACCAGGGTAAGCATCTGCAGAATTTGGAATCGAGGCAACTACGCCGGGAAATATTATTTACGTTGCAGAGGCCGACTGACTATTCATGAAGCTCTTAATCATCCGTGGTTATCGAGTGGTGACGTTGGCCGAGGGGATGTCATTCCAAACAACCGATACCACTCAATCCGTGATTCGATTCGACGAAAATATGTAAGTTTGTCTACATCCTTCCGCAAGTGTGAGAAGGAATATCGGCGGTGGAAAGTAGCGTTGTGTAAGCACAGAGCTCGAACCAGGGTTCGGCGTGAGGTGTGATGTATCACAGAGGGGGGGGGGGTCGGACCCGTCGACATCCGTTGGGATGGGGGGGGGTAGGCTTTTCGGTCAACCAAGAACCAAGACGAACTTCTATCCGGGCAGGGGGGGGGGAGTTGAGAGCCATACCGTTAGTGTAAGAAATGACGTCAAACAGAGATGACCGAGATGGTGGCGGCGCTGGGAGGAGAACACGATCGCTTGATCTTGCTGACGACGTTTGACCATCTCGTTGAGATTCAAGTAAAATTCTTAGTTTTGGGCTGATCATGCGAAAATTCCACGCAGTGGCTGTGTATTGGGCTTTGAAATGATAGCCTCCTCTAACATGTGGTGAATCTTGAAGAAAAAGTTTTTATAAAGCTCACAACGACGGTAAACGCTTCAATGAGCTGATTATTGCTGCAATGATGTTGGCCGTCTTTCATAATCAATCGCTCCTCAACAGCTGTTGATTTTTTCGCGGGCGCAAATTGTTTCCTATTATTATTATTATTTCTGTTTCTGACCCCTCAGGCGGGCTACTTTTTTCATAAAAGGCTGTACGTAAAGTGTCTATACTGTATGTTCCATTCCGTGAGTTTCCTTCGCCAAAAAAAAACGAAAATAATGTGATGTTGA
This sequence comes from Aplectana chamaeleonis, assembly GCA_029168955.1. Taxonomy (NCBI): domain Eukaryota; kingdom Metazoa; phylum Nematoda; class Chromadorea; order Rhabditida; family Cosmocercidae; genus Aplectana; species Aplectana chamaeleonis. The sequence goes on along the minus strand of JAPDOI010000163.1, from coordinate 637,132 downwards.
ATTCGACAAATTTTTCATCTCCAGAGTGCTTAGCGAATTTTTGGTATGGTTTTATGGTTCACTATTTTTGCTAACTACGAGATATTGTTACAGATTCTTCGCGATGGAAAGTTTGAGATCGTGTTTCAGTTAATCATATCTCTAACTGGCACTGTTCTTCAACACGTTTTTTCAGCACATAAGCTGTCAAAAATGCATATTGGATAACCCAATCTCCCCCCCCCCTAAGACCAAAAAAAGAACCTCACCCACATACTAGCATACCGTGAGACACATTGCGAACAGTACTTATGAACAAAGTCGAAGAAAAAAAATTGAAAAGCAAGGAAAGGAGGAAACGGCAGCAGCAGTCAAGCACAGCAGCAGGATTAATGGTGATGATCAATTTTCTTCAAAGAAGAAAAGCACAAGGGGTTAATGATTATGAGCTCCTATCAGACAAAAAATCTGGACGATAATTTCTCGAAAGAAAAATCCAGAAGTCTGAGAGATACCTATAAACATTCAAGAGTTGTTTTCACTCTTTTGCCCTAGAAACAATCAAGAACAGGCCTACACCACAGTTTTCAAAAGGTAGCTGAGTTATCATCAAAATTGTTGGGTGTAGGTAAAATTCTCGTGATAACTTGTGAACGGTTTCCCAGCCTCTAAAAAGGGCATTTTTCTTTGACGGAAACATGAAATACTCAAAAACATTAAGATTTGCTTTTCTTAACTCATTTTAGTTCGATGTTTGTTAAGCGAATACCGGCGTGTTCATGTATGTACAAACATGGTTCTCGGAAGCAAAATCATAAGTTTTGTAAGAATAAGTATAATTCGGGAACTGGAACATCGCCTGCTTAGTTTAGAAGAAGGTAAGTATAGTACGGGAGGAAAAAGGATAATTCTCAACGTCAAGCATCACTCTGACTAATTCTAGAGTAATCTGCGGACTTTTCAAAAAAAAACAGAAAACATGAACTTCTTTGCAAATTCGAAAATTTGTTTTTGTGCAACTGCTGAAAACGTGTAAGCAGAGATAGCCGTGCACAGTTTGCAATAAACTTATCAGAATAGGACTGCAGACCTAAAGGGAATGATTTCGATGGAATAGATTGCTGTTGACTGTTTTGTTGATCTCACACCCTTGTTAATGCGGAGAATGCCGCCCGCAACATTGCAGCACGGTTCAGTTGCTGTGCGCGCTGTCGATGTGACCGGCATGCGTGGTTCGACTCCGTCACGTAACTGATTTTTGCAAATAAAACCTTCCCTTAGAGAAGGGTCGCTCCGGGTTGACGACAATAGGTGGCATCTGGGCACGATGTACCTCAGGTCGGTTGCCATCTTTATGTGGTGGCGGCGGAGGGTTTGCTACGGGCCCAGGTGTTATTGTCGGGAAAGAGTTGTTTTTGTCTCCTTCCGTGGGGGACATTCATTTATTGCATTATTAGGGTTGATTGATACAATCGATGCGTCATTGTAGTATTGATCTAAAAATTCGTTTACTATAAATATTTACGAAATGAGTATCTCCCCCCCCCTAGTCGTCGCCATCACTTTTTCCCAGGGGGGGGGCTGAGCAAATCGCTTGACTTAGGTGGGGGTCGGACCAATGTTGGGTTGTATCACACCTCGCGCCGTAGCCTGACTCTAACTATGTATTTGTAAGGTACTAGGGCCGAATTAAGTGCTGGAGCTTGTCATGTCCTCCGCCGACAGAACATTTTGAAATAAAGAAGTTTCCCGCTGCCTTTCAAAGCAGATTAGGGAACTTTGCTTAGAACATATTCTTCTCTGAAGCAGAAATAATTTGTCGCCTTTTACAGGATGCCTGGCCAGAGCCGATACCACCACTCGGTCGTATCTCGAACTTCAGTTCGCTTCGAAAGCATCGACCTACGGAGTATCACATGCATGATGCATTCTTCGAGCGCTCTGAAGCTCAACCGCGATTCATCATCAAGCCATACAGTACCTCGGTTACCGAAGGTCAAAGTGCGAACTTCTACTGTAAAGTGATCGCCTCTTCGCCTCCGATCGTCACCTGGCATCATGACATGGCGGAACTAAAGCAGAGCGTAAAATACATGAAGAAGTATAATGGTAACGAATACGGGCTAACCATCAATAGGACAAAGATGGACGACAAAGGTGAATATACAGTAAGAGCGAAGAACTCGTATGGATCGAAAGAAGAGGTCGTCTTCCTCACCGTTATTAAGAAAACCGGAGATTTCGTCAGTGAACCTCTTGAACCAATGCGTAAGGCACCTTCCCCTCCGAAGGTCGAAGAATTCAAGGAGAAGGACATCCGTCCAAACTTCTCATTCCATCTCCGCCCTCGCTTGATCCAGAAAAATCATCAGTGCAAATTGATATGTTCACTACAAGGAAATCCTATTCCGAAAGTGGAATGGTTGAAAGATGGATCGCCAGTTGACCAAGACCGAGTGCAGACGACATTCCGAAGTGGTGTCTGCACCCTAGAGATCTTCAACACCCGACTAGAAGATGCTGGCACGTACAGTTGTAAGGCGACGAGCCCGTTGGGAGAAGATAGCACCGAATGCGTTGTCACAGTGCAAACCAAGGGAGGAGAGCCAATCCCTCGCGTATCGTCTTACCGCTCCAGAAGGGTATACGATTCCTTGCGAGTGAACGACGTTGAAAGGTCGCGATCGTACTCCGACATTCGGACAGAATCCTCATCTTCATCTGATCGATCATCAAGCTATTCATCTTATCGGTCTTCGAATACATTCGAGACACGAACGGCAGTCGATGACCTCAAAATGAAAGCCGCCACTGAGCCACCAAACTTCACTTCCAAACTGAGGGACGTCAGCGTGGACCAGGGAGAGAAGATCGAATTATCTTGTGATGTAAGTTCGTAACAAATGTGTGCTGTGAGTTCAGAATTTCAGCGAAATTTGTGAAATTGAACAATTCAGGTGGACGCAAGCCCATCGCCTCTCATTGAGTGGTTGCACAATGGTGAAAGAGTCAGCGATCCTCGAGTGTCAACATCCCATTCGGGAGGAAAGGCAACGTTGCGGATTTCTGAGGCAGGATCTGATGACGCCGGGGAGTATGTTTGCCGAGCTAGCAACTCGGCTGGTCAGGAATCTTGCCGCGCCTCAGTCGCAGTACGAACGCTCACCAACGGGAACGGACACGCAGCAAATGGTTCGGAGGAGGAAGGACTTCGGTAAGAAGGAATTTCTGATAATCATCGATTCGAAATGTTGCCACAACCTCCATAGTCAATCGCTTTTGTATAGTTGAATTGCATGCGGCCTGATCCGAATAGTTGCCTGCTACTGATGTTCCCCTGTTAACATCCTCCACAAGACAAAATATAAAATAATACTTTTATAATGGCTTCCCGGTATTCCGTCCATATGAGGAGTGTTGAGCAATTGATCACAATGAGCGGAGTCGAATGCAGCTTCAAAGTTGAAGAAAGCTAGCTGTAATGACTTCGAATAGCACTGTCACGTATCAATTACCCTTCTCACGAAGAACACTTGGTTGATTGCGAATCCTCCAAGTCGAAAACCGGTTTACTCTAGTAGTTTTTTTTCCGAAGGTTGCTCAAGGATGGCAGGTTCCAAAATCTTGTACATGATGTGCAGCAGAGAGAACCTTCTTAAGTTTTTGAGGTCTTTTCTTGAAGAGGTGCGATGATCGCCTGTCTCCAAGCACTGGGTAACCTTTCGCTCGTCCATATATGTAGGTGCTAATCTTTTCACGAATCCCAGGCGGAGGTAGAGCTTTGAACATTTCAGCAGCGATACTGTGGCCTCCACCTGCCTTTCCATTCTTCTTTTTCCGAACATGCTCCCAGACTTCAAGCTCAGTAAGCGGTACCTGACTTAAATCGTAATATCCTTCCTAGGAAGCTCAGGTATTGAAGGCGCTGGACAATTTCGTAATGATCTGAAGTATTTCATCCATTCTAGGAGCGTCACATCACCAACTGTAGCTGCATGAGCTGGCCGTATTCATGAAACCGCGAGCGCAGGAAGGAGGCGTAACCTTTCCGTACTCAGCGTATGGACACCTGTTTTGTGCCTCTCCTGTCGAGATTTCAGTAGTCGCGACCACCCCTTCGCCACCTGTCGGAGCAGAGACAGACATGAGTAGCCCCCCGTAAAGACGGAGAGGAGACCGCCGGGTAGGAGGCTGTTGTGTCTCAGCTCCGCTATCAATACTTTCCGGCGGGCATAGCATGCCCGACCCAATTGTGCGGGTGGACAGGCAGAGCGTTCGCTGCCTGTCAGTAACATACTGATCACGTTCTGAAACGCAAGATCGACGTAGCAGGCAGCCGCTATTCTCTCCGTCCACCCGCCAGGTGGCTAGAAACACTCCTATCTACCCACCAGGTAGCCGGGAGCCTTCCTGTCTACCTACTTGGTGGCCGTATTCACGAAACTACGGGAGCTTCCTAGGAAGGTCCAAAGGCTTCCGTAGTTTCATGAATACGGCCACAGGAAGGTGCAGCTGCCGAGATGTCGTACGTTCGTGCCGTGGCAGTGTGGAGGAAAGAAGACCACCTCCGTGCAAACCGACGTCAACCCCTCCGCGAAGAGGGTTTTTGTCATGGGAGAGGTGCTGGCTGGTCGCAGCTCTCCTAAAGATTCTACTACAAATGGCCGGCGTCGAGAGGAATCCAGGACCCGCTCAGAAGTACCCATGCGCCACGTGCGGCAAGGATGTCACATGGAGGAAAACAAGCGTCCAGTGCTTCGGATGCCAAAGGTGGGTGCATCTCTCCTGTTCGGGTCTCAGTTCTGCGAGGCATCACGACTCTTCCTTCCGTTGTGTTCTGTGCTCTGCCCCCAGCAACTCTGATTCCTCATTCACCAACCGCCCCCTCTCTATTGTACATATCAACCTCAACGGCCTTCGAGCCAAGCTGTCTGAACTCTCTCTTTTCGCACGTACTCATCATCCTGATATCATTATGGTTCAGGAAACCAAGCTGTCTCCTTCCGCTAACGCTCGTTTACCTAACATTCCTGGCTACACTGCTTATCATGCTCCAAGGTCAGCTCACGGCGGAGGAGTTTCCACTTTCGTATTATCTAATATACCCTCTCATATCATACCAAACATCCCATCGGACGGTACTATTGAGTACCTACCTATCCATCTCCCTCTTAAAACACCTATATCTATTTTTAATATCTATATCCCTCCTACCACGTCCTGTCCCCAATCTTACGACCCTACTCCCTCACTCGAGGAGTTGTACGACTGCTCACTTTCACACTCTGTTGTCTTCGCAGGCGATTTCAATGCTCATACATTCTACTCGTCGCTTGACACTGACGTTAGAGGAGAAGACGTCGAAGAATGGGCGGAGGAGTGCGATCTGGTCATCCTCAACGATGATCAGCCCACTCGTCTCCCGGCCAACGGCCGATCCTCTAGTCCAGAGATCTCTCTTGTGTCTTCTAATCTCTCCGGCGCCTGCTCTTGGTCGACCGCTACTACTCTGTCCAGTGATCATATCCCCGTCTTTGTCCATGTCGATCTCTCTAATTCTCTTGCTCCTTATTCAGGTATCCGTCAAAGGTCTTATCTAAATCTTTGCCTTGCAGACTGGCGCTTGTTCAGGGAGGTGGCACTTCGCCATGTGGATGACTACCCATGGAATGGAAACGTGCACCAGAAGGAACGTCACTTGACCGACGCCATTCGCAAGGCCATGAAAGCAGCCATTCCGGAAGGCCGAGTTAAGATCTTCTTTTCCAATGTCACCAGGGAAATCTTGGAGAAGATAAGCACAAGGGATGCAAAGAGAGTCGCAGATCACCTGGATACGACCATTGCTGAGCTGGACAGCGAGATTAAGCGAGATCTGGACAAGCACAAGAAGGAGTGTTGGGAGGAATTCACGGAGAAGATGAATTACAAGAGTGATGGAGCGTCAACTTGGAAAGTTCTAAAGAAGATCTCGGGCAAGAGCACCTCCACCAACTATTCCACGATCGAGTTCGAGAATGGAGTTTTCAAGTCGGGAAAGGAGGCTGCAACTGCTCTCGGAAAGAATTTTTTCATAACTCAGGCTAAGAGAGGGAAACAGAATCGAGTGACTGTTAGAGAGCTCTGTAAGTTGCCACTCATGAACGAAGCAGAAGCAGTGACGCCTACGCAGATTGAAAAGGTGGTAAAAGAGATGCGCAACTCGAAGGCTATAGGACCGCATGGCATTAGTCCAGCGGTATTGAAGAAACTGCCGAGTGAGATTATGCCAATCCTGGCTGACGTCATTAACACTTCATTTCGCACGTGCATCCTACCCCAAGACTGGAAAATGGCAAGCGTCATTCCGTTGCCCAAGCCTGGTAAATCGCCATCCACAGCGAAGGGATACAGGCCAATAAGTCTTTTATCACCAATTGTCAAGGTCGCTGAGAAACTGGTCGGGAAGGAGTTTGCCGAGCATAATAACAAACAGCAGCACCAACATGGATTCCGCAAATTACATTCTACCACCACGGCGCTGCTGGAGATTGTGAGCTATGTCTTGGATGGCTTCAACGCCTATAAACCTCAACGCACTGTTGGTGTAGCCCTGGACCTCACGAAAGCTTTTGATTCTGTCAACTTGGGCATACTGTCTGAGCTTTTGAGGTCCTCCATCCCGCCTTGGCAGAAACGATGGATAACCGCACTCATCAAAGGGCGCCGAGCAAAAGTGCTGTTCCAGGGACATGTCTCTAACAGCGTCCCGATCGCTGCCGGTGTCCCTCAAGGAGGAGTCATATCGCCTGCTCTGTTCAGTCTTTACCTTGAAGATTTGCCCGTCCCCCCAAGTGACATTAAAGTCGTTGCGTACGCGGATGACATCACCATCTTGTGTCGGGACAGAGACATTAATGTAGCTGCACGCAAGATCAATAGCTACCTCGTCGTCTTGAAGAGCTTTCTCGATGATATGATGCTCACTGTCTCTGCCGCTAAATCATCTGTGTCTGTTTTCTCCACTGACCCTAAGGAACACTGTGCTCACCTCGTTGTGAACTGGGAAGACGCTCGTCTGCCTGCCGCACGTTTCCCGAAGCTGCTTGGTCTAGTATTGGATCCTTCGCTGAGGTTCCATAAAAACACTGAGCAGAAACAGGCTACAGTGAGAGCTAAGCTCAACGTTTTACGAGCTCTGGGAGGTACGTCGTGGGGAAGCAGTAAGGAGACGATCCTGACCACGTACAAGGCAATCTTGCAGCCGGCGTTGGAGTATGCAGCACCGGTATGGCAACACATACATAGTATCGGATTCATCGTGGACAAAGATGCAGCGAGTTCAAAATGCTGCTCTTCGGATTGCCACTGGGTGTGCAAAGAGCACTCCAGTGGAGCATCTTCATGCTGAAGCCCATATTCTGCCTGTTAAGGAGCACTGTCAACTCCAAGCGCAGCAACTGGTTATTAATATCGTCAAGCAGCCTGATCATCCATTAAGAAGGATTATGAATCCTGTGAGAGAGAGACATATCAGAAGGCCTTTTGCGGATGCTCCCGAGAAAGTCAATATACAAAGATGGACGGACTCCCAATTAGATCGTCTTCGTCTTTTACGTGCGGAGCACACCGGTTTCGTCAGGGATCACCTGAGTAGGGTGGCTGTCAACCCCATATTGGGGATCGCACCACCTGAAGTCAGCAACACCGAGATGGAACTCGGTAGGCGAGCTAGATGTTCCCTCGCCTCGTTGCGCTGCGGGCATTCCCCTATGCTGATGTCATACTTGCATAGGATCGACAGCAGTAAGCCTGACGAGTGTCCGGATTGTGGTAACCCTGGCCACACTACAGCTCATCTGTTCGACTGTCCGAAGAGGCCCACCCCACTGACGACAATAGATTTGTGGTTGAATCTAACTTCGGTCGCCCGTTTCTTGAACCTATGACAAAAACCCTTCTGCGGCTGCAAAGAAGAAGAAGAAGGAAGGTGCAACATCGGAAACACGTCCAACAGCGAGTGGCCTTTGGACCTTCCCGGGAGGCTCCCAGTGTTTCATGATTACGGCCACAGAACTCGAGAGCATTACTTTATCTTGTCGCTGTACTGCGATAACAACGTCCAGGCTTTCCCTGGATTCTTCTCCTCCCAAGTCTTCTCAGGCACCTAAGCTCTACACGTTCACTATGGTTCGCAGTCAGTTTGGAACAGCCAACGCAGCTTCTCGCTCCTACACTCCTCCGAGAAAAATTCTTGCAGTCCGAAGAGCACATACTCTGTTGTAAATATATCTTGTCCCCGTTGAGACGTAAGCGAACTGCTTCTTGAGCTCTTCAAAGGGAATGCTCTTTTTCGAAGCCGCCTGGAAGTTCTCGATCAAATAATCCGCGTCGCAGTTCCTTCTTTGCCTGCATTCCGATGTGAGCAGATAATATTTTTCTGCCTAATCCATTTCTGATGCTTCATATTTTAAACGCTAAAAACGGTCCCTCATGGGTCCTCGCTGTGTAGTCCATTAGAATGGGACGATGACCTGAATAGAATGCGACATCATTCTTCAACCCACATAAACACTAGAAAAACAATCGGTAATATACATATATGAGATTTTCAGGATTTTCAATCAATTATTGATGTTCAGAATTGTTCGACATCTCTTTGGAACGATCGTGGAGGCTGGATCGACGGCCACCTTGGAAGCCTGCGTATCAGGTGAATCGGATAATGTAGTGTGGACAAGGAATGGAGTACAGGTGAGGCTAATGAGTCCTTTGAAACTCTCTTGAAGATACTTCTTTCTGAGCACTTTACTATTTTCAGTTGGATAATGATGACCGAACGGAAATCTCGCAAGACGGTGAGCGATATCGGTTATCGATAAAAAACACTTCACCGGAAGATGCTGGCCAATATCAGCTACAAATCAGACGCAAAGGGACCGACATCAGCTCTGTAGCGTCTCTTGTTGTAACTGGTGAGTTTTCATGTGAATCTGTGGTGCGTTCAACTTGATTAGAGTCGGACAGCATAGTTTCGGAGTATTCCTGCCAGAGACGGGATACTCCAAGAACCATACCGACCGTCCCCGCGAAGTCCACTCCTAATTAGTGAAACACCGCTCATAACCAATCACAGGGTGCCTCCGCGAGGACGAGGGCGCTCGGGGAAAGATGAGCATACGGCCTCTGAAAAGGGGCAAAAACGTTTACCTGGAGATGGCCTGGAGCTGTTCGTCGTCTCTTCTATATCATGATATATCGCTGATAAAATAAACATAAACAGATAAAATTGCTGAAGTTTTACTACAAAACAGGAAATGTCCACAACCCCCGCAGCCAGCGCGAGTTGTGGTTCCCTCTTCAAAATGGAGAAGCGCTCCACGTCGTTGACATATATTATATAAAAATCAGTTGCTACAATATGCCATTCCAGGTAACGCCACCGAGCCCCCTATCACCAAACTACCGGCATCAGTCAGTGCGTCATCCGGGTCTGCAACCAAGTTGGTTCTGGAAATGGCAAACGCTGATGGCTATACTGTACAGTGGTTCAAAGGAGCTGAGAAGATCGAAAAGTCTGATCGGTTAAAGTCGGTCAAGACTGGAAATTCGTTTAAACTAGACTTCAAGGTTCGTAGTGTTGGCCGTGTTTTGATTGTTTCCGAAATATGTATTTCAGCCGGGGATCAATCAAAACTCTGAAAATTGCAAAAATTTCAAGCTGTTTCTAAGTTTTCACAATGTAATGGAAGCTTCAGTACTCCACACAACGGCCACGTTGAGAGAACCGCGAAAAAGCTGCTGAAAACTTCTTTTTCGAACCCCTTTTTTTCGTTTTCAGACCCCATTCATTAACTAAGAGGAAGAGTTGATCGCTAGGAATCGCTGTGTTGACCCGTTAACTCCCGATCAAAACGCGTTCATCTTTCTTTTAGCTGATTTTCAAGGAAGAAAAGGTTGACCGATATGTGCAGAAAGGGCCTTCATGACGTAATCATATGATATATTCCACCAACTTTTGTACTATATCACTTATTTGGATCAATTACTTTCGTTTCCCATTTGGTGAACGAACGTAACAGATGATCAACCCAAAGGTCAACCCGGAACCCAGAAAGACTTTTAATTCGAAAAGAAAACTCCAGTTTGGTCCAATTTTAAGACTGCAGACTTCGTGAATGGCCCATTTGATTGATATAACACAGAAACAGGAATTTGGTTTTCAGCGCGCACGATGTCTTTGACCCTTTCAAGACTCTTGGACGCTGCCCTGATATTTTCTAGGTTATCTAGGACTTTTCGATACCACTGAACATCTGTGCGTTGGCCATCTTTTAAAGGCAGCAGACACGCTCGAAAAAGTTGTTGAGTTAACTACGTTACTGGGGTCGTATGGCTCCTAATAGAAGGCTCGCGCCGTTAGAAGCGTCAAAAACGAGTTAAAACTACTAAATTTCAGCAATGAATGTCAAAAAAATTCTGCAACCCCGCCCCTGAGCTTTGACAACCCCGCCCCAAAATACAAACTCGTCCGGACTGATCGTTCTAATACGGCCCCTTCGGCTGGTTTTTGAAGCTTCCAACGAGGTGAACGTTCTAGTACAGGTTGTAAGAGTAGATCGGCTTCTCTGTCTCAACCGTTTTGTTGCTAATATTCGCTGTTTCAGCCGCGCGCTGAGAAACTCGTCCACTTTCACCCGAAAACAAAATACCCATTATTCCTCTATTTGCACACAGTTTTCATTCGTTTTTTTCGTCAGTTTCCAATACAAACAGCTCCAAACCTTCGATTTATGTCATAAAATCGATACCATTCTTGAGCGTGTCTGCTGCCTTTAATGTCAGCCAATTCAGGCAGCTTCTAGTAAGTATACATTTGAGATGAGGTCAAATCATCAGGAGTGAAACAAAGCAGATGATTACTAGACAAGGATGAAAAATGAACTGATGAGCCCCGAGTTGGACCAATCACTCCGTCGCTGTCCGGACACAAGGTCCCGCACCGCGTCCGATGCCAGCAGCAGCGACTGATTGCAGCATAGTTTAAAGGGGTCCGCAGAGTTGAAGTCGCGGCGTTGCTCGCAGCGACGAACAGTGCTGGGTGATGCAATATCGATTACATTCGGCGACGAGGGCGACCGACGCGGCGTAAAGGGCGACGAGAGGGCGCCGCAGAGCATATTGGCGTCGCCACGGCCCTATAGGGGTGTGCAGAGTTGCAGAGACCGGCGAGTGGTCGCCGAGCGTCAGCCTTGATGCGGCGACGATAATGTTTCGAAACATTATCGTCGCGGCGTTGGTTGCCACTCGCTGGCAGTGATGTAGGGCCGTCGCGGCGTCAATACACTCTGTGGTGCCTCCTCGTCACCCTTCACGCCGCGTCGGTCGCCCTCGTCGCTGAATGTAATCGATGTTGCATCAATCAGCGCTCTTCGTCGCTGCGAGCAACGCCGCAACTTCAACTCTGCAGACCCTTTATGTCACTGCCAGCGAGCGACAACCGGCGCCGCGACGATAATGTTGGGAAACAATTTTGTTGCCGCGTCAAGGCTGACGCTCGGCGACCTGTCGCCGGTCGGTGGAATTTTGCGAACTCCTTATGCATTTGAATAAACGACACACATTCGCAACCCAGCGACGAGACCTGCGCGTGCAGTGTTCTCACGACAACTTTATTTGAAGTCTAGAATGCGGGTCCCGACACGATCCGTAACACGTGAACAAGCCTGTCGCTGTCGCAGACTGGTAGTACAACAATGGCCATACCCAGAAAACGCTGCGGAAAGACACGCCGAGATGTTCCGCGCACCGCCGCATCGTATACTGCGTCGTTGCGTAATCTCGGTTGGGTGTTTGCCAAGTTCCATCAGCGGATTACTTTTCACAGCTTGAGGTGTTAACACTTACTCTCTGGTTCCGAGCCAAATTTCCTCTGTTCCCTCGCGCTTGTGCGGAACGTGGGCAGAGACAGCGAGAAAGTGTGAGAAGAAGGAGACGTAGCGTACGCGCGCAGACGCACGCGATGAACGGAAATAAATTTTACTCGGAGACATGATAAGAGATAGCGTGTCCACACTGCTCACCCACGCCATGAACTCGATTTTTGTTCTCTTTTTGAAAAAAGTTTCATTTTCATTGTAATAAGTAGACCCGAACTAAAAAGAATTTAAAAAACTAGTGGGCAGACACCAGCCCCCTTAAAACTCTGCTATACGAATTCATTCACAAAAAAAAATCCCAGTTTTAAAATCCACTGATTCAATTGGCCGTGGAGCGCGCGGTCTCTTGAGTGTTAAAGTACGGCAGAAAACGAATAAGCAAAGATACATCAACAGGAGGAAGAGAGGAGGAAAACAAAACTGCAAGAGACGTGCGACAACAAGTTTCATAACTTCTACTCAGTAATGGGCTTTGACACCATGAATAAATAGTTTTTTTTAAACATGAATACGAAGGGGGACAGCAGAGAGGCACTCTGTGAGCGGGGCAAATGGGCGGGCACGGTTCCGTCATTCGGCGCGGGCGAGATTGTCACCAGAGTGAGTGTTTTCAAGAGAGTTTCGATTTGGTTCCGTGCTCACGGTATTTTTTCACTATTCACGAGTATTGAATTGAATTGTAAGGAATCAGATGCTGATCAGCAGCTCTATTCAACCCCAGTGACAATCCTTCCGATTATGCTGGCCCCAACTGCGTTGATTTGCAAACTCTTGAAAGTTTGCATGTCAATCTGAAACTTTTTTTTTCTCCTAGCAGGATACAAGAAGAAGCCATTCTGGGGCGCCCAAGCAAGAAGCGACTTTGGCACGCTCCTCTGACAACCTTTCGAGCTCAACGGTTGCCAGATGATGGTTTTTAATCAATAGCCCCGTTCTTCTCTTCAATCTCAGTCTCTCTTTATTCAAGTTCGCACGCATAAATCGGTTGCAAGTAACGGAAATTACAAGACTCGGACAACTTTTCCACTGTGCTTTCGCCATTTCAAGATATTTTTGAGGAGCCTTAACTCTGTTCTAAGGGGGATTTCAGAGGCATCATTGGAATAAGCATGGAACCATCTTCAACATAAGCAGAAAAACAAAAAAAAACTATTCTGAGGTTGGACTGGGCCTTTAAAGGCAGTGTTCACGATAATCCTTCATTTCGAGATTATCTGCTAAAGCCTTGCCCTCGGATGCTCATGAAATTACGAAAAAAACGGGAAAAATGGAGCTGCTTGTTGTGACAACAAAATCTTTCCGGACCCGTCCTTTGTGACTCTCTGTTGCTCCGTTCTTTCCTTCGGACCGTACCTAATACGGTTTTGCATGAAATACTTTCCCATTCTCGATTGACCTCATTTTTCACCGGTCAGAACCACAGAGAACATGTTCATCCACACGGACAATGTCACCGAAATAAAGCGTTTTGATGCGTTTTTCGCCGCTTTTTCGTAATTTTGATTACACTTGGTGGTCAACACATTGTTTTAAGTGAGAAAGTCGGTAACGAAAATCTGTATTACGAGAAAATCTGTATTAGGGGAATAATACGGGACCTGATGACACATATGTCACGACAACTCATCGTATTTGCACCTATCGAATTTGAACCGTCACAATTCTGCAATATTGCGACTTTGCACGCAATATTGCGTATCCGTCTAATAAACTCGACAAGCTGTGCCAATGTCATAGTAAAATGTTTCCGTCCCGCCGCACTACAATTAGGGCCCAATGGACTATTTTGAAGTCTAGCTAGGGCTTTACGGCTACAAGTGTGTTTCACGGTTTAGGCCCTACTTATAAAACGGTGAAAAGCTGCAAAAAATACAAGACAACTGCCACAATCGGACACCTCCATTGTGTTGAGGCATCCCTACAGGAACAGTTGTACGGGCGGGCACTGTGTCGTTTGTGGACGTATTAGCCTGGAAACTTGCCTGCTTTCACCAGCTGATTACGTTGGCTTGTTAATCAAATGCACCGAGATGGAGGGTCTAGTGTTCGGTTCGGCAGGCTAAATGCGACGCGCGTGGCGCTCAAGCGAAGTGAACGCGACCGCTTTTCGCTGCGCGCATTTTGTTAGTCGAACTGAGCCCGCGGCTCCTCCCTCTCTGTCCATTCGAGCTACAAGTCTATTATTCTTTGGGTTAAAATAGTTAAAACACGATAAAAATAGCATAATAAACTGAGAAAACGAGAAGAGTAATAGAATGAGAGAGGTTTTCTGCGAAAATTCTTCGATGGAGGAATTAGACATCAATGGAATACTATGTTGACAATGCTCCAATTTGTTTGTCTGCAATATGGCATGTGCGCAATACCGCAGAATCCACACGGCAAACTGTGGCAAGAACATTGTGGAACTCAGAAAGGGAAAATTTTGGTAAAGATCTCGATCTATAAGATTGTGGGTGAGCCATACTACCCACCCGTCTTGCCTCGATCACCACAGATTTGAAGCCTTGTCTTGCAGAACTTAAGATAACCTGCGCTATTCCGTTTTACGAACTTTATTTGTCGAAAAAATGTTCGCCCAAATTTCGTATTTTTGTGGTAACCACGAAAGGGATAGCTGCGGACACTTCAGAAGCCTGCGCTGCGTCGCGTGCGCCCATGAGAAATGTGGTGATCGATCGGCTCACGCGACAGGCGCATGGCTTGCTGGGTGGTCCACAGCTATCCCTTTCGCGGCTGCACCCACCATACAGGGGAGGTTGGGGTGCTGCACACGAATATGAAGTCCGTTTCCAGTTTTTTTTTTTGGAAGATTACGGTAGGTCACAACACCGTAGCGGTGGAAATTTTAGATCTGGCTTGAATTTGCCCCAAGAGGTTCTTTAAGGTGCTAATCATGGATTCCACATCCCTTTTCAGATTTCGGAAGGATTACTGTTGAATATCGTTTGGCAACCGTAACACGCCTTAATCCTTCGATGGGTAAAGGGGAAAGGAATTCGTGATCAGCACCCCAAAGAACCCTCTAAACTTTCCAGGCGAATCGGAGAGCTTGACCTGACTATCGTAATCTTCCGAAAATTTTAAAATGGATTTCATATTCGTGTGTGTACAGCACCTCAATTATTCTTCCCAGAGTTTGAGCAAAACAATCGACCTCCTGTGCCCGGAAAGTGGAATAATGCTTCACAAACAAATGCAGGGTCTCCTTCTAATCCAGCTGAAACAAAAATTACAAATATCAAATGATAAAATTCCATTTTTATAACGCTTACTATTTTTAAATAATTTATCATTTTCAGAGTGTCGAGCCGACGGACGAGGGCGTTTATGTAGCAAAAGTGGTTAAAGAGAAGAAAGCCGTCGCCAAATACGCAGCTGCTCTTCTTGTAGAGCCGTAGAAATGCACAAATCCAGTCGAACCGCTCACTCAACATCATCACTCGAACACTTCTTGCTGCTTTCATGACTTTGATTTCTGCCTCGGTCCATTTCTCAGAGAACTGCCGCTGACCTCTACGCATCTCAAATGGCTTGGGACACCATCGAGTTGCGGAGAGTCAGCACAGTTCACGTGGACAGGCAAGTTCCGGGTCGGGACAGCCCGGTGCTTTCATCTGTCCACAACGAGTAATTTTGCCTTTGACCGCTGCAGACGTCTATTTTCGCCATAATTATTCTCATCTCCTCCGGTGCTTATTAACGAAATCGTGATTTAGTTCTACATTATGTGTTAGACAGCTCATTCATTATATGTTGTGCTTTGTATCCCGTTTTCTTGCATTTTTCTCTGTTAACGCAGCCGAAACGGGAAACCCACCTTTGTACTTCCTCACACCGTTAAGTGCAATTACCTAAAAGTCGTCGAGTGTGGGCGGGCTATCTTCGGAGCGCTATATGCTTGCTGTTAGCAAGGGCATAAGACATGGTCATATGTTTGTAAATGTTTATTATGAATAAATTTATAAATAACAGACATGAAAATCGCTTGTGACGGGAAATGGTCAATCAAAAACATGTTCATTACAAAAACTACAAAGCTACACAAGATGCACAGATCTGATAATTATCACGCTAAAACCAATATCACCAGCATTGAAAAAGCAACCTAGTCGTGGAGAACAACAACCATCAAACGGATGACTAACTACGGCATTTAGTACAACAAACACATCCAGATGTGTTTCGCAAATTGAAAGGTGAAAATAAACAAAGTTTCAAGACTCGCTAATGTGAAGACTTGGCGTAAAACGATGAGTTCTGATATAAGGGAAAAACAAAGGGAAGCTAAGTAATATACAGGCGTGAAAATGAGAGACACTAGCGTTGACTTTTGGAGTGCTGAATTAACCATTGAAGAGTAATATCTGAAAAAGTACAATCAATTCCACAACTCGTAAAGGAACAGTTAAAGCTCATGAGTGAAATTTGATACTATGATCCGACCGCTGTGTGAAGCAATCCTGACAAACGCTGAATCTCAAGTCCTCAGAATAAGCGAGAAAAACCGAGCACCCAGTCCCTCCGCCCACCAAATCAGCACCCGTTCGCTCCGCCCATTTCAGAGCTTGCGGTCTCAATAGAGACGAGGTGCACCATGCGTTTTGATCAAATTATAGGTTTTTCCATTCGTTATCGGTCTACAGGATGCGCTTTAAATATGTTGAAGAGGTTTCAAATCTAATCACGTCGGCATATGTGCCTGCCCAATCGGCTCCTGTGGTCTGTTCTCTCCTATGAACCTCTCTTTGAAAACGTACAAAGTTTCGTAGCGCAAAATCGTTTTTGAAATCACTGGTAGGCAAACGCCTACGGTGTCGCGAACGCGATGGGATCTATGGTCACCTAGCACGATGCGAACGCATCGTGCATGGACCCACCCACGGGTATGACAACCCTGGATAGCGGTATGGCCAACACCTAGAAGGATCTCACTAGATCCCTGGTTCCCTGGCCCACTATCGCGACGCATCGATGGCTACTATGCATCCGTCAGCTCGCCCCGTTACCGCCCCCTCAAGCAGACGGAGTCCTCGCGTTCACTGTGGATCACCTTGTCCACTAACTTGGGACAGCCGCATTAGCAAGCCATGTAACCCAACCAACATGTATGGGGGGCCCATGGGGGGATAGTCCCGCGTAGTACCAGCGTAATAGCACAACAACACAAGCCAACCATATTGACACCGATATAGCAGCGCTATATGAACACCAACACAGATACACGGTACACCGTAGTAAGTTATAACCCTTTATCCTTAAGGCACTAACACCTAAAGGCATCTACTGGGTTCGCCTTACAGTTAATGGTTCAATTGGCTCACATCCCACAGCGCGTAGTAGATAGCGTAGTCTACCACGGCGTAATATATATTGCGTAGTCAGCGCGGCTGTCGCGGGCATGCCCCGCCTCCAAGCGGCTGGCGTAGTAGGAAACAGGCTGGGGCCTCACGGTGCGCCCCCAGCCACCGTCGCATCCGCGACATACGGGGTCCTCAATTTGTAAGACATATATCGACTCGTAGTCATCTTCGATAATCTTTCCTACTTCCCGTAAGCGAGCCTAGAGAATTGCTCTAAGTGGGTCGTTTTGAAGCTGAAGGTATGTGCTTGAAAATGCATCATAGCTGAAGTCTTGAGACCCTCTACCAAAAGAAGGTGAGGGCAAGTTGCTGAATTCCATACGCTGGCCCTGTCGATTTCAGCGCACACATTTCGATACTTTTTGCATTCCCTGAAAATATACATGCGGCTAACATCGTAGTCGAGTGCAGAAGAATATTCTTCATCGAATTTTGTACTTCTCACTGATTTTCAAAAAATCGATAATCAATCGATTTTATAGAATTTTGAGAAAAATCGGTGATATGGGTACAGATCGATAGAAAACCTTCAGGACCATTCTCTAAGTTTGACGCCTGTACGTCGTCAGGGAACCGAAAAAAGTGGCACGAATCCAGTTGTCTCGAACACTTAACCGGACCAAAAATTGATTTTGGCCATTTGCACTCGCGTTCTTTTAATAGCGGTTCCATGAACTTCAGCTGTAATACGTTTCAGAGTAGACAATCTCTGCTTCAAAACGATACCACTGGATCAGTTCTCGACGGTCACATGGGTAAACAAGCAACAACAACCGAAGCTGAGTCAATGACACGCTCTACAGTGAAAAACCGGGGACCCTTTAGGCTTTCGCTCACCTCGCTTTCGCTCTTTGAAAAATCATTTTGCGCTCCGAAACTTTTTGCAGTTAAGGAGAGAGGTTCGATGGAAAGAACAGACCACAGAAGCCGATTAGGCACGCACTTATGCCGACGTGATGAGATTTGAAACCTTGTCACCATATTTAAAGCGCACCCTGTAGCTGTATAATGTGGTCCGCTCCAGTGCAATAGCTGCGAATGACAAGGAAAAACGGACCCGAGACAACTCGGTCCAAAAAATTTCTCACCACCCGAATTTACATTTTTCAAAGGGCCATAACTTCGTTCGTAGTGGGTTCTGAGCGACTCTGGAGACACCTCACTAGGGACTGATTTAAACTTTCCGTGGAAATCTGAAAAATCATGTGGTCGTTGCTGTAGGCCTGTGGCAGTACATATGGTCGGCATGGATCAGGAAGAGACTTTGCGTTCACTGTTAGAGGTTGGCGCCAACACGGTGCCATATGCTATAGCATAGGCGCACCGAGTTTGCGCCAACCTTCAATGAGGAACGCAAAGTCTCTTCAGGATCCATCCCGACGTTAACTGAGCTGCTTGAAATTTCCTAAATGGCTGCGGAGATTCTGAAAAATTACGTTTTCATTGCTTCACAAAAAGCTAAGGAAGGGTATCAGACAACTTTGGGATGTTCATAAAAAATTTTCTGATTCGGTTCAAAACATTCAACTGGGGGTTATTTAGGGCGCTGAACCCGTATCTGAGGTGTACCCCTCGTCGCCAGACTTAGGGTTACTGTGGGTTACGGTAGGCATAATGCCTTTTAGCTGGCGTTACTTACCTTAAAGTTTCGAAAATCGAAAAATGGACCTCAAATTTATTTATTTATTTATTCATACGTGACATAAATTCACGCTTCAAACACAAAACGCAAAAAAATTGTGATTAAGACAGTTACTGTAAAACAGTTATAGCATAAAATAGCAACAGAGCAGAACGTGATAAACCAATGAGTTAATTCCTGAGGTACCTATCAATTAGTCTTTTGAATTGGCCCAGAGAGTTTGGCAGTGTGTGCTTTTTAGAGAATTTTAAAAATTCAGAGCCAGCTCTCTGCGTAAAAAAAGAGGAACGCAGACGGGTTTTTGCCCTAGTGAAACCAATTTGGCTTGCACCACCTCTGGTATTAGATGCGATAACAGTATAAAAATGGCTCATCGGAACATTAATTTTACCTGTCATCATTTTATAAATCATCACAAAGTCGTATTTTTCCCTTCGGAACTTATTAAGTGATGGAAGTTTGAAAATGTTGTTGCGAGCGGAAGCTGAAGGAATGGTGGCATAGTCATATCTCCTCGAAAGCTGTTTTGCACAGCCTCGTGTCTGGTCTGGCTACGTAACGTCGGCATGGATCCGGAAGAGACTTTGCGTTCACTATTGCAGGTTGGCGCAAACTCGGTGCCCTATGTTATAACATAGGTGCACCGAGCTTGCGCCAACCTCCAATGGGGAACGCAAAATCTCTTCAGGATTCACGCCGATGTTACAGATGATGGATTAAAGACAGTAGTACCATACTCGAGAACTGGACGAACATAGGTCTTATATGCCAGAAGTAAGTGATTGACCGAATTTGTAGTCAACGATTTGAAAATATTGTGAAGAGTCCTGTCTGCCTTGTTAGCTATAATTTCACAGTGTTCTTGGAAATTCAGTGATGAGTCGATTGTAAAACCGAGATCGCGCAAACGCTCGACACTGCTCAGCATAGTATCACCAATACTGTAAGTATGCTTGGAATTTGTTCTGCCAAGATGTAGAAGTTTCGTCTTACTTTCTGATAGGGGAAGTTTCCAGTCAATAGACCAATTCACGATAGTGTTAATCGCAGTTTGCAGAGCGGCGATGTCACCGAAGTTTGTAATTTTGTTATATATCTTGATATCATCAGCAAACATTTTGCAGGAAATAGTGTTGGATAGAAGACCAGGTATTTCTGAGGTATACACCATGAAAAGTATGGGAGACAGAACTCCACCTTGCGGTACGCCGCTTGTCACTGTATAGACGTCAGAAAAGGACTCGTTCACCTTAACTTGAAAGGTTCTGCCAGTGATAAAGTTTTCGATCCAGTTCACTATCCTAGGATGCAAACCTATGCTCCGAAGCTTGATAATGAGTTCATTGAAAGGCACTCTATCAAAAGCTTTGGCGAAATCAAAATAAACAACATCGATGTCAATCTTATTATCAAGTGCTTTAGTCCAGTCATCCAACGCCGTTAGCATCAAGGTTTCAGTCGACCTTCCGGCCCTGAAACCATGCTGGTTTTCAGGTACCACGTCATTACTCTCAATATGTCTTACTACTGTTGTTTTCAGTATTTTTTCGAAGATTCTAGCGAAAACGGAGGTGATGCTTATGGGCCGATAGTTGCTAACAAGCGAATTGGGCGCTTTTTTGGGAATGGGAGTAACGAAGGCGTGCTTCCACTTACTGGGTATCTGACTGTGCATGAAACTAAAATTGAAAATGAGCTCTAAGGGGGCTGCGACGGCAATAGCTACCTTTCGAATGAAAAATGGTGGTACAAGATCAGGTGTAACCGAATACGACCAAGGCAATTTACATAGCAAATTGTAGATTTCCTCTTTATGAAACCAAACGGAGCTTTCAAGTTGCGAGGTATAACTTTGCTGATCCAGACACTCAGAAGTGTTGGACTGCTCAGAAAACGACTTTTTGAAATGACAGGCCAACAATGACGCTTTAGACATGTCTGTTGAAGCTGTATTACCATCATCATCCGTTAACACTGACGTGAATGTGGACCGTTTTAATCTAGAGTTGATCAGTTTGTAAAACGAGTTCTTTTGGGTGTTTTGTAAGAGCTTTTGTTCTACATATCTGTTGTACTTCTTTAACAATTTGTCGAATTTATCTCTCAGAAAACTGAATTTTTGCTCATTATCTGCGCTGGGAGTAGACTGGAGAGCAGCCCAAGCCCTCTCTTTCTTCTCAAACAGCCTGCATAAATTCGGTGGCGAGTTACCGTTTTTAACACCGACTTTTTCGATAGGGACAAATCTCTCAATACAATCATGGAGGACAGACAGAAAGAATTCGTATTTTTCATCCGAGGTAGGGAATTATTCAAAAAGAAATCTCCATCGAATCGAGAACAAGTAATCACAAACTGCATTGTAGCTAGCTTTTTGATAAGACTTGCGAAAACAGTAATTTGGTGGATTAGTCGCAGCAGCTATTTCGAAAGATAAGCAAAAGTGATCACTTAAACCGACAGGAGATTTTACACACACTTTTCTGACCAACTTTCCGTAACTAGACAGAACAAGGTCCAGAATATTTGCGCCACGGGTGGGTGTTAGAACAACTTGAACGAGCTTATTTGACTTGCACATATCGAGGAAGCACTTTGAAGCGGCAGTACTAGCTGAGACAGGGTTCCGAGTCCACACAATGTCGGGTAAGTTGAAATCACCACTGACCACACACGGGTACTCACATGTAGACAAATCACTTAAAACCTTGCTGAGCTGAATCGTGTTGCTCAAGCTACAGCTCGGCGTTCTATACACAACAATCAACCGAATTGTGGAACAAAGCAACTTCAAGTCACAGCAAAGAATTTCAAACGCTTCAGCAACGGATTCATGCCAGACGGTTTGGAAGTTTATGGACTTTTTAATCATAATTAGGACTCCACCACCTCTCCTAAAGCTTCTGTCGCACCTTAGGTAGTGAAATGTATCACATAGGCTGCCCAGAACAGGTTCTAAATCAGTTAACATATTCAGCCAAGTCTCTGTTACCACAGCTATATCAGAGGACAAGCTATATTCGTGTTCAGCGTCCCAAGTAACACCCACAGCGAAATTTTGAGTCAAATTTGAGACTTTGATCGAGCTGCCGTATACCCACCGTAACCTGCCGTAATCTATCGAAAATCTATAAGGAAGTTGCAGATTCGTGTTGGGCAGCCCGACTTACTCCTCTGTACAAGTTTTGAGGCGATTTGATCATAGCATTCACGAAATCGTCGAAAGTCGCGTTTTGCCGGCAAAATTTCCCCCACTTTGAAGCTTCGGACCAAATCAGATGGAATTTTTCAAATTATTGACAAATGGGCCTAAGATTCGTAATCAGCACCCAAAACAACACCTAGAAACAGGTTTTCAGCCCAATCCGAGACGTTTTTTTGTTTCCATAAAACTGCCATTCGTGTACCTCTTTTATCTACGCAAAGCTATGAAAATGTCCACTTTTGGAAATCTCTGAGGCATTTAGTGGATTTGGAAAACGGATTATCAATGCTGTGTCCCATACCTACAACTATCAACACATGGTTTCATAAAAGCCCATGGAAAGCGTAAGGTAAGCCCTACTTAGTGATCAGCGTGAAATTCTCTCCAAACCGAGCAAAAAAACTCGAAAACGATTTTGAGGTTGGTCAGTCTCAAAGTTGATAACAACCGGGGTCTAGCGGGGTGTTTTGCCTGACCTTGGCCAAACTATGCCCCCCCCCTTTCCCGTCTTATCACTAAACTACAAGAAATTCCGGAAATTTCTCCGATCCCCTGTCCACCTTTAGCCAAAGTATCACGATCCCCCCATGTAACTTTCAGAATGTCGTTGTTGAGTTGAAATTTTTACGGCGCCCCCTCCACCAGCGTTATATACGGTCTCAAAGCCGCTGGACCCTGATGACCACTACTTATGTGGGAAGTTTGAATTGGTAGCTGGGGCGGCATGCATGAACGCTGCGAAAGTCAGGGAGCCGCTCCGCGTCCTATGCGCGCCGCGTCGAGCCGCGGGACGGCCTCGAAGTGCATGGCAATTGTTACAGGCCCTAGTTATACACCAGCGGAATGAAAACGCCCCGCGATGACATTGCCGCCGCTTGCTGCGTGGATTAGAGACTCGTCTGCAATATTGCGTCTTTGACGTCTTTGCCGCAATATTGCATACTATAAATTTCCAGGCGTTTCAATTGTATTTTATCGATATTTCACGCATCTATCACTTGTTTATTGCAGAAAGTCACTATAAATGTATTGACCTTGTCATGAAAGTGCTCAGTATGTCGTTTTGATGATATTTTAACAAATTTAGACCTGAAAAATAATCAGTTGATTGAAATTGGCAAATGTCCAACAGGCTAGGTACCGCCAGGATACAGTATATAGTGCCGCGGCGTGTATAATTGCTCGGAGCGGTTCTCCGGCGCGTTTTTCTGGGGCAACCCTTCCTTTTGACATGCATCGACACAGTTGGAACGCACATAAGTGGTAGTTGTCTGACTATTTCCGCGGCGTCTCGCTGATGCATAACTACGGTCATACTCTGTCACAGCCCTGTCGCTGTCGCAGACCAGAGCGACGTCGCAGTCGCTGAGGACCAGTTGTGCTACGCCATACATCGCGCCAACTTACGTCTGACACGCGCTATTGCAGACAAATCAATAATCCAGAATCAACAGCAAATCATTTTAGTTTCAGCTCTATAAAGAGGCAGGTTTTAAGATTTATACATTTAGGATAAGAAAAAGATCCCATGAGAGAAAAGAAAGAACGAACTACAAAATAAAAGAAAAACAGAGGAAATCCGCACAAAATCACTTACTCCGTCGCTGTAGCGGGCGCCGGATGCCCGCGACAGCGACCGATTGCGTCACGGTTTTAATATTTGAATGTATAACACACATCTGCGACCCTGAGACGTGACCGGCGCATGCAGTATTCCTGCGACAGCTATTTTTCATGGTGAGAGTGTGGGTCCCGACACGATTCGTAACAGATGAGCGAACCTGTCGCGGTTGCAGAGTGTAGGTATAACAATGGCCCATGGCGTAAATTGGTGTACCGCGGACGTAAATGCACCTTCTACAGCAAACTCTACGCCAAGCGGCATTTTTTTGTCATCCTGGTTGCTCTCTGGCACTTTTTTGTCATTCCGTGCATCTCAATAATTGGAAGCAAACGCGACTGGGATGACAGATAATGCGCAAGTAGAGTTTGCGGTGGAAAGTGCATTTACGTCCGCGAGACACTAATATACGCCAGGCACTTTGGGGCCGCACAGTGGCTCGACACTGCGCGCATAGGACGCGGAGCGGCTCCTTGACCTTCTTCGTAGCGTTCATGCATGCCGCCCCTGGTCCTCCAATGGCAACCTGTGGAAGTAGATTTCACCACAAAATGCCGCACAGGGTAAACTGCGGCGGTGGCAAGAAGCATTTTCTAGTGTGATCAATGACTTTCTTATCCAGCACCCAAGTGGACTACCAGAAATTCTGCTCATTGCTTGAGCCATTTTTGGCAGAACAACAGGTGGTCAAAAGACAAGATGAGCCTTCTCGTTGAACGAGTTCTGGGTTGGTCGTTTCCAGCGCTCGCACGTGGCTATCAAAGCCCTTTCAAGCTTGTGATCATGCAAAATACACGGACACCTTGAATGCCGTACCACAGCCATGCTTAAAAAGAATTCTAAACAAATGACAACGGTCTTCGGGATCAATCGACAAAGGGAAAACATCGTTCGATGTCGTATTCGCCCTACTGCATGCCCTGTCCAATCACCGAATGCAGCTGTATTCTTGATACTTAACACAATGTCATGACTTGTTTCAGGCGGGCGATTCTTTCTCAAGTCAAGACAGAGCATTTTTAATCAAAATGCAGTCTTCAGATAAAATTTTTCTGATACGAAAAAGTTCTATGTTCAAAAGAAAGTTCATTTGAATGGAATTCTATTATCATAAGAGCTTGAGCATGACCTCAGCCAATAGTACCCGCCAAAAACAAATCCGTACAGTGACCTTCATGTTGCCAAGCACACGAGCTGCTCTCCGCAGATCGATAAGGTTCGCAGCAGGCATACGTCACCAACGAACAATGTTTTCTTCTTTCGATTGACCCTTCAGACGTAGTCTCCCGGTCGAAAATCGAGCTCAAACTCCTCTAGTTGGTTAGGAAACAAATCGACCAAGACTATGAACCTCTTAAGCGCCCATATTCTTAGACCTTCTGAACTTCGCTCGCCTTACTCATTTAGGCATCGGAATAGTGCCGGTAGACACTGACAAACAACAGCGAAAATGCTCAACGATTCCCGAGTTGGTCACATCTGCGTGATTTACGACACGTGATTGAACTCATCCGGACTTGAAGGGGCAAAGACCTCGTGGCTTTGAGCTGGGAGTTGTGAATACCAATCCCACCTACTCAACATTCGACCCAAAGAACTACGTGAGAAAATTATTTCCCCCATTTCTAGAACTGAGTCTTTAGAGGGTGCCGCTGTATTTTCCCGTGTAAATTAGGCTAAATCGGTCACGGAGCACGCTGATTCGAATATGGCCCTGCGAAAAAGTTGATGAGAGAGCCGAGAGATTTCTTCAGGGGAGCAAATATGGTTGTAAAACAGAGTGTATTGACTTTGAACTGTAGTAACCTGAACATCAACTTACCTATATTCTCTTTTTCCTTACAAGAAATGGAATAGCAACATATTTCGCGATTCTGGATGGCTGAAAGATTCCTGCAAAAAAAAGACGAATACCTCGAAAATTGGAGTCATATATAAAGCTGCCTTCAACTTACATGCGCTCTATGAGTTGTCGCTCATCGAGAGCACCTGGCAAGTCTTTCTTGTTCCCTAGTACAAGAACAGGAATCGCATCCAGTTGTGCCTTGTCAAGAAGTTGCATGAGTTCATTACGTGATGCCTGAAATGGCTCACTAAAAGAAGCGGACACTTCGGAAACCACAATCAACATTTCATCAAAGTTTTAATTGGGTAGGCAGACAGCAATTTAGCTAGCCGGCAACAAAGTAGCACTCCATATATGTGGGATTTGGAGTATACCAAAAAACATGCACCGCGATGGACAACACTGCTTTACGTGGTTCAATTACTGTTAGCTTTCAGAGGATAAAAGTGCTGGATGGGTTCACTTTCACACGGATAGGTTCAGTTGAGACGAGTTCATCGTCCATCAAACGGGCGAAGGACGCGATAACACATTCAAGGAATGTACAACGACTGGCCTTGTGATCTACTGTCCTTAAAGGAAAAAATTTGACCAGCAATGGCAGAATTTATAGAATTGTCACTTACAGTTCTTGGTCCTCAGAAACATCTTAGAAAAGATTTTCGCAGCACCGGAACCAAGCTCGGGAGCCTACATTTGGGAATCGGTACGCTGGAACACTCGGCTATCACTGCTCGGCAACGAGCATCGAAGAGAGCGCTAATACCACACTTGTCATTTTCAGTGTTTTGACTTCATTTGAGGAAATAAACGAAGTTTTTAAACTTTTACTCAGACCTTGAGATGGCGATTCTAAAAGTACCCGGAAGGCAGTGGATAATTGATAATACCATTCCCACTATCGCGGCATCTCGTCGAGCGCGGTCTTGGCTGGTTTACGGACGAACCAGGCAGGACTACGAACGACCTAGGAGGGACTGCGTCGGACAATTGTCCAGCTATGACTAGGGCCGTATGGGTCTTCTTCTTCTTTGCAGCCACTGAGAGGGGTTTCGTCACAAGTTGAGAAACTGGGCGACCAGCACTGGATTCGTCTTCAGGAGAGCTGGGGCCAGCCAGCGACTCTCCCATGACGAAAACCCTCTCGGTGGAGGGAGTGATGTCGGTTTGCACGAAGGTGATGTTGTTTCCTCCACACTGCCACGGCACGAACGTACGACATCTCGGCAGCGCCGTATGGGTACTTCTGGCGAGCCGGTCTGGTCGTTTCCTTGCCAGAGGCACTAAGCTACCGATCGGCAGAATGTATAGCGCCAGCCGTGTACTTCCAGCGACGCATCGCCACCTCGGAACAATGCCACAGATGCCACAAAATAAAATACACGACTACTTCACAACACTAAACAGCATGAAAACAGCAACGACAGTGAAGAGATGTGGCACACATATACACAGGAAATGACGCGATAGCAGCCAACTTCCTGCGTGCAGCGCATGGCAACTACCGCAAAAGAAATCATAGCAGAGAACGAAGAGGAAGACCAGCCAAGCTACTATACGAGACTTGACCCTGTCTACTGGTTCGACCCAACTGAATGCTTGCCGAAACCCGTCATATAAGCCGCATTATTCACAGAAATATGCTTTTACGAGACCAAAAAAAACTAATAAGAGATCGGTGTGCTTCCTGTCCTACATCAACTATGTCCCGTTCTGAATATTCACAAGTAACGCCTCTTGTCGACCAATGCGATTGCGACGCCAGGCTATGTACACCAGCTGTACTATGAAAAGCCGATGTAGAAACACCTCGCAACACAGCACGATATCACCTATGCACTTCACACAAGCTAGGGCGTCCCCCGGGAGCGAAGCGTGTTACTACCCGAGCAACATGGAAAATATGCGAGAGCGAGCCATAATTCGCGTCTTTTAATCTCGCTGTAGCTAATTGGGGAATTTCTAGCCACATACGTATCAGGCGAGACATTGCCTGTATAGCTACAGCCTGTGCCACTATCTGCCGACGATAGATTGAACTGCATTCTCAACCCGCTACATGGAATGCAGTGAGGCCCCTTTGCCACCCGCCGATCTGGTCATCTCACAGGGTGATTACTCGACACTGTGTGGCTAGTTCCGGAGGGTGACCCCCGAGTCGCTGTACGGGTGACATTGTCAAGGATAAATTTGACCGGAGGTGGATTTGCAGACAGAAAGTCGCGGGAAGGAACGAGCATGCACGCCTTTTTACCAATTCATTCCGTAACTTTTTCTTTCATTAATGAATGCGATCGAGACCAGGAATTCGGTAATTGACAACAGGTGATGTACACTGGCAAAAATTCGTTTGCGACCCGGTAAGAGATTCGGGAAATTTAGGGTCGGAGGGTCGCAGATTTGAAGAATCAGTATGCGGAGCTCGAAATTGCAGATGGCGTTAGACAATGCGTGTTGCGTCGCGTGCGCAGTGCCGCCAAACGACGGCTCCGACGCAATTTTGAACACCAAAATCAAGCCAGCGGTACAGACGAGCCGTGCTGAGATGGGGTTCGTCCGATTCACTCCCATGTCAAATGTTCGCTCCTCGGGCTCGAGTTCGGTGGGGTGCGAGTGCCTGCTCTTGCACCAACACGGGTGCTCTCTTCTGAGAGCAGGCAAGAGGCGAAGCATTTGCACCATTGATTGAAATTAAAATAAGCACAAAAAATGCACCCCTGGTTAGGGGCCAGGTGCGTGCATAGCGGTTGGCATAGGAGGGTCGCCCCTTAGAGTGTGTGGCGTTACCGATTATGTTTCGTGGTTTAGCATCCCGTTCAGTGACCCGTTTTGCTAAGCGGGGAGCGTGACGTTTGCCGTCGGAGGGTTACCCCTTCCCTTCTGTGACATCATCCGTTGTCTAGCTTCCCGTTCACTCATTGATGGCGTTTATATGTGTTGTTTTTGATCAACGGGATGTTCAACGCCTTCGCTAATGATGGATGTCTGAGTAGCGAAAATTCTCGTATATTTGCAACACGCAAGGCTAAAAAATTCCATAGATTGATAAATTTCTTCTGGTAGAATTTGTCTAGATGACTCCGAGACGCTAGGCATACAACGTTTCCCTAAGAAAATGTAGCTACCGATCGGGAAAGTAAGGAAAGCATCTTCGGAAGTGACACAATCTTTGGCCGGCGCTTGCGTTTAACGCGAAACTGCGACGCCAAAGGCTCACAAAACGGCACCTTTCAGGCAATTCGATTTCCGAGTTGATAGACGACGGAAAGTGCCTACTAGCTGCGGGCAGAGACAATCCGCATCGCACAAATCTCATGATCAGTTCGTCAAACCTATCTCAGGATTTGAGAGACGAAAACATCAAAGGGTTCAAAGAAATATAGTAAAGAGTGATAGTTTTCAAGTGAGGTTGAGAAGGAAAAACGTTGACCAAACCCACCTCCAATTTGTCCTCATCCGCAGCATCAACCATAAACACAATAGCATTCACGCCACGGCAGTACCGCTCCCACATAGATCGAAACCGTGGCTGGCCTCCGATATCCCACAACTGAAAACGAAATCCTCAGACCTGACGGTTGTATTCGCAATCGGAAGGCTTGGGGCGCACTCCCGATCCGGAATCACAACGCAAATGCCTCTACGCGGCACAAAACACTGCTTGCTATGATGACATCGTTGTAACTAAGAAACTGGAAATTCAGTGATCACAAAATCCAAGCTATCAGCCCACATGTTTAACAGTCAACGTTTTTGATTACTTTCAGAAGGGCTGGGCTTTAAAGATACAATGTGACCTTTTATTAATATTTTGAAGATAGATTCACTCTATGAAGCTCTTCGAATAAGCATGGCATACCTTTATCGTCACGTTTCCTTTTGTAATCTTCCGCATATTGAATCCAACAGTGGGAATCATATCTTCTGTGAATTGTCCGCTCTATAAATCTAAGCTTTAGAAGAAACACTCACATGATCAACTTTCAAACACGAAGAAACTGACTACATAGGGCAAATTGAACCTTTAAATCTCCAGCCAACGCCTTGAATTGCTTTGCCAGTGTTTACTCAACTTGTTTTTCCTGATTTTCAGAGTAACTGTGAAATTTCCCTGCTCAGAATAGAACCATAAAGTAAAAGTAAAGTTCTCTGAGTATATCAAGTCCTCTGTGGATGCGCCACATATTCGACTTCCATTCGGAATCGTAGAGGCTTTCGAATGTGCATGGGCCTATTAAATGGCTTGCGGGAGCCAGCCGATGCTCAAGTCAGAGTTCTTATCCTCAAATACAACTCTGGTATCAATTTACAGAACTCGCAGTGATAGAAGGCTTAGTTGGCCATGAGCGAGAATCGATAACTCGACCGTGTGCGTGACACTGGCGCCTCTTGCCACTGCCCCACGCGCCTCCCATCAGAACCACATAAAAAAAACCTGCAATATCGAAGAGTGAGTGAAAAGCCCCACCCATTCAGCTGAAATTATCAGGGCTCGTATTCATGAACAATTCATAGGCGAGGGAAGGGTTGTTAGTGAGAAACTCCACATTTCCTGGGCTTTTTGGCGTCTGTACCGCTTCTCCACGGGAAAGGACAGAAATCGCAGAGATTACGAGTACCTTACCTGCGAGGTTTACCTTTACTTCGAAGGTAAATCAATCGCGAATACGGGCCCAGAAACGGAATGAGAAAAAACCAGCGCGCTTAGAGCGGTCGCGGTGATTTATAATGATGAGAAAAATAAATAGTAACCACTTCAAGAAAATCGAGTGATAGGCCTCCGGACGTCATCGGAGGATGCACACCAGGGGTGGTAGTAAATGGTGTGTTAACCGCGAATAAACCGCCACCTCCAAGCCGCCAACATACCGCGAATTAAATGCAGTAGAGCCGCCAAATTAACACGTATTAACCGCCACCTCCTGGCCGGCTACGAACCGCCAAATAGGTGCCACGGTTTGTTGCCGGTTTAACGAAAGCTGCCCTCTGCTTACACATACATTATGCGGGACCTTCGTCCGTATAGGTATTTTCTACACTTGGGCACGAACGACGTTTACGGTGGAAGGACGAGGGATCGGAAAGATTATGCAAGTGATGCTATTTATTATATTCATTAGGAAGAGCTTTCAAAAGAAACTTCGTAATATTTTGCTTGTTCGAAACACGATCAAAATGCATTTTTTTAAATTTCCCTTGTAAATCCTAATTCTCGTAATTTTTTGTGAGCTCCGTGAGTTTTCAGGACCACTCTCGAAAAGACATGTTAGTTTAGTCATTAGCCTCAATCAATCAATTGCGTGTGATCTGACAAAAGTTTGCATTTGTAGTAACTGTGTTAACTTTTTTTTGATATTTTCAAACAAAAGTTTTTTTAAAAAACAAAAAATTTATCGGAAGGAAATTTCGAGTGAACGAAAATTTGAGAATTTCTGGATGAATTATTTACAAGGTGTTCTTGAAAAGGTAACGCTAGGTGCGAAAAAGACATTCCGCAACTCGTCGAGTAATGCATGAATTCAAAGAATGTCCTGCATTCAACTGAAATGGATAGTTCAAAACCTATAAGAATGAAGATAAACTAGATAGTCTATTTTCGTTCTTGAAAAAGAATTCTATTGATTTTTTTTTTGGAAGTGTGCAACTCAAGTCTGGCGTCCGAGATTGGGGTAATGGTGTGGTTTCGGTCATTGATGCAGTTGAATTTGTGAAGTGTTTGCCGTCTTCTCAAAATGAAACTAATCCACCGCCCGCAGTTAGTGCTGAAAATATATAGAAACACTGTTACACACTCATATGCGCATCGTTTAAGGAAAAGATTTTGTACACATATTTCAAGGTAAGAATTTGAAACACTTCGAGTGGCTCTACCAATGCACCAAAGCAACTGCGTCGCGGACCCTCAAAAAAAAAGAGGCCACGATGGCACTGATCTGGCAATGAAAGAGGAGTATTAGAATCTTGCAGAAAAAAGGAGAACAAATTTAGTTGGTTCAGAAACAAGTTCGCATTTCTTTCCCACAAAACTCGCCCGATACGCCCCAACTAACGCTGATTAATCATTACTAAAGCATCAAATCACTTGAGAATCAGTGGCTTGGAAAATTTTCACTTTTTTGCCCTAAAAAAGTTGCGGAAACCCCTTCGAAACGCGAGCAAACAAATAATTTACTACATACTCCTCATAGCCTGTGCTATGCAATGAATTATGAAAATGAAACTAACCTGATAATAGCAAAGCGGAAGAATTCCGGAAGAAAATAAACAAAAGCGGGAGAAGTGTCGGCGCTCGAAAAAAATTAACAGCTGATTGTGAGGGATTGATTAGTGCCACCAAAGAAGACGGCCAACGTGCTTCAGCAATGATCCTTGCTTTGTTTTTGATCCCTCATCGCCCGTTTCCCTGGCGGAAGCCGTTAAAAGACTCTCCCTTGGAACACCTTTCAGTTTTAAAGATAGGGTGACGTCCTGGATCAAAATCGCTAACAGTGCTATCAAACTTCCTTAACCCTCTGCATTAATTAAACTCGTACTTGCCCTCAGTATAGATGGTCAAAACTGTTCCTACTGTATCTTGCTAAACGCATCCAAAAACTCCTCGGGAGGAGTTTTTCGTTAACCGCCAGTTCCTCTCGCATTTCAGCACTATTTCCGGGCTGTCTGCGAGAGTATTTTAAACGCGAACTTACCGCGAGGATGCCACATGGCGGAATTTTAGAGAAAAAACAGACCTGAAAACATTTTGAAAAGGCTATTTTTCGTAACAAAGGTTACAATTGTCGCTTTTTCGAGGCGTTTTCATTGGAAGTGTATAAGAGGCCTACCACTGGGGGATGTTAGGGTGAAACTAGACCGAGTTCTCTCTTAACTATCAAGAGTTATCTTTACAATTTGGTGTGGTTAAACTCGCGTTTAACGCGAATTTAACTCCTGTTAACTCGCGTTTAACGCACCCAATTACTACCACCCCAGGGATGAGCGGAATTCCGAGCCTCGGAACTCCACCAGTGCTCCAGAGCGATGACGTCAGTGCTTCAGGACAGTGCCGGCAGGGTCATGCAATGTTGGAACATTTCCAAAGCGGAGGCAGGGTACGGCGCGGGGTATGGATATTCATAGGGGGGAGGGTGAGCTGCGCGGGGGTGGAAGAGGGGGTCTGAGCTCCGCCCGGACACCAAGCGGACCATTCTGAAGGGGCTATACACTGTTTAGAATCAGTTTTCTACAAAAAAATTGATTAGACCGTCTAATTTGCAAGAAACTTTGTCGCAACTTTACATGAAATGTTGTTGCAAATGTTTGCAAAAAATAAATATGGCCAGATTACGCTTCTGGGGGAGGGGAGAGAAATTCGGCAAATCACCAACACGTACTCCTTGAGGTGGGGTCTGAATGGGTGGTCGCCATGAAAATTCAAAAATTGGGGGGGGGGGTCGCACAGCCCGATTTTTTCAATTTCTTTTTCGGTTTCAACTTAGCTCCACCACAGATTGTTTCTTACATAACCACAAGTTGTTCAGGTTTGTTTGTCAACCGCTGTCGACCTAGATGCTCGTCAAAATCGCAGATGTCACAATAGCAAAAAAAAGTTTTTGGGTGCCTTCTAATGTCATATAAAATGCTCTTATGGGCCGTAACTCAGCACTTCGGTAATAAAGGCTCAGCTATAAAACAGAAAAATGCAAAACCGCTCACGTGGAATGAGAAATAGAGAAAACTGCTCGTGGGGTAGTGGTGTAAAAAGG
Organism: Aplectana chamaeleonis; assembly: GCA_029168955.1. Classification (NCBI taxonomy): domain Eukaryota; kingdom Metazoa; phylum Nematoda; class Chromadorea; order Rhabditida; family Cosmocercidae; genus Aplectana; species Aplectana chamaeleonis. The sequence continues at coordinate 603,813 of JAPDOI010000163.1, read as the reverse complement.
CGATTTTTCTAAATGGCTTTTGCGACCTTAGTTTTGACTTCTGGGGCGGCATGCATAAACGGTACAAAGAAGGTCAAACTCTACGCGCGCACCTTCTGTCAACCCAGTCGCGTTTGCTTCCATTTATTGAGATGCACAGGACGACAAAAAAGTGCCGAATAGCGATTGGGATGGCGAAAAAAATGCCGCTTGGCGTAAAGTTTGCTGTGGAAGTTCCGTTTACGCCCGCGACACACAGATATACGCCAACGTTTCGGGGCCGTCCCGTGGCTCGAAGCTGCGCGCTTAGGACGCGGAGCGGCTCCCTCAACTTCTTCGCAGCGTTCATGCATGCCGCCACTGAAAGACGACACTTGAACAGAAGGTGCGTCTACTGAATAGTTATCAAAAACTGCATTAGCCCGACTTTTCAATTTTTTTAGCATTCCAATTTTCTTGAGATTTCTCACCACAATGTTTTCATCTCATCACATGGTGAGCCGAAAACCTCAGAAAAGTTTTTTGAAAACATTGAGCTGATGCAGTTTTCGATAAACAATCAGAAGATGCATCTTTTGACCGACTGCCGCCTTCTAGAAGTGGAAAAACCAATTCTGAAAAGGTCATTTGGTTCCAACAGTCAATTTTTTTCTATCTCTCTCTCTACCTGAGCGGCTTTGTTATTTCTACTTCATTACCGGGTCTACTTCAACAAACCGCTGAGTTACGGCCCATAAGAGCAATGCAGGTGCCAGTAGAAGACACCCAAAAACCTTCTTTTTCTGCTATTTGAACATTTGAAGTTTTGCACGTCTCCAGCAAAAAGGGCGGAGCCTACATTGAATCCAGCGCGGCCATTGAAAGGCATGGGGTCACAAGGCTCCGCTACGAATGGAGGAAGTCGCAACAATAAACGCACTTTGTCCAACGGGTTGCTTGACCCTGGCTCCAGGGAAGTGCCGGCACGGTCTCAGGACGGTCATGGCAGGGTTTCGATGAAGCTGAATTATCGCTTCGCCGCTCGACCACCCCCGATTTGGGGGAAGCGTCGGTTCTCGTAGGAGCTATTCTCGCCTCCAAAGTATGATTCAGGAAACTAAGATCCCTCGAAATCAAGAGTATTCAGACTTCGGCACCTGTTCCTTTGAATGAGCAACTTTCCCGTTAAGTGGGCGGGCCGATCAGATGGGTCGGCTGATCCACGCAATTGCTGGTATAGCAGGAGATGGGGATTTGGCGCGGATTTATTCCCTCCATCGCTCAATCGGTGGACGCCTCTCCGCCCACCACCTAGGACGCTGCCGATTGGCCGATGGACGGAATAGCCCCGCCCTGTGCTCCCATGTACCCCTGTCCCCGATTTTCACCCAGTTTATGGTATATTTTCGTCTTTCTCTCTTCCACACCTTCATTAGAAAGGCTTAATGCTTACGTGAGTGCAAAACAAGGGAGTAATTTATTTATCGTAAACACTGTCTTTAAAAAACTTATTTCGATTTCCAGCCCATAAAGGACCCATGTAGCACTATAAAAAGCCTAACCTTCCGAGCTGCCACTGAAAACTCTTGAAATTCCAAGACGAAACAGCTATTCAACTACAAACTGTACTCACCGCTATCACGTTGACGAAAGTGGTTTTCCCAGAATTCTGCAGCCCAACAAGCGTCAATTCCATCTCTTCCTTCCAAAACAGACTCCGAAACCACTCCAGCACCCGATTTATCATAGCAAACATTCTGAGGGGAAGGAAAAATAAGCCCAACTGAAAATTACAGAAGTTTGGTTCGTGAAATCGAGCCGATGAAAATGGCAGGGTAGAAGAGGAATTCAGTTATCACAAAGGGGCGAAATTCGTGGAGGCAGAAAGACGACGTAAAGACCTGAGAACACGACGAATTGAGATAACGCTGCAAGGCACCTACGCAGCAATTCCTCTGAGTCATAGAAACGCAGTGAATATTCCGATGAAATCGCAGCGCGATTGAACAAAACATCTGTCTAGCAAGCAGTTCGCGAAAAACAGCCTTTGTAATATTTGATCCCTTCCTTATACGCATCAAAACATGTGAATTGACCAAAAATCAAATCCGCTTCTGCTCTTGGAAGCGAAAAAGAGACACATAAATGTCAGATAGGAGAGTTAGAGTTGGATTCTTAAGCGAAGTAGCAACAGCTTCCAATGGAACACCGGAAGAACCTCTGTAGAAACTAGTTTGCAACATCTGTGTTTGATCAAGAATTCAATTAAAGGGTCGCCGACGGGAAATTCGATTGGTAAATGGTGGTCTTGCAACGATCGCCTGGCGGCGGTGTGTTTGCGTCTCCTCATTTCGAGCACTTTTTCGCGTTGTTCAGTCCTTTTTCCTGTGCATGAGTGTTCAGCGACAGCTGCGAGAGGACTGGGACAATAGGGAATACGAACAGGTAAGGGTCTCTTGTGCTCCTGAAGAAGTTTGATTAGCTGAATTTATCTTCTCTCAGATAATCGCGGACAACGTGAAAAACATCGCAAATTTCCTCTCCAGCTTCGGTGCGTTTGATCCATCCTTTCACCATTGAATAGCTTTCTGTGGCTTATAATTCAGTTCGCAAAGTTGTTTCAGAGCTATCCTGTCGAAGTAAGCTTGCTTCACTGAGTGACAGGCTAAACCTTCTTGAGAAGAAAGTTGAGTTCTTGGAAGCAAGGGTTCGTTAACCTTTTCAAAAGTAACCTATGGGTTGAGTAGATTGCAATGGCGCTCAGAGGAGTACAGTTACGGAGCTTCGAGAGCGGAAAATATTTTGACACTGGAGCGCGTTTTCCTCCCGTCCCTTCAATCGTTTCAGGCTTTGCTATGCCAGCCGCGATCTGCACGTGCATAAATAATGTTTTGTGGGAATGCCAAATCTTTGAATTATAAAATACCTCGACTTTGTACTAAGGATCGAAACTCCGGGTGGGCAAAATTCTCGCATGCGTTCTAAATTTCTCATACTCCGGGGTTCCAACCTCTGGCCCAAAATCGGGGAAACCTCCGCACAAATGCAAACTTAATACCAAATCCAGCTCAACGCAAGCGCGACTGTACATACGACAGTCAACAGCCAATTTCGTTAACGCATACTTATACAACAAAATGATGTATGTAGAAGCTTCATAGAAATGCTGGGGGCATTTCTCTGAAGCAGCAAAAATGTATTTGGCCTGAAAAAACGTACGTACCTAAAGAGGGGTGTCAAAAAAAATTCGCATCCACATCAAAATTTTCTGCTCCAAGGGGTTGAAGCTCCGCGTGGACCAAATTCTGTCGTGGGTACGGAATTTTTCTCTCCCCCCCTCTATTATGCGTATTTCAACCTACTTCAAACTGTCACGCCACCCAAGGGTGTGGCAGTACAAGCCTGTATGTCTCACAACATATGGTAACTATGGCAATTTTGTAAATGAGAAGTGTTTAACAGTGTTGTATTCAGTGCTCTTGGCTTAACTGATTTTCCTCGGTGGCGTCGGAACTCGTCCGCGCCATCATTTTCACCCCCAGCAAACTTTGGACCCACCCGGGGTTCCCCTCCCCTTCCGAAATCAGGAGAGTGTGGGCCCTAAGTAGTGTATCGTACACACAAAGTCAAATTTCCAATTTGAGTTTAACCTGTGGTTTAAGAGCTCAGAAAATCGCGGCCTCTTGCGAGCTCCGACGTTAATTCTCTGAGGAAATTCTTCACGGTATTTCCACAGACAATTCAAATTTGGCAAAAACAATCGCATTTGTCGTCCAGTATAACCATTACCTCCGAATTGATCTTTTCCTTAACACGAGCATGCATTTTCTGAAGATTGCAATGCTTCTGTCGTCCACCTTGTAATCGATAAAAATGGCGCGATGGTGATCGAGAAATTGACACGGGTAGGAAAACGCGCTCCAATGCTAAAACATTTTTCGCTCCCGAAGCTCCGTAATTGTACTTCGTTCAGAAGATCACGTGAGCCTGTCGAAGCTTCTATATTGTTGGGCAATATACTGCATGCGTATCACCCGCAACGGCCACAGGTGACTCAGGGGTCGGTTCTACTTCCGCCGCCGAGCGGCGCGGTTAAAAGCGAGGCGCTTCTGCTCCGCCTCACTCTGTAATGCCTATTTTACACTTCCATCGCTGATCGCCGCGATGGCGTGTTTTGAATACAAACCAACGTGCGACGCGATCCCGATCTAGGCTCATGGTTATCGTCCTATCGCGTCTCGCGGCGGTCTATCTCTGAGGCATCGTTTATACTTTCGCCACGGAGCGGCGCGGCGAAGTGAATTCCTATAATATCGATCGTGCTGCGCCACGTGATCAATAGCATAGGGTTGCAGGTGCTATGTGGGATGTGCGAGGGGCACTGTTGTACCGCACTTGGTCACGCCCATTTTTCCGCGCCGCAACGGCTCTCCTAATTTTGGCAGGGGAGGGAACCCCGGGTAGATGCCCAAATATACTGCAGGACGGCGAAATGGGCGTGGCCATGTGCACCGCGCCACAGTCCCCCCCTATCCCACGTAGGGACAGGGGCTCTCTACACACCGAGGGAGGAATTGTCTCGCCTTCTGCGGCTATAATTCCACTCGGGACCACGTCGCTTGCGTTGAGTAGCGTGATGTTTCGGACTGCAAAAGCGGGACAATTCCTCCCTCTGTGTGTAGAAAGCCCCTTATACTCCCACATAGCACCGGACTGCATTGTGCCGCGCTGCCCCGCGGCAAAAGTATAAACGTCCCCTGAATTAGGCCTAAACGGGCCGCTTCAAAAGGGGGCGGTGACGCAGGACTGCTAATTTGTGCGTGCTGAAGTCGAACTCGAAGTCGATTCTGACTTGACGTTTCACTCACACTAAACCTCGAAACAACTCTTGGCTTCCAAAAATAATATCTAAAACTAAGTATTATTGCCCGATGTTCCTCTAGGATTTGACACTTCGCCTTCTGAATAGTTCAGTTACTTACAAGGGAACTACTTTTAGCCATACTAACTATTCCAGATAAAATGCACTTTCCCAGAACTTTTGGACGTAGACTTCGAATATACCCTTCTCGGCTGCCTAGATTCACTCTGGAAAAAGTTATAGGCGTTTTTAAAATCGTGGCGGCAAGGTAAAGGTGCCCTCATGAATTTTTAGGGTGTTTTGAAAAAAATTCGGGTTCGGCTCAAAACTTGCAAGTAGGCGTAATCCATTATGGTGACCTCGTATCTGTTGTCCATTTGTCGAAATTCTAACGTTTCTTGTGGGTTACAATTGGTACCATGCCATTTAGGGGGCGAAAATCTTAATTCTATCAAAAAGGGGTCTTCCAAGCAAAAGAGGTTTGGTTGGCGTCAGAAACGTTCCAACAAAAAGGGAACAATAGGTAAGTAGATTGAGGAGAGTCTACAAAAAGTGAACAATATTTTCTGAGACTGATTTTCCTGGCCGATACTTCTTAACAGCAAAAACATACCGTTGCGTTGTTCTACACGAAAGCACTCTGTGGTTCTAAAAATGGTCTAGATTACGCGAGAACCGTTCAAATGTATGCGCATGTAAACCTAATACTTACCATCAGAATAGAAGATGATGCCAAAACACAGACGAACGGTTAGCTCCAGTTGCTACGAGAAGCGAAACCAAAGTGCAGCATCTAATGAGAGTATTTTCTGATAATCTCGTCGAAATTTAAGTCCAATCTTGGAAGCCATTGAACTCTTCCTCGTGAAATACCACAACGGTTTGTTTTTGCTGTTAAGAAGTACCGGACAGGAAAATCAGTCTCAGAAAATATTGTTCACTTTTTGTAGACTCTCCTCAATCTACTTACCTATTGTTCCCTTTTTGTTGGAACGTTTCTGACGCCAACCAAACCTCTTTTGCTTGGAAGACCCCTTTTTGATAGAATTGTTCACTTTTTATTGATATTACGAAGTAATATCCGTGAAAAATCTTCAATATTTTTCGAATAGCATGGATTGCTATAATGATCAGTGAGCAACAATTTTGTTGCGCACGCTACAAATGATGCGCTACTCACTTTCCACGACGTCCTGATGACGTCAGAAGATGCCCTATGCACTTGGCACCACCTTGGCACGACGTCTTGATGACGTCACCAGATGCTTTATGCACTTGGCACGACCTTGGCACGACGTCCTGATGACGTCATCAGATGCTCTATGTACTTTACATGACATCCTGATGACGTCATCAAATGCCCTATGCACTTTAGATGACACACTGATGACGTCATCAGATGCCCTATGTACTTTAGATGACACCCTGTTGACGTCATCAGATGCCCTATGTACTTTACATGACATCCTGATGACGTCATCATATGCCCTATGTATTTACATGACATCCTGATGACGTCATCAGATGCCCTATGTACTTTATATGACACCCTGATGACGTCATCAGATGCCTTATGTACTTTAGATGACACCCTGATGGCGTCATCAGATGCCCTATTACTTTACATGACATCCTGATGACGTCATCAGATGCCCTATGTACTTTATATGACACCCCGATGACGTCATCAGATGCCCTATGTACTTTAGATGACACACTGATGACGTCATCAGATGCCATATGTACTTTAGATGACACACTGATGACGTCATCAGATGCCATATGTACTTTAGATGGCACCCTGATGACTTCATCAGATGCCCTATGCACTTTAGATGACATCCTGATGACGTCATCAGATGCCCTATGTACTTTACATGACACCCTGATGACGTCATCAGATGCCCTAAGTACTTCACATGACATCCTGTTGACGTCATCAGATGCCCTATGTACTTTACATGACATCCTGATGACGTCATCATATGCCCTATGTACTTTACATGACATCCTGATGACGTCATCATATGCCCTATGTACTTTACATGACATCCTGATGACGTCATCAGATGCCCTATGTACTTTATATGACACCCCGATGACGTCATCAGATGCCCTATGTACTTTAGATGACACACTGATGACGTCATCAGATGCCATATGTACTTTAGATGACACCCTGATGGCGTCATCAGATGCCCTATTACTTTACATGACATCCTGATGACGTCATCAGATGCCCTATGTACTTTAGATGACATCCTGATGACGTCATCAGATGCCCTATGTACTTTACATGACACCCTGATGACGTCATCAGATGCCCTAAGTACTTCACATGACATCCTGATGACGTCATCAGATGCCCTATGTACTTTACGTGACATCCTGATGACGTCATCAGATGCCCTATGTACTTTAGATGACACCCTGATGACGTCATCAGATGCCTTATGCACTTTAGATGACACCCTGATGACGTCATCACATTCCCCATGCACTTTGATGACGTGATCAGAAAGTAACAAACTTGTTAGTCCTTTTCTCTGTCCCTCCCCATCGAAAAGTACGGCCTAAGACGTGTTTTAGCGAGTTGACCTACCGACTGATAATATCACATGATATGATAAGCAGTAAGAAGTAAAGTAGTTAACGTGAATTAGTAAATAACAAACTTGTTAGTAACTTTCCCTGTCCCTTCCCATCGAAAAGTTCAGCCTACGACGTGTTTTAGCGATTTGATCAACCAACTGATAATATCACATGATATGATAAGCAGTAAGAAGTAAAGTATTAACGTGAATCAGTAAATAACAAACTTGTTAGTAACTTTCCCTGTCCCTTCCCATCGAAAAGTTCAGCCTACGACGTGTTTTAGCGAGTTGATCAACCAACTGATAATATCACATGATATGATAAGCAGTAAGAAGTAAAGTAGTTAACGTGAATCAGTAAATAACAAACTTGTTAGTAACTTCCCCTGTCCCTTCCCATCGAAAAGTTCAGCCTACGACGTGTTTTAGCGATTTGGTCAACCAACTGATAATATCACATGATATGATAAGCAGTAAGAAGTAAAGTAGTTAACATGAATCAGTAATTAACAAACTTGTTAGTAACTTTCCCTGTCCCTTCCCATCGAAAAGTTCAGCCTACGATGTGTTTTAGCGATTTGATCAACCAACTGATAATATCACATGATATGATAAGCAGTAAGAAGTAAAGTAGTTAACGTGCATCAGTAAATAACAAACTTGTTAGTAACTTTCCCTGTCCCTTCCCATCGAAAAGTTCAGCCTACGACGTGTTTTAGCGATTTGATCAACCAACTGATAATATCACATGATATGATAAGCAGTAAGAAGTAAAGTATTAACGTGAATCAGTAAATAACAAACTTGTTAGTAACTTTCCCTGTCCCTTCCCATCGAAAAGTTCAGCCTACGACGTGTTTTAGCGAGTTGATCAACCAACTGATAATATCACATGATATGATAAGCAGTAAGAAGTAAAGTATCAACGTGAATCAGTAAATAACAAACTTGTTAGTAACTTTCCCTGTCCCTTCCCATCGAAAAGTTCAGCCTACGACGTGTTTTAGCGAGTTGATCAACCAACTGATAATATCACATGATATGATAAGCAGTAAGAAGTAAAGTAGTTAACGTGAATCAGTAAATAACAAACTTGTTAGTAACTTTCCCTGTCCCTTCCCATCGAAAAGTTCAGCCTACGACGTGTCTTAGCGATTTGATCAACCAACTGATAATATCACATGATATGATAAGCAGTAAGAAGTAAAGTAGTTAACATGAATCAGTAATTAACAAACTTGTTAGTAACTTTCCCTGTCCCTTCCCATCGAAAAGTTCAGCCTACGACGTGTTTTAGCGAGCTGATCAACCAACTGGTAATATCACATGATATGATAAGCAGTAAGAAGTAAAGTAGTTAACGTGAATCAGTAAATAACAAACTTGTTAGTAACTTTTCCTGTCCCTTCCCTTCGAAAAGTTCAGCCTACGACGTGTTTTAGCGATTTGATCAACCAACTGATAATATCACATGATATGATAAGCAGTAAGAAGTAAAGTAGTTAACATGAATCAGTAAATAACAAACTTGTTAGTAACTTTCCCTGTCCCTTCCCATCGAAAAGTTCAGCCTACGATGTGTTTTAGCGATTTGATCAACCAACTGATAATATCACATATGATAAACAGTAAGAAGTAAAGTAGTTAACGTGCATCAGTAAATAACAAACTTGTTAGTAACTTTCCCTGTCCCTTCCCATCGAAAAGTTCAGCCTACGACGTGTTTTAATGATTTGATCAACCAACTGATAATATCACATGATATGATAAGCAGTAAGAAGTAAAGTATTAACGTGAATCAGTAAATAACAAACTTGTTAGTAACTTTCCCTGTCCCTTCCCATCGAAAAGTTCAGCCTACGACGTGTTTTAGCGAGCTGATCAACCAACTGGTAATATCACATGATATGATAAGCAGTAAGAAGTAAAGTAGTTAACGTGAATCAGTAAATAACAAACTTGTTAGTAACTTTCCCTGTCCCTTCCCATCGAAAAGTTCAGCCTACGACGTGTTTTAGCGAGTTGATCAACCAACTGATAATATCACATGATATGATAAGCAGTAAGAAGTAAAGTAGTTAACGTGAATCAGTAAATAACAAACTTGTTAGTAACTTTCCCTGTCCCTTCCCATCGAAAAGTTCAGCCTACGATGTGTTTTAGCGATTTGATCAACCAACTGATAATATCACATGATATGATAAGCAGTAAGAAGTAAAGTAGTTAACGTGCATCAGTAAATAACAAACTTGTTAGTAACTTTCCCTGTCCCTTCCCATCGAAAAGTTCAGCCTACGATGTGTTTTAGCGATTTGATCAACCAACTGATAATGTCACATGATATGATAAGCAGTAAGAAGTAAAGTAGTTAACGTGAATCAGTAAATAACAAACTTGTTAGTAACTTTCCCTGTCCCTTCCCATCGAAAAGTTCAGCCTACGATGTGTTTTAGCGATTTGATCAACCAACTGATAATATCACATGATATGATAAGCAGTAAGAAGTAAAGTAGTTAACGTGAATCAGTAAATAACAAACTTGTTAGTAACTTTCCCTGTCCCTTCCCATCGAAAAGTTCAGCCTACGACGTGTTTTAGCGAGTTGATCAACCAACTGATAATATCACATGATATGATAAGCAGTAAGAAGTAAAGTAGTTAACGTGAATCAGTAAATAACAAACTTGTTAGTAACTTTCCCTGTCCCTTCCCATCGAACAGTTCAGCCTACGATGTGTTTTAGCGATTTGATCAGCCAACTGATAATGTCACATGATATGATAAGCAGTAAGAAGTAAAGTAGTTAACGTGCATTAGTAAATAACAAACTTGTTAGTAACTTTCCCTGTCCCTTCCCATCGAAAAGTTCAGCCTACGATGTGTTTTAGCGATTTGATCAACCAACTGATAATGTCACATGATATGATAAGCAGTAAGAAGTAAAGTAGTTAACGTGAATCAGTAAATAACAAACTTGTTAGTAACTTTCCCTGTCCCTTCCCATCGAAAAGTTCAGCCTACGATGTGTTTTAGCGATTTGATCAACCAACTGATAATATCACATGATATGATAAGCAGTAAGAAGTAAAGTAGTTAACGTGAATCAGTAAATAACAAACTTGTTAGTAACTTTCCCTGTCCCTTCCCATCGAAAAGTTCAGCCTACGACGTGTTTTAGCGAGTTGATCAACCAACTGATAATATCACATGATATGATAAGCAGTAAGAAGTAAAGTAGTTAACGTGAATCAGTAAATAACAAACTTGTTAGTAACTTTCCCTGTCCCTTCCCATCGAAAAGTTCAGCCTACGACGTGTTTTAGCGATTTGATCAACCAACTGATAATATCACATGATATGATAAGCAGTAAGAAGTAAAGTAGTTAACGTGAATCAGTAAATAACAAACTTGTTAGTAACTTTCCCTGTCCCTTCCCATCGAAAAGTTCAGCCTACGACGTGTTTTAGCGATTTGATCAACCAACTGATAATGTCACATGATATGATAAGCAGTAAGAAGTAAAGTAGTTAACGTGCATCAGTAAATAACAAACTTGTTAGTAACTTTCCCTGTCCCTTCCCATCGAAAAGTTCAGCCTACGACGTGTTTTAGCGAGCTGATCAACCAACTGATAATATCACATGATATGATAAGCAGTAAGAAGTAAAGTAGTTAACGTGCATCAGTAAATAACAAACTTGTTAGTAACTTTCCCTGTCCCTTCCCATCGAAAAGTTCAGCCTACGACGTGTTTTAGCGAGTTGATCAACCAACTGATAATATCACATGATATGATAAGCAGTAAGAAGTAAAGTAGTTAACGTGCATCAGTAAATAACAAACTTGTTAGTAACTTTCCCTGTCCCTTCCCATCGAAAAGTTCAGTCTACGACGTGTTTTAGCGAGTTGATCAACCAACTGATAATATCACATGATATGATAAGCAGTAAGAAGTAAAGTAGTTAACGTGAATCAGTAAATAACAAACTTGTTAGTAACTTTCCCTGTCCCTTCCCATCGAAAAGTTCAGCCTACGACGTGTTTTAGCGAGTTGATCAACCAACTGATAATATCACATGATATGATAAGCAGTAAGAAGTAAGTGTATTAACGTGAATCAGTAAATAACAAACTTGTTAGTAACTTTCCCTGTCCCTTCCCATCGAAAAGTTCAGCCTACGACGTGTTTTAGCGATTTGATCAACCAACTGATAATATCACATGATATGATAAGCAGTAAGAAGTAAAGTAGTTAACGTGAATCAGTAAATAACAAACTTGTTAGTAACTTTCCCTGTCCCTTCCCATCGAAAAGTTCAGCCTACGATGTGTTTTAGCGATTTGATCAACACACTGATAATATCACATGATATGATAAGCAGTAAGAAGTAAAGTAGTTAACGTGAATCAGTAAATAACAAACTTGTTAGTAACTTTCCCTGTCCCTTCCCATCGAAAAGTTCAGCCTACGACGTGTTTTAGCGATTTGATCAACCAACTGATAATATCACATGATATGATAAGCAGTAAGAAGTAAGTGTATTAACGTCAATCAGTAAATAACAAGCTTGTTAGTAACTTTCCCTGTCCCTTCCCATCGAAAAGTTCAGCCTACGACGTGTTTTAGCGATTTGATCAACCAACTGATAATATCACATGATATGATAAGCAGTAAGAAGTAAGTGTATTAACGTGAATCAGTAAATAACAAACTTGTTAGTAACTTTCCCTGTCCCTTCCCATCGAAAAGTTCAGCCTACGACGTGTTTTAGCGATTTGATCAACCAACTGATAATATCACATGATATGATAAGCAGTAAGAAGTAAAGTATTAACGTGAATCAGTAAATAACAAACTTGTTAGTAACTTTCCCTGTCCTTTCCCATCGAAAAGTTCAGCCTACGACGTGTTTTAGCGAGTTGATCAACCAACTGATAATATCACATGATATGATAAGCAGTAAGAAGTTAAGTAGTTAACGTGAATTAGTAAATAACAAACTTGTTAGTAACTTTCCCTGTCCCTTCCCATCGAAAAGTTCAGCCTACGACGTGTTTTAGCGATTTGATCAACCAACTGATAATATCACATGATATGATAAGCAGTAAGAAGTAAAGTAGTTAACATGAATCAGTAAATAACAAACTTGTTAGTAACTTTCCCTGTCCCTTCCCATCGAAAAGTTCAGCCTACGATGTGTTTTAGCGATTTGATCAACCAACTGATAATATCACATGATATGATAAGCAGTAAGAAGTAAAGTATTAACGTGAATCAGTAAATAATAAACTTGTTAGTAACTTTCCCTGTCCCTTCCCATCGAAAAGTTCAGCCTACGACGTGTTTTAGCGATTTGATCAACCAACTGATAATATCACATGATATGATAAGCAGTAAGAAGTAAAGTAGTTAACGTGCATCAGTAAATAACAAACTTGTTAGTAACTTTCCCTGTCCCTTCCCATCGAAAAGTTCAGCCTACGACGTGTTTTAGCGAGCTGATCAACCAACTGATAATATCACATGATATGATAAGCAGTAAGAAGTAAAGTAGTTAACGTGCATCAGTAAATAACAAACTTGTTAGTAACTTTCCCTGTCCCTTCCCATCGAAAAGTTCAGCCTACGACGTGTTTTAGCGAGTTGATCAACCAACTGATAATATCACATGATATGATAAGCAGTAAGAAGTAAAGTAGTTAACGTGACTCAGTAAATAACAAACATGGCAGTAACGTTCCTGTCCCTTCCCATCGAAAAGTTCAGTCTACGACGTGTTTTAGCGAGTTGATCAACCAACTGATAATATCACATGATATGATAAGCAGTAAGAAGTAAAGTAGTTAACGTGAATCAGTAAATAACAAACTTGTTAGTAACTTTCCCTGTCCCTTCCCATCGAAAAGTTCAGCCTACGACGTGTTTTAGCGAGTTGATCAACCAACTGATAATATCACATGATATGATAAGCAGTAAGAAGTAAGTGTATTAACGTGAATCAGTAAATAACAAGCTTGTTAGTAACTTTCCTGTCCCTTCCCATCGAAAAGTTCAGCCTACGACGTGTTTTAGCGATTTGATCAACCAACTGATAATATCACATGATATGATAAGCAGTAAGAAGTAAAGTAGTTAACGTGAATCAGTAAATAACAAACTTGTTAGTAACTTTCCCTGTCCCTTCCCATCGAAAAGTTCAGCCTACGATGTGTTTTAGCGATTTGATCAACACACTGATAATATCACATGATATGATAAGCAGTAAGAAGTAAAGTAGTTAACGTGAATCAGTAAATAACAAACTTGTTAGTAACTTTCCCTGTCCCTTCCCATCGAAAAGTTCAGCCTACGACGTGTTTTAGCGATTTGATCAACCAACTGATAATATCACATGATATGATAAGCAGTAAGAAGTAAGTGTATTAACGTCAATCAGTAAATAACAAGCTTGTTAGTAACTTTCCCTGTCCCTTCCCATCGAAAAGTTCAGCCTACGACGTGTTTTAGCGATTTGATCAACCAACTGATAATATCACATGATATGATAAGCAGTAAGAAGTAAGTGTATTAACGTGAATCAGTAAATAACAAACTTGTTAGTAACTTTCCCTGTCCCTTCCCATCGAAAAGTTCAGCCTACGACGTGTTTTAGCGATTTGATCAACCAACTGATAATATCACATGATATGATAAGCAGTAAGAAGTAAAGTATTAACGTGAATCAGTAAATAACAAACTTGTTAGTAACTTTCCCTGTCCCTTCCCATCGAAAAGTTCAGCCTACGACGTGTTTTAGCGAGTTGATCAACCAACTGATAATATCACATGATATGATAAGCAGTAAGAAGTAAAGTAGTTAACGTGAATTAGTAAATAACAAACTTGTTAGTAACTTTCCCTGTCCCTTCCCATCGAAAAGTTCAGCCTACGACGTGTTTTAGCGATTTGATCAACCAACTGATAATATCACATGATATGATAAGCAGTAAGAAGTAAAGTAGTTAACATGAATCAGTAAATAACAAACTTGTTAGTAACTTTCCCTGTCCCTTCCCATCGAAAAGTTCAGCCTACGATGTGTTTTAGCGATTTGATCAACCAACTGATAATATCACATGATATGATAAGCAGTAAGAAGTAAAGTATTAACGTGAATCAGTAAATAATAAACTTGTTAGTAACTTTCCCTGTCCCTTCCCATCGAAAAGTTCAGCCTACGACGTGTTTTAGCGATTTGATCAACCAACTGATAATATCACATGATATGATAAGCAGTAAGAAGTAAAGTATTAACGTGAATCAGTAAATAACAAACTTGTTAGTAACTTTCCCTGTCCCTTCCCATCGAAAAGTTCAGCCTACGACGTGTTTTAGCGATTTGATCAACCAACTGATAATATCACATGATATGATAAGCAGTAAGAAGTAAAGTAGTTAATGTTAAAGTAAGTGAGTAAGTAATCATATCTGTCCACATACCAACTTACCTACCTGCCCAACTGATCGCCTGGCAGTGGCCTCTGGCAGTGGCTAGTGGCAGGAACGAGGAACGAGGAACAGGACACGAGGGACGCGTTACAAGAAAAATCGCGAATTTTTGCTAAGCTTCCGCCGATCTAACTTTGTTAATTTTCAATCGATTTGGCTCAAATGTTGTCAGCGGGTGTCTTCTAGACTCTCTCACTTATATCCAGAAGGAAATCTCTAGAAAATTTGTTTTAAAGGTTTTATTAACTACTTTACCAAAATCTAAGTGATCACAAGTGCCAGGCAGAACCAAACCTCTCCAGCCGCTTCGCGGCTGGAGCGATAATTCGAAAATCGATAAATGGGCATCAATTTCGTAATCAGCACCCTGAATAACCACCGCACAGAAATTTTGAGGAAAATCTCACACTTCGACTAACTTTCTGTATTCCCTCTGTAATTTATCGTAAGCTGTAAAAAATCGATAAACGGATCTCACATTCGTGTTTAGCGCTTCCCATAGAGAAACAATTTGAGCCGTATTTATCGTAGCATATCGGAAATCGTCAAAAGTCTCGTTTTGCCCTCAAATTTCCCCCGATGGAAAGCTTTAAACAAGTGAAGTCTCTTACTAATGTATGCAAACAAACTAAACGCACTGCGGTGCCGCGGCGCGGGGCCGATATGGTTGAAATGAACTTGGCTGCGCTGCTTCGCGGCGAAGGTATAAGCGACACCTCAGGCGTGCTGATGTGGGCCACAATGGGTGGATTTTTACAACCGATTGGCATGAAGAAGATGCCCGACCGGGCTGGCTACGACCGAACGGCCAAGTAAGACGGGCGTTGGCCGAAATTCTTCAGAGGGGGTTTCCTTTTTTTTCAGAGGAGGTTTTTGAATTTCCTTTTTTTCATGTGCCTCCATGGGCCAGTGAAAGCTCTACCATATCTCATGCACACCGGTCAACGCTAGAAAACTATTCCTATCTCCTTTTGCTGGATACTTCTGACATCCAAAATCAACAAAGTTTTCAATTATCCCGTAAAGACAAACCTTCATCGTGAAACTCTTTAAAAAATTGATTGTATTGATTACCACAGAATTCGATAAAAGTTTCGTAAGGGTGTGTTCATAGTTGAAACACAGTCGGACAGCTTCGCTGATAGCACTAAGCAACATATGTGAGCCGATCTATTTTGGAACGATTAGGATGTTTTGTTTGGTGTAATCAGTGATAAGCTGTCCGACCGTGTTTTGAAGACAGTGTTCACGATGGGGGAAGCCTGTCGACTTTTGTAAGGAAACACGCCTAAAAATGTTAAACTTCACCGTTTTAATTTTGGGTGGCTGCGCGTTCGGACCGCGTGCTATATTGCGTCACCGTATAACGTGTCCCACCTGTGGGACACGCTGGCTTGAATAGCGTCCCACGGGTAATTCCTTTCTCTTTATTGTGTCCATATTGTGGCTAGCAACGTTGGTCGGACAGTATCAGAGTTTGAGCTTCCGAGACGTATTCGTTATTGAGAAACAATTATTCAAAATCAAAACGGGGTCGATGGAGCTGCAACGCTTTCATAAAAGTAAACGAGTTTCAAACGATAGGTTCGTATTATGCAACCTAAAAGCTAGCAATAGAAAAAAAAGAAATCACCAGGTGCTTCTTAAAGGCAGTGTTCACGATGATTATCTTCCACGAGTTTTTCACATAAAACATTGCGTTGGCCTCTAAGTGTTACCAAAATCCCAAAGAAATGACGAGAAACGCATTAAAACGCCGTATTTCAGTGACATTATTCTATAACGTGGACTAGTTGTCCGGTTGAATTAACATGTTCATGGTGGTTGTCCCCGGTGAAAAAAATTGTCAATCCAAAATAGAAGGATATTTTATGCAAAGCAGGATTAGTTAGTTTCTTAAGGAAAGAACGGAGCAATAGAGAGTAGAGTTGCAAAGGACGGGTCCACAAAAGATTTCATTGTTACTACAAACACTTCTGGTGATACTTAAAAGGCGGGCTGATACTTGAGGATTTCGTGTACTTCTGGTGCGTTTTTCTCAATTTGTACATCATTTTAGTTCTACCCGGGGGCCACTCAATCAATATAGCAAATAATCCCAAAATCGAAGATTATCGTGAACACTGCCTTTAAGCTGCTTTACAGCCGTTTTTTCCTCTACTTCAGCCCACCTGAATTTAGAAAGTTCTAAATATGTTGTTTCATTTGACCTACTGATGGACCACGAGGCTTTTAAAGCGAAGCGGTTGTTTTTAAAAAAATTCAACAAGAATCATTCTCAAAACAACCGCTTCGCTTCTACGATTGTGATAATGAGACTCTGCGGACTGAACGCGATTGCGGAACTAGATCATATTCTGTAAAAAAGGGGTCTTACAAGCAAAGGTGGTTTGCTTCGCGTTACAAATGTTTCAGCAAGAAGGGAACAATAGGAAAGTGGAATGAGGAGAGTCTACAAAAAAATGCGCAAAATCATCTATAAATTCTTTTCTTTGTCGAAACTTCTAAACAGCGAAAACAAACCGTTGCGGTTCTCTATGAGGAAGCACTTTTGGCTCCATAAAGGACTATGATTATGTGAGAGCCGATAAAATATGTATATATGCATGTGTACCCAATAGCTATTACTAAAAGAGGAGATGATGACGTCATCAGAAGCCAGATGCACTTTTCACGACGTCCGATGACGTCATCAGAAGCCCGAAGCACTTTTCACGACCTCCCGATGACGTCATCAGAAGCTCGAAGCACTTTTCACGACGTCTCGTTGACGCCATCAGAATCCCCACTCACCTACAAATCGATTACTTATAAGCCTAAGTACCCCCTATCAACTTACCTGTCTGCCAAGTTGATTGCCTGCTACCATTGGCAGTGGCTATTAGCAGTGAGGACTGAAAAGCGTGACGGCCTACGGCCCACGACTCACATCCTACGGCGCACACCATGAAAATTTCTTAAGCTTTCGGGCTCACAACTTTGTTATTGGTGAACCGATTTGGCTGAAATTCGGACAGTAGGTGTCTTCTGGACCCATTCACTTATATCCAGAAGGACATCTTCAAAATATTCGTTTCAAAGATTCTATAAATGATTTCATAAAATTCTAAGTGATCACAAGGCCTATGCGAAACCAAACCTCTCCAGCCGCTTCGCGGCTGGAGCGATATATCCTAGCCCCCTCATTTTAAGTCAGTCGAAGCAAGGCTTATCGGAATTATCATGTCAGATTTTGCCATGACCCACCGCTCCGCTGCTTGCTACGCCCGGACTCATTCGAGCGAGATCAGCTTTACCTTGCAAGGTAGTACTCAGAAAAATGAAAACAAGTTACTTGTAACATAAAAGCCTTTCCGATTTCTGAGAGGATACTGCGTGCAGTGCGCCTCCGATATGTTACATGTAACTTAAATGGCACAACATAAGTCGCAAGTAACTTAAATCGGCCAAGAAGATATTTGCAAGGGGGACGTACGACGCACTCGCGGGGTCGGACTTAGGACTATGCTTTTGGTTAAATTACCCAAGTTTAAGGTACCTGACCCCACACCAGCAGGGAAGGCCCAGCACAGCATTTTTTGCGTAGTGTGTAATCTGGGACGCGTTCTCTGCGTCGCGTGTCGTCTGCGTCACGTGATGGCCACCCATAGTGAAAATGTAAATGTAAGCTACATGTGAAATAAGTGTAACCTACATGTAATATAAATTTAAGTTACATGTAATATAAATGTATGTTACAAGTAATATAATTGTAATTTACTTGAGACATTCAAGTAAGTTACATTTATATTACAAGTAATTTGTTTTGATTTTTTGAATAGTCCCTTTATGATCTCCTAGAATTTCCTTGGTCGAAATTCATAATGAACAATACCCTCAAGTACCGAAAGCTCCCTAGGAGCTGCAACCCGATAGAGGATCTATAGTAATTTTGGAAGGAGAGGATGTGGTCAAAACGCGTAAGGCCATGTCGTTTGGAAGCGAGGACAAGCGGAACATAAAACGTAACCTTGGAAGATTTTTTCGAAACGGTTTTTCCCGAATGATTTTTGGGAGCGAAACCAATAATGGCCTTCTATTCGGTCATAGATTTGGCATCCGCACGTCGTGAGTGTATTCTCGTAGGCCTGCTTTGCGTCAGAGTCAAGCATGGCGTTGTGTAGTTTTTTGGAATGGAAGCAAATCCCCTCCCGGCCATCAATTTTTTTCCCCAAAAATCAAATTTTTTCCGATCCCCCGAGTTGTAATTTTTGACATTTTTTTTTGCAGAAAAACCTTGAATTTTTGCTAGTGTAATCGAGTTCCATTTTTCACATTTAGAAATCTTCATTTTTGATCCGAAATTTTCGCGACCCCCCCCCTAACCTTCAATTCCCGGACAACAATTTTGCGACCCCTTGTTGGAAAAACCCACAAGAAACTTTTTCCACATTTAAAAGAAAAAAAAGAAGCTTGATCCTACTTCGCGTGCAATGATCAATGTAGACCGGGTAGGTGGCAGAGGGACCCGTTAAGTTCATTTCCGCTCCGGCCTGCCACGTTTTTGATGCAAATCGACCGGGTGAGGCTCAGCCGATCGGCTAACTCTAACGCAAGCCTCATGGTGCTGTTCAAGTCCTGTAACTCCATCAAATGTATACCTCTACTTCATTGCTCCCACTTTCAGCAATCATTAGTGTGGATTTCGTAAGGTTGCTTGTTTAGATAACGAGAGGCGACACCTTGAACTAAAATGTCGACTGCCGGGAAAGTTGTTCGTACTGGTGTGAATGCTGTGCGACAAGTTACGCCTGTTCAGTCTGTTAACAAGGACCAGGCCCGTCGAGCGGTTCTTCAGGTTTATAAAGACCTGTAAGTTCTTATAGGTGCTCCAGTACGTTCAGTCTGTTGTAAGAGTCGTACTTATAGGCAGCGCATGACTCCGAAGTTTTGGTGGGATTTCGCAATGCAGGATATGCCTCTTGGCGTGTTTCGCTCTGTTCTCAAACAACAGTTCATGAAGAATGCTCACATCACCGACATTCGCATCGTCGATAGACTTGTTGCTGAGACGAGACAGGTTTGCGGTTCATTTATTCAATGGATCACGAAATGAGAGTGGGTGAACTCTGGGGCATTTCTCAAGAGCTTTCTATTTCAATTATCGCCTGCAGCGGAGCGGTGGGCCATTGCGAAACAAAACCGGTGATAAGAATGTTTTGACAAGGAATACTGTTTGCTGTTGGTGATAATCGAAATTGATTGCTATCGGGTTATTAATCCACAAAAACACTTATAGTGATGACATTTGAGCACATCATATTCGCAAAACGCTTCGCTCCGGAGGAGATTGAACCAGCATATTCTCTTTCCGGGGAAGCGTCTTATCGCACTGCACCACCGAAGCCCCAGCGCCGCTCTCACTCAACTGCTCGGTAAATCTTCACCGAAGCAATCATCCTTTCAGCCGCATAACGGGATGAAACAGGTCAACCGTCAGAAGACTATCTAACAGTCGTAGACCTGTCAAGATGATGCCCTAGTTAAGTCTTACACGATTTATGAATGTTTTTTTTTGCCGTAACTGCAATTCAACGTCGCGGTGCACGTTATGGTATGTTTACACAAGGTGCTGAGTTGATCGCAAAACGCTTGGCTCCGGGCGAGATTGAACCAGCATATCCCCTTTCCGGGGGAGCGCCCTATCGCACTGCACCACCGAAGCCCCAGCGCCGCTCTCCCTCAACTGCTCGGGAGATCTTCACCAAAGTAATCATCCTTTCACCGGCATCAAACATCCAAAAATCGTGCAAGACATAAAGGCAGTGTTCACGATGATCATTCTTTTTAACTTTCCTTAGTAAAATGATAGACGAAAAGGATCCTAGGCTCCCAGTGTCGAAAGAACGGTAGTAAACGAGCCAGGAGCGGCAAAATAACGGCTGCAAACAAGCGTTTTGGGGCCCCAGACACACCCCGCGCCCCAGATCCGCCTCTCGAAGTGAACAAATGAAGATTCAGATTACAGAAATGATCAAGTGAATGAAGTGCTGATAAGTGAGGTGATCGTTTCGTTGCTCTGAGAGGTATCATCCTTCTAGTGGTCAATTCCTCCACGCTCAAAAATCAACGTAAACAAGTTAGGGCCTATTTTGGCTCAAAAACGCGTCTATCGTGTCCTTTTTAAGCATGCCTTGCTATACAGGGCACCAGACCTTTCGTAAACCGTGGAGATATCGGAAGTGAAATTTATCGTGAACTCTGCCTTTAATAAGGGCATCATCTTGACAGGTCTACGACTGTTAGATAGGCTCTGACGGTATACCTGTTTCATCCCGTTATGTGAGTGAAAGGATGATTGCTTCGGTGAAGATTTACCGAGCAGTTGAGTGAGAGCGGCGCTGGGGCTTCGGTGGTGCAGTGCGATAAGGCGCTCGCCCGGAGCCAAGCGTTTTGCGATCAGCTCAGCACCTTGTATAAACATACCATAACGTGCACTGCGACGTTGAACTGCAGTTACGCCAAAAAAAAATCCAAAAATCGTTTGAGACATCATATTCCGTTCCTGATCGGTGCGTCGTAGAAGTTTTTATTGCAGGATTTTCGCGTAAATCGCAGTGTAAGTTAAGCCCCTTTCACAGTTTGCCGGACGGCGCCGGCCGGTACGTCATAAGATAGGGCTGCGGCATCGGTGTGGCCCGCACTGCCATGTCGGCCGACCGACGTCGCACTGCGGTGAAATCATTGACACGACGTCGGAGCAAGTTATGACGGGTCAAAACGTGTTGGTTTTGCCTCATATTTTGTACTGGAAAGTCGGAACTGACCATTGTTCACCGCAGCTTCACTCGCACTGCGGCACTCTTACAATGTGTCGGACGGCAACTTCCGGCAGACTGTGAAAAGCGCTTTAGAGTCCAGAACTTGCCGAAAATTTTCTGGAAGGGGTGTGGAATATTGCGACATTTTCCATACACTTTCCAAAATTTTGAGTCTCGAGTCTCAAAGGGTGAGAGGTATCCACTATTTCAGGGACAAATGCAGAGGATTTCCGTCTCATGTACGAGCCGAACCGCCACTAGACGCCTCCCATTCAGGGTACGGCGTGGGGTGTGGAGATCCACAGGGGGGGGGGGTGAGCGGTGAAGGGTTGGAGGGGGATCTGAGCGGCGAAGGGGTGAACGGGGGTCTGAGCTCTTCCGGGACAGCAAGGGGGCCATTCTGGGTGGGTACACACTGTCTACATTCGGTTCTTTACGAAGACTTCGATCATACTATGCTTCTTTGAATTTTGCATTAAAAAACTGACAAAATAACGCTCCTAGCGGGTCTAGGAAAACCGTCAAAAGTTTTATCAATAAGCGCTCCCCCGGGGGTGGGTCTGAGAAAATCGCCAAAATTTCACTCATGGAGGTAGAGGGTCTGAGTAGAATAGGACTCGTCCACAACTCGTGCCATAGCCTGCCCCCATTACTTGCATTCGATCAACAAGCATCCTCCCTTCACATTTATATCAGGACAGCATTTGGGGCGGCAGAGGCTTTGGAAACTATGATTTTGCGCGGAAAATAGATTCTTTGAGATTAGTGCTCGGTTTTTTCCTAGTCGGGCATATCCCGTAGAAGCCATTATGCAACTCATGTACTCGTATTTGTATTTATGCTAATCTCTGTAACTTCAACTTGTTTTTCAGCACATGTACGCGATACGGTACGCATTTTACAATCCGGACCACGTGCGCAATTACCTCTTCCGTGAGAATGTCGAGGCTAAACCGAAGGACTTCCTGTCTAAATTTCTTAGTGGACAAGAATGATTCAGATAGCTGAAGGGAACTAGAAACCATGCAGGCTTATATGATAAAGTGGTACTCACATCTGTTATATTGTGCTTCATTGACAGTTGTCGGTTTGTCTCCGTTCATATTACAGAGGAAGTATGTTGATGTACCGATTTTGAAAACTTATGCATATTTCCTGCTATTTTATTCATGTGGGCGTGGTTTCAGATGGTAATGTCGTTGAGGCATTCCTTGAAAGTGTTGAGAATGCGCTTTCAAGGGAGACGGTTGTTTGCCTCGAAGCCACAGCCATCCACTTCAGTGGACAGCGCGGAAGTTCGCACCTTTTCCAGTCTGTCTTCGGAGTGGCATGACGAAAACGGACCTTTCAAGGCGCTTCACTCCTTGAATGCCCTGCGAGTTCCATGGATACTTCAAAATATCAGCAAGGTTTGAGCTGTGGTAACGCCTCCTTAAGATTAGCTGTAGGTCATCGTTGTGCTTATTTTAGAAAGATGGATGTGTCGTAGACGTTGGATGTGGTGGTGGTTTGCTCTCACTACCATTAGCTCGTGCTGGAATAAAAGTTACAGGGATAGACGCTACCGAAGAGGCGGTAGGTTTGATTGCGTTCAGCGGATATTTGTATCGGTCACACATGTTTTTCTGAGGCCGGTTTGCTTGTACCTACTAAGACTGTGCTCTCAACCAGAATAATTGCCCACGGAGAGGTTCGCTTTGATAAAAATATGAAATTGCTGTTGCAAATTATACATGCTTAGTCGTGGAGAGTGCTAAACCCCGTTAGAGAGAGAAATATAAGAAAGCCATTTGTCGATGCTCTAAATGAAATCAATTTGCAAAGTGGCACGACTCACAGCAATCACGACTGTGTCTTTTGCGCTAGGAGCGTACCAAGTTCGTACGGTGTCATCTTGAGAAGGCGGCCATAAATCCTATACTAGGAGGTGTACCGCCCGCCGTCCGCGCCTCAGGGGCCGTATGCACATCTCTCCCCGCATGTCCCCGTCCGCGCGAAGCTACTCTGTGATCAGGGTTGAGCGGGGTTGCGACTCGGCACAACGGGGCTCGTGATAAAATGGGAAAATTTGAGACAAAAAATGAAAATTTGGGGGGTCGTGAAAATTCCAGAGTAAAAGTAATCTTCTTCAAAATAGTCAGTATGCATTTCAGACAACGAGTAGGGGGGAAACTTCTCATAAGTTAAGTTAGAGTAGAATCAATTGCATTAATTGAATCACAATTATCAATTATTCGAAAAAAATAGTCGACATTGACTATTAGTCGACTTATTCCCTGAAAAACTGATATTTGTGATTTTGCGAATGCACTGAATTCTACTCTGTCATCAATTATGAGAAGACTGTCTCTTACCTGATGCCTGAAAACCGAAATTAGCTGAAACCATTCTGACTCTGGAGAGAAAAATTGATTTTTTTTATTCATTTCATTTCTTGATTTTGAACCCCATTTTTGATTTCGAACTCTTTTCTGACTCCATTTTTGATTTTTAGCTCCAGTTCTGCTCCTGTTTTGTTCACCTCATAGTTCTTTTCTTCTCTGGCAAGCTCTATCAACTTGTTTTCCCATTCTTGACAAACAGATTCCGTTTCTTCAAGCAGTGCCCTATTTTAATGTAAATTCCAGCATGCTGGGATGGATGCTTCTACTCACCCTGGTGACTTTTTCCTACCACGAATACCTAATACAATTTGGATTGCAGGAGCTAGTGCACTGGCCTATGTCATCTCAAATGACCCATTTGGCCAGATTATACCAAAATCAGCTGACGCTGTGTGGCACTCAGTTCTATCTAAGTGTTTCTTCAGGCACGGAGTAAGCCGCCTTTAGAGCATAGAGTCCACTGAAGCAAGCAAAGAAGGCGGATATAAGACGTGTTTCCTATTCTGCTACCGCTCCCCAATATCGTGTACCTATCACTCTCGATTATTCCAGATGTTTGTAAGGTTCTGGGATCTCTCCACTTAGAGAGATGATGGCTCATGGCGAGAGACAGAATCACAGGCTCAAATCTATAGTGAGAGGCGCATCCGATCCGCTACCTGCAAAGCCAGAATCTTCAACGTCGTCATTCTATGCGACGATCAAAATCAATGATTTACATAACAGTCATTCAGGCAATACTTCATACTTCCCTCACAAATCACACAAAATTTTAATATTGCTCTTTTATTCCATACATTTGAAAACAGAAACACTACACAAAACAACATTCAATACGTTCATTAAATCTTCTCGATCTTAACCAAGAAGTTATTAATGCTGCTCTAATGATGGCAAAGGTCAGCATCAAGTTTTGTTCACACCACATGCAAACGTGGTCGATCGTTCACTGAAGTGTTCGTCAAGCCTAGTTTTGACTGCAGGTGGTCGCTGCGGCCATGCGAGGGACAACTCTTCCTTTTTCATCGCGAGTAATGGAAAGCCGCTCCAATTGTGATCGCTTCTTGGCAAACGTCCTACATCGCTGGGTCGCGGCGACGAAATCCTATGTTTTACTGCATCGCTGCTTGAAGTGCGATTCTAAATGGTCGCTGATCATCGCTCCATCGCTGCCATTATGGCAGCGATGGAGCGATTGCTAGCGAATGACACGTTTCGTCTAGTGAATATTGACCCTTTCACATGACAAGATCATTGTTTACGAGTCGAAACGTGCTATTGATAACTAACAGCCCTCACTTTCACTGATTGATTGAATTCCTTCAATCATCCGTGAGGCTATGCACTACGAACAGAATCGCTGCCGCTGCAACATCGCTGCAGCAGCGTGTGTGAAATCGCTACGATGAAAAACAGCAGCGATGCAGTCAAAACCAGGCTTCGGGCACATCAGACATCAACAGCAACGCAAACAAGCGCGTTCGTGTCTTATGATTTCCGACCACTTCCGGAAATTTTCATTTGTCGTCCAATTTTTTGCGACCCCCCCACTCATCATTTTTGAGGCAAAAATTTTGCGACCCCCCGTTGTGGAATTCAACAACCCCGCTTGACCCTGCTCGGAGGGGGGGGGGGAGGATCGCGAAAATATTGGAAATGGTTGCTAAACTTGGGCAACAGGGGGTCGTAGCTTCGCCGAAAATTGTCGCAACGGCCTGCTCAACCCTGTCTGTGATTGGCCATCAGACGAATTTGACCAATCATGGATGGAACGCGAACGGGGACGCGCGGGGAGAGATGCGTATACGGCCCCAGAATCTCAACTCGGAAGAAGGGCTAGATGCACACTCGCAGCATTACGCTGTGGTAAGTCAGCATGATTGAAAGCAGCACATCTGATGTGTTTCTGCGGTTCCATCGGCCATGATACCGCACATTTATTCAACTGTCCGGAGAGACCCACCACGCTGAAAACAATGGATCTGTGGACGAGTCCGCTGCTGGTCGCCCAGTTCCTCCACCTGTGACAAAACCCTCTATGTGGCTGCAAAGAAGAAGACTTGCTAAAAGGTTGCTCCGCAATTCTGCCTTCCTGGAGAAGCTTTTCGAATAATAGACTGTGGGCTCGCAGGAGACTTTTTCCTTTATCCAGTGCCGTCTTTTCCACGACAGTGAATCCTATGGTCGAAACTCATTAGGGAGTCACAGCTGGTCGTAAGCAACTTTTTCAATAAAACTCATATGTATTAGTTAATGCACTTGCAGTGACGTTTTCGAATCTATTCGTTGCTGATGAAAACTTCTCTGCACCGAGTTATGGGGTTTCTTCAAGCCGGATCAAGGCGCACCCAACAGGAAATCTTCAAGCTGTTGGAAAATTGTTTTGAATTTGGTCGAAACTAGTTGCTGGGGGTTATTCGCTGTCCCTTACGTGGAAGTGAAGTCCATCTGTCAATTTTCGAAAAATTTCGACAGGCTTGCCTCACTGGGCAAAATGTGACTCTTGATTATCTCCAGGGGTGGAATTGACGAAACGCCAACCACTTTCAAATCATGGCGAGCGGGGAGACCAGCACTCTTTCCACTGCTGCGTTTACCCATTGCTGACCCAAAGGATTGACGTCCCACCGTGTGGGAATAGCTATCATAGCGGACGCGCTCATCCTCCGCGTTCAACGGACTCTCCGCGTTGCTATGGGAGAACTGCAGTACACCCACGCTGCGCTAGATTTGCCGCGAAGCCTCTTTACAGAGGTTATTTGGAGTGCTGATCGCAAATCTGAGGTCCGTGTAATATTTTTTTTCGATTGGTTCCGATAGATTATGGTTGGTTACGGGTGGCGGTTACGATAGTTTGGTCAATGTCTTAGATTGGCTCAAAACCCCTCTGTGGCGGTTATTTGGGATGATGAGCACGAATTTGGGTTCATTTACCGATTTTCGAATTTCTAAGATAGGTTTGGCTTACTTCACTTGATCGGCTGGTTTCTGCCTGACGCGGTCATTCCGCATCTTCAACGATGTGTGCCGTCCTAGTAGTCAGCCGTGTCCATTTTCTTTGGTCTTCAGCCACGGTTAATCCGTCGTTACTACGTTTCGTGCGAAGTAGAAAATCGCGCCTGGACCTTCTTTAGATGCGGAGTGGTTTTTAGTCCTCCTTCACCACATTCTCCCAAAACCCTCGCCTATCTCCAGGCGGCTGTCTCTGGACAGGGCTAGGAAGCATTCTTAGAGCGCGTTGAGCGATACAATCTGCTTTTCTTCTCAGAATTGCCCAAACAGTCGAAATCCACTTTCTATTGCCGCATGAGGAGGCGTTGGTAGCTGCTGGCGTGTCAAGCGTTGATGTTCTGCGTCGGTATCTTCTCAAAGTTTTTTGTTATGACATTTTCCCGGCCAGAATTTTCGAAGCAAACGCCTAAAATCTCCGTGCAATCCAACCTTTCTATCTGCGACTTCAGTGCTGTCCACGTCTCCGATCCGTGCATGGTAGAGCGAATATCGGATAAGTAGACGAGCAACTTGACTACCTTCGAGATGTGGTGGTCGACCACAAACACTTGGTTTTAGAGAATTGAATGCAGATGTAGTTTTTCCACATCGTTGTTGAATATCCGCTGCATAGCTACCATCGTCCTTCAGGAAATAGCCCAAATAACAGAAATCATCCAGCAGTTCGATACGTTGTCCGTCCCCACAAAATCCCGATGAAGGCCTCTGAGAGACCCAAATCTGCTTGCATTTGTCGGGACGAAGACGAAGTCCATAGGCTGCGGCATACTTCGAAACGAAATTCACAATTCTTCGCCGTTTTGCGTTGTTTTCAGCGAATGGCACAACGTCGTGTGAGTACTCCAGGTCCACAAGGGAACGTCTTGGTGGTGTCAGTATCTCGTACGCAGGAAGCTGTACTGCAACTCTACCCTGATATTATCAACGGCGAAGATTTCCTGCCATAGCTCCTCGCCTTGCTCCTGTTTCCACCTCGAAAGCTGACGTAAATCCGACAGGTTAACGAACTTCTGCTAGTCTTCCTTCAAGAAAGGGTACGCCAGCCAATTAGTATTAAATCTGCCTTAGCACACAGTAATCCTCAATATTAAAAGACAGACCTCAGACTCGCATTCAGGCTCCCGAAGAATCCCCAGGAAAAAAGTTTCGAGACAAATTCGATAGAACTTTTATGAATACATTGAAAATTCCTTGATGGACTTTACGTTGTCGCCCATCTAAGTAAACACGCCATAGCTCGGTTCAGAGAAGTCTTCAGCAGCTAAAAAAATTTAAAATGCATTGTAGTTATACAGTAACTATGAATTTCGTCGCAAACGCCGTTTTCGACCAAATGTGCTTCCCTAGTGAAAAGTGGGAGCCGATGGGGTGGATCACGATTTCACATTGAAAGTTCATTCTCTCACACTGGCTAGTTCTTTAACTGTTAGTAATGGAAGGGGTCAAAAGGAATATTTCCTTTTTTTTGGTAGAACTTGGTGATTTCTCGTCTAGGCATTTGACCCTCCGTAATCTGTGAAGAAATCTCAGCTCTCATGCTTTATCGTGAGCAGGGTCAAGCGTGGCTGCGAAATTTCGCAACGGAAGGGGGGTGGGGGTTGCAAAAGTTTTGGCCCGAAAATGAAGGTTAGGGGGGGGGTCGCAGGGATTTCTGACCAAAAATGAGAGCTTCTGGAAGTAATTGGAAAATGAAAATAACGAAAGTGAGCAAATTTCTGTTCATGATCGTGGGAATTTCGGTCCAAAAATGGAAATTTGGTGAAAATATCCCCATAATTCTCGATGTTTTGGTCACCAAAGGAAAGGATCGTAGCATTTCTCAGGCTTTAGACGCTTGAGCCCGAGTGCTGATTGAATTTTCGGTGTTTGACGGTTTTGGTAATCAAATATAGAGTGGCCAGAAACCGCGCCCCTGGAGGATCGCGAAAATTTTGGGTTTCGGAAAAAACTTGATGGTGGGGGGGGTCGCTCCGAGTTCGAAAAATTACGCAACGCCCCGCTTGACCCTGATCGTGAGCGCTGTCTTTGAGGTCTGTGTTAATTTCGAGGCGGAATTTCGTGGCACGTGTTTCGCGGTTCTACGATAACAATCCTTCAAAACCATGGGTTACTGAGGTTGGTGATTCTGAAACTCGAATCTGGAGAATAAGAAGAGAATAGTTCTGGTTTGAGATGAAAAGCGAGTCACAGCTGTCCCGCTTCTCTTTTCCAGTGAAGGACAGGGATATGAGTGGCACAGAAATTGGGCCGTAACTTCCTCACACGTGCGATCGTGCCAGGTTTTGAGGTAGACTAAGGTGTCTTCCCGGTTATTGGCCTCGGTTGCAGACATTACAGTTGAAATTTGAGGGCAAGTGCTCTTAATTGTCAACAAAAAAAAACATACGTCTTGATCATTCCGTCATTTGTATTGTATAGGTAGCTGCTGCTCGCGATGCTCTTGGCTCACGATCCGTGCAGGTATCCGGCCTTTCTCGTAGGGTATCATACCACTGTGGAACTGTCGAAGATTTCTCGAGAAAGCATGATCAAGGCAAGTTTGCGGATTGCTGCGATTCCCAGTCACATATCGCTTTTTCAAGAGAGAAAATGTAGCAGAAACTATTCCAACATCAAGTTTTGTTAGTTCTGGTGTCATGCGGATATATGTACAAGTCAGGTTCAAGCTTACAATCTTTCCATTACGGCGTACGTGGAGAGGGGAGTAGTTTTCCAATATTAGTTGTATAAGTTATTGTGTTAGCAGGAGCTTTAGCTCTTCAAAAAAGTTGTAAAAACGTAGTATCGATTGCGCGGAAATCCTGTATTATTGTTTAGGGTATTGCGTTGCTTACGTACAGTGAAGTATCAGCAATGGAAGTAGGACCTGGTGAGGTTACGGACTCGTCCTAACATACGGTAGTTTGTTAGTGGTATCACTCGTTTTTCCGAAACAGCTGTGTGAGATCGGTGGGTCTTTGTTTTCACCGATATGACTACATCTGTGGAAGCAATGAAAACAGGTGAAAGTGTGAGAATGGAAACAAAAACTCACCGACCAATCTCAGTCATTTCGAAAAAATGAGTGATAAGACAATCAGACTACAGTATGTTAGGAAGAGTCCGCAACCTCACCAGGTCCTACTTCCATTGCTGTAGACTATATAACTACGCTGTGTTTAAAGACATCATTCGCGCTGAAAATCAATTTCCATTCTTCAGGCTCAATTTTATTAATGTTCCCGATACTCCACCCCGGTGAGCTTTGGCGCATCAAAAACGTAGGGTTATGAGGTTGTAAGGGGTCAAAGATGAGGATCAGCCACCAGTTTTCACCAGTCATCTAGCACTTTTTCTTATAATGTTGATGCGGCCGTCAAACAACATGAAAAACAGTTCCGGTACAAACTCCACATGCAGTATAACTTCGGAAGTGACAGCGACGAGGCCTCCGAATGCAGAAAAACTCCAATGACGATTTTGGCGCGAAATTCAAGTTCATATTCACAATGTGTTCTGATTGACTTTTCTTTACAAATGAAGGTTCTTCATGGGCTTCTGCGACATTTTCGTTCACTAGAGAAATCAAGCTACCCCAAAACATGAAAAAGAAAAAATAATATACGGTTTTCTGCGCGTACGATGCCTTTAAGTCTAATTCAAATACTATGTCGTGTTTCAAGTAGGGGCCTATTCCATCTGTGATTTCGATTGTGGATGGACCGACCTGACCGAATTCGCTGCCAATGTCGAAATGCCATTGAATGAGCATTGTTTGAACAGAGACGTGTGTCGTGATTCCGCTCACCGCATTCTGTTGAGCTGCGCTATAGCGTTCCGAATCATTATGTCAGGCATGCGTGTTATTAGTTGGCTTTTGTATTTCTTCATCACAGCAATAGAGGGCAACTTAGTACTTCATCAGTTCTCGTTAAGCCGTAGGCCGTCTTAAAATTCCCTAAAATGGTAGAAACTGTGAGGGCCTTAACTTCATGTGGAAACGGTTTTTCAGAATGTTTGGAGAAATAATATCCTAGGAGCCCAGTCTCTGTGTGGCCACTCCCTGAACAATTTTCGTTGAAGACAGTCGGTTGCAGATGCCTTTCCGTGAGGCCTTTTGGGGAACATTATCTAATGTCTGAGAATTTTCGAACTTTATCACATTGGTGAGCCCTCGTCAACATATACAACTAATGAGAGCTACTAAATAAATCCGTATAATCATTAGCAGGATGACGGCGATGTCGTTCTGTCTCGATGGTGACGTCACGCAATGCGATGCGACTGTCTATTATGTGTACTACTGCTTTACTTTCTGTTCAAATAATTCGTTTAGAATTAGAAGTACCATATTTTCATCGACCAATAATCCATTGAATTTTCAGATTGTAAGCAGAGTTCCTGGTCGCATAATTCCACCCTAATCCTGCGTAGCAACTTGTTGAAGTTACATAATTCATTCGTGTTCTGCTTCTTCAGTATTTAGAAGAGAAGGCGAAATTCCGGGTTTTTGAGAACTAAAGTTCTGCGTAAATTGAATTTAGTGTAAGTGAAGTGATTCGAAGTTGTGAGGAAGGATGCCGTGTGCAGTGTGTGGCCATCCGGTCGATGCCCCATCTCCTTTTTGGGCCCACCGAGTGCTGTTTAGCGCAGTGTATCGATCGCACGCGTCGCATTTATCGAAGTGTAGCTAGCTGGCAGCAATGTCCTCGTTCATCTCACCCTATCGTTCGTTTCTTGCTCGTTTCAAAGCATTCGAGTCTCACTTCTGCAACCGCATCTTCTAGATCTGATTGCAGTTCTGCAGAGATATGATGATGTGAGTGAATGTTTGTGTTGGTGGCCGATATTCGTTCGCCAACGGCGAGGCGGCCTCCATCAATGCAATCAATTTTCTGTCTGCTTTTGTGGTCGTCGTGTGCGTTCCTCACTCTCCAATCTCTCGTTCGCGCAGTCGCTCCACGTGGCCTATTGAAGGATCAAAACATCATCACCATATCTACTGACCGTAGTTTTATCAGCGATCATTCGAATTAATCGCAGTTTTTTTCTCCTTTGAAATCTATGTAAAGGGGGTCAAAAGCTCTAACATGGTCATTTTTCTGATTTCTGAACTCGACGCTATTGCTACTAGGACAGATCTCCATTCATTATTTTTTTAGTATTTTTTTCTTATTGTCGCCATGCTATTTTATCGGTGTTAGGTATCTTTGAGCAAATTAGGCTTGGAAAATCAGCGAGAAAAGTCCGAGAGTCCCAGGGTCACTGTAAGGATGTGATGATTACCGAACTTGCTTTAACACATTCACGACCACGCCTAATTTTGGGTGATTGCACGTTTGGACCGCGTGCAATATTGCGTTACCGTATATCGTGTCCCACCGGTGGGACACGCGAGCTTGAATGGCACGCCACCGAAAATCGATTTTCGTTTTTCATGTTCATAGTGAAGCTATCAGTGAAGTAAACATTGTATGAAGTAAACATGGTACCAGAATTTCCACTCATAGAACTCTCTTTATTATGAGGAACTACTGTCTGATTTCACGGCAGGGTCAAGCCGGAAAATTATTTTGCCACCCTTGATCCGGTGATATTCCCTAAAGGAGTTTCTTTGAATGCGATTCAGAAAATTGCTATCTGTTAACAAATTTTGTATCGTTTAGGTTTGGTCATGATGGGTGAAAAAGTTTGAATTGAAGGAAATCTATGTTTCGGGGTCATGGTAGGTGTAGTTATGGTAGTGGCACGTTCCCAGGTGAACAGAACGTGATTCCAACTAAGGTTTTCTGATGACAACTCTAAGAAACGGCAGTAAGAGAAAAAAGAACTCATATGGTGCTCGAAGAATTATTTTTGTAACGAGTTGTTCTTGCATTTTTTTCGTATTACGCCCCAGCTATTTTCACAAAAGTTTGAACAATGTGCTGTAGTAGAGCTGCTGACGGACCACTACTGCCGTAGTCTATCCTAGATTTAGTTAATACATGGAACATG
The DNA here is from genome assembly GCA_029168955.1 of Aplectana chamaeleonis. NCBI lineage: Eukaryota > Metazoa > Nematoda > Chromadorea > Rhabditida > Cosmocercidae > Aplectana > Aplectana chamaeleonis. The sequence continues at coordinate 570,738 of JAPDOI010000163.1, read as the reverse complement.
AGAAAGTTTGGAAATTCATCCTTGTGGAGGAGAAATCGATTTTTGTAAACCGTGGTCGTGTATGGGTTAACGCCAGATACACACAAAGGGACAAGGACACTTAAAACTAATTGTCTAATGAATATAGTTGAAATATCACATTTTTGAAATATATGGAACGAATTGATGGGTGGGATCATGGGTTTCAGTACTTGAAATAAACGGAGTCACCCTTCTCTAGAATTCCTGATTGGGGAGATTTTTGAAATATGGCTTTTCTGAAATTTCCGATTGAGTATTTCTACGAATTTCTGTGGTTTGAATTTTTTTGAAAAGATTAGTGCATCCGGAAAAGTTGTTTACTCGATTCGAATGGTTGCTCGGATAATTATTTGTTCGATTTCTGGAATCACTGAGATTTTTCAATGGATTTCGAATATTACCCGAAACGATAGATTTTTCCTATGTAACACTCGAGTATTCTGCTTCATCTAGAATGGCCGAATATTTGGAAAATGAACTGACTAGATTTGTCGAATGATTGAGTTTCGAAAAAGGGGATGGTTCCAAATCCCAAACGATTGTAACATGTTGATACTCGAATAACCGAGCGATTCGATTTTATTCAATCTTGACCTGCCCAGCTTCGAATCCCATCCTCAATACCAATGGACTGGAAAAGTTCTTTGTTGTCATGGTTTTACACAGCGGAAATTGATTTTATGCGGGTGATTGTATACCTATGAAACGGTGTGTTCGAGAATGAGCTCGGTTGAGTGTAATGACATTTCCCAAATTTGCGCGTACCCCACCCCTAACATACTCTGTGAGATGCTATTTTTGGTGATTTTCTCATATCTTTCTTTCGAAATCTGAACTGGGTGGTATTTTCTTGTTTTTCTCGGACCCCCTGTTGTGATGTACCACACCTCGTGCTGAACCCTGAATGAGAATCTCTTAGAAACATGCCAAAGTTGCGAGAAATGTGTTTGTTTGAAGGTTTTAAGAAAAGACAGCGTGTGACGAGGAGTAACGAGGTATCTAGGCTGCGCATGCAACCAAAGATCGTTTAATCGATTCAAGAAAAACCTCATGAAAATCTCACATAGTAAGCTCGGTAGTATTTGCTAGCTTAGTAATACAACACTGGACTGCTTATCGATCGCGCCTCTTAACCAGCAATCCCATCTCCAGATAAATTAATGATTGGCTAGTTGCATTTATGAGATGTATTCCGAGCTCGCGTCAATTCTGCAATTTGTGAAGGACACACTGGGGTAATTTATCCTTATTCGCACATGCGCTTCTCGGCCGAAGTCTCTAGAATGCAGAAAATTGACTGCTTGGCGTTTGAGAACACGTGTCCATGCTTCCGAATTATTTCCTTGTCTTCTCTTACACTGCGGTTCAGAATTTGACGAGATCGAAACATGGGGACAGAGAAAACTCATCACAAGAATCGTGTGTGAATTTCTGATTTCCGAAGTTTAGGCTGAGAAGTCTCATATGTGTTTTTATTCCAGAGTTCGATGCTGTTATTGCCTCCGAGATTGTCGAGCATGTTGCCAACCTTGAGACGTTTATCGAGGGCTGCACCCGACTGGCTAAATCAAGTGCACCATTGTTCTTCACGACAATTAACAAGACTCTCGCTAGTCGAATTCTCGCCATCTGGTTAGCTGAGGTGATTTTTATAGCTTAATACTATTTAGTGTTGTTGTTTAGATTTTGAACTCCTTAATTTTGTTTCATAGGTATAGGATGTGATGAAATTTGTTCCCCAAGGAGTTCATCAGTGGGAGCGATTTGTGGAGCCCAGTCGATTGTCCTCGATTCTTGAACGATTCGGATGTAGCATAAGGTCTTTTTTTGGTGGATTTAAGTGCATTGCTCTTCTTATTAAAGCCAATTTTACTCCTTCAGGGCTGTCAACGGTTTCACCTACAATCCTGTGACGAATGCATGGCACTGGACATCGAACACCTCTGTGAACTACGCTTGCGTCGCTGTTAAGAAGTAGTTATGTAGATTGGATTTAGAATAAAAATGTATTCAATATGCGTTTTCTAAAAAAACACCACCGTCGAAACGGTTGTTATTATTCAATTTTCGCTTCTGTTCCGTTCATTCTTCGTGCGACTATTTATTGCATTCAGTAATTGAGCAGACTTTCCTGTAGCCAACAATGGATGAGGAATACGACGCAATCGTTCTTGGGACGGGACTCAAGGTTGCCACTTGGCATGTTGTTGTTATCCCGGGACGGATTTCATGCATTTTGTCTTTCAGGAATGCATCATCTCTGGAATGCTTTCCGTTTCGGGCAAAAAAGTCCTTCATATCGATAGAAACAACTATTATGGTGGAGAGTCAGCGTCGCTAACTCCTCTTGAACAGCTCTATGAGAAGTTCATGGGTTCGTTTTCTTTTCCCTCTGCTTTATTTCCCCCATTTTTTTCTGACGTAACACGTTGAAATTAGTGAAGGGGAGTTTCTTTATGATATCTTCAATGGGTCAGCAAATGCTCTGTCCAGGCTACTTCCGGCTCCTATTGGGTATATACGACTCATGCGAGTTGGGCAGAAATAATTTGGATTACCCAATTCTATCAGAGCAAAATAAATCCATTGAGTATATTCAACGCTTATTTAAAAACAACAAAGGTTAGCGCAAACTCGGGGTCTTGTGTTAGGCGGAGTCCATAGCAGAGTTGAGCAGGCCGTTGCGCCAATTTTCGGCGGAGATACGATCCCCTTCAGACCAAAAATTTGCAGAAATCTTTACGGTCCCCTTTCGACAAATAGAAATCAAAATAGTTTTCATCACACCAAATAACCCCGGACGACTATTACCTCCCATTATTGCTTACGAATTGGTTTGGAGAAAATCCCTTTTTGTATAAGAATTTTACGAGCCCCACAAATTTTCATTTTTTCCAAAAAAAAATCCCAAAATTTTTACGACCTCCAGTTGCGCCGAGTCGCAACCCTGCTCAACCCTGGTTCAGAGTTTTCGCATGGTGACGCGATGGCGCATGTTAGTGCGAGCGAAAATTCCGTCGCGTAGGAATTCAGATGTGAACGCTGGGCGATTACGTGCAGCTGCGTACGTACGCAATTTTGCGTAAACAAGCAACAGCAATTTTTAGTAAAGTTAGCAACAGATTTTTCGTGTTTGTTTGGGTGCAAGTGGTCCTAAGTATTCTCATTTCATTGTTTTCATTGTGAGATCAGGTTGTGTTAATGAAAAAATTCTGAAGAAAACCAGCAACGGGCTTGTCTTCGCGCGACACCCTTCGCGCCGCGTTGCAATGCAACGCGACGCGATGGGCGTCGTGCGATCATCATTCGCGCCGCGAATGATCTCTTAATGCCGCCTTACGTTTTTAGTGTTTGGGAACGAAACGGAAAATAGGTTGTAGCTCTCTGTTTTCTTTTACAGCATATGTGCACCGAGCTTGCGCCAACCTTCAGTAGGTAACTCAAACTATTAGTACGATTAGTGCCGACTGTATACCCTCTGGTTCCGAGCCCGATTTACTCTGTTCCCTTGCACGCTTGTGCGGAGCGAGGGCAGAGACAGCAAGAAAGTGTGGGAAGAAGGAGACGCAGCGTACGCGCGCCGACGCACGCGAAGAGCGGAAACAAATCACACTCGGAAACAGGATATGTATATCATTTAAATTCAGACTTGTTTTGTTAACCATGCTGTAGATCCTCACTTTCATCTCCTTCACGCGATTAACTCCTGAAATATAATTTTAGTATTTCTACCACTTCATTCTTTTGCCATTTTCATTTCTATTCTACTTATTTGAATTTAAATTTATATTTAGTGTTATTTATCTAGTAGTCTAGTAATTTTTACAATTTTTATTACAATGATAATTGCTTCTATGATAATTGTAGTACAATTTTTTCTCAAACTTTTTAAAACAAAATTTCGCAGTCGAAGACTTCCACCCCCCCCCCCCGCCGCCGGTCACCACACCCAAACTAGATGAGTGGGGAGGGGGCTGATCAGTATTAAAACCCCTCGCGCCGTACCCTGCTTCGAATTGTTGGAAAAGTATTTGTCTAGCTTTGCATGGACTGTCACCACTCTTTTTTGTTAATATGAAAAGAAAATTCATTGTAATTTTTTTTAGGACCGAATGCGAAACCACCACCAGAGATGGGACGTGGCCGCGACTGGAATGTGGACCTGATCCCAAAGTTCCTTATGGCTAACGGATCTTTGGTCAAACTTCTTATTCATACTGGTGTAACCCGCTATTTAGAATTCAAATCTGTTGAAGGGTCATATGTTTATAAGGGCGGAAAGGTTAGTTTGATCCCCGTTTGCATACAACTTGATTGCTTCTTCAATGTTAGCTGGCGAAGTACTATTTGAAGGTGTATAAAGTGCCAGCGGACGAAATGGAAGCGTTGGCAACGAGCTTGATGGGAATGTTCGAGAAGCGTCGTTTCAAGAAATTCTTGTGCTGGGTTCAGTCTTTCGACCGAGTCAATAGGGACAGCTGGCAAGGTCTTGATCCCGATGTTCACACCATGCAACAGGTTGGCGATCGTTTCCGTCTTCCAATTGAACTGTCTTCGTGGTCTGATTGCGCGCTTTTGAGGTGTATGAGAAGTTCGGTCTCGATGACAACACTGCCGACTTCACTGGTCATGCCCTTGCTCTCTACAGAGATGATGATTATAAGCAGCAGCCATTTGGTCCAACTGTTGAAAAGATTCGCCTCTACTCTGACTCGTTGGCTCGCTACGGGAAGTCTCCATACTTATATCCATTGTATGGTCTTGGAGAGTTGCCTCAGGTATTTTTTCGCATTTCATTCGAACTTGTTGTTGCTTTTTCTGGCAAAAAAAGGTCGTGGAGTTTGTGTCATATCTGGTTTGACGATTTGTTGTTTTTTTTTCACAAAATATTATTTCGCCTTCCAGCCTTCGCATGGAACGCTCATAATGTTTGTGAATAAATCTTTCGATAATACCAATAGCTTCCCTTTGTTTCTTCAGTTTTTTTATCCCACAGTTTTCTCTTTCCCTTTCAGTATTTGCTTTTCCTATAATACATTCCTTTGTTTTATTTTCCTGTGCTGCACGGGTATTTTATCACTACATCTATGGCCGTTTCGTTCGATTACTGTCACTTTGGCTAGTATTTGAAGCTTCTAACGACATCAGCGTTCCAGTGGAGGCTGTAAGAGTCTATCGGCTTCGTTATCGCATCCGTTATGTCGGTTCGATTCCATTTTTGAGCGTGTCAGCTGCCTTCACATGCACAGTCCATGCTCGTGGATAAATATGATATTATGATCCGGCCGCTGTGTGGAGCAACCATATCAAACGCGCTGCTCAACTATTCAGAATAAGCAAGAAAAATCGAGCACCCGTTCCCTCTGCCCTTCAAATCAGCACCCATTCGCAACGCCCACTTCAGAGTTTTCGGGCTCAGTAGGTACAGGGTTGAGCAGGGCTGGTACTCGGCGCAACGGGGGTCGTAAAATGTTTGAATTTTTCGGTTAAAAAAATCGAAAGTGGGGGGGGGGTCGTAGAAATTCTGGAGAAAACAGGAAATTCTCTCCTTTCTGTAGCTTTAGTAACACAGTTCGCAAGATTTTTCAAAAGTTATTGACGAGGTGATATTAAGCTCACCCCAAGTTCGAACTTGTTTCCAGCCTCGTCACTCCAAAAAACTAAAAGAATTTCGGTTAGCAGGGGGGTCGTAGCTCTGCCGAAAGATTGGGCGCAACGGCCTGCTAGAAAAATCGCCTTGAATTTGATCAAAATCTACGTTCTCCATTTGTTATCGGTCTAGCTTTGTCTTGTGGTTTACTCCAGTGCAATGGCTGCGAATGACGAGAAAAACAGGTCCGATACAACTCGTCCACGAATTTCTCGCCGTTATGATTCACAATTTTTGAGGGGTCATAAATCGTTCGTAGTGGGTTCTGAGCGTTTCCGGAGGCACCATTGTGATTAGCGCGAAAATGTCCTCAAGATAAGCGTAGGAGTGAAAATCGATTTCGAGGTTGGACTGTGTCTGTAAAGGCGAAAATTCGGTGTGCGAGTGGTGACCCGTATTTCTCCTCATTCGCAGACGTACGAGAGCGAGCTTGAATCAAGAGAGTGGGGGAGAGATTGGCAAGGAAGTGAAAACGGAAGACACGATTGAAATTTATTCAAAATTTATCCGCTAGTGAGCTCGAAATTCAAGGAAAGGCACTTGCCCTGTGGTAGTTTTTAAGTGGGTCGAGCATGTGGTCTTCGCGATACCTCGTCTATTTTCTGGGAAGAGCTCGCACTTATCTTGTGGGTTCCGTACCTGAAGGCACCCGACGACATCACTGCTTTTTGAATCTAATACTTACCTGTCAAGCTACAACTTGGTCTGTACTGCCGGGACAGGGTCTCTCTACACACGGAGGGAGGAGCACGTACGAGATTTCATGCTGACGCGACGCGCGCGGCGGAAATTTTTAATCGGATTACCCCATCACTGGAGCGCGCTTGCCACAGTTTCGCGAGATTTCATGACATTTCATGTGTTTATTGATTCTCATATGACTATTTCTTTGTGTTTCATAATCCAGAGCCAAACTGGTTGTCGGCGGCAACGATCCCATCACTACATCTAAAATGATGCTCGATCTTTAATACCATATTAAATTTTCTATAAATATCAAGCGGTACAACGGCACGAGAACATAGAAGAGTTGTTGAAATGAGCGTCCAGGATAAGACGTTGAGAGGAACAACTCAGGAACATAAAGAAAAGTCATGTGAGAATGAATAAAAACATGAAAGCCCGTGAAATCTCGTGAGCTTGTGGCAAGCGCGCTCCAGTGATGGGGTAATAGGATAAAAAGTTCCGCCGCGCGCGTCGCATCAGCAATGAATCTCGTCTGTGCCCCTCCCTCCGTGTGTAGAGAGACCCTGTCTCTGTACTGCCGCACAACACATTGCGGTTGTGGTGCAAGTCCTGGTGGTGTTTCTATACCCATCTATTTTGTGAACGGTGACTGAATCAGAATAAAAGACGTTTCTTTTCAGGGATTCGCCCGTTTGTCGGCAATTTATGGTGGTACTTATATGCTAGATAAGCCAGTAGACAGTTTGATCGTAGAAAACGGCAAAGTAGTTGGCGTTAAATGTGGAGAGGAAACAGTTCGTGGAAAGCAGGTATGTGCATCCATATTCCTTAGCTTTATAGTGATTTGAAATGGTATGATGAAGTGAGAGACGTAAGCATACCTTACTTGTTCAGGTATACTGTGATCCCTCGTACGCAATGGATAGGGTGAAAAAGGTTGGTCAGGTAGTCCGCGCTATCTGCCTCCTGAATCACCCTATTCCTGGAACAAACGACGCGCAGTCATGCCAAATTATCATTCCACAAAAGCAAGTTGGGAGACATTTTGGTGGGTTGTTTGTAGCTCTCGTTTTAAGTGTGAGCATACGGCACTGTTGTGTTTAGATATCTATATTTCTTGCTGTTCGAACACGAATATGGTTACACCGAAGGGATGGTTTGTCGCTATGGTATCAACTACGGTGGAGACGAACAATCCCGAAGCCGAAATTCTGCCAGGATTGCAACTTCTGGGCACTGTCACCGAGAAGTATGTGATAAGAAAGAAATATTACATCGAATCAATATTGCCGTTAGACCTCAAATCTAGAAGCGTTTGGGATTATCTCTCATTTTCGATTGCAGTATAGCACTGGGAGAAAGAGGTTATAGGCGTCTAGTACTAAAAATCATGTGCATTCACAAGCTGTGGGTGCTGGCTGTTTCGTGTTCTGGCTTGCTCCAGTGCAGCGGCTGTGGATCACTAGAAGAAACAGAACCATCAAAACGCGTCCTTAAAGTGTCCGCCGTCCAAGTTCAGGTACAGGGGGAGATGGGAATACGGGGCGGGGTGTCTCCGTCTGACGGCCAATCGACGGGGACCTCTCCACCCTTCAAGAGGCTGCCGATTGACCGACGAAGAGAATAACCCCGCTCCGTTTTCCTATCTCCCCCTGTACCCAAGTTCATTGGGTGGTAGTCTCGAGGCGCCAATCCACTTCCATCTCATTTACCCGCCCTCTTCACTGTTGGACGCCTCAAGACGACCACCTAAGACCGCTATTTTTGAGGAGCCATAACTTCGTTCGTAGTGCGTTTTGAGCAACCCTAGAGACACCATCAAGATCAGTGCGAGATCTCCTTCAAGATAAGTAGAGTGAAAGTTGAGGAACAATTGTTAGCTGGACTGTGCCTTGAATCGTTTATGAGATTTAAGTAACTGTCGAAGTTTTTGCCATCCCCCAGTTAGCCGGTGAGGAGTAATGACGTGAGATAGTTCTCGCAATCAGATAAACTAATGGTCCATATACGTCAGTGAAAGATATCACAGGGCGGTCCTCGGCGCTTGGTTGTTGACAATCTCAGGTCCGCAGGGCATCTGATCGTGTGTTCAATCACAACCTCCCATAGCTGCTTTTGATTTTTGAAACGGATGGTCCCAGCGCACATTATTTGAAGCCAGAGTTCGCGATAAAGAAGGTTGTTGAGTTCTCCTCACGAGAAGATAGATCTGGTCATCAAAAAAGGGAAAAGCTGCAGGAAAAAAACACTCTAAAACAAGCTACAACGGCTAATTCGTGGGTGTCCGACTGGACCCCATCGATGTTTTTAGAAACGATTGCTTTGCCGTCTTTTCTTTTGCTCTTAAAATAGTCTCTCAAAGTAGCTATCAATTGCATTAAGAACAAAATATAAGGCCACAATACAAGCATTTATAGAAATCTCGCTAATTGGGGCGGGCGACTACCTGCAATTAGCCGTTCTAACTTGGCTTTGTGCGTTCTTTCTTCGAATTTTCATTTATTTCCACTTTAGGAGTGGCCTCTACCCACAGTACAGTGCAAACGTCTATTCGCGTGGCATTCCCGCGATTAATGTTTTTATACATGCCCTTGTCGAAACTTGATGAAACCTTAGTATGTTATGGGGCTTCTTAAGCCTTGCTTTACTCATACACAAAATTAGTTTTTGAGCGTGCAGTTTTTAAATATGGAATTTATTTATCATTTTGTGGTATTATCTTAAATAAGGACTATTCCCTTCTCTTCTTCTTCTTTGCAGCCGCAGGAAGGTTTTTATCAAAGGTTCAAGAAACCGGCGACTGAAACCGGATTCGTCCACAAATCCATTGTTGTTAGTGTGGTAGGCCTCTTTGGGCATTCGAATAGGTGGTGTTCAGTTGTGTGGCCTCGGCTACCACAGTCCGGGCACTCGTCCGGCTTACTGCGATCGATCTTATGCAAGAATGACATCAGCATAGGGGAATGACCTGCCGAGATGTCGTACGTTCGTGCCGTGGCAGTGTGGAGGAATGAAGATCGCCTCCGTGCAAACCGACGTCAACCCCTCCGAGAAGAGGGTTTTTGTCATGGGAGAGGTGCTGGTCGGCCGCAGCTCTCCTGAGGATTTTATTACAAAGGGCCGGCGTCGAGAGGAATCCAGGTCCAGCACGGAAGTATCCATGTGCCACCTGCGGCGAGGATGTTACCTGGCATAAAACAAGTGTCCAGTGCTTCGGATGCCAAAGGTGGGTGCACTTCTCCTGTTCGGGCCTCAGTTCTCTGAGGCATCATAACTCATCCTTTCGTTCTGTTCCACGCTCTGGCTCCAACAACAGTGCTTCCTTAACTACCCACCGTCCCCTCTCCATTGTTCACATTAATCTCAACGGCCTTCGCAACAAGTTATCTGAACTCTCTCTATTCGCACGTTCTCATCACCCGGATGTTATCATGGTTCAAGAAACCAAGCTCTCTCCATCTACCACTTATCCCCAACCTAACGTTCCGGGCTACACCGCCTATCACATGCCAAGGACAGCTCTTGGGGGCGGAGTGTCTACTTTCGTTCAATCTGCCTTACCTTCTCATATTATCCCTAATACTCCTAAGGACGGTACTCTCGAGTACATTCCTGTCCACCTCCCCCTCAAAACCCCTTTATCTCTATTTAACATATATATTCCTCCTATATCATCTGGTCCCCCTCTTATAATCCTATTCCCTCGTTAAGCAGTTGTACGAGTGCTCACTCTCCCCTTCAGTTGTGTTTGCGGGTGACTTCAATGCTCACACGTTCTGTTCCGCTCTTGATTCTGACGCCAGAGGGGAAGATGTCGAAGAATGGGCTGAGGAGTGTGACCTGGTTATCCTCAATGATGACCAGCCCACTCGTCTCCCGGCCAACGGCCGACCTTCTAGCCCAGATATCTCTCTTGTGTCATCCAATCTCTCTAATGCTTGCACGTGGTCCACCTCCACAACTCTCTCCAGTGATCACATTCCCGTCTTTGTCTATATTGATCTCTCTGACTCTCTTGCCCCTTACTCTGGTTTTCGTCATCGTACTTATCTTAATTTAGGCCTAGCAGACTGGACCCTGTTCAGAGATGTTGCACTCCGCCATGCGGTCGACTTCCCATGGAATGGTGATGTTCATCAGAAAGAGCGCCATCTAATAAGTGCCATCCGCAAGGCCATGAAAGCAGCAATTCCTGAGGGTCGTGTCAAGACCTTTTTTCCAAATGTCAGCAGGGAAATACTGCAGAAGATAAGAACCAGAGATGAGAAGAGAGCCGCAGACCATCTAGACCCGGACATAGCTGTGTGGATAACGAGATCAAGCAGGATCTGGATAAGAACAAGAAGGAATGCTGGGAGAAGTTCACTGAAAAGCTGAATTTCAAGGCTGACGGAACTACGACGTGGAAAGTCTTGAGGAAAATTTCCGGCAAGTCCGCTCCCTCGATGAGCTCCGCTATTGAGTTCGAGGAGAACGTCTTCAAATCAGGGAAAGCGGCTGCTTACGCACTCGGCAAGAATTTTTTTTATCACACGTACCAAGCGAGGCGTGCAAAACAGAGTCACGGTTAGAGAGCTGAGCCGGTTGCCGCTCATGAACGCATCTGAGGCCTTTACTCTCACACAGGTAGAGAAGGCTCTCAAAGAAATGCGGAATTCGAAGGCTATCGGACCTGACGGTATCTCCCCAGCCATCCTGAAGAAGCTTCCCACGGAACTTCTACCGATGCTTGCAGATATCATTAACACTTCTTTCCGGACCTGCACTCTACCCCAAGCTTGGAAGACAGCCAATGTGATACCGTTGCCAAAGCCAGGCAAGTCGCAAAGCACGGCAAAGGGCTTTCGACCAATAAGCCTGTTATCGCCCGTCGCTAAATTAGCTGAAAAGTTGATCGTGACGGACCTGGCTGATCAAAATGAGCGACAGCAGCATCAGCATGGGTTCAGGAAACTTCACTCCACTACTACAGCTCTATTGGAGATCGTGAGCTTTGCGGTCGATGGGTTCAACATGAGAAAGCCCCTGAGAACGGTGGCCGTCGCCCTCGACCTGAGCAAAGCGTTTGACTCTGTTAACTTGGGACTGCTGTCCGAGAAACTGCTCAAGTCGTCGCTACCATCATGGCAGAAGCGATGGATTGCAGCGTTCACTAAAGGCCGCCGTGCTAAGGTTCTGTTCCAGAATCATGTATCCGATAGCATTCCAATAGCAGCCGGTGTTCCGCAAGGCGGAGTGTTGTCCCCTGCCCTATTCAGCCTGTATCTTGAGGACATTCCCGAGCCTCCCAATGATGTAAGGATTGTTATGTATGCCGACGACATCACCACCATGTGCCAGGATCGTGACCTGCAGATAGCCGCTAACAAGATCAGCGCCTATCTCGTCGAGTTGAAGCTCTTCCTCGATAAAATGGTGCTCACAGTCTCTGCCGCAAAATCCTCTGTTTCAGTGTTCACAACGAACACCAAGGAACACAGTGCCCATCCAGATGTCAAATGGGATGGTGACCTGTTGCCAGCAGCAAAATTCCTCAAGCTGCTTGGCCTTATTCTTGATCCCTCACTGAAGTTCCACAAAAACGCGGAACAGAAACAAACAGTCGTCAAAGCTAGACTTAATATCTTGAGAGCTCTCGGAGGAACATCATGGGGAAGCAGCCGAGAGACTATATTGAGAACCTACAGAGCAATACTTCAGCCGGCTTTGGAATATGCGGCACCAGTGTGGCAGCACCTGGTGTCTGACAGCTCCTGGAATAAGCTGCAGCGTGTACAGAATGCTGCGCTTAGAATTGCTACCGGTTGTGCAAGGAGCTCCCCGGTGGAGCATCTTCACGCGGAGGCCTGCATATTGCCGGTCAAGGAGCATTGTGAACTCCAGGCACAGCAGATGTATATTAATGTTCTGAGGCAACCGAATCATCCGTCAAAGAGAATCATGAAGCCCATAAGAGAGAGGTCGATTAGGACGCCGTTCGCCGATGCTCCTCGTAAAGTTGATGTACAGAGATGGGCCGACTGCAAAATGGAAAGGCTTCGTCTTCTGCGTGAGGAGCACACCCAGTTTGTTCGAGGATATCTAGCAAACGCGGCTGTGAACCCTATCTTGGGAACGGTGCCGCCTCGGGTTTGCGAGTCGAATCTCAACTCGGCAGACGAGCCAGATGTGCTCTTGCATCGCTGCGCTGTGGTCACTCTATTCTGCTCATGTCTTACGTCAACAAGATCGACAGCAGCCGACCAGACGCATGCCCGGACTGTGGTGCTCCCGGACACGACACGGCGCACTTGTTCATGTGCCCGAAGAGACCTACCTCCTTAACAACAATGGACCTTTGGACGAATCCTGTGAAGGCCGCCCAGTTCCTCAACCTATGACAAAAACCACTTAGAGGCTGCAGAAGAAGAAGAAAGAATGACCGCAGCGTAACGAGGCAAGGGTACTTCTAGCCCGCCTACCGAGTTCCATCTCGGTGTTGCTGACTACAGGTGGTACGACCCCCAATATGGGATTGACGGTCATCCTACTCAAGTGATCCCTGACGAACTTGGTGTGCTCCGCACGTAAAAGACGCAGACGATCCAGTTGGGAGTCCGTCCATCTTTGTATGTTGACTTTCTCGGGAGCATCCGCAAAAGGCCTTCTGATATGTCTCTCTCTCACGGGATTCATGATCCTTCTTAATGGGTGGTCAGGCTGCTTGACAATGTTAATAACCAGTTGCTGCGCTTGGAGTTGGCAGTGCTCCTTAACCGGCAGAACTTGGGCCTCAGCATGAAGATGTTCCACTGGGGTGCTTTTAGCACACTCTGTTGCAATCCTAAGAGCAGCATTTTGGACTCGCTGCATCTTTGTCCACGATGAATCCGTTATCATGTGCTGCCATACCGGTGCAGCGTACTCCAACGGCAGCCGCAATAGTGCCTTGTAGGTGGTCAAAATTGTCTCGTTGCTACTTCCCCACGACGTTCCTCCCAGAGCTCGTGGGACGTTGAGCTTTGCTTTCCCTGTAGCCTGTTTCTGCTCAGTATTCTTGTGGAACCTCAACGAAGGATCCAATACTAGGCCGAGCAGCTTTGGAAAACGTGCGGCAGGCAGACGAGCGTCTTCCCAATTTACAAGGGGGTGAGCGCAGTGTTCCTCAGGGTCAGTGGAGAAAACTGATACAGGTGATTTAGCGGCAGAAACAGTGAGCATCATATCATCGAGAAAGCTCTTCAGAACGATGAGGTAGCTATTGATCTTGCGTGCAGCTACATTAATGTCTCTGTCCCGGCACAAGATGGTGATGTCATCCGCATACGCAACGACTTTGATGTCACTTGGGGGGGATGGGCAAATCTTCCAGGTAAAGACTGAACAGAGCAGGCGATATGACTCCTTCTTGAGGGACACCGGCAGCGATCGGGATGCTATTAGAGACATGTCCCTGAAACAGCACTTTTGCTCGGCGCCCTTTGATGAGTGCTGTTATCCATCGCTTCTGCCAAGGCGGGATGGTGGACCTCAATAGCTTCTCAGACAGTATGCCCAAGTTGACAGTGTCAAACGCCTTCGTGAGGCCCAGGGCTACTCCAACAGTGCGTTGAGGCTTGGTGGCGTTGAAGCCATCCAAAACATAGCTCACAATCTCCAGCAGCGCCGTGGTGGTAGAGTGTAATTTGCGGAATCCATGCTGGTGCTGCTGATTGTTATTATGCTCGGCAAGCTCCTTGACCAGTTTCTCAGCGACCTTAGCGATTGGTGAGAACAGACTTATTGGCCTGTATCCCTTAGCCGTCGATGGTGATTTACCTGCCTTAGGCAACGGAACGACGCTTGCCATTTTCCAGTCTTGGGGTACGATGCACGTGCGAAAGGATGTGTTGATGACGTCAGCCAGGATTGGCATAATCTCAATCGGCAGTTTCTTCAAGACCGCTGGACTGATGCCATCCGGCCCTACAGCCTTCGAGTTGCGCATCTCTTTAACCACCTTTTCAATCTGCGCGGGCGTCACTGCTTCTGCTTCACTCATGAGCGGCAAATTACAGAGCTCTCTTACAGTCACTCGATTCTGTTTCCCTCTCTTAGCCTGAGTTATGAAAAAAATTCTTTTTGAGAGCAGTTGCAGCCTCCTTTCCCGATTTGAAGACTCCATTCTCGAACTCGATCGTAAAGTAGTTGGTGGAGGTGCTCTTGCCCGAGATCTTCTTTAGAACTTTCCAAGTTGACGCTCCATCACTCTTGAAATTCATCTTCTCCGTAAATCTCTCCCAACACTCCTTCTTGTACTTGTCCAGTTCTCGCTTGATCTCGCTATCCAGCTCGTTAATGGTCGGATCCAGGTGATCTGCCACTCTCTTTGCATCCCCTGTCCTTATCTTCTCCAAGATTTCCCTGGTGACATTGGGAAAGAAGGTCTTAACTCGGCCCTCCGGAATGGCGGCTTCCATTGCCTTGCGAATCGCGCTCGCCAAGTGACTTTCTTTCTGGTGCACGTTTCCATTTCATGGGTAGTCAGCCACATGGCGAAGTGCCACCTCCCTGAACAAGCGCCAGTCTGCAAGGCAAAGATTAAGATAAGACCTTTGACGGATACCTGAGTAAGGAGCAAGAGAATTAGAGAGATCGACATGGACAAAAACAGGGATATGATCACTGGACAGAGTTGTAGGGGTCGACCAAGAGCAGGCGCTGGAGAGATTAGATGATACAAGAGAGATGTCTGGACTAGAGGATCGGCCGTTGGCCGGGAGACGAGTGGGCTGATCATCGTTGAGAATGACCAGATCGCACTCCTCCGCCCATTCTTCGACGTCTTCTCCTCTAGCGTCAGTGTCAAGCGACGAGCAGAATGTATGAGCATTGAAGTCGCCTGCGAAGACAACAGAGGGTGAAAGGGAGCAGTCGTACAACTGCTTGAGTGAGGGAATAGGGTCATAAGATTGGGGACAGGACGTGGTAGGAGGGATATAGATATTAAAAAGAGATATAGGTGTTTTAAGAGGGAGATGGGTAGGTAGATACTCGAGAGTACCGTTCTTTGATGTGTTTGGTATGATATGACAGGGAAGATTTGATAATACGAAAGTGGAAGCTCCTCCGCCGAGAGCTGACCTTGGAGCATGATAAGCAGTGTAGCCAGGAATGTTAGGGTGACGTGCGGTAGTAGAAGGAGAAAGTTTGGTTTCCTGAACCATTATGACATCAGGATGATGAGTACGAGCAAAAAGAGAGAGTTCAGACAACTTGGCACGAAGGCCATTGAGGTTAGTATGAACAATAGAGAGGGGGCATTTGGTAAATGAGGAATCAAAGTTACTGGGGGCAGAGCACAGAACACAACGGAAGGAAGGATCGTGATGCCTCACAGAACTGAGACCCGAACAGGAGAGATGCACCCACCTTTGGCATCCGAAGCACTGGACGCTTGTTTTTCTCCATGTGACATCCTTGCCGCACGTGGCGCATGAGTACTTCTGAGCGGGTCCTGGATTCCTCTCGACGCCGGCCATTTGTAGTAGAATCCTTAGGAGAGCTGCAGCCAGCCAGCATCTCTCCCATGACAAAAACCCTCCACGCGGAGGGGTTGACGTCGGTTTGCACGGAGGTGATCTTCTTTCCTCCACACTGCCACGGCACGAACGTACGACATCTCGGCAGCGACTATTCCTTCAAAACATGGCTATTACAAATTCAAACCCATAGCAGTTATTCGACATTTGGAGGTCCTCGGAACCGTTTAATAGCTTTGTCAGAGAATAGTCTCTATCAGAATCTTTCTGCTGACCGAAAATCGGAGCTAGTTTTTGAAAATTTACCCCTATGAAATTATTCACCCCAGAACCACTACAAAATATGTACTTTATAAGCTATGATAAAGTTAAACTGAAACATGAGTTTCGCTCGTTTTCGATAACGTCAAAGAGAGATTTTTAATAGCTGCAATATCGCATGATTTTCTTTCGACTTCATTTCTAAAAAAATTTCGATCTCGATTATTTTTCACAAGGTTATACAACGGATACGAAGACCTTCGAATGGCGAATAACTGCTACGGGTTTGGATTTGTAATAGCCATGTTTCGAAGGAATAGTCCCAATTTGAGATAATACCGCAAAACGATAAATAAATTCCATATTTAAAAACTGCACGATCAAAAACCGATTTTGTGTATGTGTAAAGCATGGGTTGTGATCAGGGCTGTGCGGAAGTGTTCCGTTGCCGATTCCGTTTCCGTATTTCCGGGGTTTTCTGTGCTGTTCCGTTCAGTTTCCGAGTTTTTGGGTCCGGAACCGGATTAAAATATGTAGTGCCACTCGATTAATGGTAGTGGGTCTAGGCAATGATTTTCGAGGGTATCATGAGATGCTGAGATTTACATCCGATTTCTTGTGTTTAAGCGGATATCTGAGCTTGGCTGAGATCATTCACGAAGTTTGGGGTCCTGAAATTTCGACCCATGTAATATTTACCCGAATTGGCCGTAGCAGGAAAACGGTAGCCTTTTATAGATTATTATTAAAAACGTGTAGCTTATTTTCGGCGAAGAGTTTTCTTTTATTTTTCCAAAAGTTCAATAATTTGGTGTTCATTTCAATACGCTAATCAAGTGTAAAAAAGACGTCACTTAGAACCGGAAGCGTTCTTCTACACCTGGATCCGCTTGGACTACTTTTTGGGGGACAGGATGTACACCAGGGGTGTGCGACAACGAAAAATAAAAGTTCCGCCAACGGCAGCTGCAAACCCGTAAAACGGCCGGCAAAGTGCAATCGGCGAACGGCATTTACCGCACACCCCTTCTGTACACGATTTTTAGGGGCGGCGACATATAATGAATGGGTAATTTTCGAAATTCCCTTTTTGGATTTACAGAAGCGAGAATACGAAATCGTGGAACTCCTCGTAGTTTAACATTATTTTGATTAACCATTAGCCCATTGACTGAAACTATTGGTTATGAAGGAGAGCTGCAGGCGCAATGAACAGTGACGAAACGTGAGAATGAGGCAACCCAGAATTTTTCGGTCTCTTCCGTTTCCGGCGTTTGTTGGCCATTTCTCTTCCGTTTCCGAAAATCTTGGGAAAATTTTCCGCACAGCTCTGGTTTTGATGCCCCATAACGTACTAAAGTTTCATCAATTATCGCTAAGGGCAAGTCAATATATGTATAAAAACATTTAATCGCGGAAATGCATCGTATACTTTTGCACGGTACCTTCCCATGATAACCTTTTTATCGCGAACCCTGCTTTCAAGGGAAACGAAAGTAAAGGGGATAAAACGAAGTACAGTCTCAAAAAAAAGGGGTTCGTTGATCACATCTCACAACTGCGGGGGGGGGCAGGCTCGTACGATTTGACCGAATTTTACCACAATTTTGAAAAGATTTTTTTATCTTGCAAAGGGGATGGTGAAAATTTTGGAAGTTTTAAAAAACATTTTGGCCACTGGGGAAGGGGGTCGTGGCTTTGCCGGAAATTGACGCAAGGAACTGCTCCACCCTGGTCGAGCAGGTCGTTGGCGCGGACCTGGAACGAAGCAGCGTCTTTCCCTTGGTCACCAAAATTTTTGAAAAATGTTGAAAATTTTTACGTAGCTCTAAATGAAACATTTTCGAAAATTTCGGGCCTGAAAGTTCTCGAAGAAGGGAATCTGTTCTATTTTTGTGATTAACGCAACACTCCTTACCCTTCTGACGGGCCTAAGGGTATATTTTCTTATTTTGTGGTCAAATTTTTCTACATTACCCCCACGATTCTGATTTTCCTTCGAACATTTTCATGTCCCCCCTCCCCTCTGTTTGCCCGTGTGCCGCTTGACCATGTGTGCTGCTCGTTAAAGTTCGAGGATATTTTTCGGTGTTGAGAACTCTGAAACGGGCTCGCTAGTAGTCGCTTGCATGTGTTTATATTCAGGTTCATCTCGGTCTCCGATGTTTATGAGCCGGTAGATCTTGGTCATGAGTCGCAAATTTTCATCTCGAGATCTTATGATCCAACCACTCACTTCGAAACCACTTGCAAGGTGAGAGTGTGATGATGTTTCTTTCGAATTTTTTGTGTTGCTGTAACCTTTCCTGTTCAAATTTTAGTTCGCTGAGTTTTTTTCAGGACGTTTTGGATATTTTCCAACGTGGAACAACGCAAGAGTTCGACTTCTCGAAGATCACCCATCTCAGCCTTGAAGACAACGAGTAGGATGCTAGCGGGCTGCTAGGGGTCTTGTCACGTGAAGATGCTTGTCAAGTTGTTCAAGTACTATCCATTTCGAAAACATTCTATAGTCAACTTTGCAGTAGATCACCTCACCCTCACAGCAGGGTTCCTTTACATTGTTGTGGCCCAAACGTTCTCTCTGCATTGTGAATCGTCTCGGTTTGATTTCAGCTGTTGTCCCGCCTACAAGTTGTGTTTGTTTTTTTTCTATTTAAAATCTTTTCTCCCTGGTGTTATAATATTAAATCTAAGTTATTTTTTAAAGTATGGACGGCTGTGCTGTCATTTCCCTATCGCTTCGCTGGTATCAGTAAAGTTGTGCATTAATGTATGTGTACTGTATCATCGGGTGTTAAAAAAAACGTGAGCACTATGCGTCCTTGCCGGTCCGCAATCAAAATGCCCGGAGCGGACGATCACTCATCGTCCGGCTAAGGGAAAACGGCGGAAAAAGCGGTTTTTGGAAGCCTCATCATTATCATCGTCCAAGGCGACAAGTCGACGGTGTCGTCGTGCTTCTCTTTCAGTCGCTGAAATTATGGTCTTTCAATCTCATGCGGCCACTTTGTATGCATAGTCTAATCCAGCGTTGGTTGCCTGGTTATAGGCCGCCATTCAGGCGGTCTGTTGGAGTTCAATGTGCATAAAAACCAACAACTCGACATTTTAGTCCTGGAACTTGACAACTGTTAAGCTCACTATATGGTCCGTGTCACTCAATTAGGTAGCTGCGACCCTGCCAAGCAGAAAAGTGGAATGCGGGTTAATGATGGGATGATGGCTATAGATAGAGACACTTCACGCTTATTAGCTGGTTGCGGTTTCCTATTCGAATGATCCGGAAGATACATATTTTAGTACTGTAGATCCTTCAGAAACCGTTTTGTTCTCAAGGATTCAGGCGGCCAGTTGCCGAATTGTAGGTTTCTGGTTGAGGCAGAGGACACCATAGAAATTCCTTTCTGGTCCGTAATTGAGCTCGAAAATATCATGTCGAAGTCCTCCGAAATGTTCGAATTTGAGCCATCAGGGCGTGGGTACCAGGGATGTGCTCTGAGGGAAATTGCCGCTGCGGCTCCGCGACAGTGCCGCTTCAGGGCCTACAGGCACTGAAGCGGCACTATCGCGGAACAGCGCCGGCACCACCGCGGAGCCGTAGCGACAGTGCCGCTTCGGCTCCGGGAAAGCATCTGATATGAAGTTATTTAAGAATTATAATACAACTAGAAACGCCTAAGAACAGAAATACGCACCTGCGGTCATTACGTCCTCTGTCTAATAGGGACAGAGGTTACCGCCGCTTTTGCGCCCAAGGAAATACGGAATGTACCTTGAACTAGGGTAAGTGAACCGGCGACAATTTCGTTTTACCACACAGGATAGTGCATGTACTCCAGGCTGATTCACTGCTGCATCCTCGCGGAGAAGGCGCGGTTCTTACGCGGAGCCGCTGCGGTACTATCGCGGCGATGTCGAGGCTCAAGACACGGCAACAAAATCGTTTGATTACGGAGCCGCTGCGGTACTATCGCGAAACTATCGCGGCACATTCGAGGGTCGCGGTACTTCCCTGGCACTGACGCGGCAAATTTTCTCAGAGTGCCTAATAGAATTTTTTTAAAATTCGTTAGTCGTTCAACTGGCCAAAACCCTCGTTAGTCGTTCAAAATCTAGGCTTTGTAAATAAGCACAGCTGGGGCAGAGAAAAGCCCTCATGAATAGAAAAAGAAGGAAGGCATGAATGAGATGTACGTTTTCGAAAACATTCATGGCCTTTAAACACCCATAAAGTTCATTTTAGAGAACTGAGTTCAAAGTGCAAACGTACATATACAGCCGAATACTCGAGAGTAAGTTTTTTCGATTTTTTCCTTTTTTTTGGTGAGAAAAGAAGCAGGGTGAAAACCCGAGTAAACCTTGAACTCTTCGCTTTTTTCAGGGCAAAATTTGCCGTTCTGCGCCGTATTACGTTATCTGAGATCTACCCCATGGTGAAAACACGGAGAAATGCTCCCCAGCGACGTGAGTTGAGCGCGCGCGTCGTTTCGAGCTTGTCCTATAAAGATGGAAAGGTCGGAAGAAATTAGCACCCAAGTGAAAAGTTCACCTACTGATAGGTCCCAGCACCGCTTCATAGAATATCCATATCTCGAATTTATGACTGAAAATCGGAGGACGGCGGCCTTCAAAATCCAATCATTAGATAAATTTCCCGTCAGTGTGCATTTGTGGCCTGCAGGCACCGCTCCATAATACGAACTCTGATAGTGCCTTGTGCCGAAATCTCCGACGTTCGGTTGGAGCCATAATGTGGGGGTCCGAGAACTGCGAAGCAGTGCTGGTAGAAATAATTAAAGGCTAAAGGTTATAAAAAAAACTAGAAAAATCAGCCCAGATCAAAAACAGCTGAAAAACAATGAAGGCAGCGCGCTGAAAAACGGGTTAGAATTAGAGTTCCTAGGGTCCAAAGATGTCAGTTTGTGCACATGTGCACAGCGCCGCTCAAAAAGATCGCAGTCTCCTGCCGAACAGTTAAAATTCATCGACATTCAGAGGAGGAAATAAATGCAAATTTACCTAATAAAAACATTTTGATAAGGAGAGCAAGCACTTCAGTCAATGTTTTTGACTAGATGAGTAATGTTCATTGATTGACATTCAATCTGAAGCCAGCTGATGTTTTTTATATCATGGATCACCGATGGCGATGATGTGTAGTGGTCTCGTCCGCCATCAAAAGAAGAGAGTTAAGGCTTCAAATTTGCCCCGAAATGGCGGTTTTTTCGCTATTTTTTTCTATAAGTTCTACTACTCTGAACTCAGAAAAAGGTTAATAGAGGAAAAGAAGACAAGCATATTTGATTGCGACCACTGCCTTTATTACTGAAGGCTATGGTTATTTTGTACCATCTCGAACAACCAACAGGGAACTATGTATCATTGCTGACGTAATCCTTGGGTTGGAGCGCGATGCGACTGACGACTGATTTTCTAACGATTTTTGGGATATCTTACGAAATTAGTTTTCATTTCGTTAGTCGTTAGACGTAACATCCAGAAAGCGCGTTAGTCGTTAAATTCATTAGTCGTTAGTCGTAATTACGCACATACCTGGTGAGTACCCCGCCCACAAATTAGAAGAGCTGACCATTCAGAGGAGTGGCTGCGATGTGATGAGCATTCTTCACCTTAAAAAGTCTCAACATCCGGATATGCACACTAAAATCTGGTTGCTTTTAAAGCCTCTCTAGTAAAGAAAAGATGAAAGAAAATCATTTATCTATCTCGGGATTCGCGAGTAAGGACATCTCTCAGGAAAGTCATATGCATTTTGGTCGCTTCGCGAATATGCAAGGGGAAAAAGCATTTTGAAAAAACGACAAATGGACTCCAAAGTCTTGATCAGCACACCAAATGAACCCCACGACGAAGTTTTTAGCCAAATCTGGGAATTCGACCAAACTACCGTACACCCACAGAAACGTACTGTAACCTTTCGGAAATAGATGAGCGCGTGCCAGATTCACAGCAAATAACTGATGCAGAACAGTTGAGAGCCAAGTCTACCGTGGCATTTTAGATGTCGTGCAGAGTCTCATTTAGCCTTCAAAATTTCTCTCCAGAGAGAAGCTCCAACCAAATCCGCCGGAGTCAATATGAAAAGTGGACTTCAGATTCGTGAGCAGCTCCTAGAACAACCCCACAGCAAAATTTTATTTCGGATTTGAAACGTTTTTCTGGAGCGCTCCTGGAGCTACCTGGTATAGTTAGAGGCAGTGTCCACGATGAATAAGTTGCCTGTTCCTTGGCAAAAACATAGGCTTTGGGTCCCTCTAAGAAAAGAAAGAACTGAAGTACATATATATGAAGAAAAACGGCCAGGAAGTGGGTGAGAATCTCGTGGACCAGCCAACCCATTGGGTCGCCCCGCTCACGTCCTACGGGAGGCGGAAATCGCTCACCCGTGTGTTGCGTCGCGGTCGGTGAGCTTTGCGCGCGACGAGACGGGTGGAAACGCGACATCCCCACTTTTAGGTGAAAGCAGATAAACTGGCATGTTCTGGAACGTCATTAGCTTTCCGGCGTTCATTTCTTGTCATAATCGATAGCTATTTGCCCGAATGGAGAGCTGAAGACTCATTCAAACGGTGGTTAGTTTTCAGCGCTCGCCGCTCGCGCGACACTCACCGGACCGTGACGCGTACGCACGCGGGTGAGCAATGTCATGAAGCGCACGTCCTACAACAGTTTTCCTGCGTTTGTTTCACCTTTCACCGCAGGGACAGGCACCCACTTTTTGAATATTCTTTATCGCGTAAGGTTCTAACATCCACACTCTGCATCGACGTCGACGTTCCGCCCACTCAGGGGAAAATCAAGAAACTTTCCTAATCCACGCTAATATTTATAGAAATGCCAAGTCTAAAATCTGTGGCCCTAAACCTCAAGGAGGCACCCTTCATCAACCCATTGTCGGATAGAGTGACCTACGATTTCATCCCTGTGAAAGCATAAGCACTGCCTGAGCCACCTAGTTTTGGGTATTTCGGAGTATTCTTGCTGTTTTTCATATTCGTAGGGGTCGCTTTGGGCTAAGTAACTTCGAATTGCACGAAAAACTTTCATAGAGCGGAGGGCGCTTTCTTAGGGTCGAACTAAAAAAATAAACTAATTCAATGCTTGCATACTAAACTTCACTCACCTTCCCAAACATGAACCCATTCATTAACCTTTGTCGTTGTTGAAGCCGAAAAGTGAAGTGAGCTCTCGAAAGCGAATAACCCTAACGCAGAAGTTTTACGCTTGAAACTCCGCACTCGCACACTTGTGAACTCGAGTGAATAGGCAAGTTGTCTCGTCACCTCAAGGGCAGCCGACGACGGGTTCTATCTCACTCACTTTGCACCTCATTTCAAATAACACGGAGGCTTTCATTTAGACGAGTTTCCCTTCCTTTCACCTCGCGTAAGCCTCTTAATGGAGGTACTTAGGCATACTCACGCCTGAAATACGTTTCAGAGACCAACTTGGTCTATTGTTCTGGCAACAATATTGCTATGTCTACTCGTAATCCATTTCAATATCTGTTTCTTCTTTCTCTGAAGACCATTAGAAAGCAAAATCACCAGAAAAAATGTGGGCTTTATACAATAAAATATCTCTAAAAGCATAAGGAGTCTAAGATCATAATTAAGGATGAAAGTTTCTTAGGACTCGGGAAACACAGCTCTCATCTTTTTTTAAGAGAAAAAGCTCCCAGATTTGCGAAACATTGAACTTTGAATGCGCATTTTGGTTCAGGACTGTACATACAAAGTCACATTAAAGGCAGTGTTTACGAAGAGAAAGTTGCACGTTTTTTTGGCGAAAACGTAAGCTTTGGGTCCCACTAAGAAGGTTAAGAACGGAAGTGCGACGAAAAACGGCCGGTAAGTGGGTTAAAATCTCGTGGGCCAGCCAACCCATTGGGCCACTGCGCCCACGTCCTATAACATTTGCCCTGAATTCGTGGTTAGATGAGCGATGGTTTCCGATCAAAAGCCCCGTTCAAAAGTCTTCGTTCTCAACTTCTCTCTTTATTCAGGTCAGCTTGCATACATCGGCTGCAGAAAACGGGAGTTACAAGCCTCGGACAACTCGTCCACAGTGCTTCCCTTGCTGAATTTCGAGGGGCCATAACTCCGTTTCCAGGGGGTCTTGTACGATTCCAGGGACATCATTGAAATCAGCATGGGACCGTTTTCAAGATAGGCAGAAAAACGATTCTTATTGTGAACACTGCCTTTAACCCATTCACGACCACGCCTAATTTTGGGTGGCTGCACGTTCGGACCGCGTGCAATATTGCGTCACCGTATAACGTGCCCACCGGTGGGACACGCTGGCTTGAATAGCGTTCCACGAGTTATTCATTTTTCTTTATTGTCTCCATTATGTAGCTAGCAACGATGGTCGGACAGTGTCAGAATTTGAGGTTCCGAGACGCTCTCGTTATCGAGAAACAATTACTCAAAACCAAAACGAGGTCGACTGAGCTACAACGCTTTCAGAAAAGTAAACGAAATTCAAACGATAGTTTTGTACTAAACAACCTAAAAGCTAGCAATAGAAGGAAAAAGAAATCACTACGTGCTTCTTAAGCTGATTTACAGCAGTTTTTTCCTCTACTTCAGCCCACCTGAATTTAGAAAGTTCTAAATATGTTGTTGCATTTGACCTACTGATGGACCACGAGGTTTTTATTTAGGTCTTGGGTAGGTCAAGACATTGGTCACATGTAGGTTCGAAAGTAGTTGCTTGTGGCGGATAAATCGATTTTTGAAAAGCGTGTCCCACCGGTGGGACACGCGGTCCGAAGTGGTAGTCAACTCGTGTCCCACCGGTGGGACACGTGGTCGTGAATGGGTTAAAGAAAGTCACGGACTGAGGACGTTTCTTCAGGGATCTATAGCAGGAGTGTACGTTCATGGACAATATTCTTTTCGTTAAGCTTTTATTGTTAATTTTTGAAAAAAATAACCGTGTTACTCGTTAATGCGTTATCACGTTAGTTTTCCAATTCGCTAAAAAAACATTACCTGACCACAAAAAAATCAATAAATCATCAGAGCTCTCATACCAATCAGTGCCATAATTCCAGTACAGTTAATGAGCTAATTTAACGTGATTTCAAGGTTCTTTAATCAAGCGTTAATCGTCCATATTCGGAAGAAAAAAACTGCGCTAACCTGTTAATGCGTTAACAAGTTAACGTAATAACGCACAGACCTGATCTATAGCACTGTTCCCGTTTTAATAGACGTCAGCGCGTAAATGTTCGTCAGCCGAGGAAAGAAAGGGCAAAAACTTCATCGCGCTTTTTCTTGTTTCGCCCGTAAAGTTCCAACCAATGTTGTAGCAAAAAATCTCAAAATTACTGGTTACTTTAGTGTCTAAAAAAGTGTCCCTAGTATCTTTGCGGCCCTAAAGGTTTTGGTGTAGGATGATATCACCGCCACGGGCAATATTTCGCTTATCTATATGAAAAAAGTTTGACGTTGTTAAAAAGCAGGGCTCGCGATAGAAACAAACTTCAAGCTCTCTTCTTGAAAATGTAGGTCTGGTATTTACAAAAATAAAAATATGTAAAAAAGGTGAAAATTTGTAGGAAAACGCACAAAAAAACAGACCATGACGGCTATATATGTACTGGAGTCGGCCGCCCCCAATTAACGAGATTTTCATGAATGCTTGCGTATCCGTCTTTTATTTTGCTCTTAAAGGCAGTGTTCACGATGATCTTCAATTTTGAGATTGTTCGCTATATTGTATAGGTGGCCCCCGGCTCAGACGATAGCAGGCCCTGAGCCCACCCCGAATGCACCCGAAGCCGCGTCCATGTTGCGCTCAGGGTGACAAATTTGGCAATTTCCGGGCCACATATATTGCGATGCAGGCCCCATACGTTGCGCTCCAGTTCCCACCGACGAAATTGATTCACGCAGCGCCCAGAGCGCAACTGTCGGCTGATGACGTCATAGTACATCATCCAGCGTAGACGGTTGCGCCCCCGGGCGCTTTCTATAAACCGATTTTAGAAACGCAGCTGCAAAAATCGATACCTCGACGTATTTCACACGCTTCGCTGATCGACTATCGCACCCATTTTAGCTAATCGATTTTTCAAGAAAGAATCCAGCGATTTCCACACATTCACCGAATTACCCCACCCTACTGAATTTGCTTAAATTAATGTGACCCTTAATTGTCCTTTTTCTAAGCTAGTGCTGATTATAAAATACCTGAGCTTAAGACACTTTCCCCTGCTTAGAATTTTAATTCCGTCACAATTTCCTTCACAACTTCACCCATTAATTTTCTGATTTCCATTGTATGCCATTCAATCCTGGAATCAACCAGCTAAGCATAGGAAATCAATGCCTAAATTAGAGCAACCGGATAAGTATCCCCTGGTTCCGAGCCTAAATTATTCTGTTCCCTCGCGCGCTTATGCGGAGCGAGGGTAGAGACAGCGAGAAAGTGAAGGGAGAAGGATATGCAGCGTACGCGCGCCGACGCGCGCGACGAATGGAAATAAATTTCGTTCAGAAACAGAGAATAAGCTAAACATCGTATTTTAGAACGCTCAAAATGCGTATTAAATCCAAAGAATCCTCCCGAATCATTTTTTCCGATTTAGGAAATTTTGATTTTTCGGAGTGGATGACCAAATGTAAGAATGCGAGCGATTAGTTTTTCTTATTTTTTTTCGAAATGATTAAATAAATTTAAAAAACTTCCTCCACTAATATTTGCAAAATGCGTTCGGAAGGTCATGTTAACGTTTAATTTTTTAAGACACTCTAAATATTGCACAAATATGAAGAATATAATGAATTTTATGATGGTCGAATATTGAGCGCAAATGTAGCAGAGGAAATCAATTACAAGCCCCACAAGAGAAACAGCGAGAATTCCACTCAAAAAATCGCAGGAAGCACAGATGCTCTTCCTTGTTTCAATCGATTTATCTAATTTCGAAATGCGCGCGTCAGTAAACGCATGTGGCCCGGGGAGCAACCTGAACGCACTGCAGGTTGTTGCAATCGCAACCGAAACGCACCGCACCGCAAGCTTGAATATCAACTGCTCTGCGCTTTGGTCGCAGTGGGCGGGGAGAGGCGGAGCCGGTTGCGCTCCGGGCCTGCTACTGTCTGAGGGGTAGAATTAAAATGACGTAGAAATTGAGAAAAACGCACCGGAAGTACACGAAATCCTTAAGTATCACCCCGCCTCTTAGGTATCACCGGAAGTGTTTGTTGTGGCAATAAAAACCTTTGTGGACCCGTCCTTTGCAATTCTCTACTCTCTATTGCCCCGTTCTTTCCTTAGGGCCCTAACTTATCCTGCTTTGCATAAAATATTCTTATAATTTCGATTGACAGAGTTTTCTACCGGTGACAACAGCCATGAACATGCTCATTCAACCGGACAACTAGTCCATGTTATAGAAAAATGTCACTGAAATATGACGTTTTGATGCGTTTCTTGTCCTATCTTCGTAATTTTGGTAACACTTGGAGGCCAACGCATTGTTTTATGTGGAAAACTCGGGGACGGAAATCATCGTGAACACTGCCTTTACAGTAACCAGCAGTCTCTGAAAGTGCTCAGCAATTACTTTAGCAGGAAAATAGAAGACGGCAAAACAGAATCATACAGAAATTCCTATAATTGGGGGTGGGAGGACACCGAGAAATAACTTGTTCCTGAGCGTTTTTTTCTCCAATTTTTTTTTACTTATTTTCTTTTTCGTGATGGCCAGATATACTAACCCCCCCCGGGGGATAGTACAGCAAGCGATTTTATTGAGAACCCTGTCGTCCTTGCAGATGTTTTACAATTACGAGTTCATCTAGCAAATGTGATGCACTCGAATAGAAAAAGCGAGTAACATGAAGTGTTAGTGACTTACTCGTCTTGAAAGCAGCAGACGCGCTCATAAACATGGGGTGGTAGTAATTGGGTGTGTTAAACGCGAGTTAACAGGAGTTAAATTCGCGTTAAACGCGAGTTTAACCACACCAGATTGTAATGATAACTCTCCATAGTTAAGAGAACTCGCTCTAGTTTCACCCTAACATCCCCAGTGGTAGGCCTCTTATACACTTCCAATGAAAACGCCTCGAAAAAGCGACAATTGTAACCTTTGTTACGAAAAATAGCCTTTTCAAAACGTTTCCAGGTCTGTTTTCTCTAAAAATTCCGCCATGTGGCATCCTCGCGGTAAGTTCGCGTTTAACATACTCTCGCAGACAGCACGGAAATAGTGCTGAAATGCGAGAGGAACTGGCGGTTAACGAAAAACTCCTCCCGAGGAGTTTTTGTATGCGGTTAGCAAGATACAGTAGGAACAGTTTTGACCATCTATACTTAGGGCAAGTACGAGTTTGATTAGTGCAGAGGGTTAAGGAAGTTTGATAGCACTGTTAGCGATTTTGATCCAGGACGTCACCCTATTTTTAAAACTGAAAGGTGTTCCAAGGGAGAGTCTTTTAACGGCTTCCGCCAGAAAGCAGGCGATGAGGGATCAAAAACAAAGCAAGGATCATTGCTGAAACACGTTGGCCGTCTTCTTTGGTGGCACTAATCAATCCCTCCCAATCAGCTGTTAATTTTTTTTATCAAGCGCCGACACTTCTCCCGCTTTTGTTTATTTTCTTCCGGAATTCATTCGCTTTGCTATTATCAGGTTAGTTTCATTTTCATAATTCATTGCATAGCACAGGCTATGAGGAGTATGTAGTAAATTATTTGTTTGCTCGCGTTTCGAAGGGGTTTCCACAACTTTTTTAGTGCAAAAAAGTGAAAATTTTTCAAGCCACCGATTTTCAAGTGATTTGATGCTTCAGTAATGATTAATCAGCGTTGGTCGGGGCGTATCGGGCGAGTTTTGTGGGAAACAAATGCGAACTTGTTTCTGAACCAACTAAATTTGTTCTCCTTTTTCTGCAAGATTCTGATACTCCTCTTTCATTGCAGGATCAGTGCCATCGTGGCCTCTTATTTTTTTTTAGGGTCCGCGACGCTTTTGCTTTGGTGCATTGGTAGAGCAACTCGAAGTGTTTCAAATTCTTACCTTGAAATATGTGTACAAAATCTTTTCCTTAAACGATGCGCATATGAGTGTGTAACAGTGTTTCTATATATTTTCAGCACTAACTGCGGGCGGTGGATTAGTTTCATTTTGAGAAGACGGCAAACACTTCACAAATTCAACTGCATCAATGACCGAAACCACACCATTACCCCAATCTCGGACGCCAGACTTGAGTTGCACACTTCCAAAAAAAAACAATAGAATTCTTTTTTAAGAACGAAAATAGACTATCTAGTTTATCATCATTCTTATAGGTTTTTAACTATCCATTTCAGTTGAATGCAGGACATTCTTTGAATTTATGCATTACTCGGCGAGTTGCGGAATGTCTTTTTCGCACCTAGCGTAACCTTTTCAAGAACACCTTGTAAATAACTCATCCAGAAATTCTCAAATTTTCGTTCACTCGCTTTTGTTTGAAAATATCAAAAAAAAAGTTAACAAAGTTACTACAAATGCAAACTTTTGTCAGATCACACGCAATTGATTGATTGAGGCTAATGATTAAACTAACATGTCTTTTCGAGAGTGGTCCTGAAAACTCACGGAGCTCACAAAAAATTACGAGAATTAGGATTTACAAGGAAAATTTAAAAAATTGCATTTTGATCGTGTTTCGAACAAGCAAAATATTACGAAGTTCCTTTTGAAAGCTCTTCCTAATGAATAAAATAAATAGCATCACTTGTATAATCTTTCCGATCCCTCGTCTTTCCACCGTAAACGTCGTTCGTGTCCAAGTGTAGAAAATACTTATGCGGACGAAGGTCACGCATAATGTATGTGTAAGCAGAGGGCAGCTTTCGTTAAACCGGCAACAAACCGTGGCACCTATTTCGCGGTTCGTAGCCGGGCAGGAGAGTGGCGGTTAATACGTGTTAAGTTGGCGGCTCTACTGCATTTAATTCGCGGTATGTTGGCGGCTTGGAGGTGGCGGTTTATTCGCGGTTAACACACCATTTACTACCACTCATGGTCCACATAGATAACACCACAAATATGCGCGCACGGCCTTCACCATGTCGTCAACGATGTTTGAAGCACTGAAAACTATGTATCCAGGATGACTGACGAGTGTCACTAAATACGTCTCGTGGACTTGTATTTTCCTACCCCTTCGAGAAAGGTATCCTTCAGCCAGTGGAAGATTTGCTCCTCGGAGTCGAGGCCGCGACGGGAAAAATTTTGAATCATGAGATCGGTCATTTCGAAAATTCAATCAAGAATTTCTTTTCATTAATGCTTCGGAATTTCGCTACTCGACTCGGTTCACAACGTCCGTTTTACTGGCTGCCTCCCTTGAACAGTGTAGTTCTCATGTTATTTCTGGCAGGTACAAGAATGGCTCTGCCATGAGCATAAGTAAACATTAACACTTGAGAAATTTTTATGATTCAAATCGAGTTGCACTCACCTATTGTTGGCCGAGGCAACAACGACGTTTTATTCTTGCGAGAGAAAAAGGTAACACATGCGGGACTAGTTCCTTCCTGTCCGGTGCTGTTAATAAAATGTCGGACTTGATTTGATGGTAATATCTGAATTTATGTTTCCATATTTGCATTTGCTTTGAAAAAAAGGCGTCTTATAGCATTATCCTCAATTTTTTATATAATTCAAGTTGTTCACATTAACAGCTAATCGTCTATATTTTTGAGGCGCCATAGAATCCAATTGCATTCATCCACCGTCAAATATTTATCCAACCAAGATTTTCCATATTTGAGAGTACTTGCAGTTTCAATGTGAAGAATTTTTTCAACAGTCATGTAAATTCCACCTCAGCCCACCATTTCTGTCTGCTGAAACTGCACTTTGTAGGTCAGCGATATGGTTGCTATTTCTGGTTATGAAATGGCGTTTTGATGAATTGTAAGTCGGGCAACGACCACTGCCCTCCCCCATTTGCCTGGATCGTAACTGCTTTTTCGCACTGCCTAGCCAAGCCGTGAAACTAGGTTTCATTTAACGTAAATATCAGTCAAGGAAGTTTGTGCTACAGTACCCGCACTAATTTACTCAAAAAAAAAGCTGCGGATTCGCGACTTTTCGTCATAACTCGGCTCAAAGTGACCCGTTCGGGGAGCTAGGGGCATATTTGGAATCAGCATCGAGAGCTATTCATTTTGAGCATTTACATTTCTTGACCTGCAAACAAGGCATATAGGGTTAACAGAAAAATCGAGGGAACGAAAACACCACCGACGTCCCGTTTTCACCTCAAACGGGACCAATTGACCTGGGATTTGGCCTACTATTTTTCTTTCTGATCCTCTTTCAAATAAGCACTGCGGCGGTCCAATCCGGAGAAGTCGATGTTTCATCCCTTTCTAATATGCCAAGTCCATGCTCGCTTCAAACGGAACCAGGTTGAGAGATATCTGTGCTCAAAATGAAGAGCTCTCGATGCTGATTCCAAGTATGCCCCTAGCTCCCCGAACTGGTTATTTTGAGCCGTGTTATGACGAGAAGTCGCAAAAGTCGCGATTTCGCGGCTTTTGCGGCTTTTTTGGAAAAAAATTAGTGCGGTTATTGTATATCAGAGAAGCCGATCTACCTGCCGCGGAATCTAGCTTAGTTGTGCATATCATGAATGTTTTGTTACAAAGTCTGGCACCCTATCTTTGAATCTGATATTCCATACTGTCACGGACCTCTCTGAACGGAATGATGTACATATAGGCCTTTTCGAATTACGAAGACACCCCAGCTTTTCTGCCTACCATTTTCCTCCGTCTTAAGGCACAGAACACCCGAGGAATCCTTTTTTTTCAGATTTCTCGCTGATCTTGGAGTTAATCACACGCTGGTCATGATGTTATCTTTGAAATCGCTTAAAGCTAGTGTTCACGATAAAAAATGTGTTTCAGTTTCCACTAGGAATGGGTAAAGACGGGGCACACTGTAACGTTGAAGTCGAAGGAACGCATGAAAACGAGCCAGGAAGAGCCTTAAATGATCCCGAAATTGAAACTTTGAGCGCAAGGCAAACCCCAAAAGCGCAATGTCCTCGAAGGTGAACAAATGAGAACTCGAGATCGTGAGATGAGCGATGATTTCCGATCAATAGCCCCTTTCTTCCCTTCACTCTCAACTTTTCTCTTTACTCATGTCAGCTCGCATACCTCGGCTGCAAAAGACGGAAGTTACAAGCATCGGACAACTCGTCCACCATACTTCCCTAGATAATTTTTTGAGGGACCATAACTCCGTTCTCAAGAGGTCTTTTACGATTCCAGAGACATCATCGGAATCAGCATGGGACCGTTTTCAAGATGGGCAGTGAAACAGAGGTCCGTCCGCTAAGTGTAGCAACTGTGCCAAACGCGGAATCTCAACTCTTCAGAATAAGTGAGAAAAATCGAGCGCGCATTCCCCTCCGCCCCCCAAAGCAGCACCCATTCGCTCCGCCCACTTCACAGCTTCCGGTGGGATAGGGGCTCTCTACACACCGAAGGAGGAGTTGTCCCGTTTTCGCAGTTCGAAACGTCAAGCTACTCAATGCAAGCGAAGTGGTCCCGAGTGGAATTAAAGCCGCAAAAGGCGAGACAACTCCTCCCTCGGTGTGTAGAGAGACCCTATCCCCTTCCGGTCACGACAGGAACGGGGCGCGCCAAGGATTTTGATCGAAATCTACGTTCTTCCATTTGTCATCGGTCTGGCTTTATGGTGTGATCTGCCATGGCGCGATGCCTGCTAAAGACGAATGAAAACAGGCTCGAGACAACTCGTCCACGAAATTCTCATCGTCCAATCTCACAATCTTTGAGAATCCATATCTTCGTTCGTTGTGGTTTCTGAGAATTTCTAGAGACAACGTTGTGATCAGCACTAAATTTTCTCCAAGACTAGCATGAAAACTGGAAAACGATTCTGAGGTTGGACTGGGTCTTTAAAAACGCCTATATTTTGAGGACAAAAATTTAATGGTGGCGTTGTCTCATTCCTGTATTTCTCTTCCCTCGCAATCGTTGCGCGAGAGCGAACCAGAATGAGGAGAGAGACTGGTGAGGAAGTGAAGATTGAAAATGCAGTTAAATTTAAATATGTAGTCGCTATTGAGTTCGGAAATAAGGGAAAGGGACGTGGCCAGAAGTGGTGACTGAAGAGGGCATGGTGGTCGCCCATATCTTACTTACTTGGAGGAATTGAGATCTCCTTCTTGCCAAGTCTTATACAGGAGTAGTCTACTACATAAGTAAGTGAAAACCATAAAATTCATGTCTGAGGGCGTACTGTACCTATAAGTTTGAGGAAAATTTATGAGAGACAACAATATGAGCATTTCCGATAATGTTCGAGAAGATGCCGATGCCACCCTGGCTCCACATCG
Source organism: Aplectana chamaeleonis (assembly GCA_029168955.1). Lineage (NCBI taxonomy): Eukaryota > Metazoa > Nematoda > Chromadorea > Rhabditida > Cosmocercidae > Aplectana > Aplectana chamaeleonis. Next base: position 537,202 of record JAPDOI010000163.1, on the reverse strand, counting down.
CCCGACATAGTCGCCTGAATACTTTCTGTGCGAACGGCTTTACAAACAGGAAGACTGTATAGTTCTACCATTCTGAGAAAAATGTCGAACGAATGAAAAATGAAAACGTTTCACTCGAAAAAATTGCGAACGAAAATTGGAAAAAAAATCGAAATTTTGATTTTTTTTTAACTTCTTTAAATTTCGGATTTATCTTCAAAACTAGACGCGAAGCTTCAAGGTGATGTTCGTAGTATAGTCCATTCACAAGAGGGGCGGGGGAAAATCCTTGTTCCTTCCAATCACACACTTGGCTCCTCCCCCTTCCGTCCAATCACGCGCGCCGCTCATCCCCCGTTTCCCCGCCTCTCTCGCCATAAAAATACATTAAGACCATCATCCTGTTCAGCCAGAGTCCTGGGCTTGACTGCTTACCTATCCAGACTTTTTTCAGGACCTGTTGAAAAGGGCGGGCGTTCACCACTGTTATGGTGACCATAAGCCAAACTAACTATTCGATGTTGTGGGGATGTGCTAAGGAAGGAATTTAATCTACTTGATAGTAGTAACAGGCATCCGGTTAGATCAAAAAGGGTAAAAACTACATTCGTAATTAGCATTTCTCGCTATTGATTCTGCATGCCGTTTTTCAAGAACACCATTTTGGGTCTGAGGGCATATTATGTTCCCCTCCAGCACTACAACCTTAAAGGCAGTGGTCGCGCTCAAATATGCTCGTCTTCTTTTCCTCTCTGAACCCTTTTCTGGGTATAGAGTAGTAGAAGCTATGAGAAAAAATCGCGAAAAAAACGCTGTTCTAGGCCGAATTTGAAGCCTAAACTTCCTTGCCTTTTGATGGTGGACGAGTCCACCCCACATCATCGGTATCGATGATCTCTAATATCAAGAACATCAGCTGGCTTGAAATTGAGTTCAAATCAATGAACCTTCGGATTTATGTACACATCTAGTCAAAAACATTGACTGAAGTGCTTGCTTTCATTGTTCAACCGTTTTATTAGATAAATTTGCATTCATTTCTTCCTCCGAACGTCGATGATTTTCAACTGCCGGGCATGAGACTGTGATCTTTCTGTGCACGTGTGCACGAACTGGAAGTTTAGGGTCTTAATAACTCTAATTCTAGCCCGTTTTTCACCGCGCTACCTTCATAGTTTTTGAGGTGTTTGCGATCTGAGCTGATTTATGTAGTTTTTTCAATAACGTTTTTCATCGTGACCACTGCCTTTAAAGGCACAGGGCACCCAAAGAATTAACTTTCAGATTTCATGCTTATCTTGGAGAGAGGCACACGCTGATCAGAGTGGTCTTAAATGTCTTAAATCGTACAAGACCCCCTTTGAACAGAGTTATGGCTCTTCAAAGATGCCTAGATTTTGAGGGTGAAAAATTGGTGGACGAGTTGTCTGAGGCCTGTATTTCTCTTGATTCGCAATCGTTGCGTGAGAGAAAGCCAGGATAAGAAGACAGCACGGCAGTGGGCTGAAGAACAACGACTTTATGGAATTCATCCATCCATCGAGCCGCTATCGAGTTCGAAAATGTGTTAAAGCCACAGTCCAAGCTCAGAATCGATTTTTCGTATTTTAGCCCATCTTGGAGAAAATTTCACGCTGATCACAATGGTGTCTTCAGAATCGCTCAGAACTCACTACAAACTGAGTTACGGCTCCTCAAAAAGTTTGAATACGAACTAGTAGAAGTTCGCGGACGAGTTGTCTCGAGCCTGTATTTTCTCGTTATTCGCAGCCATCATTCTGTATCAGGTCACAATATGAAGCCAGACCGAAAACAAAAGGAAGAACATAGATTTTGAACAAAATCATTCGCACGTCTCTTCCCTGTTGAGGTCGGAAACCTGGCAGTGGGCGTTACCCATTTTTTCTTTCAAGGGGGCGTGGCCGACTTTTTCCTAGCTTTTTCTCGCTTATTTAAGCGAACTGAGATTTCGCGCTTGGCAGGGTTGCTATACACGGCGACCGGACCAAAATATCAAAAATTACCTCTGAGGTTGGACTGTGCCTTTAAGGGGGCGGGCCTGTGGTGGTGAGCGAAGGGGGTCGGACCTGTGGTGGTCGCTTGTAGCTCGCTTATTTGGAGGAAATGAGATCTGGCATTTGGCACGTGTTATACAGGAGGGGTCTTCTGCGCAATTACATGAAAATCTCAAATTTCATATCTGAGGGTGTACTGTGCCTTTAGGAACTTTAAAAAAAAGTATTCAGTAGGTCTACTTTTCAGTTTATTGTCTTCTGACTTGCTTCTGGTTTTCCCGTTTGACTAACAAGGGTAGATTCCAAGTTATGCATTCTGTTTAAGGAAACCTCTTCCAATTTTTCCAAGGTCAAAGAGCTATCGAGCACCAATATTTCTCGTCCAGATCTAGTGAGCTTGAAATACGGCTCCTTGAAAAAGGTAGTGTCCATTATAAATTTATATTTCGCGTTTTTCGTGAATATAGAAGGTTTGATACCGTACATACTTAAGAGCACTGGGTAAAAAAACAGCGGGAACCGTCTTTTCGGGCTAGAATCGGCCAGCTTTTTCAGTTAGTCTCTGAGCTTGAAAGAGTTGACAGAATGACATCCGTCAATAAAATCAGGTGCTTGATCACATCGTCTTTCACTTCGCAATGGTAACGTTTCTGCTGAAAGGGCGCAGCATGAGCGGAAGATTTAAGCTTGCGAGCCTTGCCTTCGCTTAAAAATAGCAGCGAAGCAGTCCATATTTGGCCGAGTCGGCCAAGTATGTGCTGTTCTCAGGTTGAACCCTACCATCCCTCTTCAACCCCTTTGAAAGCAATGTCTTTTATGGAAGCAATGTGTAATTGAATTGCGTGCCTCATGCTTCTCCTATCTCGCGTGTCCTTCTCACCTGTCTACCTTGTGCACGGGAAATGCAATAATCATCATTCATTGAAGATAAGATCTCTATGTGGAAGGCAGATTTCAGCTTCAACAAGGTCGAGTTTTCTGTTCCTCGGGCTCGCTTAAAAACACAGTGCACCATTGGACATGAAGTCTGAGAATATCATGTAATTGTGTAGTAGACTGCTCCTGTGTAACGTTTGCCAAATGCGATATCTCAAATCCTCTGAACAAGTAAGATATAGGCGCTCATAAAAGGCCCGAACCCTTCGATCCTTTAAAATACCACGGGCCATGCCGCTTTTCTCGATTTTTAAACCTAATAGTGGCTACTTGGAGGGATGAAAGTTGACGGCATCTTCGATACTCCCTCCCTTGCCTTCATCCTGGTTCGCTCTAACGCAGCGACTGCAAAGGAAGATGACTACAGATCTGGGACAACTCGTCCACCAAATTCTCGCCCTCAAAATGTTGGCTTTTGAAGGAGGCATAACTTCGTTTGTAAGAACCTTGAAAGATTCCAGGGATGCAACTGTTATTAGCCTTGAATTCTCTCCAAGACGAGCATGAAAACTAGTTTTTTGGATGTTCAATTGCCTTTAAAGGCAGCGTACGCGCAAAAAAACAGTATCCTATTTCTTTGCTATTTTTCGAAGATAGGCCTGCAAGGTTGAGATACATAGCAATTAGGCCGCACAAAGGAGATTTCACCGTGCGAAAATCTTGTTGCATTCAACTTCTTGTTTTACGCCTATCTTGGTGTCTTATGCGTAATACACAATACAGTTGTACACGAACGAAGTTTTCGAAAAATTTCCGAAATATTTGTCGAAAATTTTTTCGTTCGCTTTCGTTCGTTCGGAATTTTGTCGAGCGAAGTTTTTTCAAATTTCGTTTGTTCGAAATTTTTTCGAACGAAAATTTTTCAAATTTCGTTCGTTCGAAATCCAATTTTTTGAAACTTTCTCGAAATTCGTTCGTTCGGAATACTTTCGAACAATTTTCTAAAAAAAATTAGAAATTTCCGACAAACTTCGAAAAAAGTTCGAAACTTTCGACGAATTTCGAAAAAAATACGAAGTTTCGAAAAAAATTGAAATTTCGATTAGTTTCGAATTTCGTTTGTTCGACCTCCAAAATTTCGAAAGTTTTTTCGAAATTCCGTTCGTTCGGAATTTTTTTGAAAGGAATTTTTTCAATTTAATTTTCGTTCGTTCGAAAATGTTTCGAACGAAATTTATTAATTTTTCGTTCGTTCGAAGTTTTTTCGAACGAAATTTTTTTAATTTTCGTTCGTTCGACATTTTTTTCGAAATTGTAGGACTATAATACACAAGCTTAGAAAACTTGATGATCTGAAATGGTTTATCACCTTCAACTCATTGGGGTAATTCATTATTTTTGTCTATCTATGGTCGGAGGCTCTCTAAAATTAAGGAGGCATAGATACACACGTTTGAATGCGAGGATCTCTCGGAATAAAGGTTCATCATTTTTGAGTGTCCTAAAATCGTCGTGGTGCTTCTGTTCCTCGTGCTAGATGATCGACCCAGAACCCATCATTACGGACCCAGGGAGCCGTTTTCACGTGTCTATAATGTCATGGATATGCAACATTGAGATCTCTAGCCTCGCCAACTATCTCTACTCAGTGCAAACATTTGATTGAGGAGGAGAAACCAAACATGGTTTTCTTTTTCCTTTAAAAGCAGCCTACAATTTCAAATTGACGTCGATTTTATGACATAGACCGATGGTTTGGAGCAGTTAGTGTGGTAAACGGGCGGAAACACCGACGGAAACGCAATGAACATGGAGAAATATTGGGTTCTTTTTTTCATCGGAATGAAAGTGGACTCGGTTAGAATAGCTAAGCTAGCAACAAAATGGTTGAGATAACGAAGCCATTAGACTTGCGGCCTGAACTGACACGCTTACGTCGTTGGAAGCATCAGATACCAGTCAAAGTCACGGTAATCGAGTAATCAAATTGGACTAATTGAGGAAATTGTAGGAATTCTTTTGAGGGGCGGGAACGGTAAAGAAAGGCGGGCGGAGATTGCCGGTTTTGCTGGTCCAATAAGGCCGAACTATGGTCATATTGGCTCGTCTTTGACGCTTCCAATGATATGAACGTTATATCAGAAACCACAGGACCCCATAAGCGCCGCTATCGCAACCACTTTTGCGAGCGTGTATGCTGCCTTTGAGCTCAAGCTCTGACTTCGCTTGAATCACATAGGTTCTTAGGCTGCTTCCACTTTACTTCTAATACTTCTAGCACGCATGCCTTGCATATTTAGTACATGTTATTCTCGCATGTATAGGGTCGTAGGTAAATAAGGGTAACACACCAATTCATATCCGAATACCCAGCATCAAAGGCGATCTTTCTACGACTGGTTCTATTCGTACCACATGTTAGATTCGAATAAGTATGAATCCGTAGTAAATGTTTGTTGAACTGGACCACGAGGTTGATATACAGTTTATTGGCTTACGTACGTTTCGGCGGGATCGCCTTCTTCAGAGCCTGGGAAGAACAAATCAGAAATGTGCTTACCCGGCCAAATAAGTTTGAGTTGGATGCTTGAGACGGAATTAATAGTGTACTTCCGCCAGAATTGCGCGAGACGATTTGAGTTTCCGTCTTATTGGGGAGTTTAATGGAGTTGAGAACACTTCATGCAACTTCTTTTATTTCCGATTAATTCAGACTGTAAAACGTCTGCAACACTCAGTCGATCGTGTCTGAACATCATTACCGGCAGTTATATTTCGCCGCGACCAACCACTTCCCTGCCTTCCACGTCCGGCTCGAAATATCGGAAAAAAGTTCAGTTCTAGCATTTTAAACTCGAATCGATTTCTGTACGCGTAATATTTTGCTGAATATATCACTGGGAGAACAAAGGAGGTGATGGTTTCAGAGCTGGATTAGATTCGTGCTTGGGGTTCGTAATCTCTTTTTACATTTGTATTTCAAGCAATTCCTGAGGCAAAAAAAAGGAAAAAAGATTTAGCACTCTATCAACGCTATGTACCTACCTCAAACCTGCAAAATGTAGCACACTCAATTGGTTGTACTAAAGCCGTTAAATATTTCAATCAATAAAATTTCACATATGTTCTGCAGGGTGCGTGTCCGATATCCGCACAAACTTTCTAATTATATGTAGGTGCAATTATACATGGGAGGTTAAAATACGTTTTATGGACGGTTCTTTTCACTGAGCCCCCCTCTCAGGGCGTATCAAAAATGAAATGCGTAAAATCGTTTTTGAAAAGAATGGTGGACCGACGCTTAAGGGATCCTCTGTTCTGAAGGCAGTGTTCATTATGAAAAAGTTGCCCGTTTTTTAGCAAAAACGTAAGCTTAGGGTCCCTTTAAAAAGAGCAAGAGCGGAAATACGACGAAAAACGGCTAGGAAGTGGGTGAAAATCTGGTGAACCGGGCAATCCGTTGGATCACCCCGCCCACGTCAAATAACAGTTCTCTGGGTTCGTTTCACGAGAGGAAGAAGAATCGAATTTTTGACTATCCTTTATCGCGAAAGGTTCCAACATCCCAGCATGCACATTAGCCCATCTTATTTTTAGAGAGCTTTCGTCACAAGAAACAGAAAACAGCTTCACTCACCTAAAAATTTCAAAGGGCAAAGCATTTCCGTCGTCAGGTTTGACGCCTTGTCTGCAGTCTCCTAAAACACACCAAATTGGCATGACTAATGATTTCAGAGAACACTTTGAACAGTTTTTCTCCTGCATTTGAGTGTTCTGTTCGGTCTTTTTCCTATCAACCTCTACTTAGTGGACTTACCTACTCAGAGATATCGAAAACACTGCCTTTACCAAAACAAGTTACTGCGCTCTCGACATCGGTATTCTTCGTTCCCTTTGCGCCTGAGCGTAGGAATCTACTACAGCAGAGTCATTTTAAAGCAGAAGATGCATTCTTTGAAGCTTAGTATGGTGAATGTCCTTGCCTCCTCTATGAAGAGAATAGGACAGCAAATATCGAATCAAAATTGGCCTTCGTCAATTTCTAGGCATCCACATTTTCGTTAGTTTTGACATACCCTGAAGTCAATCAGGCGCAAAGCTCCGTGGTTGAGTATAGTCTAAGATTCATAGATTCTTGTAATTCTCATAGATTTCTAAGATAATCGATGAAAGATCGATTTCATCGATTTTGGAAAAAAAGTTGCTAGAATGTGCATGGACCGGTGGAGAATCTACATGAGCACGAATGGCTCGAGTTTCAGCCTTCGAAAGAGTCAGGTAATGTGGTACAGACGCAACAGTTCCGATCGTTGGCCGGGGTCGGTTTCGGTTTACTATATTTCGCTGCCGTGCTTTTTCAATGGAATGACTAAGGGGTTCCGCATTAAAAAGCCTTGAAGCTGCTCCAAAATACAACTACTGCTCCAAAATCTTTCTATAGGAGTATATTGATCGTTACGTTCACATGCGGATAAAGACGAACGCCGTGTCGAGTATGTAGCAGCTTAGTTCGCGAGAACTTAAGAACTTTCAGGCTTCTGCCCCAGTGCATTTTGAGGGTGACGCTCAGTGAAAATATCAGACCATACGAGGTGTTTAGGAACCCGTATATACTGGCACCACAATATAAGAAAACTTGTGCGGGTAGTTAAAACGCACCCTGTGCACGCAGTACCGTTCGTGGCTTTTGTCAGAATTCAGGTGGCGACATTTTCTCGCGAATTTAGCTTCTTTTTCGAATAACTTTCTTCGAGCTTGTTTGATCTCGAGGGTTTTTCCTCAAACTTTCTGGACACTATTTTCAGGTGGCATCAAAGTCCCTGAACCGGTCAAACTTGTTTTGAACTCTCCAAATTGAATATTTCAATTTCATCTAAAGTAGACCGCAATGCTAAAAGGACATGGTGCGGTTGCGGACTCGCACTAAAACTACGGTAGAATCTGGCTCTTTGTCAGATTTCGTCATCGATCGGCGCCAACCGTCGTCTCTCTGCTCACGAGAATATCAGCTGTTGCGCCGATCGATGGCGAAATCTGGCAAAGTGCCAGATTCTACCGTAGTTCTAGTGCGAGTACGCAACCGCACCATGTCCTTTTCACATTGCGGTCAACTGTACTTTCTCGTGGTTTTAATCGGTTCAGAAAAGTGGTTGGTGGCTACTCGTTATAGAACTTTGCAAGCTTGCCTGGACTTAAATCGTCTATCAAGAGGGTCACAGTTCTCACAACGTTCCCTTTGGGGAAAAGTGGAGGTACATACCAGGGAGAGGGAGTCTACCGCTCTTAGTCGCTCAGCGTTCATTGACCCTGAGAGGCTATTTGCTAACTTTTCCAGGAGGTACTTCTCACTTTTCGACTCAAAAAATTTCGTGTAGTAGTCGCTTTTCCTAAGTACATCGAGAGACTTTTCTAGAACACGCCCAGAGTATAGTCGCCTCCCGGATTATCCAGAGAGTGGTTCATAATACCCCGCATAACGCCAACCATCCATAAGTAAACTGACCTCGCTCCCTAGTTCACACCTTTGTTCTTCGACCATTCACCGCACTTAAACAATTATGTACCAGCGGCGATGGTTAACCGCCCGCCCGCGCGATGACGAATATTCGAGCCGTTCGCCGAAAATCTCGAGAATAGTAGCTGCACTCTTTTTTACGTTTGCAGGACGTCTGCATTCATTCTCTGCGACCAGTTGCGATTCTGACTCAAAATCGCGAATTTCGATTTGTCTCAAACTTCTTTGCCTATATGTCACAGGCCTAGATAGATAATTTCTCCAATTTGTCCCTCCACAAATGTCGGTCATTCTCTACAATATTATCTGTTAGACACAAGTTCTTGCTGTATTGCAAAACTAGTCTTTGAAAAGTGGGAATCTCAGCTACTACCAGGATTCCCCTTCTCAAATATACCCATCGTTTCCGTTCTTGGATAAATCTATAGGTACTGTGAATATACAAGGTGGCTGAAAAGATCCAGAACTTTTTTCCTAACAGGATAAGGAGTGCATACCCCTACAGAACTAACGAACCAACTCATTTCAAAAACGAAAACTTCGATGAAACTGTGAAAAAGAATTTAGAACACAAATTTATCACAAATGCTCGGGATTGCACCCTTCCGCTTCAATACCTCTACGCAACACGTCATAAATCACCCACTTTGTTTGCACACCCTTCCATCAAAATTTGGGCCGAAGCATGGATTTATGCTGCTGTGAACTGATGAACTCTGTGGCCTAAAGTTTTCGCCCCAGAAGACCGAAACAAAATTTAAAAAAAAACCGCAGTTGTCAAATTGGCCGGGTGAGCCAATACCTTTTCCTCGTACAATGCAAATTCTTCTACTGGAGTCTTTTCCGGTAAATTGAAAGTGATTATCTAGATTTTGGCGGTGCTATCAAGGAGCAGTTAGAGGTGTTAACCGTTGACCGGTGGTGGATTGGGGCTTCAGAAGGACTCTGCAAGAAGCGGTGAAGATCTTCATCAGGAGCGTGCAGGACCTCGTGGAATGTGCGCGCAACCCTAAGGGGTATAGTAGGTATAGTTTAGCGACACACGGTCGCGCCCCTCTGCACGGCGACAGCGACATCCTCCCGCCCTTTGAATCTGTCGCTGTCGCAGTGCACTGCACAGCGACAGCGACAGTGGTAGCGGCAGGCTATAGGGGTCTGCAGAGTTGAAGTTGCGGCGTTGCTCGCAGCGTCGAACAGCACTGGGTGATGTAATATCGATTACATTCGGCGACGATGGCGACCGACGCGGACTGAAGGGCGACGAGGGGGCACCTCAGAGTGTTTTGACGCCGCGATGGCCCTACATCACTGCCAGAGAGCGGCAATCGACGCCGCGACGGTAATGTTTCGAAACATTTCTGTCGCCGCGTCAAGGCTGACGCTCGGCGACTACTCGCCGGTCTCTGCAACTCTGCAGACCCCTTATGGCAAATTTGCAGTATGTCAGCCCTCCGCGACACGTCGCTGCGACCCACACGCGACATCTGTTCCTATGAATGCCGTTGCCGTTGTTCCGATGCGGGTCCCGCCGCGATTTGTGTTAGATTGCATGCCTGTCGCTCATTACAGCGACAAAGTATACCATGTCCCTAAAAGGACTTAAAGTTTTTTATGCGCTTTCAAAATCGCTCTTTGCTGCTACAGAAGCTTTAGAATCTTGTGGTAAAATGCAGAAACTATGTTTTAATCTTTTCGAAGAAAAAACTTTTTTGAAAATTATCACAGGACATTTTTGAGTAAAAAATCTATCTAAGAAGTGCTAACACAATGCCCAAGCGATTCGTTGAAAAAATACGCTATTTCAAATCATAGCGAATGACTCGAACACTTAGGAGGTTTCTAGAAAAAACAGGTTTCATTTCCATTGTAACTGGATGACCCGTATCAAATGCAATTTATGTATATCAGCGGTGAAAAGACTTGGGACACCTTAAAATTCTTTGATGCGTCTTCAGAAATAATTAAACTCCCTTGTATTCGAACACACTGAATCGATTGGCCGTGGACCGCGCCGTCAACTGCGCGTATTAGCAGTGAGGCGTGCTGTCACCCAAATATGGTAAGTCTTGTTATTTGAAATGAAGGTTTCCTAAGGCCACGTCCAGAGTTTTCGCGGGCACATGTCAGTGTGAATTCGGGAGTGAACGCTGGGCGATTACGCGCAATTGCGTACGTGCGCAATTACGCGTAAGCATGCAACAGCAATTGTTAACTAGAGTCAGCAACAGTTCTTTCGTGTTTGTTTGTGGGGAAGTGGTTCTAAATATGCTCATTTCATTGTTTTCATTGTGAGGTTTGGATGTGGCAATGAAAAAAATCTGAAGAGAACCAGCAGCGAGGTTGCCTCCGCGCGACGACCATGCAATGAAACGGGACGCGATCAACGCGGAGCGATCATCATTCGCTCGTCAAATCCTGGGTATCGCTCCACTCAACTGTGTACACCTATCAAGGACGCGAGGCGACGTCGCTTGATCGATACGTAGGCTAATTACAACGTCGCGCCGCGAATGAAGTCTGAACGCCGTCTAAGGCTGGCGCAAGTGATCAGCGCCAAAGAAATGGGTGTTTTGACAATTTTTTTTCCAACAGTTTTTTGGAGGCGATCTCAAACATTTTTTCCACAGCGTGATTTTTCTCTTTTTTTCTTTCCTTTGTTGAAAACCTCATTGTTCTCGTTCGTGTTCCATTCTCGTAGTTACGAGGAAGTTTTTGGTTTTCGAGTTGAACAGATTTATTGATTCGCTCGATATTCGCAACCTGTAGCTTCACTCAAAAAGGTGCGAGGACTTTTCAGCCACTATGCAGTGGCAAGATGGAGCACATTTCACTGAAAAGCTGTTCTCTCACCCTTTTTCCTGTAGACATTAATCCCATTTTCAATATCTCGTTTGCATTCCCACCAGTCCACTTTTTGCGACTGCACAAATACCCTCCTCCGCCTCATTTCTTTGATTCTATATAGATATTAATTACAGAAAACATGTATCAGAAGTGAAAAACTTCTACAGATTCCCTGAATTCTGGAGAACTCAGGAAAAAAGGAGTCTTTCTCTAGTGTTGACTACGTTTAATTGAATTTTCTACAAGGTGAAGCAACTGTAAACGAACATTTCTCCTTCTGTGGGGGTGTTTGATTGAACAGAACAGGAGTAGTCGGATTCTAGTGGCAAGTTTAGTTTTTTTTTGGATGACTTGAGGCGATAAGAGAAGGCCGCGTTATTTACGAAAGGAAAGATTTTTACCCGTTGAGCTGATTATTATACGTCAATCGTTCAAACAACATCGCCGGCGACTCGCCGCTGCAGGTTCGGCAAACATGTCCAGTTCGAGGCTATCAAAGAGACCCTGCTGAACTGCCCTTGTCATTATTATAGCAATCCCATATGAACACATTGCTTCATTTTTCTTGCATGTATCATTCATAATAGTGGTTTACTCCCCAATTTTCGATCTAATACTCTGCCCAGCTGAAATTTTGGTGATTCTGTCCATTGACACAATCCATTCATTACATTCCATTTTCCTCTTACATAGTAATCTGAGTTGTAAAATAATTATATTTCAATGATGGATCACGAGAAATACAAACATTTTTTGGGACATTTTCAAAGGGCTCTGCATAGCGCAGTTTGCCAGCAGCGAGCGTGCCTTTTGGTCTCATCATCGTCATCTGTAGCTATATTTCGGCATTATCGACGGCTGTCACTGATCGTCGGTCAACATGGAGGGCTCTTTAGAAATGCCCCATAGTTGCTCACTCATCCACCGTAATTTGGTCCTGAGCAGTTTCAAATCTGTCTTAGTACATTTAAGGTAGAGTATCGTTTTGCTTACATATTTTCGCCCAGAATCGATCAACTTAAAGTCGAATTTGACGTCAGTCGAACTAGTTCTGTGCTCCAGAATCCCGAAAGAAAAACGTTAGTTCCCGGACAGGCCAAATGTGCCGATGAAGAGTTTGTTCACAACGTTAACGTTTCTGATGTTTTTTTTTTGAAGCGTCTGGCACTAACATTGACGACTGTGGAGCAGTTGAATGGTGGAAACTTTCTCATCATTTTAGAGGATTTTCTAGCTCAAAGTTCTACGTAATGATGTGTTTTGTTGGAGGAAGTTACCTACAATTTATTTGTTTTTGAAGAAAATTGTTTTTGTGATTGTTTCTCAAAAACGTCGCACGCGGCAAAGTGAGACGTAACTTTGGGTAGGAATTGTATAAGTACGTAATGGAAGAACAAAATCTATGTTTCCTTCATGAATTAAGTGCCGGGGATGCATTCTCGAAATTCGTGCAAATTGATTTTTTCGAAATCCTTCATTTGACAGTCTGGGGCCTTCGCGACTCAATTTCTACTTTTCAGGAGGTTTCCAAGCGTTTTAGATGAATGATTTCTAAAGCTCCACGATTCTCAAAACAGTATCATCCGCACTCAATTCATGAAGGAAGCATAGATAATGTTCTTTTATTACTTTTACAATCGCTACTCAAAGTTTCGCCGCACTTCGCCGCGCACGACGTTTTTGAGAAACAATCGCAAAAAGGATTTTCATCGAAAACAAAGTGATCTTATGGAATACGTTCAACGAAACACACCACTAGGTAAACATTTGAGTTGTGATTACGACAGCGTTTTCAGAATCCAAAAAAAATTTCGTTCAAAAAAGTTACAAGTATCGGACTTTTTTCGGCAACTTTGGCAAATGTTCCCTGTTTTTTGTAAAACTTTTTGCGGTAAAACTGCCATTTGGCGGGAATCTTTAACGTTTTGCGTATAAGATCCTTGTCCATGTTCCAGTGGCGCTTTGGGCTTTCGGAGGGAGTTAATTTGTTGGCTTGCAAATGAAATTTTTGAAATTGAAAAGCACGAAGAGCTTTCAATGTTGGTTCCGAAAATCACCGCATAATCCCTAATGGACCACTTCAAACAGAGGTATGAGAAAACGGCACGGAAAACGCTTCTCTACAAATTTTTGCCCAAAATGACCTGTATAGCATTAGGAACGCGGTTATTTTCCACATATTTACAATATCGTTTTCATGAATATTATGATCCCACATTTTAGAAAATTTTAAACCTCTTTCTGCTTGTATTCATCACGACAAAAGGTTTCTATGATACTACTCAGAAATGGTTTCGTTCTGATCCCCCTGAAATCTCGGCCGTAGCCGCAGAGACATTTGTTATTTCGATAGGAACATTTATCCAATGCTGTTATCTCTGGGCAGCTTCTCTGACTCTCCTGTTGTCCAACAAGTTTCCATATGAAAATTAGTCCTAATTAAGGAACTTGTCAGAAGGATTTAGTAGCAGGTTCGCTTCAAGGTCGCGTTCCCATAACTGCTTACATACCTCCTTGTTGATCGTTTCCTAACTCCTCCTCTTTCAACTTTTCGTTCCATCTATTCTGCTGATACTTCACGAATGAAGGCTAGGTGAAAGATGAGGTGTATCGTTTTGCAAATTGGTCCAAAGTGCTTTTCCGGATCAATCATCGGGAATGAGGTTGAAAACGTGGTCACGGCTTTGCCCTAATGGCCGAGTATTTTACGATGATTTCTTGAGAGACTTAGTTTTATGTCTACGCTGATGTGTGTGCATCAGGCGGCAGCGACGAGACGGTCATTCGTTTTTCGTTTCATTATCATTTGCCGAAGAACCGGTTAGTGTTGATGGATAAGCTTAGACGATGGATGCGAGTGCGGCGCGTGCACTGGCCGACGGCAGCCCCGATCTGTCGCACCCGGGCTGTCAGCCTCACCGCGGGACTTGTGCCACTCTAAACCACTCTTTCCTGCCTACCTACATTATTGGTGTGCAATTTCGAAAAAGAAAACTGTCGAATGAACAAAAATCATTAAAATTTTGATTCGTGAAAAATTCGAATGATTGATCGAAAGCGAATCAAGAAAAGTACAAAAAATCTTTTCAAAACTCCGTTTTTCAACAAAGATGACCCACAGTGCTTCTTAGAGGGGTTCAAGGAACCCTACCTAATCGTATTTCACGCGATGAGAGATTGATTCCGCTAAAGAAGTCGGTGGACTGTTCGGGAGGAGCTGCTACAACGCACATCAAATCTTCACTTCTCCTTTTGCGTGTTCCGTTGAATGTCGAAATTTATGTCATTGACACGGTTACATTGTTGATAGTGGTTTTTTCTGTCGGCTTTGGTTCTCGAGGCTTAGCTCCGCTGCGTAGAGTACTCCTAACGAGCTCGCGTGTGGTGGTAAGAAGATGTCGTCTCGAGGTTCAAACTTCGAACTGGACCTTACTCCTTCATCACTCCTCTTACCAGCATTATCATAGAATTTTGACTTTCTGCAGTGAAAAGATTTTTGAGTATGGCTTCCACCTATTCCTTCACGGAAGGCTTTCTTCTGCTGTTTTGGTGCTCTTTGCCAATGTCTAATTTTTGTACTGACCAACAATATTTTTGTTTAGGGGTTAGTTCAGTACGAAAAAAAAAAAGAATTATTCGCCTAATCTCGTTTTATATGCGCACAAACTATTGACACACATGTTACTATCTATAGTTCGGGTTTTTCTCTTCTTGAACGGTTCCTAAGAAAAGCTTGAGATACATATATGAGTGAAAGTTCAGGGTGCTATTGGTGGAACTGTCGTTCCTCCCCTGATTTTTGATCACCACTCGCATTATTGCTAACCCTAGTGTTTTTGTGAAAAGCATCGATTACTGACAAAATGTTCATCAGTAGATAAGGGATTGTCCTCAATACTTGAAGACAGTGTTCACGATAAAAAACCGTTCTCAATGTTTTTGAGTGGGTAAGTCCACTTAGTAGGGTTTAGTAGGGAAAAGTCCCTACAGAACTCTCAGATACCGGAAAAAACCCTTCAAGAAAAACTCTGCAAATTTAATTATGCCATTTTGTGTGTATGGGGAGGCTGCAGACAATGGATTGAAACTGACGTCGGCAAAATGGTTTTGCGGTTCGAAATTCTTAGGTATGTATGGATTCGGTTTTCAATCTAGTCTGACGCATGGGCCATGCGGCTGGCTGTGCGGGGTTGGCGGCCTCACTGGAGAATGCGGTTTCGATTCGCGCGGGTGATCTACCGCCGCAGCCCCGTCCATTCATCAGACTAAAATTATTGTGCGAACTCTAAGTGGATTCGCTTTCTGTTTCTTGTACCGAAAACTCTATCAAAATAAGAGGTGCCACTGCACACGCTTGCATGTTGAAACCTCTCACGATAAAGAATATTCAACAATTCGATGCCTGGCCCTCTGGTGAAACGGATGCAAGACAACTGTTATATGACGAGGGCGGAGTGATCCAATGGGTTGGCTGGTTCACGAGATCACCTCCTTCGTAGCCACTTTTCATCGCATTCCCGTTTTTACACATCTTAGAGGGACACAAAGTTAACGTTCTCGAAAAAAAAGTAACTTCTTCATCGTGAACACTGCCTTTAAATGTGGGAGCTGAAAACCACTTACCATTTCTTTCGCTCGATTACATGCTTCATCGTCGAAAATATGCAGGGAGCCGAATACTTGGCATTCCGTCAAAAGCGGGCGGCCAAACGCCAGGCACCTATCACAATTTGCCTATCGGCGTCCAACACTGGTAGAAATTCTTCGCGATTCAGTGCAACTGTTCAAGAAAGGATGACGCTAATTCAAACTCCAGTGTAGACTACTTTGAACCAGGCTTTCCTTCACGAATCGTGATCTGTGCGGTCTCTAAAGGATTTTCGACAACTCGATTTACTAGAAGGTCACACCCACCCAAAATTTATGAGAAAATGGAATATGGTTCTGTACGCGCAAATAGATTCTGTCTTTCTCTACGTTCACACACCACTCACTGTTCACACCTTTTGCATAAACCTTTGGCATTCAATTCTCAAAAACAAATTTACTTAGAGGAAGGTACGTATTTGGAGAAGTAAACTCTCGTAGAGAAAATTCAATTTTACGTAAAGAACTTGTCGAGATCCTGATTTTTCCCGGATCTCTCCGATTATTACGCTCTGTCAGTCTACACCACACCTCTGGTCATCCTGCTTTGACTAGTAACAATTATGTGCTGACACACTGACACTGTCAAAGCGGCCATCAAAACCAGTCGAATTTGGAAGGCCAGTGAAATCTGCGCGCGCTCTCATGTCAGAGGATGTCGAATGCACTAAACCTCTTTCGGATAACGAGTTTCGTTCTTTAATCCTGATACAGATCAGCACATCAGATCGCTTCTTTCCGGTCACAATCATTTGGAGTGACTTCTTTTTTTATCGAGCAACGACTTTCCATCACTGAAATTCACTTGGAATAGCTTAAGGCAATCCATTTTGGGGCACATGCATACCTTCCGCAAGGGATACTCGTTTTAGCTTTTCTATGCGCAACAAAACCTACTCACACGAAAAGACTCGGTCGTAAGTCGTTCCTCCATCGCTTCCTCGCGTACCACGTCTCTGTTAGGCGAGTTATGTACATACTCTTCCAAAGTAAAGCGAGTCCTTGCTGCTTATGGTTAGCTGTCGGTTTCCACATCTCCATCAAATCACATACTCGTGAGTTTGAGAAAACTTTCAGGTAGCATATTGCATACGGGTAGCATATGCAAAGAACTGTCGGTTGCTATTTTCTTTATCAAGAAAATCAGTGTCACATGGTCTCGTCTTACTTATTGCAATCTAACCGTCTTTTTTGCAGAAACGGATTGTGTTAAGATTTCTGCACGATGCACTAGAAAAGAAAACCCCCTAACAAAGCGAACTTTAAAATATGATGTGATAAATTCGAGAAGCGGTTCTCACAAAAGTTCCAAGAATGCTGCCCCAAAAGTTTTGAAACGTCTGCAAAAGCTCGTCGACTAGCTTTCGGTAAGTAGCACCTTCTTCAGACCAGATCTGTTTAGCGGTACGAATCGAAGATGGGCAAGACCCCACGCCGGTTACAGATACAAGTGAGGTATTTTATTGTGTCTGTAACCGAAGTGGGTTTTGCCCATCTTCGATCCGTACCTCAAAACAGACTGATCTGAAGAAGGTGCTACGCACCGAAAGCCAGCCGACGAGCTTTTGCAGTCGTTTGGAAATTTTTGGAGCCTCATTCTTGGAGCTTTTGTAATAACCGTTTTGAGAACTATCATGAGACTTCGGAACAGAACGATTCTCATATAATAATTTCTAATGTGATTTTTGAACGAAGTTCTTATATGCCCTGCAAATTGCAGCACACTACACCTTGTCATTAACCAAAGCGGCCAATCTTTGTGTTCAGTCACAAAGTGATTGCTGATGTATTGTTGAGATTTGTCCGCTATAGGAGTCGCCCAGAATCCATCACGCGCTATCATGCAGTTGCGCGTCAATCGCTAATATCGCTTGAAACCTCGTGCAGATGAGCGTCCGTCATGTTTGGCGTGCTAGTTTGAACTTTCATGAAACATTGCTCCGACTCGATTGTTCGATATCGGGTTTTCGAATCTGTTCGAATTGGACGCAGTCGAAGGTCAATATTAGATCAAAAGCCAAACTGTCTTGAGAGGCCAATATTTTCTTTCGATCGGTATATGACATTTCGTCAAAATTTTCCATATTCGTGCATATTTCCCAATTGAGAAAAAACGTCAGAACTCATTCCCCAACCTGCACAATACATAGATTGCAGATACATAGACCCCGTGTTGATCCATAAGGCGGTATGCATACTCCTCAATGCCAGCGCATCATGCTCGTGATGCGCGGGCGTCGTGTTGTAGTATGAAAGGGCTGACGCCATGCCCGCGCGGCACGCGTTTGACGCTCGTTCCACATGGCCGCGACGGTCATAACGACTTTCCCATCATTAAACCATCATCAATTTTATTCCGCTTCATAATAATTAGTAGCAGTACTATCCCCTGCTACAGGGAGGGTGAACGCGTGGATGGATTTTGCTTGCTCGGCAAAGCTTAGGCTAACTTCAATCCTCTCCGCCATTGCGTTGCCGCCAGACTATAAATGCTTTCCACGCGCGTCATTCACGTCGAAAGTACTCGACTCCAACGCCACCCCAGCGCGCCACGTGTGTGCGCGCTGGAGCTGAGGAGTATAAAAAGCGCTTCATCGATTAGGCGTACTACTACATAGATTCCATTGGACTAGTACTGATGCGGAGTCAGTTGTTCATTGACTTCTCTCATGACAGCGCCGGATGAAACCGATTCCGACTATGTACTTGCTGCAAACCGTCGATGTCTTTGGATGAGGCCCGGCGGTGAGCAGTGTTTATTATAACTCAGAGCGAAAGATTGCAAAAAACCCTGTTCTTCCGTCGTTTTCTGAAGAACTCGTCGATGCGGGCTTGGCAGATCGACTTGCGTGCGACTATTGGCGCGCCACTCAGGCGTCTGAAGTCTGAACTGCATGCATTCTGCTCCATGTTTATAAACTAGGAAAGAATTTTACTCAATGAAATACCCGTGGTGTCGTTTCCTATATTTGCACGACTGTTAGCTTGCAATCAATGAAATCTGGAAATTAGGTAGAAAAAAGTCAAGGATGAGCATCAGGTAGTCAATGTCTTTTATGTCTGTATGTATATCTGGCCACCTCTTCAGTTTCTCGCATCCTTTGCCTTACTAAGCTCCTCGGGGTCACGTTGGTTAGGTTCCACTACGGTTTTTTTCCTTAGGAGTGATTGAATTGTGGTTGATTTACAGGACCCCCCTCAAGACACGATTTTATCCATCATTTTTGTTTTCAGATATGCAATCATGCCCTTTGCTTCACTATATTCATCATATCCAATCACTTACTCCGTCTTATAATCCTCAGTCTTCGGTATTGAAGAGCGGCAGAAAACCTTTGAAAGAAGATCTCATTTTGATTATTCGCTTTATATGTGCTCTCCAAGCACCAAACTTTTGTAGCAGTTGCTTAAAAACTTGGAAGGGTCGCTGGAGAACTTCTGTAGAGTCGCTAACCACAGTTGAAGAGGTGGAGTTTCTCAGAGGTTGGTTAGCTCCAGTTACTGTCTGCCTCTTTGCTTGCTCTACCGTCGTTGGTCATTTTTAGTCGGACATTAATCGGCTTTAGTCGTGTCCCAGTCGACGAGAAACAGGCTTCTCTTCAACCAACATTCTACTGCCTCTTATCTGTCAGTCTGTCTTATACCTCAGACTCGTCTTTCCCACTCACTCACCCATCCTCCCATCATTTCCTTTCTCTCCGTCTAGTCTATCAGCTCCTCCTTCATTTGGCCGTAATTCCTAATGACTACGAGAAATACGGCGACGACGGCTGCAGCGCCTTCGCCTACCAAAAAGGAGAAAACCGCGGTCCACTTTGTTTGCTCATCTTCTCTCTTTTACGGTTCACTGCCAAAGCGTCGCGCACGCCTTTGCTCGCAAAAAACTCGCACGATCTCTCCATATCCTTCGACACTGTCAAAAGGATCAGCTTCTTTTTAATATACGGAATACACCATCGGTTTCCTTGTATGTGGCTTCGAGCTTTGCATTTCAATGCACTTCACGAAACTACGCAATACAGTTATGGAGCCATTCAAAAGATCAGCTGATACTTTTTTGTTTATTTTAAATGGCATTACAAATCATTTATAACAAGATCTAGGCAGAGTTTAATTTCCGAATTTAGAGATTATTCGCTGAGGGGATTACTTAGTTCACAGTTAGAGATGAAATGACGAAGAAATTACAGGAAACGCACATTAAAAGAACATTAAAACCTGTGGCCTCACTCTACCTCCTAACTGCTTGTTGGTAAAAATACATTGTTTTTCGTGTATCCTTCAGTGGAGGTTCTGAATCTCATGCTGCTTCTTTCTTTCCTTTGAACCGTATCTACATACGATGTGTTCTTTAATGTTCAGTTGATTCCCACTATTTGCCGTTCACAATCAATAAGAACTCGTCCATCCTCCCGAACAAGGACTAGAAGCCAGTAAACTAATTCACCGGAATGAGGTGTTCTATTGGGTTTTTCTTTTATATCTTCGTGATTTTGGCATCGCACAGTGGCCAATGCATTGTTTCATGTGGAAAAATCAGGCAAGAAAATTACGGTGGAAACTGCTTTAAAATATGCCATATTTATAACAAATTTTTGCTCTCTCGCCCATTGGGAGATAGGCTGAAAAAATCGAGGCGCCGTCTGCTCAATTTCTTCAAATAACCTCCAACAAAATCAAGCAGATTTTTTTTCGGATTCGGAAAGTTGATTAGGATTTGGGTGAAAGGAGCTATCCATGCTTCATAGAGTGAAAATTCAAACAATTATGTTCGGAATGTGATTTTCAGATAATATTTTTTGCGCTGTGCAGCCGCATACTGCATTGGTATACTCTATGGCACACCAGAAATTTCGCTCCAAAACTTTTTTGTTTGATGTTAATCCCTAGCACTCATAACACTGCTAGATGGTCCTTCTCACCAAAGGCTCAAACATTTCTTCCAGATCCGGAAAAAAATAAATCTGAAGGGTTTTACATATTAAAAAAAGGGGAAAGACGAGAAAACGCTCCCCGCGCTTTCTGGCGGAATTCTACGAGCGGTAGTGTATTTTAGAAGGCTTCAGGGTCGTCGTGGCAACATTAAAAGTCTGTCGGAATGAGACTGTCCGCCCACGCTGTCGGCGTGCGTGTCGTGTTGCCGTTTCGAATGCATTTATTTGTACGAGCCTTACTATGGTTGTGAACAGCTGACTTGGACATCTTTCATTATTCCTCTAATAAACCTGCTAATCCATTCGAAGGTCAGAAAAATGCGTATGTGCCAAATGCCAAATACACGCCGACCGCGTAGGCGTGCAGTGTCATTCGGACAGGCTTGATGTGTATTTGAACTCAATGAAGTAATAATAAAACAACACCGAAAAATGTACGTACTTTTTCGCCTCAAAATTCTGTACAGTGAAAGAAGAAAGTAGTGTGATGCATAGAGTATGAAAACTGGCACTCCTTGAAGGTCGTCAGTAGGGTAAGGAGTGTAATGAAGGATATTGTCGATGTTGAAGTTGTCGATCGGATAATATTTCTGAAATTTCGTAATTAGATAGGCTTTTTGTTTAATATTTTTGCAGTATTAATATTGCGATGGTTCTCAGTGAAAAAAAACATCTTTCGTTGCAGCATAAAGCTGGACGTGGTGAGAGGGAGCAGCTCTTTTTGTTGCCTAAAGAACTCGTATAGACTCTGCATACTCAGAAAAATCAAAACAAGTTACTTGTAATATAAATGTAACTTACTTGAATGTCTCAAGTAACTTACATATACATTACACGTACCATGCATTTATATTACATGTAACTTAAATCTAAATTACAATACCCACCCTAAGTTTTGGCAAAAAGGCGAAAAAAGCGCGGAAATTCGCTTTTTTCGTCTTTTGATCATAACTCGCTCCAAAGTGAACGATTTTCAAATTTGAAGACAGTTTTGGAATCAGCATTGATCCCTCTTTCTTTTTGATCGATACGTGGCTTACTCTGAAACAATGCATATAGGGTTGACACAATCAATCGAGTGGGTGAGTATGAGCTGCTGAAATGTGTGACTGGGTCTACTCTAGTTTATTCGAATATTCGGTTCAGTTTTTCTTTTCATTTTACAATTTGTATTTTTTTATCTTTTCAATTCTTTAAAAATTTAGTCTCACTCTTCCTCTAGGTATTATTTATTAGCTATTCATTCAGTTATTTGCTTGAAACTTTTTGGTTCTTAAATATTCTGGTTTTTCATTTGTATTTAATACTTATTTCAATTAGCTATATTGGATTTTTATAATGAATTTTCACTGTAATTTGAATGCTTTATAATTCAGTTTGATTACTATAACTATCGCTTTATCTAAAAAATGGTTTCAACAACAACGATAAAATATTATTCGGATATGAATCCTTTCAACTTTGACTTCAGACGAACAATTCATAACACTGAAAACTTTTAGAGTCTTCGATGTAGGAGCAAATTCAGGTTTCAGTTGTTTGTGTCAATATTGAAATTTTCTTGAGTTATTATTTTCAAAATCCGAAATTACCATTCGTCGCCCTGATTTCTAGAATTTTTCAAGTTTGTGAAAACAGTTATTTTTGAAGTAGTTATGACATTTTTCACCCTTCCATGAAGTTGAAATTCTTCAGAATCTATGAAACTTCAACCTGAAAAACATTACCAATCGAATCTTGTCGTATTGTGAATTTCGAAACTGTCTCCATACCTGGGAAACAGTCAAGATTTACTTTTGATCCTGCCTGGTTTTGGATGAACTCCGCGCTGCCAATGGTCCCTTAGCTGCCTGCGCCTCCACTACTTCCACTCTATCTACCTGTTCCTCTCGACGGTCTAACGCACTCCTCGCTCGAAGACAGTCCCGGAAAGGGATTGAATTTGAGCAGCGAAGATGGGCTAGAAAGACAGCGGTGGAAGGTGCGGTCGTTGGAAAACCAATGTTCCGAAAGCATAATGGGTGGCTTCTGCAATGTTGATGTATGGGGACGAGATAAAAAGCAGTTAACTGTATGAGGGGCTGTTTTTCGGACAGCTTCGGAGGGTTCAGAGAAAAGAAAGCATTTATCCGTGTGGGTGCAATGCTCGCGGGTGATTTTTTGAAATTGAGAAAATGAAAATTCCATATTCCGATCCTTCTCCTTGTATTCAATAATTTCTGACCGCAATTGTTGAAAGAGCAGTTAGTTGGTTGAGTCACACCTTTGCTTGGTGGAGTCATCAGTGCGGTGATGCGCCGCGGCCGCGCGCGTCGGTTTCTGGATGGTCTGCGACTAAGGATTCACTCACCGATAGCACAGTTCGAGAACGGGACTGGAATCCCAGGAAAGGACAACCCATAGAGCTAGTTGCTGTTGCGGGTTTCTCTAAATGCACGTATGATGTGGGCCCCCCACACAGTTAAGCTTTATTTTCTGCACCCTCCGAAGCTGTCCGAAAACAGCCCTTCATACCGTTAACTGCTTTTATCTCGTCCCCGTACACCAACATTGCAGAAGCCACCCATTATGCTTTCGGAACATTGGTTTTCCAAGGACCACACCTTCCACCGCTGTCTTTCTAGCCCATCTTCGCTGCTCAAATTCAATCCCTTTCCGGGACTGTCTTCGAGCGAGGAGTGCGTTAGACCGTCGAGAGGAACAGGTAGATAGAGTGGAAGTAGTGGAGGCGCAGGCAGCTAAGGACCATTGCCAGCGCGGAGTTCATCCAAACCAGGCAGGATCAAAAGTAAATCTTGACTGTTTCCCAGGTATGGAGACAGTTTCGAAATTCACAATACGACAAGATTCGATTGGTAATGTTTTTCAGGTTGAAGTTTCATAGATTCTGAAGAATTTCAACTTCATGGAAGGGTGAAAAATGTCATAACTACTTCAAAAAATAACTGTTTTCACAAACTTGAAAAAATTCTAGAAATCAGGGCGACGAATGGTAATTTCGGATTTTGAAAATAATAACTCCAAGAAAATTTCAATATTGACACAAACAACTGAAACTTGAATTTGCTCCTACATCGAAGACTCTAAAAGTTTTCAGTGTTATGAATTGTTCGTCTGAAGTCAAAGTTGAAACGATTCATATCCGAATAATATTTTATCGTTGTTATTGAAACCATTTTTCAGATAAAGCGATAGTTATAGTAATCAAACTGAATTATAAAGTATTCAGATTACAGTGAAAATTCGTATAAAAAATCCAATAAAGCGAATTGAAATAAGTATTAAATACAAATAGAAAAACCAAAATATTTCAGAACCAAAAAGTTTCAAGCAAATAACTGAATGAATAGCTAATAAATAATACCTAGAGGAAGAGTGAGATTAAATTTTTAAAGAATTGAAAATATAAAAAAATACAAATTGTAAAATGAAAAGAAAAACTGAACCGAATATTCGAATAAACTAGAGTAGACCCAGTCACACATTTCAGCAGCTCATACTCACCCACTCGATTGATTGTGTCAACCCTATATGCATTGTTTCAGAGTAAGCCACGTATCGATCAAAAAGAAAGAGGGATCAATGCTGATTCCAAAACTGTCTTCAAATTTGAAAATCGTTCACTTTGAAGCGAGTTATGATCAAAAGACGAAAAAAGCGAATTTCCGCGCTTTTTTCGCCTTTTTGCCAAAACTTAGGGTGGGTATTGTACATGGAAGTTACACTTATGTTACATGTAACTTACATTTATATTTTCACTATGGGTGGCCATCACGTGATGTAGACGACACGCGACGCAGAGTGCGCGTCCCAGACCACACACTACGCAAAAAATGCTTTGCAGGGCCTTCCCTGCTGGCGTGGGGTCAAGTACCTCAGACTTGGGCAATTGAACCAACAGCAATGCCAGTCGTAAGCCTGACCCCGCGAGTGCATCGTAAATCAACCTTGGAAATATGTTCTTGGCCGATCTACGTTACTTGCGACTTATATTGTGCCATTTAAGTGACAGGTAAGCTCTGGTACATCCCTAGTGACCTGTTCATTTCGATTATTACCAGCAGTGGAGCGGTGGGCCTCGGTGAGTTATACTGTGCTTATCTGAGCCAAATTCCGGTCCGCAATTACGTCTCGACACGCTTTGCGGCCGCACGCGCTTAAGTCAGTCGAGTTTCCGGCGCCAAAGCCGACCCGATATGGCTTTTTTATACAGTTTTCTCTAAGTCATTTGAGTTACACGTAACATATCGGAGGCGCACCGCACGCAGCATCCCGCCTATATGCTACATGTAACTCAAATGACCTGAGATAAGTCGCAAGTAACTTACATCGGCTTAGATATGTTACAAGTAACATGTTTCTGGCCTTTTATGTTACAAGTAACTTCTTTTCATTTTTCTGAGTATACGCAGTCCACACCTAAGATAAAGGCAACTCGGATCAACGCGCGTCGCTCCGCCCCTCTCTAATGTGCGTGAATTTCGTTTTAAGAAAGTGTGAGTGCAATGCTTTCTTCATGACGGCTTGCTCTTCAATATTTTCCAAAAGTCCCCCCAATGTTTCTAACTCTTCTTCTTCTTTCCGATTTGTTTCTGGAATAGGATATCAGAGGGTCATTTGCCAGCTTTAGGCTGTCTGATGTACAAAGCATAAGGCGTAATCTTGCTTCTACGCCTTTCGTTTCACTCTTTACTTCACCTAAAAGTTAACCTTCAATTTAGTTTAAAGCGAATTGGTAAGCGAAAAAGGCAAAATTTCAAAGGAGGTCGTGCGAACGCGATGTGATTTCAATCAGCGCGACGAAGGAGGAAACACAGACAGATTGCAGCGCTATTCAATTTTTCCTTCAGTGGTCACGGCTGACATCGGTCGTCGTTCCAGATTTTATCACAAAGAACATGAAACCATGAAAGTTTCCGTGCACTTCTTGAAAGTCTCGATTGATAGTAATCTTAATAGCGCCATGGCATTACTTCGTTTTTGTCAAACGCTGAATTAGTTCGTGAGTACGCAATAGACAGTCAAAAGGTCAACTGACATCATTCCAGGAAACCGTCTGGCGCCTTCTGCTAAGGGGGACAGGTACCTTATGAGAGCTCGTTAAATTACCTGGATATACAATAGATTTACTTCTACAATAGTTTGCTCCAGACCTACGACACGATGGTTTTTCCATTTGGCAGAATCGATCTTTGATTTTCAGTATTTTGGTCAAGTTGAGCAGTATCTTCCTTCGCCAGTAACCCATAACTGTTTTCCAATTGGAAACTATTATGCAAAATATATGAAATACTCATTCATGTTTTGTTTTGTACCACGGCAGCGCGTGTGTCAAGAGGAAAATCTATTGCTCTTTGAAACATCTGTGAGGATATAACGAAATGTGTTTGAAAGTGAAAAGTACTCGTTGCCATTTCCGCTCTTCTAATAATAACTCATTTTCCTCATGGACCAGGTTTTTATGTTGCTTTTCGCATTGTGTGACTGGTTCTGTGGTCTCGATTCGCACCACTACAACAGAGATTTTTTTTGTGAAAGCCGGTCAGGTCACACACACACACGCTGGCGGGGTGTGGTCCGGGGCGGGCGTCGAGCCGGTCCTTGTATGTCGGAACCCCCTATTTTCAATCAACGAACACGCTTTTGCCTTTTTGAGGTTTTCCTTGGTCTTTGGAGTTTCGCTGCACTCTTCATTGTATTTTCGGCTGCTATTTTGTTGTTTTGGCATATTTATTCCTTCTTATTTGTGTATTTACACTCCAATTTACTTAAAACATACTTATGACTCCCAACATTGAGGTACAGAAGTATCCATTACTGTAACAACTGGAGTATGTTTTAGTGTCTTAGCGTATGCACCACAAAGCTTTGGATGATCTTTGTCACCAACCAGAAATTTTGATGTTTACTAGGGCTCACCCTGAACTCAAACTGGAGTTTCAAAAAACGATCTGTCGACGGTTGTGGGGAAGACAAAAACATAAAAGTCAAAGGTTTAAAATTTTACTCAATACACTTACGTAAGGGGAGCCTTAAAGTTCACTTTTTGGGTTTTCAGGAATTGAAACATTTTCAGCCCAAAGTTCGCCCAGGGGGTTATTTGGGGTGCAGAACATGGACTTAGAGTCCCTTTTGGGTTTGTCGGGAGAAAAAGGTAGGTTACTGTAGTGAAATGACGTTTCACACACCGTAACCTACCTTGTCTTTGGAAAAACTGTCAACGGACCTCATATGTACTTGTGTTCAGCACCCCAGATAATCCTCCTGGACAAACTTCGGGCTGAAAATCTAGAAATATGCGAAATCTAGAATAATGAACTTTTCGGCCGTTTTTGATTTATCCAGGTAAAATGTTAAGACTTTAAGTTGTTTCTTTTTGTCTGCCCGCTAAAGGCACAGTTCACCCTCATATATGAATTTGTTGATTTTTATTTGATTGTGTAGCAGACCCCTACTGTGTAACACGTGCCAAATGCAAGATCTCGATTCCCTCAAGTAAGCGAAATATAAGCGACCACCACAGGCCCGACCTCCTTAGCTCACCACCACGGGCCACAACCCTTACCTGAATTTTGAACTCGATAGCGACTAGATGAATGGATGAATTCTTAACATGTCGTCGTTCTTCTGCCCATTGTCAGACTGTCTCCTTATCCTGGTCCGCTCTCGCGAAACGATTGCGAATGAAAGGAAATACAGGCCTAGGACGACTCGTCCACGGAATTTTTGCCCTCAAAATGCAGGCATTTTCAAGGAGCCATATCTCCGTTCGTACGGGGTCTTGAACGATTTCGGAGATACATACCTTTGTGATCAGAGAGTGGCTCTCTCCAAGATAAGCATGAAATCTGAGCAACAATTTTTGGGTGTCTTGTGCCTTTAATCTTCAATAAACCACTTTTCGAAATTCCAGTTCGAGCTCAGGATGGTTCCTAATTAGCATTCTCGCCATAATAGCAACTAGTCAATCAGCAAACCGCTTTTCGTACTCTCTTGGAGTGTTCCCCGTATAATCGCAACATTCTAAAGTTTTTTTCTCGAAAAAAAAACATCACTCGTGATTTATCACCGAACTGTTTTGGAGTATGCAACTACTTGACAGATGTCCTTGTTTCTCGAAATCGGAGATTCTTTTCATGTCATTTACGATTGATTACGTTCCTGACTACCTTTACATCCGGTCAAATGGCAATCAGTGCAGTTGGATGCTTTTAGTAATCCGGTCAGGCCGAGCACTGCATTAACCGGATCATATGGGAATCCGGCTCTTGAAATGTGCACCGATTTTGATAAAAACCGGCAAAATGTTACATTTGTGAATTTTGAAACCCTTGTTTTCTGCAGAGTATTGCTTTCCAGAACACAAAAGTACAGTAGCGTGCAAAAGTATCGGAACACCCACTTCCACACCGTTCACTCTTCTGCGTATATCTCGACTATAATGATATTTTATCATGCGACTTTTCAAGGCTTATTAGAGCCTCAAATTCTGCGTATAGCTCTACTTGGGAGGTAGCTTTTGAAGCCCTGATTCGTGTGTTATGAATTTTGAATAAAATTTCAAGGGTTTTGGTCATGTGAGTGTAATTTTTCGAAACAATCTTATTGGAGCTGTAAACTCTGGGTACTCACACGATATTGAATGGACTTCGAAAAGAAAATGTAGAAAATAAGGTGACGAGTTGTCAACGAAAACGGTCATCAGCGCAAAAGTTTTAAATTTTTGTGAATTTTTCCGAAAAATAGGATTCTCGAAATGAACAAAATTGGAAACCTTTCAACATCACCGCTGTACATGAGACGCAAAGCTTGTGCGAAAGTGTGAATCATATGGCTACTCGTTCATGTTTATTGGTAGAACTTTTCATAAACGAAATATGACACTGTCGCTTAGGAGAGGCCTACCCTCAGAACTCAAAGGAAATCTGCTTCCACATTCCCAAAAAAGTCTTTATTGAAGCTCATCTAATGGGTATTCAATGCTAAAGCTTTGAGTTGTGACGGAAGCCGCTCCGAGAATATACATTATTTTCGGCAAATTGCTTGCAATGCTGCATAAATATTCGCCTTGCAAACTATATTAAACCAAAATCAACTTCAGAAAGGTGCTAGACTCCTAGGGTCATGCTGGTCAACATATTTTAGATTAGAAGACTTTCGTCCACGATGCAAAAGAATATACAGGAAAGATTGAAACCCTTCGAGTGTGGTGTTCCGATACTTTGGCCCGCTACTGTATCTGTGAGTGCCGCAGAAAAAAAAGGAAAGTGAATCAAGGCCGTAAAATTTAGATATGTACATGTACACGCGGTGAAAAACGGGATAGAATTAGAGTTTCTAGGGCCCAATGAAGCCAGTTCGTGCACACGTGCACAGCGCTGCAAAAAAAAGATCGCTGTCTCATGCCGAGCAGTCAAAAATCATCGACATTCAGAGGGAGAAATTAATTGGAATTCACGTAATGAAAAGAGTTGACCAATGAAAGCAAGCATTTCAGTCAGTTTTTGACTAGAAGAGTCCGAAGGATAATGTTCATTGATTGGAATTCAATTTCAATCCAGCTGATGTTCTCGATATCATGGATCATCGATGCCGATGATGTGGAGTGGGCTCGTTCACCATCAAAAGACAAGAGAGTTCAGGCTTCAAAATTGGCCCAAAGCAGCGGTTTTTTCGCGATTTTTTCTCACAGGTGCTTCGACTCTAAACCCAGAAAAGGATTTAGAGAGGAAAAGAAGACAAACATATTTCATCGCTACCATTGCCTTTGAAGGCAGTGTTCACGATAAAAAGGTTACCCGTTTTTTGGCTAAAACGTAAACTTCGGGTCTCTCCAAGAAAAGAAAGAACGAAAGTGCCACGAAAAAGTGGATCGGGTAGTGGGTTAAAATGTCGTGGTCCGGCCAATCTATGTAAAGGGCCCCCCTTGACCGCGTCCTATGAGGCGTCGTTTATACTTCCGCCGCCGAGCGGCACTGTGAATTGCAATCCTATAATATTGATCACGCGGAGCGGCAAGATCGATATTATAGGTTTCCACTTCGCCCCTCCCCCCGTTCGGCGTTGGAAGGCGACCCCTAAAAGCTGTCCTGCGTTCGTTTCACCGTAAGAACAGGCACCGAATTTGGGAGTATTCTTCATCGCAAAAGGTTCTAACAGCCCAGCATGTACTTTGGCCCCTCTAATTTTTCAAAGAATTTTTGGTACAGGAAACAGAAAGCAAAGCCACTTACCTAAGAATTTTCAAGCGCGAAACCATTTCCCTGACGTCAGCTTCGATACGTTGTCCGCAGTCTCCCGAAACACACAAACAGGCGTGATAAATTTTTTCAGAGATTTCTCTAAACAGTTTCGCTCCGCTTTTTGAGTGTTCTGTGGGGACTTTTCCTCATTACCCTTTTCTTGATGGACCTACCTACCCAAAAATATCGAACAGTTTAAAGGGTTTTTTATCGTGAAAACAGCTTTTTTTTCGAAACGAGTGTTAGGCAGATGCCTGGGGGGGCTCCGATTTGTACAGAATGAACCTTCGCATAGTCGCCTTGGGTGATCATTCCGGTCATTTTGAAGCAGAAGTAGCATACTTGGAAACGTATAGACTCAGAAGTCCTTGTACCTTATACTAAAAGAAAGCGGGAGCGAATATTCAAAATCCGAATGTGGACTCTTTACGTTTCCGGGGCACCAGCATTTTCGTTATTTTTGGGCAAGACATCAAGGCGGCGAACCTGTGGAAAGTTGCATGTGAAAGCAATCTCAATTGCCTCAAGATCTTTTTACCGATGGTTATGTGCAGGGCTGTGCGGAACTGTTCCGTTTCCGATTCCGTTTCCGTATTTCCGGTGTTTTTTGGGCAGTTCCGCTCCGCTTCCGTTTCCGACTTTTTGGGCCCGGAAACGGAAGAAGATAGTGCTGCACGGGTAGTGGTCTAGGCAAGGGTGCTTGAAGGCATCATGAGGCGCTGAAAAACACTTTCGACCTCCTGTGTTCAATCTAATATTTGAGCCTGGCTGAGATCTCCAACGAGGTTTGGGTTTCTAAAATCAGAAGCAGATCAAAAATGAGTCCTCCTATTGTTTGCGAGTAGCTATTTTACTTTTTCAATTTAATTGTGCAGAATTTGCTCCGATAGGCCTCAAAATAAATGTTCAATAGAAAATCTAGAAGGTCGTCGGTGAGAACCTGAAAGTTGACTTCTATCGGCCGTGAACACAATGCTGCCGCCCGCTTCTTCTGCACCTGATGCAGTCTGGACGACGTTCCGGAGGACAGGCTGTGCACAGTTTCGGAGGGGCAGCCACATATACTAAGCCATTTCTGAAAAAAGTCTTTTAGGTTTTTTTCAGGGGCGAAGATCCGAAATCGTGGAATGGCTTATAGCGATTTTATGTAGTTCGAACATTTATTAGTTTATTGACTGGAACCATACATAGGTTAACTAATGAGAGTTGTAACCACGAAACGTGAAAATGAGACAGCCAATAGTATTCTGATCTCTTCTGTTTCTGTTTCCAAATTTCCGTTTCCGGCGTTTTTTGGCGATTTTTCTTCCGTTTCCGTTTCCGAAAATCTTGAAAAATATTTCCGCACAGCCCTGGTTATGTGCTTTTGTAGATCACTGAATACGAATACTCGAATACCGATCGAAATGGCACTCACTGATTATTCAAATTGTTCGCTTTATTTGAACAATAGTCGAATAAACGAATATTTGGTCAACAATTTTTCATATGGATTTTCAGTGACAAGTTTGTGAACTGAAGTTTTGTGGGTTTAGCTTTATCGTGCTGTTTATAATGACTGCATTGTTTCTTCCAAATCGAGATACTTATAACTCGGGGTTACATTTTAATGAAAAGCTTGTAGTGAAAAGACAACCATCATTTACAGTTTCTGGTGGTGCACTCGCTTGGATCCTCCAAGCAGATCGTTGGCGGCTCAATTTTCAATTCGAGATCTATTTCAGGCCGGATTTGTTTGTTCAGAGAGCCGGCCATTTTTATAGTAGCGCGGTTTCCCCCACCAAGGGGCGACATCGTTGTTCCGATTCAATTTCGGCGCTACAATGAGACCTTTTTAACTCATTCTCGTGAGTGTTGCTAGAGACCAAATGTCTTCTTCCATTACATCATCATCATCATAGTCGTTGTGTGCACTCTGCAAGTTTACACTAATCAAATGAGTACTTTCATTAGTGGGACCGTGTCTGGATTCAGACTGAGGGAGGAAACCGGGACAGCCCGATCGTAGACTCAGATAGTCGAATCGAGTTCTGCTAAGCGTACGTGAAGTAAGGCAGTCTCCCTTCAATGCATACATTTCGATAATGTATCAGTCGTACTTCATTGCCTCGGGTGCTCACAGCAACTGGTATTTCACAAAGGCATAGTTCATTTTTTTACCAGAGCCAGAGGCAGCGAAACTCAGAAATATAATGAGGCCCTTGCCAACAGATTTAGCACAGATTTTGAACAACTTTCATTCAACTTTACAGAACTGCCAAAGGTTTCGAGCTTGCAGCTCTTTGGGACCAACAGTTCGTGCCAAGATTTCACCAATCTCTCGTGGAAGTCCGACTATATTTCTGCCAGAACTTCATTATTTTTGCACATTGATGAATGAAAAAGCACTGATCATGCATGCTTTCATACATGCTTCTATTCGGGACTTGCTCGTTGTTGCTCGTAAATTCAAAACCTTTCTTCAGAATGTTTCCTTAATTTTAAAGATGCTCTAGAAATTGGAGACGCCGTGTTTTTAGGTCCATAATCAGATGAAGATGTAGTTTTGATTGTTCTGTAGCATTTTCTCGATTTCGTGAATGAATTCAATCCGCGTTTGTTCTGGAGGGATGCTGGACTTTTTGTAAGATCGGCATCTTGTTGCAGGGCGAAACCGCCATTAAAAACTTGCTTTCAGGGGATTTCCCCTTAGCAAGTGAAAAAGCTGGCCGTTTCGGTCTACATGTGATGCTTTATTTGCCAAAATACATCCCTCCATTTCCAATGGTCTATGTGTTTTTTAAATACGTAGATGAGGCGACCATTTTTTTCATTCACCGATCATAACCTTTCTAATTCATCTTGCGTACTTTTGTATGATTATCCCTCATTCTTCTACATCCGTTGACTGATATGGCAGTGAGTTGATCAAAATCGAATAACTGTATTTTCCAACCTTCGAAGGCAGCAGACACGCTCGAAAAAGTTGTTGATATAACTACGCTACTTGGGTCGTATGGCCCCTAGTAGCTCACGCCGATGGAGGCGTAAAAAACGTGTGAAAACTACTAAATTTGAGTCGAAATTTTTCGTCAGCCACACCCATGAGCTTTCAACCCCGCCCCCTCAATATTCGAATTCGGTCATTTCGGCTGGTTTTTGAAACTTCCAACGAGGTGAGCATTCTAGTACAGGCTGTAAGAGCCTATCGGCTTCGCTATCTCAGCTATTTTACCGTTACTATTAGTTATCTCAACCGCTCGGGATTAAACCGTCCAATTTTACCCCATAGCAAAAACAGCCGTTATTCCTGTATCTGCATGCAGTTTTCGTCGTTTTTTTCGTTAGTTTCCCGTACTATTTGCTTCAAACCTTCGATTCATCACATAAAATGGATACCATTTTTGAGCGTGTCTGCTGCCTTTAATGCAATGAGAGCTCTGCGGGACAAAAATGTGCACATTATGTACTCAGACAGTAGGTGCGGGTGGATCGCTGGCATTTGGCGGGCGGATCGACATCCCCCCCGCCATCCGCCCGCCAGTAGCCAGCGATCCGCCCGGCAGTAGCCAGCGATCCGCCCGGCAGTAGCCAGCGATCCGCCCGGCAGTAGCCAGCGATCCGCCCGGCAGTAGCCAGCGATCCGCCCGGAGGTAGCCAGCGATCCGCCCGCCAGTAGCCAGCGATCCATCCTCGATGCCACATTTTGGTTTCCGTGGGTTCCCACCACGGTCTCCGTGTGAGGGACCACCCCCCCCTAGCCGTGGGGACCATCCCCTCAGCTGCCAAAAATTATTCTTCGGCTTCTGAGTGATCCTTCAAAGGCGACTTGAAGTCACCTTCCAGGTCCGGCCTCGAAATGCCGAGTGAGCATTCAGTGCGTTGGAGCGCCTTTTATACCCTTCGGTTTGTTTACTCTGAGCATGATACTGATAACAGAAAAGAACTCGTCAATGATTGAGAAGTTTCACTGTGTAAAGTTTGAGCGGGCGGATCGCTGGCTATCAAAGCAGTGGCGGGCGGATCGCTGGCTATCAAAGCCCTGGCGGGCGGATCGCTGGCAAGTTGCGGGCGGATCGCTGCATCTCATAGCTCAGCGGGCGGATCGCTGGCTATCAAAGTCATTGCGGGCGGATCGCTGGCAGGTTGCGGGCGGATCGCCGCTTTAGAGCTTGCCGGCGATCCGCCCGCTAGCGTGGTCAAGTTTTCCAGGTGCCGCTATCCGCCCGCCAAAACGCAGCGATCCGCCCGCAAGGGATTTGATAGCCAGCGATCCGCCCGCCAAGGTCACGATGAGCAGCGATCCGCCCGCAACTTGCCGGCGTACCGCCCGGAGAGGCCTTGATTGCCAGCGGTCAGTCCGCACCTGTTGTCTGAGTAGATCAATCAATATGTGTATTTCTCAAGTCTTATTCCAGAACTCGATGAATCTTGGCCTTTTAATCTATGTAATAAATCAAATTCAAAAATTACGTACGCTTATCGATTTTTTTGACTCGATCATGTCGAAACCAGACTTCTCATATATTTTAATTTCGCTCTTCTCTTATATTACTATTCAATAGGTCGGCAAATACCAGATGAGGAGATGCAAAATTTGAAGAATACAACATGAATGAATTCGTATGTCTTTTCGGATAATCATTGAGTGTTTGTAATGCATGTATAGATATACATTGCTCCTTTGGTTTTTTCCTCAATCGAGTCGATTATTCGGGTCTGCGGACACTTGAGCGGGCGGAGTCAGTAGCGGAGCGGTCAGTCATAGCAAAATATAACAGTAATGAAGAGATATTGACATGATAAGCCCGATAAGCCTTACTTCGATCGGCTCCAAATGAGGGAGGTAGGCTATGTACTCGAAATAGCATACATTTTCGAACTTTTCGATTTTCGAATATTTCAAGTTTGATTTATTTGAACATTTGAGTTTCGACTGAGTCGAAATTGAGCATATTCGAAAAGTCGATCGTGAATATTCGGGTCTAAGCAATAAGCAATGATGTTCAGAGAAAATGTGTAAAAGGCAGTGTCCACGATAATTCTCGTTCTCGAGGTTTCAGTGTGAAACACTAAGCTAGCAGATGCTGGAGAGAATAGGGTCGAAGAAAGCAGCGAAAATGGCCAGGAATCGACAAAAACGGCTTTGAAAGTTACCCCAGTACGCGTGGTTATCCCGGCCCGCCCCCAATCGGACGAGCTTGTGACGCCGCGCACGTTTTCGATGGCAAATTGTCAAGCAACTCTGCCGCGATCGATTCGCGCACATTTCGCGATTAGCGCGCGCTTGCGGAAACTAGCTGGACCCGTAAGCTCGTCTACGCCCTGAACGTCAGAAACTGTTATTTTAGCTAATTCTAAACGTTTTTCCATGCTGTGTCTTCACTATTAGTTGCCTCACGACCAAACAACTCCATTTTAGGGTCGAACTCGAGTGCGATTTTCATCGGGAACACTGCCTCAATTTTAAACAAAACTGTGACTTACGGCCACAAAATTACTAACGACCTTGATCAGGGGCTGGGTTAAGAGCAACCAGAATGTTTAGATGGATGTCTTTGGTGTAAGAAACTACAGAGAGTATACGAGTAAAACTTACCCTTCATTCAACGGTTCATCGTTAAATGATCCTTCAGTAGGGTTTCATTACTGACTCCCTTTTATGTCTACATAGATTCGGTAGAAGAGGAAGAATTTTTCTGTATATTCATATATGCAGCGCTGGATCCTAGAAAATAAGATCTCAAGATACATCTACTATTCCGAGACTTGTTAATCACGGCCTTCCGTCTGCTGTTCTTGTGCTTCAGATCTTTGGCAAGATCTCACTTCTGCTTCCTAATCTAGGGAGTTCTTTGTGAAAAGTGGCTTTTGGCTGTGATATGAATATGTGACTGGTTCCGCTCCAAGGGATTATACTCGCAGACTAACAATACAG
The DNA here is from genome assembly GCA_029168955.1 of Aplectana chamaeleonis. NCBI lineage: Eukaryota > Metazoa > Nematoda > Chromadorea > Rhabditida > Cosmocercidae > Aplectana > Aplectana chamaeleonis. The sequence goes on along the minus strand of JAPDOI010000163.1, from coordinate 501,233 downwards.
CGCGCATCGAGTACAGGAAAACATTCAAACCGCGGCTCCGTCTCCGATTCCGGCTCGTTGTGGGGTTGTGGAGAGTGAAATCTGGGGGAATCCACACCCGTTCGTATGTTTGCCGGGCATATGCTAATCACCTCACTCTCCCGTCCTCACTCGCTCTATTTCACTCGTATGCGTCGCGCCTTTCGAACCATTTACGGCTGATCCGGCTCGTTCTGTACTGGCTCTCCTCTTCTCCCCCATATGCTGTGGCTGCTTGTGATCCGTCCCAGTCGAGGCGCTTTTTTCCCCGAGCCATATCCGTCCGCTTATGAAATTTATGAATGGAATTCCTGTGGGTCCAAGTCGCCGGCCGCCCCGGCGCCTATCCGCAAATCCATCATGTTCCGCTCCGAAACCGGTGATGACCCCTCGCCCTCTCTGTGTAGCTGACTGACTGGTTGACCACTATTCCCACACTCTCCATTAATTCGCCAACGAAATCCACTTTGCGCGCTGAGTAAATAAACGCACGGTCAAACACAATACCACGCTAAATTTTTACATCGCAAGCCGCTGGTGGGTGATCAGCGGTAATGAACCACGTAAGCAGTCTTCCCTACATAGCTTGAAACATTAAGGCACATACTACTGTGAAAATTGTGTTACTGTATTTTATTACAGTAAAAAAGTATATACACAAAAAAAAAGGATTTCACCTCATAATCTAAAGACATTTTCAATCACAAGTTAGGTACCCGTCTGTTTCCGCATTTTCTCTTCTCGCGCAGAATCATGTCCTAATACGGCTTTCGAGAAATCTTTGATTCACAGAAGTGTCGATGAAATAGAAGTTTTTGTAGGATTTGTTTTCAGATTTTGAGTATGGCGGAGACATTGGAATTCAGCTGTCATTGGACAAAAATTGAACATCCGCAGAATGTATTGTTTTCATATTCCTGTGCTTTGATGCGAACACGGCCCAAGAGCTCCGGTAGGACTTGCCCGGATTTTACCTAGAACCTGTCACCTCGGTGCCGGACCGGAGGCCAAGCGGCGAATTCGTGGTTGAATCGGGGCATTGGCTGGATCGTGTCAAGATCCTGCTGCCTCGAACACGTCATGGTTTGAACCGACAACCTTTACCAATGCATGGCTTTGCAGCTCGGCGCGTCATCGAATGAGCCATCTTCGTAGCAGCACTAGAGAGCTCTCATTGCAAAGATGACTGTGTTGTCGCTGTATATTCGCGGTAAACTGGTGACACACTTTTTGATGAATTCGCGTCATTTGCGCGGTGATGTTCCCTCATTTTTGCTGCATTTTCGTGGTGGTTTCGCGGCGATTTCTCGGTTGTTTTTATGCAACTTCTATTAAAGAACGGCTTCGGAGTCTTCGAATTTCTTTCATAACTAGCAATAGTATTCAATTTGGCCTCCATAATAGAAACTGCTTCTCTCAATGATTTACAAATTAAAATTGCGCTAAGAATGAATAAACTGATTCTATTTTGACGATATGAGAAATGTATCAAGGTAATCATGTTCTAACATCTTTTCTGTTGCATACACAGATCAAAAAGTTTTACTAATTGACGGGGATCTGTGTCCGTACAATCCCCTTCTTACCCAACAAGCACACGTTCTCTTTAAGTTTGGTAGCATCATGAGAAGATCCATTGCAAAATTATGGTTGATGCTTGTTGTTTCTGTATGGGACGCCTGCATTCTTGATCTGAAATTCATTCTAGAGTTAGTTGGTTTAGAGAACCTACATTTGGTATCCGTGCCTGCCAAGCACAACTTTCAGTAGATTAGGTATGATCCCGAATACAAAATGGAGTTATGGAAAACGACCTTTCGGGGGTTGTGAGGGTGGGGGAGATGACAGAAATGGCTTTGTAAGGCTTTGAAATGAAAATTTTTCGAAAAACCTCAATGCAACTGACTGGGTCGGAAGTGGCTGAAGAATTGCTTTTAAGGTACCAAAAATTAAGAAAAAAAGTTCCGTTTAAACTTCATTAAGGCGGGGGGGGGTACTTGGGGTGTCAAACACAAGTAAGAGGCCCATTGTCGGTTTTTTGAAAAATCAAGGCAGGATGCCGTAATGGAAAGCTCATTTAGCGACAATACGTGCAGTGGTTATCCGAAAAGCTGAATATGGGCCTCATATTTGTGTTTGGCTAGCCGTATAACCCCATTGGACGAAGTTTGAGATGAAAAAAAAACCTACAGTGTCTGAAATCCAAAAATCATTTTTCTGGTATTTTCCGTCTACCCAGCTGCATTGAAATTTTCGAAATCTTTTTTATCGTGCCATTGTGTATCCCCCAGAACCCTCGCTCGTGAGATTTCGGAACTCGCGTTTCGGGTTCCGGATCGAATTTTTCGTTCGGTAGCGGAAGTCGGATGTGAAACGCGCAAGTAGGCGTGTAGAAGCGGTTTTTTGGAACCTCGCACGTCTTCGGGCCCTATATGTATTTCCACATTCCGCAGCACTTGATGGGTTTCGGAAAGTGAAATTTCGCTCATCTCTGGTGTGGAGCATATGGTTTTTCTCCCGAAAGTCGTGTGGATTGACTTGCTGGTTAGAGTTTGCGTGAAGAACCTATGTTTGAATTAATGGGCGTCATTCCGAGGGTGTCGGCTAAATGAGGCGTGGACTGCGAAACTCGGCTTCTTCCGGGCGTTCGGGCAATATTTGGTTTCTGTAACCGCTCTCATCCAAACAGGTCTTCCTGGTTCGTGACATTTTGACATTCATCTCCTTCTATTCACAAGGGAAGTATAAAAAGCGTAGGTCGGATCTGCCAAAAAGACTAGTATGGTTAGTATCTCTTTTAGCCCAATAGTAAAAATGCGCAGTCTATCGCCCCAAGCCGCAGGTTCAAAAAAGTTATGAACATTTTTTTAACCTCGCGAAAAGGCAAGGGTACATCAGGCATTTTCTTTGGAGTTTCAAAAAATTTTCTCGGATATAGCTCAAAAGTTGTATGTAGGGGTAGTCTAGGGTGGTGAACACGAATCTGGAGTCCTTTTCTCGAAATTTTGAGGTTTACTGTAGGTTACGGTAGGTAACATGTCATTTAGGGGTCAAAACCCACCTTAGTGTTTTGAAAATCGACAAACGGACGTTAAATTCGTATTCTCCACCCCTAATAACCCCCGTATACAAATTTTGAGCCAAATCTGAGATTTTGACCAAACTACCGTATACCCACCGTAATCTGAAGTAATCTGCAGAAAATCGATGAACGGACTCCAGATTCGTGTTTAGCACTCCAAATAGCCTTCAGCAAATTACTTTGAGACATATCTATCGTAGAAAACCGGAAATCTCGAGAGTGGCGTTTTTCCCAAGAAATTTTCCCCGGTTGGAAAGCTTCAAACGAAATGAGCCGAAAACTTTTGAAAATCGACTAATAAATCTCAGAATCGTGATCAGCGCCCCAAAAACCCCCCTGGGAGAATTTTAAGTCAAATCTGGAACATTTTTCTAAAACGCTTCCAGAGCCCTCAATCGGTAGAAATAAGCGCCCACCCAAAAATCCGTACAAGTCCAAAACGCTGTCAGTCTGGACAAAGTACGGAGAATGTTCGTTCACCCAAAATTTGCTCAGGGGGGTAGTTTTGGGTGCTGATCACATTTGTGAGGTCCGTTTCCGGATTTTCCGAAGAATAATGCGCTCTTTGGAGGGAACAAAAAGCACAAAAAATGAGTTTTCTAAGCTTGTAACTTCTTCGAACCTGCGGCTCGCGGCGGGATACTGCGCAGTTTTACTATTGAGTCACAAGAGATACTAACGACACTAGTCGTTTTGGCAGATCAGACCTACGCTTTGTATACTTCCCTTGTCTGATCAATCCCCTCAGACCATAGGAAGAATTGTTGAGGTCACATTTGGTACTTACATGTTTTTTCACCTTCCACCTCTGCAGGCTCTCGCCCACTTTTTACTGAGTTGAGAAATAAGTTGCCGCACGTTTTTCAATTGGAAAATGCGCATCGAATATATAAATTTCGGATGAGAAGTCGTAGATCATTTGAGTGAGGTACATTTACTCCGTAGGATCTCAATTTGGTTTTCTGTCCTAACTACATACTTGTCGGTTTTCGGATCGATAAAGTGATCGGCCAAAAAACATCGCGCCGATAATTCACTCTGAAAATCTCTGTACACTATAGTTGCTGTCCGATTGTGATTCTTCGTCCAATGGATTGATTCGTATAATACTCTTTTTGATAATGCAGTTCCCATTGAACAGAATATTTCTTGTCCGGTTGGATAATTTTAGATACCCTCGAATAATTTTAGAAAAAAAATGTTGCGGAAAAGTGAAAAGTGAAACAGGTGTCTAAGGCGCTTTTCACACTTCTCAACGTCAGCGCGGCACGCGCCTGACGTCCGCTCCGCCATGGCAGCGACGGCCACATCAACTTTTTCTTTATTCTCATTATTAACCCGTCTTCAATTTTGAACGTTGGAACTTTTTGTTTCTCACTCGAGTACAAATTTTCTTCAAGCGGCTAGATCAACCAGTTGTGCTTACCTGTTTTGTCTTTTGAATGCCCAGAGTGGGAGACTTAGGAACCTAGGTAGAAGGCCGAATAAATTTGCCGCACACGACGTGAGCACTGCGGCTTTTTGTCGCGCGCGTGGCGTGTACCAGCAGAATCGCTCCTACCCGTCTACAATCTGTGTATTCGGCCAGCACTTCCCTTGTCAAGGTTTCGTTGCAGAATAGACAGTCAGAATGTCTCGAGGCTTTCCCAATGCATCCTATGCTAACTTGAACACAAGGCGTTAATTATTGTATTGTTACTGTTCCTTCGTCAGACATTGTCGAATGCTTCCCTCGAATAAGTGTCAAACTACATTCGCGTATGAAGCTCAAGCGTTATTCATCACGTGTTATCAGTCTCTGTAGCTTTTGTGAGATCTACAGATCGTGCCGTAAGCATGGTAGCAAGTTACCCATAGTCGAGAAATGGTGAGCAGCTTCAATTCACTTCAGCCATTCGAGTTTGCTACTTGCAGTTTACTATAGCTATCACGAGCACTGTCCCCACTCTCTCATGATTTAGGACAAGAAAAACTTATTGGACTGAAACGTTGACCTCCCTTCCAAAAAACTCTTTCCTTTAAGGTCCTCTCGATTTCTTCTACTTTCTTTTTCGTTCAACGTCACTAACTACCCTTTGGTTTTTCTGATGACAGAAGACATCGACGTTCGCATTGGCACCGCCTCGTAGAGTGGCCATAAATTTTGACCGATTTTCAGCGTTGAGGCGATTAGAGCCATCTGCTATGGGTGGCTTTCACCCCCTTTCTCACACAGATATTAACCCAGATTTTCCCATCGAGGAAACAGCTCTAGATGGAATTTGGTTGACCCTGCCACTTATGAGGATCACCAGGACTCATCCTGAATACGAAACCTACCTAGACGTGATTAGTTTCATTTCGGATGCGGCGATTTTCGTGACCGATGTGCGCGCATGCGTGTGAACTCGATGGTCTTCTCTATAGGACGATTTGTTTGGACAAAGTTCCGCCGCCTCGAATTCGCTCCATGTCTCATTTTTCGTCTCGATCACACATCCTTGAACTCATTGGCAACCATTTCTAGTGACATAAATGCATATCTTCGGAGGGAAAAACCACTAAACCATATTATCTCTGATTGTCTGCATCCTGTTTTAAAAGCACATTGTTTCTCGATTGAAAAACAAGTTATCTGAAATCAAAACTATAATCTTCAGCACCGCTCGTAGGATCTGATCAGAATGCGCGGGGAACGCGTGTTCGCGCCTCTAGCGTCCTTTCCTAATTAACGAATCCCTTAAAATCAAGTTTGCTGAAGCCGACAAATTAGTTACGTTCTTGGTGAGAAAGGCTACCTAACGGTATGGTGATTATTAGGGTTCAGGTTCAAACAAAAAAGTTTTTTCATCTTTTTAGCGTGCCATACAGTATTCAAATACAGCTCAGGCAAACCATCGCTCCGAGCCGTACCGGAGAGCTACTCTAGCGGCGCTGCCTCTCCACTCCGAGCGAAAATTAGCCATCTACTTGGGCCACAGCAGCCGCTCTCCGGGCGACAGCAGTCCCGCTCGGAGCGATCTTCGGTCCCAACTGGCACTGCGGTCTGTGTTCGGGCGATTTTCAAAAATTTCCTAATTGCTATTTTTTCTTTATTTCCGCCTCTTCTGGAGAGGATTAAGCCTGTTAAGAGGATAAGGTACCTGTTACAGCCTGCGGGTCAGGAAGTTAATCCTGTCACAGGCCGCAACAAGGATACCATCCCAGCATGGTCTGCAATGAGGAAGCCTTCCCCACCGCGGGCCACGAGGGATCCCCTCGGCCGCTAAAAATTGTCATCCTGAGAGTGATCCGAGGTCACCTCTCAAGAGTGGCCTCGAAAGGCCAACTACCCGTCTACACCAGACGAGCCGCCTTTTATACCCGCAGGATTGGTTGTTCTTTGAGCGATAACGTGGATCGCACGTTATCACTCAAGAACAACCATTCCCGCGTCTCTCTATCTCTTGCGATGGCACCGCTGTGGCACCGAGAGCGACCGGAGAGCGACCGAGGGGCGAACTGCCACCGGACAGGGACCGCGGTGTTAGTTGGCCCCTCGGCCGCTGTCCGGGCGATGACGTCATAATTGGGAGGAGCTGGTTCCGCTCGGAGCGATGGTTTGCCTGAGAGTGTACCGTATAACGAGTTAAAAATCTTTTTCTGAACTGTTTTGTTTAAATCGGACCCTTAGCAAGCATTATGTTGTTGGATAGCTCTCCTCGCTTGAAAAGTAAAGTACAAATGTGAATATGTTGATTCTGTAGGGAAGTATTAAAAATGACGCTGAAGGCGCAAAAACACGTTCAGGCTCAACTCGACCGAATTACACGAGCTATACTGTATGTGTTATTAATAATAAATAACACTAATAACTTATTATTCACTACATATTGCTATGCTCTGGAGGAAATCACCGAATGTCGAATAGATTTGAATGACCCCTTTTTTGAAGTTCCGAACATCGAATAGATAATATTGGAATGGCGCCATTTCTGTGGTAAGAATATTGAAAAGTATCCGGAAGCCACAATTTTGCAATTTCCGAATACGAATAGGTATTCGAATGGCCAATACTCGAATGATTCGATTCGAAACTATTCGAATGTCATAATATTATTATTCACACACTAGCGAGGTCTAACGGAAATTTTCTCTTAAAATAGCTTACAAGGGAAGTGTTTAGAGTGGTAAACGCATCTGCCAAAACGACTGATACCGTTAGTTTCTCTTGTTGCTCAATAGTAAAACTGCGCAGCATCCCGCCCCGAGCTGCAGGTTCCAAGAAGGTAGAAACTTAAAAAGGTCGTTTTTCGCGCTTTTTATACCTTCCATAAAGCGCATTAGTCTTCAGAAAAGTCGGAAACGGACCTTATAGATGTGTTCAACGTCCAAAACTACCCCACTGAGCGAAGTTTGGGTGAAGGCAGATTTTCAAACCTTTGTCCAGACTGACAGCGTTTTGGACTTCACGGATTTTCGGTTGGGCGTTTATTTAGGGCTCTGAAAGCGTTTTAGAAAAATGTTCCAGATTTGACCTAAAGTCCGCTCAGGAGTTTATTTGGGATGCTGATCACGAATCGGGGGTTGACTTGTCGATTTTCCGAGGTTTTCCACTTGATTCGTTCAAAGCTTCCCATCAGTCGAAATTTTCATGGCAAATCGCGACTTTTGACGATTTCCGGAACGCCACTGTAGAAATGGCTCAAAATGTCTCTTTATGAGTTATTCGAAATGCTAAACACGAATCCGGAGTCCGTTTATCGATTTTTGACAGATTGTGGTAGACTACGGTGGGTATACAGTAGTTTGGTCAAAGTCTTAGATTTTACTCAAAATTTTTATACGGGGGTCATTTGGGGTGGAGAATACGACTTTAACGTCCGTTTGTCGATTTTCAAAATACTAAGGTGACTTTTGCCCCCTAAATGACATGTTCTGGGCGAAGGGCATCGGCGACCTGCCCAATCGATGGGCTACTGTTGTGGATAACTGTGGTGATTATATTGTTGATTAGACTTGTTTTTCAATAAAGTTGAAAAAAATTAAAAATGGTGAAATTTTCGGACAAGAATTATTGGACAACCTGGTATGAATATTCTTTATCGCGGAAAGTTCCGACATCCCAGCATGTGCATTGGCCCATCTTATTTTTCAGGAGTTTTCGGTACAAATAATAGAAAACAGAGTCGCTCAACTAAGAATTTTGTAGCGGAGAAAACCATTTCCGAAGTCAGGTTTGATGCTGTGTCTGCAGTTTTCCGAAACACACGGACACGGTTAATTGAATTTTTCAGAGATTCCTTTGCTCAGTTTTTCTCCAGTATTCAGGGGTTCTGTGGGGACTTATCCCTACTACCCTCTACTTAGTGGACTTACCTACTCAAAAACATTGAAAACTAGAATACTGTTTTTTTTATTGTGAACACTGCCTTTAAAATTCCACCGCACACTTTTTTGTTTGTACTAATACACTTGCTATCATTTTACCGATTTATAGCTCTTCTCAACAGACTCTTCTATTTTCCAGATAAGAAAAAATAGCCTGAAGAGTTATTCGAAAAGGACGCAAAATCGCGTCGTCGCCCGCCTTCTGACCAAATCCTAAGAGTGGTATTGCAGTATTCTCGCGCTTCTCGGTTCGAAATACGACGTCTAACCTCCTCTGAAGAACTTAGAAAAAATGCATTTCAATCGATATATCCATTTTTCATACACTTTAATGTTAATTCGATAGGAGCTTTGTTGGCAAGTTCGGATTATCAGTCTTACTGCAATTGTGTAGCTGACTTACTCTCACTCCTTCCAACTCGGCATAAATTTTGAGGTGAGCAGCTACCTGGTCCCGAACGGTTTTGTGTGTGTACTGTTAGATTTCTGATTTATTGAAGTTGGTATAGGTGCAGGTGTGTGATTTCTCCCATTCCTGCTCTAGCAAAACCGCCGGTGTCGTCTCGTTTCTTGCCCGTTATTGCGGTGCGTTGCTTGCTTGTCGTTTGTTAGGAAATACGGAAGTCAACGTTAAACTGGATACCCGAACCACATCATTATGACGCATCCGACGGACGGCCGGCCATCCACCGTCTACGTCATCGCTGGCAGCATCGCGTCTCGATGACTTCATTCCACTGCTTTTGTATGTATGATTTTTTAGGAAATTTTTTAAAGAAATTTGTTCCTTCGTCCGGAAGTATTCTGGTGATTCAGTGCAAATTTCGTCTAGAAATTGTTGGCAACTTCTTACTTCTTCTTCGTGAAGGCTTTTTGATCGGAGACGAAAAACTTGGATAGTAATGCTCGCGGTTGACCGGTTTGGCTCTAGATGCCTATGTTTACTAATGCGGGGGAGTAACTTTGCTCAATTGCAGACTTTTAATCCTTTTAAATGCATCATACACACCCCAAAAAGTGGTTGAAATAGGAACTTAAATTGGATTGTATGGCTCCTAACAGAGGGATATAGCCGTGGAAAGGGTCAACAACGAGTAAGAACGACCGCATTTTAGCCTTTATGAGCCAGCATAACATGCAGTCCCCGCCCACGTTCCTTACAGTTCCCGCCCTCAATACAGAGTCGTCTAACTATAAATTGATTGCTCGATTACGGTCACTTTCGGTAGTTATTGATGCTCCCAACGATGTAAACATTTTAGCAACAGAGTACGATCCTAATAGCTTCACTATGCCAACCATTTCGTCTTCGATATTTTACCCAAGAGTGTATGCTGCGGTGTAACTCGCTTACTTTCGTTCCAATACAGAAACTACCCGTTATTTTTTCAATCTCATCACGTTTTCGTCGCTTCTTTCAGTTGGTTTGCTATAATGCTAGCTCCAAACCTTCGATTGATGTCATAGACTCGATATAATTTTTGGACGTGTATGCTACTTTCAAGAGTCTCCTGTCGTCTTCATACTTCCGATGTTGCGCAACGTGATCGCATGATCAAATCCTGTGTCAGTTGAGATTGCGTCAATCCACGTTCAAAGCACGTTTTCGCGTTGTTTCGGAACCTTAGACAATGTCGCCTCCTTAGGAAGGACTGCATAAAGTGATTACGAAGGAAGTTCTGATCGATCCTATCAATTTCCGTACCCCTGTGGTATATATAGCCAAACTGCATGGAGCTGAGCACAAAAAAAGTTTGGTCTTTTTGAGGCAGCATTCGCCATGAAAATATTCCTTGTTTCGCGAAATCTTAAAGACAGTGTTCACGATGAAAAAGTTTTCCGTTTTTTTTAGCAGCAACGTAGGCTTCGGGTCACTATAAGGAGAATAAGAAGGGGAGTACGATGAAAAACAGCCAGGAAGTGGGTGAAACTCTCTTAGACCAGCCAAACCCATTGGATCACCCGCCCACGCCCTATAACAGTTGTCCTGCATTCGTTTCACCAGAGGAACGGGCACTGATTTCTCGAATATTCTTTATTGCGAAAAATTGTAACATCCCAGCATGTGCATTGGCCCATCTTAATTTTTAAAGAGTATCAGTACAAGAAACAAAAAAAATATTTATCAAAGAACTCCGAAAGGCAAACAAATTCCGACGTCAGGTTTGATGCTTTGTCTGCATTCTCCCGGAGCACGAATTGGCTCAATTGCATTTTCCAGAGATCTCTTAAAACTGTTTTTCTCAGATATTTGAGTGTTCTGTGGGGACTTTCCTCTACTAACCTTTACTTAGTGAACTTACATACTCAGAAACATCGAAACATAGAATACGGTTTTTTTCGTAAACACTGCCTTCAAACTTTGGGTCCTTTTAAGAGAAGCCAGAAAGAAACAACGAAGAGAAACAGCCGTAAACGTGGATGGAAATCGGGTGGTTCAGTCGACCTATTGGATCAAACCGCCCACAATAGAAGAGTTGTCCATTAAAAAGAACATTTGTCGTTGAGCTGAAAAGTTTTGAGGGATTCTAACATCCATACAAGCACACTGGAAAGTTTTTTTGAAGATTTATTTCGGTTCCAAGAAACAGAAAATGAATTCACTTAAATAACCGGTTAAAAAACCATTTTTGACTATTTGAATTCTACTAAATGTACTCTTTCATATTCTCATCCCTCACTTTCGAAAGATGCGTTCGACTGAAAAAATACATCATTTTGTAAGTTACTCAAAATCTTCTGATCCCAGTGAACCTCATTTGATTCGGATTCTGATGAAGTTTTTGAAAAGGAGGACTAATTCCGAGGATGGTTCATCGAAGCGATTTTCATTTGCGATCACTTGTAGAACGTGTGCGGTCCGTGGCCGAAATTTGATCCAACATTTGGTCCCGATGCGCTTTGTTCATTTCCTTGTTTGAAGAGGACCAGAGCAGATCTTCGTTCACTTTCTAAACTCCGGAATCGCTTGTAGCAGGGCTATTCATCACAGATATTATCGGATTTACACCGTAGTTACTCTAAATGATCGAGTTCATTCAGCGATTCAGCTAGCTTTAAAATGCAAAATTATTTGTCTCTAAAATTTTATCAGAACTACGATTCATGAAATAGTACTATTTATGACAACGAATTTTTAATGAAGTTTTCTTAGATCCTATATATGTTTCCCTTTGTGGAGTCGCAAGCGCTAAAATTCATGGAGGGAAGCCAAAAATGTTGTTCAATTATGTTTTAAATAGATGATCCTGAATATCATTCCTTACGTCGAAAATTTCAAGTGGGACTGAAGTGCCCTTCGTTTAGCGCGTGGAAGTCAAGGTCGAGAGGACTCGTAGTGGTAATTGAACAGAAAGTTGGCTAACATTGAGACACTTTGACATGGTTTACTTCTTTTTGTCACATTCTGACTTGCCTTGCAAGGCCTTGATAACCACTTTCGACATGCTACAAACCGGAGTTCTGAGTTTGTGCTTTCTGATCTCCAGTGTTGATGCTCTGTGTAGTGCATGATTGAAAGGCAGTGTTCACGGTTATGTTTTTGTTGAGATCATTCTCTCAAACGAACAAGCGGCCCCAAGGGAAAGCCGACATGACGAAAAAGTGGAAAAAAGCGCACTCGGAGTGAATTTGTCGTTCAATACTGGTCGCGCACGGCTAGTGCAAGTCATTGGCTCATATCCGTGAAAGCTGGGGTTTTAGTTTTTTTTTTGCCGTTTCCTCGTGGTTTGAGCAACAAGTTGTAGCAAAAATATTGTTTAATTGGAAAACTCAAAAACGAAAGCTCTTCTGATCTTCACTACTAAGCTCATGCTGTTTCAATTTTGAGTATTTTGATCTGTTTGGTCTGTATATCCCTCTGTTGAAGTCGTTTCCATTCTCTGTCCTCCTTTCGTTTCCTTCGTTAAGATGCAGTATGGCCGCTATCCATATAGCATTTGACATCATCTTTCTCGTATCGTAAATCACCTAATGATCCCGATCTTGTCGGAGTGGAGTGTGCTGACAAATTTCAGATGAATTGGCGTGAACGCTCTGCCATAACTCTGCTTTCACTCATCGAGGATAACAATGTGTTCTTTTGCTTAGACTACAAGAGCACTCCTTCCAAGAATCACCCAAAACTTTATTTTTTCGAGTGCCTTTTTCGTGATTCTGCTGTTGTCTTTTTTTCAAGGCAGAATTCATGATTAAAATCATTTCATGGTCTCTGGCTGAAAGCGGAAGTAAGGAGGGACTAGTTCAAAAATCCTGCCGAAAGTCAAAATTCGCGAGGATTGCTATTGAAGTCCGGCATCATGCTAAACGGGGTGCTTTCAGGATTGAAGACGGAAATGAAATTAGCCACCGATCATTAATGCCATCAATCAAAGTATTTCTATAGTTTTATAACAGCAATGATTGATAGCTATCAAGCCTCTTTCATAGGAGTTTTTTGTCCATTTCTGTGAACAAATCCTGAGTGCCCCCTCTCCTGTCTAGGATAGAGCCCGAAGCCTAACGAACCGCTGACAGAGCATGCCGACGATTAAGAATAAGCGTGCTGAAGGATCGTCTTTGCTTTTGGCTAAGGGTAGAACGAATTGTGGTATGCACTAAACAACAAATGAATACATAGCAATATATTATCATTATCAGCAGCCAAAATCGATGGAGAGCCCGCTCAAATTCGGCGGCATGCTCGACTCGCGCTTGTTCTGATTCAGTACCTCCATTATCTTGCAGATTGTTGTTATCAAGGCTCTCATAGTAGGCCCTCATATATGTACATATATGTACCTGACATATCCTCTGTTTTGGAGCGAAATCTATTTCCGTTCATCGCGTGCTCCTGCGCGCGTATGCTGTGTCTCATTCTTCCCCAAACTTTCTCGCTGTCTCTCCAAGGGCGTGGAGGAACGCATTAAATTCGGCTCCGAAACAGAGGATATGTGGACACTTATGTTTCCTGCCAGAAACAGAGGAACAGTTTCCATCGTGAACACTGCCTTTTAGTACAGTTATCTGCCAAAGAAACAGAAAAATCCGGAGTTTTTTTGGTACATCGGTTGAAAAACTTTGCTAATCATTGAATATGGAGTTTGCCGTGAGGAAGTCAAGGTCATGAGAACTCGTATGCGTAGTTGCACGAAATGTGGGCTAACATAAAGGCACTTTAAAGGCAGTATTCACGATAATAGTCAAAATCGAGATTATCTGGTGAAACGATTTCTTGATCTCTGGGGACAGCTGAAACACGTTCATAGGCGAACAGTTAAACATATGAAAAGATAACTTTCTATGTACTTCCAACCTGAAATATCAGCAAACGTAAAAAGCAAACAAATCGAATCAAAACAAAATTATAACGAAGTACAATACCCGCGCTAGGCTCTGTGAAACGTTCAGCATTGGGCAAAATTATAAAAAAAAACGTCCGATGATTGTAATTTTCTTGAACAAAAATTTTTGATCAGATTCTGAAGACACGGTCATATTCACAGCTGAATTTGTTGTTCAACGATTTGTATTGTGTGCACATGCTCTCTAAATTAGTTTAGCTTTCGAAGGAACTAGTTTTTGCGATCGTTTATCGAATATTTCACTTGCATCGAAAGTTATGTAGGGTATTTACTGTATTTGTTATAGAGAAACGATACATCTTTCCTTTCTTCGTGAAACGGTTGGAAGTAAAACGATTTCGAGACTTGTGAAGGTGGAATTTTTCGAATCTTTTCCCAACGGTCTAGGTTATCTGTTTCAGGAGGTTCCATAACGAATTAGATGCAAGATTCTCAATCTCAAATCTACACAAATCTTGCATCATCTCACTTGCAACTGTTTCCCGGTGAGAAAACAATTATTGCTTCTCTACTATTCCCACAATCTCCGCGCAAACTTTCGCCTAGTCCGCCGCTCAGGACACTCTCGAAAAATATTAGCCAAAAGTATTTTTTCGAAAACGAAGCCTGCCTCGAAGTTATGGAGCCAAAATGCACATCATTGGATAGCATTTTGAGCTGTGAATATGACTGCGTTTCCAGATTTCAAAAAAGTTTTTGCTCAAAGAAATGACGGGTGACGTTTGCCTTTTTGCCATATTTGCCAAATGCTCCACGTTTGTACGAAACTTAGCGCCAGTATTGTTTATCAGCTTAAGTCTAGTGAATGAACCAGGCGCGACCATTGCGGCTAGCCGTGCGGCGTTGGCGGTATCACCGACCAACGGAGCTTCTATCGCGCGCTGCGACCTATCGTCGCTGCCCCGTTCATTCACTAGACTAAATTGAATGCAGGGATTCTACCGTAGGTCTGCGAAGGACCTTTTCGGAGTTCTGCTTTTTACCCTTTCCATGAGGAAATTCCGATTTAGGACGCTTCTCAAGTAGGGGAAGAAACCAAGAATAGGAAATGCTGTATTTCCAGTCAGAAGTCTACTATTATTATTTGCGCTAAGGTTTTTGAAAACGGGAAAACAACACCGAACTGTGAAAAAACCTCCGAGGTTCGTGGGACATCTTCGCGTTTTTATTATTCCGAACGCGATCTAAGCCCTGGGACATTTCTGAAAGGCTCTCGATTTTGACTGCTACTATCAGCGGGCTCTTTGCTTTCGAAACACCGCCATTAGCAGCTGTATTTCTCTATGTCCTACTGCTCCGCTTTTGGTGATCGCCGAAATCGAGAGCTTATTAGAAATGTCTCAAAGTTTAGCTTTTTTAGCCTCGTTATCCCAGTTTAACTCTGTATTTCGGAGAAGGGCTTGAAAGTGTTCTCTTTGGAACTTCTCTGGGGAAGGAAATTTTGCGAATTTCCCGCGCGCAGATTTGATCCAGTATGCTTCAAAAGCAGGACAGTTTAAATTTACCGGCTTCCATCTTGTTAGTTTTGAATGTTTTTGCGACTTCGTTCCATCACTGGATGAGATTTAGGACTTTCACTTCCCAGAAAAAAAGTACTTTTTTCGATAATTCAAACAAAAGGCTTTTTTTGCCAAAAATAGATTCTCCTCAACAAAAAGAAAGGAGCCCTCACTCCGACGTACTGAAAGTTTGAGGCACTGTTTTTTCTTGGAATTGATATCGCACGATGACCATCAGAAGGCTTGCCATAACTCCTATCCAGTTATGCGTTTGAACTGCTGTATACGGCGTTCAGAGCGTTTACGGCTCATCTGACAGAAACGGCTCCGATTCGTCCGGCGTCGTCTGATTCAGGTCACTAGTCAATTCGTTTGCACCTCTGATGCTGCTGCAACTTGAGCCGCTTTTTCCGTTCGCGATCGCCCCGTCCATCCGTCCGTCTTCCACCTGAACGAACTCTCCGCCGTTATCGCTGCCACCTCACTCCCTCACTCCTCATTTGAGTCGGCGCCGTCTCGCGTCAGAGTTAGCGCGATGAACATTTCAAGGCTTCGCTTGTTTTTCTCTACGTATTTTTTCTGCGGCTCCAATTGTGATTTTCGTAGCGGTCGCCGCTGTGGCATCGCGCGCTATCCACTTTGCGGTCAATTCTGTCCGAATAGAACCCGCATCAGTGACGACGCGCCCACTTGCCCTTCGCCTCAATGTCGCGCCTCTTCTTCCTTTGCTCAGGAGCGCTTATCCTCAAAATGAACTTGCTCGGCACAGTAATACTGGCGTATTCTTCCGCATCCAGCACGCGTATTTCTATCCTGATTGTAAGTTTGTTCGACTGATTTTATCCGAGGCGTTGTTTTTCTCATCTTCATATTTTGCCGATTCTCCTCCATCGTAGAGCGCTGTCGTGATGCAGCCTTTGATGCTCACTGTTTCTTTTGTGTCTAGTGACATGGTAAAAAGTCTTAAATCGTGGATTGTCCATGTACTTGTCTTGAGAATGCGAATGTTACCACCCAGAGTTCGAGCCTGCTGTTCACACTAGAATGTTATCGGCTTCATTTCCAACCCTTTGCTGTTTCTCTCGGCTGGCCGTTGAGCTGGCTTATTACGTTCTCAAGCATAAACAATCTGGAGATTGAAAACGCACTCGAACTGTAAAAACTGCTTCTTATGTCAGATATTACCAATGTTTCTTTTGAGCGGATTGTATCGAGATCGCCTGGTAGAGTCTCGTTGATACTGGAGCTGATACATTACTGAACCAGTTTGTCCGCTGCGTAGCATTACACCTATACATATAAACTATTTAGGAGCCGAAAAGATTTGCTGAAACCAAAGGTCTGAAACATTTCTAGAGAGCTCTCGATTTCGACTTCAACCACTAGCGAGCGGTACTTTTTCAAAGCATCCTTACCAACTTTTATGTTCTATCATGACCCACCGCTTCGCTGCTGGTGATAACCGGAATCGAGAGCTCTAAAGCTGCTTTGTCCTGCCTAGAGCTTGCTTCAGATTTCTAGCGAGTTTTCACAAAACCGTGTTTTGAGAATTGTTGCTGTGAGATACAACATAAATAATGCGTGATCGAAGTTTCCTAAATGCCTTAGATGATTTCAGGAAAGATCGCTCTCATAAGGGGTCCGCAGAGTTGAAGTCGCGGCGTTGCTCGCAGCGACCAACAGAATTGGGTGATGCAATATCGATTACACTCGGCGAGGAGGTGACCGACGCGCGTGAAGGCCTACGTGGGGCACCGCGAGTTGTTTTGACGCCCCGGCGGCCCTGCGTCACTGCCAGCGAGCGGCAACCGACGCGGCGACGATAATCTTTGAAAACATTTCTGTCGCCGCGTCATAGCTGACGCTCGGCGACCAGTCGCCGGTCGGTGCAACTGTGCAGACCCCTTATAGCGTCGCAGAGACAAAATGTCTTTTAGCAAAAGGCAATTTCCAGGTCAATCAGGGAAATCGCGATTGTCTCAACACTGTTTTAGCGAGACCTAGCGAAGTTTTCGCTCAAAAAAAATTTCATGTCCGCTAGCTTCCTGAGGCAGATTATTCTGATAAAACGGTGTTGACTGCCTTCAGTATATCCGAAAGTTGCTGTCCGTATGGACTCTCCTGAGCAGAACTGGCTGCCGGACACTTATAGCAGGCCGTAGCGTACAAAAAACGTGGCATAAAAAAAACAAAACATAAGAAGCCAGCGGTAGATCGTCGGTTGTTACCGGCATCTTATTTACGACCCCTTCCGTCTGTAATGTACCCAAGCTATTATTCTCGCTTTACCATCCCTGTCATGTTAAGAAAAAAGCACTCGCATTTTAGATGTGGTTTCCCTTGTTGACCAACACCATGCCTTTGTTCTCAATAAATGAAATATGTCCGTTGATGTTTATGTTTTTGTTAAGCAGATTTTGATAAGCTTAGACTCTCAACATATATTAAATTGGTTTATGGAAGTTAGTGAATCAAAATGACTAAGCGGTTGTAATGTGTGACGAACAGAGAAGATGCGGAAGTGGAGCTGCTGCTTCTTTCGTCAGAATGGCGAGGAAGTGTCTCCAGGGTTTCGCGTACCCCTCAAAACGCGCTGCACGCTTCTCAAGATACATGATTTCATATCTGTTTTCTTCGCTACACAAAGGCTAAGATTTCACATGAAAAAAAATTGACAAAAACTCGCTGTTTAAGTTCTCCTCTCTCAATGACGTCCTGCACACTTCTACTGCGGCCCTGCGAACTTTCTATGACGTCCTGCACACTCCCATCTGAGCCCTGAACACATCTCACGACGTCCTGTACACCCCTACTGTGGTATTGCACCCATTCCATGACGTCCTGTAAATTCTTACTGGAAACCTGCGCACTTCCTATGATGTCCTGCACGCTTCCGTTGGAGTCCTGCATACTCCCACTGGGGTCCTGCACACTTCCTCCGACGTTCTGCACACTCCCACTGGGGTCCTGCACACTTCCTCCGACGTTCTGCACACTCCCATTCGGGTTTGGCACACTCCCACTGGGGTCCTACACACTTTCTATGACGTCCTGCACACTCCCATTTGGGTCCTGCACACTCCCACTATGGTCCTGCACACTTTCTACGACGTCCTGCACACTCCCACTAGGGTCCTGCACACTCCCACTGGGGTCCTTCACACTTCCATTTGGGTCCTGCACACTCCCAGTGGGGTCCTGCACACTTTCTACGACGTCCTGCACACTCCCACTAGGGTCCTGCACACTCCCACTGGGGTCCTGCACACTCCCATTTGGGTCCTGCACACTCCCACTGGGATCCTGCACACTTTCTATGACGTCCTGCTCACTCTCACTGGGGTCCTACACACTTTCTACGACGTCCTGCTCACTCACACTGGGGTCCTGCACACTTTCTATGACGTCCTGCTCACTCCCACTGGGTCCTGCACACTTTCTATGATGTCCTGCTCACTCCCACTGGGGTCCTGCACACTTTCTATGACGTCCTGCTCACTCCCACTGGGGTCCTGCACTTCTTCTATGACGTCCTGCTCACTCCCACTGGGGTCCTGCACACTTTCTATGACGTCCTGCTCACTCCCACTGGGGTCCTGCACACCTTCTATGACGTCCTGCTCACTCCCACTGGGGTCCTGCACACTTTCTATGACGTCCTGCTCACTCCCACTGGGGTCCTGCACACTTTCTATGACGTCCTGCTCACTCCCACTGGGGTCCTGCACACTTTCTATGACGTCCTGCTCACTCCCACTGGGGTCCTGCACACTTTCTATAACGTCCTGCTCACTCCCACTGGGGTCCTGCGCACTTTCTATAACGTCTTGCTCACTCCCACTGGGGTCCTGCACACTTTCTATGACGTCCTGCTCACTCCCACTGGGGTCCTGCACACATTCTATGACGTCCTGCTCACTCCCACTGGGGTCCTGCACACTTTCTATGACGTCCTGCTCACTCCCACTGGGGTCCTGCACACCATCTATGACGTCCTGCTCACTCCCTTTGGGGTCCTGCACACTTTCTATGACGTCCTGCGCACTCCCACTGGGGTCCTGCACACTTTCTATGACGTCCTGCTCACTCCCACTGGGGTCCTGCACACTTTCTACGACGTCCTGCTCACACCCACTGGGGTCCTGCACACTTTCTATGACGTCCTGCTCACTCCCACTGGGGTCCTGCACACTTTCTACGACGTCCTGCTCACTCCCACTGGGGTCCTGCATACTTTCTATGACGTCCTGCACACTCCCACTGGGGTCCTGCGCACTCCGAATGAGGTCCTGCACACTATCGATAACGTTCTGCACACTCCTCATACCCTGGCGGTTCTGAACGGCTTCCCATCCACCACTATTAAATACGTCTCGCCTTGATGAGAGCTTAGCCTTTCTAGCGCTAGACGACTCATAGAAGTTTTCAAGACCCAAGGCCAAAAGTGCGCCCCACGGACAAACTCGGTTGCCCCGAGGCGCGCAAGAGGTGGTTCAAGCTGATTTTTTGGTAATCGATGAGTGTCCCACCCACGCAAATGTTGGTACCATTTCATACCTGTTTTGATCGGCCATTCCGGAGATCCACGGGAAAACACAATTACACACACACACACACACACACACACACACACACACACACACACACACACACACACACACACACACACACACACACACACACACACACACACACACACATACATACATACATACATACATACATACAAACATCAGGACATAACTGCTGTAAGTATAAGGATAATCGTATTAATAATAATAATAATAATAATAATAATAATAATAATAATAATAGTAATAATAATAATAATAGTAATAATATAATAATAATAATAATAATAATAATAAGAATAATAATAATAATAATAATAATAATAATAATAATAATAATAGCATCAGTGGAATATGAATAGTGATAAGGAGTTTCCGACGAAAAAGCCACCGCTTCGCGCTCTGATTATGAAAAGCAGGAGCGTGCTTGCTTGAAATGAAACACTTCGTGTGTTTAGCCTCTTTCGCTCTTATGAGTCTGAAACGAGCATGCAGCGGAGCGGTTGGCTATAGCAATAGATAACAGTGATAAGAAGGTTTCGACTTTGTAAGCCCTAAAGGTCTTACTCCGACGTGCTCAAAATGAGGGATGGAGGCTATATTTGAAAATGGGGCCGTTACACCTAGAATGTCTACCATAGATGCACGCAGGAATAAACCGAGACAATGAAAGAAACAGTAAAAAAACATAAGCCGGAGAGAAAACTATCAATTGTTCTCTATCGATTAATGGCAAACTTGGAATCAAACCAGCAATTGTATAAGTATGCTTAGTGGAGGTACGTAACCGCATCTTTGCCTTTTCCGTTGCCACGGACTGTATCTATGTGTTCTATTAGGTTGGAGCAAAAGTTTCCCGCCACTTGGCATTGACGATTTTGAGACCTCTCAACTTTGGTTCATCGGCCAAGTGCGATATACCGATCGGAAACACACATTATTTTCTATCTAACGCTGCCTTCCGTTTGGGTCAAAGCCTGCTCATTTGCAGAATATATGCTTTAATTCAGTGGAAATCTCTAGTACTTTTGAGGGCTTCTACTCACTTTGAGGTACGCCACCAAAACTGCCACGGTTGACGCGATGTTTCAGTCACCTTGAAACTGGAAAATAGCGTTGGCGAGAAATTCCGGCGGAGTGTATATATTTATTTTTAGCGGACTTTGCGATTTTGATGATGATTTGCGACAATTATCGATCGTTTTTCAGAAAATCGATAATAATGACGCTAATTTTCTAGAAAAAATAATTTATATATAATTTACGAAAGATTTTTTTTAGTGGGGACTTGGCAGTCATCCTTAACTTTGAAGCTTCGAGGCCGAAACGTCTCAAATAAGCCAGAAAATAACAAAGATGTAAAATCACAAAGTCCGCTAAAAATCGTTGATTGCGCTCCGTCGAAATTTTCCACAAACCTTGTCATTTAGTTCTAAGACGGCTCAGATACCCGGTAACTCTGGCGGGTTCGGTTGCGTACCTCAAAGTAATTAGAGACAATTAAAGATGCCTATTACTGAAAATTACCACTGAATTATAGCATTTATTTCGCAAATGAGCAGGTTTTAGCCCGAGCGGAAGGCAGCGTAAAATAGAAAAGAATTTGTGCTTTTGATCGGTATACCGCATTTGGCTGAAGAGCTAACGCTGAAAGGTTCATAAAACGTCAAAGTCAAGTGGCGGAAAATTCTCGCTTCACCCTAATATTTAACGTTTTGTGGAACGAAAATCGAAAAAAAATTGTCGGGGTTCTTCTCTGGTTCGCCATAACTGGGCGTTTTTCACGTTTTCATGTTTTTCGTACGGCTTTGTATTAGAGTGTTGGAACGAATAATTTTTTTTTGAATATTCGAATAAACGAATAATTCGAATATTTCACTTCTTCGAATATTCGATTATTCGAATAAACGAATATTTCACTTCTTTGAATATTCGATTATTCGAATAACCCGAATAATCCACTTCTTTGAATATTCGAATATTCGAATTATTCGAATATTCGAATATTATTCGAATAAACGAATATTTGGGGAACACTATTGCGTACTATCCCATCCAATCCACTCGGGCAAACTGGGGCATCGACAACAGGTTGAGAAGTTGTCATCTCATAAACTGCACCCTCTTGACAAGTCAAATCGCTAGCATTGTAAGCCTGACAACTGCCCGTTGCCCAGCGACGTCCGCCTGTTGTCGGTCTGTTGACATTTTGACCTGTCACGTTTAGCGGCCTATTTAGCAGCGGTTCACATCCAGCAAGACTTTTATGTGGGGAACTGTTAGGAACTACTTTGCACCGACACGCGTCGCCGTCGACACACCGACACGCAGCGTAGTCGGCAGACCCACGCGTCGCGGCTGGGTCGCCCGACTCCACCGGGAGGCCGCCACCGGATGGGCAGGGCTTCCAGATGCTGGGCGGGGCCAATGTACTGCATACTTGGGTAATTGAACCGGCCGCACTCTTATCACCTAAAGGCAGTGTTCACGATAAAAAATGTGTTTCAGTTTCCACTAGGAATGGGTAGTGGAGGGACACACGGTAACGTTTACGTCGGAAGAACGTATGAAAACGAGCCAGAAAAAGCTCCACAAGAGCCCGAAGTTGCCACTTCAGGCGCATTGCAAACCTCAAAAGCGCAACACACGCCCACCGACGTGAACAAATGAATGCTCGACATCGAGAGATGAGCGATGGTTTCGATCAGAAGCCCCGTTTTTTCCCTTCATTCTCAACTTCTCTCTTTATTAAGGTTAGCTCGCATACATCGGCTGCAAAAGACGGAAGTTACAAGACTCGGACAACTCGTCCACCATGTTTCCTTAGCTCAATCTTTGAGGGACCATAACTCCGTTCCCAGAAGGTCTTGTACGATTTCAGATTTATCATTGGAATCAGCATGGGGCCGTTTTCAAGATAGGCGGGAAAACAGAAAAACGAATTTTATCGTGAACACTGCCTTCAAGTTCAGCATACACGCTCGTAAACGTGGTTGAGATACTAACTACGGAAGTTGAATGGCATGGCTCAGAATACAACGCCTACGCATTCTGAAGCGTCGAAAACGACCATGCGACGCTACGCGACTGAGGAGTCGGCCCCGCACCTGTATTTGCGTCCTTCCCCAAACAGGAGTGCTGGGCCATTCCCACCATTGTCGATGTGTATGGCTCACTTATTGTACTCATTGTACCACCCACAAGCGTCGCCGATGGTGGGAATGGCCCAGAACCCCTTTTTTGGAGGACGCAAATGCAAGGGCGGGCAGATACGGTGCGGGGCCAACTTCTCACACGTATAGCGTCATTGTGGGTCGTTTTTGACGCTTCAAAATGCGTAGGCGTTGTGTTCTGAGCCATACCATTATATTTCCGTGGTTATCTCAACCATGTTTACGAGCGTGTGCTCTGAGTTTTGGCCGAGAAATAGCCGCGAAACAGACGCAAAATGCCTTTTTCCGGAGTAATAGTCGCGAAATAGCCGCCAAATAATGCTGGCTGCGAAATAGTCGCCAAATAATGCTCGCCGTGAAATAGCCGCAAAATACCCGCTAAATTGCCGCCAAATTTGTGGTCTGCTTCGGTCTAGTTTGGTTTAGCTTAGTTGGGTTCAGTTGAGTTATGCGCTGTTCATGCGATGGCGAACTTCCTAGTGCTGCTTAGCCGTGCCCTACTCCGGAATCTCAGCGATAATAAGAAAACTCAGCGACATTTCGTAGTTAGTCGTTGAGATCGACACCATGTCACTGGGAACTCGCCGCGTAATATCTCGCATCCCAGTTCCATCAGGGGCGGTAGTAATTTGGCTTAATATGCAACTTAGATCTTTAATTTGAGTTGCATCTTATCTTTAATCTTACACAAACTCAAACATGCTGGTTGTGACCTGGGAATGCCCTCATAGAAGCGCCAACTCTTAATGAGCAACTCTGTTTCCAAATCAATGACACTTCATCATCAAATTTATGGATGACACTGATACCATCAGCGACAGATGGCCGTCGCTGATTGCAGGGTGGCCAGAGCACAAGAAATAGTGCGGGTGGTGGGGGGAGACACATAGATTTCAATTGGACGTGAGCAAAATGTCCTCTGAGTACATCTAAAACTCCTGTTCAAATTTTAAGACGGAGGTAAACCAAGATAGAGGTGAAATAAGACCATTTCCTTTTGAGTTAAACCTAGTTTATCAGTTTTCGATTACAATGCCGGAGCTGTAGTTTGTTAAGCCGAAGCAAATTGACTAAATTGGTGAAAAAATGGTTCGATTTCTCCGAAAAAGTGAATTTCGTTGCACATTCAGTTTTCTCTTCCACTTTGAAAACCTAGGCGTATTCAAGATTCCAATTGCCATTTATGGATATGGCTTGCGACCACTTTTTTCCCCGGAATCAGCTTTGCTTTTGAGGTGAACCCGTTTGCAATCAATTCACTGAAACGTCGCGCGCGCCGGACCTGCGGCAAGAATCATCGCGCGCGCCACACCTGCGATGAAGAGTTTCGTATCCAATTGCACAAGTAATCGAGAAGCATTTTCTATACTTTTTCCTGAACTGAACGGTATTACGGGAGCGAACGGCAGACGAGAATTTCCGGACTACTTCTAAATCTTTCAGCTGATGTGCTAGGTTCGCCGAAAAAGAAGACATTTCTCAGTTCCAATAGGTAGTCTTCACATCGCCCTATATGTACTTAATTTATCGAAGGAGCATACGTATCGATTCCGTAATGCATTACCATACATTTAAACAGTTTGGAATCGGTGGGCCGCCGTCGTCGTTTTACCAGATCTACTGGCAGGAAAAGAAATGCTGCTTCAATAAGAAAAATTGCTCTAGCAAAATTCTGGCTTTAAATTTGCGTAACATATTGTACAAATACTATATTTTAAAACTTTTGAAAAATTCAAATCAAGAAACTAATGAGAATTGAACTGTTTTTTTGCCCTGAGTAGGGCTGCCTTTTTTCAAAAGGTGGCTACTGTAATTTGGCTTAAAATTCGAACAGGGCGCGATATTTCAATGATAAGCAAGCAGAGAAAAAAACTTCCATTGGATCTCTTTATTATTCGGAAATTAATCTTGAAAATTCGGCTTTATTAATCGGACAAATCTTTCAGCCTTATTGGAATTAAACATAAGTCCGATTTTCGGGAATTCAAAACGTCATTTAAAAATCCAGCGGACTCCTTCGGAGCTATCATTCACTGAGAAATAGCCATGAAACAGACGCAAAATGCCTTTTATCCGGAGTAATAGTCGCGAAATAGCCGCCAAATAATGCTGGCTGCGAAATAGTCGCCAAATAATGCTCGCCGTGAAATAGCCGCAAAATACCCGCTAAATTGCCGCCAAATTTGTGGTCTGCTTCGGTCTAGTTTGGTTTAGCTTAGTTGGGTTCAGTTGAGTTATGTCGCGCTGTTCATGCGATGGCGAACTTCCTAGTGCTGCTTAGCCGTGCCCTACTCCGGAATCTCAGCGATAATAAGAAAACTCAGCGACATTTCGTAGTTAGTCGTTGAGATCGACACCATGTCACTGGGAACTCGCCGCGGAATATCTCGCATCCCAGTTCCATCAGACGTCTGGGCGACAACAGACGGATCCGGCACGAACTTGAGACTACATCCAGCTGGTCGTCCTAGGTGGCTGGAAACCATCGAATTTTACGTCCAGCATTATGGAAGGAGAGAACTTGGGCTTTTGCGTCAGAATTCAGGTGAAGTTCACCGGGAAAGTAGACAAATAGCATCACCTCGAACCAGTTTCATGAAAATACACATGAAAATGGCTCATTCTGGCCATCATCGTAAGAAATTTCCATGTTGCTCAAGTGTTGCTATACTTATGAGCCGCTCGAGATTAAGACTTTTCTCTACAACTAAAGGTGAAATGGGCATTTCTAGCGTTTTGACAAAATCCTACGAGCGATTTAATGGAAATACCTGCTATACTGTGCTTATCTAGGTCAAACTCCGGTCCGCGATTGCGTCTCGACACGCTTTGCGGCCGCGCGCTTTCGAGTCGGAAGAGTTTCCAGCGCCGCAGCTGCGGATCTGTTGACTCTAGGTGGGTTTTAGAAACTGGAAACTAAACAAAATTGAAGAAAACTGCATAAAAAAGCCATATCGTGTCGGCTTTGGAGCTGGAAACTCGATTGACTCGAGCTCGTGCGGCCGCAAAGCGTGTCGAGACGCATTTAACCCAGATAAGCACAGTAACTTTATATTTATAAGGTACCGAAGAATTGTGAGAAATTAGTAGTCACTACGCTAAGATGTTTGAAATGTAAAAATCAGGCAAAATGAAGTGCGATCTTGTCGAATGTTCAAATTATTCGTGCTGAATATTCGAATAAACCGAATATTTCACTTCTTTGAATATTCGAATATTCGAATAAACGAATATTCCACTTCTTTGAATATTCGATTATTCGAATAACCCGAATAATCCACTTCTTTGAATATTCGAATATTCGAATTATTCGAATATTCGAATATTCGAACATTATTCGAATAAACGAATATTCGGGCAACACTCTACTTTGTATGTGCATGACAATTCTTCTACAATTTCGGTAATCCAAACGTTTAGAATTGCCACCTATTCAAACACTTCAGATTTATTGAGGAAATTTGCTAACCGGTTCTGCTCTCGTCTTCTCGCGAATTTTTGTTCCTTCCGTTTGCTATTTCTCCGTTCTTCCGCTATCAAATTCCATATGATTGCTTTCCATTTTAGGGTAACAAACTATGTGAGCCATGATTTCACCCTCCAAGACAGAGCTAGCAGCCAGACTTTTTCCGACTGAGGTAATTTTTCCAGAGTCACTCAGCAAGGTCGTCCCCAAGATGATCGACTGACCAAAGCAGCTTTCAAAAACCTCAAGGCTACTTGGTTATCTCATAGATCTATCCCGAAGGTCATTGGGACCTTCCATGCCACAAAAAGGTGTCTGTAATTCATTATCGTCCTTCACTTTCGAAGGCGATTAGAAAAAGTGCAGCCTACTGACGCCTCACTGGCTCTGAGTCGGCGGCACCGTTCGGCGAACGTAACCCTCAATTAAACCTCAATTGGGCAGAAATACTTATCCCTTTGCTTACTTACCTCAATATCGATTTGGTGTTGGGCAGATGGAGCAGGACAATTTATCCTTGACATACAGAGCTGCGGAAAATATTCTGGAGAAGAGAACAGAAGGCGAAATTAATGGATAGATACTGGTGCGATCACATTCCGCTGAGTGAGAGGCGTCTAAGAAAACTCGTCGCGACCGCCGCTCGACGCTCACGCCATCCACGTGTGCGGACGTTCGCACTCTGACAGACTGTAGCTGCGGTGTGGTTTCTGCTTAAATAACATGGACGATATCTGTTCACTCCTGAGCGAGACACAGAGAAAAACTGGACGCCTTGTTTATGCAAACTTCCGGGCATGAGTGAGTTGCATGGAGCATTTCAAAGTCACAGCCCAGTCAAAAGATTTCGAGATCAGGGTTAGGCTCACGCTGTGACGATCACAAAGGGGGCCGCAGCATTGGGCGCCGGGAAGCAGAAGGGGCCGCAGCCTTTGCTCGTCAGCAGGCAAACTTTGTTGCTATTCGTCGATTCAAAAGTTGAGTGAAAATGTGTGAAATAAAGTCGTAAGAAAAATAAATAAATTCAAAATAAGTCTGCAATATTAGAATAACTTCAATTTATCCAAAAAATCATTAAATATTCGACCAAGTGTGTCGTCTAATCCAAAATGGTGCCGACTAGAATAGCGCAGGGAGGTAAGCTTTCCGATTTGAATTTATTTTGACGCATAGACCAGGCAGCTGGCCGTGCGGGGTTGGCTGCCTCAGGCAGCGTCCATACGTGGCGAGAGCGTGCGTTCCCGCTGTTGTGCGCCTCTCGACGCTCCTCAACGCTTTAGTAGCCCGTGCCAGCAATTATGCACTGGCAAACACCCCCACCTCCTTTTAGTTCGATTGACAATCTTTGACCGGTGATCAATCGCTCTAATCGGCGCAACGGCTGACCATTTCCTATGGTTTGTGTATTTTGTGGTGAAGTCATGGGGTACAAGGGTAATAGTTTTGCCAAAGGCTTGATGCCACTTACTTTAAAAACTGAGCAGTAAGCTCGAAACTCGCTGCTTCCTTCTTTGAGCTGGCGTGGGCGCACGATAGCAAGCGAGCGTGAGCGCGAGAGGGAGTGCGCGTGAGCGGCAAGCAAAACGTGTGCCCTTGATGAACATCGATTCTGCGTAATCGCACGCTCTCGCCACGTATGGGCGATGCCTTAGAAGATTTATCAAAAGGGTGAAGCTCAAAAAATTTTTCTGGGACCCTGCCTTCAAAAACAGCATATCCTCGGTAAAAATTGGAATTTCAATCACTCATCGTGCGTGTGTGCGACGCTGCTCGCTCCGCTTGCCCTCCGCTCGTTGGCTGTCTCTAATGCACGCTCGTAAACGTGGTTGTGATAGCGACATTACTCATATGGCCTGCACCCCAGTCAAGCAACGGTTATCCCTAAGAAGGCTAGGATGGCTGTCTTTAGCAATCAATTTGAGGGTCTTTGTATTGCGGGAGATGGATTTCGCAAGGAAGTGGGTGGATTTTCACTTCTCGGAAGCTCAGGATGTTGTAATAAGACCATAGCGACGCGTTTTTGTTGCTTCCGAGCGGCGTACAGTCGACACGTATCGCACTGATACCTCACGTTTGTGGTTGTGCGTTAGCGCGAACTTGTTTCGCAACTTTGTTATTACATACGTGTACCGAATGTGCGCCAACACACAACAAGGAACGCAGAGTATCAATGCGATCCGTGCCGACTGTAACTAGGTCTTTCGGTAAAAGCCGAACAATTCTTCTAACGTCGCAATTTCATCAAATTTTGCGAGCTTGTATGTAGCCTTCAAAAAGGCGTACTCTGGCTATTTCAAGCTTGAAAACGGAGCAGTTATTGTGAAATACAACTTTACCGATTTCGCCTCTTTCTTCTAAAATAGCGACATACCTGACTGAATTTTCGTCACCCCTCACCAAATTTTACGGCCTTTTCATGTGATTCTTGTAGAGGATTAGTATCCAGTCGTGAAATAGAGATTTTTTCTTCACGATAAAAGGGTTATGGGTTGAAGTTGTTTGAAAACAATCGCTTCAAACTACCCAAAAGGGTAGCTGGAAAATCTCACTTGTGCAACATTGCCGCATCGATTGGTTTACTCCGAATGACCTTTTTGTATACTGAAAATATGCCATCCTGGTACTCTGTTGTTTAAGGTTACGAGTACCGCGTCGGCGGTTCTGTCGACGTCCGTTGCCGATGCTAGTCTTTCATTTCTCGCTGATCACTCACTTCTACTTATCGCCTTCGTCTTTGTAAGTGCCTACAGTTGTTCATAAAATTGTAGTAAAACATTCTCTTTAGCGGCAAGGTCCTTATTTTACGTACACTATGTATTTAGATAACTAGGGATATATAGGTAACGAGGGTATACAAAGCGTATGTCGGATATACTTGTTATCCGAAGGTAATTCCTCGGATAATGGATCGATTCGGATAATGCCATTTTAAATTTACCGGATATTGGTTCGATTCAGATAATGCGTTTTTTCAAATTTTCGGATATTGGATCGATTCAGATAATGCCATTTTTCCAATGATTCGGATACGGATATCCGTCGGATAATTTCGGATAAATTCCGGATATTATCGGAATAAACCTCAGGCAACACACAAACACACACATACACACATACACACGTACACACATACACACACATACACACATACACACATACACACGTACACACATACACACATACACACATACACACATACACACATACACACATACACATATACACACATACACACGTACACACATACACACAAATACACACATACACACATACACACGTACACACATACACACATACACACGTACACACATACACACATACACACATACACACATACACACATATGTACACACATACACACATACACACATACATACATACACACGCACACACATACACACATACACACGTACACACATACACACATACACACACATACACACATACCCACATACACACATACACACATACACACGTACACACATACACCCTTACACACATACACACATACACACATACACACATACACGCATACACACGTACACACATACACACGTACACACATACACACATACACACATACACACACACACATACACACTCTTTCCTACATTTAACCTAAAATGAACTATCCGTTTTATCCGATTTCATCCGATTTTACGCAAATTTTATCCGTTTTATCCGGTTTTTATCCGATTTTTATCCGTTTTATCCGATTTTATGCGATCTTCCGCATATTTTATCCGCTTTCTCCGGTTTTTCTCCGTTTTTTATCCGTTTTATCCGCTTTTTATCCGATTTTATCCGAATTTTTGACCCTTCGGATAATGGTTCGATTCAGATAATGCCGATTTTAAATTTCCCGGATATTGGTTCGATTCAGATAATGCGTGTTTTCAAATTTTCGGATATCGGATTATCCGAATCTCGGATATCCGGTCGGATATCCGAAATGGAGTGATTTGGATACTAAGTATAATGTCGGATCTGCGGAAACGAATTCTATTGGTAGTGTCTCTTGGGCATCAACAGTAGAACTGCGCAGTGCCCCGTCCCTAGCCGCTGGTTCCGAGGAGTCATAAGCTCAAAACAGCTGTTTTTTTGTGCTTCTTGTACCTTCCAAAACACTCTGTAAACTTCCGAAAATCTTTAAACGGACCTCATAATTGTGTTAAGCGAACAAAACAACACCCCTGAGCAAAGTCTGGATGAAAGCACATTTTTTCCAACGTTGTGCAGACTGATAGCGTTTTGGACTTTACCAATTCTCGGTTGAGCGTTTACTTATATCATTTAGCGGTTCTGAAAGCGCTTCAGAAAAAAGTTCCAGATTTGACTTAAAATTCTCCCAGGGTGGTCTTTCGGGGCGCTGATCATGAATCTGAGGTTTATTTGTCCGAAGTTTTCGGCTTAATTAGCTCAAAGCATTCCAACGGGGGAAAATTTTGAGGGCAAAACTCCGCTTTAGAGATTTCCGGATTTCTCCGACAGATGTGTCTCAAAGTCCTTCTCTGAGGGTAATTTGATGTGCTCAACATGAATCTGAGGTCAGTTTGCCGATTTTCTACAAACTGCGGTAGATTACGGTGGGTATACGGTAGTTCGATCAAAGTTTCAGAATGGACTCAAAATTTGTATGCGGGGGTTATTCGGGGTTGTGAATATTATTTTGATGTCCATTTTCCGATTTTTAAACTACTAAGGTATGTTTTTCCTCATGAATGGCGTATTACCTACCTTAACATACAGTAAGGCTCAGAATTTCGACAAACAGACCCCAGATTCCTTTTCAGCATCCTGGATTACTCCTGCATTCAAGTTTTGAGCGAAATCCGAAAATTCTTTTAAAACACACCCCAAAAATTTCTGATGGGGTACCCTTACCTTTTCGCAAAACTCTATAAGCCTTCACAACTTCTTGGAACTATCGGCTTGGGGCGGGGTACTGCGAGGTTTTACTATAGATGCCCAAGGGATACTGACAATACAATTAGTTTCCGAAGGTCCGACATATGTACGCTTTGAATACTTCCCTTGTAAGTTCTTGTCGTTTCTTTAGGAACCATTTTATCCTGGCCCGGCCGAGCTCTTGAGGCGAAGTGTCTTAACGCTATCGAAAGCGTATTCCTTCCTTCATCTGATAAGATAATTTCTGCGGCTTTTTGCATAACTCAATAACTTTCTATGTTTACACAAGGTGCTGAGTTGATCGCAAAACGCTTGGCTCCGGGCGAGATTGAACCAGCATATTCCCTTTCCGGGGGAGCGCCTTATCGCACTGCACCACCGAAGCCCCAGCGCCGCTCTCACTCAACTGCTCGGTAAATCTTCACCGAAGACTCAATAACTTTCGAATTTCACATTTAAATGTAGTGTGTTATAGTATTGAATATTTTAAAATTTTATATTCGCCAGCTATCGGAGCATCAAATGAGCCATGGTTGATTAAACTTTTGATCTATCTAAGGACTTAATGATGACACCAAAACAAATTTGCGAGATTTTTCAATGGTGTGAACTTCGCTTTTTTTGCAAAAATTTTAACTTTGCAGTTTCTCCTCTATGTGAAGACTTTAAAGGCAGCGTTCACGATGATCACCATCGGTGACTTTCCACAGTAAAATGATGAGCGAGGAAGATCCTAGGCCCTAAGTGTCGAAAGAACGAGAGAAAAACGAGCCAGGAGTGGCAAAATAACGGCTGCAAACATG
This sequence comes from Aplectana chamaeleonis, assembly GCA_029168955.1. Lineage (NCBI taxonomy): Eukaryota > Metazoa > Nematoda > Chromadorea > Rhabditida > Cosmocercidae > Aplectana > Aplectana chamaeleonis. The sequence continues at coordinate 469,022 of JAPDOI010000163.1, read as the reverse complement.
TGTTTTGGTGTTCCGGAGGGGCCCGTGCTCCAGAGATCCGCCCCCTCGATATGAACAAACGAACACTCAGGTTACAGGAACGATCAAGTCAAGCAAGTGCTGATAAGTGAGCTGATCGCTTGATTGCATTGAATGCTATCATCCTTCATAGCGGTCAACTCCTCCATACTCAACAATCAACGGTAACAAGGGAGGGTCTATTTTGGCTCAGAAACGGGGCTTTCTTGTCCTTTTTAAACGTGCCTTTCCATATAGGGCACCAGACCTTTCGTAAACCGTGGAGATATCGGAAGTGAAATTTATCGTGAACACTGCCTTTAACCCATTCACGACCACGTGTCCCACCGGTGGGACACGTTTTTCAGAAATCGATTTCTCCGCCGCAAGGAGGAACCTACAAGACTACATATGGTGACCTACCCTAGACTTGAATACAAACCTCGTGGTCCGCCAGTAGGCCAAACGCAACATAGCATTTGGACCTTTTCAGAAGTACCGTTAATTGAGGTGAAAGAAAAAGCGCTTGTGCAGCCATTTCAGAAGCACCTAATTATTTTCCTCTTGGTTCTATCGTTACTTTTTATGATTAAAAGGAGAAATATATCGTTCGAAACTTGTTTACTCTTACCAAAACGTTGCAACTTAGTTGACCGTGTTGCGGCTTCGAAGTATTGTTCTTCTGAAACAAGAGGGTGTTGGGAGCTCAAACTGTGATAATGCTCCTTCAGTGTTACTAGCTACAATATGAAGAGAAAATAGAAAAAGCAATCAAACCTTGGAACGCCAATCAAGCTGGCGTGTCCCACAGGTGGGACACGGTATACGGTGACGCAATGTTGCATAAAGTCATGAATGGGTTAAGATACCAAACCTCATAAATAAGTACAACGAGCCATTCACCAGTCAATGATGCTTATTTTGTGAATTAAAGGCAGTGTTCACGATGAAGAAGATGCCCGTTTTTTTGGTGGAAACGTAAGCCTTGGGTCCCTCTAAGAAAATCAAGAAAGTAGTGCGACGAAAAACGGTCGGGAAGTGGGTGAAAATCTCGTGGGGCAGCCGGCCTATTGGGCCACCCCGCCCACGTCCTATAACAGTTGTCCTGCTCAGTGTCGGAACAGTTGGTGTTTGTCTCACCAAAGGAACGATAACCGAATTTCGAATATTCTTTATCCCGATAATTTCTCATATCCAAACATGTACATTGAACCCTCTCATTTTTTAAGAGTTTTTAGGGTACACGAAACAGAAAATAGAGTTAGTTATAAGTATACCCAAGAATTTCAAAGCGCAATAGAACTTCGGACGTATGGTTCTATGTTTTGTCCGCAGTGTGCAATACACGCCAACAATCACATCTGAATATTCAAGAGTTTTTTGAACATTTCTTCCTCCAATATTTGAAATGTTTGTGGGGACTTTTACCTTTTATACTCTACTTTGTGAACTTGCCTTTTCAAACACATCGACAATCAGAATACAGATTTTTATCATGAACACTGCCTTTAAAGTCTATTTACCAGAAAAATTATTATTAGGATTTTTATTTTCAGTTTTTGAAATAATGGTCGATAATTCATAAAATGAATATTGGTAATTGGGAAATACGTTCCACGTAGTTTTCAATTGTGCAGTTTGATGCCAGCAGAAGTCGCAATTTCAAAAAAGGAGGAATTTCACAGCATTGAGATTTTTTCGCAAATCTGCTCTGTTGTTATCATCTCATCCTTAGAGTTGTCAAAGACTCAGTCAACTAAGCTGTTTGGTGTTTCGGTTATAGGCAAATATAAACATTTTAAGCATTCAGTACTTAAACCTCACACTACTCAGACAGTAGGTGCGGGCGGATCGCTGGCATTTGGCGGGCGGATCGACATCCCCGCCGCCATCCGACCGCCAGTAGCCAGCGATCCTCCCGGCAGTAGCCAGCGATCCGCCCGGCAGTAGCCAGCGATCCGCCCGCCAGTAGCCAGCGAGCCGACCTTGATGCCTCATATGGGTTATTCCGATGTTTCCCACCATGGTCTCCGTGTGCGGGACCACCCCCCTCGTAGCCGTGGGGACCACCCCCTCAGCTGCCAAAAATTATTCTACGGCCTCTAAGTGATCCTTCAAAGGTGACTTGAAGTCACCTTTCAGGATCGGCCTCGAAATGCCGACTGAGCATTCAGTGCGATGGAGCGCCTTTAATACCATTCGGTTTACTTACTCTGCGCATGATAATGATACCAGAAAAGAACTCGTCAATGATTGACAAGTTTCAGCTAGTAAAATTTGAGCGGGCGGATAGCTGGCTATCAATGCAGTGGCGTGCGGATCGCTGGCTACCAAAGACCTTGCGGGCGGATCGCTGGCAGGTTGCGGGTGGATCGCCGCTCTAGAGCTTGCCGGCGATCCGCCCGCTAGCGTGATCAAGCTTTCCAGGTGCCGCTATCCGCCCGCCAAAACGCAGCGATCCGCCCGCAAGGGCTTTGATAGCCAGCGATCCTCCCGCCGAGGCCACGATGAGCAGCGATCCGCCCGCAACCTGACGGCGTACCGCCCGGAGAGGCCTTGATTGCCAGCGGTCAGTCCGCACCTGTTGTCTGAGTAGATTCAAATCCCACATCCCTGTCTGAGGATACTCGCAACTGCGCCGCAGCACGGTTTCACAATCAGCGTGCACTTTGCGGACTGAACGGCAATGCGCAGTTAAACTGTATGTAGGTTGCCGAACACGTCGTTGCCGACGTCTCCGAACTGCTTACAAAGAATGTTCCCTTGGGGGGGGGGAAGGCCATCTCAAATCAGATGCAACTTCTTAGGATCAGTCGTGCTGGGATCACAAGTTCCCGGCATGATTATCATTTAGCTACGTATGTACTGCGACAGCGGCTGTCCGCAACTGCGGACCAGAATCTTGCTCCGATAACGACAGTAGAAAGATCGACTTTGGATTATTCGTCAAAAATTTCATTTTCAAGAGTTGAATTTCCTTAGGAATTGTCACTTTCTGCAAGTGACCACTCCTGGTTAGAAGCAAAATAAGGGAGCTTGAAGGGTCATGTGCCTACAGAAGAAAAGAGTGTGGAACATATTCAAACTGGAACTCAATTATTGCTGATGACGTTTGAAAAAATAACATAAAACCATTGTGGGATTGTGTTGATTCAAACATTGCCTCATCTTAACAGCACACGTTTGTCTGAGTTTACAGCTTTAATGTTAGGCTCTCATGACAAAGTAATATCGAAAAATACGCAGTTTTTCTTTCTCAATAGATTTTCTTTTTTGTTTCAGCTGGTTGTGGTCTCAGTGGCCGTGCTGGCCGTCCTTGTTCAATACCACTGCCGAGATCGAGATCCGTGTCCGGCACCAACCCCTGCTCAATGGACCACTTGCAGTACAGGTAACTTCCCTCTCTTTCTAACAATATTTCTTTGAACGATCCACTTTTCTAGCGAATGGACTATAGCCTGTCTCTGTAAAAAAAGAAGTATTCATAATGGTTCAGTACAATTTATTTTAATAGTTGTACTTATATGCAATTTCTCCTCCACCAAAACTCATTAAGTCAAGTTAATTATGTGGGGAACTTGAAAGAAATTTCCTCCAGGCTTGTATGTGAAGTACATAGCGCACATCCAAGCAACTAAGCGTTTTTATGTAGCGTAGTTTTCGATCTCAATCATTCAAAATCCAATGATTCCGTTGTGAAAATGTTCTCCAGCGCGTCGAAAGAAAAGTTCAAAAAACCTTTACTATCACCTCGAAATTGTCCCTCGTATCTGCTATAGTTTTTTCTAGGAAGTATACTGTGCTTCTCTGGGCCAGATTCTGGTCCGCAATAGCGTCTCGACACGCTTTGCGGCTGCACGCGCTCGAGTCAGTCGAGTTTTCAGCGCGAAAGCAGACTCGATATGGCTTTTGATGCAGTTTTCTTCAAGTTTGTTTAATTTCCGATTTCTGAAACCGACCTAGAGTCAACAGATCGGCGGCTGCGGCGCTAAAAACTCTCCCGACTCGAAAGCGCGCGGCCGCAAAGCGTGTCGAGACGCAATCGCGGACCGGAATTCGGCCCAGAGAAGCACAGTAGATATTGCTCCTCTACTAATCGCATGATTACTGTTCTAAGCTTCGCTGCAAGTTCGTCATTTTGTAGAATCGATCACTTCAGTATACATCAGTTTTGTACTGCTGTAGCGACTGCGCTCTTGAAAATGCTAATTGAAGATTCTATCCAGGAAGCTATTTGAGGTGTTTTGTTCTTGCAGGTTTGGCGAACTCTCTCTGTTTTTAGGAAAAAAAAAACGCTGTTGTGACATCTTATATTATTGTGTATTTCTTCTTTCCATTCATAGATTCATTTATTCCATTTTAAAATTCATCACCTTATTTCTGCTCTGCTTCACAATTTTTAACTACTCGGCTGCTCAGGCTTGAAGGCAGCATACGCGCAAAAAACCACGTTTGAGTTTTTGTTCTCATTCCGATGTTTGGACCAGGTGGATACGGTTGGCAATGCTTAAGATCTCAATGCTTATTAATAATGCTATAGCCTCTTGAAAAGTGCTCCGTGGTCCGAAAAGGCGTTTCCCCGGTTATCTAGCACGAGGAGCAGAAGCGCCCTTTGTTTGTTTCGAGCCCCCGTGTTTCGAAAGCTCCCTGTTTATGGAGAATTCTTCACTACGGAAAGGTCAAAAGAAATAATCAACCTGAGAAGTCAAAGGGGCTAAACAATTTCAGACGTCCAACATTTTCGACATTTGTGTATTGCACAGGACACACCGGACAGACCTGAAAAAAGGGAGTTGAATTCTCCTGGATTTTCGAACGGGTTTTTCTCCTAAATTTGAGTGTTTTGGAAGGCTTCTTTGTAATATATCACAAAATGGTAGGCCTACCTGCGCAAAATAGTAAAAAAAATGAACACGATTTCTTGCATTTACGCTGCCTTCAAAGCCTGGCACGGGAAATCATTTCAGCGAAGTGCGAAGTGAGCAAATTAAACTACATTGTAAAAATGTCCTTGGTTCTCCTTGTACTAGTACTAAAAAATTGTGAGTAACTTTGGTCCGGGGCCTACACCTAGAAAAGTTACAAGCCCAGAACAAGGGGTGGGTCTTAGGAATTAGAAACTGTCCCTCTCACCCTGTTTTCTAAAGGGGTTTTCTGAGCGTGCTGAACACGACTATGAAATCCGTTTTTGGCTTCTCTCAGTAACGTATGTACCGTTGTCGTCCAAAAAAATGGCGTATCACATATTCGTGATCGGGACTTCTGACAACCAACATGCAGAATTTGGGTGGAAAAGGAAAAATCCTGAAATCCGTTGTCTACCTGCAGTTTTGAGCTTGTAACCTTTTGAGGTTTACGTTTTGGCCGGCGTAGCTCATAATTCTTTCTACTGGACAGTGTTCATACTTCCGTATTATTGTATGTGGATCTTTTCGCGCGATCGAAATCAGGCTTGCCGGTGTGTCGCGAAAGCCGTACGGCGGGCCGTAGTGTTGGCGCATATGTAGTTGAAACACTACTTTGACAAGAAGATCATGGTTTAGCTGGATTTTTGAAACAAATTTCCTTGTTGTGTTTCTGGGTCAATTAAAGCGAACCCATCTTTGAAGCGAGTCAAAAACTGAAGAAAAAGCCTTGATGAGATGGAAGCTCTTTTTGACCCTCCTTTTGGAGCTGGCTCCGACATTCGGGGGATCAAAAAGAAAATTTTGCCCAGTTTCGTCAGACGGCGCTCTTCATCAATCTATCATCGGATACGGTTCCCTCTTTTGTATCGGTGCTGCAAATATCGGCAATACTTGTTGCGCAATTCTTAATGAAAAGAAGCGAAAAAAAGGAGAACTTATTTGTTTACCTATCACGTATTTGAGCAGAAGCTCGAATGTTCTAGAACATAATGTGCCTAGGCTAGAGCCGACCTCATCGCAATTCTTCTGATCGTTCAGCATCACCAATCTTCACTGAGAAACTCGACCGTTTAAAGGCAGTGTTCACGGTAAAAAATGTGTTTCAGTTTGGGTAGTGGAGGGGCACACTGTAACGTTGACGTCGAAAGAACGCATGAAAACGAGCCAGGACAAGCTCCAAAAGAGTCCGAAGTTACCACTCTGAGCGCAAGGCAAACCCCAAAAGCGCAACACACGCCCACCGACGTGAACAAATGAATGCTCGAGATCGTCAAATGAGCGATCAATCATTAGCCCCGTTCTTCTCTTCATTCTCAACTTCTCTCTTTACTCAGGTTAGCTCGCATACATCGGCTGCAAAAGACGGAGTTTACAAGCCTCGGACAACTCGTCCACCATGTTTCCTTAGCTCAATTTTTGAGGGACCATAACTCCGTTCCCAGAAGGTCTTGTACGATTCCAGAGGCATCGTTGGAATCAGCATGGGACCGTTTTCAAGATAGGCAGGAAAATGGGAAAACTATTCTTATCGTGAACACTGCCTTTAATGAGCCATGCGTATGCATGCAGTTTAATAACCGTCTTCACTAAGGCAGGGTTCGCGATAAAATCGGTTGTGGTGTTATTTTTATGAAATGGTAGATCTGATCATCGCAAATGTGAGAATAGGTGAAAAGTTATAGAAAAAACGCTCACGAACAAGTTATTGCTCGGTGTCCGCCCGCCCCTATTTATCGAGATTTCTATAATTGCATGTTTTGCCATCTTTTATTTTGCTTCTAAAGTAATTTCTTAGCACTTCTGGAGACTACTGAATACTTAAGCAGCAAAATAAAAGACGGATAAATAACTATTAATGAAAATATCGTTAATTAGGGGGCCGGCCGACGCCTGTAATTAGCCGTTATACCTTGTTTTCGAGCGTTTTCCCGCTAATTTCCGGGTTTTTCGCTTATTTTTTACCTTAGTGATGACCAAAATTGCATTCTCATGAAGAGAGCTCAAAAATCGTTTTTATCGCTAACCCTGCCTTTAATGAGATATCACAGAGTGGAATCTGTGGAACTCCAGGCCACCCAACAAATGGACAGATTTGTGTTCCCTCATATGAGAATCCATGGCAAACCTCGGTGATCTGGGCGAAAAACGCGAAAGGCCGAGGAAAACGATGCCTCATTTATCTTTCCCACCACCCAAAAATCCCAGCACTTGACGCGGTCCAATTTTTCACTCCAAGGCCACACTCATCAACCCCTAATTGGAGGGAGATCGCCATCGCGGTGCGATAAAAGCGACAAAAAATGGCATTGAATGAAAATTTCGCTCAAAACTAATGTACCGGAAATGTGTACTGATGACTACAATCGGCTGACACTCATCCACCGGCGTTGGAACTTCACTTATCGTAGATTATGTGAAACATCAAAACTAGATGCATATAATCGGAACGGGCAATCAAAATTAAAAATTTATAGTAAGAGAGGAATGGTTCTTCTACTTTTATTTTTAGTTGGCAAATCAGTCGATAGTTGTTTAAAGGCCATTTTTTCCACTTTCAATATGAAGCTCTCAGTACAAAATTTTGGACTTTGAAAGCAGCAATATATTAGACACGACAGGGAATTAGTTATTAAATGAAGGAGATTTAATAGAAGGAGTCGGTAAATCACTCAAGTATGCACTCCATTCATCACCACATCCATGTTGATGCTTTCTCCGGAACTGGACTTGCCGAAGTTGCTTGTGTGCAATGGCATTTTTCCTTGAAGTAGACTTACTCAACACATGACTTTAGTTCTTTGTTCTTTCATACTAGTCTTGCTTGAAGACAGTGTTCACGATAATCTCCAACTCTTAGTTTAATTGTTTGAACGACTATTTGGTCCCTAGGTGAAGCTGAAATGACAAAGAAATTGCGGAAATCACACAAAAATAACTCCAAATTGTGTAGTCTCTTTGAGTTCCAGTGCTCTGAGGACTGTTTTTTCTTGATTAAATGTTTTTTGTATCCGTTCTCTGGAATCTCTCTGTTGCTCCTTTCTTTCCTTCTAAATGGAAAACCATGGGAACAAGTGTTCACGATGATTTTCGTCCCCGAGTTTTTCACATAAAACAATGCGTTGGCCTCCAAGTGTTACCAAAATCACGAAGAAACGGCGAAGTACGCATTAAAATGTCGTTCAGTGACATTATTCTATAACATGGACTAGTCCAGTTTTTCATGGTGGTTGTCACCGATAGAGCATTGGGTCAATCGAAAATAGAAGAATATTTTGGGCAAAGCAGGATTAGTTAGGGCCCTAAGGAAAGAACGGACCAATAGAAAGAAGAGAATTGCAATGGACGGGTCCAGAAAACATTTCATTGTCACAAAAAACACTTCCTGTGATACTTAAGAGGCGGGGTGATACTTAAGGATTTCGTGTACTTCGGGTGCGTTTTTCTCAATTTCTACGTCAATTCACTTCTTCCCGGGGGCCACTTACCACGAAGTGTAAGTACTCTGCGAAATCTCTAGTGACCTGTGGCTTTCGTTTATCACCAGCAGCGGAGCACTGAGCTTCGTGGAACTATAACTATTAATAAGGAAGTTTCGACGAAAAAGCCACCGCTCCGCGCTGTGATCATCGAAAACAGGAGCTCACTTGAAGTGAACCAGAGTCTTCATATTGAAGGGCTCCACAAAAGCATTAACTTTGAAAGAAAAAACTCTGTAGAAAGACCTAAAGCCTTCAATTTTAGCCACTTACGCCTATTTAGTGCGTTTCGTGCAGTAAAACTTCAAAACGTCGGAAATAGTTCCGTACTTTCAACTTCCTTGGTATATGAATTTCTGTGTGCTTATTCTGCCAAAACTCCTTAAAAAATGACAAGGTTAAAATGTATATGTTTGGAAGTTGGAATCTCGCAGAACAAGAAGTATTCAGCAAAGCAACAAGTGGCCAACACTTTTGGGTTGAGGGTGGGCTGATCCGATGGATTGGCTGATCCACGCGATTTTTGCTCAATTCTTGGCAGTTTTCTGCCGCTCTTTCTTCCTCACATTCCCTAGTAGGACTTGAACTTACATTTCTGCAGGAAAAGGGAAATTTCTCCATTTGAACACTGCCTTCAACCACTTAACCAGTTAAAGGCAGTGTTCACGAAGAAAAAGTTTTTTTGGCCAAAACGTAAGCTTTGGGTCCCTCTAAGAAGATTAAGAATGGAAGTGCGACGAAAAACGGCCGTTAAGTGGGTGAAAATCTCGTGGGCCAGTCAACCCATTGGGCCACTCCGCCCACGTCCTATAACAGTTTCCCTTAACTCGTGGTGAGATGAGCGATGGTTTCCGATCAAAAGCCCCGTTCTTCCCTTCATTCTCAACGTCTCTCTTTACTCAGGTCAGCTCGCACACATCGGCTGCAAAAATCGGGAGTTACAAGCCTCGGACAACTCGTCCACAATGCTTCCCCAGCTGAATTTTGAGGGGCCATTACTCTGCTTCCAGGGGGTCTTGTACGATTCCAGGGACATCATTGAAATCAGCATGGGGCCGTTATCAAGATAGGCGGGAAAACAGAGAAACCACTTCTATCGTGAACACTGCCTTTAAGAGGCAGGGTTCGCGTTAAAAACGGTTGTTGTGTTACCCTCATGAGGAGGTACATAGATCTAGCCATCACAAAAGTCCGTCCGCCCCCAGTTATCGAGATTTCTATAAATGCCTGTTTTGCCAACTTTTGTTTTGCTTCTAAAGTAATTTCTGAGCACTTTCAGAGACTACTGACTATTTTAGGGGCAAAAGAAATGACGAACAAACACGCATTCTTAAAAATCTTGTTAATTGGGGGGGGAGCGTGCGGACATCTGTAATCAGCTGTTTATTTATTTACCTTGTTGCTGTTCTACCTTGTTCTTGTGCTTTCCCGCAGATTTTCACTTTTCTCACTTATTTTTACTTTTGTCATGATCAAATCTACATTTTCATGAAGAAAGCTTAAAAATCGTTTCTATTGCGAACAGTGCCTTTACGTAGTACTACCCATACATGGTTCTATCGCCCGTCGCCCTTCACGGTGAATCTAGAGTTTTCTATTGACATAGCACTTCGCATTACATATGGTAATCCAGATGTAATCGATTCTAAGTTTCAGTAAATAGAAAATTGCCATCACACTGAACTTATGGTATTTCAGTTTCTTTTCTGGAAATTCGTCCATTTACGCGCTATTAGAACTAATTCAAACGTTAGTGTGCATTGTACCCATACCATGATAGATGCCCAACGCAGATGAATCGCTTCTAAATGTGAGTTCAATGTTCCAAGACACGAGATCTGGCCTGTATGGCTCAATACACCAGTAGTTGAGTGTGGTGGCACTTGTCTAATCACTCGAAGTTATAATCGAGTTTTAAGAGCGCCAAGTTAAGAATACCAGACATGGCCGTCCTTTGTCAAACTATCTTGCACGGCAGAGAGTTGCTCTGGCTTCATGGACGAAATTTTTCTTATAAAGTTAGCAAATTTCCCACCCTAAATTCCGAGAAAAGTTCATCGTGTAGAGTAGAAAGAGTGCATGCGATTCCTGAGGCTCATATACATATGTAATTCACTAGTATTTTTCTCTGTTGATTTCTGACATTCTATTACCGTGACCCTGTGGCCTATTATGCACTTCATCTTAAAGGCAGTTTCAAGATGAAATAGTGGCCCGTTCTTTGGCGAAAACGTAGGCTTTGGGGTCCCTCTCAAAAGAGGAAGAACGGAAGTGCGACAAAAAACGGTCAGGAAGTGGGTGAAAATCTCGTGGTCTAGCCGACCCATTAGATCAGCACACCCACGCCGTATAACAGCTGCCCTGCGTTTGTTTCACCGAAACAATAGTTGCCGAACTTGGAATATTTTTATCGCGAAGGACTCTAGCATCCAAGCATGTGCAATGGCCCATCTTATTTTTTAAAGAGTTCTCGGCGCGAGAAGCAGAAAACAAAATCACTCGCCTAAGAATTCTAAAGCGCAAGACCATTTCCGACATTAGGTTTGACGCTTTGTCCGCAGCCTCCCGAAACACACCAAACAGGCGTAATAAAAAATTTTAGAGGTTTCTCTTAACAGTTTTTCTCCGGGGTTTGAGAGTTCTATGGGGACTTTTCCCGTTAACCTCTTCTTCGTGGTCTTACCTACACAAAAACAGCGAAAGCTAGATAACGGGTTTTTATCGTGAACACTGTGTTTATTAGCATTAGAGTTCCCCTACTTTTTCTGCGAAACACTGCATAATTCATTCCACATCCTTCGGATGTCCTATGAGGAATGCATTTCTGAGCCATACTCCCACTCATTCTTGCCCTTTCTTCGAGACATTCCCGGCCTAGTCAGCTCCTACTTAGTAGCGTTCAGATTCGAAAAGTGTTTGCTGTATTTCTCTCACCTCTAAGGAAGGTCGTCTTCCAGATACGGTTTTTGGTTTTCCCATGTGTTTTTTGTGTCCGTTGTTGAAATGCCGGACTACACAGCGGCGGGAAAGCGAGCGCGATATTTGCGTGTTTGTCCACTCATGCACAAAAACGCATCCGGCCTTCACAGAACCACGCAAACAGCAGGGTCTGAGTCGCACCACTGCCAAGTACCGCCAACGCCTGTCCCGTCCCGTTTAGCCAGATTCGGCAATCCCGACTTTTTCCCTGTCACCAACTCAGTGGCCAGTGCAAAGCCTTGCAAGGGAGTCATATGTAGTTCGGTTGACGAATCTAGCAGTGCACAGAAAATACCATTGGAACAGAAACCTGTTCGATAATTCGGAAATGGGGCAACTACAGCAAGATGAAGTTTTTTGAGATGGTTGAGTTTGCCCTCAAGGGAGGAGGAAATCTCGAAGGAGTTGACACGCTCAGGCGATAAGGCCGAGTTGACTTGCGAACTCCCCCACGAATCTTGATTATTCTGTCATTTTTTGAGAGTTCGCTCGGCTCTAAATTGGAGAGGTGTTCCTTGCCGTTTCGACGTTCTAATTTCACCAAACACCTCGTTCTTACTCCACGTTCGACTTTCCATGAATCTCGGCATAATAGTATATCGTATGGGTATTCTTGAGCAGTAGACCGAGATTATACAGCTTGCAGAGAGGAATATGTAGGAGAGACAGGTAGGGCTCTCTGCGTTAGGGTTAAAGAACACGTGGACGGTATGAAAAAGTGCAAGGTATCCACTCCTCTGGGAGAGCACCGGGTGCGCGTACATGGAAACAGCTGTTTCGATATTGCAGTCACGATACTTGCGCGCGAATCAGAGATTTCCGCACGCAGAACCCTTGAGGCATTTTGGATAAACTCCAAAAATCAGATCAATAGAAAGGACGAATGTGTGGCGATTACTCAAGGAACTAGCCCCTTTTGTTGACCTTTGTGGGTTTTGATCTGCTAATGAGCTTGATCAGCCTTCTGAAGGCTAACGAGGTGGAGTGGTCCGATATGGTCCCACTCATTCACCCGCCATCTAAGACCATCTGAGGGTGTCTGGCAGGCTTCAGTCTGCATACTAAAGGTTAGCTTTTCATATTGCCATTTGATGTCGCTTTTCTCAGTTTTCTATTGAAATAGTCCTGACGTTCTGAAATAGTGCTTGGACGGCTAGTTTCCTTATGTAACTTTGGCTTCCAGGCTCTGACGAAGGCGTGATTGCCGAAACGTAAGCCGAATAAAGCTGTATAATCTCGGTCTACTGCTCAAGAATCCCCATACGATATACCTCGTTCTTATATTCTCATAGAAGAAATTCGTGGGCGACTTCACTCCTGGATGCTTCTTTCAAAGACCCGAACTTGTGACCAAGTTACTCAAGATTTAGGCTGGATATTCTTTAAGTGACGTGAGAAAAATTTTCAAATTGAAACGGAATTTTTTAAGTCTACTATTAACTCTCGAATTAAAATGCATAGTTGTTTCCTGCAATTTGAGTTTGGCCGTTTCCAAATCTTTCATCCGTATTTTGGCCAATTACGATAAACCGTTCCGAAGTGCCAATCGTTTCTTGTCTAACGCCTCTCTCAATTTCGGTGAGAGTTGGCTGAATTTGAAAAAATTCCGAATTTCCACAAAATTCAGGGCCAGTCTTCAGTACTTATGTATCATCTTCGAGTGTTTCTTTTTTCTTCAAGGTAAACCATCAAAGCTGTCAAATTTGATAGGATGTGTTAGCCTTGTCAAAACTAAATAAGAGCGTTTGCAGTAGATTTGGTGTAATGGTGAATATTAATTTTTTGCAATTTACCCTTTTCTACCTCACTGTTTTCTTCTCTGTCACATCCAACCAGTTTTAGTCGCGAAACTTCAGATTTAACTATAATGAGCCCCCTCAATAGCTTTTAATTTCGTCACTTATCCACAAACTTTTCTGGAATCCTCGTAGGATTCAGAAAATGGTGTTTTCATAGCACCTCGAAAAGAAAAAAGGTATCCAAATGGCATTGTGTAGGTTCTTCAGGTAATTTGCTCAAGATTTGGCTCAAAAAATGTTTTCTAGGAGTTGTTTTTTGTTCTGGCAACGAATCAGAAATACATTTGCTGATTTTTGAGAGATTTCGGCTAATTCGATCTAGAGATTTCCATTGGGGGGGGGGGATCTGACTATGAGGCCCAACGGCGACTTTTCTTGATTTCTTAAATGCTGCGATAGTTTCTGTTTGAAATTTTCTCTGGGGTTCCTGAAGCGCTTGACAAGAAGTTGAGGTCTTTTTATCAATTTTCGATAGATCGCGACAGGTTACGGTTGGTATACGGTAGTTTGGTCAGTGGCTCAGATATGGATGAAAACTTCTCTGTGAGAGTTGGGTTATCTGAAAGGCAGGACGTGCATTTCACTCCCATTTTTCAGTATCCGAGAAGTCGGGAAGGCTACCCCAGCTAAATAAAATTATGCCTAACCCACGATAACCCTCACAATAGCGACAAACGGACCATCTTTCTTTAAAGCGGTAAGATGCATCAAACAGGATTTAATTCGCGTTCTCGAAAAGTGTATTGTTTTTGGCCAAAAAGTCTGAAAGTGGTAATTATCTTCAAAGACAAATGGCGGAAAATCTTCGTGACATCCATCAAAGAATACAATCTTTGGTTTAGGTAAAAAAAGGCGAATCTTGAAGGCACTGTCCAGGCTCGTGGGTAAAGTTTGATATTATGGTCTGGCCGCTGTGTGTAGCAACCCTGCCAAATGTGGAATCCCATCTCTTCAGAATAAGCGAGAAAAATTGAGCACCCATTCCCTCCGTCTATTTCAGGGTTTTCAGCCTCAATAGGGACAAGGCGCGCCATGAATTGTTATCAAAATCTACCTTCTTCCATTTGTTATCGGTCTAGCTTTATATTGTGCTCTGCTCCCGTACGATGGTTGCGAACGACGAGGATAAACAGGCCCGAGACAACTCGTCCACGAATTTCTCACCGTCCTATTGCACAATTTTTGAGTGGCCATAACTCTGTCCGTGATGAGTTCCTAGCGATGCTGGAGACTTCATTGTGATCAGCCCTGAATTCTTTCCCAGGCAAGTAAGAAAATTGCAAAACGATTCAGAGGTTGTACTGTGCCTTTAAGTAAGTGGATATCGTTCGGTAGAAGACTATTTATAATACGAACTTACATATCTAACTGTGAAGTTTGGGGCCCTCGAGTCTTAAGATGCCATAAAGTCTTAGGATAATGGAGATTCGATTTAAACTCTCTTTTTTGATAAGATTCCCGAAAAATGTGAAATTCGCGCATTTGAGATTAAACGAGCCTTTTGTTACTATAATCTAGTTTTTCGCTGATTACACATATTCTCTCAATTGAAACAACCCTCATGGTTGGAAAAAAGAGGACAGGTGCATCTAGTAATTTGTAAGATTAATATTTCAAAACGAACGCAAAGCCCGTACACAAATGTGGGTTTTACAAATATTTGTTGTTGGGTAGTAGGAATATTAATGTTCTCTGTGTTCCAGTGGGTAGATTTGGAGAGGACTGAGAAGCTTTTTTTGGAGGTCATAAGTATTATCCAAGCTTGAAATTACAATGTTCAGCCTATTTTTATAGAATAAAATGTCATCTCAAGTCAATTATTAATCAGTTACCTGAGTATTACCTATCGAAACAAATCGTTAATGTAAAAAATTAGGATGGAAAATCATTAGCATAAATTATCTTCGGTCACCTGGAAATTAATCAGTTGTTGGTGGATATAGACTTCCTTAGCACCCGTATAATTCACTCTACTAGCAGTTTAATGCGATATCTCGTCTGCTGTCTCGCGTAAAGTGTGGGAGAAAAACTTTTATTGGCTACGAAGAACCTCGTCTAATAGGTGCACAAAAGTACGTTCGAAGACAGAGAGACGACCAGGAAAAACCTTTCCTTGATTAATCTCCAAGTCCGGTTTTCTTCAAACCTGGGCATCACCAATATATGTTTCTTTTTTCGCTGTGCCAATCCAGGTTTTGTATGGTGGAATCGTTTTTATTGGCCTTACGTTTCGGCAAGCTCGCCGTTATCAGAGGCCTGAAATTTCATCGAAACAGGTTATTCACGAGTTACACGGTCAAGCGCGTCTTCGCCTATTGCGAGTATCAACGCTTCACAAGAGCTTCAGAAACTGAACAGGTCAAACACCGATACTTTCCTTGATTGGTAATAGCTGTGTCGCTGAGTCTGTCTGCTGTCGGAAGTATCCTAATCGCCTGTCGTTCGCAAGCGACTCCCGTCCACATCGGGCGTCGGCAGGGGCAGCTCATTTCACTTGCGAATGCACTCCCCTCCCAACGAATACCTCACTTTCTTCCCGGGAAACATCGTTATTAATTCACTTCTGCACTCAAACGAAGTTTAAAAGAACGAGAACAACTCATGGACTCTGGGGACTGTCTGCGGGGCGGTCGTAGCTGCATTTGTCTTCATATGCTCCCTTTCCGAAACATCCTTGTGGAGCTCAGCCCCTCAGTTAAAACTCATATCTCTAACTAGAAAATATTTTCAGTTCGTGTTTTACAAAAAATGTCGAAATGCAAATAATTGTTCTACGATATATCTGTTTATTTTCCCCTAAAATAGCACGCTTCAAAGCAATTACACTTCTCGAATGATTTTTTCCAGCTGCTGTTTTTTTTTGAAAGAGTATGTAGTATAGTTATGGCATTCGGATAGTTTGGAATCGAATTATTCGAATAATAGCCATTCGATGCCTATTCAGATTTGAAAATTTCTAGTTTGCTCGAAAAAATAGTGCCATTTGAATATTAATCGAAATACGGGAAAAATTGGAAAAACGGCTGGCGACAGATTGCAAGATTTTCATGACTCCCTTTTTTCGTTTCCACTTTTCGAACCCATTTTTGAAAATCCTTACGCTTCCGTTTTTTGTCTCCCGGTGAAAATATCAACTCCGCACATCCTGATCAAAGTACATATATTAACGAACTATTCCGTAAAAGGGGCGACCCCGAGAGCGACTCTAGTCCGTCGCGCGAAATTGTGGTAGACTATCTGGATCGCTACCGAGTAGCAACTCCCCCCCCCCACCGATACATAGTTCGAAGTGAACAACGATAGGCCTTGTGGAATTCTTTTTGTTATGATGAAAACAATGACTCCTGCTGAAAACGGTTGGTAATTGCCTTGGCAGAGATTTTGGCCTGAAAACAAGACTTGGCTCCTTTGTCAAGCAGTAATTACGAAGAAAACAAAAAAAAAACAGGAACCAGGAGAGCTAGCAATAATCGAAGAACCTTGAAGACATCGAACGCGCACGCAAAAACCGTATATTATTTCGTCGTGTTCTTGTGTATCTTGATTTGTGTAGTGAAGGAAAATGTTTGAAAGGGCTATCGAAAAACCTTCATTTGTAAAGGAAGGTCAGTCTGACACACTATGAAATTGAATTTAAATTTCGCGCTAATATCTTTTTAGAAGTTTTTCCGCATTCGGAGACCACGTAACTGTGATTTTCGCTGTTTTTCTGCAAGCGCTGTTTGTGCCGTAACTGTTTTTCATGTTGTTTGATAATCACCTCAAGAATCTATGAAAAGATGGTAGAAGACTGGTGAGAACTGGTGGCGGATCCTTATCTTTAACCTCTTCCAACCTTATAAAACTATGTACGTTTTCAACGCGCTGGAGTTTACCAGTGTGGTCTACCAAAATCATTCAAGAAACTTGACCTAAAAAATGGAAATTGGTTTCTAACGCGAACGATGCCTTTAAAGGCAGTGGTCGCGATCAAATATGCTTGTCGTCTTTTTCTCTCCAAATCCTTTCCTGGGTCTCGAGTAGTAGGACCTATAAGAAAAAATCGCGAAAAAACCACTGTTCTGGAGCAAATTTGAAACCTGAACTTTCTTGTCTTTTGATGGTGGACGAGCCCACTCCACATCATCGGCATCGGTGACCTCTTTTATCAAGAACATCAGCTAGCTTAAAATTGAATGTCAATCAATGAACCTTCGAATATATGTACACATCTAGTCAAAAACATTGACTGAAGTGATGCTTTCATTATTCAACTGTTTTTATTCGTTAAATTTGCATTTATTTCGTCCTCTTAATGTCGATGATTTTTGACTGCTCGGCATGAGACTGCGATCTGTTTCGTCATCGCTGTGCACGTGTGCACGAACTAGCTTCTTTGGGCCCTAGAAACTCTAATTCTAGACCGTTTTTCACCGCGCTACCTTCATAGTTTTTCAGCTGTTTTTGATCTAAGCTGATTTTTGTAGTTTTTTCGATAATGTTTTTCATCGTGACCACTGCCTTTAAAGGCAGTGTTCACGATGATTTTCGTCCCCGAGTTTTTAACATGAAACAATGCGTTGGCCTCCAAGTGTTACCGAAATTACGAAGAAACGGCGAGAAACACATTAAATCGTTCTATTTCAGAGATATTATTCTCTGGGCTGGACTAGTTGTCCGGTTGAATGAACATGTTCACGGTGGTTGTCACAGGTGAAAAATGGGGCTAACCAAAAATGGTGGAATATTTTAAAGGCATTGTTCGCTATAAGAATCGTTTTTCTGTTTTTTCGCCTATTTTGAGAACGGCCCCATGCTGATTCCAATGATGTCTCTGAAATAGTACAAGACCTTCTGGGAACGGAGTTATGGTCCCACAAAAATTGAGCTAAGGAAATATGGTGGACGAGTTGTCCGAGGCTTGTAACTTCCGTCTTTTGCAGCCGATGTATGCGAGCTGGCTTGAGTAAAGAGAGAAGTGGAGAATGAAGAGAAGGACGGGGCTAATGATTGGAAATCATCGCTCATCTCACGATTTCGAGCATTCATTTGTTCACGTCGGTGGGCGTGTGTTGCGCTTTTGGGGTTTGCCTTGCTCTCGAAGTGACAACTTCGGGCTCTCTCAGAGCTTTGCCTGGCTCGTTTTCACGCGTTCTTTCGACGTCGACGTTACAGTGTGCCCCTCCGCTACCCATTCCTAGTGGGAACTAAAACACATTCTTTATCGTGAACACTGCCTTTGAAGGCACAGTCCAACCTCAGAGGTAATTTTTGATACTTTGGTCCGGTCGCCGTATGTAGCAACCCTACCAAGTGCCATATCTCAATTCGCTCAAATAAGCGAGAAAAAGCTAAGAAAAAGTCGGTCACGCCTCCTTGAAAGAAAAAATGGGTTACGCCCACCGGCAGGTTTCCGACCTCAATAGGGAAGAGGCGCGCGAATGATTTTATTCAAAATCCATGTTCTTCCTTTTGTTTTCGGTCTGGCTTTATTTCGTGACCTGCATCAAAACGATGGCTGCGAATAACGAGAAAAAACAGGCCCGATACAACTCGTCCGCGAACTTCTAGCCGTTCAAATTCAAAATTTTTGAGGGGCCATAACCTCATTCGTAGTGGTTTCTGAGCGATTCTGGAGACACATTTGTGATCAGCGTAAAATTTTCTCCAAGATAAGCAGGAAAACAAAAATTCGATTCTGTGGTTGGACTGTGGCTTTAAGCAAAACAGTATTAGTTAGGGTCCGAAGGAAAGAGCGGAGCAATAGAGAGTAGAGAATTGCAAAGGACGGGTGCACAAAAGATTTCATTGTCACAACAAACACTTCCTGTGATACGTAAGAGGCGGGGTGATACTCAAGGATTCCGTGCACTTCTGGTGCGTTTTTCTCAATTTCTACGTCATTTTATTTCTACCCGGGGCCCATACAATCAATATAGCGAATAATCTCAAATTGGAAGATTAACGTGAACACTGCCTTTAACATAGAAACGTTTGCTTTGGTTTGAAATGTGTCGATTTTCTCCAACTTTTTCGCTCGTTTCTTTTTGACATGCTCATATTTTTCATTTGAGAGATTTTCAACCTTACTCACATACATATGCTTCAACTTTGACTTCTTCATGAACTTGGTAATTCTGAGTCATACTCGCCCTTTCATGAACAGCGTCTTTATGGAATGTTGTAAAATGTTCTCGGAAGACCATAACTCCGTCTTCTCGGTAGAGTCTCCACGATACGTCCGATTAATCGAATATTATATTTCCTCGCTGCTAGTATTCCGAAAGACCTCATTGTCGAGAACATTATGCTGCCTCCGGAATGAGGTAGAATGCACTCTGGAATCCTTTTTTTAGAGAAAGCGCTCCTATGTACTTCCTTTGTTCGACTGAAGACAAGAAAGCCTAACTGACTGCAAATGAGTCCGGCTGGAAACTACATACTTACTAGAAACCAATTCATTTTCGCCAATTCTGCCTACGACATATGCGCGTATAAGGTCCAAGCTGGAAGCATCCTGCTTCTTAAATTGTTGTTCTCTTTAAGCCTTGCTGTTAGGCAGCAACGAATCTTTATCATCTCGAAACTACCCTATTTCAAGCTCAAAACATACTTTGTCGCGGCGGCAAACACAGCTAACGAATAGCAAAAGCCCGGAAGGGCCGTACAGAATAGCTTTTAGAATTTCTAGGGAAGGCACGCGGAACGTCATTAGTCAATAACTTCTTTTGAAATAGATTTTTTCATCTGAAAAGATTATTCAAGACGCTGGTGAGTAGAGCGACTAAACGGTGCCATGATTGTCAGGGCTTAAGCTTCAGCAAAAGTAATTTGGGTTGAATCTTTGGTGCACCATACAATACGCCATTACAGTACATATACGGCTGCATAGCGCTATGTGTGTATGACTATCTAAAAATCACGCATCGAAATTCTTAGCTTGAAGGCAGTGTTCACCATGGAAAAATTTACGTTTTTTTTTCTCAAAAACCTAAATTCAAGACGCGTTTGACTAGGGACCGTTTTACCCGCACCGCGTCTATCGGAAAACCATGTTTTTGTTGCCTTAGGTCTTTGATAGTATATAAAAGGCCCGTGCTTAAAATTCCCTTCTACCTGCGGGAATTCCAAAAAAGAGAAAAGGCATTTTCATTGCTTCACAAAAGGGTACGTGTGACCATCATGGAATTTTGGGGTGTTCGGAGAAAATTCCTCGGATTCGGTTCGAATCTTTCAGCTGGGGGAATAATTAGTTTGCTGGACGCGAATTCGGGGTCTATTCGTCACCAGACTTATGTATGGCTACTGTAAAATACTGTAAGAATAATGCCTCTCCACTGGGGTTACTTACCTTATTACTTCGAGAATGAAAAAAATGCACTTCAAGTTCGTGTTCGGCGTGCAAAATTTCGAGTCTAATCTGTCTTCGACCAAGTTACCGTATACCCACCGCTACATGCCGTAATCCAAGGAAATTCGATAAACCGACCATAGATTTGTGCTAGGCAGCCGAAATAACCCCCAAATAGAAATTCTAAGGCGATTTCATAGCGTTCTCGAAATCGCCAAAAGTCGCGTTTGGCCAGCAAAATTTCATCTATCGGGCTGACCAACTTCGGACTAAATCAGACGGAATTTTTTAAACAGTGACAAAATGGCGCCCAAAAAACCTGGAAAAGTTTTAAGCTCGAACCGAGACATTTTTTGAACACTAGAAAAAATGCAATTTGCGTAACCCTTGTATCTCTTCGCAAAGCTATGAAAATGCCCACTTTTGGAAATCTTCTGAAAATCTCTGGCGCATTTAGGGTATCAGGAAAACGGACTATCGATGCTGTGTCCCACCTATCAAAACATGGTTTTATAGAAGCCTTCGTTAAAGGTAAGGTAAGCCCTAGTATGCAAGGGGACTAATCAAGAAAACGGTACCGTTTTTATTCCAGTGATATCTCTGGAATCGTACAGAACCCCTCACGGGTGCAGTTACGGCTTCTCATAGAAAACAAAAAAATAAAGGACAAGAACACGAAACCACTGGATTTGAGGTCTGGAAAAGGTTTTTGAGGTGCACGTTAGCCAAAAATGTCTGGTTCATTGTTGGCATGAAGCCAACATTGTCATCCGTCAAGTTTCATAAGAATTCCCCTGTATGAGGTCCAAAACAACAAAGTTTTGTTCCTGCGTACTGGGTGGGTGGGAGCTAGAATAGTGAGCCCTAAGCAATATTTCGACTCCCTAAAGGCGCCCTTCATCTCGGACACCAATGTTGCCGTGAGTCTCTGAACTGCATCAGAAATTCCCAGCTAGGCAGGCTTCCGTGGAAGCTGGTCGGCGTCCCGCAGAGTTCGCTCTCAACCTTGAACATCGCCCTCGTTCCTATGAGGGTGGAGCCCGCCTTCACTGGGACTTTGATCCAGCTTGTGAACTTGCCCTTCCCTCTGTTTTCTCCTCGTCGTTGCCGGGGTGATTTCCTGGAGGCTCCGGTAGCATTTCTCCTCGTATAGTTCCAGCATCAATGGGCCGCCTCCTCAAAACAATGCGCCGAGTCCTTGAGCTGTTGGCGTCAACAATTGCCCCCACCCGCTATCTTCCACACGTATTTGAGTCGTTCACGCGAAATTAATCCCGTGAAGTGTTTGTATTCAAGGCTACCTGCGCTCCCCTGCTTTTCCGTCCCAGGGCAGTCGAGGTTGCCCTCCCTCTAATTTGTTGAAACATACAGAAATTTCTTGAATAACACTATGTAACAAATTTTCACTTTTTTTCTGTTCCTGGGCTGAAATTGTGTTTTCCTAACCCGTTAGGTCTAGAACAGACAGGAAATCGCTGTTATCCCAGGGAAACTTCGCTTTTGTGACTAGGACAATGAATTTCAAAAAATATCTTTTATGTTAGACAATTTTTGTTCCTGGCTTCTAAGTGTTATCTTTCAATTGTTTGTGTCCAATGTATGTGAAAAATGACTTCAATAAGCACAAACTTTGCTTGAACGACTACAGAACGGAGAAAACTCTTTCTTTTGTGAAAATAGAAAGATTTTCATTCATTTTCGGCACTATGATCAGGTAAAAACAAAAAATGCACAAGGATTAAACAAACTTAGTCGGAAACCATTCAACAAGGTTCAGAAATGTGTAATTTTCTAGACTTACGATTGTACTGTGAATCACTCTCTCGAAGTTGCACTCAAATGTTGTCCCCCCTCATGGTTTCGTTATCCTGTCCTTGGTAACGACGTTCAAAGTCCAATATATCTTGATGAAAGGGCTCGCCTTGCTCGTTATTTGTCAATCTGCGAATCAATGATATGGCCTTTCAGAGACAGTCTGCATCCCATTGTGGCGTAATTCTTTACGGGAGTGCACCAACTCCACATACACAGCTTCCAGCTTTGTGATCACCTAAGAAGCCGTGAACAACTGCAACAAAACTGCTCCAAACCGCACTCTCCTTCCTGTTCAACAGCTTTGCGAAATCCTCACGTTTTATGATCCTCTTGATCTGAGGTCCGACGAATATACCAGCCCTGACCTTAGCCACGGACAGATTCGTTACCGAGGACAGTATAACGAAGCATGATGTGGGACTACATCTTGGTGCAACTTCGAGAGAGTAATTCACAGTACAATCGTAAATCTAGAAAATCTACACATTTTTGAACCCTGTTGAGGGCTTTCTGACTGTCTTTGTCTATTCCTTGTGCATTTCTTGTTTTTACCTGTTCATAATGCCGAAAATGAATAAAAGTCTTTCTATTTTCACAAAAAACGGGTTTTCTTCGTGCTGTTGTAGTGTAAGCGAAGTTTGTTCTCAATGAAGTCATTTTTCACATACTTTAGACATAAGCAATTGAAATATAACACTTAGAAGCCAGGAACAAAAATCGTGTTACATAGTGTAATTGTTTCCTATTCTTTGAACATAGCAATTTTTTTTGTTTGCAAGCTTTCCTCGTAAATCTATTCTCCACCCTCAAATTCGCGCATAGAGCTCTATATGTCGGAGAAATGCATGTTCATTAGAAACATCCAATATCGAAAGCGTGCAACCCTTGCATACCCACCTGTTTTCTTGTGAAAAAGTTGAGAAGAAACGAGGGGTACGCTTCTTTTTCTTCTGACCATAAATTGCTTCACTGTGGAGGATTTCTAAGCTATAAGTTACCTCAGGAACCACCGTCGAGGATTTTTTCTCTATGACTTACACATATTATTTTACTTCCTGAAAAAAGGCTTATCGGGATGGAAGCAATCAATCGAGTGGGGTGGGGGGGGGGGATTTGGACAATTTGAGAGCCCGAAATGTCGACATCATTTTATTCAAATTTCGATTACCTTTCTGTGCCATTTTAGTATTCCAGTGTTACAGAAATCTAGTTTAAGAGCACTCGATGCTGATTAGAAGGACATTTTCAAATTTGAAAAACATCCACATTGATGCGATATATGATTAAAAGAGGAAAAAAAGCGAATCTCCCCGTTTTTTTCGCCTTCTCGACAGAGAATGAGCAGGACATTGTAACTATGGAGCTTGTTCAAGAAATCCAGCCGTTTCTATAGAAATGTGCGGTTTGAGACCTTTTTCTGGATGTGGGATCTGAATCGGGGTTCGGAGCGGGATGTGGAGCTCCAGAGAGGGGTCTGCACTGCGTTGAGGTGGAGGGGGCCTGAGCTCCTCCGGGAGACCAAGTGGGCCATTTTGAATGAGGTGTACGTGATAGGGGCTATCGAACTGCAAATCGGGACAGCTCCTCCCTTTGTGTGTAGAGAAGAGCACCTATCTCGAAGTATACGCTGTTTAGAATACGGCTTTACTCGATTTTCAAACACCTTCCATTTTACATGAAATGCTCTTCTTCTTTAAATTTTAGAGAGACAAACAGACGAAGTCACGCTCCTGGGGGGTTCAAGGAAAATTTCAAAACTTTTGCCAAAGAACGCTCCAGGTGGGTCTGGGAAAATCTCTGAAAACTCTTGTGTGGGGGGGGGTCTGAGGGAAAAATTGACTTTCACACCTCGTGCAGTACGCTGATCCGAATTTTGTCTCCAGAGTTGAATTACCTCTGAACTGAGTAAGTTATAAGTACTTTCAGATCTTCGCGAAAACAGTAAAGCACTGATCAGGTGCTTTTCAGGGTGTTGTTTCAAGTTTCTTTCAGTCTCGTTAGAAATCCATTGTCTATATTCTGAAGTTTTCTGTAAGTGTTGGTAGGTAATTTCGCGACCTTTCTCAATACTTTGAAAACTCTCTTCGGTTTGGTCTTCAGCGTTCAAACCCTTATAAGTAGAGCGACCCCAACCCTATAGAAAAGTTTCGATCCAGATCAGAGATGACCACCAAACTACGGTAAACTTACCATAACGTGTCTATCGAAAGTCGATTATTTGAACTCATAAGGTAATCCTTCGTAGTAGCGATAGTGGCAATTCCAGATTGAATGTTTATTTCTATATCTGACTGCGGACGTAGAATCTGAATACATCCTGTGGAGCTGCCTAGAGTTGCTATAAGCAAAGTTTTAATTTTGATGTTTTTGGAATGTTTGAGGCCTTTTGTGGCTTGATATATGATCACAGGATATCACCATGCACCTGTATTGAACACAAAACGCAGATGTCAGGCGGGCCTCGAACCTGCATTGCACGCTTTCCGGGTGAGGCTGTTACCACTACACCATCGACACCGACACCCATGTAATAGCTGCGAAAGGCAAAGCGGGGTGTCGATGGTGTAATGGTAACACTCTCTCCCGTAAAGCGTGAATGCAGGTTCGAGTGTCTGACATTTTAGTTTTGTGTTCAACTCAGCTAACTTGTGATGTCTGTGCAGAGTTATAGGCGTTCTCCCCTGTTTCCGAGGTTGATTAAGCGTTTTCCTTATGCCAGTTATGAGATCGTTTGGGAAAAAACAGCGTTTTATGTAGGTCTGGCTTAAAACTTACCTCATATGGGTTAATTGGAGTGTTGATTACGAATACGAGGTCTGTTTGCCAATTTTCCAGAGTCAGCATATTTTGTGTGAAGCTTTCCATGGGAGCAAAATTTCAAGGGCCAAACCCGAACTTGAATGATCTCTAAAGTGATTTGTTCGATTAGGTCCAAAATTATTCTGTGGGGGTTATTCGGAGTGCTCAGCACGATCTTGAAATTCCGTTTATCGATTTCCATAGATTATAGTAGGTTACGGTGGGCATACGGTAGTCTGGTCTAAGTCTCAGACTTGGCTCAGAAGTCCTCTGTGGGGTTATATGGGGTAGTGAGCACGAACCATCAGTAAACCTCAGAATATGGTGTTGACAAATGGACCCCTGTTTTGTGACAGCACTCTAAATGGGCCCTAAAAAGACGTTTTGAACCAACTCCGAATTTTTTTTCGAGGACTCAAAACCTTCCGCTGATCCCTGAAAACGTTTCTAACCCTTTTCGTAAACTTGCTGGCAGTTTTGAAGGGTTAATTCGGATTCTAAGTCCAAGTGTGGATTGAAGAATGTGTATTGTATTGGAACGGCTGGATTTTCTAGATAACCCTACCTTGAAAGTAAAGTCAAGTAGTGCTTAGCTGTTTTTTTTGACAATGCGTCCAGAATGCTTGTCTAAAAATTTTACACGTTTTCTGATGACTTTGATCTCATTCCGCTGACTGAGCCTTTTTTCCCAGCTCGAAGATAAATTTCCCTTGATGCAGTTTTCTGCACAACTCGTTTCCATTGTTTAGTTTTTCCTTTCCTACGGGAATGTCGTGAAAAGCGATCTCTCTCCCTGAGCTGTCGTTTTCAATTGTTCTGGGTCAATCTGCTGGATCGGGCAGGTCTCCCTTTCGCCACGCACTTTCGCCCCCCGTCGTCCACCTATTAATAATAATCTTCTCTCCGAAATGCTAATCACTCAGTTACAAATCCCTCTTCGTCCCTCTCTCTCTACTACCACTTTTCTATCTCTATTTCTCTAGTTGCTTCTCATTTCATTGTACTGTCTCGTCACATGTTTGTCTAGTGATCTCGCACAGCGAAACCAGCCGCTAGTCGCCTCGAAATCGTCGTGCGCGCTTTTGCTCGCTTTCCCATCCGTGCGTTCGCTATTCACAGATTCCCCTCATCCACATACATCCTTACAGTAACCAGTAACCTGCAAATCCTATCCTGATCTGTCTCATCTGTCGATTCCTAACACATACATACAGCAGTTCCGTGACAGATTCCAGATTCCCAGTTGAAGCTGGCTGCCGCACTGAGCGGACACAAAGTGGATTCTGAATGAGATTCTGATTCCTCAGAACAAACTATACATCCACTGCCGAATCTGATGGGTGAGGTGTTCCTGAACCCCATATTTGACTCTTCGGATTCTGATTCCGAATTATCTTATTCGAGTCGCTATCGATCTGTATCGCATCATTCCCTACCGCATCCGCGATCTCGACATTTACATCACACCATCATCCGAACTGATGGTACTCCAGGATTGAATAGAGGTGAATCATGGAGTAAGAATTGGATTTGAACGACTATTTTACACAGTTCGAATCAATGCTATACATATTTATGTCTTTTTCTAGAATATTTGTAGCTACAATTCTACAGTTAATTTTTTTTGAATTTGGGGTTTTTCGTTTTTTTTTTCGCTCTGAAAAGCTTTTTTTTTCGCTTTAAAGTGCAACGTTTTATTGCTAAATGTCCGGTTGCCTTCATGTGGGTATCTCCGTCCAGTGAAACCTTGAGATTTATAGCAAGCCCTTAGGAACAGATTTTCCTATTGAGCTGCCTACTTTAACCTTTGATGAAAGTATAACGGTTTTCAAATCTTCGCGAAAAGGTGAGTAGAGGTGCCTTAATTTCCTTTCAGGGTTTGGTTCGAAAATTCTATTGCAGGGGTTATATAGGGGACCGAACATAAATAGGGTTCGTTTGTCGATACTTAAGGCAGACTACGGTAAGTACATTGTCACATTCGTAGTTGGCGATAGTGTCCACGGTCAAAACGGTCTTCGAGTTTTCTTCTGATCTCGAGAGGTTCAGGGTTCATTGTAACAACCATGTTCATAAAACCGCGAGATACGAGCCTGAAATAACCTTATAAGGCTCCTAAATCTCAGTGAGGAACATGGACCGCCACTCCTCTCAAGGATCACCGATCAAAGCGAACTACTGAAAAATCGACTCTAGGAAAACAACTGATACTCAAATAGAGTAGGTTCTGTAGGGCCGGGGTGAGTTATGGAACAAATTATTCTTCGATTATGAGTTTTTTCTTGAGGCAAATTGTTCCAGTTGTTTAGCAGATTTTTCAGTTGTCTACTCTGGTTTGTGGCCGTTGGAGAGTGACCGTGGTGTGTGCTCCACATTGGAGTTTAGGACCATATAGGGCTATCCGGATAGGTCTTAGCCATTTGGCAACATTCTTGTTATAGTTTCCGTTTTCGACTTAGTATGAAGCATGGACCAGGCGGCTGACCGTGCGGTGTTAGCCGCATCACTGGCCAATGGGGCTTTGATCGCTCGCGGCGATTTACCGTCGCAGCCCCGTCCATTCCTCAGACTAAGTTTATTATGTACATTCCACAATGAGCAACGAACCTTCTGGTTTTCGGTGAAAACTCGGAGACTGTTCTGATCGTGGATACTGAGCTCAATATTTTGCAAAGCGACCTTGAAATCGTTTTCGGCAGCCCAAACAGACCCACCGGAAAGTTTTGTGCCGAATCTCGAACTCTGCTTGAACTACCATATAGCCCCGGCAACCCACCGTGATCAATCGAAGACCGGTAAACGGACCTTAGATTCTCGTGAAGGGAGCAGCACTCCAAATAATCTCCGTAGAGAAGTTTCGAGCCCATTCTGTTCGAAATTCGCAATATTTCTTGTTCATCATACCAGAAATTCTCATTGGAAAGAACGCCTATAACGTTGTTCTGAAAAAAGGTAAATTACTCTCTGGCCTGCGTATCCGGATTCTTCGATTGAAGTGGTTCTAAAAATTTCCGGTTGCTCGATTAAGTTTCATACGTTCTCGCAGTCGGAGTATCAGTATCATCAATGGAAGCACACAATTTGCTCGAAGGTTTCCTCGCTTCTCCTTGAACCTTAGTGGTGTTCTTATTTTCGAAGCTATCGTGACTTGAATTTTTTTTTTGAGGAGGAGTTCTTGTTTTTCCTCGGCTCATTGATTAAACATGTGAAAATTACTTCGATCCAAAGTCCACTGACCAAGCGTTAGTATCCTCCCTGCAGAATGTTGTCAGAGCTAAATGTCTTTTTCTCATTTGATACAATTTCATTGCAATCGTGCCTTCGTCGAGACCTGATTCACTCCTGAGCGCAGATTGAAGATCCATATATTCGCTTTTTCCTCTTTTTCTATTAAAAAACTGATTTTTTCATTATAGCCCAACATGCACGTGTTTCTTCGATCCCACCGTTTTCAAGCTTGAATGGAAATTGTATCAGCTATCAATTTTTCAAATTCTGGAGTGCGGTCCGCGGTAACGGAAAAAGTCGATTGTGCGGTTGCGTATTTCCACTAAACATACTGTAGGTTGCGCCATAATTGACGGCAAAGTGTTGTATTTTTCACCAGAAAAAAATATCGGGTACGTTGAAAAACGGTGAGCTCCCCCCCCCCACACAAGCAAACACTATCAATATGCCTCAAGTCTTGACCATGGATGCACGCAGTAATAACAAGGAATTTTAATTCTTTTTGCATTTTTATTATTGTTCCTGCATGTGTTTATAATAGACTTTATATGTGTTGATAATGTATGGTGGGAGGAAACATGCCGTTCCTCAACGTACCTGGGGTTTTTCTCCGAAAATCAGGAGAGAAAATTACAACTCAGCCGTCGATTATGGCGCAACCTACAGTATGCGTAGTGAAAATACGCAACTGCACAACCGCCTTTTGTTCGTTGCCGAGGACTGCTTCCATAAAATAGACAAGTATGTACGGATGCCGAGTACGGTTTTCCATAAGCCCAGACATGCTCCCTGCCACCTTGTAGAGGAGATCAGATTAGAACTGATTCATTCGGATCTGTTTAAACAAGACTCTAGCTTTCGAAAGAATGGTGTGCCTTCAATTAGAATGCGTACAATTTGTATTCGAAACGCCATACATATTAGAGCAAGCTCAAGTATATGCATTTGACCTTATGACATTCAGCTCTTCCCCTTTATTTCCTCCTTTACATATGTATCCATCGAACATTAGACGATGCCATTTTAGATATTATTAACACCCTTCACTTGCATTTGAAGTTTTCCATTTCAACAGATCCTTTTGTGTACCTTGTTTCACTATATAAGACTGATATTTTTTAATTTTATGTTGTCCTTTCGATGTAGTCAACGTGAGATCAGGTGATTCTTGTTGCCGCAAGTGGGCCACCAACATAGCCAATCTCGCTCGGATTAATCTTGGCGTAGCAAGCGGCGGAGCGTTCGGTCACGGCGAAGTATAACAGTGATGAGGAGAATTTTACATGATAAGCCCGAAAGGCCTCACTTCGATGAGGGAGAAAGGTTATACATAGCACAAAAACATGAATTTGAATACGGAGGTTAAAAGAGGTAAACGCGCGCTCAATCACATGGTGGACCTGAGGAAACTTCGCTCCGAAATAGAGTGTACTTTGGGTGCTGATACTAATCGGAAAAGCGCTTTTCGATTGACTATATGTATCGTGCTATGGTGGATTTGCCGTCAAAGAATACCCATCATTACTGTCGTATTCTCAAAAATCTGCGAACAGATCTCACATTAGAGTTTAGCCTCTGGATAACGATACCTGCGAACGAGTCTGTGGCAGAAGAAAGACAACATACCGCAATTCCCTGTGGAAAAATTGTTCCACGCATCAACTGTCTTGATACAATTTGAGAGAAAAATTAGCTTCTCACGAATCAGTGCTTCTTCAAGGTCTTCAAAGAATTTGTAGTGAAAAAATCTTTTCATCAGTGCAAAGAAAAATAAACTTTCAATTACGTGCCTATGATTTTGATCTTGAAAAATGATTCTTCCAGTGTCCTCCACGTACTCGACGGTTGGTCTCCTCCAATTAATCGGACCTGATCTTCGACAATCTCTAGCGGGTCTATTGATACCATCTGAAGCCATCGTTCTGGAAGCGATTGTTGGCAAAGGTGACCATATGCATCCCTTTGTACCTCTTTTTTCACTCCAAGTGATTTAATTTGTATCTATATGTGGTCTTTGAATCGAGTTGTTCATGAGCGCGCGAGAATCCTCTCAAGTACTTCCACTTCACTCCTCCCACTTTTCAGCGCCCCGTCCCAGCCACTAACTATAGTTCACAGACGCATTGTTTTTCGGACGAGTTCAATAGATCACTCGGAAAGAACCCTATTCTTCCATGCCATACATACATAAACTAGTATGCTAGCGATACGAAGTGAAAAGATGCGAGCGACGGTCTAGTTTTGACCCGGAAAACAACTAGTCGCATTCATGGATAGCATACCCGGCGTTTGAAACGACAATGAGACACGCGACGACCTCAATTAAACGTGAAAAACTCACGAATTTCATGGTTCTGCAGCGAAGTGTCGCGCGATAGACGGAGGTCGCATGGACTTGGTGGAAGGGAGGTGTTCTTCTACACCTTCACCCAAAACATAGACTCTAATTGAGGCTCAAACACCATACCTGGGTCTCCTGACTACCGGCGCACCGCTTAGCCACTGATGGCAGCTTTTCGTTGGACAATAGATTTCTAGATCCGAGATGGCGCACACTGCATTGATTTCGTAAACCATCTATGGGTATCACAGATTTGCTGGATCACAGGCAGCCAGCGCGTGCGGCCTATACGCGGTAGTAGTCAGATTGGTTCCCGTCATAGGAGTAGAATAGAGTCCTGCCGCTGAAAGGAGCGGCGGAGGTAGCTGCGCGGCGTGCCGCGCCGATCTTCAAATGCTACTACGCACAGAGCTATGCACCTGTCATCTAAATATCGAATAAGCTGATAGAAATATTCAGAATGGCAAAGTTAGAGCGAGATTTAATTTCACTGCGGTCTGAGTCCTGTTCACAGTTGCACATGAGAAACCAATATATCAGTTTTTAACGAGGAACAGTTGGCGAACATAGCCACTTCAAAAGTCGAAGATTCTTTTCTGAAAATAGATTCCGTGATCGATGCGCACCCTTCAATTTTCTTGTATTAATTTCTAGTCATTTTGCCTTACGTTTTAACTAGACTTGAGACCGAATCGAAAAGTTATTCCAAAAACATTTGAACAGTTGGAGGATTCAATTTATTCAAGAACCTCAAACTCAATTTATTCTCAATTCGATTCGTCCATGAATTAGAATTTTTAATTTGCTCGGGTCCTCGGTTCACTCTGGGGAATGAATTATTTGTTTTATCGAGTCATCGATTGTTTCGGAATTTAGCATTAATCGGTGTCTCGTATATTCGATTCATTCTGGATTTCACATTAGCCGGTTCTTCTGAAATTTACTTTTTTTGGAAATTAAAATTTTTAGTTTCCCTCATATTCGGCCAAGTCTGGGCCTCGGCATTTCAATACTCTCTGTCACTGAAAAATTTGGAGAATTCTCGTTTAGTTTTCCGTAATAATTCCAATTTTATTTGAATATATGGACGAATTTTTCGATCATTCGAATCGAATAGAGGGCAAGTTTTCGAAAAATTCCATTCATTCGAAATAATTTTGACGAAGTTCATTCATTCGGAAATTTGAAAAAGATGCCTCATTCAAATAGTTTTCTTCATTCGGTGATATAATAATAAAAAAGCTTCGTTAAAAAAACTCCTAAACCCAGTTTTTTTTGCGAAAGTGGTCATCCGAATTAATCATTCAGTCGGCGTATTCTGAAAACATATTAATCGAATCATTAATTCATTCGAAAAATAGCGTCTAATGTCCATGTCTTGTACTCACTATTACTTATCGTGGCAACTCTACCTTTTCGAAAATTGGTTTTTCATGGAAGATCGGCTTTTAGCTAAGAATAAGTTTAACAAAAGGAACTATAGAGGGGCGTAGTTCAAATGTTAGGTGGAAATTTTAGGATTTAAAGTTTAGTAACAAGTTAGCATTTGAATTGGTGTCGAACTCTTTAAAACACTTTAAAAATCAAGTTTCACGAGCTCAAAACCCCATGGCTAGAAGTGGCCTCGATGTAGGTACCTAATAAAACATACATTCACCCCATAAGCAAATATAAGTGATCATTTAATCACGGGAAGCGGGCTCGACCGTCTGCTGTCACCGCGTTACCTCGCCGCACCGCTCGAGGTTGCAAAGCGCCGCCGCCTAGCCAGACGGCAGCCGCTGGTGGCCGCCACTGCCTAATTCTGCCTGACCCAGTCTAATCGGGACAGGTGCTGTCTACACCGAGGGAGGGGTTGTCCCGTTCTTGCAGTTTGAAACGGCACACCACTCAACGCGAGCGAAGTGGTCCCGAGTGGAATTAGAGCCGCGAAAGGCGGGACAAGTCCTCCCTCAGTATGTAGAGCCCTGTCCCAGTCTAATCGACCCCGCGGCGCCGAGTGATCGATACGGCTGCACACCATGCTGCCGCGCCATTGCGCGGCGAGACTCTATTCGGCCCCTTAGTCGGCCGAAAGCCGGACTGAGCCGTCCTCTCCCGTCCTAGTGATCCTGCGCCGTCGTGCGCCGCCCCTAGTGTATCGGCAGCATACCAATCCATCATGCAGGTGTAGTCGAGCGCACTGCGACCGAATCAATGCGGCCACCACGAGGATTTCTCATCTCGGGAAGCAATGCGTATCAACCGGGACCCCCGCTGGATCAGGACGGACCAAGCGGGCTCAGTTCGGTCACATTGTGGAGGGGGGGGGGATTTTTCGATCTGAGTGAGCAGTGTTTTGCATGCGTGTCGGCCGGGACGGGCACGGCGGGCTCATTCTGCCTCATCGGGAGGATTTTGTATTACCAGGTTCGCACATTGTATATGCGTATCGACCGGGCTGGCTACTGCCCATCAATGGACTGTGACGGGGGCTTTTATCCGCTAAGAAGATGTGGATGGGTCGACCGTCTTTCCATGTGCGTATTCATTGCTCACCGCGTGCGCGACCTTGATAGCTGTTGGTGGTCTGGCAAGGCTGTTATACACCACAAGGAGTTATGCATACCTATAGAACCTATTCTACCTCATCGGTTTTGACCTCACGTGAAGCTTTGTTCAAAAAGATGTCGCGCTCTTAAGAACCTGATTATTTGCTTGATCTAGACACAAAAAGGTTAACTATGGTTTGGGAACCTAGCAAGAGAGTTGCGAGCAGGAATTTGCGGAAGTTTCCGTTTTTTTTTTAAATGTCTGGTCGACCATTTTTGAATAATCGTTTTCCGTTTTTCAGAGTCCTTATATGTATTAGAGGTAAAGTTGAGAACTAGATGTCCTTGAAATGAGAAAGTACAGGAGATTTCCGAAGGTCCGCTACCAGAAAATATTCCTTAGTCCGCTACCGAAAATATTCCTTCAAAAAAATTCTCAAAAGTCCGTGAGGAATGCTCAGTCTGATTTTTGTTCGTTATAACTAAGTTTTTAAGCCCGTAACCTAGCCATTGGGAATTTTCTTCGATAAAACTGCTCGAAAAAGAGTTTGTTATGCCACGTTCTGTACATTTTCCACATTTCAAATCGATGAGTTCCGCTATTCGCTGCAATATTCCCGATGACATTGACATTGTTCCAACAGTAAGAATTCCGATACCAGGCCACCGGAGGGCCTCACTGAGTAACGGATATGTTTGCCGTTGTTTTTGCTGGCGATTTCTGCCGTGCCAGCTCATTTCCAAAGATTCATTGCTGTAGAATCAGGTCCTGATTTACGGAGAATCGTTGGATTTTGTGGCCACCTCTTTAGCTGGAGAAACTACGGGTTACCAGGACTACGTCAGTGAAATAGATGGTGAGTAGATTCCCGAATCTGATCAAGCCGTCGACATGAATCTCTCGCCGCAAAATCATATTTCAGCTCCAGTTTTGACCTGATGTGAGCTAAAATGTTTTGGACTTTATGGCCATGTTGCGCGAAATGACGAAATTTGCGTGGGTTTGACGGGAGAGTTGTTGGCTTAGAGCGTCAACTATTCTACTGCTTTTCATCCCGACTGCAAATAGAGGAGCAGCAGCCGTGGAAGCTCCGTTGACGTTTATTTCACTGAGGCGTTTGTCGATATTTGTCATATCGGGGACATGGTTATGGGCAAATAGCACGTGTTCGGTGGACTATCAAGATTGGAATGAAGCTTGCGGCATACTGGCCCTATCCACGCAGTATTTTCGTGTTAAACTGAGCAGTTTTCTGTTTAGAATATGCGATTTTCACAGTCACCGGGCTCAAACACTTCTAACTAAAAATGTGCAAAAATTTTTTAAGGAAAAACCAAAAAAAAATTTCGAGAAAAAAAAAAGAATCCTTCCATCCAGAATTTGGACTATAGTGGTCGACTATTTTTTTTTCTGCCGAGATTCAGTGCAAGTTGTTGATTTTTGACATGGAACACGATTAAGAGGTCTATTTCCAGTTTACTGCAAAAGACTACCGTCCGTAGAAAGCCGCTGTTTCAAATTTAGCTGAATCTTTTCACAATGAGATGCTTGGTTATCACAAATCTTATCATCTTTTCTCGGTAGGCTACAGTAGTTCTGGAATTTTTATGCTATGGTTGTCTGAGAGACTTTGAGAAAATTGAGGAACGGACATCGGATTCGTAATCTGCATCTCAGAGAGCTCCTGTAGACGAAGTTTAAATGATAACGGAATCTTCGACCAAACTATGTACTGTACACCTGCCGTGACTTTTCAAAAAAAAAAAAAAAAAAAAAAGGAGCGCTGTATGCGTGTTCGCAAAATCAAATAGTCACCTCCCTCCCCTCCGGAACCTGTAGAGCGCGAAAAAGGAATAATGCCGGAAGTTGTCCTCAACAATGAGTGATGGGAAGATGAAGGGCTTAAATCGAAGAAGATGAATGCAACACGCAAAAGAATATTGGCTAAAGTCAAAAACAGAGAGTGTTACTGAAAACAAGCAGCAGAAAGTTCAGGAATTTGAAGAGCGGGCACAAAAAAGTTTTTGTCGCCCCAACAAACAGTTCCTGTGAGCGTGAAACCACAGTTTTCGTGTAGTGTGGTGTGTTCTCCTAATGTTTTCGTCATCTTAGCTCCATCTAGGGCGAGGTACTCGTTAGCAAATGATCTCAGATTTGAAAACTCTCTTGTACCCTGTCTTTAAATACAATGTTCACAATAGGTTTCACTTTCGGGTTCTCCACGGCATATGGAAGGTCTGGTGCTCTACATAACAAGGCATGCGAGAAAAAATGGAGAAGGGGTGTGCATTGTGCTCAAAGAGGGCCACCCTTGCTTTCGTATACTTCTGAGAGAGGAAGAATTGATAGCTATTAAGGAATGCAAAAGTCTGTCCGAGCGAGACTGTCCGAACACGCGGTCGGCGTGAGTGTCGAGCGACCGTCGCGAAGGCACTTCTCAGACCTGTGCATCGATGAGCATGACTCTAAGATGCATACTGAATAATATCCCAGTCAGCTGTCTGCAGTCGTGGAAAGGTTCGCTTGAAGAATGCCTCCGCGACGGCCTTTGAACACCTCGCCGACCGCGTGGGCGGACAGTCTAATTCGCACACGCATTACCTATCGCTGCTATCAAGCAATCAAGCTCGCTTACTAAAGTAATCCCTTGATTCAATTATCTGATGTGTTATCAAAATCTCGAGTTTCATTTGTTCACGTTGATGGTGACGTGAGACGTTTCGGAGACTTCAGAACGCTCGTTTGCAGCCGTTTTTGTCATTCCCGGCTCGTTTTTCTGCCGCTCTTTCGACACAGGAGCTTAGGTTCCTTCATCATCTATAATTTTACTGAGAAAAGTCGCCGGTAGCGATCATCGTGAATGTCGATTTGAAGAGAATTTCAGAGCTCCAAGTGGTTTCTGACACCAAATTCATTTGAACTGTTACTCTTTACTTGGAGAAGTGTACCTTCGCTATACCTCACCAACTTCAATATTCGCCTTTTTCCTAGCGTTCTACGAAATGACCTAGGCAACGCCCTTATAATAACTGGATTTGCATGTTTTTCTCTCAATATACTGTTTACGTGGCCTTACTCTGAACCGGTTCGTTAATAATAGCTGAATGGCATTATCTGTATGCGGGTACTGAGATCAAAGTTCGGATTCCTTGTAGCGTTCCCGTTAGTGTTTGTTCAGCTAAGCCAGCGTCCGCGTTTTCCGGGCGGAAGAGAGGGTTTTTTCTTGAAGAATCCATTGATTGATGCCCGCGATGATTCAATAGCCCGGAATTCAATACCGCTGTACGAAGCCGAAGTCAAACAAACAAAAAAACCATTCTGTTCTTGAAAATGTTTCGCTATCTGGAAGGGGTTCTGATAGGAAATAACATCTACATTTGTACATATGATGGTAGCAATCTGAATGCTTGTCCTATTTCAGGCTACTTTGGAAATGTCTATCGCGGCCTCCTTCGAGACACCTCAGGACGAGCTCAACCAGTCGCTGTCAAGACGCTTAAAGGTACATAAACAGCCCACTTCAGCTGTCAAGGTTCTTTAATTACACTATACGCAGCCGCTTTTGAACTTGAACGCATGCTAGAGAGAAAACCCCATTTCGGCTAATGTTCAGGAGGGTCTTTGTCAAAAAGTTAGTTTTGTCTTTGACTTGATAGGATGAAACGGGTCAGAGGGAAAGCGAATTACGTACAGCGAGAATAATCATAATTCTTCTTTGGTTAGCAGCAAAATGCAGCTCGCCACCTTGTGTCCCACATCTGGCTTTTCACTAGGGTCAATAACTGTAACTTTTCATGATATTACATTCTTCGATGTTTTTATGAAGATTTCTGGAGGTTCACCTAAAAGCTTCCGAGTTCTGTTTTTCTTGTCGAAATGCCTCCCTGATGTCCTTTCCCCGGTTGTTATTTTGAATCATCTCTTTCCTGTGGTGTAGAGAAATTTTGGCTCATTTTCATTTCCCGATTTTTCTACAGATTCAATCGAATTTTCTTCATCAGCTCTGTTGTTGATATCTGTCCTCCTTATGATAGAACATTCAAATAACATTATCAATATACTTAAAGTCTTCACCATGGATTTACGCGGAAATATTAAAAAAAAGATTTTTTCTCTGTTATTTTGTTTTTTGACGATTTTTAATTTTTCCATTTTATTCCTGCATGTATCTATGACAAAGACTATAGGTGTAGTGATAATATGTGCTGGTGGATAATAATCAATTCTCAACGATTCCGGTGTTTTTTCTTCAACAATCAGGTAGAATTACAAGTTAGCAGAAAATTTTGGAATTTGAGAGGCGCACAAAGCAGACCTTTCGCAACATACGGTTACGATTTGTTTGTCTACCGATCACCTTCACTTCAGTCTTCTGAAGGCAACTGGGCACTTCATCGACCTTCTGGATTGAACTGTGCAGTAAAATAAAAGTGTCTCACCAATTTTGCACAAAATTCGATAATCTCGATCGATGACAGCTCCGCATCGACACCGATGCTCAGGCTCGACACTTGTTTGAAATCGACAAGTTCAAAATTGCCACAGACGTCTGTGGGCTCTGTGGGATGGATAGCAAATCACCACTCGCCATCACGCACACCAGGGACTTCTGAACCAGGAAACCATTCTTCTGTATCTTTTTTTTGTTGAAAAGGACTAAAACAAAGAGAAAGCGAAACGTAGAATGCACACATCTGTTGTAGAGAAAGGATGTCGGCGAAAAGATCAACCCGGCAAGCTGAAACGGAAGCGGAAAGAGATTTTCGCCGAGAACAAAAAACAGAAAATGAATACGCCGTAGTGGGCTGGAAGGCGGGAAATAGGGAAAAATGCAAAAGTTTGCAAAATGCCACCAGCTCGTTTTTTCCGATTTTTTTCTGCGAACTACAGGAACAAGGCGAACCTAAAACGAGTGTTTCCGCACATCCATAGTAGTGCCGATGTGCAGAAATACCCGTTTTGCGTTTGCTTTGTTACGGTTTAGACACATTGTTCTGCTGGAGTAAAGTATTTATCCATCCCAATCACTGATTTACGGGCTTCGCGTTTCGCTATCCGGGCCCCAGTTTTGCGCGTTTTTAGCTTCCGCTTTCCGAAAACCACACAGAGTCGTGGAGCGCGGAAATATCGGACCTAGTGATACTCTGAGAAAATTTGCCGCGTCAGTTCCGGGAAAGTACCGCGACCCTCGACTGTGCCGCGATAGTTCCGCGATAGTACCGCAGCGGCTACGTGTTCAGACGATTTCGTTGCCGCGTGTGGAGCCTCGACATCGCCGCGATAGTACCGCAGCGGGGCCGCGATAGAACCGCGGCGGCTCCGCGGGGAGGCAGAAGCGAACCCGCGTGGAGTACGATGTACTGTCCTGCGTGGTAAAACGAATTTGTTGCCGGTTCAATTACCCAAGTTTGAGGTACATTCCGTATTTCCTTGGGTGCATAAACGGCGTTCACCTGTCCTAATCAGACGAGGACGTAACATCCGCAGGTGCGTAGTTTTGTTCTTAGGCCCCCTTAGTTGTATTATAATTCTCAAATAACTTCATATGAGATACTCTCCCGGAGCAGCGGCGGCACTGCCGTATCGCCTCTACGGCTCCGCGGTAGTGCCGCCGCGGCCCCCCGATAGTGCCGCTTCGGTGCCTGATTTCTCTCAGAGTAAAGAAGCAGCTCATCCATAACTCCCAAATTTGCCGCAGCTCTCTTTTGAAAAACCGCATTCTCGATATTTTTAAGATGGTTGTGTGCGAATCGCCCAGAACTCTGCAGTCTGCAGCATACTATTGGGTCCGCATTGTCCCACTTCACTTAAAGTTATGTATCCTTAAGCCCAAATGTTCCATTTTCAATCTAAGTTACCCCTCCATGTATATTGTTTTCCCCATATCTGAGATATCACTTTTGAAACGTCCGTTTTTCATGGTCAACTGCCATAAGGGATTAGTTCACTTCGACAATCAAAATTTTGAGCATAAAGGCTATCGGGCGCGGCTGGTTCTATGCTTTTAGGCCCTCCGAGATCTAGGTAATCTTCTCTCCATGTTTCAGGCGATCGATCGCGTGACATAGCTCATATTGAGAAGTTCCTCCGTGAAGGCATTATAATGAAGCATTTTGATCATCAACATGTGCTGTCATTAAAGGAATCGCGATTTCGCCATCTGGAACTCCATGGGTAATCCTGCCTTATATGGAGGGCGGTGATCTGAAGACCTACATTGGAGATCCAAATCGAGTAAGATACTCTTTTTTCCGTCTTATTCCAAGTTATCCCGCACGAACTTTCATTACAGGCGCTCTGCGTACTGGAGCTACTGGATTTCGCTTATCAAGTGGCCCAGGGAATGGCTTATTTGGCCGCTCAACATTTCGTTCATAGAGATCTTGCCGCTAGAAATTGCATGTAAGTCAATGTTTTTCTGCTTTACCCAAGGCCTGGAAAACCGAGTACTTTTCAAATCCTATATTTCCCGAGATTCGCCTGCAATGAAGTCCGACTAGGGTAAATTGAAACTGTCTGTATTGAGACTGAAGCCGAAATTCATGTCAGTAGATCCAGAATAGTTAGACGTCAAGGTATGCAAAAACTACCGCGGAATGAGACTTGGGTCAGCAGCGGACAAAGTCTTACTAAAAGTCATCCAAATCGACTTCGGGTGTATTGTGAACAGATCAGTTATTAGGAGCAGGCGGGCATCCGATCAAAATTTGGCGTAGCGATTCAATTTTCGCGCATCGCTAATTCATCGAATTACTGACAAAATGTGGGAAACGTACTAACGTCATTCTCAAAGATTTCAAGACAGAATTCATTATTGATTTCTGGCGCTGGCTAAGACTATAATTTCAGTTTGAGCCATTATTTTCAGCAAGCGTATTTTCGGGCAGGAGCCTGCCCTCATGCAGCATATTAGCGATACGACTGACTTATGAATCCTGCCACGGTGAGCGTACTCACCATCGATAGAACCGTGTCTCCAGGGTGCATTTTTCTCCGGACTCTGCCCTCCTCAGTAATTTGTGTCACTTGCTTGTCACTCCGGTCACTCTCAAACCATGCATTTATCGTTGATGAATGCGGTCCCTGGTTGGCATTCGACCGCAGGCATTCTCTCCCATAAAATATTTGGGGTCCCCCAGTAAGCTCGACGCTTGCTTCATATTTTAGTGAAACTCCTGCAGAGAGTCATTGATGGAGTCTTTCCCATTAACTTCACTGACTCTATGTTCCGCCGAGTCAGTGGAGTTGGTCGGATTCTTCAATGATGACCCATGGTTTGAAGGCAGTGTTCACGATAATCTTCAATTTTGAGATTACTCGTTAGATTGATTAAGTGGCTCCGGAGTAGAACTAAAACGACGTAGAAATTCAGAAAAACGCACCAGAAGTACACGAAATCCCTAAAGGCGGGGTTCACGTTGAAATCGTCTTTCTTTTCCCCACCTATCTTGGAAACGGCCCCATGCTGATTTCAATGATGTCTCTGGAATCGTACAAGACCTTCTGGGAACGGAGGTATGGTCCCTCAAAAATTGAGCTATGGAAGCATGGTGGACGAGTTGTCCGAGACTTGTAACTTCCGTCTTTTGCAGCCGATGTGTGCGAGCCGACCTGAGTAAAGAGAGAAGTTGAGAATAAAGGGAAGAAGGGGGCTTTTGATCGGAAACCATCGCTTATCTCATGATCTCGAGTTTTCATTTGTTCACACCGGTGGGCGGGCGTTGCAGTTTTGGGGTTTGCCTTGCGCTCAAAGTGGCAACTTTGGGCTCTTTTGGGGCTCTTCCTGGCTCGTGTTCATGCGTTCTTTCGACGTTAACGTTACAGTACGCCCCTCCACTACCCATTCCTAGTGGAAACTAAAACACATTTCTCATCGTGAACACTACCTTTAAGTATCACAGGAAGTGTTTGTTGTGACAAGGAATTTTTTTTGGTCCCAACCTTTGCAATTCTCTATCTATTGCTCCGTTCTTTCTTGAGAGCCCTAACTAATCCTGCTTAACATAAAAATATTCTT
The DNA here is from genome assembly GCA_029168955.1 of Aplectana chamaeleonis. Taxonomy (NCBI): domain Eukaryota; kingdom Metazoa; phylum Nematoda; class Chromadorea; order Rhabditida; family Cosmocercidae; genus Aplectana; species Aplectana chamaeleonis. The sequence continues at coordinate 427,802 of JAPDOI010000163.1, read as the reverse complement.
CTATTTTCGATTGACCCAATTTTCCACCGGTGACAACCCCATGAACATGTTCATTCAACCGGACAACTAGTCCATGTTATAGAATAATGTCACTGAAATACGATGTTCTGATGCGTTTCTCGCCGTTTCTTCGTGATTTTCGTAACACTTGGAGGCCATCGCATTGTTTTGTGTGAAAAACTCGGGGACGAGAATCATCGTGAACACTGCCTTTAAGAGCGACCGGAGTGGCGAGATAGTGGCATAGAGCATTGAGGAGTGCGGGAGGTGCGGGGTAAATCTTGCCATCAAAACGCGGGTTTATCGTTGATGAATCGTGCACCAGTATGATATAGAGTAAAGGCTGGCGAGGAGAATCCGAGATTGTTCTCTGCTGTTGTGGAGGTAGCTCAGTCATATGGTCTTAGTAAGAAGGAAATGAAAGCCGTAGGGACAATCGAATCCCAAGCCGTTGTCTATATTGAAGGGACCGCCTTGAGGATGTGCAGGGGTTGAAATGTATGGGCTCTCTGGCGCAAGAAGTGGTATGGCGGCGCTGATGCACAGCAAAAGATGCAGGACAAGCCTCGCCAGCACGTGCCTCACTTAGGTAGAGCCTCTTCGGAAAAGAGAACATTCCAGTGAAGGAGAAAATCCGTCAGTTGAAATGCTGCTGCTTCCGTTTTTCTGTGTGGATCTGGAACATGCTAAGCTGCCCGAGCTGAAGAGGCACTTATATCAAGATATTAGTAAGGAGATCTGCCTGCTGCTTCGGGCACCAACTAGAGGATGAGAAAGTGAGCAGCCGGGCTTGATCAACGTGCCCAATGCCTAGCGCCTTTTGAATTTCAGCTCGATGATGCCCTGCCTGGGCTGTTTATAAGGCGAATAAGGAAATTTTCCTTCCTCATTTCTTCTTTTCCTGTCTGGTGGGTTGGCGCGCTATCAAGAAATCCTCGTGAACCCGCTATTTCTATTTTTCCATGACGCATCTCTAACTCGACTCCATTAATATGCAAATCAACGACAAAAGGTAATAAAGGCAATCACGTATGTGAAGCTACTGTTCTATTGCAGGATATCTGCTAGCCGTGTTGTCAAAGTCGCGGATTTCGGTCTAGCAGTCGACCTACTCGACAAGGAATCCTACATTGACGAGTCGGAAACCGGTTTGTCTGCTCCCATGTTTTCTCGTCATCGTTGATAGAATGATACAACGATACGTCCAATTTTTGTGCAGGGCCAGCTCGACTTCCTCTCAAATGGCTGGCACCGGAGAGCTTGCGAGATCGGCGGGTGTTCAATGTTGCCACCGATGTGGTTCGTTTTCGTTCTATCTTCCAAACCGTTTGCAAAGTGCCTTTGTGGCTTCTGAACTAGATATGAGTTTTTTCAAATGGATTTTTCGCAGTGGTCGTTCGGTGTTCTAATGTGGGAGCTGCTGACTCGGGCGGCGTCACCCTATGGCGACGTTTCGAATGCCAAAGTTCGCCAATACTTGGAGAGCGGACTACGACTTCCACAACCAACGCACTGCCCCGACATTGTGTATGTTCTTTGATTACACAGCTGCCGGGAGCGTCTTTATGGTGAACTACGAGAGCACCTTTTTTGAGTTTCTGTGTTTAATTTTGTTTGCCAATAGATGATTCCGTTTTTCTCTACTAGACAGGCCTATTTAATGAAAAACATGAAGAACACAGCATTTTTTCTGCTCGCTCGTGCTCTGAAAAGGAGATGGACAAACCATCCCGTGATATCTATCTCTACCACCATGTTTTTGTGACCCACAATCCATAAGGCTCTCGTGGAAATACTTTTTTAGCTGCCCATTTAGAAAAACTTTGGGCCAAAAAGTTATGAATCCTGCAGGGTCGGATGCCATTCAGATTAAACGGATTAAATGAAACATCATGTGAGAATATCCATGTCTTTCGTTGTGAACAAATTTATTCCACACCGGCTAGATATTGATTCTAAAAAACTGTGAGCTCAAAATCTAGTCTACGCGTAGTTACCAAACACTTAGGACGGGCCAGCAATGAGTGCAGTTGGTAGCAAAGTGGAATTGTCAAAGTTGAATCTCCCAGTTACATTTTCTGAATCTTAAGGGCCTTTCCCTTTGCTTGGAATTAACATTGTGAGTACTGTTTTGTCGGAACTGTATCCGATAATGGGGTAGTGAAGGACGCTCCTTAGGGTTTTCGGCCATGGATTGCTTGCGGAAAAGCCATAGTCGTTTTCAACTACATGTCGCGGATAGCGATAGAGGCAAAAAATATTATATATAGAGAACTGAAACATTTACCTCTCGTCCCCCCTGAAAGATCAGACTGTTAAGGAAGAACTGCTCCGAATGCGTGTCAGCGAAGCTCCCACCTTCTATCTGTCATGTTTTTATTACGTGGCATATCACTGGAAAGCGCCACTCTTCCTGCATCTAATGGTCCCCTGATACCGAAAAAGACTCGGCCTGCCTCCAAATTTTTATCAAAAACAGAGGAAATTTTTGGCATCTGCAATCTAAAAATGCCTGTCCTTCTCTTCTTTCCTTCCATTAGTGTTGGTCGTGTCCATTGAACAATCGAGTTACCTAAACACTCGATTATATGTAATTCCAAAACGGACCCAAGGAATTTCTCCAATGGAGCAGATTACGCATTATTCGAAAAATTATACTTCAAAAATAGTGTCATATCTTCATAATACAATAACTTTCTGGCACCCAACTCCAGATTTGAGTGTTGTGGACCATGTGCTATCTAATAGTAATTATTTTGTCAATTATCGATCTTTTTCAAAATGCAATCAAAAACATAAGAATCGAGATTCTGAAAAAATGGTGGATAATTGATAGAATAAATACTACCAGATAAGATAGTGCCTATAGTGTCTAATTATGTAATTTTGTGCCCTTCAAGGCGTTGTATGAGGAAGATATGACAAAAATTTCATTTTTGTGAAGTTTTTCTGAAAATTCACAATTCTCACCATTGAAAAAATTCCGTGACCACGTTTGGTGCTATAATCTAGTCTTAGGCCGGGATCATACTTGCCGCGACCAGCGACACTGCATATCAGGCATATTTATTTTGGGTCGATAATGGTGAAATACATTGCGTCGCGTTTCTCGGCGCTGGAAGTATGATCCCGGCCTTAACAGGGCTGCGATCTTCCATCAATTAGAACAGCGCTCAAGGATCAAAAGGAGTGAAGTAGGGTCATTTGAAGATTTTCAAAAACCGAAAACGTGCTTTAGGAATTAAATGCGAAATTTGAGGCAGGTTGAGTAGTGCTGGACCCCATTACATAGAGAAAAAATTGTGCTTCCCAGTGGTTTACCACTTTGAATCGGACGATCACAGATGGACGAGGGAAATTCCGCTGACCAGCATTTAGTCCAGGATTTTCTTGACAGCCTAGTCTTCCTCCTGTTCACCATTGCGCAAGTCTTGCAGGGTTTCTGATGTTGATACCATAACCACTAGCCAAGTTTGGTTCAGATATGACTTGATGCAGTGCTGTTGGCGAACATTGCCGGATGATCGGCCCGACTTCGTATTTCTTGTGCATCGAATCAGAGCTTTATTACAGGTACGATTCAGTTTCATGATTTTCGCACGTAAACTCTGCGGGTTTCCCGAAGGCCTCCCCTTTCTGACCGACGACCAGTTGCCGTAGGGGATGGCGAAACTCGACTGATGATAACGATTCTCAGACAACGAAGACATGCTTGCTGCTGTCGAACTCCAAAACGCAAATCTCTTTAGGAATGATTCAGATCCTATTTGGGCGCGTATAATATGTATCTCAGACAGTCGGGTTGTGGGAAGGAATGCTGATCCCTCCAAGTGGACAAACTTCTGGCCGACAGACCGGGCTGAGCTTTAATTGAGCGGACTGCATGGTTAGCGCAGTTAGCATTTTTGTGCTCCCCTCCTCGTACCGCCCAATAAGAAGCTGTCCGGATATGAGAAAAGAGGATTCTCGAGCAAAGCTCTAAGGGGCCATTTATACTTCCGTCGCAGGGCGGCGCGGCGAAGTGCAATCCTACAATATCAATCGTGCCGTGCCGCGTGATCAATAGTACAGAAATGCCCTATGCCGCGCCGCTCGGCGGCGGGAGTATAAACGACTCCAAACGCCTCACTTTGCGGCAGCTCTATAAGATGTGGATATGTGGCTGTCGAATAGGACGCGAATGCGACAGAGTTTGACGGCAGCAGGCGGATACGGCAGGGTTAGCGATGCAAACGATTGTTGAGTAATCTTCATGGAAATGTAGATCTGGCCATCATGAAAGTGAAAAAAGTTAAAAGCTGCAGGGGAAAAGCACAAAAACAAGATAAAATGGCTCATTGGTGGCTATCCGACACCCAGCAACAACTTGTTCCTGAGCGCTTTTCTGTGACTTTTCACTTGTTTTTACTTTTGTAATGGCGAAATCTTCCTTCTCATGAGAATAGCACAACAACCATTGTAATCGCGAACCTTGCCCTCAGTGAATGAGGAGATAAAAACGACTAGAAATGGAAAATTTTCGGTTTCAGAAAATTGGAAAAATGTCCCACCCTAACTTGCTAGTTTAGGATTATTATTTGTGGCACTGCACACCAATATGTTGTCCGTCTCCAGTCTTGCGGAAGTAATATCTTCCGAAGTCTGCAAGCTTATCTCATCTTCGTGTTAATCTTCTTTCGGAAAAAATTTCGCGCTGAAAATTTTCATTTTCCTTTAAAAAAAAGTTCTGAAATTCGAAACAGGAAAGTTTTTTCTATTTGGGGTCAATCCAGAAACAACAGGGGGAATCCGAGAACTCAAAATCATTCTTTTTCTTATTCCTCAAGACCCTTTCTCACATTTCCATTTGGCACTTATGTAGGATCTTCCCTAGGTGAGCAGAGCTTTTGGGCAAAAAGCAGGGCAGGCCTTTAGCGGTGAACGGACCTTTATTCTGATTTTAAACAGAACGCGGTCCACGGGATAACACTCCATGTATTAAACTGCTATCTAAAATTGAGGTTGTCTGAAGTATTTTTGTGAGGAAGGCGAGAGATTGCAGACAGTTTTTTATCAGAAAGCACCCTTTCCTTGAATGAAAATATGGGTTGTTGGCTCCCTTATGCAGAATGCAGAAAAAATGTCCCCAACATCCAGTTACTGTTCACCTCCGCACTGCCGTTCGGTCCGCAAAGTGCACGCTAATTGCGAAATCCTGCTGCGGCGCGGTTGCGAGTATCCTCAGACAGAGATGTGGGATCACCCGGGCGGTTTTCGCCTTTGGTGCCCAGGTGATCCCACCGCCCGGGTGATCCCACATCTCCGTCTGAGGATACTTGTCAACCGCGCCGCACCTTCGCAATCAGCGTGCACTTTGCGGACTGAACGGCAGTGCGGAGGTGAACTGTATGCTGCTTGATATGTGCTAGGATACCTATTTCGCGACATGACTGCTCACATTAGGCATCTTTCGTAGTCTTCACCGTAAGCGCGGTGAGCTATGAAAGTTTTCACCGCGTGTGCCGCCCATTCAGCACCGCAATAGCGGCACCGACCAAACCGCTATGACGAATTCACCATTTCAATCAAAACTTGCTTCTCAGTTTAGGTCCATTCCAACACAAGTAATTTTGGGACTATTCTTCGCTACCGTATACGCACATGCAGACCACGAATTTCTGTGCATGCCGCAGTAGAGGCCCAATTTAACACGCACCTCCCTGGTGGTGCCGCCGGAGATTTCATAGTTGATTCCTGCGCGCTCAGAACTTCCGTAGGGGATCGTTTATACTTCCACCGTGGCGTAGCGAGAAGTGGGGCAAGCGCGCTCCGCGCCGCTCAAAAATCGCGTCACTAGTATGCACAATCGGGCTGCGTCGAATTGACGCGACGACGCGCATTCGTCGCAGGTTGAAGCTCAACACAGCCTGGAGCAGCTTTGACATAACATAATACCTATTGTAAAGAGTTATTTTTTGTTTGCAGAAGAAACATCTACAATCTTTTGTATCATAACACCGCACTCGAAAGCAGATAGTCTTCGAAAAAATTTTCTCTAGCGAAAAATGACTTCAAAAGCAAAAAAAAGCTTTTCACAACGCGCCTAATTCAAACAACGCTCAAGACCTCGGAAGACCTTTCAGCGATGGATCAGAGAAACAAAAATGAGAATGTGTATGAATCAACAGCAAAAAGCATATGATACTGATGCGGATCGCACGCGGCCGCCTGCTCTCCCGGGCGGCGCGGCGGCGCCTAAGCGGCGGCTGCGTGTGGCGCCGTTGGAGGTCTCGAGCAGGAAAACTCTAAACGCCTCGCGGCTCTGCGAGGTGGCGCTGCTCCATCAATCTAGGTGTATTGCACCGCGGCGGAAGTATGACGACCCTTAGCCTACCGCTCATCCCGCGCGTCACGCGCGCTTAGGGTGAGGGCTATGAAAGATGCCTTAGTAGGAACGATTAACATAGTCATTCAAACTTTCACTCTCAACTGATGCGTTGTTGAGTAAGATCGATTTGGGATTATTTGAGGGGAAACCCAACATTGAATGTTGCTATGTTCTCCAGATTCATTTTTGTTTGTTATTTCAGGAGAATTCTCCGGATCCTTACAGTCGCCGATTGCGGGTCGGAGCCGAGGCTCCTTCTTCCAGTGCTGCCTGGTCGACATTTCACCAATTATTTCGCTAGTCAACTGCATCGATGACAGTTGCACATGCAGAATCCCTATGCCCACATCCTCTTCATTTCTTTGTGTTCATCATCATGCTCCCAAGACACTCGAAATTCTCAGTTCTTCCTCAGTCGCCATGTTTAAGTCGGCTCAATCGATTGTATTTACGTACGTACTTCTGCTTCATTTTTGCAGCTTCAAGTGTTTGCATGTGCCAGATCCTCCACTTCCTTCTAGGTTGTTTCCTTTCCTGTTCTTCTAGCTTCTATAGTTTTCCTGTCCTCTTTCATTTTCTCTTCCTCTCCTTTCCTTCTTACTGTCCAAGTTGATACGCGTTTTGTCTGTGACTGCACTATAGTGGTCAGTCGACACTACCAGAAATACTGCCTGTCCTTGATCTACTTCATATCTACGGACTCTTTCGCAGACCGAGAACATTGATTGTTTCAGTTATGTTTTTATTTTGTTAAATGTTGTAAATATTGCATACCTCTAGCTCGTGTTTGTCGTTGATCAAAAACTGAAACGGCACAGCTCCAATAGACAAGAGCACGATTTTGAAGGAAATTGCTATTTATCGGGTTGTTATCCTCTGTTTTGGAGTGAAATTTATTTCCGTTAATCGCGTGCGTCTGCGCGCGTACATATGCTGCGTCCCTTCCACCACATTCTCTCGCTGTCTCTCCCCTCGCTCCGGACAAGCGCTCGCGAAAAAAAAGCGTGGATTCTTCTCTAAACGGGAGGATACCTGATTTCCAAAACGAATTTGGGCATCTGTGATATTGGCAGACATTCAACTCATGCTTGCATAATGTGGATTGGGTTGGGGTCACCCCAATCTATGTTCAGAATCAGCGATTCAATATATTGATGTACATATCAGACCATTCGCGTAGGAATCGAGGTGTCGCTGGAATAGGAAAAATCTAACATATGGTTTTTATTGACATTATCGGTAGAGCATGACCGAAAACCTACCTGCCTAGAACTTTAAATATTCTCAATGATCTGCTGGCCGTTGTCCCCGCGTCTAAACGCTTTGCAAAGGATCAGAAGGTAGCTGAGTTGAACAGAAAACTTAGGTGTCAGGCGGGAATCGAACCCGCATCGCATCGCTTTCCACGTGAAGGTGTTACCATTAAACCACCAACACCACTCTGTATTCCTCAGCTACTTGACTCATGAACTGTGTAGGCACAACAGCGGTCACCCGATAACGGTTATGATCTGACAAGTACAAATCGCCATTAGATCCAGTTAAGCTGAGGTCTAGAGCTGGTGTGTTTAAACAGGTTTGCTTCCAATGTTTCATTGCAGTAAAATAGTCGTATTCGGAATTGTAAGGACAAAATTGTTAAATGGTTTGAAAAATACCGAAATTGAAAGCTTGAAGCCAGTTCTGTGCGGAAAAATGCGGATGTTTGAGAGAACGGGAACAAAGAACATCGCTCATTGCATTTATGCAGAGAAAAGCTGGAATTGCAGAAGTGTATGTAACTGGTAACAAAAAGCCAAGTATAATAAAATGCTGATGTTTGAGGGAGGGTTCGATCTCACCAGGAGTCCATATTTTTGTGAAGTATGAGTCACGAGAGTAGGATATTTGAGTCCAGCTTGGTCGATTCACCCAGTATACTAATTTTCACCGTTTAGGAAGTACGCTGAAGGCCGCGACACTGTGTGCGTACACGTCTGAGACCGTGAAAGTTCGCATAATGGGTAAATCGATTATGCTGGACTCGAATATACCTTCTCGTGACTCCTTGTTTTCAAAATGTCGACTTCCGGCGGAACCCTCGTCGTGGCGTCGGTTCGGAGACTTCCCATTAAAGGCAGTGCTCACGATAAAAATCGTTTTTCTGTTTTCTGCGGGCCCATGCTGATTCCAATGATGTCTCTGAAATCTTACAAGACCTTCAGGGAACGGAGTTATGGTCCCTCAAATATTAAGCTAAGGAAACATGGTGGACAAGTTGTCCGAGGCTTGTAACTTCCATGTTTAGCAGCCGATCTATGCGAGCTGACCTGAGTAAAGAGAGAAGCTGAGAATGAAGGGAAGAACCGGGCTAATGATTGAAAATCATCGCTCATCTCACAATCTCGAGCACTCGTTTGTTCACGTCGGTGGGCGTGTGATGCGCTTTTGGGGTTTTCAATGCGCTCGAGGTTGCAACTTTGGGCTCTTTTGAGGCTCTTCCTGGCTCGTTTTCATGCGTTCTTTCAACGTCGACGTTCCAGTGTGCCCCTCCACTACCCATATCTAGTGAAAACTGAAACACATTTTTCATCGCGAACACTGCCTTTGAGGAATTCACTGTACGTCAAAAGTGTTCAGCTTCTTTTCAATAATCTCCAGTCTTTTTTATGTACCATTCACGAATGAGTGCCTCATGCATTACTTTCTCCTCTGATTAACAGTAGATAGAAGAATCCGCTGAACCCGAATACCAGGTGAAATTTGCATCGCAAGAAAATCATGTTGATGATAACGCTTTTCCGAGGCACCAGAATTTGTCTCAATCCTTTTTCCTATGTCTGTACGGACATCGATGGGTAGCAAATGAGTACTGCCAAGTGGAGAAGATTCCGCCCTAGGTCAAGAGGACTTTGAGAAAACATTCCATTTCCCAAGAACCCTCTGCCCCAAGGCGAAAAATTGTCGCTGTTGAGAAGGTTTGATCTCATGCACAGAGTATTCTCTCACATCTCGACCAGGGATGAGCTTAAATCTTTTCCCGATTTTCTGAAATCTGAAATCGGAACGACCTTCGAAATTTCGGAATTCGGAAATCGGAACGTCAAAAACCATCGGAATTCGGAAATCGGAAATGCGCTGAGCGAATTTCTTGACCCTTCCTTCTTAACTGTGCCTACCAAAAAAACTTCGGCTTATTCTTCTTTATTGAACAATTTTTATGTAAACACTCTTTTCGTGCTTCACGCAAGAGAAGGAGTTAGGAGTTCCGAGCTATGCAGACGGTCAAAAATCAGGGACTCCGTCGAATATGCTAAGTCGTCGAAAATCAGGTGGGCCGGGCGTTATGCGTTTTGAGGATACCCGTTGGACAATAGCTTTAACAGATTGGGTACCGCGGGACCTCAGGCGCACTACTGGCCGTCCTCCAACACGATGGTCCGGATTTCTTCACCGAATGCCTTGACGAAAGGAGTGAGCGTCTTCGTGTTCCTAGAGCGAGTAGGATTTCCTGGCCAACTATGACGCGTGATAGGGACAAATGGAGACGTTACTGACGCCCGCTCGACACTGTCGATGATCAACGGGAGGACATGTGGTACAGGTGATACTCTTTTGACGGAGCCCGAGCCGTACGATCTCCCACAACTTCACAATAATATGTTGGTGACCCAAAAACTCTACCTACGGTCTCAGGCAGGCCCAATCTATTATTCAAACCCAAAAAACAGTGAGTGGTTTCAGCGCCACGATGCCGCGAGATCGAATGCGATGACGCGTGTTCATTGCTGCGCTTGCTTTTGCTGAAGAGTACTTAAGCCGTAGCTGAAAGCATTCAGGACGCTGACGAAGTGGCGCATGACTCCAGAGGGTGTGTGCAGGATGTATTCAGAACATCCGTGGGAGTGTGCAAATGAGCGGGATCCCGATTGAGCGTGCAGATTGTGTGCTGGATCACTGGGATTGTGCAGGGGTCATGGAATGTGTGCAGGACATTTTTGGGAGTGTGCGACAAGTCGAGAAATGTGTGAAGAGCGTCGTGCAATGTGTGCAAGGCTTCACTGGGAGTGTGCAGGAGGTCGAGCAATTCGTTCAAGACTTGAGTAGGAGTGTGCAAGACGTCGGGGAAGGAATATGTGCAGGACTTCACAGGATGTGCGCAGGACGTTGTGGAAAGCGTGTAGGACTTCACTGAGGAGTCCTGCTCACACCCTGCTCACTGTGGTCCGGCACACATCCTGCTTACTCCCACCCGAGTTCTGCACACACACTGCACACTCCCACTAGAGTCCGGCGCAGATCGTGCACACTTCCACTGGGGTCCCGCGCATATTTTGCACGATCTCATTGGGGGTCCTGCATGCTTTCTACGGCGTCCTGGACGTCCTCCTCATCGAATTTTAAGATTGGTAAGCTCTCACAGACCTGGGGTTCGAATTCATCAACCCGTGGGTTATGGTAGCGGTAAAGGCGTCGGCACTTTTATGATTACCCGCAAGGGCAGGCCGTCTCGTAGCCGAGCAATGTCTCCACTTGCCCCTGCCTCTTAGCTGGGTTATAAGTGGGCACGACTGGTTAGCGATCTCTCACTTGCACAGGGTAATCATCAAAAGTGCCGACGCCTTTACCGCTACCCAAACCCACGCGCTGATGAATTCGGCCCCTGGCGGTTTACTCATGTAAGGTTGGTGGTAAACTCGCAGAAGAAGGTGGTTTTTAACTCATGTCGAAAACCCATTTACTTTGCAAAAAGTGAGGACGAACTTCGAATTCGAGTTCAGAGCCCCAAAATAACCACATAGGAACTTGGTAAGGCAAAGTGTAAAAAAAGTCTGATTTCGTGGATATTTCCGATTTCTTACGCATTTTTAGGCTTTTTTTCGGAAATCGGAAATCGGAAGGCCGAAAACCATCGAAAATCGGAATTCCGCTCATTCCTAATCTCGACACTGATTCCTGCAAGCGGCGAAATCGAAAATTAAACAGCATCTTTCTCCTTTTTCTTTCTAGCCCTCCGCCGTCAGAGCTGGTCCGTTTAGTATTTTGTAGTGTTGTAGACCCGGATTGTTTTTGCAACTGACTGAGACATCGACAATGCATAGATGTTCAATTATTGTATTCTTAACTACAATACTCCACCTAAGTTTTGATAAAAGGCGAAAAAAACGCGAAAAATCGCTTTTTCGTCTTCTGATCATAACTCGCTTCAAAGTAAAGTTTTTCAAACTTGAAGAGATCTTTGAAATCAGCAATCCTAATTCTTTCTTTTTTAATCTATAAATGGCTTACTCTCAGACAAGACATATAGGATTGACACAATCAATCGAGTGAGAAGTCGGACAATATGAAAGGCTGAAATGCGTGACTGTGTTTACTTCTAGCCTATTCAACTTCTTTTTGATCTGGTTTCTTTATTTTACAATCTTTATTTCTTTTTAGATGTTTTATTTTTATATTAAACTCCATTTGACCTCTGGGTCATATTTATTAGCTCTTCATATAATTATTTGCTTAATATTTTTGGTGTTGTTTGTTGCATTCTTTTTTATTTACTCTATTTTTCATGTGAATTTTCAATATAATTTGAATACTTATACAATTCATTTTCATTCATATTATTACTGCTTTATTTGAAAAAGGGTTTCGCTGACAACATCAGATAATTATCAGGATATCAATCGTTTAAGTTCTGCCCTCAGACAGGCAATTCAAAACTGTAAAAACCTCGAGCTGACATTAAGAAAAAAATTACATTTTGAAAAAATTATGACATATTGCGCCCTTTCAAGAGGTTGAAAATCTCCAGATTTGATGAGACTCCAAGCCGAAGAACATCACCAATCGATTCTTATCCTGTTGCTGACTTCGAAACTGCCTCTATACCAAGGAAACAGTCAAAATTTACTGTTAATCTTGCATAGTCTTGAATGAACTTCATTCTAGCGATGGTCCCTCTTCGGTTTCCCCGTATCTCCAGTCCTTCCACTCTATATCTCTCCCTTTCTCTCGACGATCTGACGCACTCCTCAGTTGAAAACATTCCCCCGAAGTGGATTGACTTCGCGCAGCGGGGATGGACTGCAGAGTTAGACCACTCAGCAGCGAGCGCGCGCGGCCGTGACGCGTCACCGCATTGATTATTCTTCTAAGCGAAAGTTCTGGCTCAACCAATGGATGGCTCGTCGCCAAATGCGGATATCAATCATTAAGCACAAGGAATTATACATTGGATCCGACTCATTGATGATATTAGCAAGAATCGCTACTTTCTGCTTTACCCTGAACTGAAAGGTTAACGTTTAGATGTATCTGGACTAGAAATGCAGAATGATCCCAACTTTTAAGTAACTGGGAGATTTTGTGACAAGAAATTCTAAAATATCCGATTTTTTTTCAGATATCCTAAACATTTCAAATATCCTAGATTGTACGAACATCAATATGAAATCGACGACAATTTTGTCCTCGCATGAATGCTATAATGGGTTTCGGTTGGAAAACAATATTTTCTTCAAGCATTAAGCTGACGATGAGAAGAAAAGCAGTTTTTGCAGTTTTCCGAAATGAGTCGGATCCAATGTATACAAGGAATAGGGTCGGAATATGGGAATTTTCTTGCTTTTTTAACCCATTCACGACCGCGTGTCCCACCGGTGGGACACTCTTTTCGAAAATCGATTTCTCCACCGCCTGAAGGAATTTCTAAACCTATTTATGATCAATGTATTTACCTATTCTAGACTCGACTATAAACTTCGTGGTCCGCTGGAAGCTTCACCACTACAATATAGCTGACCCTTCGAATGCGGCGAGGTCGAAAACCGCAAACTTGAGTACAGATCGCATTTTTACATGCAATTAATGGCGAACTTTATTCTTTCTCCTATTGCTCGAGAAACAATCCCTACTTCTTAGAGTGGGCAGATCGTATAGCACTATTTAATATATCACAGAAATATGATTACTTATACTGCGCACCAATCCCGCGTTAAAAATCGGCTTTTCTTTCGACCGTATTTTGTTCTCAGAGAATTTCTGATGCAAAGATCACCCATGTAGAGACCCATTGGTCTAATTTTGGAAGTCCTGCTTGGTTTTGGGTTGCTCCAACTTCGGTGAAAACTACCTTTGAGAGGAGCGGACGGGAAAATGGGTACGTGCCAGAGTAGAAAACGAAAAAATAGAAAAACGGTTAGTTAAACTGATCATTTCGTAGTCACATATATAATGATAGAACTATTTTCTACGTCTAAATGTGTAGAAGAAACAAAGCGCTTAAGATGGTTTTTTACAAAAAATCTAACTCCTGGAAGGCGCCGAACCGGAAGATGTGGGAGGGTGGGCGAGAAAAGAAAATGGGCGAAGATCTAAAAAAACATTTCCATCAGCATTCCCAGTCAATATGAAAATTGAAGAAGTATTTTCTACGTCTCAATCTCCAAAAAGAATGCTAAAAATGTTTACTACAAAAAAATTGTTTCGGAATACGCGATAGACCGCAAGAGCGAGGGGTAGCTGAACGCAAAATTAGGTTGCAAATCTAAAAATCAACATTCTCTAAAGCATTTCCTGTCAATTGAAGAACAGAAGAATGTCTATCATGGTAATCTAATATAATTAATGTTTTGAAGCGCTTAGAATTCAACGAACTCACGTGATTTTCTGGATGGTCTTATCTACACAGTTGCAAAAATTTAGGGAGGCCTTTTCTCTGGAAGAGGAAAGAGTTATGGAAGCTCAAACTTTGGCATCATGATTTTGACTTCAACAGTAGTCGTACATTGGAGCAAAAAAACTGAATTTGATTTTTTTGGTGGCGTGCCATTCGAGCAAAAGTGGCCCACCGGTGGGACACTGTATACGGTGACGCAATATTGCACGCGCGGTCCGAAACGTGCAGCCACCAAAATTAGGCGTGGTCGTGAATGGGTTAAAAATTTTCGTAGAAAAAATACAGATTTATTGGAATGTGAGAAAAACTTTCTTGGTGTTATCTGTGCTGTTGCGGGTAAAGACCCCTTTAACAGTACGTCGCTCTTAAATCTTTCCGTCCCATGACCGGTGAGTGAATCCTTAGTCGCGGACCACCCAAGCGGCCAGCGCGTGCGGCCGCGCATCGATTAATCCCCTAAGCAAAAAGGTCGAGCTCAACCAAATACTTTTGGAGTCCTCTATCTCTAACAAAAAATTACATCCACAACTGAATCCAGATAAATTCTACCGTAATCCGAACGAGCTCTGCATAGATTCTTGATACCCTCTATAAAACGTCGTACTGAGCTTCTCTGGACCAAATTCCGGTCCTGCATCGCGTCTCGACACGCTTTGCCACCAGCACGCGCTCCGAGGTCGGCTATCGGAGCTTCCAGCGCCAAAGCCGACTCGATGTGGCTTTTTCTATTCAGCGCTTTCTCAACTTTTTTCAGTTTTCAGATTCCAAAAACCCACCTAGAGTCAAAAAGATCGGCGGCTGAGGCGCTGGAAACTCTTCCGACTCGGGAGCGTGCGGTGGCCGCAAAGCGTGTCGAGACGTAATTGCAGGCCGGAATTTGACCCAGAGAAGAGCACTAATTCACATCATTGGCCTTCGGAGGAAGGGCGAGCGGGCGCGCGGCCTCCCGGGTCTGCCTTACGCTCTCTCACTGTCTCTAACCTCCGCTCCAAACACCAGCACGAAGTGAATTTCACCGTTTTATAGCCTGTACATGCCCCCTCACTAGGGACCAGTGGATAAGCGGGATTTCGATTTCCGATTGGTATTGGCCTTCCGATTTCCCGAAAAATGCCCCAAAATAACAAAGAAAATCCGGAAATAATTGAGAGATTGCAATTTCAAGCGAGGTTGAGCATTGTTAGCTGTATCAACCCTCTTTAGGGAATTTCTTCAGGTGCTTGAATGTAAAATCGGAGGTCTGTTTTCAATTTTAAAAAAGCAAGCGGATGAGATTCACTCTTCGAAAGGACCATATTTGCTGAAATCTAACCAAGAACCCAATGGAAACGAGCTCTTTCCCCTGACAGTAGATTGAGGCTTAAGCTCTCTCAAACTGGGCTTCTTTTCAGGGGAAATTCGGTTTTACCTATGCTTTTATTTGATTCTAGTAGGGACCTCTGCTGTGTGCATGTTTTTGTAGAGCTTAAAATTACAGCAGAGTGTACATATGGCCTCATTAGTATGTGTAGTTAAGTGAATGGATGTGGCTACGACGGTAGACGCGCTGATCAGAAACCCTTCTAGCCGGTGGTGGTGCCGCGATCGCGCCGCACGGCCCAAGCTGCCCAATGGGCGAGCCTCTTCAGAAGAAAGCCTAAAATGAACCTCATTATCTCGTTCGGCGCCCCCAAATATCCTTCTTCCTCGAACAACATTTTTAGGCCGAAAATATTTCCAATTTCAAGAACCCTCAACGTGACTCCTTTTTTGATCCACCCGTCGGCACTAAGAACTTAGCGAACTCTCATAGTTGTTTCTTTTCATTTCCCCTACCACAGTACAAAAAATACAAATTTTCGAAATTTCGGTTTATGCTGGGATCGGTTTTTTTAGCCCTCGTTAGCCCGCATGATGTGAAAAGCGACGCCAAGCTTCTGTACGGTTAATTTGTAAATTCAAAATTTGTTGATCAAATGTATTTTTCACGAAAATTTTTTACAAAAGCAAGAAAATTCCATATATCCGACCCTATTCCTTGTACTGTTTTAATGATTAATATCCGCATTTGACGACGAGTCATCCATTGAGTTGAGCCAGAGAGCTTTCGCTTGGGAGAATAATCAATGTGGTGACGCCGCGGTCGCCGCGCGCTGCCCGGGCTGCGGTGGTCTAACTCTGCAGTCCATCCCGCTGCGCGAAGTCAATCCACTTTGGAGGAATGTTTTCGGAGCGAGGAGTGCGTCAGATCGTCGAGAGAAAGGGAGATATAGAGTGGAAATGACTGGAGATACGGAAAATGAAGAGGGTCCATCGCCAGAATGAAGTTCCATCCAAGACAATGCAAGATTAAAAGTAAATTTGACTGTTTCCTAGGTATAGAGACAGTTTCGAAGCTCAGCAACAGGATAAGAATCGATTGGTGATGTTCTTTCGGCTTGGAGTCTCATCAAATCTGAATAATTTCAACCTCCTGGATAGCAAAACTGTGTGATAACTACTATCAAGGAATAAATTTTTTCTTACACTTGAAAACATTTTGAAATTAGGGATTTGGCGAATGTGGTTTTCGAATTCTGAAAAAATCCTAGAATTTTGGAATATTGATACAAGTAATTGAATCTTCGAACTACCTCTTCCTGTGGTTGAGGCTCGATGATTTTCAGTCTTGGAATTGCCTGTCTGAGGGTAGAACTAAAACGATTGATACTCCTGATAATTATTTAATAATGTTAGCGAAGCTCTTTTCAAATATAGCAGTATTAATATGAATGAAAGTGAATTGTTTAAGTATTCAAATTATAGTGAAAAATCATATGAAAATACAGTAAATAAAAAAAGAATGTAACAAACAACACTGAAAATATTAAGCAAATAACTATATGAAGAGCTAATAAATATGACCCAGAGGTGAAATGAAGTTTAATATAAAAAAATAATAAACATCTAAAAATAAATACAAGATTGTAATATAAAAACCAGATCAAAAAAGAAGTTGAATAGGCTAGGAGTAAAACACAGTCACGCATTTCAGCCTTCTTCATACATATTGTCCCACTTTCCTCACTCGATTGATTGTGTCAATCCTATATGCCTTGTCTGAGAGTAAGCCATTTATAGATTAAAAAAGAAAGAATTATGATTGCTGGATTTCGCAAAGATCTCTTCAAGTTTGAAAAACGTCCACACTGAAGCGAGTTATGATCAAAAGACGAAAAAAGCAATTTTCCGCGTTTTTTTTTCGGGCCTTTGTACCAAAAACTTTGGGGTGGGTATTGTATGCCATTCCGAATCTCAGAAACATTTGATCTCGGTGTGACTGCAGAGACTCTATTTTTATTCCTATTCTTTTACTGTTCCGTACTTTTCTTGAAAATTGTCGTGATTTTCCTTCTATTTCGAAGATTACTTGTAGTCAGTATCAGTAATGTAAGTTCGAAGCAGGCTACGGCGCGAGGTGGGATACAACCCAACATTGGTCCGGACCTCTCACCCATGTCAAGCAGATTTGCTCAGCCCCCTCTCTCGGAAAAAGTGGGATGGCGAGGACGACTTCGTAATTTTACAGTGAACGAGTTTTTAGATCAAGACAACATTGATGCATCGATTGTATCCATTAATCCTAATTATGAAATGAATAAATGTTTTCCTCGGAAGCAGACAAAATAACTCTCCTGCGATGATGATACACACTAAATGTTTGTTCAATGGCTGAACATTCATTAGTGCCTTGGAGAGCACGTAGGTGCAGTTTCTGGGCATAAAAACCACATTAAGTACTTGGCTATTCAGATGTAAAAATGCACCCAAAATTTCTGAGAATGGAGCTTCAAGCCCAAGAGCGCTTACATAAGATGGGTGGAGTTTTCTTGTCATGCCCTGAGGGCATATAGGTGCGGTTTTGGGCATAAAGACCTAATAAGTAATTGGCTATACGGATGTGAAAACGGGGCATTCAGGAATTTCATGGACGGTAGTTTTAGTTGAAACAGCGCTAAGTATACCGCTCGTAGGATTTGGTCAGAAGGCGCGCGAGGTCGGGTTTAGCGTGCCTTTTTCGTCTTTCCTTATAACTCACTTCAAAAATCATGTCTGAGCGAAACTATGGTGATATACGTGATCTCTGGTGTCAAGGGCTACCAAATGGTATAGCCTCTTTGTTGGGGTTTCTGTTCTTTAACTAACGAAGTTTGGACAGGCAGGTATACTGTATATTACCATTTGATGGAAGAGGGGGCTCATGGTCCTGTGTCTGCGTCCTCGTGGCTCCCACTCCCACCGGTCTGCAACGCGCTGGCTTGTCAGGCCTCGCCGACTCGCGTGCTGCCTTTCCCTGCACAATAATGTTCGGCCTTGCACACTCCCCTATTCATGCTTTCTCTCCCACGAAGGTCGCAGCGCTGATTTTCGCCGGTCCCTCAACCAGCAACCTTCAATCGGCGTGTGGGTGCGTTCCCTCTCTTTACCCAATGCGCCCCGGCGAAGTAACTAATCGACGTATGTTACGTAAACCTCCGTCGGCGCGAGCGCGCGCTCGCGTCGCGGCTTCGCATTGGAGCGCCTCTTTTTCACGCCAACACAGTGCGGTGCCACACCCATACGCTATTCAAGCTAGGTGACTTGCGATATTTACGGTATGTGAGGAGTACAAAGGCCTCTGTACAGCGTTGATTAGCTATTGATAACTACAGCATGAAGGATACGTCGCTTCAAAAAACGCGATTCTCGCGAAAAATACGCTAACCTGAGTTCGTTACAATTGCTGAGAAACCCTGCAGAGAGTCACAGTCGTGCAGTAACTGTACCGTGCGAGCTAGAAACTTTGAGCAGGAGCTGTAAAATTCGTGCGGTACCCACTTCTTTCGGCTTCCACGCCTTTAAATCTAATATGACATTGTCCTTATAGGGTTGGAAAATACATATTGGGCTAGATAAATGTAAACAATACACACATTCTACGATACCTTCAAGGCACAGCCCAACCTCAAAAAATCGTTTGCCATTTTTCTTGCTTAGCTTTGTGAGGATTTCGGCTGACTCACAATGGTGTCTCCAGAATCGCTAAGAACTCCACCACGGACATACAGCCATTATCCATCGTGACCACCACCTTCCGGTGTGTAGAAAGCGGATCAATTCAATATTATTCGCTGTTTCCCCAGCAGGGAATCATAGACCCGCTTTTGAGATTCAGTGATCATGCACAATGGTTTAAATCTGCGGCTCTTACGCTGTCTCACACGCCATGGATCACCTATCATTTCCTAGCAGATGGTGAAGTTTCTCCTGAAAAAAGCATCATCTAATAGTCATCGATGCGATATACCCTTGAAGCATGCGTGGTGTGGATTGGTCATCTTTATTTTCTTCTTTTTGTATTTTGACTGCCAAATATCTCGATGTTGTCATTTATTGTGGTATTTAGCATTTGAAGTACAACACCGCCACCCTCCAAGGGAAAATGGGCGAAATGGGCAAAGCGGGCCTTGTCGATCGTGTAAAAATATTTATGCGAAATTTGAGAGCAACTTTATTTTTCGGGAAGCGGAATACATTTCCATTTTGACCAAGCTTAGAGATCGCGTACGGTTGTCTCCTCCTTTCGAATGCGCTTCGTTATCTTGTGATAACATTATCAAATCCATAACTAACTCTGCATCTTTTAAAAAGCGTTTTTCAATAGAGAATTCCAATTTTGGTCTCACTTTAGTTAGATCAGATTGTGACACGATGAACATTTTGGTCCTTTTCGAAATTGAAAACGGAGCACTTTTGAGGCGCGTGTTGTGGCTGCAAAAAGAAGCTTTAGTTGCCCACTTTGCCCATTTTTTCCCTTGTATAGCGGCGGTATTAGTAGCGTTTATATGGGTTTATAACAATTCGATGTCGCTTAGGCATTTTCCCTTCTACGGCTTTATAATGCAGAAAAAAGATGAATACAGCAAGTAAAACAACTGCAGTCAGCTGCTTTTTCGCCTTGTGAGAATATTTAAAGGCAGTGTTCACGATGAAAATCGTTTCTTTTTCTGTTTTTCCGCCTCATTCTTGAAAAACGGCCCCTTGCTGATTCCAATGGTGTTCTGAAATCATACAAGACCTTCTGTGAACGCAGGTATGGTCCCTCAAAGATTGAGCTTATAGAAACATGGTAGACGAGTTGTCCGAGGCTTGTAACTTCCAAGGTCTTTTGCAGCCGATCTACGCGAGCTGACCTGAGTAAAGAGAGAAGCTTTTCGAGGAATGAAGGGGAAGAACGGGGCTAATGATTGAAAATCATCTGCTCATCTCACGATCTCGAGTGCATTCATTTGTTCACGTCGGTGGGCGCGTGTGATTTGGGGTTTTCAATGCGCCTCGGAAGTTGCAACTTCGGCTCTCTTTTGGGGCTCTTCCTGGCTCGCTTTCATGCGTTCTTTCTGACGTTAACGTTACAGAGTATCCTCTCTCCACTACCCAATCCTAGTGGAATTTCGAAAACTTTTTCATCGTGAACAACACTGCCTTTAAACTGAAGAGCGCATTCATGGTCTCATAGAGGACCAGTTCGAGAGAATGAATCCGAAGACAATTTAAATGAGGTTTGCCTCAATAAAAATCTATAATTAAGCACAGAATCTCTCTAAAATGAAAGCAAAAAAATGCTCGAGCGACTTAAAACTGTTATAAACTTTACAAGAAATTCTAATTATCGAAGCCTAAATAGATGGAACATCAGATGATTAAACAGTCAAAATATATCATCAGTTTTAACACAGAAAAAACGAGTCTTCCCCTTCACATTTTTGAAGAATAGGGGTGGGTGATGCTGAAGGGATTTGGCGTGGGAACTTGACCAACTTTGGCACAGTGCTATGTATCATATTGTTACCACAATCACAGCTGATAATTTCCGGTGAGGGAACGTCGAACTGTTCCTTCGCCGCGCGCGGCACCCATCCCCGCCGCTTACCCTCGAGATTTCCCAATCTGGTTGACACACCAAAATGGAATGATGGTGGGGAACCGCCGAAAAATCTCGGACGCGGGAGAGGCAGGACGTGAGTCGGCGAGGCCACAGCAGGACGGCCAGCGCGCGTTGCAGACGGTGTGGTGGGAGCCACGAGGACGCAGACACAGGACGCCGGAGCCCCTCTTCCATCAAATGGTAATATACAGTATATCCTGCCTGTCAAACTCCGTTAGTTCAAAACTAGGAAACCCCAATAAGGGCTTCATACTATTTGGTAGCCCTTGACACCATTGGTGGGATCACGAATATCACTATAGTTTTGCTGGAGAGTTGATTTTGAAGTGAGTTATGCGAAAAAGACGAAAAAGACGGTAAAACCCGACCTCGCGCGCCTTCTGACCAAATCCTACGAGCGGTATTGTAGGGAGGGGTCCATGAGAAAATCGATAGCTGTGAATTATTTACAAGTATTTAACACTTAAAGGCAGCGTCCGCGCAGAAAACCACATCTGTGTTTTTCTTCTCAATCCAATGTATGAACCAAGTGGAGATAGCGTTGGCGAAGCTTGAGGTCTCAATGTGTTGCGTATTCATATAATGCTATAGGCTCGTGAAAATCGCTCCGTGGTCTGAAAAGGCGTTTTCCCTGGTCGATCATCTAACACGAGGAACAGAAACCCCACGACAGTCTTCGGCCGGCCGCGGAAATCCCAATTTTTCTAAATTCTTTATTCCGAAGAATCTTCGAGTTAAGACGTGGATATTGAAAGCCTCCTATTTTTAGATGATCATTGACAGCAGTAGCGAAAGGAATTGCGGAACCCAGAAAGTTATAGGGGCTAAACCAATTCAGCTGTTCAAATTTTCGGATATTTGTGTAATACTACAAAGACACACCGGACAGACGTGAGAAAAAGGAGGCTGAATGCTGCAAGATTTTCAAACGAGTTTTTCTCGGAAACTTGAGTGTTTTGGGTGGTCTCTTCTGCTGATATATGACAACCTGGTAAGCCTACCTGCGCAAAATTGTAGAAAAAATAAACACGGCTTTTAGCGCGTACGCTGCCTTTAAGCAGACCGGGGCGTGTCCAGAATGGCGCACCCACGGCTGCTTGCCTCGGACCGCGTGTCCACACTGCGCACCCACGCCACAAAACTTTCAATAATTTTTTGAATTTCCAAAGCTTCCAGTTCTTTTTCAAATACGAATAGGTTCCTTATAATGTAACTCTATTTATATCTGCAGTGGTCAAGCATTTTGAGTGTTCCTAGTAAATTTACTACCATCTCCGGAAATGGCACTCTTTCACTCTTTTTCGGAGCTTCTTGGTCTGGAAAGGAAAATGGTTCCAAACTATGCTAAAGGGGGTTATTATAATGATGCTGATTACAACTGGATGTTCTCTGGGTTGATTGTCGGAATATCAGTGCCACCTATTCGAGATGACTGCAGTAGGTCATCATTTAAAATTTTGCTGCATTGACCCCACTGAGGGTCAAGTGCGTAGTTGCTGCACAAGGTTCTGGTGTTTACCTTTTCAGTGTTTCTCACTAAAATTTCTGGTTCGTGGACTCAGGTATGTGGAGCCATCGGTCATATTTGTTCCAGATTTTAGCTAAACTGGGAGAGGAGGATAACTGGGGGTGGAAAACCTGTCATTAGTTCAATGCTCAAGATTTTGTTGAAACTTCACTGAAGGGTGTATTTGCAGGCCTTCTCAACCAATCAAATGGTGTTTCTTTTTACGATTTTCAGAAGCACCGTTGTTGTCTGTCGTGCTGAACGTTATCCGTTGTTGATTGTTTGAGATTTTGGTGCGACTTTCGCTCGGGTGGTCATTGGGGCGGGGGAAGGCGACGGAGCGGGGAAGGCGACGAGGGGGTGCTCATCATGAATTTGCTTTCCCTAGTTGACATTTCTGATGAAATTTTCATCGGTATACAACAGAAAACTTTGCAGGTCAAAGTTTATTAGTCCGCCGAAAGTTCTCTCCATGAGGTTTAACAGGGCGTTACATAGTGGAAGGTCAGTTCGCTCCGCATGGCAATGTAGTTCTGGCATTACCTGCAGACATGCAAAACTTTCTAGAAGTCGGAGAGACAAACGTTTATTTCCGTGGCCAGCATCGCTCAAAAATTTGCGAAAAGTGCGTTTCAAAGCACCTTTGTGCATGCGGGAAGTTCGAATACCTTCCAAAATCAATACACAGCAGGCCCGTAAGAAAGCGGTGGATCGTTGCTTTTACCTTTGGTCTTCACTTCACCTCTCTGCTTGCTCTCTGGTAGTCAAAGGTGGACTAGGAGACGGAATACTGGTTGTGTAAGTAAGAAAGCCTGCTCCGATCAAATGGTTCCCAGCGGACCGCGTGTCCACACATGTCACTCACGGAAACGACTTCAGCCGGGGAGCGCACCGGTCGGCTTGTGGAAATTCGCCGTGGAGCAGGCGGTCTCTATGTTAACGAAATTTGAATTACGGAGTTTCGCGTCCTACAACGTGCGGAAAACCTAATCGCGGACCCAAGTAACTAAATTAGTTCTTTTTAGCAGGTTCAGCTGAGGCCTTAAAGACCCCTTTTAGGTGTGATACGGTCGACTGTAATCACACCCAAAAATGGGTCTTTGTGAAGGAAGTGTTCACGATGATTTTCGTCCCCGAATTTTTCTACATAAAACAAATGCGTTGGCCTCCAAGTGTTACTTTTGTAAGTTAAAATTACGAAGGAATGGCGAGAAACGCATTAAAACGTGATATTTCAGTGACGTTAATTCTATAACACGGACTAGTTGTCCGGGTTGGATCAACATGTTCATGGTGTTTTCACCGGTGGAACATTGGGGTCAATCGAAAATAGAGAAATATTTTGTGCAAAGCAGGATTAGTGCTAAGGCCCTAAAGAGAGAACGGAGCAATAGAGAGTAGAGAATCGCAAAGCGACGGGTCCACAAAAATGTTTCATTGTTACAACAAGCACTTCCAAATGATATTTGGAAAGAGGTGGGGTGATACTTAAGGATTTCGTGTACTTCTGGTGCGTTTTTCTCAATCTTCCACGTCATTTTAATTTCTACCTGGGGCCACTGATCAATATAGCGATCAATCTCCCAAATTGAAGATAATCGTGAACACTGCCTTTAAAGACCGTTTTTAACCGGCCAAAGAATGAAATTGATAATCTGAGTTCGTGGTTAGGTTTTCCGCACGTTGTAGCAACGCGAAACTTCCCTAGTTCGAATTTCTGTTAAATACTTGTAAATATTTCACAGATCGATTTTTTCATGCACCCCAGCCTATGTAGCGCTGTTCGGCTTAGAGATGCGTCCATTTAAAATTTGGGAGACGTTTTCTCAAGCAGATCCGGGATATCCAATCATTATACGTGTGGTTTTCATGCCCGAATCCGGGCACCTATGTGCCCTCAGGTCATGAAAAACAAGCTCCGCCCACCCTATGTAGCGCTGTTCTGGATTGATGCTGCATCCATGAAATTTTGAGTGCGTTTTCACATGCGGACATTCGTATTCAGAGTGTGGGTCCCAAGCGCCTGCACCTATGTGCCCTCAGGGCATAAATCCGTATGCTTCCAGGCAATATCGCATCTTCGACACGAGTCAATTTTCGCAAGTTATAAATTGCACGAGAGATGGCGTTGAGACAATGCTCTTTCTCCAAACAGTCGACTATCCATTATTTCTTAGGAGTTGCAAAATTTTGTTACCTTGAGGCGGGATCGAACCTATGAATCCTAAATCGCCTAAAAATGCATATCAAATTACAGAAATTTCAGAACATCTTGTGTCATTTCGTTGGACAGGATAGTCCTGTTTGTAATCACCTCTGATGACAGCGGAATACTCAACACCACTTGCTGCTGACATATCCAGGAGCGCTTTGGCGACACACATTACCTGGCCACGACTCCTTCTCCATGTTAGAATCATTAACGATGTGCCATGCGTCTATTGTCTTTTATGCTTTATCACCAGTGGATTGTGTAAGCTCTTTTTGTGTGTTCCTGCCTTCATTTTTACATCTCCATTTCATACATTGCCTCATTTGTTTTTTTCGCAGTTGTTTCTCACTATTCAGTTTGTTTTGATCTCCTGTCTCGTTTTGCTCTCTCATTATGATCTCCAGTTATATGTTGACCTCTTATTGTAATCTCAATTTGCCGTCTCTGCTTGCCGTCTTTATACTAATGGTATGGCTCCCAACTCCCCCTCTCCCGCCCTGATAGAAGTCCATCTTGGTTCTTGATTGACCGAAGGTCCGACCCCCATCCCACCGGATATCGACGGGTCCGACCCCCTCTGTGATACATCATACCTCACGCCGAACGCTGGTTCGAAGTGTTCCTTGCCAAGGATAGGTCACCTGGGGAAAGTGGTCATTCCGATCGAAATGCAAGTTTTCAGGATAAACTTCTGACGAAAAATTCAAATTTTACATTTCTAGCTGCGCTCCGTTTCTCCGAACAGAGTTATAAGTGATAGGTTGAGGTGGGTAAGTGGCCGTACCGTACCACAACCCAACAACATGGCCTAAACTGAAAAAAAAACCATTCGTGTTCGAACTCGAAACAACCCCTCTGAGCGATGTTTAAAGACACAGTCTAACCTCAGGCACGGAATCTAAGGTTTTCACATAATTCTGAAGAAGTAGATCCACCCCATATAACAGCTGCCAAGTGCGAACTCTCGATTCCTCTGAATAAGCGAGACGGACCAAGCTTTGTCTGATGACTTCGCACTACCGTGCCATGCTCAAATGGATCATTCCTGTGGTTTCATAAAGATGAGATTTTCGAACTGTTATCAAAGTGGCCAAACTCTTATTCAGTTTCCCCGGACTGCATTCCTCTTAGTTTCATTAAAAAAATTCTCCACCTAATCGTGTATCCTCTTGAACACATTTTCAATTTGAGCTATATGAGAGCTGATGTGCCGAAAAGATGGAAGCACGCATTTATTACTCTGATTGCTAAAACCCCACTTAGCGATCCTAAGAATTACAGGCCTGTGAGCATAACCTCTATTTTCGCGCGGACTTTTGAGAAAATAGTCAAAAACACCTCATTAGACACCTCGAGCAGAACAACATCATTTCGGAAAATCAGTTCGGATTCTTGAAAGGCAGGTCGGTTGAGACATCACTGATCAGTTCCTTGAATGATTGGACGCGCAATGTGGAGAACAGGAGCTTAAAGGCAGTGGTCGCGATCAAATATGCTTGTGGTCTTTTTTTCTCTAAACCCTTTTGTGGGTCTCGAGTAGTAGGACCTATAAGAAAAAATCGCGAAAAAACCACTGTTTTGGGCCAAATTTGAAGGCTGAACTTTCTTGTCTTTTTGATGGTGGACGAGCCCACTCCACATTATCGGCATCGGTGACCTCTTTATCAAGAACATCAGCTGGCTTGAAATTGAAATTCAATCAATGAACCTACGGATTTATGTACAGATCTAGTCAAAAACATTGACTGAAGTGATGCTTTCATTGTTCAACTGTTTTATTCGTTAAATTTGCATTTATTTCGTCCTCTGAATGTCGATGATTTTGACTGCTCGGCATGAGACGGCGATCTTTTTCGTCATCGCTGTGCACGTGTGCACGAAACAGCTTCTTTGGGCCCTAGAAACTCTAATTCTAGCCTGTTTTTCACCGCTCTACCTTCATAGTTTTTGAGCTGTTTTGATCTAAGCTGATTTTGTTGTTTTTTTCTATAACGTTTTTCATCGTGACCACAGCCTTTAACAGATGTCATCTATTTTGATTTTTCAAAGGCCTTTGATAAAGTGCCAACAAGAAAGTTACTACAAAAAATGGCAGTAATTGGCGTACATCCCAGATTAATAAGTTGGGCACAGAATTTTCTCTCCAATCGAAGCTATCAAGTTAAACTGGAAGGTACTTACTCCCCGGTCTATTCTGCCTACAGCGGTGTTCCGCAGGGAGGGGTGCTATCACCCTTGTTTTTCCTTATTTATACGTTTGAGCTTCCTAACTCGGTTTCACGATTTGGTGTCACCTGTATGATGTACGCAGATGACATGAAAATTTATAAAAAAGTGGTAAATAGCGAAGATCGCGAAGCGATACAGGGCGCAATTGATTACATAGGTCAATGGGCGGAAACATGGGATCTTCCTTTAGCTATAGAGAAATCCAGTCACTTACGAATCGAGAGTAATAATCATAATCATGGTATTGAAGATAACTATACGTTAAGAAACAAATTCTACGATCTGTTCCAGAAGTAAGAGACTTAGGTTTCCTTGTTTCCAAAAACTTGAATTTCAGACCGCATTAGGGGTCGAATAGAGTCCCGCCGCTGAAAGGAGCGGCGGAGGATGGAGCGGCGCGGCGTGCCGCGCCGCACAAGATTTCTCATCCCCGCCGATGTCCAAATGCTATGAACGGGCCGCGGCAAACTGGAGCGGCGACGCGCTTTTGCGTACTACGTACAGGGCTATGCACCTGACGTTTAAGTTTCGAATTAAATTATTGTAATATTCAGATTGGCCAAGTTGGAGCTGGATTTAATTTTACGGCGGCTTGGGTCATTTCAGATCTTATATATAAAGAATGGAATTTAAAAAAAACAACGTATCAGGAATGATTGGCAAACAGAGCTACTTCAAAACTTTAGGGTTCTTCCCTGAAACTCTTCAAAAATTAGATTTCACGAGCCCAAAATCCTATGACTAGAAGTGAACTTGATGTAAGTACACCGGTAAACAGAAATTTACCTCACAAACATATATATTTGACCACTCAATCATGGAAAGCGGGCTCGACCGTCTACTGTCGCCGCGCCACTTCGCCGCACCGCTCGGAGTTGCAAAGCGGCGCCGCCTGCGGCAGCCGCCGGCGCCGCCCGCTGCCAGATTCGGCCCTGACCTAGTCAAATCGACCCGCCGCGCCGCCTCGCGGCTCCGCTTGATCGATACGGCTGCACACCATGCTGCCGCGCCTCTGCGCGGCGAGACTCTATTCGGCCCCTTACAGAAATTTGGTTAGAAAAGCGAACTTCCGCACCTACAATCTTTTCAAGGCACTGAGAAGTAAAAATTCTCAGGTACTTTTACGCGCCTACAAAACCTATGTCAGACCCATCGTTGAGAGTGGAATCACAGTTTTCAACCCAGTGAAAAAGATGGACATTGAGCTTTTGGAAACCGTTCAAAATATATACACTCGCAAACTAATGATGAGATGCGGTGATCTTACTTACGCCCAAGTGATTTATGGTGCCGAAAGGTCTAGGATCCTAAGATTGCCTAGTCTTCATAGAAGACGAGTAAAAGCCGATATAACGATGATGTTCAAAATTCTTACTAGGAAAGTGTCGATAGAACCAGTAAAGTTTTTTGGAACCCACGTTACAATAAGTAGAAGAGGAAAACTTAGACTTTATCTCCCTGTGGTGAAGTCGAAAATAAGGTCGAGCTTTTTCACTTATCGAGTCAAAGGTAAATTCAACCAGCTTCTGGGTGAAACTCCGAGCCTGTTGAGTTTACCTTTGAACGCTTTTAAGACCTTCCTGAAAGCCATCCGACTGTCCTAGCTGGCTCGCTGTGCCTAGCTCTTGGCGTCTGCATTTCCCGTTCCTGTTCCTAGTGTGTGTTGGATTGAACTCCTTTTTTTACTTCTCTGTTTTTGACTCCAGTTTTAAGGTTGTTGTTTACGCTCCGGTTTGTTATTTTATTCTGTTCCCAGTAAGTTTCTGTAGTCTTTTGCATAACGTGGGCTTGTTCCGCGTCCCGAATAAATAAATAAATAAATAAATATAGGGAGAAGCCAACCTGGGGCGGCCACTTCCGTAAGCCAAATTGGCACGTCCCTTTCACAATCCTTCGAGCTCAGCATTGGGAAGATGAGCGATGTATTACGATCAATAACCTCGTTCTTCCCTTAATTCTCTTTTTATTCAGGTCGGCTCGCATATATCGGTTGCAAATGAAGTTACAAGCTTCGGACAACTCGTCCACCATGCTTCCGCAGCTCAATTTTTAAGAGCCACAACTTCGTTTTCAGGAGTCTTTCACGACTCTATAGACATCATTGTAATCAGCGTGGGATCGTTTTCAATACAGGAAGGAAAACAGAAGAACGATTCAGATGTTCGACTGTGCCTTTAGGCGGTAAGTGTTTTTTTGAGAACTGTGGAGTCCCTTGTGGATCGCTGATAACCGGAAAAAAGTTTTTTCGCCCAAAGTTTGTCCAGGAGATTGGGGCGTCGAAAACGATTATCGGTCCGTTTTCAAATTTAAGAGAGATTGAGGTAGGTTATGGCGGACATAATAACAATCAACTATGCTTACCCACCAATAAAAGTCTATAACTCACTTGCATTTCGTCCACAATGACCACTTTCTCCAAGTGATCTTTCTTTGTGAGGTCTATGTTTTGATCATGATCTATTCTAGGTGTAATATAGGAACTCTAGTAATGATGGGCATTCGCTCATTCCTTGAATTGCAGTTTTTTTCGACGAACTGCTGGTCTAATAATCTCCGGGAATTCGGGGCAAAATCAACAGTCAACAAGTTGATCAGAGATATTCATTCACTCACGACACACAAAATCCATCCTTCAACAAGTTACAAGTTAACTATGCAAAACGGGTGGAAGTTCAGAATCTAGATCGCAACTTGTCGTTTTCAAAGGCAGCGCTGGAGGTAGGCAAGGCTATCGATCCTTTTGCAGAGAACCAAATTTTAAAAAATGATTTGGCGTAAAATAGCCTGAAGTAATAAAAAAGCTAGGAAATGAAGTGAAATAACCAAAAAAAAAAGGTTTTGCGGTCAATAATAAATTAACTAGCGATATGTAAGTAAAGACAGAGGGATTAGATTTTGGAAGCTTCTCCGTTAAACTTATCAAAACAAAATCAAGCGCGATATGGAATGGAGAGTTGGGTTTACCTAGCTTGACCTATGTTAATTTCCTTATTACAGATTTCGAAAATGGTTTCATGTTTCCCTTGCGCGCTTGAGTTTGCTTTGATAAGTTTGACGGAGAAGCTTGTAAAATCCGATCCCTCTGTCTTTACTTATCGCTACTTAGTTTATTACTGACCGCCAAATCGTATTTTTAGTTATTTCACTTCATTTCCTAGCTTTTTTACTACTTCAGGCAAATTTACGCGAAACCATTTTTTAGATATTTCAACACATTTTTAAAACTTTTTTTGACATTACCAAATCGTTACTTTTGCCAGGGAACTAAATTTTCAGAAATTTCACATATTTTTCCCGAAGGTTCCCTTTCTGACATGAATTTTGCTCAACGATTTCCAGTTTGGAAAGGTGAAATATCTAACAGACGATTTTGCCGCATGAGTGCAACTTCTGAAACTTTTAACGCACAACCATAAAAAAACACCACCCATCGCCGCATTTTGCTCAACAGGTGAAAAATCGATACAATTGATCATAAATATTCCATTTTGCATGATGCGAAGAATTTCCCAAGCAATGTACTTAGAGCCATCAACAATCAACACTCTGCGGCAGCATGTGCACCACTCAAAAATCGATAATATTGATTGGTAACAATCGATGATATTTGAGTAAAATTCCCAGATTAAGAGATCCACACCCATCAACAATTACCACTCTTCGTCTCATTTTGTGCAATAAGCGCGAAACTCGATAATATTGATTATCGATCGATGACGGGTCATGAGTGCGAATTCTGACAAGTTCAGTACTTACCTCCGACTCCCTATGTTAATTGGCTGCAGATCCACCCACATACAATACCCTGCTCTCCACAGCCGTATTATGCCCCAGCAGTTTTCGCGCTCCGTGGCTAATTTAGTATGTACACCCACGATTTTGAGGTACACTTCAAGGTTAAGAAATCAAGTTCAAATTGGAATACGAAGACCTGCACCCATTTCTAGCCTCCTGCCCAAAAAATTCCACCAGATCGTGAACGCCAACTGAAAAAAAGCAGGAGATTAACACTTAAATCGAGCGGTTTTTTGATTTTTTTCTCGGAAATCAGGAAACCATTGCAAACCATTTTCGGGGGATATTACCAACTTTTTGCTCTCTTTTCAATGCAATTTAGAGTTAAATTCTAGGCTCACTCTGAACGTAGAATTCGAAAAAGCGGTTGCGCGCAAAGCCAGTTCCCTTTTTTCGTACACACCAATCCCCCGAACTTAATCTAGTCCATATAACAAGAGGGGAGGGTATTGTCCCTACTCCACCCTTTTCAACGGGTTCTCAATCACTCTCTCGACCTCTTAAAGGCAGTGTTCACGATAAGAATCGTTTTTCTGTTTTTCAGCCTCGTACACGACCTTCTGGGAACGGAGTTATGGTTCATCAAAAATTGAGCTAGAGAAACATGGTGGACGAATTTTCCGAGGCTTGTAACTTCCGTCTTTGCAGCCGATGTATGCGAGCTAACCTGAGTAAAGAGAGAAGTTGAGAATGAAGAGAAAAACGGGGCCAATAATCGGAAACCATCGCTCATCTCGCGATTTCAAGCTTTCATTCGTTCACGTCGGTGGGCGGGCAATGGGCTTTGGGGTTTGCCTTGCGCTCAAAGTGGCAACTTCGGGCTCTTTTGGGGCTCTTCCTGTCTCGTTTTCATGCTATCTTTCAACGTTAACGTTACAGAGCGTCCCTCCACTACCCATTCCTAGTAAAATTTCAAACACTTTTTTCATCGTGAACACCGCCTTTAAAGGCAGTGTTCACGATAATCTTCAATTTCGAGATTATTCACTATATTGAATAAGTGGCCCCCGGGAAGAACTAAAATGACGTAGAAATTGTGAAAAACGCACCAGAAGTACACGAAATCCTTGAGTATCGCCCCGCCTCTTAAGTATCACAGAAAATGTTTGTTGTGACAACGAAATCTTTTATGGACCCGTCCTTTGCAATTCTCTACTTTCTATTGCTCCGTCCTTTCCTTAGGGCCCTAACTAATCCTGCTTTGCGTAGAATGTTCCTCTATTTTTGATTGACCCAATTTTCAACCGGTGACAACCACCATGAACCTGTTCAGCCAACCGGACAACTAGTCCATGTTATAGAGAAATGTCATTGAAATACGACGTTTCAATGCGTTTCTCGCCAATTTTTCTTAATTTTGGTAACACTTGGAGGCCAACGCATTGTTTTATGTGAAAAACTCGAGGACGAAAATTATCATGAACGCTGCCTTTAACTAGAGTCAATTACGGGCTTGCTTTATTTGAAAAACCACGACGATATCCAAAAGGGATGCTGTCTTCAATTACAACCCCTCAAACACTGTGTGTGCCTCAATGTAGGAGCAAGGATACGCCATGTGATCTTTTAGGTTTGTCGGACATTCTGGGGATGGCATTGGATCTTTTCGAAAAAAAATTCAGCTAGTGTTAGATGTTCCTTGCTACGATGGTTGTGGCAGGACAGTGAGCAATGTGTACTACAGTACGCGAAACTTTTTGAGGAATAAACCGCTTATCGCCGGCATTATTGAAAAACATTGCATTCTGTTTTCAGGGCGAATGCCAGCGTGATAAGTCTTTTTACTTAATCGGATAAAGAGCTTGGCTAACGAAGTTCGAAAAATCCCACGATGAAATCATGCGTGATATTCGCAGCGCCCTTTTTGCATGGTGTCTGCAAATCTGCACTTTACCGATATGAGAAGATTTTGATTCGAGACCTTCAACAAAATCTGATCCCTTAGCCAGGGTGAAGACGGGTTGCGTTGCGACACAAGTTGGTGAGCGGTTGTCGTGAGAATTTCACCCAAAATCGCTAAAAATGCTGAGGAGTTGTGAAAATGCTAAGCCAGAATCGAAAACTCAATACATCCAGATATACAAACCATATGGTAATCTGCCACGAGCCAGTTCTAACTCAAGAATCTGTTGAAATGACAGCGGATCAATCCTTTTCCAGGATGTCCTTGCGTTTTTTCTTAGCAAGGACGTTATTTAGGGTTTAAGTCCTTTCACCCATTATGCGATCCCCAGACCGCATTTTGCATGATCGAGCCATCACGCGAAAACTGAGCGACAGAGAGATTGAATGATGACACATTCCTCTTTATGCTCCTTGACAAGGAGGTTTCTATGAGAGGCCCATCAAGTCCGTCAATATCTGTCTCCAAAATTTTATTGATGTCGGTGGTTCAGTGGTAGAATGCTCGCCTGCCACGCGAGCGGCCCGAGTTTGATTCCCGACCGATGCTCCATATAGGAGAAACCTGTGTCATTCTTTTGATTGTTGTTTGTAGTCGCCGGATTCGCCATGCAGGACTTATCGCCCCGACAGGTTCATTTCGCGAAGATGGACGTCTTCTTTCGTAAGCTTCAAACTTGGGTAGTTAAACATTTATATTTAACAACAACGAACACAACAAAAACTACACATACAACAATAGAGATTTCTAAGCATTCCGACGAATTCTTCCTGCCACAATGTATGCAGAAACTCTTGCGAGATTTTCAAAAAGACAAAAATCAGAAACTCTTGCGAGTTTCTCCAATAGGTAGGAAAAACAGCAGCGGATTGAAATCCGTTTCGAATTTCTCGTCCGCTGCCCGGAGGCGAGGAAACAGCACTTTTGCCTCCATCACTCGCTTCTTATGCCAGAAGGCCGCGGTGGGTGACTCTGTTCTTTCGATAAGTGCACTCTTGGCCTTTGTGTGTTTTCCTCCGATGAACGATTGACCACTTTGGAGAAATAATTCGAGGATAAAGCATCGCCGAAAGTGCCATTCCCTGACTCACATGCGAAGCATCTTATTGGAAACAGAACATAAAGTAAGACGAATAAGGCAAAGGATAAAACATTACTGGTTGCTTAGCGACATGTTTTCCTCAACCTTCATAAAGAGGCTTTGCTTAGACGGTAAATGTATATGTATGCAGGGCCCTTTTTTCGAAAAAAAAGCAGCGGCAGGCTGCGGTAGCCGACATTACGGCAGCTATTAACATTTTTCTGTGATTGCGTTGGCGGCTGAAAATGAATTTCTAGGAGAGCTCAGGTGAAAGCTGATCAGAAAAACATCTTTAAATAGATTGGATATGGACTGCTATTGTTTGAATATCCTCAAGATATTCAATGTTTTCAACCCGCTTTGTGTTTGATTACAAGAGCTTGTGATTCTTGACGCCTTTATTACATACGCTTCTTGCTCCAGAACAAGTGAAGCCGTTGATGAAGCCTTTCTGAGAAAGCATGTTTTTCTTGATGGGGCTGTCGTACCGTGTTCGAATTATATCACATATCGTGCAGCACCTTGCTTGTGTCTTTTATGCATGTCCTTACCGCTCTAGCTATAATCTGATTTTGCTCAAAATTGTCAGATTCATTATGCAGTGTGTTACTTTGTATGCGTCCACCCTAATTCCTAATTATATCGCTCCCCAAAGTTGTGCTGCACGCTGATCATTCGATGAGTCAATTCAGGGTGCTGAAACATTTATGCGGGGTTTCATAATCTCAAATTCCAAGAAATCATGACACCTTCACGACTTTCGACTGTATCGTTGTAGTGGTCCCCTCAGTCTGAAAGAGAATTTCATTCACAATCAAAACAACGTCACACAATTCAGGACTTTTCATGTGGTCCTTGATTTGTGACTAATTCAACAAGTCCACTTGGGTAGCTGTTTGTTAGATTAGGGAGGACTGAGGCGTCGATACCGCTGCATGCGTCGACGATCACTGCCTACAGCTCATACAGTCGGCACGGATTGCAGTGATGCTTTCCGTTCCTCGTTACGCGTTGGCGCATACTCGCTGAGCATATAACATACGTGCACCTAGTTTGCGCCAACGCACAATGAGGAACGCAAAATATCGCTGCGATCCGTACCGACTGTGAGTGGAGTATAATCGCAGTTTACGTTGCACACGATGATCCTGCACAAACTCTCCATGGAACTACGATTGGGGCGCTGGCGAATTTAAAACTTTAATATTGCGGCGCTAAATCCGGCCGGAGGTCCTCTGTCAAAGTGGTAATCTGTAACATTTCCTGAAACTCCTCTGAGCTCTCACGTAAAGA
Organism: Aplectana chamaeleonis; assembly: GCA_029168955.1. NCBI lineage: Eukaryota > Metazoa > Nematoda > Chromadorea > Rhabditida > Cosmocercidae > Aplectana > Aplectana chamaeleonis. The sequence continues at coordinate 392,821 of JAPDOI010000163.1, read as the reverse complement.
GATCTTTGTCAAGTGAAGTCTGCTCTGCCTCACGCTACTATGCCCTCTACACATTCGAATCCGCCGACGAAGTTGCGCCTACGGCGGCACTCGGTTGTAAATTACGCCGAAAGGAGCTAATTTTATAGAGACCGTCTATATTGGACCACAGAGTCACCAGAGCAAAACAAAGTAGTGTTTAAAGGCACAGTCCAACCTCAGAATCGAATTTTTGTTTTCCTGCTCATCTTGGAGAAAATGTTACGCTGATCACAAAAGCATCTGCAGAATCGCTCAGAAATCACTACGAACGGAGTTATGGCACCTCAAAGATTCTGAACTTTGAACGACGAGACGTTCGCGGACGAGTTGAGTTGTCTCGAGCCTGTTTCTTCTCGTTATTCGCAGCCATCGTTTTGAAGCAGGTCGCAAAATAAAGCCAGACCGAAAAAGAATTCGAAGAATATCGATTTGGAACAAAATCGATTACGCTTGTCTTTCCTACTGAGGCCGGAAGCTTGTCGGTGGGCGTAACCCATTTTTCTTTCAAGGGGGCGTGTTCGACTTTCTCCTTGATTTTTCTCGCTTATTTGAGCTGATTGAGATTTCGCGCTTGGCAGGGTTGCTATTCACGACGACCGGAGTATAATATCAAAAAATAACTCCTGAGGTTGGACTGTGCCTTCTAAAGACAGCATACACGCCCGCAAACGTGGTTGAGATAACTAAGGAAATAGAATGGTATGGCTCAGAAAACAACACCTACGCATTTTGAAGCGCCAAAAACGACCCACAATGACGGTACACGAGTGAGAATTTAGCCCCGCCCCTGTATTTGCGTTCTCCTCCAAAATGGGGATGCTGAGCAATTCCCACCGTTATCGATGTGCGTGGTTTGCTTATTCTACTTATTGTACCGCCCACAAACGTCGCTGAGGGTGGAAGGGCTCCAGCAACCCTGTTTTGGAGGACGCAATTACAGGGGGCGGGGTCAATTTTTCGCTCATGTAGCGACATTGAGGGTCGTTTTTGTCGCTTAAAAATGAGTAGACGTTGTGTTCTGAGCCATATCATTTTATTTCCGTAGTTATCTCAACCATGTTTAGGAGCGTGTGTGCTGTCTTTAATAAGCAAAGCCTGCTCTATTCTCCAATGCATTTCTACGTTCTAGTACCTCACCTTACTCAACGCGCTTGTCGTGCTCTTTTGCGCGGTTGGAAGAACGGCGGCCTTCAAGAATTCAGAAAACGCTGTGAATATTGCTGTTACAAGTTTTACCAACATAAAGTCTTCCGTAAGTTGTTGGAAATGGTGACCGCAAGTTGCGCTGTCTCGCGCGGCCAACTTAGCAAATCATTGTATGGTTTCCGTCGTTCACAAGCTAGCGTTAGTACCATTTTCGAAACTGAACCTTCTCATATGTTGATTTCAACTAAAAATCGACACATCTCTTAAAGCATCCAACAGTTAATAAAGGGTAAGTTGATCGATTTATTGTTCGTTTTCGATATTAGAGTCATTCAGTTATTTTCTACATTACTTCTTACCGTTAGTGTCTTCAAAAGCTGACACTCCACACGAAGGCAACAGTATCTAATTAATATGATTTCCGCAGTATTCTCCCATTCTTTAAGATTTCATCGTAACAAGGTAAACTCTACTGAGTCGCTCTCTTCATTTTCTCCCAACGCAGATATCAGGTCCCATGTCCAACAAAATTTCGCCAAAGTTTAGATCAATAATGTATTCTTCATTACCTGGAAGGGTTAGGAACACGTGTGATGATGTTCCCATTAGGTATGAATTTTTGCATTGCATTTCAAATCCAGTTATACGGAATATCACGCTGTCCGAGCAGCGGACTCAGGCACAATCACGATAAGTCCTCTCCGGACCAGGTTAGGGCTAGCTGTAGCATGAGCCGTACGCTCCCGAATCTGTCGACCATCCACTACAAAGAACTCGCTCCAAGTACACAGAATTGCGGTCGTAGGTGTCCGTATTTCTCAGGTGACTAGAAACGGCTCACAAGGGAGGGATGCTCACAAAAGGGCAACTTTCAATGAATTATACATTTCCAGGACCGATTCTGGACGTAGAATCCAATTTGTTACTTTATAGCAGCGGAGCATTTTGCTAAACGGAATCATGAGCGTTTATTTGTAGACTTGTGTAGCTAAGTGGCACTATATCTGCCGTAAGCTACAGATATCTTCTGGAATACAGAAGTCGAACCTTTTCTAGACAGCTGCACACCAAGATATGAGCCCTTTCATCACCCAAGACGATTACTGTAGGTTGTGATGGAAAAAAAGTATTTTAGGTACTACATACATACAACCTAGAGTAGCTATCCAGCGAAAAATTCCTTTGTGAAGTATGTGTTTGTGACAGTCGTATGATCAGCTCAGTAGTTTCGAGGGCATAGACTCCTAATCAATATTGATTTTTCCAGTTTCGACCGTTCAAAACTCCGGTTCATTTCTGTTCTCCTACTAAATTGATAGGCCTATGTGATTTTGATGGTTGTTCTGAACTCCACTTCATTTGTTGTTTTCATCGTGAAAAGGTAGTCAGTTGTGCACATTTTGTAGTGAACGCACATGTGCTCGTGGAGAAAATTGTATAGCTATGTATAAAGTTGTGCCAAATCCAATTCTTCACAATTTCACAATAAAAGACCTTGGATCAAACATTAACGACTTTTTCTACAGAATAACTCGCACACAATGAAACTGCTGACTAGGGTAATTACATATTTCTGAAAAAATGAAAGAGAGTGATTACGACATGGTTTTGAACTCGTGACCTCATTCCTCACTGCAGCGCCCACTGCCACTGCGTCAACCAGCTGTTGCGGCATCGAATTGGAATATTAGGACGCGTCGTTCCGTTCACCTTAATTCAATATTCCGGCGTAAAACACACTATGGAATGGTTCCTGGTGTACAAATTTCATCGGTGCACCACAGGAGGCGACGAAGGTTTATGGACTACTCGTTATGATGCGCATACTGATAAAGAGCTAAACAGGCTCATAAGCTCGTTTAGAGGAGTGTTCCGCAAATGTAAAAAGGAAATTCGATTTCTATGTAAAATTTGGTCTACGAAACAAATATTTCATTTGAAGTGGCCGCTCTGTGGATGTATCCATCCCTTCTCAGTGACTTTCCAGAGTAGGTGTCGAGTACCATCACCTACTGGTGACGGCCTTTTGGCTCAGCGTGAAGTATGGTCCAGATTTGAGTTTCCTTCACTCTAGACAGTTGTGGACCACGATACGTATCGAGTCGAAAAGAGCGTTAATTCTTACCTATACATACATCATAACTCAAAATGGAAAAAGCTCCAGCCCTAAGGTCGAAGTATGCAAAGAAACGGTCTAAATCGGTAGAAAAGTTAAAGGCAGTGTTACACGATGAATATCACACTCGAGTTCGACACAAAAATGGGATCGTGTGGTCGTGCGGTAACTAATAGTAGTAAAGAAAGAGCGAAGAAAACGTTCAGAATAAGCTAAACTAATGGTTCCTAACGTTCAGGGCGTGGACGAGAATCATGGGCCCTGCTGATTTCGGCAAGCGCGCGCTAATCGCGAAATCTGCGCAAATTGATCATGCTAAACGCGGCAGAGTTGCTTGGCAATTTGCCATCGAAACGTGTGCGGCGCCACAAGCTCGTCCGATTGGCGAGCAGACCGGGGTAGGTAGGCGCACCGGGATAGCTTTCAAAGCCGTTTGTATTTATTTCTGGCCAGTTTTGTAACTTTCTTCGACCCTATCCTCAACAGCACCTTACAACTTAGTGTTTCACACCAAGATCTCGAGACCGAGATTTATCATGAACACTGCCTTTAATAGAGTGAATCTTTCGAAGATTGTCCGGTTGGATGAACATTTTCATGGTGGTTGTCACCGGTGGAAAATTGGGTCAATCGAAAATAGAAGAATATTTCATGCAAATTAGGATTAGTCAGGTCCCTAAGGAATAAACGGAGCAATAGAGAGTAGAGAACTGCAAAGGACGGGTCCACAAAAGATTTCATTGTCACAACAAATAGTTCCTGTGAGACTTAAAGGCAGTGTCCACCATAAAAGCCATGTCTGATTTTTTGGTGGAGATTTATTTATTTATTTCTTTATTTAGGAGCGTCGTCAAGCCACGTTAATACTACATTCAACATTAATTGAAGTACAGACAAGAACAAATTACTTAAAACCCAATATTCTGAAAAAGAGTTTCATGAAAGATTTACATTAAGTCGAAGGTCAAGAAGGTTTTTGAATCCATTCGTAGTCATGGTAAGGACGTTTTCCTTTACTAATGGACGGAAAATTTTGATCGTTCTATTTGAGAAAAATTCAGATCTGATCTGACTTTTAGCCACACGCTCAGCTATCCTTAAGCCTCCAAATCTCGTTCTCGATTGTTCAGTATGGAAAAATTCCGAGGGATTGAGGTCTACTCTGCCTGTTAGGATTTTGAACATCATTATCAAATCAAATCTTGTTCTCCGGCTTTTAAGGGTAGGAAGTCCGAGCTGCTGGGATCTACTGGCACCATCTGGGATCATAGTGTAACTTAAAGAGAAGCATCTCATCAGCAGCTTCCGCGTGAAATTGTTCTGAACTTTTTCCAGTTGTTTAATGTGTTTCTGTTTGTACGGATTAAAAACTGTTGTCCCGTTTTCAACAACAGGCCGAATATAGGTCTTATAGGCTTTGATGAGTACATTCTTGTTTTTGTCTTGAGTATCCGGAAGAGATTGTACGTACGAGCCATAGCCTTTTTTACTATCATTTCATAACGAGACTCAAAATCTAATTTATCATTTATCAAAAAACCTAGATCTCTAACTTCTTTCACTATTTTTAGACTCGTTCCGCCAACATAGTAAAAGCTTTCCAATGAACTGTTTCCAATCTTAAGTACATAAGTTTTTTCTAATAGCTAGCGGCAAATCCCACTCATCTGACCACTTGCTGATGAAATCTATAGGTACTTGTGACTTGTTTACATCTTCACGGGATTCGATGGTCCTATAAATTTTGTTGTCATCGGCATACATTTCACATGTAACATCCAATCGGGCCACCCTCGCAGGAATCTCGAATGTGTGTATCAGAAATAGAATCGGGGACAGTACGCCTTGCTGCAGCACGCCACTATAAGCATTGTACACAGGCGAATATGAGTTGCCTACTCGGACCTGGTAGGCCCTGTCTCTGAGAAAACTTTGAATCCTAGAACTTATGATAGGATGTATGCCAATGACTTCAGGTTTCTCCACTCGCGGTGGGCACCTGATCAAAAGCTATCATGAAATGGAAGAATACCACATCGACTCCTTTCTTAGACTCCATGGCTTTTGTCCAGTCACTGATTGCCGTGAACACGGCGGTTTCCACGGATCTACCCTTCATGACCCCATATTGATTTGCCGAAAAAATTCGGTGGCTCTCTAAATACTTCACAATATGTTTTTTCATGATTTTCTCAAAAGTTCTCGCAAAGATTGAAGTGATGCTGACTGGACGGTAATTTTTTGGGTCATTCAGTGATCCCTTTTTCGGAATTGGGGTAATCAGAGCGTGCTTCCAGCGATCAGGCACTTCAGCTCGCATGTAACTCATATTAAAAATATACTCAAGCGGAAAACCTATAATGTGCACGATCTTTTTGATAAACTTAAGAGGAAGAAAATCCGAAGAAGTTGATAAAGATCTTGTCCATCGTTCTAAAAGATTAATTATGTCTTCTTTCACTTGAACCACAACGTATCATCCATGACCGGGAATGGCCCAGTATCATTTGCGAAGGTTTCTGACAGAGGATTTTCGTTTTCATTTGGCTTACTAAAGGATTTTTGAAATATTTTTGCAAGAAGATCGGCTTTATAATCATCATGGATTAAAGGTTCCCCTAGTTCCGTAATCAGACAAGGTATTTTATTCTTGCCATCCTTTCTACTGTTGATATAAGTGAAAAACTTTGATTTATCATCAGATTCGATTGCCTTATTTTCTAAGTATACATAATATCTTTTCAGAGCCTTTTCAGTCTTGTGGTTCAAAAATTTGTATTTATTCCAATGCTCTTCTGTGTTCCAAAGAACAGCTTCACTCCATAGCTTTAAGCGATAACTTATCATTTTTCTTAAATAATCCGGTAAATTTCTACGTGATACCTCTACTCTACATCTAGGAACAAACAAATCCACCACATGATGCAAAATAGCAAGGAAAATTTCGTACATCTCATTAACAGTAGAAACTGAATTCAGGCTCCCAATCCAATCAATGTTGCACAAGTATTCTTCGATTGCACGGTAATTAGCACTGTCAAAATCTGCTCTCCATCGAAGTTCTTCAGGCAGTGCCGAGGTATTTAAACAAAAATTTACAGTGGCATGGTCACTGTTTCCAATCGGAGATGCAACGCTTACATTTTTTATAAGAGAAGGATCGTTGCAAAACATCAAATCTAAGTGAGAATTGCACCTTGTAGGCTTATGTACTAGAGACTGGAAATTGTGTGTAGTTATCAGAGTGCAGAAATCTTGCGAGATCTTCGAAATCCCCCGTAGAGAGCCACTATGGACATAGAGATCAGTAAGATTGAAGTCTCCCAGGAGAACGCATCGGTTTTCGCAGGCGGAAAAATCACTCATGGCTTTTATCAGTTGACTTGAACCGTTCACAGTGCAGCCAGGGGCACGGTAAACCAAAATAAACCGGACACATTTTCCATATAAAAAAAGATCGCAAACAAGAATTTCATATGAGTCTTTAACAGACTCTACAAAAATTACATTGTATCCGAATGACTTTTTCAGCACGAGAATAACACCACCACCCATTTTGTGACTTCTGTCACATCTCACACCTTCATATTGACTATTCGCATGTCCTAACAAGGGAGCAAGATCGTTTTTCGATTCCAACCACGATTCTGTGAGAAAAGCCAGATCATAATTGTATTGACAAAGGGAAGCTACGAATGAGTCCGAGTTTTTGACCATCGACCTAATGTTTGAAAGCATACAATTCAAACTAGAGCCTGTGTCCCGGATGAAGCTCCTACTGGTTTCCCTGTAGGGTTAGCTAGAAGACTGTGCTGATGTATTGAGGCAGGATGTCTTCGCCTGTGTTGCTAAAAGATTAGAGTCGGACAACTGAGAAGGAGATGCATGGTTTTGTTGATTCTCTATCTCAGTTTGTCCACCTCTCCTCTTCAGAAACTCTTCGTGCCTACGCTTTCGGTCCTCTTTAGTAAGAGATGGGCGAATGTAAAATGCCTCTTCCGGGAGAAAAGCGTAAGCGTGGAGCTCTTTCTTAAAACATCATTCTGGAAACGTGACGTAGGTAACACAACTTTCAATAATCTCGGCCTGTTCGGCGATGGTTTCCCATACGATAAACTGTTATCGGCAAGCATTCAATGTTAAGGAAATCAAGGATGTCCAACAGTCCTATTGATGTCATTATGAACCTTAGCGATAGAACTGGCAGAGGTAAGTTCAGGGAATGCCCGAAACCACAATAGAACGTTTAAGATCAGGATCCTCAACAACGCTAATCGTATTCGGAGTCAAATCACTACCATGAATTACATTTGGAGAGGGCTGAGATTTCAAAGTGATCAATTCAAGTTTCAGAGAAGAGTTCTCATTTCTCAGTTGAAGTACCTCTTGTACCAGATCGCTATTTGTGCGTTTCACCTCTTTCTGTCTCTTCTTTAGTCTCATGCAATAGGTTGATAATAACTCTGACATATCCAGGAACGGAACCATCAGCAAGAATAGCCATTAGTTGATCATCTGGAGTTGTAGTAGCACTATCCTTTCCATTCTGCTTAGACTGTGGAGCTGCAATAGACGATAGTCGAGTAAGCACCATAGCTGAATCTCCAGTACGCAAGTATCAGCTTCAATCGTGACAATTGACCTTTCAAGGTGGCAACATACCGACGAGATATTAAGCCACCTTGCCACTGGAGACACAGCGTTAGTCGATAGTACCACTTGAGCGGAGAACCACTTATCCGATGTGATATCGACGATCCACAAGTAGATAGTCGAATCCACTGATAGTTGCTCGAGTTCAATCCAGTCAGTGATTGTCGAGCGCACAAGAGCACACCAGCACGCGAGCTGATACGGCGATAGTCGGGCTGATATGACCAGCGAGGTAGACGATTGAAATATACCGACCGCACAAGAGCACACCAGGCTATGAACAGATCGGCAGCTGCGGGGCCTAGCGAAACCCTAACGTTGAAAAAACTAAGAAAAATGAGCTCGGAACGGTCCCCTACGGCCCACAAGTTGGACACCCGTCAGCTCGTCACACCCCAGATGCGCTCTCCATGCCCACCGACGTGAACAAATGAATGCTCGAGATTGTGAGATGGAGCGATGGTTTCCGATCAATAGCCCTGTTCTTCCCTTCCTTCTCAAATCCTCTCTTCACTCAGGTCAGCTTCCATACATCGGCTGCCAGAGACGGAAGTTACACGCCTCCGACAACTCGTCCACTATACTTCCCAAGCTTAATTTTTGAGGGACCATAACTCCGTTCCTAGAAGGTCTTGTACGATTCCAAAACATCATTGGAATCAGCATGTGACCGTCTTCAAGATGGGTGGAGAAGCAGAAAAACGATTCTTATCGTGAACTCTGCCTTTAAGAGGCGGGGTGAGATTTAAGGATTTCGTGAACTTCTGGTGCGTTTTTCTCAATTTCTACGTCAATTTGGTTCTAACCGAGGGCTACCTAATCAATATAGCGAATAATCTCAAAATTGAAGGTTATCGTGTACACTGCCTTTAAAACAAGTTCCGAGTTTCGGAAACGTATCATTTGCATGATCCCCCTTTTTCTGCTGATGTTACCCAATTTTTTATTCAGTTAAGAAGCTTCAGTTAAGCGAGAAACTCACGCAGACTACGATGATATCCGAGCCGTGGAGTGTAGCAATAAGATGATGATGATGGAAGCTAAAAGAGCAACCAACTTTTTGTTCAAAAGTGGAAATACAGCAAAATGTTTCGAATTCAATCAATAGGTGATATTTTCTTTTCTCCCCCAATGTCATTTTTACTCCACAACGCTATGAAGTAGTAATTGGCTCCTCTGAAACATTTGCTATTCACTAAGGCCGGGATCATACTACTCGATGCGTGTGAAAAAAGTATCGGCCAATCGCGCATCTTTCCACGGTACTCCAAAATAGGTTGCGCCCACTTTTCACGGCACTTCCAGTAGGATCCCGCTTACCCCCTCCCCACAGCACTCCAAGTTGACCCTGCCCACTTCTTCACTGGACTCCAAATGAGTCTCACCCACATTCTCCGCCCAATCTTCACGACCTTCCCAAAAGGGTTCCGCCCACCTTTCACTGTACTCCCAGTAGGGTCCCGACCACTCTTCAGGGCCTCCAAAAAGTCCCGCCCACATTCTACGCCCACTCCTCGCGGAACTCCCAGTTGGTCCCACCCACCCTTCACGTCCCTCTAAAAAGACCCGCCTACACTCCCCACGCACCCTTCACGGCACTCCATAAAGGCCCGTCCACACTATCCGCCCATTCTGAACGGCCGTCCAAGTTAACCCCGCCCACCCTTCACGGCACTCCAAAAAGGCCCGTCCACACTATCCGCCCACTCTGAACGGCCGTCCAAGTTTACCCCGCCCACTTTTCAAAGCACTCCAAAAAGTCTCACCCGCACTCCCCGCTCACTCTTCACGGCACTCCGAAAAGTCCGTCCCACTCTACCCGCTCACTCTTCACGGCACTCCAAGTTGACCCCGCCCACTCTTCACCGCAGTCCAAGTTGACCCCGCCCACTCTTCACAGCACTCCAAAAACTCTCGCCCACACTCCCAGTCCACCCTTCACGGCACTCCCAGTAGAGTCCCGCCCTCTCTTTCCGGCACTTTACACGCCTTTACACCCAATCCCTTTTCTAGCTGTTTTACAAACCAGACCTATCAGGAATCAAACGGCAGACGAGAGCCGACTTCTATTCTATTGTAGCCTGATGTAAACAACTTAATGAATCATGGAATAGCTTCCACAGTCATGGCAACTCTAACAACTTCAACTACAACAAAAGATTTTCTACTTACTCGTTAAGCAAAAATCAGCCGAATACACGTTCAGGGACCCTACAGCAATATCAGCTGAAAAAACAATACACGTTCAAAGATCGTACAACAATATGTACACGTTGGAATAAACCGGACAACAAGACTTATGATCCGGAACAGGAATCCTAAAGTCCCCTTTCTAGCATTTCTCATCTAAAATAAAACTTTGAGATCAAGGAGGATTGATGACAAGTTCACTTACCAATTAGCCCGTCTCTGAGCTAGTTTTAAGTTTACTCAGTTCCTCTGCATCAGTGTTCGTTGTGGGAGGTATTGATATGGACAAACCGGGCATTTGCCCAAATGCCTCCAACACAATGTTGCTGGCCTGGATCGAAACGAAATAATCAGCAGACCTTGTCCGGGAACTTCCACGCGTCGAAAGGCCCTTGCGCTAGCAAAGTTTCCCAATTTCAGGCAGTACAAAAAGGTTCATCGCAAATATCCATGAATAACACCGCAGTGTTGAACGCCGCAGAGTGCAGATAATGCATTTGCTTCAGCAGTTGATTCCCCTGCTAAATCTAAAGAGTAAAAGTATATTCGCAATCGTGAGGTTTGGTCCCTAATTTTACAATGAAGGAGCACCTCATTAACTTTGTTCGACGCCTCCTTCATTCTCTCGAGTTCTTTTCCGAACCACAGTCGTACTTTTTCGAGCTCCTGCTTCAGTGAATCTTTCATTCTTTTGAACTAATCGACTTCCTTCCTGACTACCACAAACTTCTCTTTGTTCCTAGTTATATCCGCGGTCTTCATGACCTTTTTTGGGCCTCCCTAGAGTTTGAACATGTGATGACTTTCAGATTGCGTCTGCGGTTCAATTTTTCAGATCTGCGCTGGAATTCCCGTTCAATCCATTGCTATGATCAGTGGCCCACTAGTGATAGAGTCACGAAGGGGTTAGGAAGGCGTTAAGGCGCCGGCGCCTTTCATGATCGCCGTGTGACTAATGGAGGTTATCCATGAACGGTGTCTGAGCGGGGTTTCGGTTGCCCCACCCTCAAAGATACGGTTGACGAAATAGCGATTTATCAGTGATTTCCAGCCACCCGTCCTGCGATCATCGAACACTGCGACGCAGTAGCCCCTTCGTAACACCCTATTAATGCTTTTGCGGTAGCAGCAAATCCCGCTCTTCAAACCACGACAAACCAGCGTTTTGCGGCATTTACCGCGAATCGCGCTGGCGGCGTCGTTTGCCGCCGAATCATCTTGGCGGGACCAGAAGCAAGCTAGGCATTTCGCCAACTTTCGCGGCTTTTGCGAAATCAGTTGATTTCTTGTGATATGATGCTCGAAGCGGATTGAGGAATAACGTAATAGCAGAAACCAGAGGATACAATTCAGACACTACAATACCCACCCTTGAACTTGGCAAATCAGCGAAAAAAAAACGCGTTTACGCGTTTTTTTTTCGCCTCTTCGGAGTAACCCTTTCAGATTTGGGTTTTCGGGGATGAAAAAGAAGTTGCTAGAATCTTATCATCAAGATCTACAGGATGGTGTTAAATTTCTATGCTATCTTAAACTACACTTTAATTATAGGTATGTTTCTCAAAAATGAAAGTGCCAGCCGAGCGTTTTGACGAGTCAAAACGTGTTATGGAAAGAGCAGCACAACTACAATCAAGGTATAGTTCGAGATATTGATGAAGTTTTAACACCATCTTATAGATCTTGATGAGACGAGTCTAGCAATATCTTGCTTACACCCAAACCCCCAAATTTCACAGTTAATCCAAAGGGGAGCAAAAAACGCGCTTTTTGCGAAACTCAAGGGTGGGTATTGTATACCTGAAATTTTCCTTGAGAAACCTGTTATACCGAGACGATAACAGTGAGCACATTCGCTAACGCAGCATGGCTCAGCGATAAAGATTCAGCGAAAGAAGGAGTATAAAGACCCTTGAGGGTGGGAGAATAGATGAAAGTGATTCATATAGTTGAAATGGAAATGGTGAAATTCGTGCGAAGTTGTACGAGGAGCAGAACATTATTTTTGTAAGCGAGCTTGAAAATGTGAGAAAATTGACAGCGCGGAGAATCTGGCAAAATCACCAAAGCCGACGTTGGTCCCGGCACGACAAGGGCGGCGGGTCGAAATATCGACGACTTCCCCCGCCCAGAACCCGTTTAGAATTCACACAATGGCGTCTCTACAAGCATTTTACACGTGATGAAGGAGTTGGTTTCTAGACGCCACAGAATATAAGTTGCATTCAAGCAGGTCGTAATAGGTATCAGCATGGCGTTGTGACTAATGTGGCAAGAATGAGCCCTTCCGGCTTGAACTCTTGTGCGGACCCTAGGACCGCATTAGTAATCGACTAAAGCCATTGATGGTAGGACTCGGCGCTTTTCGGGTACCGTTTCCGACAATCGTTTCAGAGCCCAACTCAGAAAAATGAAAACAAGTTACTTGTAACATATGGAAGCCGATCTAAGTTACTTGCGACATATATTGTCCCATTTAAGTTACGCGTATCATATCCGGGGCTATTTGCACGCGCTTTCCTGTCGCTATGTTGCATGTAACTTAAATGACTTGAGATGAGTCGCAGGTGACTTACATCGGCTTAGATATGTTACGAGTAACTTCCTTTCGTTTCTCTTGAAGGATAGGATGCAACCCAGCAAAAATTAAAAAACTTACTTGTAACATCAACGCGCAAAATCAAGTAACTCTTAACATATCTAACTCTATGCAAGTTTCTTGCGACTTATCTAAGGTTAATTAAGATATGCAACATATCTATGCAACACCGCGTGCAGTGCGTCTCCGATATGTTACATGTAACTTAAATGACACAAGATAAGTAGTAACTTAAGTTGGTCAACCAGATATTCCCCTGTAAGTATACGACACACTTTCGGGGTCAGGCTCAAGACAGGCGTTGCTATTGGTTCAATTACCCAAGTTTGAGGCACTTGATCGCACACTTGCAGGGAGAGCCACGCACAGCGTTTTCCGCTTAGTCTCAGAAACTCAACGGGTCCGACCGCAGATTTCTGTCGGGTCGAACCCCTTACCGTTTCCGCCCCTCACTTCTTCCAACTGAGACGACGTGGGGGAGAAATAAAATTTATTCTCCCCCCACGTCTTCTCACTTTGGACTACGTGGAGGAACAATGCTAAAGGGTCCGACCCGACAGAAATCTGGGGATGAACCCCGTTCGAGCTGGCGTTGGACCCGGCGAACGTCTGAGGTGTGTAGTCCGGGATACTTGAGGTTGCGTTTTCTGCGTTGCGTGTGGTCTGCATCACGTGATGGCCATCCAAGGTGAGTATATAAATGTAAGTTGCATGTACCATAAGTGCAACTTTTATGTAAGGTAAATTTATGTTACATGTAATATAAATGTAAGTTACTTGAGACATTCAAGAAAGTTACATTTATAATGAATGTAACTTGTTTTCATTTTTCTGAGAATGCCTGATTTTCCTTTACGTCGGGATTCCGCAACTTCATTCAGTTCAATTGCGCGCGTTTCCTTTATAGCTTCGCTCTAGAGTGTACCATGCAGCAGTTGGATCAGATCAGAACTGGTCAACCCCACGATTTTTTGAAACTTTCATGCCTACGGTTCTCAACCTCTGGACGTGATAGATTAGAAAAAGACACTCGAACTTATTTTTTCTGTGTTCACTACTGACTTCATAGGCACTGCAGCTCTCCTGATTTCGCAAAGGGAGGGAAACCCGAGTTGGTGAGAACATTGCGGAGTGCGAAAAACCACGCTGTCTACAGAGATCGCTTCAGGAGTTTATAGAAAGAGCTACTTCGCTATTTTTTATTCTTGCGTGGAGCCATACATGAAATCCTTACTACAGAAAATTCCAATTGTTGATGTTTTGGTGGCATTCTCGGCAGTGAGAAATTTTCCTTAGGGGATTTTTTCTACGCCTGCTCTACGCATAAGGCGTACTTCCCAAAATCAATCGTCACTATTCCAAACTACAGCGCATCGATGTGAATATCACTATATAGGTGTTAATCACATGCATTACTCGGCTTATTCTTCTGCTGCTACTTCTCGGTTTCACTCCTGCGGAAAAGAAAACACTGGACTCCAAATTCCGGAAAAGTTAGAACTTATGGGAAAGTGAGAAAATGTCTCATTGAAAATAAAGATTAAATCATTCTGAAACATCCAAGAGTCGTATTAATACAAAAATCGACGAGAGCTATAGGCTTAAAGGCAGTGGTCACGATGAAAAACGTTATCGAAAAAACTACAAAAATCAACTTAGATCAAAAGCAGCTGAAAAACTATGAAGGTAGTGCGGTGAAAAACGGTCTACAAATAGAGTTTCTAGGGCCCAAAGAAGCTAGTTCGTGCACACGTGCACAGCGATGACGAAACAGATCGCAGTCTCATGCCGAGCAGTCAAAAATCATCGACATTCAGAGGACGAAATAAATGCAAATTTAACGAACAAAAACGGTTGAATAATGAAAGCATCACTTCAGTCAATGTTTTTGACTAGATGTGTACATAAATTCGAAGGTTCATTGATTGACATTCAATTTCAAGCTAGCTGATGTTCTTGCTATAAGAGGTCATCGATGCCGATGATGTGGAGAGGGCTCGTCCACCATCAAAAGACAAGAAAGTTCAGGTTTCAAATTCGGCCCAAAACAGTGGTTTTTTCGCGATTTTTTCTTATAGGTCCTACTACTCGAGACCCAGGAAAGGATTTGGAGAGAAAAAGACGACAAGCATATTTTATCGCGACCACTGCCTTTAATGCAGTTTAAAAAGGATGAAGAAAATAAATCTCATTGAAGGAATACTGGATTGGTTAAACTCTTTAAGCAACGCGAGCAACGCCACCCCTACTCAGATATTTCCCGGGTCCGACCCCAGCCTGAACGGGGTCCGACCCCAGATTTCTGTCGGGTCGGACCCTTCGTTTCTCCCTCCACGTCGGCGTAGTTGCCCGACGTGGGGGGAAAATAACTTTCCCGACGTGGGGGGAAAATGCAGGTTTTGCCGGAAGTGGGGGGCGAATGCAGAGGCTGTGACGTCATCAATCTGCAATTCCACGCTTCGGATCGCTCCGCCTTAGCTACCTAATAACTACGTTTAGTGACTAAATAGTACCCTATCATTTCCTAAACTCTCCCCCTACTCTTTCATCAACCAAACCACTTTTTTCTCTTCGGACTGTCGTGCTGGACTCTCTTTCGTTCTTCTGCTTCCCACCAGCGTCTGCTCTTCCTCATCGCACCCTTCCCGCTGCTTTGATCTGCTTCCAGTTCGCCTTACTCGATGAATTATTAATCGTGTTGGTCCCCAATTGTCCAATATAATTCACCCACGCTTTTGTACCGTTTCAGCTCATCTATGCTGTTTTCCCATCACGTTCTTCCACCCCCTACTCCTCTCGACCGGAAGAAGTAATCAATCGACAACATTTATCAACAGAAATTCTCAACAAAACACATGAAATCAACCACTCGCAGTAACCCAGGTTTCATAAACATCTATTTTTGCGCCTGCTGGCAGAAAATCAATACATAACAAACACTTAATAATAATTCACAGGATCCAAAAGACTGAAAAAAAGCACTGAAATCTATCAGCAGAGCAATCACACGGCACATAAAAATGACACTCGATGGTCTCACAGGAATACGGAACCTATTTACAGACCTTCTTTTTTAAGACAGCACACTGACGTTTTTCTCTAGAATTCGAAAAATATACCCGAACTCTTTAGGGCTCTTGGCCTTCAACATCGCCAATGAATTTTTCCACAATACTCGATATTCCGATGGAAAACCTTATGATGTAACGCTGGGAGACCGAAAAAGGTTCAGATATGCTATACTTCAAAAAAAAACTATTCAAAGTATCCTAAGCTCTCAACTATACAGACATAACTATATTTACATGAGATCACATTCACACTGATTCGGGAACTATACTTTCCCACGTGACGCGTTAGATGCAGGTGCAGGCAACGTTTTCCTTTTCTGCAAAAATCATTTGATTGCGAAAAATGATAATTTATATGATTTGCCATGTTCCAGAACGCATACCGGTTTCGGCAGAAGCTGGTTCTTCGAATTCTCCTTATACCGCCTTATATCGTTCCTAAAAGTCATTTCTTTACCCAACACAAAAATATTCTATCATTGAGTGGAATTGCCTAGCTCGTGTGTGCGTTTGTATGAGTAAGTTAGTGTATATGACCTTTTACTCGGCATGACTTCAAGGCGCACAATCCCACGGGTCTGGGCTGCAATTGCGGTCAGGGCCGGGATGAGGGCGCGGGAAGTCAGAAGAAGGGTGCACAGAATGCCGTTACAAGGATGCAGGGCTCTGAAAGAGTGCGCGGTTCGCTCTCAAAGGGGAGCAGTATCCCCCCAAAAGGAAACACGTCGTATAACGTGAGCAGGAACCTAGGAGAGGTGTGCAGGACGTCGAGAAAAAAGCTGCAGGACTTCATACATGGCGTGCGTGACAACTGGTCACATCGGTAGGGAACCGTATGAAACAATACCCTTTTTGCGTCTTCTCCTCGTTTGCCACTCATTTCGATCGGGCAGAAAATCGCATTCACTAATTTCTCCAGCTTTAGTTCATAAACAATCAAATTTTGAGTTAATGAAAACTGCCTCAACGAAAGCAAAAGCCTCCTAATTCATTCAGCAACTAGACTGGCAACGTCTCCGTTGGTTATGGAAACGTTACTTAGGATGATTAATATATGCACTCACGAATCACTTGCTTTACCAAAATCGAGTAAAATTTCTATGCTTCCCACTACACCCTTTTATAGTGATTAGTGATGAGGAATTGTGATGAAAACTGCCTCAACGAAAGCAAAAGCCTCCTAATTCATTCAGCAACTAGACTGGCAACGTCTCCGTTGGTTACGGAAACGTTACTTAGGATGATTAATATATGCACTCACGAATCACTTGCTTTACTAAAATCGAGTAAAATTTCTATGCTTCCCACTACACCCTTTTATAGTGATTAGTGATGAGAAATTGTTCTTCAAAATGTTTGAAAATCGGAGAACAGAAAGGTCGTTTCGAAAAGCGGAAATCGGAAAGGCAGAAAATGGAATTTAGCACAGCCTGGAAGAGTTATAATCAGGGATATACGAAAAAAGTTTCTAGAAACAGAGAGGTTTTCGGAAACAGAGACAAATCCCGAAAATCAGGCAGAAAACAGAAAACTTTCAAAAATCAATCAAGGGTGTTGAGCGTACACTATATGAGATTTTTCACAACATTGAACTTTTTCGTGTATTTTCTTCTTATAACTTTGCCTAATTCCCAAAACCCAACAGTTGGTTAGAGCGAGAAGCATAGACGCCCTAGGAAATCAGATTATTAGTGCGCAGGAATGACAAATGTCCTTTGAACACTTCTTTCCCATGCAATGAAAGCTCGATTACTCGACCAGAAGCTCAACATGTATGCGCACGCAGTACGTAGATTCAGTCAGGGCGAACTTCCCCACCCTAGAAAACATATTCTAAAACTAATTTTGGCATGACTGCTTGTTTGAACACTTTAGTACTCCTAACGCCCGTACCAAGCAGCTGACCCGTTCGAGTATAAATGACATCACGCGCCGCTCGCTCTACTGAGGAGAGGGCCTCTGCGAGTCCTATCATCTGCCTTATAGAATCACCATCAATTTCTTTGCGCTTCACCATATTTGAATTCTATACCATCCTGTGGTGCAACAAAATAAAACAAGTTTAGAGTTTGCGTACATGGCATAGTTGGAGACCAACTTTACCTCGCTCTATCGAAGCGATGGCGCTAGAGTATTCATAATCTGCGCCCAAGTATCGAAAGTATTCATACTCGAGCGATGCGCCAAAGCGTGTATGAATATTGGGCTCTCAGAACAATTAATGGCTAGTTATTGTTAGCATACAACAACATTGTAGTTTACGCGTCATTTGACTACACTGAGTACCATCTGAAGGATTCATCTACGGTAATCCTTTGGGTGAGGGAAATCACTACTAAATAGAAAAAAGGCGCCGAATTCCTGAGTGTGATGCGCAGCGCACTTGATTCCGCCTTCGTAGAGGCTTGGATGTTTTTTGCGACTATTTACATTGTGGCTTGCAAGGGCCAGCTGACCTTCCAGTGAATGCTTTCTTCTTCCTACAAAAATCTGAGAGAAATTCAAGGACCTTGGAGAGATAGTAGGCTCGGTTTACCTGGGCGAGGATTGACCCCGACCCTGTACAGCGAACAGTAGCGCCTCCCACGCCCGGAAAAATAACCAATTTGTAGAGCGAAATTGAAGTTCAATTTCGCTACAAAACACAAAACAACAAATACAGAAATAATTAGACAAACCTGGCCGCAGCATCACCAGCAGAAACAATAGGAGCTGCGTTTTCAGGCATTTTCGTGTCTTTGGAAGTCGAAGGCTTGTCCTCTGTGCTCATTCGAAAACGCCCAACTCGGCTAACTCATCCCAACTTGTCTAAAAGGCCACGTATGAAAAGCCGACCTAAATATCAAACCAGAGACATACGAAATGAAGATGTCAACCACAAGATCAGCGTCCTACACAAGTCTTCATTTGTATTGGCGCGAGACGTTGCACACAGTGTTCAGTCCCTTCATTTCAATCATGTTTCTATGCGTAAACGCCCCCTAGCAGGAACGAATGGGGAGAAAACAGTGAAGCTATGTGGAAAAAAGAAAGTACCGTGACAGAGGCGCAAGGATTTTTTATCAGGAAAGTTCTCCGACATTCGACTTTGCGAGTTTCTGAAACCTTCGGTGTAGGTGTTTGTAGCGATGGATAATATGCACTGTGCTTCTCTGGGCCAAGTTCCGGTGCGCAATTGCGTCCCGACACGCTTTGCGGCCGCGCGCATTCGAGTCGGAAGAGTTTCCAGAGCCGCAGTCGCCGATCTGTTGACTCTAGGTGGGTTTTAGAAACTGGAAAGTAAACAAAATTGAAGAAAACTACAAAAAAGCCATATCGAGTCGGCTTTGGCGCTTGAAACTCGACTGACTCCAGCGCTTGCGGCCGCAAAGCATGTCGAGACGCAATTGCGGACCGGAATTTGGCTCAGATAAGCACAGTATACCCTTCAAAAGTATCCCCCCCCCCCCCAATCGCACAGTATACCCCCCAATCGACTCATTCGGCTGTGGGACAGATTTTTGCATTGGAGCAGGCTTTTCGCGCTAGCCTTCCAATCTTATCAGAAAGTATCAATATCACAATTTCGCAGGATTTCTCTATGGTACGAGCAAATTTCAAGGATAGAATGGCTTAATCCACATGTATAACTGGTTTCGTTATAGTTTGACTGTATAACAGTGAAATGTAATAATGAAGAACTATAATGAAAACATTCTATTTTATTACGTTTTAGACATCAGTGAAGCATATAATTATGATTATGAATGTACTATTCTAGAACTGTTTTTTGACGTAGAATGCGACTATCGTCTTCGCAGCTATCTGAACTCACTCTGAAAAAAGTTATATGCTTTTTTCAAAGCCTACTGGCAAGGTAAGGGTACCCTCCATGAATTTTTGTGGGTGTTTTGGAGAAAAATCTCGGATTCGGCTCAAAACTTGTAAGCAGGGGTAATCTAGGGTGCTGAACACGAATCTGAAGTCCGTTTGTCAAAATTCTGAAGTTTACTCAGGGTTACGGTAGATATAATGCCCTTTAGGGAGCAAAACGTATCTCAATAATTCGAAAATCAACAAATGGACATTGAAATCGTGTTCACCGCAACGAATAACCCCCGCCTACAAACTTTGAGTCAAATCTGAGACTTTGACCAAACTACCGTATACCCATCGTGATCTACCGTAGTCTGACTAAAGTCGATAAACGGACATCATATTCGCGCTCAGCACTCCAATTAACCCCCAGAGACACAATTTGAGCCTTTGAGCAATTTTCCCCTGCTGGGAAGCTTTGAACGAATCAAGTCGAAAACTTTGGAAATTCGGAGAATAATTCCCAGATTCGTGATCAGCGCCCCAAATAACCCATCTGGGAGGATTTTTGAGTCAAATCTGGAAGATTTTTTTGAGTGCTTTCAAAATAAAATAAGAAGAAATCTCCATAGCAAAGTCAGTCAAAGTCAGACTATTTCGAAACCAGTTATACATGTGAGTTAATCCATTCTCTCCTTGAAATTTGCTCGCACGATAGAGAAATCCTGCATAATTGTGATATTGATACTTTCTGAGAAGATTGGAAGACTAGCGCGAAAAGCCTGCGCCAATGCAAAAATCTGTCCCACGGCCAATGAGTCGTTCGGGGGGGGGTGGGCGTATTGGATATCATTATTCGTCACCAAAGCTACTAAGGTTGATTAGCTTTGACATCTCCTCGGGCTTAATGATTGCCCGGGTCGAGCACTGGATGGTTCGAAAAAATGTTTAGTAAAAAAAGAAAAAATTGGTGGAATCGTAATCTTTTTGAGTTGAAAAAGGGTTATGAATATCTTCGAGAGAAGGAATTCCGACGAAGGCGATTGGGCGAAGCGTCAACCGAATAATATAAGATAGATAATATATATATATATATATATATATATATATATATATATATATATATATATATATATATATATATATATATATATATATATATATATATATATATATATATATATATGTATATATATATATATATATATATATATATATATATATATATATATATATATATATATATATATATAGCAATATCTTCTTCTTTGCAGCCGCAGGAAGGTTTTTGTCAAAGGTTCAAGAAACGGGCGACTGAAACCGGCTTCGTCCACAAATCCATTGTTGTAGGAGTGGTAGGCCTCTTTGGGCATTCGAATAGGTGTTCAGTTGTGTGGCCACGGCTACCACAGTCCGGGCACTCGTCCGGCTTACTGCGATCGATCTTATGCAAGAATGACATCCGCATAGGGGAATGACCGCAGCGTAACGAGGCAAGGGTACTTCTAGCCCGCCTACCGAGTTCCATCTCGGTGTCGCTGACTATGGGTGGTGCGACCCCCAATATGGGATTGACGGTCATCCTACTCAAGTGATCCCTGACGAACTTGGTGTGCTCCGCACGTAAAAGACGCTGACGATCCAGTTGGGAGTCCGTCCATCTTGGTATATTAACTTTCTCGGGAGCATCCGCAAAAGGCCTTCTGATATGTCTCTCTCTCACGGGATTCATGATCCTTCTTAATGGGTGGTCAGGCTGCTTGACAATGTTAATAACCAGTTGCTGCGCTTGGAGTTGGCAGTGCTCCTTAACTGGCAGAATTCGGGCTTCAGCATGAAGATGTTCCACTGGGGTGCTTTTTGCACACCCTGTGGCAATCCGAAGAGCAGCATTTTGGACTCGCTGCATCTTTGTCCACGATGAATCCGATATCATGTGCTGCCATACCGGTGCAGCGTACTCCAACGCCGGCTGCAATATTGCCTTGTAGGTGGTCAAAATTGTCTCGTTGCTACTTCTCCACGACGTTCCTCCTAGAGCTCGTAGGACGTTGAGCTTTGCTTTCACTGTAGCCTGTTTCTGCTCAGTATTCTTGTGGAACCTCAACGAAGGACCCAATACTAGGCCGAGCAGCTTAGGAAAACGTGCAGCAGGCAGACGAGCGTCTTCCCAATTCACAACGGGATGAGCGCAGTGTTCCTTTGGGTCAGTGGAGAAAACTGATACGGATGATTTAGCGGCAGAGACAGTGAGCATCATATCATCGAGAAAGTTCTTCAGAACGATGAGGTAGCTATTGATCTTGCGTGCAGCTACATTAATGTCTCTGTCCCGGCACAAGATGGTGATGTCATCCGCATACGCAACGACTTTGATGTCACTTGGGGGAACCGGCAAATCTTCCAGGTAAAGACTGAACAGAGCAGGCGATATGACTCCTCCTTGAGGGACACCGGCAGCGATCGGGATGCTATTAGAGACATGTCCATGAAACAGCACTTTTGCTCGGCGCCCTTTGATGAGTGCTGTAATCCATCGCTTCTGCCAAGGCGGGATGGTGGACCTCGATAGCTTCTCAGACAGTATGCCCAAGTTGACAGTGTCAAACGCCTTCGTGAGGTCCAGGGCTACTGCAACAGTGCGTTGAGGCTTGGTGGCGTTGAAGCCATCCAAAACATAGCTCACAATCTCCAGCAGCGCCGTGGTGGTAGAGTGTAATTTGCGGAATCCATGCTGGTGCTGCTGATTGTTATTATGCTCGGCAAGCTCCTTGACGACCAGTTTCTCAGCTACCTTTGCGATTGGTGATAACAGACTTATTGGCCTGTATCCCTTAGCCGTCGATGGTGATTTACCTGCCTTAGACAACGGAAGGACGCTTGCCATTTTCCAGTCTTGGGGTACGATGCACGTGCGAAAGGATGTGTTGATGACGTCAGCCAGGATTGGCATAATCTCAGTCGGCAGTTTCTTCAAGATCGCTGGTTTAATGTCATCCGGCCCTACAGCCTTCGAGTTGCGCATCTCTTTTTCCACCTTTTCAATCTGCGCGGGCGTCACTGCTTCTGCTTCATTCATGAGTGGCAACTTACAGAGCTCTCTTACAGTCACTCGATTTTGTTTCCCTCTCTTACCCTGAGTTATGAAAAAATTCTTATCGAGAGCAGTTGCAGCCTCCTTTCCCGATTTGAAGACTCCATTCTCGAACTCGATCGTAGAGTAGTTGGTGGAGGTGCTCTTGCCCGAGATCTTCTTTAGAACTTTCCAAGTTGACGCTCCATCACTCTTGAAATTCATCTTCTCCGTGAATTTCTCCCAACACTCCTTCTTGTGCTTGTCCAGATCTCGGTTAATCTCGCTATCCAGCTCAGCAATGGTCGGATCCAGGTGATCTTTGCATCCCTTGTCCTTATCTTCTCCGATTTCCCTGGTGACATTGGGAAAGAAGGTCTTAACTCGGCCCTCCGGAATGGCGGCTTTCATTGCCTTGCGAATCGCGTCCGTCAAGTGACGCTCTTTCTGGTGCACGTTTCCATTCCATGGGTCGCCATCCACATGGCGAAGTGCCACCTCCCTGAACATGCGCCAGTCTGCAAGGCAAAGATTAAGATAAGACCTTTGACGGATACCTGAATAAGGAGCAAGAGAATTAGAGAGATCGACATGGACAAAAACGGGGATATGATCACTGGACAGAGTTGTAGCGGTAGACCAAGAGCAGGCGCCGGAGAGATCAGATGATACAAGAGAGATGTCTGGACTAGAGGATCGGCCGTTGGCCGGGAGACGAGTGGGCTGATCATCGCTGAGAATGACCAGATCGCACTCTTCCGCCCATTCTTCGACGTCTTCTCCTCTAGCGTCAGTGTCAAGCGACGAGCAGACTGTATGAGCATTGAAATCGCCAGCGAAGACAACAGAGGGTGAAAGTGAGCAGTCGTACAACTGCTTGAGTGAGGGAGTAGGGTCGTAAGATTGGGGACAGGACGTGGTAGGAGGAATATAGATATTAAAAAGAGATATAGGTGTTTTAAGAGGGAGATGGATAGGTAGGTACTCGAGAGCACCGTCCTTTGGTGTGTTTGGTATGATATGAGAGGGTAGATTTGATAATACGAAAGTGGAAACTCCTCCGCCGAGAGCTGTCCTTGGAGCATGATAAGCAGTGTAGCCAGGAATGTTAGGGTGACGTGCGGTAGTAGAAGGAGAAAGTTTGGTTTCCTGAACCATTATGACATCAGGATGATGAGTACGAGCAAAAAGAGAGAGTTCAGACAACTTGGCACGAAGGCCATTGAGGTTAATATGCACAATAGAGAGGGGGCGATTGGTAAATGAGGAATCAGAGTTACTGGGGGCAGAGCACAGAACACAACGGAAGGAAGGATCGTGATGCCTCACAGAACTGAGACCCGAACAGGAGAGATGCACCCACCTTTGGCATCCGAAGCACTGGACGCTGGTATGTCTCCTGGTAACATCCTTGCCGCACGTGGCGCATGAGTACTTCTGAGCGGGTTCTGGATTCCTCTCGACGCCGGCCATTTGTAGTAGAATCCTTAGGAGAGCTGCAGCCAGCGAGCATCTCTCCCATGACAAAAACCCTCCACGCGGAGGGGTTGACGTCGGTTTGCACGGAGGTGGTCTTCTTTCCTCCACACTGCCACGGCACGAACGTACGACATCTCGGCAGCATATAGTAATATAAGATAGGTAACATAAGATATAACCGAATAATATAAGAAAAGAACGTGATAAACAGGAATGGACAAAATTGGACGCCGCTTGGGTGACGCCGCGCTACCGAAATCATTCGCGTAAAATAAAAGGCTTCTGCCGCGACTGCAGACCACGTCACCCATCAGACGTCAGCTATAATATTAATTAAAAAAAGCGATGGCTAGCATATCTTCGTTTGAATACGACTCACATCAACTTTGCCTAAGAAGAATCACTCCTAAATTCGTAGAGTCTATTATACCTATCTCTATCACTACTAAACACCTATAAGGCCGTACTGTCAAGATTCTCTGTAGATTTTTCACCCTATTTTGAAGATTCGACTAAAGATTTTGTATTCTTTTGGACAAGACGACACACTAGAGAAGTATAATAAGGACTATCCATCACACTAGAGCTGTGGAATGATTGAGACTTTTCCAAACGCACTAGACTAGTTTATGTGACCAAGCGAGCTGTCTGTCGAACCGAAAAAAGTGGCTTATTAATTATATACCAGTGGGTTGCCTATTCTCAAAAAGTACCAGAAATTTTAAACAAAATAAAATTTGCTAAGCAAAAAAACCAAGTCGCCTATTTAGTATCGTTTCACCTAGGGATATCTTCCCTCACCTCGGTAAAGCTGACAAGAGTTTAACTCTATCTCCCAAGTATAAACTCCTCCAAAAAGAACACCAACTTTTGCGAATTTCAAGTTCACGCAAGATTTCCCTCATAGAATTGATTTTTCCTTCCCCCTGAAGATCAAATAGAGAAGGGGAAAACAAGAATATCTGATTTGATTTATTACACGGTATGACCGTGTGAAAGACAAGCAACACAACGAAACACCTAAACGGCAAGTTTAAGAGACTAAGGATAGAGGACAATAATAAAGAAAATAGAGAACAATTTCAAAGCAAAAAATATGAGGGAAATTATGAAAAATACGATCCAAGAAAGGGCGTTGATTATACTGATGACGTGGATCGGTGAACTGTGACGTGTATTTAATAACGAGTAGAGACAGGTGAATTGTGGTGAAGTATGCAGGGGGCGAATGTGAGTTCGAACGGACGGCTGGGAGTTCGAACGGAAGTTGTCGGGACCTACGCCGACGTCGAGCGTTTCGCCCCTCTAGCGTTCCAACGCTGTTCCGATTGCTATTAGGCTGGGGTCGGACCCGTTGAATGCCTGAGTAAGAGGTCTGCAGAGTTGCAACGTCCGGCGAGCGGTCGTCGAACGTCAGCCTTGATTCGGCAACTTGAAGATTATAGTTGCGGCGTCGGTTGCTGCTCGTTGGCAGTGGGGCAGGGCCGTCGCAGTGCCAAAACACTCAGTGTTGCCCCCTTGTTGGCCCTCGCGCTGCGTCGGCCGCCACGTCGCCGAATGTGATCGATATTGAATCATCCAACAATGTTCGTCGCTGCGAGCAACGTCACGACTTGAACTCTGCAGGCCCCTCTAGAGTCGTACGTGGCTTCTAAACTCAGAGATAGGTCACAGGATGATGTTAGAGATCGTTAAGGGTACCATCTACCCTTGGGGAAGGGGAGGGGTTGGGTCGGCAGAGAATAGCCTGCACAATGAGAGGAACGTGATAATGGATCGTCGATCACTGGCCGAGAGATAGCCGCGGCGCAGCGATCTAACGTTATATTACTATGCTCATAACTATCATCCCCTCCTCGCTTGCGTGCGTGTCATGTGTGTTCGTGGCGACGATCTCTCAACCAGTGACCGATCATATATCACATCGCACCACGCCACGTCAAGGGAGTCATGATATACCCTAACGCTTAATAAAAAAGGGGTCACCGAGAAATCCGTGCCTCCTATGCGTTTTGTAAAGCTAAAAAAAATCGTCCAACGGTTTGTTGCAGCCGCATCCTAGCTACGAGCCCCCATGACGACCAAATTGTGGAGAAGTATCGCGAATTTTTAGGACCTCCCCCTACCTAAGTAAAAATTTCGTCTTGAATTCCTCCTGAGCCGGCACGCACCATTGACTGTGCGCGTGCAAATTACACGAAAAGATGGGCGTGGCCTAAAACGGCATACACGAAAGCGCGCTTGCTGATTTCAGCGCGCGAATGGCGTGCACATTTCGGATCGCGAAAAACGGGGTGTACACTTGTGCCGGTTGCAAATCTTCAGACAAAGCGTATCTATTTTGGAATAACTCTACAAGAAATTGCCTGTGCGGCTCCACGATAGTGCCGCTTCGGCGCCTACAGGCACCGAAGCGGCACTATCTCGTAGCCGCGGCGGCACTACCGCGGAGCCGTAGCTGCGACGCGGTTGTGCAGCTGCGGCTCCGGGAGAGTATCTCATTTGGAATTATTTAGGAATTATAAAACAACTAGGTAGCCTGGGAACAAAAATAAGCACCTGCGTTTTTTGCGTCCTCTGTCTGATAAGGACAAAGGTTACCGTCATTTTCAGAGAAAATACGGAATGCACCTCAAACTTGGGTAATTGAACCGACGATTATTTCGTTTTACCACACAGGACGGTACATCGTACTACACGCGGGTTTGCTGCTGCATCTTCGCGGGGCCGGCGCGATTCTACCGCGGACCCGCTGCGGTACTATCGCGGCGATGTCGTGGCTCAAGACACGGCAACAGAATGGTCCGATCACGGAACCGCGGCGGTACTTTCCCGGCACTGAAGCGGCAAAATTTCTCAGAGGTAAAGCTGTCGTCGATTCCCATATCCACTTTCTGTGAGGTGCATAAAAATTTTCTGACCGGAAGATATCGGTGTTTCTCAAAACGGATTCGTGTTTCGAAGTCAAACAACTACTCCACTGAGAGTTTTGACCCGAGGAATGCCCCCCAGGCTCCGCAGCGGCTCCTGTTAGCTATTTCTCGGAAACTTCGCGGCTATTACGGCATTTCGCGGCTCTTTCACGGCTATTTCTCAGGAAAAAAACTCTCAGAGTCCCCATGAATGACGGGAGGGGGGGGTAAAAAGGTTCAACAAATCGAATTTTTCGGGTGGGGAGTAAATTTTGGCCAAACCAAACCACTTCTAGAGGCTCGTCAGTAAAGTGGTTTGGGGTCACACAGAAAGAAGTCAAAAAATGCAAATAAAAAATTCAAAAATTTTCCGCGATTTCCAGCCCCAATACTGGCAAAAAAAATCACTTCTTAGCGTAGAATTTTTGACATTTCGAAAAATGAATCAAGAAAAAGAGGCGTAGACTCTTCGAGGTCCGCCACAACGGTCTGCCTCACCCTGCCCTGTTTTATGATTTTCATCGGACGTCTCGATTATGATGAAACCTGATAATAGCTGATTAGTGACACTATTTATAGCAAGATGAACGAGAATAATGAATTTTAACTGGCGGCACGGCTCCGAGTGGGAAAAAATATCGCGATCGTTTCAACTGCATCGACACCCTCAACGACAATGAATTTAGGATGCGGTTCCGGTTGACTCGAAGGGCGTTTCTCGCCTTGTGCGCAGGATTGGAGCCGTTGTTGAAACCAGTATGCGGGCGATACGAGGGATCCTCAACCGCTCTGAAAGTGGCAATGTCCCTCCAGATTTTGTCGGCAAACAACAAACAGCTAGTAGAAGGTGATGCGTCCGGTTTTACGCAATCGTCTGTGTCACGACTTCTCGATTAATTCCTCGACGCTGCTATGTGAATCGCTCCCAAATTTATCAAGTAGCCGGGTCATGAGGATATGGCCAAGACAAGAAGATGGTAAAATGTTTAGCAGCGAACACCTTCTCGAATTTTGACATACAAGGAGTCGTCGAAAACCGCAAATCTTATCTCAGACACGTCTCATCTGAAAAGGGAATGGTAGGATACAGTAAATTCACTGAGGAAAAAAATGAATTCAAAGCATTTCTGTGAGGAAAAAGATACTGAATGTTAATACGAAATTGAAGGAACTAATATACCAGGCCGTCCAATAATTCCTGTCTGAAAATTTTCAAAATTCTATAATTTTCCTTAGAAGTGTTATAATATCAGGCAAGTGTAAGAACCTTTTAGAAGATTTTCCAAAGTTCTACGCTAGGGGTATATAAGGCGCAGTCGCCGCGTCTAGCTACCAGTACAAGCTAAAATGGACCAAGGTCGAATTCGTACGTTCGTGTTCTACGAGTGACTGCTGGGCAACGACACGGGCACCGCGGTCGCCAACATCTGCAGAGCGTGCAAGGAGGATGCAGTGTCCCAACGCACAGTCAGCCGCTGGTTCAATCGTTTCGAGAGCGGCGACACGAGCCTCGAGGGCAGGGAGCACAGCGGGAGTCCTTCTACGGTGGATGATGACGAGGTCCGTCGCTGTATCAAGGAGAAGCCGGAAGCCACCACCCGTGAACTGGTGACGATGCTCGGCTGCAGCAAGTCCACCATCCACAATCGACTCAACTTACTCGGCTACTAAATAGTTCTGGCCCGTTGGGTCACCCACCGTCTGACGGACGCCAACAAGCAGAGCCGCGTGGCCGTCTGCCAGTCCCTCCTCCTTCGTCCGCATCGCAAGGAGCTTCTCGAGGACCTGTCCCTGGGGATGAGAGCTGGGTCCTCTACGACAACGCAGCCCGCCGTGCCGTCTGGATCCCGCGCGGAGAAGAGCCGCCGACGACGCCGAAAGCCGACCTGCACTCGCTGGAGATCATGTTCTGCTGCTGCTGGGACCTCAAGGGCATGCTGTACTTCGAGCTGCTCCCGCGAGGCAGGGCGGTCACCGCCTCCATCTACACCGATCAGCTCGAGAAACTAGCCGGCGCCATCCGAGAAAAGCGTCCGCGACGGGCCTCGGTCCACCTGCTGCACGACAACGCGCGCCCCCACGTGGCGAAGGAGCTCCAGCAGAAGTTGGCGACGCTCGGCGGGGAGACGGTTGCCCATCCGCCGTATTCCCCTGACCTCGCTCCCTCCGACTACCACTTGTTCCGCCCGCGGAAGCACCATTTGGCCGGAAGAGAATTCACCAACTACGACAACCTCAAATCCGACATAGCAGACGTCTTCGAGTCGCAGCCCCGGAGTTCTGGGCGAAGGGCATCGGCGACCTGCCCAATCCATGGGCCACTGTTGTGGATAACTGTGGTGATTATATTATTGATTAGACTTGTTTTTCAATAAAGTTGAAAAAAATTAAAAATGGTGAAATTTTCGAACAAGAATTATTGGACAACCTGGTAGATAATAAGTAATCAAAATACAACAATGTAGTGAAAACAGCAGTCGTACAGTTAAATCTCAACAAATCAGACAAAATGACAAAATGAAAATTTCTGATTGAGGGGAGGGCGAGGCTGGGGAGAGGCAGTCGCTGGCCTCGCACTGAGAGGTGCTCCGTCCACCAATTGCGACCCAGCCTCGCGATAAATGCCGAAAATGCCCCTGCGCCGCGCTGTCGGAATGTCAGAGTGGCGCGTGCACATGTTTCAGTGATGTAAAACAGCGGAAAAAACGCGCAGACACCCCAATGTGCGTGCACAATTCCGCTCGCCAAATTTGGCACGTGCACATTATTGGTGTATGCCGGCTCTGAAATTACCGAATCGCCCTCTCATGGTTCTATACAGTTACGACCCCGCACTCACCCCCGTTCTGTCCGACAGGAGGTAAGAGGTTCGCAGCTAGAGAGTATGGGGTTTGTCCCTATAAAGGCTACCTCAGGTGCGTTAAGGTAAGGGGGTCATACGACTGAAAATTGTTGTCTCCAGCGAGTAAAACGGTTCTCTACGAGTACCCATAATTCCATTTAGGGTCCCAGAAGTTCTCATTAATACAAAAATGCACGGCTGCACTTGACCATACCGGTTTCTGGTTTTCCACTGGCAAGCACCACATGCCATACCAGTGAAAACTACCGCAATAATTCACAGCGTAACTATTTTAACGCTAGTACAAACCTGTACGAATTGCGTTTTCACCTCCCGCGCCCAGTTATCGCCGGCTGGGACCTCCAGATCAGCGGATTTCTCGGTAACGTGATACAATTCAGGCCGATCTGAAATTTAGAACATTTTTAAAAAGGAAAATGTGGAATGCGTCTGAAAACTAACCAATAAACTGATATTTATCGGGACGACGGATGAAATGCAGCTTGTTCGTAGAGTCCTGCTCACCAGGGCTGTGCGGAACAGTTCCGTTTCCGATTCCGTTTCCGTATTTCCGGTGTTTTTTAGGCTGTTCCGTTCCGCTTCCGTTTCCGAGTTATTTGGCCCGGAAACGGAATAAATCAGTGCGACACGATCTATGATAGTGGGTCTAGGCAAGGATTTTTGAAGGTTTCAAGAGACGCTGAAAACTACGTCAGACCTCATGTAAAGCGAGTATCTGAGCGTGGCTGAGATCATTCACGAAGTTTGGGTGCCTGAGATTGGAACCCTATAGAATGATGACACGAAATGGGCATGGCACAAATCTAAACGCTTCTTGAGAATTATTTTCGAAAATATGTATGTCGCTTTTTCTCTGAGATTCAATGGTTTCCTGAAGCTTTTCTACTTAATTCCACTTCTTCGCTTGTTTACCGCCGCGTCAGCAACAAAAATCGAATTAGTTGTTTTTTGCACGTGCAGACTGTCTTCCGAAAAGAAGTTTCGTATGAGACAGGTGGAGGTGACCATGGGCATAGGAGAGGCTCGTTTGACGCAGATCATAAGAGAATTTTCCCATCTCGCCAAGCAGTTTATTTCATTTTTCAAATCCAATCGATTGGTATCCACTCTAATAGGCAAATATGGTTGGAAAGAAGAGAAAGCACTAAGGCGATTCTCGGTCCCGAGCCGCAAAGAAGAGGAATTAGAGCCGCCTAACAGTTCGGCTATTTCTTCCAATGTCCGCGCCAGTGCTGTTGCCGTTTGGGCCAACTGGAAAAGCCCGGACAGCAACAGCAGTGGCCCGGAAAGCGGCAGCAGTGGCCCGAACAGCAACAAAAGGCGACCCGCAGATTGGGAGAACGAGCCGAACTGTCAGGCGGCTCGGGGCCGAGAGGCGCCTGAGCAGTCGCTGTTCATTGATTATCTAAAAATTGACATCTGATCAGCCTTGAAGGACACCTAGTGCCGCTTGGACTGCTTTCTGGGGGACAGCCTGTACCTCAGAGGTGTGCGGCATTGAAAAATAAAATTTCAGCAAACGGCAACGGCAAACCCAAGACGGCTAGCAAACTGCAATCAGCAAACGGCTATTACCGCACACCCCTTCTGTACACTATTTCGAAGGGCTGCTACATATAATAAGTATTTTTCGAGAGTGCCTTTTCGGATTTCCAGAAGCGAGACTTCGAAATCGTTGAATGCCTCGTAGTGACTTTATTTTGATAAAGTAATAATTTATTGCTTGAAATCATTGGTTATTGAATGTGAGCTGCAAGCAATAAGCAGAGATGAAGCGTGAGAATGCGACAACAAATAATTTTTTCGGTCTCTTCCGTTTCCGTTTCCGGATTTCCGTTTCCGGCGTTTTTTGACCATTTTTCTTCCGTTTCCGTTTCCGAAAATTTTGAAAAAGATTTCCGCACAGCCCTGACTGCTCACCCACATTTGGATGTTTCCCACCAAATTCTCACGACCCTCATAGATTCGGCCGGAAGCACACACATTTTTTCACGGCTGCTCAATCAGACAGCCATTTTTCACTCAAAAACCGACAATTGTCAGAAAACTCACCAATATACAAATCGAAGAATTCCTCCACTATGTAGTGGTCCTCGCATAGGAAAATGTGATGCTTATCAGTCAACTGCTGCATCGTTTATAAATAATTTTGAAGATTTACTACAACTAGTTCATATGAAGCATTACAAAACTTCTGCAGCAGAGGTTGTAAATCATAAAAAAATTTCGCCTCAGAACTTCTCCACTATCGCACAATCATGGGCATCATGAAAAAGTGAGGAATGGCATTTTGGAAATGCAAACGCGTCGCACGCACACCCGCCGGCGTTAAACGACGGTATTCGGCGCGAAATTCTCGCATTTCTCGCCGAATCACACTTTTTCAAGGTTTCCGCATGGATTCGTTTTACTTAGATGAAATTCTGAAAACATGCATGAATATCTTAAACGCATCATATGCGCAGAGAACCAACCGTATATCATTTATTTCATGTTTTTGTGTAGCTTGGCCTCTCTGGTGAACGAAAATGTCAAAGGGGCCCACGAAGAAACGCTTCATAGCAGCGATAGGTAATGCGTGTACGAATGAGACTGTCCGCCCACGCGGTCGGCGTGGCGTTGAAAGGCCGTCCCAGAACAATCTTCGGGCGAACCTTTCCACGAGTGCAGACAGCTGACTGGGATATTATTCAGTATGCGTCTTATAATAATGATAATCGATTCACAGGTCTGAAAAGTGCCTCCGCGAGGGCCGCTCGACACTCACGCCGACCGCGTGATCGGACAGTCTCGCTCGGACAGACTTTAGCATTGCTTCATAACTGTCAATTCTTCCCCTCTCAGAAGTAAATGTAAGCAATGGTAGCCCTCTTTAAGCACAATGAACACTCCTTCTGCTATTTTTCTCGCATGCCTTGTTATGTAGAGCACCAGACCTTCCATATGCCGTGGAGAACCCGAAAGTGAAACCTATCGTGAACGCTGTATTCGAAGGCGGAGTACAAGAGTTTTCAAATCTGAGATCATTTGCTAACGAGTTCCTCGCCCTATGTGGAGCTAAGATGACGAATAAATTAGGAGAACGCACCACAGTACACGAAATGCTATAGTCTCACGCTCATAGGAACTGTTTGCTGGGGCGACAAAATCTTTTTTTGTACCCGCTCTTCAAACTCCTGAACTTTCTGCTGCTTTTTTTCAGTAACACTCTCTGTTTTTCACTTTAACCAAATTTTTTGCGTGTTGCATTCATCTTGTTCGATTTAAAGGCATCGTACGCGCTGAAAACCACTAATCGTTTTTTGAGTTTGAATCATTGGCTGGGTCCGCCTGAGGCTCCGTCCATACGTGGCGAGAGCGTGCGATTACGCAAAATCGATGGTCATCGCGGACACACGATTCGCTAGCCGCTCACAGGCGCTCCTTCTCGCGCGCCCTCGCCCGCTCGCTCTCGCGCGCATGCGCCAGCACCACGAAGCAAGCAGCAAGTTTCAAGCTTACTGCTCCATCACTAAAGCAGGTGGCATTAAACCTGTATCAAAACCACTGCCCTTGTTTTTTCATAATCCCACCACGGGCGTTGAAAATAGTGGGAAATCATCAGCCGTTGCGACAATTTGAGCGATTGATCACCCGATCAAACCTTTTCAATCGAATCAACACGAGGCAGGGGTGTTTGCCTGTGTTAATTTGCAGGCAGCGTTGAGGAGCGTCGAGAGGCGCACAGCAGCGGAAGCGCCCGCTCTCGCCACGTATGGACGCTGCCTGAGCACGTGGGTAGAGTTTTTCGGGTCACCGGCGCATCATTGGGAAGATATGGGAGATCGAATGCCTCGAATTCCACCAAAAGAGTTCGGCCTTCCGACAGCCATGTGGCCTCAAATGAGAAAAGAAGGTAGCTTATCAGCAAATGACACATAAGCTTCTTTTTATTTACGGGATATAGCTTGTTGAGAAGCTTCTTTCTTTTTCATTTGATGCCACATGGGTGTCAAAAGGCCGGCCTCTTTTGGTGGAATTCGAGGCATTCGATCACCCATATCTTCCCAATGATGCGTCGGTGACCCGAGAAACTCTACCCAAGTTCTCAGGCGGGCCCAACCTAAGAATCAAAATCAAAAACAGTGAGTGGTTTTAAGCGCGTACGATGCCTTTAAACTCATTATTCCCCCGTCATTCATTGTCAAAGGCATCGTACGCGCAGAAAACCGTATATTATTTTTTTCGTGTTTTTGTGTAGCTTGGCCTCTCTAGTGAACAAAAATGTTGAAGGGAGCCATGAAAGACCTTCATTTGTAAAAAAAAGTCTATTGGGACACATGAGTATGAATAACACATGAACACGTGAATATGAATTTGAATTTCGCGCGCGAACCGTTTTTGAAGTTTTTCTGCGTTTGGAGGCCTCGTCACTGTCATTTTCAAAGTTTTTCTGCATGCGGACTTTGTGCCGTAACTGACTAGTGAGAACTGGTGGCGGATCCTCATCTTTAACCCCTTCCAACCCCATAACCCCACGCTTTTGATGCGCCAAAGTTTACAAGCCTGGTCTACCGGGCTCATTCCTGAAATCGATCCTGAAAATGGAGATTGGTTTTCAGCGCGACCGATTCCTTCAAGTTTCCAACGCCTAAAAATTGCTTATGATGATGAGAAACGCGGACTTGTTCATTGAATACACAACACGGGAGGGGCCAAGGAGCAGCTCGGCTGGTACACGATGGCAGTCAGCCGAACTTCCTCTAGGTGCCTCCCACTATATGTATTCGTTCTATAAACCAGAACCCCGCAGTGCAACCCTTTTGAACGATATCATGAAAATCGATTATCCGAAATGAGTAAGATTTGACACACTCGAAAATTCGATCATACAAAAAAATCTGGTTTCTCTATGTATATGACTGAGTTATTCAATATTGTTGGATCAACTGGTCAAATAGGAGTACCCCTAGTTGACGCATATTGAATTGCCGAACTTTTTTTTTAGCCACGAAATCTTATTTGCAGCTAAGAGTTCTATGTACGAGGGAATATCACCCGATATTTGATCCGTGAGGTAGGCAGGCACTTGTGTTATTCTTGTTCAGGCTTCCATATTAGTTATTATTTCTCTGTTCTGACTATGAGTGAGAAAGCTAATCCAATGTCATCCTCTTGTCATCAACTGAGTTTGATAATCCAGTTATATGAGATCCTCTTCAGAAGGGAGCTTTCGCGAAAGGCACAATCGGTTTCTTGCCGGAGCAACCCTGACCGTCCCTGGTACTGGTCTTTCAATATACGTAAATACTTCGGTATGAAACCATTTGGGGGGGGGCACTCAGGATTCAGTTGGAAAATGAATGATACCGCTTTCAGGAGTCAAAGAATTTCCATGGAGTCCCCACGAAAACAATGACTGATAACGCATATGATATCAGCCCAACCTTTCATTTTCATGGATGAACCATTTCATTTTCTCGAGTGCCCCCCCAAACGGTTTCAAGCCCATACGTCCATTGATCGTAGATATTGTACCGTACATAGATGTTGCTCCTTTATCTTCTTCTGAATACTTGTCTGAAATTAGTTTGCAGCAGAATTCTCAAGAAACCCGTTCGTAGACATATTTTTCTCTTCTAACCCGTTTTCACTGAAAGTACATGCCGTGCAGTTTTCTTGGATTGATTTCTTTCTCCAGAGTTAAACACGCAAACTTCTTCAGAGAATCACCCATAACAAAATAGAGCTTCGTACTTTTTCTTCAGAGTTGGGATTCGCGAATTCGGGATTAGAGCAGGCTTGCACCCGACTGACATCGCAAGGAGCACTCATGAAATTGCACTTCTTGGATTAGACGTGTTGCACGCCTGAATCCTCCTCCCACGTTGACGAGCGCTCCTAGTGGAATTAATTTTCTGTGCGTTGTCCTCTGTATGATTACAAAGAACGAACACTATTTGTTTTCCCAGTGTTTTACAGAAACTCATGTGAATAGCGGTTTTCTTCAATTTTCAGGGTTGACTAACCTACTACAATCAAACAGGTTTTATACTTTCAATTCATTCGTTCTGTGTACGGATGCAAGTACCGTGCATACTATATGGGAAACATCACAGTACGATTTATTTCTAGTACTTTACACCGTTTTTTGGTCGCTTGATTCTCCGTGCACGACTCTCGGCAAGGCTCAAAGAATCTGTTTACAGCAGAATGGGAGAACGAGCTGCTAGAGCAGCACGTTTTCCTGGTGTCATGCTGACACCTTTCTCGTCGAGATCCACCCTTCATTGATTTCACAATGGCGAGATTACCTGGTAGCACGTCTTTCTAATATGCTGCAAAAGATCATGCAGTGTCGTGCTAATCACGTCGCGAACCATCATGCTGTCGTTACCGGGACGGAATTCCGAACCGCACTTGCGGACGACCGCTGTTGCATCATGCAACACGATGGTAATCGTACTGGGACCACATGGTCATGGCACGCCTAACCTTTGTCCCAGCACGATCATCATCATCGTGTGGCGCGAGGCAGCAGCAATAGTCTGCAAGTGCGGGCTGGAATTACTCACCAATAACGACCGATAAAATACGGTTGTAAATTTTTTTAAACAAAAACATTCTCTGGATTCAGGGTGGTAGACCCTATATGTGAAACCGCACTAAAATTGTCATTTTGGGTGCAAAAATTAACAGCCTCGGCTTTGCATGCTTTTTGAAAGTGGACGAGCCCAGTCCACATGATCGGCATCATTGAAGATTTGGATGATCACCATTTCGGCATCGTTCATACTTTCGCCGCCGGCCGGCGCGGCGAAGTGCAATCTTAGGCGTCGTTTATACTCCCACCGCCGAGCGGCGCGGCATAGTTTTTTCTATAATATTGATCACGTGACGCGGCACGATCGATATGACAGGATCGCACTTTGCCGCGTCGCTCAGCGGCGGAAGTATAAATGACGCGTTACAAAATCAAGCGCTCTATGATCGATATTAAAGAAATTCAGTGTGGCGCGCCGCTGGGTGGTGGTAGTATAAACGACCCGTCAGAGTCCGCCGCCGCGCGGCATCATGCAATGAAGCATCGATCATGCGGCGCCGCACAATCGATTGTCCTCCATCGCAGATTACAGCGAAGTACACTTATACTTTGTTTATCTTGAATTGCACAAAACATGGTTTGCCAATACTCCTCTAATTGGCCCGCCAGTACCGTAGTGTACGTCCACGACGCGTTCTAGGCATACCCGGGTGTGCACCCGGTGTGCAGAGCAATCGATTAGTCAATGCCGTCACTCGACCACCCACCCTGTCACCCGGGTCTGCGGAGAACGCGTCGTGGACGTACAGGCCATAAAACGGCCAATGTCTCACCGTCGACTGCGTACCACGCGCTGCGCGACCGCACGTGCGTCGGGAGCAGACGAGTTTTGGCCGCCGCGCGACGTTTCGGCCGTCGCGCGGCGGCCGAAACTCGTCGCGCGGCGGCCAAAACTCGTCTGCTCCCGACGCACGTGCGGTCGCGCAGCGCGTGGTACGCAGTCGACGGTGAGACATTGGCCGTTTTATGGCCTGTACACTACGGTACTAGCGGGCCAATTACAGGACTATTTTCGAACCGTGTTTTGTGCAATTCAAGATAAACAGAGTATACAAAGCATCGGGGGCAGAAAATATGATGAACGTAGTCATAGTTCGTGGCTCTATGGAGGAGGTTTCATTCTTTGGAACAAACTGACCAGGGGTCGTATTCGCCAACAACCCGCCGAGGGAAGTGGAAGGGAGGCGGAAGGGATGATACCGCGCGCGGCAGAGGAGCAGATCAACCCATCTCACACCATGTAAGATGGAAATGCAAACTGTGTTACGTATCGATATCACTGCAAAAAGATAAAGATTCCATCGCAAAGCGGCCATTCTTCAGCTATGCGATTCGAAAAATTCCGGCGGTCGCGAGGGAAGCCAAGGGAGGCGAGAGGTGGCCGTGGAGCGCGCGTTTTGTACTGAAATTTCACCTCATTTACCCTTCGACTACCCGGCGGGTTATTGGCGAATACGACCCCGGATTTCCATTCGTTTACTCACGCATACACATATGCACGCTTACTTAATTGAACACATATGGTAAGACTGCGAACCAATTTTTATTCTTTACCTATTTCAAGAAAGGCCATGATAGGACGCGGATAATGGATAAGCCCAAACATACAAATAGCAGATACACGGAAAGCGGATCACAGTTGCTCTGCTCATTTCTGACGCCTTTGCTCATGGCCGCGAAAATAGGCGTCATTTCCTTTGATAAAATTAACAAGCTTTGCCAAAAAATAAAGACAATTTTGGCAGACAAAAAACGGCAAAATGTCCCAAAAATGGTCGGCAAACGACGAACGGCAATATCCGCTTGTTCGTGATTCCAATTCGTTGGGAATAATCGGGGAACGTTCCGCATTCACGTTAGACTTATTAAAGATTCCAAATGCTTAACAAATGGCCTGTTCTCCCAACGCACGTGTTACTATGTTTTTCTTCCATTCAATTATGATTGCGCAGGTGGAATTGAATATCCTATTATGGCCGACTCCCCTCCTCTATATGTAGAACGAAGGCCACTTTGCCGTTAACTGTTGGGTCACTCGTCTTACTCTGTTTGGATTCGTTTTCCACTAAAGCCTCCATGATGATATTGAAAAAGTTGGAAGGTTGACTACGTTCGATCGAGCAGGAGACCTTAACTAGATGTTGAGGCTCAATCCGACTTGAATTGTTGGCTTGCCCTTGTTGCGGCGCAGCCGTATCGAGCGTTTCGCACCTGAATGCCTTTGAATAATATAGTCCAACTAACAAAATGGCCTTGAATAGCGAAAGAAGTACTTACTTCACATCACTTCGAAGTGACGTGGTCTCACCGAGACAGACTTTGTAGCTTACTTCTCCTTCTAAGGTCGAAATTAATTAATTTTTGTAGCTGTGTACCATTGTCTGTTGCGCCTTCATCACCAATGTTGTCACTAAATTGTGAATATGGCAATGCCTGAACTTCTTAGCTTATGCACCTGCTGCTCCAATCAAAATAATTTCTCCTACCACGCAACGTACATATATTTCCTCCTGAATGATATTTGGAAAAATATATCCGGACCGGAACTGGCATGACACCTTTTCAGTATCGATCTTGCACACTTCCTGATTAATTCGAACTATTAACTTCACTTTTTTTTCAAACAAATGCGAACTAAACCGGCGATACAATTTTGATAGCACGGAAAGAGCCTGTACCCATCTCCATTGCAATTTTTGTTTTTCTAAAAAACATATTGAGGACACCTCGCAAGCTAGGGTACTAATGACTACTTCGTGTTCACACAGAGATGTCCCAAACATTCAATTACCCGCCCATATTCGTGAAACTCTTAATTGTATCCCTTTCAGTCACCGTCAGGCATTTCCTTTGCTTCATAGGCTCTCTCAGTTCTCCATGCATGCTTTTTGCGAAATTGCAAAATATGGGACACTGACTTCTACATTCTTGTTGCAGTGTTTCCTTTATTCCACTTCTTTCAAACTTGTTCTCTTTTGGGTTAATTTGCTTGGCCTGGGACTACTTCGGTCGGATGGATTCGTGGTGCACGTAGAGAAGCCGCATATCAAATCAGGGACGTCGTCTGATTCTAAGTGAGTTTTAAGTGGAAATCCACGCGATGTGCAGAAGCTGCGAGGTCTCTCAAAACTAGCACTAGAGATCGCCTGGGGCCGTATGCATATCGCCCCCAGCTGGAGTGGATGGGAGCCCCCGTCCTCACGCGGGGAGTTTCCCGGGGGGGGGGGGGAGAACGGGGGAAGCCCGCGATGCATAGTGGGGAACCCCCTCACTCTCCCCTTCGGGAGACTCACCGCGCCGAAGAAGTTGCTTGGCGTCCAATGAAATGTTGTGTGCAATTGCGGCGTGATGATGTCACTTGCGCGTCCTCTATTTTTTGAAGATTTCTGTGCAGCTTTTTTTGTTCTTTGAGCTGCACATCGTGATGGAGGTTCATGATGATGTGAAAATGCATTTCTACGTCTCCATCGTATTCCAGTACTTTTTCATTGTTAAGAAAGAATACTTTCTTTAAAATATATGTAATAACCCGCGGAGTTTGCGATGAACGGAATTTAAGACTCTTGGTTTCCAAGAGTTCTGTTTTTTTTTTCGAAAAAAAGCCGTAACGTATCTTGGTAGAAGATTAGAACGGGAATAATCATCGGAGGTCGCGTTCTTGGCGCCATGCGGTAGGAGCATGATAAGCATGTCTTTGAATGCTTTCAAGTCCCTTCTAAAAAACATATGATCTTCTTACTGCCTATTCGGACGGTTCTGTTGCCCCATATACTTATTTTTACATGTTTTTTGAATGTATTTCACGGCTAGTGCGTTTTATTGATTGCTCAGTCTAGGTTCTTGCAAATGTGTTTAATTTTTCAGTTACCTGACAACTTTTTTATTATGATGTGTATTACTCACGTGGACTAGTTCCCCGTCTCAAATAAATAAATAAATAAGCAAAACTCAACCCTAGACCCACGAAAAGCCACTAAGCACAATTTCTAATGCGGTTTGTCTTGGATTCTGACTAAAAATCATTCCATTCTCTTGAAATAGCGAAAAAAATGAAAAGACGAAGAAACTCAAAAGCGTCAATATTTTGGAACAAAAAGCAAGTGTGGTGAATGAACTGGAAAAAAAGTAAAAGTTTTTTCCGCAGGAAGATTGTAAAATAGCTGCAATAATCAAAAAGCAAATCATATTTCTCTGAAATGAAGAATATTATCCGAAAAACTGCTCACTATAAAGAAAAATTTACTCAAGAATGCTGAAATTCTCCATCTACCCCCCAGTCCGGAGTAGGGGGACGTTGGGAGCCCCCGCCGGGGAAATGGGGCCACCCGCCGGGGGCTCCCAAAACATTGTGCATCGCGGAAGCCCCCGCCGGGTGCCCCTCTCCCGTGGCGGGACCCGCATCCCCGTCGGGGGCGATATGCATACGGCCCCTGGTGGTTTCTGTGATCCGCGCCATTCATTGAGTGAGCTGCGACGAATTGTCGTTCTCGGGACCAAATTCGGGTCCGCATTTGCGAACAACGTCGGCACTCTCTATCGAGCAGGGTCTGCATATGTACGTGTCCCTAAGACATGGGTTGAAGCCTATCCCTCAGCTTTTTTGGCAGTTCAAGTGTTTGGCAAGAACCAAGACTCTTTCTGAGTAGTACTGCGGTTTATGTGCATCCTTTGTTTTCTTTGTTTACTTTGCTGCCTTTTCAGATCCGGGATGTATGTCTTAAAACTACGTAATAAATTATTATTATTACTATTATAACGGCTGCTGCATCGCGCAGTAAGATGATAATCGTGCTAGGACCATTTGGTTCCGGCACGATTAACCTTTTTCCCAGCACGATTGTCGTATACTGCTGGAAGTTTTCTTCTAAAAATCACTTCATTGCGAATTGTCAAGTATTTTTCTTTCAAAATTCGAAGAAAAAGCAGAAATTGGTGGCAGAAAGTTCCCTATTCGCAAATTATCTATGAAGGATGAGAATATTACCTGTACAAATGTACTGTGAGATTTGAGGTCCAAACTCATTGCACAGAAAAAAGTTCGAAATGCGAAAATGTCGAGTACTTAAGCCATAAATTGAATTCGAGCGTTAGGATCACAGATTATCATTTTCTAGAAGGAGCGTCAAAAGTATTAGATAAAGGAACGACAGCGTTCTCGGCAGCTACACTATTAACATATGAACTGAGAAATTCAATTGGGCCAAGGATATTGTTTTCTCAAACTATCACTTTCGATTCAGCACAATATAACCTAACTCAGTAAGAGTTCGGTGAACAATTGCACGAGGAGTATAAAGCCGAAAAGAAAATCTTTAGTTGCATTTTCTGATGCATTCAAAATTTGGTAAAGAAATCTAGTGGACAGAAGCAAGAAAAGTCTACCGCTTTTTCACGACAGACAACAAAAACCAATGAGAACACGGATGAAAAAACATTTATAACTCTCTGTTTGTGGAAAGAAACATTGAATTAATCATAAAAAAAGCAAAATAACCTATAATGATAGTTTTAATTATCGATGAAACTAATGCGCTCCATTGCTGTTTCCGCGGTGAGTGCAGCTGTAGTTGAGTTGCGTGTAAAATTTACCCGGCTCCATACGTCGGGTAAATTTTACCTGGATTTTTACTCGAAAATCGCGAGTAAGTAAGGTAGAATACCGGGTAAGTGCCAAATTCGAAGGACTTTACACTTACCTCGCGGGTAAATCATTGATGAATACGGCCTCTGGATTCGGCGGCCCCGAGAATGACAGCATAGACAGCACCGATCGCATTGGCACTTTTAGTTTCCCCTTGACCCCGTAGTTTGCGTTAGTGCGAACCCGGTGAACATACATATGTCACAAGGTGCACACCCACGCCGCTTCGCGGCGTACTTGTGGGCGTGTCTTATGGGGTACCGATCACCAACTGGGCGGATGAGTAAAACATGAGTGGTCTGGGGTGCGTTCCAAGAACATTCCCATGGAAAAAGGCTTCCATGGAAACGTAACCACGGCCACGTGAGCTGTCGTCGATTCCCTTATTTCTGTGAGGTGAATAACAATTTTCTGACCGGAAGATATCACAGTGCTTCTGAAAAAGGATTTGTGCTTCGAATTCAAATAATGTTTTGGAGATATTGTGGAAAGATAAAAATGAAAATATGGCAAAGTAAGGAGACAGACAAGTGAAGGGAAATCGGGATTACGGTAGTGCTTTGTTTGTATTCTGCATTTTGGCGTCATTTTGCACACATTGGAAAACTCGTCCGCGATGAGCCGGCCCTCGGTGCACGTATTTCAATGGTGAATGACAGCGGAAGAAGCGCGCCGATACCCCAATGTGCGCGCACATTTCCGCGCGCCAAATTTCGCATGTGCACATTATTGGTGTATGCAGGCTCTGGACAGGTCAGAACCACAATCCATATTGAGAAGAGAAGTACTAGTCAATTCTGACCCAAAAACGTTGGTTGGCAAATAAGGGAAAGTGTGGCGTTAATTCAAAGTGTTCATAAACAATGAAACGGTCGAACATCATAAAAAGTGTTATGAGAAAAGATATTGGAAAGATGTAATCCCAAATTTATGAATATATAGGTTTCCCAATACCCTGAATACGCTAGTGATAGTGAAAACCGTGAAGGGTAACGACGACAAGCGGTATCGTCAAAAACGGACGTGTTCATAATAATGAAGCGCACTGTAGGATAGTGTCACTGAACTACGGCGTTCTTTGCGTTTCTCGTCATTTCTTCGTCTTCATAATTTCCGCAACACTTGGAGGCCAAAGCATTGTTTTACGTGAGAAACTTTCGGACGAAAATCATCGTCAACACGGTCTCTAAAAGCACAGCTCACGATGAGAAATGTGCTTCTGGTTGCACTAGGAATGGGTAGTGGAGGGGTACACTGTAACGTTAACGTCGAAAGAAATCATGAAAGAGAGCTAAGAAGATCCCCAAAAGGAGCCCGAAGTTGTAACTTCGACCGCAAGGCAAACACCAAAAGCGCAATGCCCGCCCTTCGACATGAACAAATGAGATGCGAAGATTTTGATAACAACAGATAATCATATCTAGGACTTACTGTTTAGTTAGCTAAAACACTTAATTGCATTGCTTGGTATCACCCTTCATAGCGGACAATTCTTCCACTCTCAAAAGTTGACGTCATCAGAAGAGGGCCTATTTTTGACCTAAAACCGCGGCTTTGACGTCCCTTTTAAGCATGCCTTGCTATATAGAGCACCAGACCTTCCGTAAAGCGTAAGGATATCGAAAGTGAAATCTATTGTGATGCCGCCTTTAGTAAGTATACTGCAGAGAAATCGACCGCGCCTCTATGGCACGTTGGGCTAAAAAAAGGAGGATGGCTAGATAGTTTCGGAGAATACTGCATGTGACAGCTACACTACCGCTCGTAGGTTTTGTCCAGAAAGCGAGTGAGATCGGGTTCCGCGCCTTTTTGTCTTTTCTGTGTAACTCGCCTCCAAGTCAACTGTGAGCGAAACTAGGGTGATATTCATGATACTGGCGTTGAAGGCCATTGTCGGGTTAGGCCTTTTTCAAAGATGGATCGCGGCGCGATCACATGGTAGCCACCCATATCGATCAGTTCGCGTCGTGTCGCGGCATCGCGTCGTATTCAGAGTCGATTTCGCTGGGTGGAGGGGTCCCGCCACGAATGGTGGTCGCCTCGCAATCAAGCTCTCCAGTTAGCAGTGGGGCGCGGCCCGGCAATCGCGAAGCGATACCATATGAGATTTGAGCCATTTTGCCTCATTATTTATTTTGTAGTACTTCTTTTTCGGTATGTTTTACTTTTACATCATGTTTATAATGTTACGCTCCATAAGTACTATCGTAATTTTTCTTGGCACGGCCATGCCTAATTTTTTTTTCACGGAAAGAATCGGTGCTTCGCCCTGCACCAGCCCCGTTGGCTTCTCCGGCCCGGCTGGTGCGTGACAAGGAATCGGTCTTTTTCCTGAAGAATAAAAAAGTCAACTTGGAGTAGCCAACGAAAAATTGATTGTAATGAAAAAATACCACAACAAAACAATACACAAGCAGAAAGAATGAATAAGAAGCGGACTGATAATGGAGAACTAATCTTCAACACGAAAAAATCGGGTCAAAAAACCAACGACCAAGGCTTCCTTTCTTTGGCAAAGAAAAAAATCAGAATCTGTCAGAATGGAAAGAAAAACCACCATAATTACAAAAAAAGTACACGGTGAAGGAAAATGAGAAAAAATGGTTTGCAGGCAACATGATTTTGAAATTAGTGTCCACTGTTGCGTAAATTGGGGTAATGCTCGTAGAAATGCGTGGTCGCGACAGCTCATCACACCACATTCAAGATCGTGACGCGGCGCGATTTTCAATGCGATGCGTCAGCCGAGCCGC
This sequence comes from Aplectana chamaeleonis, assembly GCA_029168955.1. NCBI lineage: Eukaryota > Metazoa > Nematoda > Chromadorea > Rhabditida > Cosmocercidae > Aplectana > Aplectana chamaeleonis. The sequence continues at coordinate 347,926 of JAPDOI010000163.1, read as the reverse complement.
CCTGTCAACAATCGCGTCGCTCCCCGATCGGAATCTAAGGCCTCTTACAGAGTTCGATCGCTGTGCGACGCGACCGAATGAAAACCCTGCGTATCGATCCGGTCGCGTCGCGCGATTAGGTCGCAGGTCATTCAGACAAGATCGCTTGGAAACTCGCCCAATCGCGCGATTGAGCGACTGACATGGCCAGATCGCGTTGCTCTGCACTGCACGGCGACACGACCGGTCGCGTCGACTGCTTCATATGCCCTCGTTCAAATTCCCCTATGTTTTCCGTTGACTCTATTTTTTATTAGTTCTGTTTATTCAGGAAGTTTAAATTAGTTCTCCACTGCCTAGGTGGTGAATCGCATCGCGGAATATATTGTATTTCTTAGAAGAATTCATTTTTAGTTGATTCTTTCTCTCACTTTGTGGAATTCAAAGGATTTTTTCGGTTTATTCATCTATGCTACTCCCGTCCCACATGTTTAAGGTCCTTGCTTTATCTGAAAACGCTTTACAATAATTATTTTTGGTGTTTAAGCGTTTATGGGCGATGTCGGACTCGTTTTGATGGTGGATTTTCTTGCTGTGTCCTTTTTGTCCAATCTTCTCGGCTTGCGGATGAATTCAGAATGAAAGTACATGGTCACCAACTTTAGCGATTGGGCGTTCACACTCCCAGAGACTGCGATTTTTATGGCGACGCGACGGTCACGTCGCCGTGCACACGATCGCGTCGCAAAGCGATCTAACTCTGAAAGAGGCCTCTTTAAGAGTTCGATCGCTGTGCGACGCGATCGCGTACACGGCGACGCGACCGTCGCGTCGCCGTGGAAATCGCAGGCTTTGGGAGTGTGAAAGCCCAATCGCGATAATTGGCGACCACGCACTTTTACGTACACATCCTAATCGACGCCTATCCAGCATAGATGAATACGGCAAATAAACACATCTAACAGCAGCTGTGTTTATTTGCTGTATTCGTAAATGTATAAAAAATTCTGGGAACAATTACTTATGAGAGTGCCGCGGGTGGTGCTGAATGTCTTCGATGAGACTTTTTTTTATTTTTTTTCTTTATTTGATTTGGAAGCTTGATAGTTTGGTCCTGCAATCTGAGATTCCTAATTGGCAAACCTATATATTAGGCAGTTCACAAGCCGAGAAGACCTCAAGAGAAGGACACAACGAAAAAAATCCATTCTCAAAACGAGTCTAACACCAGCCATGGACGCTAAACTATTACAAATAATTATTCAAAAATTTTCAGAAGAAGCATTGACTTCAGAAATGCAGGAGGGGAATGATATATAATAGATAGACAAAGCGGATAAATTCCTTCAAATTTCACAAAGTGAAACAAATATTTGATTGAAAAATTAACTCTTATAACAATAGGAAATCTCGATGCGAATCACCACCTCGGCAGTCAAATATTAAGGTAAGCTAAATACCTGAAAGAGCAGAACTAATTGAAAAAAAAACTAAAACAACGGGAAAAATAGAGAAATTTGAACGAAGGCACATAAAGCGATCGCCGAGACCGGTCGCGTCGCCGTGCAGTGCATGGCGACGCGATCTGGCAATGTCAGTCGCCCGTGCGACTTTCCCAGCGATCTTGTCTGAAAGAGCTGCGACCTGATCGTGCGACGCGACCAAATCGATACATAGGACTTTTATTCGGTCGCGTCGCAAAGCGATCGAACTCTGAAAGAGGCCTAAAACGCCCTTATGTTGAGAACTATGAAGGTAACGCCCCCGTGGCGGATGGGGCGTTACCGTCTCTGTCTGCTTTTCCGTGTGTGTAAAAAGCCGGTTTGATTGTGAAACTTCTACGGTTCTCAACAAAACCCCCTCAATGGCTCTACCATTGAATAGCCCTCAGCGCCTGGATCATGATTATCTCCCTAGTTTTGCTCAAAGTTTACTTTGAAGCCAGTTATACAAAAAAGACGCCGAAACCCAACCGCTTTCTGACCAAATCCTACCAGCGGTAGAGTATGTATGTACGCTAATATGTAGTAAGTAAAATCCAAAGAAGGTGTCACCCGTCTTTTCAGCTCAGATTAGGGCAACACTACACTCAGCTGAATCTAGAAATGGAAGAATTGATTGGTGCAAATGTGGAAATAATACCTCCCAATGTATTGATCTCATCGACTCCCTCTCAACACCTCTTTCTCATTTCCGTACAATTTCGATACGGTTGCTTCCAAAACGTCAGTTGTGCATGTTTTGGTAGGAGGATCTCCGTAAAGGGGTGGGTAGAGTCCTTGCACTTCACTGGTTTCGTGCCAGGACGCTTCTCGCTGACTTTTCTCTGGTTTCTTCTTCATTTATGTTTCGTTCAGTACCCAGCTTTTAAATCTCTGCAAAGAAGCCATAAAGTTTCCCCATCAAGACCACAGTTTTTGAGAAAATTGTTTGTCTCGGAAATAGTCTGGCGACTCCATATTGAACCGCGAATTGGGTTCAGTCTCTTACGTAGGATTGCAGCTTTGACTTTCTCCTATGTCAACTCCATGATTTTTCCAGCTGAAAACGGTGATTATCTCTCTGAAAACAGTCGTTTCATGACGCAGCTTTCCAATTACGGTAAACAAGTATAGCTATCGTCATGCGTCACTGCATTGTTTGTTTGTGATTGAAATGGAGCCCTATGAGTAGTTTGCAGCCGAATTACTTCCTAACAATTTCAGTTTGATCCATTTTATTGAAGAACAACAGGCACTTGCACTTCGTTGGCTAATGTTCACTTCAAAGTCATCGAAAACTTTTATTGCTCTCTTCACTGCATCACTCAGCCTCGACATTTCCTATAGGATTCTCGTGTTGGAGTAGAACCTTGTGAAGAGTGTGGAAAATAGAGTCTCCGACGGAAATGTCTGGCTAGAAGCTTCTGGCGATCGAATTCTAAAAAAATCTATGTTAATGGGGCATCTTCTCCAACAAATTTTCTATGATTAAATAATGAGGTTAGGAAATTGAATAGACGGAGGAAAGGATTCATTCCTTTGCTGAGCTTTTTTTACGTCCTGTATTTTCCCCGACTCCACCCAATTACATACCCTAAACGCGCAATCGAAGCGATTAAGTCCGCGCAGTTCCTTAATGTTCTTATTTTCGATTTCTTCCTGATTTCTCAATAAAGTCTTCGGGAGGAGGGGAAGGCGAGGAAATGCACCTGCTGCTGAGAAACACCGAAATCTTAATGAGAAAATCCCGCCTATTTTGCGGATACCTCGTCACAAGGCATAAGATTTTCGTGTGTTAGCTATCCTTATTCTCTGTTTCTCAGATTTCACGATTTGTAGGAAAAGTAGATCAGACTGCCTTAGAATGGAAGTAGATCCTATTTAGATACTATTGCAAATGTATGCGTTACGCGAAGCCAAATATTTACCTTCTGCAGCACAACAATCCCTTCCTGCTCTATACATCCCCCCCCCCTAATGAAAAACAAAATATTGTAGTGGCTCACTATCGAGTAACAGAATACCACACCAAGCACAAGTTAGCAAGCCTTTCACTCATAACTACTCTCTCCTCCACTACGCAAGAGCTAGAGCCCGCTGTCAAGGTTCTTTTCAAGAAATGTTCTAAACGCAAGTTTGATTATTCTCTCACTTCTTTATAGCCTGTGCAATCAACTTCCTTGGTGGGACAGTTTGGCCGATAATTGGATCTAGAGATTTCCTTTTTGATCGGAGCCTAGGCTATAGGTATCTTTTGGCTCGGGTTCAAACTTAATGTGTGCTATTGCGGATTCGCGCTGCAGACACGCGTCGCACCGGCTTCGTACGAGCTTCCACACCCGCCCTCCTTAGCTGATCACATGAGTTTTTCGAACTTTGCTTAGTTTTTTCCTACTTCTCACGTGATTTTTCAACAGTTTTTGATCTTTAAAGACTGCGTTTGTTATATAACAACCGTTTGTTAAAGTTTCAATTACGGAAATAGCGGGGATTATCGGCGTCGGAATCTTCCACAAAAAAAATCGGGCATGACCCATATTGAGGAAAAAACGGTTCTGGAGAAGCAAACAACGAAAGCACACATCATAAAAGCAGTTTCGAACTAGAAAGGATTCAATGAGAAAAAAGCACATTGAAGAAAATTATTGGAGCATTGGTATACTTCAGCGACAGGCGGTCGCTGGCGACGGACACAGCGACGGGGGGGGGCATCAGGGAACTTTCGGGGTGCTGAGAAAAAATCTTTTGGATTCGGCTCAAAACTTGCATCTAGGGGTTATTTTGGGCGCTGAACATGAATCTGGGGTCTAGTCCTCGCCTTACTTGGGGTTACGGTAGGTCACGGTAGGCAAAGTAACTTTTATTAGGCGTTATTTACCTTCAATTTTCGAAAATAGAAACATAGACCTCAAATTCGTGTTCAGCGTTCCAAATAACACCCACAGTGAAATTTTGAGTCAAATTTAAGACTTTGACCGAGCTACCGTATGCCCACCGTAATCGACCGTTATCTATCGAAAATCGATAAACGGGTTGCAGATTCGTGTTAGGCAGGCCGAATACCCTCTATATACAACTTTTGAGGCGATTTGATCGTAGCATTCTCGAAATCGTCAAAAGTGGCGTTTTTCCAGCAAAATTCCCCCATTTTAAAGCTTCGGACCAAATTAGATGGAATTGACAAATGGGCCTCAGATTCGTGATCAGCGCCCTAAACAACCTCTAGGAACAAGTTTTTAGCCCAATCCGAGGCAACGTTTTTGACCATCCTGAAAATTTCCATTCGTGTACCCCCTTTATCTACGCAAAGCTATGTAAATTCCCACTTTTGGAAATCTCCTGTAAATCTCTGAGGCATTTAGGGGATATAAAAACGGATTATCAATGCTGCGTGCCATACCCACAACTATCAACACATGGTTTTATAAGAGCCCACCGCAAATGTGAAGCAAGCCATAGTAAGTGGTATTCGAGGCTGAGATCAGCCACGGGGAGTGTTTTTGTTCTAAAACTGAGTACATCATGTACATTGTATGCTCAGGTATTTATAACGCATTTCAGTGTTTTCTTGCTTCTCTCTCTTCCCTAAAAAGTCTGTGCTCTTTTAAAACTCTTGGAAGAAGATGAATTATGTTCTGTATGTAAGGTTCGTTGCAATATAGCGAAAATTGACAGCTTTTTCGAATGACCTCCCAATAATAAGAAGTTATGCTCATCTCCTGGTATGAGAACGAATACGGGTACTCGCCCCGTGTTATCGACTTCTCTGAGACAAATTGCCGCTGCGGCTCCGCGATAGTGCTTCTTCGGAGCCTACGGGCACCGAAGCGGTCCTATCGCGGAGCCTCGCCGGCACCACCGCGGAGCAGTGTCGGAACTACCGCGGAGCCGTAGCGGTGATGCGGCAGTGCCGCTTCGGCTCCGCGGGATAGTGCCGCAGCGGCTTCGGAAAATGATCTGATATGAAGTTGTTTAAATATGATAGTACAACTAGGGGGCCTAAGAACAAAAAATACGCACCTGCGCTTATTACGTCATCTGTCTAGTAAGAACAGAAATTACCGCCGCTTTTGCGCCCAAGGAAATACGGAATGTATTTCAAACTTGGATAATTGAACCGGCGACAACTTCGTATCATCGCACAGGATAGTACATCGTACTCCACGCGGGTCCACTGCTGCATCCTCGCCGAGCCGGCGGGGTTCTAACGCGGTGCCGGCGCGGTTCTAACGCCTAACCGATGCAGTACTATCGCAGCGATGTCGATGCTCAAGGCACGGCAGCAAAATTATCTGATTATGGAGCCGCTACGGTACTATCGCGGAACTATCGCGGCACAGTCGAGGGCCGCGGTAGTTTCCCGGCATTGACGCGGCAAACTTTCTCAGAGTTGCTCGCCTAAATCGCCAACAGGGCTTTAATAAAGCGCTTGACACGCTCACCGTTGGCGCTCTCAATAAATATAAATAATCTGATCTAGAAGAGTTTTTTTTTGTGTATGAGGCCGGGATCATACTTCCCGCGACCAGCGACAGCGACGATGTATAATTGGCATATCGATTTTTGCTCAATATGGATGGTAAGCATTGCGTCGCGTCGGTCGTCGCTGGTAGTATGATCCTGGCCTGACTGTTATCTGAAGCTATGCTGTCGATTGCTTTCCGATTTGGTCTGTTTCTCACGATATCTATATGCTATATCTCAGTACACCTTAATAAACACATATAGCCTAGGCCGCTCATTTTGAGCCGGTCGAAGCAAGACTTATCGGGCTTATCATGTCAAAATCTCCTCATCACTGTTATATTTCTCCATCACCGACCGCTCCGCTTCTTACTCCGCCAGGACTCATCCTAGCAACCTAAGCTATAGTCTACAGCAATGTTAGTAGGATCTAGTGAGGTTGCGGACTCGTCTTAACATACGGTAGTTTGTTAGTGGTATCGCTCATTTCTATGAAACGCTGTGATAGATCGGTGAGTCTGTGTTTTCAATGATATTACCACATCTGTGGAAGCAATGAAAACAGGTGAAAATTTGAGAGTGGAAACAAAAACTCACCAACCAATCTCAGTTATTTCGAAAAAATGAGTGATAACACAATCAAACTACCGTATGTTAGCACGAGTACGCAACCGCACCATGTCGTTTTAACATTGCGGTAAACTATATATGACTGATTTCTTCTTTCACGTAAACGCAGTTGTTTTCAACATGTCAATACTGTAGTAATGTTTTCCACTCGTCACTACTTTTCATCCTTCGTGACTGAAAAGGAACTGCATCATGTCAGAAAAATCGTACATACGTTTACTACGATTAACCCGTTCACAACCGCATTTCTCATCACAAAAAAGTGCTCTTCGAACATTGAGTTCCCACCTAAATAAGGAACGCCTGGACATACGCTTGGTGGGAATGCTCACCGTCCTACATTTGCGTACAAGTTTCGTCGTCCGTGTGCAGCTGCGCTTTAACACCATATCTGGACCTTTGTTAAAAAAAACTTGGTGTGCATCAGAAACCGTGACTGCGAAAATTTTTCACCAAGCTCATTTTTTCTAGTGTTCCATGCACTCAGATTTTTGGGAAGGTAATCATCGTTTGAATTTTGTGATAATTAGTCCGTAATCGTGCCTACCATTACTGCTGAGCAATATCTATTTTTCGTCTCAACATCCACCCCTGTCTTTATCTTGGGCCCAACAATCAGTAGCTGACGAGATGGACTCCCAGAAAGTAAGAAACGGGTGGGCCAGCAAGCAATCCAGGAGAACACAGACTTTTTAGTGAAGAGAGACAAGCAAGAAAAACACTGAAATGCGTTACAAATACCTAAGGATACAATGTACATGATAGTTACACTCAGTTTTAGAACAAAACCACTCCCTGTGGCTGATCTCAGCCTCCAACACCACTTAAGTATGACTCTGGCGCTCGATGATACGATAACGCGCTCCACGGCGAATGCGGTTACGGTAACACAGAATCCCGGCTGCTAAGATCCGTTTTATCTATGACTCTCGAAGCTGCAATACATATACGTTCCAAATCAGGAGAAAAAGGATCCGATTTGAACTGGTATTCTAACCGATCATTATTCCACATACATATGTCAAAAACAAATTGGGAAAGTCGGAAAATGTGCTCACATAAAAGAATTAAGCAAGGTGCACTGAACGATTTGGAAATATGTAAGTGTACGAGAAATGGTAGAAGTAGCGTATAAAATACTGATTAAGAGATTACTGATTCAATTGATCATTTGTTGCAGCCGCCTTATTAGAAAGATCATAAATTTTGAGAGGAAACAAAACCAGGCTTCTCTGGGAATAATCAGGACCAGGCGACAGCCTGTCGCTCTGCTGCGCACATCGGCGGGCTGTCGCCACGGCGACGGAGTGTACCAGGGTTACGCCACTCAAAGCTATAACAACCCTTAGCGACCGGTCGCCGTGACTAGCGCATACAAACTGTCTCCCCGGCCGACCATTCCATAGCGGCGGTGATGGTCCCCACACGGTGAGTAATAGTTGTCGAAGCCTGTCGCTGCAGCGACAAGGAAGTATACCAATGCCCTTATAGATTCGGGAAGGCCTAAGCAAAGAAAAAAATTTGAAAAGATTTACGATCAATGAGAATCTCGCTAAAAAGTCAAAAGTCAGTAACCAACACTAAATACAGGATATCATAGGGTTACACCACGAAATAAAAAATCTTCAAAATTTGGCTTTGCCTACTCGTTGCCGGCGACTCCCCCTAGTCCTGAAATTAGAACTATAGCAAATGATAGCACTAAAACAAACGTTGAGCTTACAGACCCGAAAATGTTGAAAATTTTTCAAGAACTAATGAAGATTATGAAACATTGTGAAAACAGCACATGACCAACTAGCGAGTGGCGGACGCGGAAGCTCGTACAAAAACGATACGTCGCGTGCTCGCAGCGCGAGTCCGCAATGACACACTTTAAATCTGACCTCGAACCAGAGGAGAGTCCCAAGAAACATGCGAAAACTACGAAAAACTGTCTTCTTTGACTAACTTCAGCCTCATGATGGGTTACAGTTCACAGAATCACAGAGCCAGAAGTTATCAGCCGACGTTCACGTCTTTAGCCATTGTCCGGCGCCGTTAATATCCTCTCCCAGCCAGGGCCAATCAACCCTTTGAGGAAACTGCCTTCGTTGTTGTCCCCCCCCGCACCTGTGACGATGGTTACCGACCCCTCCCCTTTCATTGGCTGCACTGGATCCACTCTAGACTCCGCAATCTACAGTTTCAGCTTGCTGAGACCTGTTTGTCAACCGCTGAGTGTCATTGGCATTTCCCTACTCATGTAGAAAAATGAAAACATGTTACACGTAATATGTATAAAAAGTAATATACTTGAGACGTTCAAGTATCTTACCTTTATATCGCATGTAACCTGCACTTATATTGCACGTAACATACACTTACATGACATGTAACATACTCTCATATTTTATGTAGGTTGATACGAGCAGCAAGTTGAAGCTCGATCTTTCAGGATGCAGCTGCAAGTTCCAAGTTGCTGCTTCAGGTATGAATCAGCAAACTCTAAGCTCTCTTGGACATCCCAGGAGCTTAAAGCCTTCTGCTCCATATCTGAAGCGGCGAGCTTGGGGGCCACAGCTTCGTACGAGCAACCACCCGGTCAAATGTCAGTCCTATGAACTTTCGGTCGCCGCTAAAATATGTGACGGCCCGTATGCTGTGCAGGTTTGGAGAAGGTGTTCAACATGGGTCCGCAGCTGGTGATGATAAATTATGTTACACTTATATTACAAGTAATATACTTGAGTAGAGATAATTCACATGTAACTTACATTGACCGATATATGTTACAAAAAGATTACTATTTTACAAGTATTATGCTTTCAGCCACCAAAAACATATTATGTGCGATATTAGGCCTGCGAGCGAGGGGCCGATAAATCGCATGTAACATACACCGGTCGAGATAATTCACAAGTAATATACGTATTAGCCAGTTTATAATACATGTATATTGATTCAGGCCTTTTATACTACATGTAATAAGTTTTCATTTTTCTTAGTACCTAAGTAGCCGTAACTCAGCAGTTCTGTGAACTGTTACCCCGTCCCGAGCTGCTGGCTCCAAGAACTTGTAAGTGTTCATAAAGCTCCGCGGAAAGGTTACCCATTAGGGCACTTTCTGGAGTGTGTAGAATTTTTTCCTCGGCTCAAAACTTTGAATTATCTGTGGTCCGTTTCCCGAACTTCTTAGGTTTACTGTAGGTTACAGCAGGTTCGATGCCATTTAGAGGGCAAAACATACCTTAATATCCGAAAATCTACACCCACATATGTCGCAGCATTCCGCGCCCTCAAATTTCCCCCTTTAGGAAACTTTTAATGAATCAAGTCGAAATTTTCGGAAGTTACAGATAAGCCTCAGATTCGTTATCAGCACACCAAACAACCACCCTGAGAGAATTTAAAGGCAGTGTTCACGATAAAAATCTCTCTTCTGTTTTTTTTTTCGCCTATCTTGAAAACGGTCTCATTCTGATTCCAGTGATGTCTCTGGAATCATACAATACCATCTGGGAACGGAGGTATGGTCCCTAAAAAATTGAGCTAAGGAAACATGGTGGACGAGTTGTCCGATGCTTTTAACTTCCGTCTTTTGCAGCCAATGTATGCTAGCTGACCTGAGTAAAAAGAGAAGTTGAGAATGAAGGGAAGAACGGGGCTTTTGATCGGAAACCATTGCTCATCTCACCATCTCGAGTGTTCCATTGTTCACGTCGAGAGGCGGAAAGGGCCGGACTTGCCCACAGCGGTTGGGTTTTCCCACTTTTCTAAGCCGTTTTGCGGCTCCTGGGTAGCTTTTCGTCCCGTTTCTTCGACGCTGTTCTGCTTCTGAGAGCCACGAGAAGCGTTTGTCATTCGAGGATGAAGTTTTTCGTGAACAGTGCCTTTAAGGTGAAATCTGAAACATTTCACCTGAACGCTTTCAAAACCCCTAATCCGTAAAAGTCAACGCTTGGCCAACAATCCGTACGAGCAGACAACGCCATCTCTTTGTTTAAGGTTCTAGAAATGTGATTCCACCCGGATTTTTGTCCATTTGAGTTATTTTGGGCGCTGAACACGATGACGAGGTCCATTTACAGATTTTTGGAAGATTGCTGCGCGTTTTGCAAGGTAGAAAAAGTACAAAACACAACGTTCACAGTCTATATCTTCTTGGAACCAGCAGCTCGGGACCGGATACTGTGCGCTTTCACTATGGATGTCTATGATATACCAACATTACAGTTTGTTTTCGCAGATGCGACGGAAGCATTGTATAATTCCCTTGTGAGTTACCGCGGCAATTTCTAACCTTTCTGGTGTCTGCCGCTGTGGATTGGTCTCAGAATATGTTGGTTCTGGCATTAGAGTGTGGCAGTCGCGTATTGGTCTCCCAAGAAAAGTTGTCGAGATCCGCTACGGCAAAGGCCACGCACTTCGGGAATTGACTGTACTGACATTAGCATAAGATGGAGTTTGACAAATCCCCAGCCGGTTAAGTTCCACGGCTCAGTACGTGGCGCGGCTTCGTCCGCTGTCGGTACAGGTTTCCGCCGCGCTTTTTTTGTTCAATTGTTTCTTCGGACGTGTCTGAATGCAGTGAGAGTGTCCATTAGTGACATTTGTCTTGCCATTTCCAAAGCGTCCCGCCTGGATAGGGCCTTAGGTTAACATCTTTTTTTTGTGGTGAAAGCATCTGTGTAGTGTTAGCAAAACAAATTCGCTAGCTACCCTTGATTATTTATGATTATCTTCCAAGTTGTTTTAATGTTCTACTAGTCACCTAATGAGGGGCGTTTTTACGTTGCATTCTTTTCAAGGTTTTTCAATAGCCAGACTTTCTGACAAAAGAACAGACTTGATTACATGATTCCTGACACTTATCCACAAACAATTCCACGGAAATATCCTTGACGATCATATTTCAGAGCGTTGTTTTGGCGATTACTCTCCATTCACTATTCCCCTCATCTCATATTTCCGTTTTCATATGGATTCGAAGCCTTTCGGTTTCTACTTCATTAGAGTCTGTTCAAGGGAATTCTTAGCGCTCCTCAAGGCTTGTTGCTTTCCGTCGATAGATTTCACACATGGCGATTTTCTGATAATGAGGCAGACCATTATAGACGAACTGTTCTTCTTTCTCATTTGAACTTGTTTGCTTTTCACTTTCACATCTTTCATTGCTACCACCACCCGGTTCAGTAATGCTAATCGAACGCCCTGGTGCCGTCAGCAACAGGCTTCGGCTGAACTCAAAGCCGGATGGAAAGCTTTTAGCCCGATCATAAAAACTTCGGATTGCATGTGCATTCGAAGAAAGCGAACCAAAAAAAAGTGCAACTCTGGATAAGGGCAAATCGTGAAGACGACATTCCATAGTGTGGGGAATATGGATGTTGATGCGATGTTTTGTGGAGTAAAAAATAAGAAAACTGTTTTCTCACAACGCACGAGCGCGACAATGCATTAAGCCGAATCGCTTTTTAATCGACATACATAAGAAACACTGCATAACTTCGCCCGTTGAGGGCAGCAAAGTCCGCACTGATTTCCCTTATCCTTTTGGTTCCTTTTTCTGCGTTGGCGCGGACTCGGTGCATATTTGTTCTTAGTCCAGGATTTGAACAGCTCGTCGTTGGCCATTCCTGTCGGAATGAATCACTACCACGGCGGCGTCATCAACGCTAAAGTAAACGGGATGGTCACACGAAGGCAAGCGGGATGAAAGAGGAGACACGCCGAGCCACCACTACCGCTCTCCAGTGAAGAGAAAAAGAACCTTACCTAAATAACCATCCAAGACCAGCTATCTATTTTTCTGCTTTCTAGAGCAAAACAACATTCTTCCATTCCGTGTGCATTTTCGCTCCACCAAAGTCTGACCTAGATGATTTCTCTCACAAGTTAAGAGCATTGATTTGGAACGCAACCACCATCCGTCCCGACCAGGGCTGTGCGGCAAAGGAATTTGAAATTTCTGCAAACGGCTACTGCTAACCCCAAAAGTGACCGGCAAACGGCAAAACGTCGGACGGCAAAATCTGTTTTGTGCTATGATAGACCAATATTTGTGGTATTCCTTGGAATATCTGCCAGTCACTATCTATCTGGCGTTTCACTAGCCTCTACATCCCATATATCAAAAGCTACCTGAAAGTCTCAGGTGATCAAAGAACGCCAGTCGCGCTGTTCTGTATGTGATTTGTATAGGAGCCATTATCAAATTCAACAAGGTTTTTGGCTTATCCCTCGCAGGAGATAAATCTGCCAGTAATTGATGTTTCCCTACAATTTAATCGCGGAGATCAAAAGGATGGGCGCCTTTCTGAGTAGTGCAAAATGTGATAGGCCCGTGAAGTATTTACTATGAAAGGGGCTTGCGGTCAGCGCGGCCCAGCCTAGTCGATCCGTGGACGATCAGCAAACCGTAAGCAAGCTTGGTGAAGTGGGGACGTGTGCCGACAGAAAGACTGTGGCCGTTACCGGTACAACTTCAGGCGCGAATAGATAGATGAATATGCGATGACTGGTCGGCATTTGTGACGAAAGACAGTCCACTCCGCGATGAGCAACGCGCGGTCTACATAGGTTATGGCCGGAGCTACTTACAGTTTTTAATTTTGGTAGCAAGTAGTAAGCTCAAGGCTCTTTATTTCGCACACTTCAAACTGCGATTGAATGGTTTCCCTTGCGAGGCTACAGGAGTGGAGTGTGACTAGTCCAGTTGAATGTAGTGCTCACGGTAAAAGTAACCTTCGAATTTTCACCAGAAATCAAGAGCTTCGAGGGTCATGTTGATCGAATACACAGAATGAAAGGCACCTAGTGACAGTTCGACATGCGACGGAAAGCCGCTGCGCTCACGTCGTCTTTGCAGCGCCGCGTGCAATGCGCTTAGCCAGCCGTACTGCTCTTGGGCGCTTCCCTTTCTGTGTATTCGGCCTAAAAGCCGGCACAAGGCCCATTACAACAACAATGAAAATAAACGAGCAATAAATTATATGCCCCCAAAACTAGAATAATGTGTGCCCGCCCACCCACTTCCCGTGTTACTACCAGGGGTGAGCCCACCTCATTCAAGTTTTGGGGCCGTAATTGCTCATGGTTGCTTGTTTTACGCCGGTTTTCGTCACTGCTGTTGCAATGTGTCTCGTACCTTTGGATTTCCAGTGAGAAGTTGAAGGTGGTTTCAATCGTTGCTTCCAAGAATTTTAAATTTTTCGTCTTAACGCCATTTCTTAAAGGCAGTGTTCACGATGAAAAAAAGTTTTCGAAATTTCACTAGGATTGGATAGTGGAGGGACACTCTGTAACGTTAACGTCGAAAGAACGCATGAAAACGAGCCAGGAAGAGCCCTAAAAGAGCCCGAAGTTGCAACTTCGAGCGCATTGAAAACCCCAAAAGCGCATCACACGCCCACAGACGTGAATAAATGAATGCTCGAGATCGTGAGATGAGCGATGATTTTCAATTTATAGGCCCGTTCTTCCCTTCATTCTCAGCTTCTCTCTTTGCTCAGGTCAGCTCGCATAGATCGGCTGCAAAAGACGGAAGTTACAAGCCTCGGACAACTCGTCCACCATGTTTCCATAGCTCAATCTTTGAGGGACCATAACTTGGTTCCCAGAAGGTCGTGTACGATTTCAGAGACATCATTGGAATCAACATGGGGCCGTTTTCAAGATAGGCTGAAAAACAGAAAAACGATTTTCATCGTGAACACTGCCTTTAACAAACTCAGTTCTGCCAGGAAGTTAACCCTTCGTTTCAGCCACTTATGTCGAAATCGAAAATATTATTGAGCACTGCTGTGAACATTGTTCTATTTAAAAAAAGCCGGACAAAGTAATTGCAAAATCGATCAGCTTCCTGTCCCAATTATACGCATCAGCCCACTAACCAACGGTATGAGGGGCGATCTACACGGATTTTCAACCTATTTCATATGTCTAAAAAGGCTGCTTTTGAGCTGCAACTTGGACACCACTTGATTTTGTATTCTTGGAACCTGCAGGAATCGATATGCTTCTGTAGAAGTTTTTTTTTGGAATTTAGGCATTTCTGAGGGGTTAAGATCTGGATGATCAGAAAATGACATTAGAAGGCTCCCAAGCAATTTAGAACTTGAACGAACTCCCTTGTTTACCTAGTCAAAATATTGTCATGAGTTACCTATTCAATGGGTACAATTACAGATTACATGAGCTGGAACTAGCAGCTGTAACTAAACAAAATAAATATTTGTTGTACCTTCAAATCACTGACCAACATAGAAATTGCGGTGGAGTCAAATCTTGTTGTTTTAACGCACTTTTGCCGAAAATTTGCCGTTTTAAACGAAAATTTCGGCAAACGGCAATCGGCAAACGGCATTTGCCGCACACCCCTAGTCCCGACTTAGAGAAGTCTAGACTCTGCCAAACGGTGTTGTAACACCCTATGCCTTTTAAAGGCAGCATACACGCTCACAAAAGCTGCTGAGATAGCTACAATACCGCCCGCGACTTTGGGAAAAACGGCGTTTTCGGCGCTTTTTTTCGCCGAAATGCGCCGCTTTGTCATAACTTTGTTCATACTGGTCCGTTTGGGTTGCTAGGGGCATATTTAGAATCAGCATCGAGAGCTCTTCATTTTGAGCTCACACTTGTCTTACCCTGCAAGCAAGGCATATAGGGTTAACAGAATCAATCGAGTAAGTTAGTGGGATCGTACGGGCTCTACATAGTAGAACGCCAATGAAGTTGAAAGGGCCAAAAATGGGTAAAATGACCGTATCTGAGCCGTACTGAGTCAAAAAATCATCCTTTTTCCGCCGCAGTCGGCTTAGATCTCCGCAGCTATCCCTTTTCTGGTTACCCGAGCTATAGCTTCATTTCAATCAAATTACTTGCACCGTCAAACCTTCGATTGGTTCCATAAAAATTCGATATCATTTTTGTGCGTGTATGCATTCTTGTTTGTTGGGGCGTTTTCAACCAAAGCAAGGACTTGATTTTTTTCGGTGAAGGAGAGCCTGAAAAACATCAGCGTTCTCTCAAGCAATATTGCAAGTTCTTCTGAGCTCTGGGTTATTTCTTGTGAGCTCTCGGTTTCAATTTTCACTGCAAGAAGCGCACGTTTTTTGTCTGGACATCCTTATCACCTGTTATGTTTCACCAAGGTTCACCTCTCGGCTGCTGGAGATACTCGGAATCAACTGCTCAGTGGAGATTTCCCACAGTTCACTGCGAATTCGAACCCATGTGCATCCAACTTTGGACGGGAAGAATATTAGACAGAGAAAATGGGTGCATTTATAACTCAGAAAATCGCTGTATTCAATGCGTGTCGAAAATGCATTCAACTCGAAGACATCGCGGTTTCGAGCACATCCAGGAAACGTGCTGCTAGGAGAGCACGGGCTCCCATTGTGTTTCAAATTATAGCACGTGCCCCAACAAATAAAACGTTCAATGCGTGCATGATACACATTCAACTCGACGACTAAACGATTTTCCGAAAACAGGAAACATGCGACGCACCCTTGAAGCGGGACTAAGATGTCGGCATCGTCGTCAGTTCAGTTACCCAAATTTGCGGTACTTGGCCCGCTCAGCCGCTGGAGAGCTCGTACAACCTTTAGCGTCCGCATATGGTGCTCGGCGAGCCGGCCGAATTGCATGTCGGTGTGCCGGCCGGGGTTATGAAATGGTTCGGCTGGTCTTCGCGATTTTCACCCACTTCCCTATCGTTTTTTATCTCTCTTTGCTGTTCTTCTTGATAGGTCCCAATGCTCACGATTCTACGAAAAAAAACTGGAATTTTCCCAGCGTGTAAATTGTCTTTAAAGTCAGTGTTCACGATGAAAAGCCGTAGTGTAGTTTTCGATGGTTTTGAGAAGGCACGCTCACAAAGTGGAGAATATAGGTTATTGGAGCGAAAACTGTTGAAAAAATCTTTTGAATATTTAATTAAGCCTGTTCGCGTGGCTCACTGCGGACAAAACATCGAACCATACGTCGGAAATTCCTTTGCGCTCTGAAACTCTTGGGTAAGTGACTTTATTTTCTGTTTATTGTACCTAAAAACTAATCAAAAATAAGACTGTTCAATGCACATGCTTGAGTATCAGAATTATCGGGATAAACAGTATACAAAATTCGGTTGCAGTCCCTTTGATGAGATAGACACCAACTGTTCTGACACTGAGCAGGACAACTGTTATATAACGTGGGCGGGGCGACTCGATGGGTTGACTGGACCGCGAGATTTTCGCCCACTTCCTGGCCGTTTTTCGTCGTACTTCCTTCCTCATCCTTTCTAGAGGGATTCTCAGCTTACTTTTGTACGGAAAAACTGGTAATTTCCCATCGTGTGCACTGTCTTTAAGCATGTGTGTCCTTTCAGAGACGTTAACGCCTGAGAACCTATTTGTTGAGAAGTTTCATATACATTCGACAGAGAATTTAATTACAACATGAAGGCCGTGACAGAGATAGATACGAGTGAAAAGTGCATTGAATGCTGCAGAAGTGCGATGCCTTTCATTGCTGTATGTGATGAGGCTTGCTTGATGGAAAGAGCTTTTTCCTGCCACCAGAAGTCGGTATATATTCCATCCGTAGAGAGAGGCTCCATCAAGGGGAGTGTGCGAGAGTTTTTGGAAGAAACTATTTTTTTACTGCAAAAATTTTTGTCGCTCAGCATTGAATCAGATGAGAATTGCGTGAAAAACTTTCTCATTAAGCCTTTCCCATCGAGCTTCGTGATTAAAGGCATCCTCCACAAGAGTTTTTGCACTTTATTTTGTTTAGGCTGAACCTTCCTATCGGAAAGTTGAGCGTTTGCAAAGTTTCCCACCGCAACTTTAACCGCACACTATTCAGCACTCGTTCGAGGTGGTCACAATTGTTCGGAAATCTATGTGGATGATGTATTATTCAATGATGACTCGATTCTGCAGCACTTATCTGGTCATGATTATGCACTTCTTAGTGCTATCCATTTCTCTAATTGCCTCCTAGCCTGTTGGATCATCGTACATGCTTTCATCCTATCAAGGACACGAATTCTTACAAAGATTTATGCACTGCCTATAAATCCGTGATCCACCTTCTTCAGTATTTCTGCTGTTCAAGATTTCGCTCAACGTCAAGAACCATTTTGCGACACAGGGTCCCGTATTGCATTTCTAGAGTATTCAGTCACTGGCTGAACTTTAGCTCTAGTCGGTGTGCGCATTGTATGGGTAAGGGGTCGTTTACACTTCCACTGCCTAGCGGCGCGGCACAGTGAATTTCTGTGATATTGATCACGCGGCGCGGCACGATCAATATTGTAGAGTTCTACTTCGCCGCGCCGCTCGGCGGCTAAAGTATAATGACCCATAATCCCGTGTATCGTTGGCTAGTTGCCCCTTGCTTTCAAGGTCATTGTGCCGGCCATGGATGGGTTAAGTCCAAATTGTAGTCACGAATTGAACTCCTGAGATTCTCGTGAAATCTATCGTTGACGTTAGAGCTCACCGATAACCTTAGAGGATGAGAACCTGTCAACGCATCCTTGGATTAGTGATCATCACTCCTCATAATTCCTTTGGCAAAGGTTGAGTGTTATCTGATTTAATAATCAACAGCGGTACGTCCACTAATACGAATGGTGATCTACGCTAGGGCACAGCATTTTGAATGCAAATCTCAATATCCAATTTTTCATTCACCTTGAACGGAGAATCACTCGAAAGAACGCCCCACTGTCAAATATTTGTTTTTATTTTATTTATTATATGTCGTTGCCGACGCGCTCAAAAACAACGAATCAGTGCAAAGAAATCTCGGAAAGGACAAAAATGTTAACTACAAAATATAACACAAAGGAAAAAACTCAGTGCAACTATTCAGCGGCGGAGAACAAGACTAATGCTTCGATCAACAAATTATTAGAGGGCGACCCTAGTTAGAGTTAGGAGCTGGTAAAGGTATAGAGGGGACAGTAAGAAAGAACTGATGTAGTGCTAGAAGGCTGAAGTCATCAGTTTTTCCTGTTCCTGAAAAGTAGTTCATTATAATCCGTATTCAATTCTGAAGTATGTGTTGAAAACGGTCCTACCCACGCGGATTCTTCGGATCCATATAGTATGTGTTTCTGAGAAATATGTATGTGTTTCTGAGAAATTGGTCTTCCTTGCAGGGTTTTCGAAACCTTGCTTGTCTGAACGCTATCATATTTCTACTCACCCACTCACTTAAAAAAACCGCATTCGCAAAAAACCTGTCTTTTTTATTTTTGAGTGGGCAAGCCCTTGAGGTACAGGACAACAGCGAATAAGCCCCACAGAACCCTCACTAGGATAACCACTTTAGCGTTGTGTGAGTTGAGCAAAACTAAATACATAACGAGAATGCCCATGCTACGAGTACTGAACATTGTGAGTCATTACGGCATAATCCTAGATTTGAAAAAGTTATAAGCTTGAAACGGTTGATTGCAGTACTAGTTCTACTTATAGTAACCCACCATATATGTTCGGGAACGGACCTCATAAACATGTTCGCCGTCACACATTACTCCTCTAACGATGTTTCAATGAGTTAAAGGCACAGGCCGAACTCAGAGTCAAATTTCTGCTTTCTTGCTTATCTTGGAGAAAATTTCACGCTGATCACAGAGGAATGTCCAGAATCGCTCAGAACTAACCACGAACGTAGTTATGGCCCCTCAAAGATTCTGAGTTTGAACGGCGAGAAGTTTGCGGACGAGTTGTCTCGCGCCTGTTTTTTCTCGTTATTCGTAGCCATCGTTCTGAAGCAGGTCCCAAGATTAAGCCAGACCGAAAAGAAATGGAAGAACATAGGTTCTGAATAAAATCAATCGCGCTTCTCTTCCTTATTGAGATCGGAAGCTTGGCGGTGGGCGTCACCCACTTTTTCTTTCTAGGGAGTGTGGTCGACTTTTTCCTCTTCTTTTCTCGCTTATTTGAGCGAATTGAGATTTCGCGCTTGAAACGGCGGCCGGAGTATAATATCAAAAATTACCCCTGAGCTTGGACTGTGCCCTTAAAGGCAGTGTTTCGCGATAAAGGCAGTGTTCGGGTTTGGGGATTAATCGCTAAATCGGTTGTTTGGCCACCGGGTAGAACTGAACTGAGGAAGAAATCTAGAAAAACGCCTCGGAAGGTCACCAAATCCTTAACTCTCACTGGAACTGTTCGTTGTGACAATGAAATCCTTTGTTGACCCGTCATTTGCAGTTACCTGCCTTTTGTTGCTCTGATGTTTCCTTCGGACCCTAACTAGTACTGTTTCGCCCGAAATATTCTTCCATTTTTGATCAAACCCATTTTTCACAGGTGACAACCACCGTGAACTGGTTCATCCAGCCGGACAACTAGTCCAGACCAGATAATATTGTCACTGAAATAAGACGTTTTAGTGCGTTTCAAGCCGTTTCTTCGTAACTTTGGTAACACTTAGGGGCCAACGTATTGTTTTGAGTACAAAACTCGGGAACGCAAACCATCGTGAACTCTGCCTTTAAAGTGTGTCCGAATGAGACTAGCCGACCATGCGGCCGTCGTGCGTGGCAGGCGGCCGTCTCATGTGCCGCTCTCGGACGAGTGTTCAAGCGGCTGTCACCACCCCCCTCGGCTGCAGAGTTGATTGGTTGCTTGTTGACAGCCGCTGCCGGCCCCTTCCTTTCGCATGCTCGTCCGAGAGCGGCGCACGAGACAGCCGCCTACCACGTACGACGGCCGCATGGTCGGTCAGCCTCTTCCGGACACACTCTATAGGAGGAGTTATAAGAGAAGTAAGAAAGCAGCGAACCCTTGTCGAGGCAGCGTGGCCCAGCCTCGTCTACGCGCAGGCGCAGCATTCTCAATGGTATACCGGATCCCACGGTGTAATGGTGCAGAAGTTCTACTCGCTGACGTAACACTCGATGTCCCTTCACAGAAAGATTTTTGCATTTTGTGGTGCGTTCATATTTTACCGTGAAATCACGTCGTGACTCTTATTTGAACATTCTGGAGCACACAATACCCTTGTTATTAGGAGCATCGATTAAAACACGGTGTTAAAGATTGTATCCCTCAGCAAGACTGTCTGTTGCGGGCCGGTGCCGCAAAGTAGTGTAAGTAGATCGACTTTCTCTGGGGTGGGTAGACATTTGTTGCTAAAGACAATCCCCACAGAGCTTCCCCAATCGGCAGCGTAGCTTTCGATCGAAAATCAATATTTTCGACCTGGGGCGGCTGCACACTAGCGAAGTATAGCCCTAGCACATAATCGCGCATGTTCGTCTCAACCACTCGAACTCCGGGAGTTCAACCTTTTCGATGAGTTAGTTATTCGGGCTTAGTTTGGGCGCTGAACACAAACACGAAGACCAGTTCCAATTTTTGCGGCCGATTGCAGTAGTTCTTACGGTAGTTATAATGGTAGCTTGCTCACCTTAACTCACCTTAGTCGTGAGTAACTCACCTTGATCGCGCAAACTATGCCTTCAATCTCATGACCCATCTCAATCATATTTTGAGCCCCCATTTGTTGTTGTCTACAATGATGAGAGCTGTGATTACTTTTATGAAGTTTCGTCCTCGATGTACATATATGCAAAATATCATAACATTTCTGGTCCACTTAGGCTTAGTTTGATATTTGAAACTTCATTTATCAAAAATGACACCCACACAAACAGAAAAGGCCACTCTACATCTGTCACGGTGAGTCGCTGCAAATATCTAGAACGCGGTAAGAAATTACATCAACAAACATAACAACGTTAATCTCTCTTCTAGGCAGTGTATGCCATGTACATAAAATGGGTCTTTGGGTTTTTTTCGCTTTTTGAGGGTTAATGGGAATTATACAAAAGAAAAACCCGCAATGATTCCCCTATTTCGGGCGAATTCAACAGTATTGGATTCGTCTGTCTACGTCTAGTTATGTAACCTTTACATTTTTGAGCTGATTAACTCTGTTGAAACTTTCATTTTCCGTGTACAGTGTTTGCGCCATGATTGTCGCACCCGACAGCCCTTGAAAATGTCTGATTCCCCAGGGCTGCTCTAGACTTACAATATCACACTTTCTAATTTACTGAAGTAGATTTTTTCTAATTTTTCGATAATATTGGGTTGGCATTTAAGTAATTTGCGATCTTTCGGGCAGCATCATATTTCCACGTTCATAAAACTTCTGGTTTTTATCAGCAAAAAACTGAATCAGGTACGATTTGACATCACTATTATCATTGAAATATTAACCATTCAAGGAGTTTTGCAAAGATCGAAATAAAAAATAATCAGATGGTGCAAGGTCAGGACTATATGGTGGATGTGGCAAAACATCCCAACCAGCGGTGTGCATAATCCGCTTACAGATTTACCGATTTTCCGGATTTACCGGTGTTTTCGATAAATTTTGATTCACCGATTTACCGAATTTTTCTCGAAATTCACCGAAATTTTTACCGAAAAGAAAAATTGGGTGTTTCTCGCCAAATCGGTCTACTTACTAGTATTTCACGGGTTCGCCATTGTTACGACATGCCTTCAGCGCGATATCCTTCTTCATCCTTTTTTTACTCTTTTTTAACACTTTCGGCTTACTTTTTGAATGTCCAAAAGATCTCTTCACCTTGTGTATCACGTGCTTCTTCTTATCGGGATACTACTACGAGAAATACATATTTTATTCAGAAATTTCAACAGGGTTGCAACGCAGCATAGTCCTGAAGCAGATATTTCAGAAACTGGAAAATTTCTTCCTGGAGCCCCGGACACAACACTGAATCCACTGCAGGTCTGGAACGAACCCATTGTGAAATTATCGTACTCGCACCTCTCCCCACTGAGCAGTTAGTACTTTCCTGACATGGTTGAGGCGGAAAGGATGTCTTCCTCGTCTGGCCTGATTTTTAGTGACTACAGAAAGACTTTGACGACAGAAAATTTCGATATGTCACTTTTTCTCGAAATCAACGTCCCGCTGATCGGGATGAGCGGTCGAGCTCAGTCTAAAGGCACCATACACGCTCGTAAACGTGATTGTGATAACTACGGAATTAGAATGGTATGGCCCAGATTACAATGCCTACGCATTTTGAAGTGTCAAAAACGACCCACAATGCCGCTACATGAGTTAGAAGTTGGCCCCGCCCTGTATTTTCACGCCCCCTGTATTTGCCCTTTTCCTGCAACGCAAGGTTGCTGGGTCGTATTCACCGTCGGTACTGTTGGTAGATTGCCCAACAAGTGAACCACACACGTCACTGACGGCGAAGATGGCCCAGCAACCCTGCGTTGGAGGAACAGGGCAAATATGGGGGGCGTGAAAATACGGGCGGGGCCAACTTCTAACTCATGTAGCGGCATTGTGAGACACTTCAAAATGCGTAAGCATTATGTTGTAAGCCATACGGTTCGATTCACGTAGTTATCCCAACCACGTTTACGAGCGTGTATGCTGCCTTTAATATGTTTGTAAAACTCAATCATTGTTTGCACTACCCTCGTGTACTATTGAAAATGATACATAAACAATATTGGTCATTTGTTCTATCGTAGGGGTGCATGTACTAAAATCGAGGTCAGAATTTTTACCGAATTTTCCGTTTTTACCGTATTTACCGAAAAAACTTTCCGGTAAAAACTTTTAGTTAAAATAATTTACCGAAAAGAACTTTCCGTACACCCCTGATCCCAACCAAGCTCCAATAATTTTTGCCGAGTGACTAAAGATGTGTGTGACCTCGCATTGTTTTGATGAAATACAGCACCTTTTCGATTTGTCAATTCGTCGCTTGGTTGGGATGTTTTGCCACATCAACCATATAGTCCTGACCTTGCACCATCTGATTACTTTTCATTTCGATATTTGCGAAACTCCTTGAATTGTAAAAATTTTAGTAATGATAATCAGGTCAAGTCGTACCTGGTTCAGTTTTTTGCTGATAAAAACCAGAAGTTCTGTGAACGTGGAATGATGATGCTGTATGAAAGATGGCAAAAGGTTATTTTTCAAAATGGGCCATACATTACAGAATAAAGTCATTTCGTTCCATAACGAATTTGTCTTTTATTTTATAAAAAAGTCCGCAATTACTCAGTTGCCAACCCAATAAAACAGTCTTTGCCATCATTCACATTCTCTATCCAAGAACTAACAGAAAAATCCTGTATTCACCTTATCTTTACATATTCTCTGTTTTAAGGTTTTTTTTAATCAAGCTTGTAAGTTACAAAGCGCAGGAACAAATAGCTAAAATGGGTCGTGAGTCGGTTGAAGATTTTTGTGGGGAAGGGTATAGAGAAAGTGTGCGCAAGAGAGGTGCAACAATAAGAGATTTGGAAGTGGAGGGGGATAAGGGAATGTGAAGACCAAAAGCAGTGAAGAGGAGAGAGAGAGAGAGAGAGAGAGAGAGAGAGAGAAAGAGTCGGAGTTGTGGAATCAAAGGGAGGGAAGAGAAAGGAGAACATGAAAAGTGGAAATTGACTACGGCAAGAGAGCTGGGTGTGGAATAGAAAAAGCCAGCGATGCCGAAAGGGGGATAAAAAGCAGAGGGAAAGAGAGAGAGAGAGAGAGAGAGAGAGAGAGAGAGAGAGTTGGAGGAAGGAAGGAGATATGCGTTGAAAACCAGTTATCTATGTGAAGCAGTGTGGTAGGGAGAGATGGCGGAGGTTTAGCAGGATGCCAGAGCTTCTGAAATCTATGGTAAGTTCAGAGGCCAGACTCATCTTGAACACTGTCTTTAAACTTCAGAAAAAAGGTTTTTTTCGAGGTTTTACCCTCTTCGCTGGGTAGATCTCATGCGTTTTATGGGTGTGTTTGCTGAGGCTTGAAAACACTTCTCAGAAGTCACAGTCACAATCAACTGCTAATTAGAAGGCGCTCAGAGATCTGAAATCAGACACCGACATGTAATGCGTAGCGGCTGAAGACCACTTAGCACTCTGTCTTTGTTTTAAAAGTGACAGAGAATATATGTACATTCTGTGTTCCAGTAAGTATGAGCTACAATGTATACTTATCGTTAGTCATTCTCTGGAAGCGAACAGCTACAATCATGTCTGCCTTGGCGAACTAGCCATTGAAACTGAACAGTCGAGTACGACTGGGATGTCTGAAGAGACCGGTTCGCAACGAAGCAGTTTCATGTCTCCCCTCAGCATTTTCCCATACAGGCGTTTCGCCAACTTTAGTCGAGTGAACGGACAACGCTGCGGCAGTAGATCGCCGCTAGCGATCAAACCCCTTTGACCGGTAGTTTCGCGACTGCAGTACGGCTTGTCGCAATGGTCGCATCGGGTCCATTTGCTCGGCTAAAATTGGGGTAAGGCCTATTTATAAATGTTGGAATTTTTACTCACAGATTGTGAAGAGATTGGGTAAGAAGTATTGAACATAAAGTGATCTCCACACTTTTATCCAAGAAAGTCCTGGACGAATTGCACAGTCGACGCACGTTTGCCACGCGCTGCACAGCACCAAAATCTGGTACTCATTGACGGAAAGCTCGCTAATACTATGTTGCACTCCCTCACCGTAGCAATTTCATGGCTTGGGTATCAATGTGACTCAGTTCCCGAAATCTGATATCTTTGTAAATCTGTTTAAGAGACTTTTTGAATTTGCGATCGATTTTTTCATATCCGTATGTTTAATTCAAGGGACTAGTTATTTGGCGATCATTCACAACAATCAGAAGTGTATGATCCTTTCGTAAACACTTATCTAGCGAATGGACAGAACACGATCATTCACGGCGACCCATGCACCGTTGGAGACAGCTGAGTTTCGATCGCGAACGACGATGGACCGCCGCGGCCATTCACTAGACTAAAAATTCCGAGACGACCATACATGTTCTCCGTTTCGTGGCTAGTCTAAAAAATCGTTTAAGCACGCTGGTTTCGAGGATGAGAAGAGTCAAAAAAATACAACATATCACTAGGTGATCGCATTCCTTCAGGCTACTCTACTCGTGATCAGCTTCTTTTGAAAGTGTGAGTCCCAGCTGGATTCGTTGGAGAAACTTCACAAGCCAGCGGCGCTTTATCACTTGGTTTGACTGCCCCAGTGTGGGCAAAATTTTGACATAGAAGCCTAACGCTCCTCTCCATTTTCGTGTATTCTCAGGCGATTCTCGCTTCCGAACCGCAGCTAAACAGGTATCGGAGCAGCCTGACAGTTCGGCTCGTTCTCCCGATTCCCGGGCCACTGCTGTTGCTGTTCGGGCAAACCGGAGGATCCCGGACAGCCGCAGAAGTAGCCCAGAACGCAATAGCGGTGGCCCGGAAAGCAACAGAGGCCGACCCGTAGATTGGGCGAACGAGCCTAACTGTCAGGCGGGGCCGCGAGTTCGTCACGAACGTTGAAGCGTAAGACCATTTCCAAGGTTTCAGCTTTCAAATTTCTGAGCTGTTCCAAATACATAAAACAGGCATGATTTAATATTTTGGGTTCTTTGAACAGTTTTTCTCCGATGGCTGTCTTCTGTGAGGCGCTTCACTATGATTTGAAGGTGCTACTCCACTGCTTGATCCGTGGAGCAGTCTAGACACAAATCGGCAATATGTACGCGATAAATTATTACAAAAGCACACAGAAGCTACTCAGCGATTGCCGCTCCCCTATCGTTGACTAAAAAAGTGGTGTAGGGATTTTCAAATTAGCAGTCATCGCAGACGCGTCTAGATGCGATCCAAACATTTATTGTATTATAGCTCTTTTCTAGTCAGTCCATTCTCATTTTTTCAAACGTTTCCTTGTGAATATCGTATAAGCTCTGGTACAGCCGTAGTGACCTGTTGATTTCGATTATCATCAGCAGCGGAGCGGTGGGCCTCGGTGAAATATAACTAGTGATAAGGAGGTTTCGACGAAAAAGCCACCGCTCCGCGCTGTGATAACCGAAAACATGAGTTCACTTGGAATGAAACAGAGTCTATCTATCTTAATGAGATTTGGTGAAGAGAACGAAGGAGAATGTTCACTGACGTCAAGAGAATGCTAGCCAGTGAAAGCGCGTGTCCTTTTTTTGTCTCGGAAAGGTTTCCTTCTTGATAAGGATAATGGGAGTAAGATGGAATACAAAATGCTATGGCATGTGTAACATTTTCTTCCGCTCTGTACCTTTTTTCTGCTGATAAACATGACGCAGGAACATAAGTGGACGTGAACATGGAAGGTTGGGCTTTCTACGGTATGGGTGTGGCTCCCTTCTGCGCCGAGCTTCGCTTGAAACCTATCGTTTCTCACAATTTTGTCCGCTCGATGAAGTCACCGTATTGGTTCATGTACTTCTACGGCTTCGCATCATTCACTTGCCGCAACTTTTTATTCTTTGCCGTCCCATTATAATAAAAAATAGCCGTTGGGTACACATACGAAGGTTACCTCCTTGCACACTATGTTCAGAAGCCTGTCACATTTTTTTGCGTTCTGAACAAAGATTCTCCAGAAAAAGCTATCTTTGTGTCCTTTCTGTCATAACTCTATTCAGAATGATTGAAATATGGATTTCAGTGAGAAGGAATTCTCGGTTCTGATTCTAAATATCTTCTTAGATTCTCAAAAGATTCATTTCAAGCAGAGTTAAGACAAAAGTGACGAAAACTATTTTTTTTCTGCTCTAAAACGGAAGACAGGTATTGTATAGCCTAGCTTCCTCAATTTGAGCCGGTCGAGGTAAGGCCTTTTGGGTTTATTATGTAAAAATCTCCTTATCACTTTAATATTTTGCCGACTCATCCAAGCAAGCTAGGCTTCACCTTCTGTTTCGGAGCCCAATTTGGTATGAAACTAGTTGGTGGGGGGGGGGGCACTCAAGACTTATAATGATATTATTGATATCAAACCTTTTTAACATGTAGCAAACACGTGGTACGACAGGTTTAACACATTTCTAACACGTTTAACACGTTTCTAATAAGTGTTGCCGTGGAAAAAACCTTCATTTCTCAGACTGAATCTTAGGTGTCCCCCCCCAACTAGTTTCGATCCGACGCAGCTTACGCGCACTGAAGCACAAGATGAGCCGTGATAAATTTCACTCCGGAACAGAGGATGCATAGTTTTCCCAACCTGAATTCAAACAAAGAGAGATAGCTTAAATAGCATCGACGGTTTTTGTAAGAACTATGCCTCCCATCAATACGCCTCTAATGAAAATGTCCTTCATTTCCTAAATTACATTGCCATAAGCCTATTTAATGTATTAAAAAATGATTGGCGCAGAGAAAGAGAGAAATCATATGAATTATTTGCGTCTTCATTCTCTGTTTCTGAGCGTTTCCCCATGCTAACTTAATTACTGCATGTGTTTTCTGATATTTTAAGCTTTCGCGTAGTTTCATTCAAGCGTCTGATGATCGCTCCATTCTGCATATTTGACTTGTAGCTTACTGTAAGAAGAAGATAGCAAGAAATGATTGACAGCTTTGTTTCCGGTGCACTATATGAATACCTAATCGAGTTGGAATGGTGAACCCGACGCTACCATATGCGGTGGCCGTGCGGCAATTGCGACAGCACCGTTCTGTAGGGTTTCGACTGCGAGCGACGATCTACTGCCGCGTCCCATCCATTCTTTCGATTAAATTTGACGAGAGGCCTAAGCATCCGATTTGAAGGCAAAATTAGGCTAAATTAGGACACGAGCCGAATTCGGGTTAGATGGCTTTCGCTGGCCTAGCTAAAGACCATCTTGACGTTTCATAAACTACTAGTCCTTACGTATGGAGAAAACAGCTTCGAAATCAGGGACTGAAGTATTCACAGCATGCTAGTCATTGCCAGAATGTCAATATTTACGCTGCAGTTTTGAAGAATACTTGGAAGAATTCTAAAACATGGACGATGGACACACTTTCCTGTCACAGTGGTGACCTAATTTGGTTGGAATGACTAGAAAAAGACTGTTCTCCTGGAGAGCGGAGAAGTTGATAGCTAAGCCAAAATTTGATCGTCCAATCAGATCAGAGAATGTCGATAGCGCTTCTACGTCTGAAATTACATAATGCAGGTTCGAATGTGTGTCGGAACTTAGTCGTTAACCAGCAAATACTGACTCTCGTCATTACCCACCAACACAGAAAGTGCGCTAAGCTTGAAAACAAGAAGCGATGCAAGAGTTTCATTAGTGGAAGTTACAACTCCATTTTCATTATCTCGATGAACGTCTCATTTTCTCTACACTAGTATCCAGGAAAAACATCTTTCCAGTTGAAGCCCTAGTCTCAAGGCTGCACTTCAATCAGCGCATGTTTCTTTCAAAAGTACATACACGTATTTTGATATTCTTGAATATTTGTTGCCTTCTCGTGGCATGCTATAAGATCACATGATATCACAAGTATGTAATGGCGGTAGTGTAATGGTAACACTCTCGCCCGGAGAGCGATGCCATGCGGGTTCGATTCCTGCCTGACAACTAAGTTTTGTGTTCAACTCAGCTACCTTGTGATCCACACACGTGTTTTTAATTGTCTTGTCCCTTTCTTGAGTTTATTTTCTGTGGAGTTGCACCTCAAGAAAAAGTGTTCTTCAGTTTTTCAGCCTGCGTTTCAGAAAATCTCGCATTGGATTATTTCACTTCTACTTCGGCGAAAATTTTTATCGCAACAGTTTGGTAATACCGGGCAACAGCCATGGAAAATGAGTCATTCACTCACACAAACCATTCGCTCGGAGCGGAACCGGCTCCTTCCAGTTAAAACGTCACGGCCCGGACAGCAGCCGAGGGTCGAAACGCACCCCGACTCTCATCCAGTGGCCACAGCAGCTTTGGTCACCGCCCGGATGATCGGGGCGACATCGGTGCCATCACGAGAGATGGGAAGACGCAGGATTGATTGTTCTTTGAGTGATAACGTTCGGGTCACGTGGTCAACTAGTATAAAAACACCTCGTGTCATACACATGGGTGGATGGCTTTTCGAGGCCACTCCGGAGAGGTGACTTCGAATAGTTCTCTGGGGCGGCACGCATGAACGCGATTTGAGGGTGAGGCCCTAGTCATGCATCGGCGATTCGGTGCCGCTGGTTTCCACCAGACGTCTGCGATTGGTCAGATTTCTGAATTGACCACTAGCAGACATGCCGCGGAAGCCAGCGGCTGCGAAACGCTGGTGTATAACTAGGGCCTGAGGGTAAATGCGTCCCGTCGCGTCGCGTCTGGACGCGGCGGATAGTGCCAGTCCCTACACCGCGACACGAAAATGTGCACTGGGCTGAGGGTCCCCGTCATTGTCGGCCGAAGGCCGGACTGAGCCGTCCCTTTTCCTCCTCAGTAAAGAATGTATTACATACGTATTATACGGGACGACCCTGACGGGACAGGACGGACCAGGTGGGCGCCGCCCGAGCACATTGAGTGGATTTCTGAGTAAGCAACTTACTAAATGCGTGACTACAGCCAATCGGGCCACTATGACGGGGCCCCTTATAGTTAGAGCTGCACTTCAAACAAAATTGTTTCTTCTATGACGATCGATGCACTCCATGACCGATTTAGGGTTGAACACTTTGTTATTGGCAAGATGTGCTGGTAACAGCAGCGCTGGCAGTCAATGAGGAGTGGCTGAAATCTAGTATGTGTTCGCAGTACATACTTGCTGCTGACAACGAGGGGTTCAACTTGATATCAGCCCTTGTGTGCAAGCAATTTCGTGCTGTCGTCTCATCCCCGAGAGAGTGGGTTGTCAGAGAACGAAGAATACACGATTCGAGACTTCTGCAGTGCTCAGGGTCGTTTGGGATGAGGGCTCTGTACACATCGAGGGAGGAGTCGTCTCGCCTTTCGCGGCTCTAATTCCACTCGGGACCCCTTCGCTTGTATTGAGTAGCGCCGAGGTATACCTATTAGTTGTCCTAAGGTTCCCACTCCTTGGCATGTATATTACAGGCGACGACCTTTTTTTGTCAAACAGCATGGTACAGACAGACATTTTTATAAGTATCCTTCTTTATTGCTATTATTAATATGCAGTAATAGCCGGTTATCAGATGTGTCGGAATGGACTTATAACGATGAAAAACCTTGTAGTACATGCATTTGAGGACAGTTTCAATAATTCCCAGGAATCGGAAGGGGCAATGTTTCTTTTACGTGAAAAGCGGCAATTTGTAGCAGATGATGAGGGAAACATTGTTAAGTAACCGATTTTGAAATAAGGTAGGTAAAGTCATTCCGACTGTCCACCCACGCGGTCGGCGTACGTGTCGAGTGGCCGCCGCGAAGGCATTTTTCGGACGAGCCTCACCGTGGCTATAAACGGCTTACTGGGATTTTATTCACTGTTGGTCTAGTGTTCCTGCTAATCGATTCAAAAGTCCGAAAATGATCTTCGCGACGGCCGCCTCACACGCACGCCGACCGCGTGGGCGGACAGTCTCATTCGGAAGACCTTTTTTTCAGATACGTTTCCTCATCGTGAGTGCAGTCAAGGAATCACACCTGACCCGCAAATTGTTGATACAAGTTGCTGCAGTTGAATCTCCGGAATTAAAAACGGGTTGAAAATTGAACCACAACCCACAGCTTATCTACAAGACCCTGATCTGGAAAGTTGGGTGGCCACTGAATTAAAACGATGAGGATTGGGACAGTTCTGGTGTTTTAACCTTGGACAAAGCACGATATGTGAACAGGATCACGATTCTATTGGAAGCCTTCATCTATAAAATCTGAAGTTACTTCCGGCTAGAAAACAAATTTTCTTCTCCGAAGGATCGGTACGGGTCACAGCTTCATGATGACGAGTTCAGCGACGGCAGTACGACATGTTGGACTGACCGTGCCCGAAAGCCTTGGCTATCCTATGGTTCGGGGTTAAATATAGTGTGGGCCAATTCGGACTGCGCTGCGGACACGCGACGCATCGGTTTTGTACGAGCTTGCGTGCCCGCCCTCATCAGCTGATCATGTGAGTTTTCTTCTTTTTTTGCCTGATTTCTCCTATCGCTCACGTGTTTTTCAACAGTTTTTGGTCTTTAAATGCTACAGTTGTTATATAACAATGGTTCGCTGAAGTTTTAATTTTAGGATAAGCGGGAGTCGTCGGCGTCCGAATCGTCAACAAAAAAGTCGGGCATGACCCATATCCATAAAAAAGTTTCAAGAAAAGTAAAACGACTAAAACGCACATCACAAAAGCAGTTTCAACACGAAAAAAAGATTAAAAAAACTTATATTAATGGCTTTTTTGGAGATTTGGGTCAGCTGAACAATAGAAAAAATCGCGGTGCTATCTTAGCGGGGGGGGGCAATGTTGCATAGCTCTTGACCACGCCCAATTTTCCGTGCCGCTACGACTCTCCTGATTTTGGCAAGAGAGGAAAACCACGGGTAGGTGGTCAATTTCAGTGCGGCACAGTAAAGTGATCGTGGCCAAGTGCATCGCGCCATAGTGCCCACCCCTCCGCTAAAGGGGTCTGCAGAGTGCAAGTCACGCTGCGGCACGGCAGTGTTGGAGAATGGGGGACGCCACGGAGCGGGCGAGTGTGGCGTCGTGTCGCGCGAGAGCAGAGACGCGGGTACTTCGCAGTGTTTTCGTCGCTTCGACAGAAGCAAGTCCCGGAGCGACGCCGCCAACGAGCGGCGCCTAGAAATCGTCTGGACCAATTCTATCGCCGGCGAGCAGCGCCTCCATCGACTCTCTCAATGTATTTTTCCATTAATCGTTCATCCATTATAACTTGTTTCTATTTCACTCCCATTTGAGGTCTTGATCGTACATTTTCATAACGGTTGAACACATTTTCATTTGTTCGTTACTTTTTTATGTGATATTCCATTTCACTCCCTAAATAGTTGATTCCATTTCAATTTTGTGGGATAAAACCGGTTTTTATGAGAACTTTCAAATTAACGTTGCTACCAAGTTTCATAACTTCCGCTTCTGGGAGCGTCTCTTTCCATTTTTTTAACCACGAAAACCGTCCAAAAATGTGTGGAAGTGCTGTAGTTTTTGAGATGATTTCCAGTTCTGGCGCCCTTTATGTTCAAATTTCTGTTCAAGCAGGGTATCATAGTGACTCTAGTCAATGAAATGGAATTCGATGAAATTCAATGTTTGGCGTGGAATGAATGAGGTTGTACGTAATGGCGGAAAATGAAGAATGACGGCATGCGTCGCTCCCACCTCCGACACTGACAGCGGAGTGCTACGGGAGTCCGCTGGGAGTCCTAGTCTCCCCTGCAACAGGAGTCCTGGTTTTCTCCCGAAGGAGTCCTGTTAGTCTCCTGTAGGAGTCATACTATTCTCCTGTAGGAGACCGGATCTTGTACGGTAGTTTGGAGGGATTTTCAAATCACGCTTGCAGGATTCCAGCAAAAATCGACTAGTCTTCCGTTTGTTTATTGTCGAAGCATGAATTTCACACTTCCTCGTTGACAATTTTGTCAACTACAAAAATTAGTGTAGGGCATGCAGCCCCACTATCATTCCTCACTCACTTATCATGAAGGAGGGAATTCGGCTCCTGAGCACCCCAATCAATCAATGAGGGGAATGCCTCTGTGAGCCTGCATGGGCGAATCGGCTCTCAACCCCATGCAAACGCGTATCGTACACCGCGCTGGTTCGATCAATGGTTCAACGTGCGCGTTCTAGGTCAACTACCGGAGCTGTTTTGTCCTGTAGGAGACCAAATGGAAGCGATGCGGCAGCATGTCCTGTAGGAGACCGCTTCGCTCTAGTTCGGTCTCCCACAGGAAAAAAACAGCTCCTGTAGGAGACCGCGATCGTCGTTTTCTCCCGTAGGACTCCGCTGCCAGTGTCGGAGACTCTGCGAGGCATTAAAGTGCGCCGTCGCGTCAGGTTTTGGCCACGCTTCAATCCTCTCGCTCGGCGGCGTGACGCCAAGCGGTGCAACTCTGCAGACCCCTTAAGATAGCACCGAAATCGCGAACAGACTCAAAGTCAAGGAAAAACTTGGTAGAAAAGTCAAAAGTCAGTAATGTACACTAAATACAGATTCTATTTAAGTAAAGCCACGAAATAATTTAAGAAACTAAAAATCTGCGATTCCTATTCGTTGCCCACGATCACCACTATTCCAGAAATCGAAACATTAGCAGCTGGCCGTGGCATAGCAAACGTAGCATTTAGAGACTAAAATTTTCGGAAAAAAATTTGTGAGAGATACGAAAAATTAGGGAAAATCGATGAAACCCTGCACCATCAGCTGGCGAGTGGTGGGCGCTGAAGCTCGTACGAAACTGCTGCGTAGCGTGCCTGCAGCGCGAGTCCGCAATGACACACACTGAAATTATCCCCGAACCGGAGGACACATACATCAATTTTTCCGTTCGAACCACCGTCTTTCTAGATTTCGAAAAAGAAGAGTCGAAGAGGAATGCTTCACGCATCGGAAGTTTTTTGTGAAATTTGGCATCCCCTGATTCTCAGAGCTTTAGGTATTGTAAGAGATCACTGGTTAACGTTTCGCCTTTTTTTGTCGTTTTCAATATTGACTGCTGCGCTCAATCAGAGCTTGCCGACTCTGTAGGCTCGCTACTGACAGGGTTGTTATCGGTTGAGAGTTTCAATTTCTCTGAGGCATGTGTGTTGCATATTTTCGGCTCCAAGTCCATTACGAAGCGCTGTGGGAGCGTCAGGTGAAACCAATTAGTTCAAGAAGAGGATAGAAAACACTGAATGTTTCTCAGTTCCGCGACGTCCCTGGAGACTGAGAGGACCGCTAAATTGGCTTCGACGACATCGCTAATTAAACTCCGACACCAATTATGCTAACACCAATTTCCATCGTCTTCACCCTTGTTCTGTTATTCGTCGACATCATTCTACATCTACGGCTTATGTCACAATTTGTTTTTTCTATCACTCTGAGGTGTTGGATTGAGCAAAGTTAGACGTCTGCTGTAGCTGATGGACAGCATATGATGATGTTTTGCTCCATGTGTTCATGATCGTCAACAGCGAGATATTATTGGACGTTTTCATCGGTTAACCAAACATTTTTTCTATTTCAATATCATGACGATTTCTCGAGACGAGTTCCCCGCACAATTGAGGGGGTTGTCAGTCTTCAACTGCACTTCTCGACCCAGTCCTAGACTTCACAGACCATTTTTGCCTGCTAGTTCGTCTGTAGAAAGACAGTCGTTCACAAAGTAGCGAAAAACTCCACATGTGAGGTCTCAGCCATTTCTAAAGAATTCGTCAAGTCGAAGTAAGTTGTAGTTTTTCACTTTGCACCTTTTTCTGACTAGCCAAGGCAAATCCTCTGCACATTTCACAATGGGAGCTAATCAGTCGTTCTGCATGGACACCAAAGTCTGGGGATGAGACTTGTTTCAACAGTCAGTACTTTAATCCTCGAGTCTCGGTATTTCGCATGACAGAATGTTTTCGAGGTGGCACCCATGTTGCTCGCATTTTGATCAGACTAGATGAAACCTCTCACTGTAGAAGAGGAGTTTGATAAACTGCCGGTTTCGAAGCCATATGAGTTCAATTCCTGCATGCAGAGATTTTTGTTCGGTGCGTGTCAGAGATTATCAAAAAACATTCGCCTTATCCCAGATGCTGACTAACAGCTCTAAATCCCTTTTGAGATCTTTCTCTCGAAGGGCTCAAGAAGGGTATCAAATTTGTGGCATTAATCAAGGGTTTGGAGGTGTTCGGTACAGGTTGGGATGTGGACGAGCTACAGCGCATGGGTTCAGATAGCGGAGCTAGCGCCAATGTAGTTGTTATAACAACGCTAATAGACTCGTAAGACCTTTAGCGATAAGCGTACGCCATTGGAAGCCTCAAAAAACGAGCTTAAACAAGCGTATGAGAGCATTATCTTTGAGTGCGATTTTGTTGAGGGGCGAAGCTCGTATACCAAACTGGTTGGAATGGAAGTTTTGGGACTCGATATAGCTAAAGTACGATTTTCTAGTTTCTAGTGCTTGCAAAGACGTAAGCGCTCTAGTAGGAGCCGTACGGTCGACCCCATCAACGTCGCTATCTCAGTCACTTTTGCGAGCATGTAAGGTTTGTCCCAATCAGATTGGCCGACCATGCAGCCGCCGTACGTGGCAAGCGGCTGTCGCATGCGCCGCTCTCGGACGAGCATGCAAAACGACAGCGAGCCTTCCCCCACAGCCATTCACTAGGATCGGGGACGGCAGCGGCTGTCAGCAAGCAATCAATCCCTTTTCAACACTCGTCCGAGAGCGGTACATGCGCCACGCACGATGGGCGCATGGTCGGCTATTCTCATTCGGACACACTTTATGCTGTCTTTAAAGGCACAGTACACCCTCAGATATGAATTTTGAGATTTTGAGGTAATTGTGTAGAGGACCCTTCCTGTATAACACTTGCCAACTGTGAGACCTCAATTCTTCCAAATAAGCGAGATATAAGCAACCACCACAGGCACGACCCCCTACCAGATTTCCGAACTCGATAGCGGCTCGATGGATGGATGGATTCCAACAAGTCATCGTTCTTCAGTCCATTGCCAGACTATCTCCATATCCTGGCTCATTCTCGCGCAACGATTGCGAATGAAGAGAAATACAGGCCTGAGACAACTCGTCCACCAATTTTTCACCCTCCAAATTCAGGCATCTTTGAGGAGCCATAACTCTGTTCAAAGGGGGTCTCGGACGTTTTCAGAGATACCACTGTGATCAGCGTATGACTTTCTCCAAGACGAGCATGAAATCTGAAAATTGATTTTTGGGTGTCTTGTGCCTTTAAAGGCGGCGTATGCACCAAAAAACGTAACCGATTTTTTTGCTGTTTTGCAAAAGTAGGCCAGCAAGGTTGTGATATACAAGAGTTGCGCCATACCGAGCCCTCAAACTTTAGAGAGAAGTTCGTCCAAAAAGCCCGGATCATCCAACATCCTTTTTTACGCTTATCTTGGTGTGTGTTATGTGTGAAATGGTTTATTACCCTTAACTCTGTAGCTCAATTGTTTTGCCTTTCTATTGTGGGAGACTCTAAGAATGAGTAGCCTTTGAATACACGTTTCTACCGAAACGACGAACCACAATTTTTGAATAGCCTGAAATCGTTTTGGCGCTTCTGTTCCTCGTGATAGATGATCGGCCTGGGCGACGCCTTTTCAGACCACAGAACGGTTTTCACGGACTATCGTCTTGTGAATACGTGGCATTGAGGTCTCAAGCTTTCCCAAGTATTTCTAGTGGGTTCAAACATTGGATTGAAAAGAAAAAATCAAATGTGGTTTTCTGCGCCGACGCTGCCATCAAGTCCGAGTTCCCTCCTTTTTGTAAATGAAGCCTGTACGGTTGAAGGGTCAAAATCTTAAGAGAAATAGAACACAAAGAGTTGTCACTGATCGTAGTGGAGCTCTGACAAACAAAGGTCCCATGTTTCAAGTATCAATGTGTTTCTAACGAAGTCTGCGACACTTTTTGCCACTGACATCCGGCTGGCATAGAACTCGCTCTAAAATTAGTGCATTTTCGCCCAAAAGTCAAATTGAATTTTCTCGCTTTGTAGACATGAAGATGTTCGAAATCGTTTTTCGGCTAAAGAGTTTGAAGTATATCTGTATTACGTATGGGTAGATTTGCTTCGGAATCGCAAGTGTCAGATTCGCCTCCACGAGCTTTGTACGTTTTACTTGCGTTTTTGAATAATATTGTACACCTTCTTTTCGTGACTGCTTTTTCTTAAATGAGTTCGAGTGCAGAAGTATTCGAGCATGGCTGTCCATAACCTTTCCCATTTATTTGTTTTATGATTATTGATACATTTTCCCATTTGGATTCCGTGCCTGTCCCCAGTTAAGAAACTTGCGAGTAAATACGCCGATTCTGATAACTATTCTTTGACAGAGATTTCCCCCACTCTTATCCGAAAACAATCTTCACGTCGTTATGATTCAGAATTTTGTTTGTTCTCCTCCTTGATGCGCAGAAATCAGCTCGTCAAGACTCATCTCAGGCCAGTTCATACTTATGTGATTAGTTTTTTTTAGAATGGAAGAAGAGTTCACAAACGATACTATGGCAATTGATGGCGGTGAAGGACCGCCGGTTCTGCCGTTTCTTCCACCGACCGAAGAGCCCTCTTCCGTAGCGTTGGCGATTTCCGTCGCTCTCGTCGGCTGTCTGACAATTGCCATATGTGGAAATGCCAGTCAAATTGTTCTGTTGGTACGACGATCTACTTAGAGCATATATATACATACTCAAATAGATCTACTTGCCCTCTTACTAAAGTACATGCGTAGATGAAGTTTAAAACAGTGTAGCTCCCCTTAGCTGTCTTAAAGGCAGTGTTCACGATTTTCGTCTCCAAGTTTTTCACATAGAACAATGCATTGGCCTCCGAGTGTTACCAAATTTACGAAGATACGGCGAGAAACGCATTAAAACGTCGTATTTCGGTGACATTATTCTATGACGTGGACCAATTGTCCGATTGGATGAACATGTGCAGGGTGGTTGTCACCGGTGGAAAATTGGGTCAATCGAAAATAGAAGAATATTTCATGCAAGACAGGATTAGTTAGGGCTCTAAGGAAGGAACGGAGCAATGGAGAGTAAAGAATTGCAAAGGAAGGGTCCACAAAAGATTTTATTGTCACAACAAACACTTCCTGTGATACTTAAGAGGCGGGGTGATACTTAAGGATTTCGTGTGCTTCTGGTGCGTTTTTTTTCGATTTTTTTCGTCATCTTAGTTCTATCCGGGGGGGGGGCCAATTAGTCAATATAGCGAATAATCTCAAAATTGAAGATTATCGTGAACACTGCCTCTAAAACTAATTGATGCTGATCAATATCTTGAGAGACTTCATCGGAAAACACCAGAATCTTCATTGGTTTCGCACGGTGTTCAAGCTCATTTAAAGGCATCTTACGCGCAGAAAACCGTATATCGTGCCGTAAATATTTTTCATGTTCTCTTACGGTCGCACCAACATTCTAGGGAAAAGTGCTAGATGACTGGTGAGAATTGGTGGCGGATCTTCATCTTTGACGCCTTCCAACCTCATTACCCAACGTTTTTGACGTGCTAAAGTTTACCAGTGCGGCCCACCGGGCTCAATCACGAAATTCAGCCTGAAAAATGAAAATTGATTTCCAGCGCGAACGATGCCTTTAAAGGCAGTGTTCACGATAATCTTCAATTTTGAGATTTTTAGCTAAATCGATTGATTGACCCTCAGGTAGAACTGAAATGACGAGGAAATCAAGAAAACTTCATCAGAA
Source organism: Aplectana chamaeleonis (assembly GCA_029168955.1). Classification (NCBI taxonomy): domain Eukaryota; kingdom Metazoa; phylum Nematoda; class Chromadorea; order Rhabditida; family Cosmocercidae; genus Aplectana; species Aplectana chamaeleonis. Next base: position 309,202 of record JAPDOI010000163.1, on the reverse strand, counting down.
GGGCCCGGAATCTGTTACTCTCACCCCGCCTTTTTACTCTCACAGGAACTGTTCGTTGTGACAATGAAATCTTTTATGAACCCGTTCTTTGAAATTCTTTACACTCTATTGCCCCGTTCTTTGCTTAGGGACCTAACTAATACAGCTTTGCATAAAATATTCTTCTATTTTCGATTGGCCCAATTTTCCACCGGTGACAACCACCATGAACAAGTTCATCCAACCGGACAGCTAGTCCATGTCATAGAATAGTGTCACTGAAATAAGGCGTTTCAGTGCGTTTCTCGCCGTTTCTTCGTAATTTTGGTAACACTTGGTGGCCAATGCATTGTTTTATGTGAAAAACTCGGGAACGAAAATCATCGTGAACACTGCCTTCAAGTGGGGAGCTTCTCATAGCGTTTGCGACATATAGAAATACAACAAATGATTTATGGTCATATCTGGCACACCCTCTCACTGCCATTCTGCCACGGGCTCCCGCGAAAAAAAAAGACAAGTGAGGCCGGTTACAATTTGTGGATTTTTGAGTTCGAAATAGCTATTTGACGTGCGAGCACGATCAAGTTGTGGGCTGAAAGAGTTTAAAAACCCTAGCTCGTTTGTTGAGCGTCCACCATATTTTTCAGTCATATGGCAGCAAGGGTTCCTCAAAAATGTCTAGCTTCAAATTTCCCCACGAGAATTCCGAATATGTATTACATCTAACCACGAAGGGTTTGGTTCAAAGCTTACCAGTAGGAGAGCTTTTAGTTACCAAGCGCGGTTTCTGGCTATTTCTGAAATACCAAAGCTCCGAATTTCTCTTTAGAGATTATATTGAGTGTTTGGGGGTGTCTATACAAGTCTATACAAGTCTGTTGATACCTGCTCGTTGGTGCCCCTGCGTCTACTGAACCCAGCAGGCGTTTGAGTGTACACAGAGAACGTTCGAGCGATATAGCGTGCACAACTATAATATATCGCGAAAGTATCCCACACATTGCATAAAGGTGTCGCCGTCCGGCACACTAAGGAATGTGGTCCATAACACCTTAGGATCCGTCCCTAGGGAGTTCATGGAGTCTTTGGCCACAAGCCACAATTGAGTGTTTGACATGATTCGGATGTACATTTATCGATTTTCAATAGACTTCGGTGGTTTTATATACCTACTATAATTTGGCCAGAGTCTCAGATTAAGCTCAAGACACGACAACCCCGATCGTTGGGGCGCGAGTGCACGGCATTGTCTTGCACTGTTCTTCGCAATTTTTATGCAGCCTCAGAATCTCTTTCAATAAAAGTGACCTTAATCAGAGCTATTTTCCAACCCTTTTATTTGCGGCTTTTTCACTATTGGCACAAACAGTCCTTAGTTCTCTACTTTTCATTAAGAACAGTAAAACTCTTTCTATCGTAAGCACTGCTTTACCGCCTTATTTTCAAGAGTTGTTGGTACATGAAACAGAATGATAAAAAAATTCTGTCGGAAATTAAAACAATTCACTTTAGGAAGTCCAAATAAGGTGTACTATTACATATACAGTGCGGTCGGCTGCCAAGGGTAAGAAGGCGGCGGCGGGCGGCGGCCGCCGCCGTTTTTGTGCGGCGTCCAATTCAGGAACGGTTTACCGCGTTTAACGACTTCCCCGGTTGATTCTGTTACTGTGACACTTTCGAGGCAGCCGTGCGATTCTGCCAAAGAAGTTTGAAGAAATTACGAAAAGTTCGAAATTTTTTCGAGAAATTGAACTGAAAGGATGACGAGTCTTCAGAAACTCATAAACATTCTCAAAACGACGGCTTTTGATCAAAGAAATTTGTAAGTGATACAAAATATGCAGTATACCGTGTATAAAACATTTTGTCAGAAAACTGCGAGCTGGAAATAAAAATTCTCTATATGAAAATTACAATACAGCACTGCAGAGCCCGATTGAAATCAATTTTCGGCTCAGATAGGCCTATGCTGATTGAAATGTTATAATGATGATTCAAATGATTTATATGCACAACCACGAATACACCCAAAAATTTTCTGGTTGAACGGGCATTTTTGAAAAATTTTCAAAAACTAGTGTTTTTTTTTTGGAAATTCAATGTCTATTTAAAGACCCTAACAAATCTGCTTCTTTGTTTTGATTTATGATTTCTTTAGAGCTAGGTATGTGACACCACAAGTGAGTTATCTGGTCATTTTTGATAGCTGATTTCCAAATTATCATTTACTCAACATTGTTCCGCGAAACGTGACCAGTTTTTATGAGGTCCTCGAGTGTATAGCTTCTGTAAAAAAGATTTTTCGAATAAGTTAGCTATGAAAAAGTCCATGTGGGCATCAGTAAAAAATATCAGAATATAAGAAACACGAAAACGAGAAAATTTGTTTATTTTTTTTTTGAAATTTCGCATTTTTCGTTGTTTTTCTGTTGTGTTTCAGCACTTATTAAAAAGCTTCACTGTGCAATGCAGCGATGATAACTCTGCTTTCTGATGAGGGCACCCATTTCTACATTATAAATTAGTTTGAGGCCAAAAGATAGAAAAATGGGTGAAACATTTGTTTTCAAAAACTGCTTCGCGCTCACATCAGTGGCATTTCTTTCATATCCAGGTTTATCTGTATTTATGAGAAGAAATTGGTTGCGATACTGCAGCAAAAGTTTATTCGCGTTTCAGTGAACATTTCTGAAACCCATGTAGAAGTTTTCATAGAAAACGACTTAACTTCGGTTTTGCAAAAAATAATGATATTAAAAGTTCAATATTTGCACCGATGTCAAACAATTTGTGTTCAAGCTTTACCAACGCGCTTGTCACATATAAAAGAGAAAAAGGATTGCGATTGAACCTCACAGTGTGGACGAGTTTACCTAAGTGGTCATGAAAAAACAGGAACCAAACACAGCTGGTCATGCTCAAAACTATTTTCCTCAGAGTATATTGGTCCCAAATCAGTCCATATCATGATAATGAAGCGAAACGCTCACACACAGAATAGTAATGAGCCAAGCCTTTGAATAGGCGACAAGGAAAATCTCAAACGTGGATGCGAAAATATTAGATTTTTTCGTCGATGGAATTCTGAGCTCAGGGTCCGATCTGGGCTCACTATTGACAGACGACTGTCATCAGAGGGAAATCGAGGAAATCCGTGCTCGCTCCCAAAAACACCCAAGCAACATTCATATACATAGAGAAAGCTCATACGCCAAATTTTTTTCGAAATGTGATTCAGAGAGGACAGATGTGCGCAGAAAACGACCAACGTTTTCACAGAAAACTAAATTTGAAAAAGTATGAATCCGCCGATCCAGCAACGATTCTTTCACTCTAGTGTAAAAATGCGAAGAAGTGAATTGTGGCGAATATCATAGCTCCACTGAATGTGTCCTAGATTCCTCCTGGCATCGGGTTGTAGTGCCCTGACACGTCCAACTGGAGGTGCGAAGTCCGTAATTACCCGGACGAGGGCATGTCGATGCCGGCAGGAATCTAGGGCACATTCAAAGGAGCTATGATATTTGCCACAACCTACATATTCGCATCTGTACACTAGCGTTAAAGAATCGTTGCTGGATCAGCGGATTCATATTTTTTCAAATTTTGCTTTCTGTGAAAAAGTTGGTCGTTTTCTACGCACATCTTCCCTCTCCGAATCACGTTTCGAACAAAATTTGGCGTATGAGTTTTTTCTATGAATATGAATGTTATTTGGGTGTTTTTGTGAGCGAGCGCGGATTTCGTCGATTTCACTCTAATGACAGTCGTCTGTCAATAGTGAGCCCAGATCGGACCCTGAGCTCAGAATTCCATCAACGAAAAAATCTTATATTTTCGCATCCACGTTTGAGATTTTCTTTGTCGCCTATTCAGAGGCTTGGCTCATTACTATTCTGTGTGTGAGCGTTTCGCTTCATTATCACGATATGGACTGATTTGGGATCAATTTACTCTGAGGAAAATAGTTTTGAGCATGACCAGCTGTGTTTGGTTCCTGTTTTTTTCATGACCACTTAGGTAAACTCGTCCACACTGTGAGGTTCAATCGCAATCCTTTTTCTCTTTTATATGTGACAAGCGCGTTGATAAAGCTTAAATACAAATTGGTTGACGTCGGTGCAAATATTGAACTTTTGATATCATTATTTTTTGCAAAACCGAAGTTGAATCGTTTTCTATGAAAACTTCTACATGGGTTTCACAAATGTTCACTGAAACGAGAATAAACTTTTGCTGCAGTATCATAACCAATTTCTTCTCATAAATCCAGATAAACCTGGTTATGAAAGAAATGCCACTAAAGTGAGCGCGAAGCAGTTTTTGAAAACAAATTTCTCACCCATTTTTCTATGTTTTGGCCTCAAACTAATTTATAATGTAGAAATGGGTGCCCTCATCAGAAAGCAGAGTTATCATCGCTGCATTGCACAGTGAAGCTTTTTAATAAGTGTTGAAACACAACAGAAAAAAAGGAAAAATGCGAAATTTCAAAAAAAAACAAATTTTCTCGTTTTCGTGTTTCTTACATTCTGCTATTTTTTACTGATGACCACATAGATTTTTTAATAGCTAACTCCTTCGAGAAATCTTTTTTACAGGAGCTATAAATTCGATGACCTCATAAGAACTGGTCACGTCTCGCGGAACAATGTTGAGTAAATGATAATTTGGAAATCAGCTATCAAAAATGACCAGATAACTCACTTGTGGTGTCACATACCTAGCTCTAAAGAAATCATAAATCAAAACAAAGAAGCAGATTTGTTAGGGTCTTTAAATAGACATTGAATTTCCAAAAAAACACTAGTTTTTGAATTTTTTTTCAAAAATGCCCGTTCAACCAGAAAATTGTTCGGTGTATTCGTGGTTGTGCATATAAATCATTTGAATCATCATTATAACATTTCAATCAACATAGGCCTATCTGAGCCGAAAATTGATTTCAATCGGGCTCTGCAGTGCTGTATTGTAATTTTCATCCAGGGCATTTTTATTTCCAGCTCGCAGTTTTCTGACAAAATGTTTTACACACGGTATACTGCATGTTTTGTATCACTTACAAATTTCTTTGATCAAAAGCCGTCGTTTTGAGAATGTTTATGAGTTTCTGAAGACTCGTCATCCTTTCAGTTCAATTTCTCGAAAAAATTTCGAACTAATGAAATTTCCTCAAACGTATTTGGCAGAATCGCAGGGTTGCCTCAAAAGTGTCACAGAAACAGAACCAACCGGGGAAGTCGTTAAACGCGGTAAACCGTTCCTGAATTGGACGCCGCACAAAAACGGCGGCGGCCGCCGCCCGCCGCCGCCTATTTACCCTTGGCAGCCGATCGCACTGTACATACACCTCCATCAGAAGTACATCGAAAAAAGAGTCTTGAAATATATGATCACATGCACTGCTAGAAAAGAACATACAGTACGAGCATTGCTTACCTATCGCACAATAGGAAGAAAAAAATTCACAAACTCTGCAAGTTGTTCTGTTTTATGATGTGATCATTGCTTTTGAGACATACGGCCGTACTTTGTCACCAAATATTCGGGTTGGAATAATTATTCGAATTTCCAAAACGCACTTTAAACTTTGAACATTTTCGCGACTCGCTCCATACATGCTTCGAAATTGTTCGCACATACACAAAAAGCACTGTTTTTCGGAACAAGCAACCCAGCATCTAGCAATCCAGCATGTCTGCTGCTTTCTTTCCTTCCCAAAAGTCATCTATCTCTTTCTTTAGTCGTCTAACTTTTTAAAATTCGAAGTGTACCATGTAAACGTTGCTCCGAAAAGGAGTATAAATACACCATCTAACCGAATGCCACCAAGGAAAAATTGAGTTCATACATGTCATGTATGCCCAGTATGATAGTGGGCCGATTTTGGTTCGACTTCCCAAACCGAAAGGCCTGCTGAGCCAACGAAGGGACCTCCTACACAAACTAAGAAATTTTCTCGGGATCATTGTGCAATCACAAGAAAAAAATTAAAATATAGGTGGGACAGATTTGAAAATTTACCTTGTCCATTTTCAGCAGATTCTGAAGTTACTTCGTTTTTTACGAGAGGTCCACCTCTGTTCTCAATTCTGTTAAAACCAGAGAAATTTAGGAGAAAGAGTCAAGAGACTATGGAAAGCTTTATCTAAGGCTACCAGGCTGGTTCACAAAATTAGTAGCACCTCGAAAAATGTTGTGAAAGCTTCAGGAATTATTTCATCTTCTCTATTCATTTTACAACTGTTGTCCTCAACTGTTTTGGAACTGACTCAATGCATCCCTATTTTGCCAGCTCGAAAGGGAAAGTCTTGGACGGACAGAATTTCGTTGTTTGCAAATTGAACATTATTCGATACTTTTTCAAAGCTTGTTCAAATTAAGATCTACACAAGGCGATTGACGAGGAAGATTCCGCCTCAATGCTTTATCGCGATTCTTCTCTTCATCAACTTTCTGGTGAGTCAAGCTTAGAGCTTTTTCGGATTCTTCACTACGCTTGTTTAGGGATTCAGAAAATGCAACGTTGTTGGTCACGAGACAAATTCTCTACGACGACGTTATTTGACTCTAAAGAGCGATGTAGCATTTATCTGAATGCTGATGTTCTGTGAAAACATGTGCCTTACGGTGCCCTTTTGTGCCTAAGCGCAACTAAAAAAATCTGGGTGACTGATTAAGCCTGGCATTTAAGATTCCTGAAGACGGAGTACGGTACAGCGTTTTTTTTTGCTCAAACAAGCGCCGCATCGCGATAACTGGCAATATTCCCTGAACTCTTCTTGATTTGTTAGATGACGCCGGCGAAGCATTCTTTAAAGCCACAGTCCAAGCTCAGGGACAAAATCTGAGATTTCCACATAATTGCGAAGTAGACCCACCCTACATATATAACACTTGCCAAGTGCGAGCTCTCGATTTCTCCGAATAAGCGAGATGTAGGCGAAATGGGAGACCAGCAATTCTCCCGATAGGAGGTAAGCTCGTCGCGGTGAGATTCGGACGAGTTGCCCTAATCGAGATGTTTACAATTGGAGCACGTTATAGCGCACTGCTTTGTTTAATCGATTTGATGACCCTTCCTACACATTGTTGTGTTCGTAATTTCTTCTACTTTTTGTTTGTTCACCCACTGTTTACGCATAGTAGTAATGTACCACCGTGCAGGAATAATTATCATAGCGGAGAAGATCTTCATATAAAACGTACGCATTACTCGACGAATACGGAACTGATTACGAAAAAACTTGTAGAAGTTCATAAGGAACAACGAGAAGGGCTTTCAGAAACGTTAGTAACTTTTTGGGAGGTCAGCGCTTCAGATGCAAGCTAACGCACTTCGATTGTGACGCTCTGAGTACTGTTGGACATCGCTTTTCGCCCCCACCCACCGCGCGCGAAGGGCTCGCCGCGTTGCTGCGGGAGAATTGCAGTACATCTAGGCGAAAGCCATCGTGGGGCGCCCATCTCTGAGGGTTTATACATAGAAATAACCGCGAAATAACCGAGAAGTAGCCTACCAGGCTCCGCTGCGGCTCCTGGTGTGTCATTTCCCGGCTATTTGGCGGCCATTTCCCGGCTTTTCACGAAACGGACAAGACGTAGCCGAGAAGTAGCCGAGATATGTAAATGAGGAATAATGAGAAGCAACTAAAAGTAGCCAATACACAACCACCGTCGGCACGCCGAGCCACTGTCCGGGGCCGCCAGCAATTGGGCGGGGGCTCCAGAGGCTGAACGAAGTCAAAGCACCTCAAGCTTGGGTAATTGAACCGACGGAGTTGTAGACATTTGAATCATGCCTCTGGATTGCGCCGTACACCTGCCTAGAGAGCATTATTTCTTGGACATTTAGCGACTATTTCTCGGCTATTTCGCGGAAAGCGGGCATTTCGCGGCTATTTTTGGTTCAACACTCTCGGAGTCGGGAAGCCACTTTGGCACGCCCCTTTTATGATCTCTCGAGCTCAACACGGGGAGATTTTTGATCGATAACCCCTTTCTTCCCTTCACTCTCAGTCTTTCTCTTTATTCAGGTTGACTCGTATACATCGGTTGCAAATGGCGGAAGTTACAAGCCTCCGACAACTCGTCCACAGCTCAATTTTTGAGGGGTCATAACTCGGCTCTTAGGGAGTCTTGCGCGAATTCAGAGACATCCTTGGAATCAGCGTGGGATCGTTATCAAGATATGTAGGTCGAAAAACGGAAATACGATTCTGGGGTTGCACTGCGCCTTTAAGGATAGATCAAGATGGCTAGGACTTTCATAGTATCAAATTGACTTTTATCGATATCATGTACTGCGGTCCGCCCAATACCGATGTGATTTCGCAGAAATCGTGTGTTGTCGGCCAGTAATGAAAATTAGGAAGGCTAGAAGATATTGCCTGCAGATTGCATCGCTGAAGTGAATGTTTTTCAAGCAGGCATGTGCCGTACAAGAAACGACAGTAAAAATGTAAACAATGGGAAAACTTCTTGGAAAAAAGAGCGGAAAGAGTTCGAACAATCATGCGAATCCAGCGACACTTTCCAGGTCCCATTGTGTCTACCCTCCGTGATACTAGAGAAACTAGTGCGGATCTGGATGTTCGGCCGGATATCCTGCTACGCTCATCACATTCTCACCAGCGCTGGCCGAGTTGTCATACCGTGGACCATTACGATGCTCCACTTATTCATTGTAAGTGAAAAATTCTTCTCTAAAATTATCTGATTTCTCATCGAAGTATTATTTTGAGGCAATGTTTCTTGGCCGGCCGAATCGCTTCACACGAAGTGAAGGAACGCTAGCATCGCTAGCATTCTCAGCTTTACTCCTTCTTGTTTTGCTTATCGTTTTGCCGCAAGGAATGGCTGCTGAGGTGAAAACTTTTTGTCCGAGTATACCTGAATATTATAATTTATTATAGATTTTTGTAGTGTAGCATCACCAAAACCCTTTCGCGAACCTTCCAAACTACAATACCGCTGCTATCCAAGGGAAAAAATGGGCGAAAAGGGCAAAAAGGGCAACTAATGCGTCTTTCGACCGCAACTCGCTTTGAAGTGCTTCGTTTTGAATTCTGAAAACGCCAAAATGTTTTGCATGTCGTGATATAGTCGATCGTGTGAAAATGTTTTGCGAAACTTGGGAGCAACATTATTTTTCAAGGCGAAATACATTTTCATATTGACCATTCCAGGGAGCGCGTACGGTTGTTTTCGATCGAATAGGCTCGTTATCTTGTGATAACGTTATCAAATTCATAACTAACTCCATCTTAAAAAACCTTTTTCAGAAGCAAATTTTAATTTCGTCTGCTATAGTTAGATAGATTGTGGCACGGTGAACATTTTGGTCTTTTCGAAATTGAAAACGGAGCACTTTGAGGCGAGTTGTGGTCGTAAGATGCTTTAGTTGCCCACTTTGCCCATTTTTTCCCTTGGATAGCGGCAGTATTGTATCACGAAGATCTGAGCACCGAGATTGAATCCGGCGCCGGACTCTTGTCGTCCGCTGAGAATCCACCACGGAACTACCGTGTCGGTGCCCCTTGTGTGCCGACAGAGCAGGTTCGCGGTGAATTCTCGGCTCAAGGTACCTGAAACTGACGGAACAAACTGAAAAAGAACACAAGATTCATGATCTTGCGGGACGATTTGCAAGGTTTCCGACCGACTACATAGGGACCACAGCTCCCAAATTCTTGTGGAGTTATGGCACTGCTGTATTCATGAAAATAAGGAAGCCTCTCGGAAGTTCCCAAACTCTGCTCACCGCGTACATCGATTGGTTCCAAACCACCATCCCGAGAGGCTCCCGTAGTTTCATGAATACGGCCACTGGTCATCGTGTTTCAAGCGTTCCAACCAAACAGTGGGCTCGTGTTCAACGATTTTGGTCAGGTTGTTCTAGCGCCTTCTCGATGTTCTCAGGTAGTATGATCTAAATCTTCGAATCCCTCCTCTGATTTAACTAGTTTTTGCTCCAGACGAGTGCAGATTCATTTTGGTTACCCAGTGAAGTGTCTTCTTACTACATCTTAGTAGCTCAAGAGGGAAATACTGAGGTAACAGAGCGGCACCGGTTGCGTGGAGCTGACTGCCTACTCTACGATTTCACGCGAGATTGTCTTGAACGCTAACTAAAGTTTTGAAAATCGGTTAACTGAGGGTTTTGGGAGAGATAAAAAGTGACCATTCTAAGTTTTGAAATCTCGCCACCCGTAAAACTCAAAGTTGACCGAAAACTTTGCTTTTTGAATTCCAGGAGCACAGAAATTCCCTACCAAAACTTCGGGAGAGGGGAGAGGGGAGGGTTTGGTTATATGGGCCGCTGAACACGAAAATAAGGCCCGTTTTCAGTTTTTTAGACGATTACCATTGTAGATAGAAAATTCTAATCTAATGTATAGTTGTCTCAAACCGTGAATAACGCCACGAAAACCCCCCTCACAAGGGAACTATTCCAGCGTTGTCCGATGTGAGCAAATGAAGTACTTCGCGAGTGTCCCCTTGCTACAATAGAAGTAAGTGCTGTGAGTGACTCAAGCCTAGCCGGTATGCCAAATAGCCACAAGCTCAAAACCATATATGTATCAGGGAAAAATAGGGGTTCTGCTAAACACCAATATGTTCGTTTTCAATTTTTCGGACGACTACGGTAGGTTACGGGAAAAATTACTCTATACCTATCGTACAACTGTATTCGTCCGAAGATCCTGGAGTTCAGCAACATCCCAAATAACCTTTTAAACAAAAATTGGATCAAAAATTTTTTTTTGAAGTTCACCTTCCATTTTGAGCTTGTAGTCTCCTGAAGTATAGATCTGAGCTAGAGTCACTCAGTTTTTACTGTAGTAGATAGGACATCCTCGCTCGGTACTTCAATTTACTCACTTCGGATACGCCAAAATGGCTTCTCTTATCAGATGGAGTTCTGGCAGAAATTTCTTCTATTTTTGGTTACCACAGAAAGCAAAGTGGTCGTTTTGGCCTACCTATTTGCATTGAAAGAATTTTAGAAGCCTAGTATTGTTCGTATTCTTGAGCATGTGATTGACTTAGCAGGAGTGCACAAACTTACGCATGCAGATGCGGGGGTGATGAGCTTCGAATAGAATCTCATACATACATATGTACATAAATCATTTATGCGCTCACGATATGTCTGGAAAATAAATCTCTCCCATGAAATGAAGATTCTGAAAAATGAGAATGTTTCAGCTGGAACTGATTCGGAAGGACGAGATCGACAGCGATCAGTATATTATGCTCATTCACACATTTCGCTGTTACCTGAAGTCCGATTTGTATCCTATCACACTGATGGCGAAATTCGTATTCGAATTCGCGTCACCACTCCTTTTGTCGATTTATCTTCATCTGCGAATCGGAAGAGAAACAAAGCTCAAATCTGGAAGAGCAATCTCAAGAAACCTGGTAAGTTAAGCTATGCGTTAATGCATTGAAGGCGGTGCTCACCATACAAGACTGTAGTCTATTTTTCGATGTTTTTTGAGTAGGTAAGTACAATTAGTAGAGGTTAACAGAGAGAAGCCTTCACAGAACACTCAAATAACAGAGGAAAATCGTTTAAAGGAATCTCTGAAAAAATTTTTATGCCTGTTTGCTGTGTTTCGGAGGACTGTAGACATTTCTTCAAACCTGACATTGGAAATATTTTGCGCTTTAAAATTGTTAGGTAATAAAGACAGTGTTGTCTGTTTCTCGCACTAAAAACTCTTTAGAATGAGGTTGTTCGATATGCTTGGATGTTAGAATCTTTCGCGACCAAGAATATTCTGAAGTTCAGTGCATGTTCCTCCGGTGAAACGAACGCAGGGCAACTGTTACATGTTGGGGCGGGGGTGATGCAACGGGTTGGTCAGTCCACGAAATTTTCACCCACTTTCTGACTATTTTTTTTTGTTGTAGTTCCGTCCTCGCTATTCTTAGAGGAGCCCAAAGCTTACGTTTTTGGCCAAAAAAGCAGGCAACTTTTTCATTGTGAAAACTGCCTTCAGGCTATACAGTTCATGCACTATGTCCAGAAATGATAGATTTCTCTGGCAATTCGATTCACTCGCTGGTTTTTCCGTTTGTGACCAAATCCCTTTGCAATTTCTGATATGCGCTTTTCTGGCTCTCTGATGAACCGAAGCATAGAAGTGAATTGCATAATTTGAAACTAACCTATCGTTTTTGTGGGTGTAGTGAGAAACTTCTACTAGAAACTTCCTCGAACTCAAACTCTGGTTTCGAAAAACGATTTATTGAGGGTTGTATGGAGATAGAAAAAACAATTTTTATGTTCTGGAATTCGCTCGATGCACTTGGGCAGATCAAAATGAGTAGAAAGTTTATTTCTCCGGTTTTCTGAAACTGAGACATGTTTAGTCTAAACTTTAGCCAGGGAGGCTCATTGAGACACCGAAGACGAATATGAGGTCCGAATTTCGTTTTCCGCATATGTGGGTTACTGTAGATGAATTACATTTCGCCCGCAGTAAACTGCCCTATTTCTCCCAAAATTGAAAACGGACCTCATATTTGAGACGCCCAAATAGTCCTCTGGAAAGGATTGGCTTGAAAGTTTCCAATTTCTGAAATCCAAGAAAATGGACCTTCTAGCCGCTTTTGCTCTACCCGGACGCATTGGTTGGATCTCTGAAACTTGAAATTTTGCCTATTTCCCCTACACAACCCTCAACAGACCATTTTTGGAGCAAAAGTTTGAGTTCTAAGTGTTTTTAGTTAGATCTCACCATGAATTACTGCTTTGCAAACACTAGTAAATGCCAAAATACTATAATTTTAGGCCTACGTTCTTTTGATCCACTACTTTTGCAATATTCTTTACTACGTTCCGAAAGCAAGACAGGTACAGTCCAGCTATTCCAGAAAGACGCAAACATTGTTCAATGCGGATATTACATTTTACAGCATATCCTAGTAGCAGTTCTGCCTGAGGATGCCGACCTGCAACAACTTCTGCCGTTCCTCTCTCCGACGTTGATTTGGTTCCCGCTCAGTCAACTGTCGGCAGCACTCAGTCGCTGTAATATGGACAAAATCGAGGATGATCGCTCCAGATCACGTATCCTGGGACGAGCAACTGAGACGGAGCGATCACATCTGATGAACGCTCATGTCGATCTCTAAATATGTTCACAAATGCTTTGTCGTACAAAGTTTGAATGGTCTTTCTCGTTTTCATACCCTTTGCTGAATATGCTCAATTGATAAAAATAATGTCTTATGTTGTGTCACGATCCGAGCTCATTATACAAGTCAACACTATGACTTGATTTTGCCGCCGTCAGATATTTGAATTAGGCGCACAGTAACTGAATCATTAATCTAATCCTCGTAATGATTCGCCCTGTGGCACTGGAATGCGGTGCTGCTTGATGTGATTACAGAAATACATTACCGCTCGTAGGATCTTGTCAAAAGGTGCGCGAGTCCTTTTCAAATAACTTGCTTCAGAATTAACTTTTCTCAGATATAACAAGTTATTTAGAATCAAGTAGTACAGGGTCATCCAACAATACAGTGCGTTTCATAAAAATAATTTTTGCCACATTTTATGGCTACCATTGAACCCGACGTACCTGAAAACCCCAGTCTGCAGCATATCAATAAAAAAAACCTGAGAGAATTGAAGTAAATTAGGACTTCAACCTCGAACGCAGCGTATGCTCAGAGAACCGTATTCAGTTTTTTGACAACTTCGAGCAGGTAGAACTACCAGGTTGTGATATATTGCAAAACGGCTACCCAAGTCAATCAAATTCCTGAGAAGAACTCGTTCGAAAATCTCGGAGCATCTCTTAGAAAATTTGCCGCGTCAGTTCCGGGAATGTGCCTGGACCCTCGACTGTGCCGCAATAGTACCGCATCGGCTCCGTGATCAGACGACTCTGTTGCCGTGTCTTGCGCCTCGACATCGCCGCGATAGTACTGCAGCGGCTCCGCGTTAGAACCGCGCCGGTTCCGCGAGGATGCAGCAGCGAACCCGCGTGGATTTCGATATGCCGTCCTGTGTGGTAAAACGAAATTGTGGCCGGTTCAATTACCCAGGTTCAGATACATTGCGTGTTTCCTCGGGCGCGGAAACGGCAGTGACCTCTGTCCTTATCAGACAGGTCGTAACCACCGCAAATGCCTATTTTTGTTCTTAGGTCCCCTAGTTGTATTATAATTTTTGAAGGCATTGTTCGCGCTGAAAACCAATTTCCATTTTTCAGACTCAATTTCATGCGTGAGCCCGGTGGACTATGTCGGTGAAGTTTTGCGAGTTGAAAACATATGGTTCCGGAATTGGAGTGGTTCAAAATGACGATCCGCCACCAGTTTTCACCAACCATCTCGCACAAGGAACAGAAGCGCCACCACAGACGCGGATGATTCAGCATTTGAAATTTTTAATTCGAGAAATTTCAACATCCAAACTTGCCATATGGATACATACTTTTTTAAAATAGATTCCAGTGAAGGAAAAGCAAGAGAAATTCACCTACCTAGAAAGAAGTTTGTGACCCCGTAGGGACAAGTGATCATGCTACAATTCATTTTAAACTCAATTTTCCCACCCCTGCGAAGGATTGTAAAAAACTCAGAAGGGACTTCAAAAATGCTAATTTTTCCGAGATCTTTGAGTATTTGAACGGTGTGGACTGGCATTGGGCGTTTAACACAGCTGACTCGGTTAATGCTAAATATGAAATGTTTATTTCTATTCTGCAGCATTGCATTCATCTTTTTGCACCGCTCATAGAAGTTTCCAAGGGCACGGACCATCTTCCGGAACATTTGCAGCGCCTGGCGTTTAAAAAATCACAGCCATGGAATCGGGGTAGATTAACTAATGCAGCAAATGATTGGGAGGTGCAAAGAGTTATATGTTGGAGATTTGACAAGCAATTGAAAAAATTCAACAGAAATGTCGAAAAGAGAATCATTGAATCAGGTTAAAAATAATTCTTTCTATAGACTTTTGAATGCTAGATTGAGAAACAAACCCCGATCAGGGCCTATTGAATTTGAGAGGTCCATAATAACAGACGATAAAGAGAGGTCGGAAATATTTTCACCTGTTTTTGAAAAGGCTTTTTGAGAGGACGATGGACCTAGTGACCCTATGAATCTTGTCCAGGATTTCAATACAATGGACGATTCTGTTTGTTTTTATCCAGAGGATGTCCACAAGTTCCTTTCTAGCTGGCCTATTTCATTTTCCGATACACCGGACCATTTGCCTTTGAAGTTTATTAAACAAGTAGCCCACATTATAGTTGGACCGCTCACATATATTTTTAATCTCTCGTTCATGTGAGCAGAGTTCCCTGATAGGTGGCGTGTAGCCTTTGTAACTCCTATTCCGAAAAAGCCCCCTTATACTAACCCCGAAAACTTTAGGCCACAAAGCATTACCTCTATTTTCAGTAGGTTGTTCGAGAAGATCGTTAAGGTGAGAATATGTAAGCATTTGGAGAACCACTCAATAATTTCGGAATCCCAACATGGTTTTCAAAAGAAAAAGTTGACGGTGACGGCCATGTTGCAATAACCCAATGAATGGACCTCATATGTGGACGAGGCAAAAGAGGTTGATGTCATCTATGCTGACTTTTCGAAGGCTTTCGACCGGGTCTCTCATTCCAAACTCATGCTGAAGCTCGCCCAAGTTGGTATTCATCCTAGAATTATAGCATGGATAAGAGCCTTTTTAAGCAACAGGTCGTTTGTTGTTCGAATTAATTCCACTTTTTCTGATCCCAAACCCGTTTGCAGTGGCGTACCTCAGGGAGGAGTTTTGTCTCCAATACTATTTAGTATATTTACTTACGAATTGCCACAACTAGTTACATTTGGTACGGTTAAATGCTCTGCTTTTAATGATGATTTCAAAGTTTTCTCTCCGATCCATACGGCAAGTGACAAGGAGCACTTGAAAATCGCGTTGAATAAGGTAAGTTGGTCTAGAGACTGGGGCATGTTGCTTTCAAAAGAAAAAAACGAAAGTTCTGCACATTGGAAGCAATAGTTCAGGTGATACCGTTGATGGTCAGCAGCTCCAGGCTGTCGATGAGATATTGGATTTGGGTTTCCTGGTACGCAGCGAGCGATCTCACCTTTGATGATCATTGTGCTGAGGCTGTGTCCAGAGCTAGTAAAGTTATGTACAGCATTTACAGAGCCCTGTCCAGCAACAGTAAAATGGTGCTTCTTAATGCTTACAAAACGTATGTTAGACCACATCCTGAGTATGCAACTGTAATTTTCAACCCCCACAAGATCTCGACCACGTGTGCGTTGGAAACACTCCAAAACAGGTTCACACGCAAGGTGATGATCCGGGTCAGGGGTCTCAGCTATAGTGCAATGCAATGCAGCTTTGCTAGGAATAAGGAGCTACAACTTGAATCGCTGGCCTGCAGAAGGAAAAGGTTCGATCTTCTGATGGTTTATAAGATCTTGTATGGCTTTGTGGGACTCAAGGCAAACGATTTCCTCCAACTCAGGGCATCTGCCACAAGAGGCAGCAGTTTTAAGCTCGTCCGCAACATAGCCAGGAGGAGTTTGAGGCACCACTTCTTCGTTAATAGAGCAGGAAGTGAGTTTGAAAAGTTACTCAAAAGAGGCAACCTCCCTACAACTCTTTCCGCGTTCAAACGTAGCTTGGATCAGTACTTGATGACTGAGGATGATTGAGCCTGTTTCAATTTATATTGCTACTGTATCCGTTTTCTGTTTTTTTATATTCAGTGCTTTTCATTTGTTTTCCTATGTAACTTAATTATGCAGGCATGACCTGTAATAAACAAATACAAACAAATAATAAATTCAAAACAAAGAACACATCCGACGTTTGTGAGAAAAAAACTTCCGACGTATTGCACCAGACACACCGAAATTGACGGAGGGGAGGGAAGTGAATAATTCGAGACGTTTTAAAGCGAGTTTTTTGCGAAAGTTGATTTTTTTGGAGCCTTGCCACTCTTATTCTGTTTGTCAGAGAATCGCCTGCGCAAAAACATGAAAAAAAAACGAGAAATGGTTTTTGCGCGTACGATGCCTTTAAATGGCTTCATATGAGATACTCTCTCAGAGCCGCGGCAGCACTATCGCGGAGCCGCAGCGGCGATTTCGCTCAGAGATTCAGCTCCCTTTTTTCACGTCCGCCCGGTGTGGCTTGTGTTTTTTTACAAATTTCCGAAATTTGAACGGCTGATTTGGTTTAGCCCCCTCGACTTTTCACGTTTCAGAATTCTTTTCGCTTTTCTGCTGACAAAAATTCTTTGATTCTTCGAAAATAAGAAGCTATCCACGTTCGACTTTCCATAATTATCGGCATAATTGCATATCGTATCAGTATTCATGTGCAGTAGACCAAAAATTTTCGGCTTTATTCGGCTTACATTTCAGAAATAACGCCTTCGTCAAAGCCTGGAAGGCAAAGACACAAGGAAACTAGCCGTCCAAGCACCATTTCAGAACAATAGGATAAATTTCACAGAAAACTGACAAGAACGACATCGTATGGGAATACGAAAATCTGACCTTAAAGGCAGCATACACGCTCGTAAACGTGATTGAGATAACTACGGAAATAGAATGGCATGGCCCAGATTACAACGCCTACGCATTTTGAAGTGTCAAAAACGACCCACAATTCCGCTACATGAGTTGAAAGTTGGCCTCGCCCTGTATTTTCACGCCCCCTGTATTTGCCCTTTTCCTGCAACGCAAGGTTGCTGGGTCATATTCATCGTTCGTACTGTTGAAAGATTGCCTAACAAGTGAACCACACACGTCACTGACGGCGAAGATGGCCCAGAAACCCTGCATTGGAGGAAAAGGTCAAATACAGGGGGCGGGCGGGGCCAACTTCTAACTCATGTAGCGGCATTGTGGGTCGTTTTTGACACTTCAAAATGCGTAGGCATTATGTTGTAAGTCACACGGTTCGATTCACATTGTTATCCCAACCACATTTACGAGCGTGTATGCTGCCTTTAAGGTTAGATTTTCAAATTGCCATACGATGTCGCTTTTGTCAGTTTTCTATGTAATTGATCCTATTGTTCTGAAATGGTGCTTTGACCCCTAGTTTCTTTATGTATTAGGTTGATGCATAATCAAAGAACTTTTTTTCATATTTTCTTCCAACAAAAACAATCACATTGTTGTCGGAGAGCCCGTGTGGCACCCATCCAGCCAATTACCAGACCCTTCCGAGCTTCTTCAGGCGTCGAACGATCGTTGACTTATTGACATTAAAGTCTTCAGTAAGCATTCGCGTTGTCAGGCTTTCGTCCTATTCCACGGCTGTCGGAAGTGCTTGATCATCAAAATCCGAAGGCCGACCTCTTCCTTCTTTATCCTCCTAACTAAAGTCACCTGATTTAGAGCGAATAAACCACTTCCGTTGTGTACTATCAGTAATTGTTCCTTTGCCAAAAACTTCGTTGAGATTGCGAAATGACTGGTCTGCGGTCCATCCTTTTTCATAGTGATAGAGCATAATATGGCGAATATGAGTGGGATTTTCGAGACGCATTTTCAAACTGAATCTTGAGGATTATTTTTATATAAATATTGAGAACGAAACGCCAATTTTTACTAAAGAAAAACTCGTTAATAAAAACGTTACATAATTATGCATCAACCCAATATCTTTGGCTTCCAGGCTCTGACGAGGGCGCGATTGTCGAAACGTAAGCCGAGTAAAGCTGAAAATCTTGGTCTACTGCTCAAGAATACCGATACGCTAAGAAGGTTCCAACCCACACTTCTGACCCCAAGGATCTCTCGGAATAAAGAATATAGAACTTTGGTTTTCCGCGGCATGTCGGAGCCTGTCGTGGCGCTTCTGTTCCTCGTGTTAGATGATCGACGGGGGAAAACGTCTTTTCGGACGATGGAGCAGTTTTCACGAGCCTATCCTGCTAAGGCCATTGTTATACCAAAAGTTTGCGACCGCGACAGGTGCGGTCAACTGTTACAAATCGTGTCGGGACCAGGCCCACACAGTAGAAAATGCTGTCGCAAGAACAGTTTGCAGCACCTGTCGCGGTCGCTGGCTCGAAAGGGGATGTTATGCCTGAAATGTGGAAACCGCGCGGTAATCGTTCGCTGTCGCGGCTGTCCGTCGCAGTGCAGTGCACTGCGACGGGTGTCAGCGACAGCGACCCAGCCAAATCAGGCATCGTGCCGGGTGTTTCTCGGCCCTGAGCGACAGCGACGGCTGGCCCTCAGCGACAGCGACGTAGCAGTGCTCTGCGACCGCGACAGGCCTGTCGTGGGGTACAACAATGGCCTAACTATACGCGGCTTGGTGCGTGTGACCGTCTGTGTGTATGAGAGTGAACGGAAATTAGTCATCGTCACCAGTCGTTAACAACTGACACCCTGCTGTCACACCCACTGTCCACGTATGCATCGGTGGTCATTGACCTCGCTTTCGCGTCAAAGAGCAAACAGGAGAACAATCAGTTCTGAGTACTGTTCTACTGCACATATTAGGCTTCATTTGTGCCTATTGCTTCAACTGTTCATTCATCATCACTTTCTGGAGAAACAGCTTTCTGGGATGAGCTCAAGAACTGAGCAGGACATCAATCTACCCCGAAAAGTTCACCAAATCATAGAAAAGTGTGACATAACTTTCTCCGCAGATTCTCCTCTTTCAAATCTGTGTCAAACTGTGAAGGTTATGCATTGCATTACAAAGGTTCCCTGCGTGAGCTTGATTGTGCTCAGTGTAACTGATTCCCGTGAAAACATAGAGGAGCGCGCAAGTTTTTTTTTGTAAAAAAAGGTTTTTGTGACGTTTTTTGCTCATACAACTCTGAGAAATATTGTCGCGACTTTGCCGCAATTCCTCCGGTTTGACGCCGGAGGAGTTGCGGGGGAGATTCGAGGCAGAACCGTGGACGATTCTTTGTTGACCAAATCGCGGTAGTGTCGCGGAAGAGTTCCGGGGGAGTCCCAGTAGAGTAGCGAAAACGTGATTCACGGGGAAGTCGCGGCAAAGCGGCGGAAGAGTCTAGGGTCGCTTGGGAGTCGCGAAATGGTCCGGGATCGCGAAGGCGTCGTGGGGCAGTAGCGGAAGAGTCACGGCAATATTTCTCAGAGAAAGCGCCACATCGCTATATCTCGCTTCAAATTTGAGAAAATGAAATTTTGAGGTAGTTTTCGTGATCCTCTCAGACGGGCAAATGTAGAAAGTCATTGCGACTCCGGTATCATGCTGAAAAAGGTGTATTTCCTTCTAAAATTCATGTCGACCACAGATCAGAAAATCAAAGATTTCTGCTATCATGATCGTCTGACCAGTTCATAGTGAGGAACATTTTGGTGCAATTATGCATTTTTCGATGCACTTTTTGAGTTCAATCTATTATTTTCTAATACTGTCGTATAGGACTCAATGACGGCAATTTAGGAATTACTTCAAAATTGAAATCGTACCACTTTGAAGCAAGTTATGGCGATGCAGCGCTTTGTGAGCGCAAAAAAACGCCGCAAAATGCTTTTTCTGCGAAAAATTGCGCGGTACTGTACCTCAGGGGTGAAATTTGATATTAGAGTCCGCCCACCGTGTATAGCAACCCTGCCAAGCGCGAGATCTGAATTCGATCAAATAAGTGAGAAACTACACGGAAAAAGTCAGAACAGCCTAAACGCATAATCAAGCGTTTGGACCCCGAAAAGGTAACCGAAATTTTTGCAAACGAAAAAAATAGTTTGTGTGGCGATGCTAAAAAGTAAAATGTACAATAGCAGAGCTCTTGGTTTCCTTTTCGGGCCGGTGTGCGCAGTTAGGTTTTTGGGGCGGGGCCGACATTTTCCTTGAGGTTTTTCCGTGGGTGTGCACCTTGTAGTATTATGAATACGCAAGATTGAGATGTGGAGCTTTGCCAACTGTCTCCACTTGGTTCAAACATCGGATTGAGAAGAAAAACCCAGATGTGGTTTCTGCGCAGACGCTGCCTTTAATACAGGCCGTTTCATAAGTACAGGAGCACCTCTAAAATTCAACGACTTTATTATCAGAAACGTATACAAACGGAAATTTAGTAGTTTATCAGTTTTCCATGATGGCAAATTATTTCGAAAACACGGTTAGGCATTGAGTCGCCCAGATCTAATGGGGTTGGATTAGAAAATAAACCAGTGGAATCGAGCATCATTATCAAGTTTCGACAGGAGGCATAGCGCCGTTTAAGCGTGACGTCATAAGGCGGCTGATGCTTCACTGGGATGTTAATGTCAGGGGTGCGTTCCAAGAACATTCCCATGGGAAAACGCGTCCATGGAAACGTGGCCACGGCCACGTGGGAGCAATTTTCAGTTATAATTCGCATCCAAGGAAAGCAAAGTTGCCAATGGAAAGGTTGTTTTTCCTCCCACGGCGTCGTGGGAACGTTCTTGGAACGCACCCCAGGTCTGTGGGATGTTGATAGGATGTGATGGCGGAATCGCGGATGGAGACCGTTCTCCGATGGGATGTCTACAGCAACAGCGTTTCCGCGAATAGGCTGTCTACGGCACCATGGAGGGGGGCAACGGGCAGTTCTCGAGGGGCTGTCCCTGTCTTTTTGGATGTCTACAGGTGGCGTTGCCTGAGGTGACATCTCATCCGTGTCCTGTAGACAACGGCGAACGTCTGAGTGAGTACATACTTGCCCGCCCAGACTGTTCCAACCTAGGGTAATGGCTACTTTGAGATCTTCAACATTGTCAAATGTGCAGCTTCCACTGTAGATGTCACGCACAAGGATGCCCCTTACATTCTCCATAGGGTGGGCGTCTGTAGAACAGGCAGGTCTTTCCATAAGAGCATCATTCTTTTCTTCAAACCAGGATTTTATACAGCAGCTCACGCGGACGGCGGCATTGTCTTGCTTGAATCTGAAACTTTCCGTGTTGCGCTCGGCAAGAAATGGCAGCAGGTAAATTCTAGGGATGTTCTGTTAGTCGAAATAGTTTGTGTTGGTAGAAATGAAGGCGATGTCGAGCTTCTTGGTAGAGTCCGTCCCAAAGCATGACAGTTCCACCACCGAAGTTCCTCGCGCTGAAGTACATCGGTTTCTTACGTAAATTCCTCCAGTAATAGGTGTAGCCGTCTGGACCATCCAAATTGAGTTTCTTCCGTCAGAAAAGATTACCTGAACGCGAAAATGCGACTTAGAAACTCCACTAAGCTAATGATTACTTTGGCCCGATTTGCCGCCATGTTGTTCCTCGCAAATTAGAGTCGAGCAGCCTTGTGTGAGTTACCGTGGAGCCGAACGAAGATGACAACTTACAATGCTGCTCTGTTGCATGTTGCTCGGATGGTTCTCCAAACGGTCTTTTAGACACAGGCGTCTGCAAATAGGCTCGAACCTTGTTGTCCGTGCTGGTTCAGTTCCAGTCGTGTCTCCCAAAGCGAAGTCCTTCCTGAGCAGACAGCTTCTTTGGCCTACCGGATCCTTTCGTATGGTCATACAACTCAGGATCATGAAGATATTTGCCGACGACATTCGGTGAACGGCAAAGTTGCTTGGCGATGCTTGCGGTTGCTTAAAGGCAGTGTTCACGATGAAAAAAGTTTTCGAAATTCCACTTGGATTGGATAGTGGAGGGACACTCTGTAACGTTAACGTCGAAAGAACGCATGAAAACGAGCCAGGAAGAGCCCTAAAAGAGCCCGAAGTTGCAACTTCGAGCGCATTGAAAACCCCAAAAGCGCATCACACGCCCACCGACGTGAATAAATGAATGCTTGAGATCGTGAGATGAGCTTCTCTCTTTACTCAGGTCAGCTCGCATAGATCGGCTGCAAAAGACGGAAGTTACAAGCCTCGGACAACTCGTCCACCATGTTTCCATAGCTCAATCTTTGAGGGACCATAACTTGGTTCCCAGAAGGTCGTGTACGATTTCAGAGACATCATTGGAATCAGCATGGGGCCGTTTTCAAGATAGGCTGGAAAACAGAAAAACGGTTATCATCGTGAACACTGCCTTTAAGCCAGCAGTATGCAGTGCACAAATTAGGGTCTGCTCGATCTCAGAAAGATGCAAATCGCATGTCATTAATAGGTTAAGTAGTGGACCAGGGATGAGCGGAATAAAAATTAAGAATTTCGGAAATCGGAAAACGGAAATCGGAACAAAATCAAAATTTTGGAAATCGAAATTCGGAAATCGAAACAAAATATAAATTTCGCAAATCGAAAATCGGAAATTGGAACAAGTTTCAAAATTTCGAAAGTCGGAAAGCGGAAGTCCGAGGCCCAAAATTTGCGGAAATCGGAATTCGGAATCGGAGAACGGAACAAAGTTTACTCGCTGCTGGCATCGAAAATGTGTCCTTGAACCTCGGGTCTGAGAGCACCAAATCATCATTCCCCAGATACTTAACCATCCTTACCACTAAACCGTTATTAGTCAGATTTCTGATCTCATGAGGATCACTCCAGGGATGTGCATGATTGCGACTTACGATTAGCGACTTAGTTGACCAACGGGCTTTTTTGGGGTTACGTCTAGAGGCTAACGACTAACAATTTTTGAGAATTTTGTGAACTACCCGAAAATTCGTTAGAAAATTAGTAATCACTATCATCGCTTCCCTATGGGGGATCGCACCAACTGTGACAAATATTTCATCGTTGGTTGTTCCAAATACCTATATAAATGCCCAGGTGGCCCAGAATATTATTTACCTACTGTCACTACCATTTCTAACTAAACGACTCCTAACGTCTTCGATATAAATCTGATGGCCCCAAGATGACGTCGCGCGATGTTGGGCCAGGCATCGCTTCGGTGCTAAGCAAAAGCGTTATACCCCTGAAATAGTAAGATTTAGCCGTTGTCGCAGAAAACCCTTAATTGATCTGATGGCGATTCCCTGAAAAACTGTAGAGCTGAAAAAAAACCGGAACCCGTTTCCGAATCTGAACAAGTTTTCGAACTATAAGCCGGGGAGCCAATTTGTGAACATTCTACGCAGTCTTATTCATGAATTCAAAAAATATGTACTTTAGAAATGTAACCTGGAGAGCCGTCCATAGCTATATGCGGACGTGAGTTCTACAATATTCGAAAACAGATTTTTATCAGTTAATCGATTGGAACAATTTTGCAGAGACGACAATTAATAGTTACAGATATCTCAGGCACACACCAGCTCTCGTCTGTGACGCGCCATGTCAATACAAAGGCCGGGATCATACTTATAGCGACGAGAAACACAAAGCAGTCTTGACCATCAATGTCGACCGAGAGTCGATATGCCTGATATGCACTGTCGCTGTCGCTGGTTGCGTGAGCATGACTCCGACCAAAGGGTCGCGTTGCAGCAATCACGGACCGGTCGCTAAGCTTATCCTCAGACAGAAAGGAGCTCGACGCTCACGCCGATCCGCCCTTTTCTCTTCCAAACAAGCGATAAGCATGTGCTTGCCCTCCTGGCACGAGAGCGTGAAAATCGTGAGGAGAAGAGAGAGATAGTGCTAACGCGTACAAAAATCGCATTAAAAATGAGGCTCGACGCCAACCACGCCCATTTCCAGGGGAATGCACTCTTGAAACATGACTCAGATGTTGGCAATGCCGTTGGTTCAATTACCTAGTTTGTTGTACTTGGCCCGCCCAGATGCTGAAGGCTCAAGATGGCGCTCGACGCACTGGCTGCACGGCGATTCGGGGTGCGGAGAGTTTGTGCTTCACGTTCAGTCAAGAAAGTTCAGACGGGCTCGTTGCCCGAGTCTTTAAGATCCGGCGGCTTCTTAAAAGCGGCTTGTTGCCCGGCTATAAAATAACTGCTCGATCGCGACAGTCACTACTGCGGGCGACAGAACTTTGAATTTTCGGCTCCACGGCCACTTCTTCGCTGACGACGCAGGCGTTCTAGTTGAGCGTTGATCGGCGTGTTTCTTGAGCCAGTCTATAACGGATCAAAGTGTCTACAGGTCGCCTGCACTGCATCTACATCCGGTGAAGTGAAGCATTCTCTACATGTGACGTTTTTTAGTATGCATTGCCGGCAGGTCGCGATCATCAGTCGGTTGATCGCACGTATTCTGAAGCGAAAAAAATCGTGAAATCCTCAATTTTCTCTATCTTTCTCGACAATGAATACTCTACCCAGAAGGATGAAACCCGAAAAACGCACACCCCTGGATAGTGAGCTCTCATTGAGGCCGTGAATTATGTGTATATTTAAGCTTCAAACTTTGTTCTCTATTGGATACATATATCAAGTTTTGGTAATCCACGCAGCTATTCATGCCTTCTTTCTTTTTCACTCTGGATTGCTTTTTTCGGCTTTAGCGAAGCTGATTTTCAAAGTCTGGATTTCTAAGGAATAATGATAACGACTAACGATCAACAAGGGTTTTGGCTCGTTGAACGACTAACGAATCACAAAGTTCCAATTACGTATATCCCTGGAGCCCATGAAAATCGAGCTGCTCTAACAGGTCTTGATAGAAGTTGGCAAGTCTCAACTCGACAGATTCTGTCAGTGGATGCAGGTTAAGATTATTTCCGCATTTTGCTCCGATTTCCGCACCCATTTTTCGGAAATCGGAATTCCGAGGCCTAAAAACCAGCGGAAATCGGAATGCGGAATTCCGCTCATCCCTGTAGTGGACACATTGCTAAAACTGATTCTACATTTTGAACTGATTTTTTTCAGAGAATCTTTTTCTCTTTCTTTACCAAAGTGCGCCTACACTTATGAAACGGCCTGGATTGAAGTTGAAGTTCTAATCTACTTAAATTCTCTCAGGTTTGCGGAAAAAAAGTTTTTGGATATGCTGTAGACTGAGGTAACCAGATACGCAGAATTCAATGGTAGCCATAAATAAGGGCAGAGATAATTGTGATTTTCTATACTCGTAGTTTTGGGGTACCCCTGTACCTATGAAAGTCTTTGTGTGATGCCTGCTCAGGTTCGATTCCAAAAAAAAGTTTGGAATCTGATTTCTAGATTGTTATGCAGTGCGCATTGCGCTGTGAGTCCACATATTGTATTCGTATACCTTCTACCACACCAAAGATTTATCACAAACATTTTTGTCATAATGAAGTCCTAGAAATCATTACACGGTTGGGCAACTCTTCTCACCTGGACCTTCAATTGTTTTTCGGATCCAAAAAAATTGAACGGGTTATTAAAAAGATACGCAAAAACGCGAAACGCGCTTTTCTCACCGAACTCTGCGGGCGTTATGGTATTTACTCGTTCTATTAAGAGCACCTCGCTGTACAGGGATCTACCTCCTCGTTGGTGTACGGTGGAAGCGTTCGCAGACCCTGTAGGGTTGCCTGGCAAGCCTTGGTGTGAACGACGAACAGATCCAAACTGTCTCCCCCCTAGAATGTCAGCGTCAAGCCAGCGCTGAAGCGTTCATGGGGCTCATCCCACGCCCTTGCCCGGCTAAGGATGAGATCTAGGAGACGAATGCCTTTACGCATCGACATCCAATCAGCTGCCCCAGTCCTCCGCACACCGCGCCCAGCCGTCTACGACGTCGGAAGGTATGGCAACCGGGGGGGGGCGATCAAATCTCGGAGTACGCAGCACGTTTTATGGAAACGGAGAAACTGGACCGGACAAACACAGGCATCACGACTGTGTACGATTTTGCTCCTTCAACGCCCGAACTCTTTCAACTGAAGCGGATCAGGACGTCTTTCTGAGAGCAGCGGATCGAATACTTTACGATGTTATAGCAGTACAGGAGACAAAGACGAACAAAGATTCCGTGCAGAAATTGAAAGATGGAAGATTGTTGATTCTCGGAAAAAAAGTAGAGGGACGGAATGTTGGCGGTGTTGGCTTCTTACTCAACAGCACCATGGCACATACTATGGATTCGCACTTCATCTACTCCCCGCGCCTGGCCGTTTTACGACTCAAGCCCAAAGGACACCCAGCAATCTCTATCATCAACGCATATGCACCAACATCAGCTGCTGCGGATGATGAGCTCGATGAGTTCTACGGACAACTCGAGGATGTAGTAGCTAAAGAAAGAGGCTTTTACAAGATTTGTCTGGGCGACTTCAATGCTGTCCTCGGAAGAGCAGTAGATGGAGAAGGAAGAATCGGATCGTATGGAGGCAACATCAGAAACGATAACGGTTCTCGCCTGGCAGACTTTTTGTGTAGCGCACGTATGTTCCACGGTAATTCGTTTTACAAGAAGCCCGAAAGTCGAAGATGGACCTGGAAGTCACCGAACGGAACGACGACCAATGAGATTGATCATATTCTCGTTAATCGGCGATGGGCCCTCCTAGACGTCGGCACTGTTCCATCATTCGTGACAGGCTCTGACCACAGAATGCTTCGTGCAAAGCTTCGACTTCACAACAACTTTACGAGGAAACATCTTAGTCAGAGATTTTGCAGCAAAATCCGAACCGTGGATTCAGAAGTGATGCAGCGCAGTGTAGCCGATACGCAATGGAATGTTTTTGATGATCCCACAGACGATTACGAGGACCTGTGTCGCAAGATAAAGGACGCCGAAAAAATTCATTGGTTGGAGCAGTGGAACCAATTGATAGGCTGCGCAAGGAGACTAAACTGTTGCTGGAAAAACGCCGCCTGGTACATCTCGATCCGAACACCAGTCACTTGGAACGTGTTACGATCAGCAAAGTTTGCAGAGCTGAGGTATCGAGCGATTTGAAGCAATATCGAGCGCGGAAGTTGTTGGACACCGTGAACCAGAGGAAAAGCATCAGGTTTTGTCGGAGAGAGCTGTCAGATCGCAGAGAACAAGTGTCAGCACTTCGGGATTCCTCGGGTTGCATTTGCACGTCCCGCGCTGGTATGGAAAAAGTTGTGGTGGATTTCTACAGCACTCTCTTCAACTCAACACTGTCCGTGCCGCGTAGCCCACTACCTGCAATAGCAGATGGCCCGCCTCCAATCCTTGAGAGTGAAGTTGCTTTTGCTGTCAAAGGGATGAAGGAAAACACAGCTACTGGACCAGATGGCATTACAACCGAGTCCCCCAGAGCGGGTGGTTCACCTTTATGGAAAGTTCTTGCGGAACACTTCTCCAGATACCTCTCGCAAGGATTGGTTCCCGCGCAGTGGAAATCGTCAAGAACGATTCTCCTATTCAAAAAGGGTGATCGGGATGACATCAACAACTACAGGCCAATCGCTCTACTCTCAGTGCCGTACAAGGTCTTTACGAAGATTCTGCTGAACAGGATAGAGAAGGCTCTGGACGACTTCCAGCCCAGAGAACAGGCAGGCTTCCGTAAGGGTTACTGCTGTCTTGATCACATTCAGGCGCTATCGCAAGTCATTGAACGGACAAGGGAGTACCATCTACCTCTAGCGCTCGTCTTCGTGGACTATACCAAGGCATTCGATTCGGTTGAAGTCCCGGCTGTTCTTAACGCTCTTATCCACGCTGGTGTTGACGCTCAGTACATCAGAATATTGGAAGAGTGCAACAACGGAAGCAACACCATTATTCAACTATTCGAGAGGAAACTGAAGGTGTCGATTGGAAAGGGTGTCAGACAGGGAGATACCATCTCGCCGAAGCTGTTCACGACCGCGTTACAAGACGTGATGCGCCACATCGACTGGGAGGGCAAAGGTATCCTCATAGACGGGTGCAGACTATCCAACTTGCGCTTCGCTGACGACATTGTGCTGCTGGGTTCGTCTTCCGCAGAAGTCGAAGGAATGCTTAACGAACTGGACGCTGCAGGAAAAGCGATTGGCCTTACAATGAATCTAAGGAAAACCCAAGTGATGCGCAACCAGTGGTGTGACGACAGCCCCATTCGTCTCTCTGGCACTCCCCTACCCACTACGAACAGCTACGTCTACCTCGGAAGAGAGATGAACATGCAAAACGACTTGTCTACGGAAATCGGACGGAGACGACGAGCGGCCTGGTCTGCACTTGGATCGATAGTGGAAGTGACAGACAAATTGCGGGATGTGAAGACACGAGCACGTTTGTTCGACACCACGGTGCTACCTGCGCTGTGCTATGGAACCGAGACATGGGCGGAAACGAAGGCGACCACACAGGCTATAAGGACAGCTCACAGGGCCTTGGAACGCAGACTACTGAAGACTAATCGTCGTGCCCAGCGAGCTGGTGGCCTACGCAGTGCCGATCTTCGAAAGCAGTCGCAGTTAATGAACCCTCTTCTGTTCATGGCCCAGTCTAAACACCGATGGGCAGGACACGTGTTGCGCCGCATGGATGACCGATGGAGCCTCCGTACAACAGTCTGGTTACCACGTGATTGCCACCGGCCTCTAGGCCGTCCTCCCACAAGATGGAACTCTGTATTTTCAGGCAGAGTCAAGACGTTCTGCACCGAGCGAGGTCTTCCTGAAAATCACCATCACTGGATGTCCCTTGCTCGGGATCGGTCGAGCTGGTTGAGATGTGGTCCACACGGCGGCGACGCGCAGTGAAGATGGATCATCAAGGTATCAAGGTAAGGTATTAAGAGCACCTCATGGTCACATGAGATACATAAATGGGCTACCTTGATGAAGCGGAGAGAATCCTCCACATGCTTCACCTGAACTTCCTAGCGCTTATGACACGCAGTCTCAGGATTCATTACTAGCGTTTTTAACAACACCACTTACATATCCCTGCCGAATTTTCTCTTGAAATTGACCGGAAACACGCATCACACTAGTAATATTTTGCGTGATCAAGTTATGGGGCCAGTTGATTTCGACTAAAGGAGTGCTAGAACCGCCGTGCCTTTCCTGTCTTTTCTAACTGGTCCACAAACAAAAGAAATTCTCATGCATGTAGGAGAGATCTTCATAGCGTGGTGTGACTACAGCAAGGAGAAGTACCTCAGGAGGCAGTCCGTGTTATTTTTAGAAAAAAACTGCATGAGGCTAGGGCCGAGCTATTTATTCTAAAGAGCTCGAAACAGCAGGCTAGGGAGTATAGATGACATTACACCCACTGTAGCTTACCGTAAACTTCTGAAAAAAAAAACTAAAAACGTTCAAATTTACGAGGAGTTGGAAGTCAAAAATCTGTCTTGAACTATTTCACAAAATGATTTCACCCTGCAAAGTCGTACCCAATTTGCGCAGAGGGGATCTCAGCGCTACAGATGAGGAATCTTAACTATTGAACACATCCGCTCTCTTTGTCAAGTGCTGGAAAATGTAGAGAGTGAAATCATTCAAAATCAGCAACCCTGTCATCACTGCTCTCCATGAAGTAGACATGAACCAGCCTACGCCGACGCTTTGATGCTCATGTCTAAAAACAGATCAACTACCATAAAGTTGGGTTTCCAAAGTTGTTCTGTCAAAATCTCAAAAAGACATTTATAGTCTCACAGCGGTGCACGATTGTTCTTTCGAGTGCTCGAATTTCTCTGGTTTTTTCGAAGCCGACATTGGTTTGTTAAAGGCAGGGTTCACGATAAAATTCGTTTTTCTGTTTTTTTGCCTATCTTGAAAACGATCCCATGCTAATTCCAACGATGTCGCTGGAATCGTACAAGACCTCCTGGAAACGGAGTTATGGCCCCTATAAATTCAGCTAGGGAAGCATTGTGGACGAGTTGTCCGAGGCTTGTAACTCCCGTTTTTTGCAGCCGATGTGTGCGAGCTGACCTGAGCAAAGAGAGACGTTGGGAATGAAGGGAAGAACGGGGCTTTTGATCGGAAACCGTCGCTCATTTAACTACGAATTCAGGGAAACTGTTATAGGACGTGGGCGGAGTGGCCCAATGGGTTGGCTGGCCCACGAGATTTTCACCCTTTTACCGGCCATTTTTCGTCGCACCTCCGTTCTGAATCTTCTTAGAGGTACCCAAAGCCTACGTTTTAGCCGAAAAAACGTGCAACTTTTTATTCGTGAATACTGCCTTTAAAGGCAGTGTTCACGATGAAAATCGTTCTTGTGTTTTTCCGCCTATCTTGAAAACGGCCATATGCTGGATTCCAATGGTGTCTCTGAAAACATACAAGACCTTCTGTGAACGCAGGTATGGTCCCTCAAAGATTGAGCTATGGAAACATGGTGGACGAGTTGTTCGAGGCTTGTAACTTCCGTCTTTTGCAGCCGATCTATGCGAGCTGACCTGAGTAAAGAGAGAAGCTGAGAATGAAGGGAAGAACGGGGCTAATGATTGAAAATCATCGCTCATCTCACGAGCTCGAGCATTCATTTGTTCACGTCGGTGGGCGTGTGATGCGCTTTTGGGGTTTTCAATGCGCTCGAAGTTCCAACTTCGGGCTCTCTTGGGGCTCTTCCTGGCTCGTTTTCATGCGTTCTTTCGACGTCAACGTTACAGAGTGTCCCTCCACTACCCAATCCTAGTGGAATTTCGAAAACTTTTTTCATCGTGAACACTGCCTTTGAGTCGCGTATTAGGTATAGCCTAGGTCGCTCATTTCGAGCCGGACGAAGCAAGACTTATCGGGCTTATTATGTCAAAATCTCCTTATTGACATTTTTTCGGGTGTAACCAGGTTCCAAGCGCCTAAAGCTAACCGAAAACTTTTGCAATCGTTTTCAACACTTTTGGAGTCTCATTCTGACCTCTTTTGAAAGAAATTCGACAAGAAGACACTATATTCCAAACAGGGGTGTGCGGATATTTCTATTTTCTGTTTTCTGATTTCTATTTTCTGGCCGTATTGGCCATTCTGTTTTCTGAAAAAAAGCAAAACTCAGAAGAAAATCGGGGAAAATCAACGAAAACCAGCTCTGTTGAACAGTGCATCTTATTTAGTAGTTTACGAGGCTTTGCTCTTGATCTTTTGCGAACCGGCAAATGTCGCGGATTATCAGAAGAAAATGACAAAAAAAGATGTCTGATAACGGTGTCAGACATCTGATTTCTCATTTTTCTTCTGCTTTTCCGCCGCATTTACAGCTTCCGCAAAAGAATGAATAGGGTGTTGAACGGAAAAACCAGCATTTATCAGTTTCTTGCTAGTGGTAGGCGGGCGAACACCCCCAATTAGCCGTTTTAACTTGTTTTTGTGCGTTTTTCCTTTTCTCTGTTCTCGTTTTTGTTATGGCCAGCATTCTCATGTTATGGCCGGCATTCTCATGAAGAGTTCTCATGTACAATCGATTTCATCGCGAAGCCTGCTCACGTACTCGTACAGTATTACTTCGGCACAATAGTACTTGCATCGCAGGGCAGACGTCGGATTCGACCTATCGTTGTTAGCAGCAGATGCTGCTAACAGCGGTATATGATTCTAATGCATGCTGGAAATAAACCCCTCGATATTGACAGCAGCTGCTGCTGTTAGCTGTCAGCAGCAACTGCTGCTGACAACGAGGGGTTGAATACGGTTTCGAGTCTGAGGCCGGATTTACCATTGCGTTAACCCTGGGTCTGTGAAATTGGGTTAGGTTGAGCGCCAGGATTAGTGCGCTAAATCCAACACAAATCGATTAACCCAGGTTTGACGCAATGATGAATTCGTCCTCTGGGATGCAACCCCCTATTGTGCTGACGTACTGGAGTACTCTGATAGGTTTACCCGATCAATAGTCAATAACTAGCCAGGAAATGCCTGCTTCTTGAGCGATAGCCGAAAAGTGGTCGGGAATTTGCTGGTTGCAACGAAATGGCCGAGAAATATCCGCCAAATTATGCTGGACGCGTAATTGTCGCCAAATATTGCTCTTCAAGGGGTATATATGTACACGACACATTCCTGAGGCATGCTTTAGATGTCAACACCGCCATCGTTTCAGCAATCCAAGTTTGCGGAACTTGGACCCCACCTAGCACCAGGAGGCCCCGCTCACGACTGGAGGCCCGGGTGACTGCTCGGCGAGCCGGTGAAGGCCGCGATGCGTGTCGGTGTGCCTTTCACGTCTTGGTTATTTCTCGGTTATTGCGCGGCTACTTCTAGGCTATTTCGTAAACAACATGATCTCAGCCGCGTAATATACGAGAAACAACAAAGAAGTATACGAGAAATAGCACATCAGGAACCCCCGTGGAGTCCGGTGGGGTCTTATTGGTCATTTGTGCAGTCTCGTAAATATTGTATGACAGGTATAATAAGGGCGTTCAGAGACTTCATTTGAAAAAGTTCAAAAGCAATCAAAATATTTTTCTGAAAACTCTTCTGTTTTCTGGCCGTTTTGGCGTTTCTGTTTTCTGACGAACTCAATTTTCTGTTTTCTCTTTTCTGAATTTTTTTAAAATTCCCGCATGGCCCTGATCCCAAAAGCCATTCACAGCGGCTCTCAAATCCCTATTCCGCCGAATGAGCATCGGAGGTGGCAGAGCGATAGGAGAGAAACAGATAGAAGGCTTCTGCTGACGGCTGCGTTCTATTATCAAACAATCCAGAGGCCCTTCAGAAAGACACACAAGAATTGCTAAATCTATAGAAGGAGATCGGATTGGAAATGAATGTAGCGAAGAGAAAATGGATACGGAACGAGTGTTGTTCAACTGAAGCTCTCATGGTGCACGACTTTAAAGTTGAAGATATTTTGCGTATCTTGATCGGCTCATAGAGCACAAACTATTTTCCTCCGAACCTGAAGTGGGCAAGAAGACACAGAGCAGTGCGGATAGATTTTAAAAGAAATCGCTGTTTTACCGGACCGTAAGCTGCAGATTGAGCTCGGGGCTGACATTATATGTAGTTGTACTTGAACGAAAATTTCGAAAGATTTTTCGAATTTTTTTTCGTTCGTTTTCTTTCGTTCGAAATTCTTTCGAACAAATTTCGAATAAAAAATCCGGAATTTCTGACAAAATTCAAAAAAAAATCAAAATTTTCAACGATTTTCGCAAAAAATCGAAATTTCGATTAGTTACGAACTTCGTTCGTTCGACCTCCAAAATTTCAAAAGTTTTTTTTGAAATTCGCTCGTTCGAAATTCTATCAAACAAAATTCTTTCATTTTCTGTTCATTCGAAAATAGTCAGAACGAAATTTATCATTTTTCTTTGTTCGAATTTTTTTCGAACAAAAGATTTTTTCCGATTTTCGCTCGTTCGACATTTTTTTCGAAATCGTACAACTATAGCCGACATTTGCAAAACGTCGGTACTGCCTGTAACGAAAATATGACAGCGAAGTTAAGTCGACTACGAAACAAGGCGAACGCATGTTCGCGTTTATCAAAAGAGCTATGAAAAGGCAGATTGTCTCTCATTGTCAGAGACAAAGTGAACAACAAAGAATGGCACACACGGGTGAGACATGCTGCTATTGACGAAATATACTCCGCTTAAAGGCAGTGTTCCCGATAATCTTCGATTTTGAGATTAATCGCTTAATCGATTGTTTAGCACCCTGGCAGAACTTTTTTAACGAAGAAACCGAGAAAAACGCATCAAAAGGGCCGGAAACTCTTTACTCTCACCCCGCTTCATAATTTTCGATGAACTGTTCGTTGAGACAATGAAATCGTTTGTGGACCCGTCTTTTGCAATTCTCTATTTTGTGTTGCTCCTTTCTTTTCTTCGGACCCTAACTAATACTGTTTTGCCTAAAATAATGTTCCATTTTTGGTTATCCCCATCTTTCACCGGTGACAACCACCGTGAATATGTTCATCAAACCGGTCAACTAGTGCATGTTATAGAATAATGTCCCTGAAATAAGACGATTTGGTGCATTTCTCGCCGTTTCTTGATAATGTTGGTAACACTTGGTAGCCAACGTTATTGTTTTGAGTGAAAAGCTCGGGAATGAAAATCATCGTGAACACTGCCTTTAAAGAAGTTTGGCAGGTCACGTACGTAGCTCGTCTTCCAGACAGCCAATGAACACCTTGAGTCACCAGCCGGATTCCGCGAAACCGCAAAAAATCATTGGGCAGTCCGCGCACGAAATGAGACGGTACGTTGGTGTGGTGGCTGTAGCCGCGAAAGGGATAGCTGCGGACAACTCAGCAGTTCGCGTGTCTGTCGCGTGCCTCGATCGATCACCAAATTTCCCATGGGCGCACACGACGTAGCGCAGGCTGCCGAGGTGTACAGGCTATAAAACGACGAAATTCACTTGGTTCCTACGCGTTCTGGTGGGGAGCGGAGGGTAGAGACAGTGAGAGAGCGTAGGGCAGACGGAGGCCGAGGTGGCGCGCGCGCCGCTCGCGCCTGGAGTGATGTGAATTTCGACGTTTTACAGAGGATACGCAGCTATCCCTTTCGTGGTTACCCTAGCCTTATCTCGGAGTGCGAGTACAGAACTCGAGAAAAAACATTCAAATTTCACCGGCGGCTGGCGGTAGGGTAAGCTGATCAGCTGCGCTCTTCTCTCGCCCGCCGCGGTTGAGATTTAAATGTTTTTCTTGAGGAAACGAGCGACGGACCTAACTATGTAAATCTTTAGGACAAATGCAGATTCAGGAACACGTTTCAGGTCACGGCTGACCAAAGCCAGACAGTTGCGTGGAGACCGTCAACCACTAGGGAAGTGCAGGTGAAATTGGGTCTCGTCGGGGCCAGGCGGAATGGAAGACGTCTTTGTCAATAGAGCGGGGGTTTGAATTCAACAAATTAAGTACTTCGATCAGGGGTGGTAGTAAATTGGGTGTTAAACGCCAACAAACCCCCACCTCCAAACCGCCAACATGCCGCGACATAGACGCCACAGAGCCGCCAGTTTAACGCGAGCTGCCCCACGTAAGAGATGTCAGATTCACACGAGCCGTCAGGTTCACTCAACCTGCCTCATGTGAGAAGAAGAATTGGACGCTTTCCGGATGGTAAAATTGCAGGTTCCAGATTTAAAGTATAGGAAGGGATAGAGCAGATAGTAAGTTGAGCTTTAAAACCGGAGGTTCAGCACTAGAGCTCTTTTTCAGTTTCTATGGTAGGTTAATATCGTTCAAATACATTGCACTGCATTTTGAAAACGATCGAAAATTACATTTCGGCAGTATTCACTAAATTTATTCATGAGGAAGAGCCTTTAAAGCGAACTTCTTCTAATTTCCATTGTTCGAAACACGATTGGAACGGAATTTTTGAATTTCCCTTCGCTTGGCAATCCAAACTCTCGTAATTTTTTATGAGCTTTGTCAATTTTTAGAACCATTCTCGGAAACACATGCTAGGTTAATTAATAGCTTAAATCACCAGATGTGTGTGATCTTACAAGATCTCACATTTGCAGTAACTTTTTTGAACGTTACCTGAACAAATATTCTTTCTAGACAGAATTTTGAGAGAACAAGTATTTTAAAATCCCTGGATGATTTAATCAAAAGGCTTATCTGGGAAGGTAACACTAGGTGCGACAAATACCTCTCGAAAATCGTCGAGTTAAGAGTAGATAGGGTGTCCTACATTCAACTGAAATGGATAATCAAAAACCTATAAGAATGATTGAGTAATTAGTCAATTTTCGTTTTTGGAAAGATTTCAAGTGTTTTTTTTTCTAAAAACGTGCAACTGAAGTATTACGTTCGAGATTGGGGCGATTGTGCGCTTTCGGTCATTGGTGAAATTGAAGAAATGAAGTGTTTGCAGTCTTCTCAAATTGAAACTCATCACCAGCCCCCGGTTGTTGTTGAAAATATATAGAAAGGACTGTTATACATACGCTCATATGTGTTTCATGCAAGGAAGAGATTCCGTGCAAATAATGCAAGGTAAGAATTGAAACACTTCCAGTGGTTCAATCAATGCACCAAAGCAAGTGCGTCGCGGATCCTCAATAAAAATAAGGGACCAACGATGGCACTGATCTGGCAATGAATAGGGAGTTTTCCAATCTTGCAGTAAAAGGAAAACAGAAATAGTTGGCTTTGAGAACAAGTTCACATTGGTTTGTAACAAAACTCGCCCGAAACGCCCCGACTAATACAGAAACATTACTAGAGCACCAATATACGGATAAAATACAGAAATATTACTAAAGCAGCGAATCACTTGTAAATCGGTCGCTTTGGGAATTTTCTTTTTTTTGGCACTAAAAAGTTATGGAAATCCTTCCGAAAAGCGAGCAAGCAATTAATTCTCTACACACCTATT
The DNA here is from genome assembly GCA_029168955.1 of Aplectana chamaeleonis. NCBI lineage: Eukaryota > Metazoa > Nematoda > Chromadorea > Rhabditida > Cosmocercidae > Aplectana > Aplectana chamaeleonis. The sequence continues at coordinate 272,218 of JAPDOI010000163.1, read as the reverse complement.
ATAGCCTAGGATAAGCAATGAATTATGAAGAGGAAAATAACCTGAAAATAGCAAAGCGGAAGAATTTGAGAAGGGAAATAGGAAAGAGGAGAGTGTCGGCGCTCACCGAAAAATTAACAGCTGATTGGTAGGGATTTTTTAGTGCCACCATAAAAGACGGCCAACGTGTTTCAGCAATGATCCCTCGTTTGTTTTTGATCCCTCATCGCCTGTTTCCCTGGCGGAAGCCGTCACAAGACTATCCCTTGAATCACCTTTCAGTTTTAAAGATAGGGTGACGTCCTGAATCGCAATGGCTGACAGTGCTGTCAAACTTCCTTAACCCTCTGCATTAATTGAAGTCGCACTAGCCCTCAGTATAGATGGTCAAAACTGTTTCTACTGTTTCTTGCTAGCCGCGCCAAAAAACTCCTCGGGAGGAGTTCTTCGCTAGCCGCGGGTTCCTCTCGCATTTCGGCACTATTTCCGTGCTCTTTGCGAGAGGATGTTAAACGCGAACTTACCGCGAGGTTGCCACATGTGGACTTTTAGAGAAAAAAAAACAGCCCTGAAAACGTTTTGAAATCGCTATTTTTCGTAACAAAGGTTACAATTGTCGCTTTTTCGTGGCGTTCTCTTTGAAAGTGTACCAAATGCCTACCACTGAGGGATGTTAGTGTGAAACTAGAGCGAAGGCGTATGTATGCCTTATAGTTGTACACGAACGAAATTTTCGAAAAATTTTCGAAAGATTTTTCGAAATTTTTTTCGTTCGTTCGAAAATTCGGCGAACGTATTTTTTTTCAAATTTCATTCGCTCGAAATTTTTTCGAACGAAATTTTTTCATTTTTCGTTTGCTGGAAATCATTTTGAACGAAAAATTTCGATTTTCGTTCGTTCGACATTTTTTTCGAAATTGTACAACTATAGTATGCCTCGTAGTCAGTTTATTCATTTTCTTTATTATTGTTTGACTATTTCTAGTCTCTTTAGATTGCCGTTTAGGTGTATTGTTTTGTTGTTTGTCTAGCACACGTTTCTACCGTGTAATAAATCAAATCAAACCCGCCGAATCCCCCACTCAGAAAGTTGGAGCTCGCCACCCGCTAACCAAAAGTCCGGCGGCGCGCAGCACCTCGCGCGGCCCGCGAGCGAAATGGTAGCGGGTGGCGAGCACTGGCATGTTGGCGCTCGCCACCCGCTCACCACATTACGGCGGCGCGCTCGCCTAGCGCTGGTTGCCGACGTAAAGATAGCGGGTGGCGAGCTAATGAATGTGGCTTCTGCTTGAAATTCATGCCAGGCTTAAACTTTCGCTTCGGTTATCCGGATTTTTCGTCTGCAGGGGAGGGGGGCTATGATTTAGCACTTGGCCACGCTCATTTTTCCGTGCCGCCGCACAATTTCAACACTAACCCAGGGTTTTTCTGCCACTCCAAAATCAAAAAATTCTTTGCGGCATGAAAAAATGGGCGTGGCCAAGTGCGATATCATAGGGCCTACCTACCCGTCCTCTGCTGCGATGGCACCGGTTATTTTTTCTGTAACACTACATATTTTTAAAAATCTCAGAGACTCCAGGATTTTCGAGAATGATTTATTACCGTCAGTTTCGAATTAATAAGGAAATCTTAGAACTTCAGGTGCTTCTTCTGATTAAATTATAACAAATAGAGCCATATTTCTCATTAACGAGATCACATTTTTCTAAATCTAAACGGAAACCAGGGTGCTCATATCGATCAAATATTCAAATTCTCCAGCCAGTGATGAAACGGATTTTTTTACTCTAAATATCTTTGTGGCGAGCTGCAGAGGAGGAAAACAGAGCAACAACATCGCCAAGGGGCTTTTTTCTTGTATATGGAGTTCATTCCGGATATTCACTAGTTCCTTATTTCGAATATTCTAATAAGTTCGGGAGTTCAATTATTAGACCGTTCCAAATTTAATTATTAATTTGTTTTAATAATCAGTTAGCTTCTTTGGAAACGTCTAATTTTTGAACCTTTCGTCACCTTCCTTTCATAACGGCCTGACTCTGCATCCACCCCCTCCATTTCACCACAGCATGGGCTTTCCCCAAACCTCACTCGCTTTTCTCGTTTTTCAGTTCAAGATAATCTATTTATAGTGATATGGTCATAAAATGGAAGAGCGGTGAGATTTTATCCACAAGCCGCTCTTCTCCGGGGGCACTATGAGGTGGGTAGGCAGGCTATGAATATATACTCGCCGGTAACCTTTACGGCGGCTGCGGAGTGTAACTCGTCCAGTGCGTGGGCCGCTCGTGGATTTTGGAGAGGGGTTGAAACTTCTGGGACCGCGAAACTTTTATGCGTCTAACGAAGACTACAATGTCCCAAGATAGGCTATGAAGTGAGCTCGATGGACGAGTTGTCCATCAGAATACCGACTCGTCTGAAGCAACTTAGCTGATGCTTATTTGTGCACTTATCCTCTGGTTCCGAGCCAAATTTACTCTGTTCCCTCGTGCGCTTGTGCGGAGCGATGGCAGAGACAGTGAAAAGTGTGGGGAGAAGGAGACACGCGCAGATGCACGCGATGAACGGAAATAGATTTCACTCGGAAACAGAGGATAGACCGATTTATGTGTAAGCGAGTGAAGAAACTATTAACTAAAGCCCTCGCAGCCGCTGTGACGCTTACCATCGAGTTGAAAATAAATATATCGAGTTTGAGCTCCGCAGTATTGCAAAAACAAATAAAACAACAAACAGAAACATAAAAATAATGAGAGTGGTGAGATGTACGCGAAAAGTCGGAAAATGTTGCGAAACACTTTAAAGGACAATAGGGGTCGTTTATACTTCCGCGGCGGCGCGGCGCGGCGAGATGCAATACAGCCATATCGATCAAGCGGCGCCGCTTGGCGGCGCCGCGAGGCGTTTAGAGTTTTTTCTGCTCGGAATCTTTCAATGGTGCCGCACGCGCCCCCCGCCTGGGGGCTGCCGCGCCGCCCAAGGAAAGCAGGCGGCGCGGCGGCCGCGTGCGATCCGCATTGACATAGTATGCTTCTTTTGCTGTTATTTCATGCACATTCCCTATTTTGTTCTTCTGATTCATCTCTTAAATTCCTTCCAACGTCCTGGGCGTTGTTTAGAGTAGGCTGGATTGTTAAAAAATCATTTTTTTAGCTTTTGAAATCATTTTTCTGAAGATAAATCGTTTTCGAAGACTCTATACGCCTTCGGGTGCTGTGTTATGGTACGAAAAATTATAGATGTTTTTTTGCACAAGAAATCACTCATTATAATCGGCCTTGTGTTATGTCAGAGCTACTCCAGGCTGTGTTTAACGTCATCAATTTTTCAAGCGGCGCGGCGCGCCGCCCCACTTATTGCCGCGCCGCTCTGCGGCGGAAGTATAAACGACCCCATAGCAATTCAGCGGGCGATTCGCTAGCAAACAGCTCGCGACCCGCTATATATACCACCTCTCCTCGCGCTCGCGACCCGCTATACCCACAGCGGGTAGCGAGCAAGGACGAGGGGGTAGCGGGTGGCGAGCTCATTAAAATGAGAGGTGAGCGGATGGCGAGCGAGGCCCGAAATGCGCGCGGGTGGCGAGCTCCGACTTCCGGTGGCCATATTCATGAAGCTGCGGGAGCCTCCCGGGAAGGTTTTTAGAACTGGCCGACGTATGCGATCAGCGGACTTTGAACCCTCCCGGGAGGCTCCCGTCGTTTCATGAATACGGCCACTGAGCAGGTATGCTGTGCTCTGCCGCGCTCCAGTGCGAACCTCGTGCCCCGCCCTTTAATTTGCTAACTCATTTAATTTTGTAAATTTTCATATTCTCTTTTACTCGTTTTGCTTGTTGAGAGGGCGTTGTTTTCAGCATGTGAGACACTTATTTTAATACTCTAATCACTTCGGTATTGTTTGCAGAAGTGGTTTTCACATGCCGTTGGCCTCGTATTTCTGCTTGAGATGGAATTTGAAGAAATAATTGATGTGGATGAAGTCGACCGGACCGCCGATGTCAAAACACAAAGCTCGTTTGAAACGCTCATGATATCCCCATCAACGGTGGCCAATCTTCGGAGCCATGGGTATAAGATACCTTCGCCTGTGCAGCTGAAAGCGATACCGACGGGTTTGACGGGATTAGGTATAGTTTTGTTTTCTCGTGTAGGCTGTGATTATCCTATTCAACTGTACTTTCAGATATGTTAGTACAAGCCAAATCTGGTACCGGTAAAACGCTCGTCTTTTCTATTCTCGCTATTGAAAATCTCAACTTGCAATCGAACGAGGTTCAGAAATTGATAGTTGCTCCAACTAGGGAGATAGCCACTCAGATCAGGGATACGATCAAGATGTTAGCTCACTTCAGGACGAGAGTCGGGTGAGTGTGGAGTGGTCCTCAGTTGCCAAAGAAATGGTTAAATCCTAAGAACTTCCAGCTTGTTGGTTGGTGGGACTCCAGTCCACCTCGACGTCCAAGCCCTCAAAAGAGGCGTGCACATTGTTGTTGGAACTACTGGAAGGATTTGTCAAATGGTTCAGAATGGCAATCTCTGCCTGAATTTGGTTGATCTGTTCGTCCTTGACGAAGCAGATAAACTCATGGAGGACGACTTTCAAAAGGATATCAAGTAAGTTTTCGCTTCAACATAGTCGTGCAATGCAATTTGCGCCGCGAAAACCCTTATCCTCACTTACAGTAAGCCGCGAAGTGATGTGTCTGATAGGACGTTGAAGCTAGGACTTTTACACGTGTCAACCACCTTTACAGAGAATCGTGGCGTGACCACTCCGCCATCCATTCCCAGCAAGCCAACTCTGACAGCTATCGTTAGCGAAGGCGTTGAGCATTCCGTTGATCGAAAACAGCACAAATGAACGCCGTCAATAACGGTTGGGTGAACGGGATGCTAAACAACTTATGACGTCGCGGAAAGGACGGGGCAACCCTACGACGGCGAACGCGACACTGGACGGGATGCTAAACCACGAGACACAATCGATAACGCCACATACGACACTGAGCGACCCTCCTATGCCAACCGCTATGTACGAACCAGGGCTGTGCGTAATTACGAATTACGGGTGTTTTTGGCAATTTTTTTACGATTTACGATTTACGAAATTTCGGCCCAAAATCGTAACGAATCGTAACAAATTGTGAAAATGCGGTTGATAGAACAATATAAGTTTGCAGTCCAAAGCATTGATAAATGTAGCACTTCTTTCACATTCCTGATATTTGATTATTCTTTCCAATCTCTATTTTCGGTTAAATCTTGTTATTCCCGGCCGATCGTAGACAACATGACATGGCGTAATATAATACTTGAAAATGAGATTCAGGTATGACCGACCGCTCTGCTTCTCACGCTGGCCCACTCAAAAGTATTGAAGGGTTCCAACCTTTACTTGTTTCGCATGCGAGCCAGGTCGGCTGAGCCGAGCTCTACAGTTGTTTATCTCTATGGAAGGCTCTCATCCGCCATAATGAACACGAGAGACGCAGATATATGGTAGAGCTACCGCCTATATTGGAGCGAATTTCCGGTCCGGTGTTGACCTCCTTAGCTTGGATTGAACTGTGTTTAGTGAGGCGATGATTCTTTATGTTTCTGTGCTTCTCTGTATTTCAAATCCTTGGCAGACGTGGCGCAGGTTTGGCACTTGAATACGCGTAGAGTTTCAGTTTTGTCTATTTTATTGGTATTTATCCCACTTATGTATACTGTAAAATCTCTTCAAGCACTGTTTAAGACAGTTTCATTTTGAACCTCAACCTCAAACCTATTTCTATACAGAAACACTTCATCACTTAACTTCTGAGACGTTCCTACATCGAGTGAGGTTTGGGCTATGTGTGGGATTATTACTCATTATCAGTTACGAATTACGATTTACGAATTACGAGGAATTTTAAAAATTACGATTTACGAATTACGAGGAATTTTAAAAATTACGATTTACGATTTACGAAATTACAAAATTCAGTTACGCGCAGCCCTGGTACGAACCTGGCCACTAACCAGGCGCTCATCAAATATTAATCAATCAATCGTATGAATGGTCCGCTTCTTGCCTGCTCCCAGGATAAAGCACCTATGTTACCGCAGGAGCAGGCAAGTGCAGGCACTCGCATTCCACTCAACTCTAAGGCAGATCCCGAGGAGAACACACTTGACGATGGAATGAATCGGCCCAGCCCCAGCCCGAGACGGTTCATATGTACCGCTGGTTTGATTTTAGCTCCAATGTTACGTCGTAGCCGTCGTCTAGCTGCGCTGCGCACGCGACCCAACACGCATTGACTAACGCCACCTCCGATTCCGAGCTTCGCCTACTGATTCTCCAAATCGTCGACCCTCCGACCCAAAATTTCCCGAATCTCTTACCGGGTCGCAAACGAATTTTTGCCAGAGAAGAGAGCGATACGAATGTTCCAGAAAGTGACCTGCGACAACGAATGTTGCTGTTTGTTACCTTTTTTTCTTTATAAGCAATTTCATAGTTACTTGCATTTCGTGGAATCGATGAGACCACACGCATAAGGCTGCGATAGAGACGAAAAAGCAGGGTAACGAGTGTAAAATTGTGCTCAGCGTTTAAAAACTTTTCTACGTGAATTTTCGGTCGATTTCGGGCCACAAGCGTAATCATGCCTATGCATCTACGTATTGTTGCACGTAAATCAGTATAAAAAACTCAAATTCACGTTAGGTACCTGCCTAGGAGAAGTTTAAGGCAAGCTGTGTCATTCTCAATAAACAGAACACGTCTGCAAGAATCCTGCCGTAGTTTTCGTGGCGATTCGCTGCGCTTTTTCGTGCTTTGACTTACAGCCAGTAAATTTCGAGGTGGTCCCGAAACGATTGTCTGGAATGGTAGACGATGACGCCTAAAAGTCCTAGCTTCAACGTCTTGTATGTGTCTGTATCAGGGTCAAGCGGGGTTGCGAAATTTTCCAACGGGGTATGGGAGGGGGTCGCAAAAATTTCGGCCCGAAAATGAACGTTAGGGGATATCGCAAAAATTTCGGACCAAAAATTAAAATTTTGAGAAGTGATTTGAATTTGAAAATAATGTTTATTGAACATCATTGGTAACTTTTCGGTGCCCTATACTTCAACACTTTGGAAGAGAATGGCTCGAAAATTACACCACGGGGATTGGAAAAAAATGGTTTTTGAAAAAAGTTCGATGGCTGGAGGGGGCGGGTCGCTAAGATTCTGTAAAATTACACAACGCCCCGCTTGACCGTGGTCTGTATACACTCCTGTCCACTTCATCCCACCCCTGAGGTCTCTTGTATACAGTTCGTGACAATCATTAGTTTCGACATAAATAAGGAATCATTGTGGCACATCCATAATAGTTAGGTACTGAGTCCTTTAAGCTTCTGTCGTACAGATCGTGGTGTTACCCTCACAACAGTTTGGGACTGAGTCCTCTCATCGTTTTTCACCGAGTAATCTATGTGCCATAAGGCACCTCCCCAACTATGCCGCGAAGCGGCGTGGGTGCTCATGCTTGTTGGAGATGAAGGGCGACCACGACCTTTTATGATTGCTCCGTTCCTCTTATTGTAACGCCGCAATTATCTGGAAGCCTTCTCGTCATCAAACTGCTGTATAGTCTGTTTCGTAACGAAGTTCTCATCTTTCCTTCATTTGCGTGTGCGGAGCGAAGTAACGAACGGGATACGGGCATTTCGCCCCCGTCTTACCCGATGACTAACTTCTCAAGTTTTTGCAGCGTGTCTGGCGTCTCTCCGTAAGAAATCAGCGTTGACAGCGGATTCTATGAGAATTCGTACCCGCCTTGATTGCGGGCATCCCTATATCTGCCCAAAAAAAGCCTTTCTTGGGGTCCCACTTGCGGAATATGGAGCCTTTGAGTCAGTTACTCTTCCGATTGAGAAAGGGAAGGGAACCCCGGGTAGGTATCCAGATTGGGGTATGTGAAACGCTGGGTTGTCACGTTACTTCGGCCTAGCGGCAGCTATGTAGTTCTCCCGCAACCTTAACATCGATAATAAGCTGTATACCTCGAATACGTGTGAACTCGTCCACGCCGTGATTTTCCCTCTTCCGATTCGTGGGATTGAGATCAAAGTGGGAATCGAAGTTTGTTTGAAAAATTCACTGTTCATATTGTTCAGCTGTTCTGATTTGAAAGAGAAGGGAAACCTAATTGGCTCGTTCGGAAAGTTACTGTGTTTTGAAAGCTGAGTAGCAAAGCTGCTTCATGCACTAGAGACTGTTGTCTGCTGTCTAACCTGCCAATCTAACCGGCTTAAGTACTGAAAGGAAAGACTTATTCTGACCATTGGAGCGATTCGCTAACCTTTGTGTGCTTTTGCGTCATGACGTGACGTGGCAACAGGGTTGAGCAGGCCGTTGCGACCAGTGACTAAAACTTTATCACCCCCCCTTGATGACCAAAATGTTCACGAACCCCCCCCCCCCTGGGATGCGACATGGCCGCGATACAATACACGGCGCTATACATCAAAGTTTGGTCCAAGAATGTCATATTTCCGAGACCTTTCCGTGTGGTTTGGAGATGAACCCCGATTTTTCCGAAAATTTTACGACCCCCCCCCCCTGAAGAAACCCTATTTTTCGAAAAATTCCCCAATTTTTTACGACCCCCGTTGCGACCGGTCGCAAGCCTGCCCAACCCTGCGTGGCAAATCGCGGTATTTCCAAGAGCTGCCTCATTTGTTACTTTTGCAGCTACTTATTTTCTGCACTGCCGCCATCCCGTCAAGTTGCTGTGTTTTCGGCGACATATCCTCGAAACCTAGACAAATTGCTGGCCAAATTCATGAAGGATGCGTCTTTGGTGCGACTGAATTCTGGTAGGTCTTCATAGGCTGTTTCGCTCGAGTGGTAGGATATATAGGCTGTTTTAGCTGCAGTTTTGAATAAGGAAAAAGCTGTGCGAAACGAAAGATCCTCAAGCTCGTTACGTTCCTACTAATACGGGCCAAAAACGAATGACTCGATAAAGTTGTACTTACTGCTATCTGCAGTTGGCAATTTTCTGGTTTTCATATTGTGTGAGATTGGAGGCGAGCGTAGCTGTATATGCGTGGTGGGGGTGCAAATTCAACAAAAGAACCAGTCCGTAAAGAATTTACTCTGTTTTCCCATTCAAAGAACACTTGTTTTGAAATTTATCTCAAATGGTGGGGAAATCACGGGGGTGGCTTCAATAGTAACCTGCGAGACGATGAATACAACACTCAGCAGATTTTCGGTACTTTCCGAAACTGTCGATTTTTCTATTGCGGATCACTCTGGTAATAAAATTCTTGACATTTCTCATGTTTTATTCTTACTTGACGAAGTGGTCGGAACATTCTCTCGAAGGGTTGCCCTTGAAAAACTCAAATGAAGTGCTGCAATTTTTGGTAGTTTTTTGTTTCAAGTAGTAGATCTGTAGAGCACCTCGATCTCTGCTTTAGCATCACTAATTTTGCGCTAGCTTCAGCTTACTCGTTCTCTTGATTTGCTGATTCAGACGATGTGCAGCTCATCGGAATCAAACAATATGCTGCGGTTTCGAACTTGTCGGCTACCGAATGTCTTGTTCGAATTTTAAAATCGGTGCAATTCAATCAAGCACTTGTGTTCTGCAATTATCATCAGCAGTATGTTTCTGTATTTTTTTCTCTGTTCACGCTTTCTTCCTTGTAACATTTTATTCAGATGTGAACCTACGTGCTCTTTGTTGGGAAAAGAAGGGTTTCTAGCCGGCTGCATATCAGCCCAACTGACGCAAACAGAACGAGATGCAGTCATAGAAAAACTGAAGCTGAACAAGTTGAAAGTACTTGTGTCAACTGATCTAGTGAGTAGAAATATCGTTTATTCCACCTTACAGGTTTCTATTCACCTGAATAAGTATTTTTTATTCTTTCTGACTGCCCGTGGTATTGATGCATCCAATGTGAATTTGGTGGTGAACCTCGAGACAGCTGTCAACGTGGAGACATATTTCCACAGAATCGGAAGGGCTGCACGGTTTGGTACGTTTTACGCCTTGAAATAACTTCTCTGTTATTACTCCACCCTATGTAGGACACAGGCATTGACTGCGATTCTTTGGAAAGTCGCGTTCAGTATCGAGTAAAACATGATTCACACTTTTTTTTTTCGAAATTTTCCAGTCACGGCTGCGGTAAGCACCTAACGGAGCACGTGGGCGAGGGTTTCGGTCAGATACTAGGTTTAACCATGCTACCATACATCTATTTCAAACCTCCGAAAAGCTCAGAAACATGCACAGTACTGCAGGTTCATACCTTGGATGAGGCCTTCAGCTCCCCTTCCCTCCATCCATAGAATGACGATATCCTCAATTTCAATTTATTACACTGCAACCGAGTACGGCGCGAGATGTGGGCAGGCCAAATCTTGCTGAGACCCCTCCAGGAGCAAATTTTTTGGCGATTTTTTCAGACCACCATGGACGTTATTTTGCCTGTTTTTTAATTTAGAGGCAGTGTTCACGATAAATATCACTTCCGATATTCCCATGGTTTACGGAAGGTCTAGTGCCCTATATAGCAACACATGCTTTGAAAGCACGCGAAAGACTCGTTTTGAGCCAAAATAGGCCCTTCCTTGTTTACGTTGATTTTTGGGCGTGGAGGCATTGACCGCTAGAAGGTTGATAACTATCAGTACAATGAAGCGATCAGCTCACTTATCAGCACTTCCTTCACTTGATCATTCCTGTAATCTGAGTCTTCATTTGTTCATTTCGAGGAGGCGGATCTGGAGCGCGGGGTGCCTCTGGAACAACCAAACGCATGTTTGCAGCCGTTATTTCTCCGCTCCTGGCTCGTTTTCTACCGTTCTTTCGACACTGGGAGCCTAGAATCCTTCTCGCCTATCATTTCACTGTGGAAAGTCAACGAGGATGATTATCGTGAACGCTGCCTTTAAGGAAAAGGAATAATATAATTTAAAAGATGTAGTTTTCAAATGAGAGGAGCCATTAAAAAACAAGACGTTAACCGTGAAACACACCACGGACAAGAGTTTTCTTGACGGTATATACCTCCAATCAGAATGATCCAGATGGTGTCCCGAGATCAGACCCCCTCATATGGGTTTCCACACCCCGCGCTGTACCCTTCCGGCAAACACGTGTACACAATACAATGGAAAACAAAAGAAGAAATAAAACAACACAACATCAATCAACCATAGCTAAGAACCATTCCGAGACCTCAGACAAACCTCGAGGACTTTCTTGAATGTGCACAATGACTTACTGACCAGGCCCATTCTTTGCTTATTGAACTCGGTACCAGCTCTATTCACGAAGAAATGTAGTCGCACATTCCGTCTAGACCCAAGGAGGGCCAGTTTCTCAGGACCATCACTGGTCAGTTTGTTGTTTTTTGCGTTTCTATTTGCCATAGGATCAAGTTCTCAAGTGAAGAGTTCAAGCGAATAATTTCTTGCTTATTGATTGAGGGTCGCCACATCTCAATCATTCATAAGTGCCTGTGAGAGATTCATCACCTCTGCCCTATCGAAGAACGATTCCATGAGAAGATGTGTTCCTACGCCATGAAAATCTTGACTTTCAGGTGGATATGGAGCGGCAGTTACGATTCTTGCCGACGCACGGGAACTAAACCGATTCAAAGCGATGGCGTGGCGAGGTTATGTTAATGTGCGAAACCTAGATTTGGAAAAACTGCCTCCGGATCTGACTACTAACCAGGCGTTCTTTAAGTCTTGCGCACCCTTCAAGGCGAGTTTCAGGTTTTTTTTTCATTCTGCGCGTAATGGATTCTACATCGCTTTGAGATACAGTTTTACTGTTTTTTTAGCCTCTGAATAGATTGTTGGAGTGTTATCGTAGACTGTGTATTTTATATGTACTTGAAAGAGAAATCAACCAGGGTAAGGCACGACGCTGTGATCGGTCGATGAGAGGTGCGGCCCACTTTCTGCAGCCTGAAAATTTTTGCGGCCCCCTCCCTTCGACATGAAAACTCTTGCGGCTTCCCAGGTGGGAAATAAGCATTATCAATAAAAAATTAGCGAAATTCGATGATTTTGTGAGTAAACTAAAACTATGTTCGTATTTCTAACTAATTTTAGAATTTTTTGACCACGATTTAATTCTATTCCTTCTGACAAAGTTTCGTAACTCCTAATAGGGACTATTTTTCCTGATGACCAGCAAAACCAGCTGCGCCCCCTCCCTCTTCCCGGCGCTCAAAGCTGCGGCCCCCTTCTGTGAACATCACAGCGTGAGCGTTACCCTGAAATCATTTCAGTTGTGTACTGATGAGTGCTGTCGGTTAAGGGAACAACCCTGTCGTTCATTGAAGGGCTGTGCGAAAATTCTAAAATATATGCTCACTGGAAGGGACTTTCAGTTTCTTGCGAGAGAGGGTGTAATGCAGAAAAGGAGCACAGTTCCGGCGTTGCCTGTGGAGGCTGATTCACCTGGAATTTTTCTCTCTCCGGACCTGCCTAGAGTTGGCGAAGGAAGCAGGTTAGTCTTCATTTTTTGCGAAGACAGCGTTATAAAGCGTTTCCACTCATAATCGCATTTATTAATTTTTTCCCCAATGCTACGTAGACGTAAGAGTTTCTTTGTTAAGCTCATGTTGTGATGATCACGGATGGGAGCCATAGCTTCGATCGCTAAGGAGGGAGAGGGGAACAGACCCGGCGGCCGCAGTGCTAGGATAGATGGTATTCAGCGGTGCGCAAGTTTCAAAAATAAATGGAATAAAGTTAAATTAATATAAATTTCGAAATTAGCCTGATTGAAGAAAGATATTCACTGAATCACCAATTTCACTAATTTTCCATGTATAGGCCGCACCCACGAGCCGTCTGTGCCCGCACAAGTTTTCAAGCTGTATTGAGGGGCCATAGAAAACACTGATCTGGTTGTAGTTAGAGCCGCTTGTTTCACAGCGCCACGCCTTGGGCTAGAATGCGTCGTTTTTTCGGGAGTTGCGATCAAAGATTTCTGGAGATGTCAAATACCGATCGAATGATTTCGTGCCGCAGACCAGCGCTGCGGTTTGCATGTTTCCTAATCCGATCTTTGACGCTTTCTACCTTCTAATTTTTGGTTTCCAAGGAAGAGCCGTTTCTAAAAGTCTCCCCTTTTCTAGTTCAGGTCTTTCGACTCCCCATGGTTTGGCCTTCCGAGTTGCGAAATTCTTTTGACCGTTTCTCTTCACAGCTTTCAGTTAGAATAATACGAACTAAACATGCTGGTATGAAATAAGAGCCGAAATTCTATCAAGATTTGGTCAGGAGATGTAGTTTTGCGTAAGACCTTTTTGTGCCTAGCCTGGTTCCGATAGATACTGGATTAGGCCCCCGTCAGACCTGGTCGAAAAACCGACTGATTCCGACTGAGCCTGGGGGAACTACCTGGGGTGTCATGGCCCTGCCCTTGCGTGCGCGTAGAACACCAGTATTGAATGGGTGGACTGTGGACGCAAGCAGAGAGTCGCAGACGGACCCACTGTTTGGATTAAGAAAAGTTGAGTTTCCTCCGATTTCGCCTCTTCATCGCTGTGAAACGGCTTCATATTTCATGGAGACAAACGATAAGCCCCTGGTTTTAAGAAATATCTATCAACAGTTTTAGAGCCCGTTTACACTGTGGTTTCATGAATCGACTAGGTTTTTGTCAAATTATTGAGGATTGCTGAGGATTTCAGCTACGATAAGAAAACATTTATGGACTTGTCGGCTCACGATATACCACTTAGTAACGATATGCAAGCAAGGCTAAGGAGTATGGGGGTGAGTCGCGTCGTTGCAAGAGCAGCAGTGTTATTAAAGATTTCAGCGATGGATTTCAGATTGCCAGAGTTTCAACTGACAGTGACAACAACAGTTTCGCCAAAGAAGTTGAAAAGCTGAGCGATAAGATTTTGAAACAGAAAAATGCATCTGCCAGCCAGAAAGTTTCGAAAATTTCCACCGCCGAAGAGCAGCCAAAAAAGTACAAGTACGTGTTCATCAAGTGTTTTGTTGAAGTTTGAACAAACCACTTCATTAATTTCTCTCTTCAGGTTTGTACCATCGAGGCAAAAAGCGAAAAAGAAGTTTTATATGCGAGGTGAATTGATCAGTGTGAGAGATTCGCTCTCAAAGGATTCGTGGTATAAATACGCCGCATCAAGGCTAGTGCTAACATACGTGTACTGCTTATCCATCAATGGTTTGACCTACTTTTGTAGATTTGATCTATCCCTAGAGCCATTTATGCCAAACGAAGAGAAGCTTATTGTACATAGTGATCAAGTCGGTGGAGCAGAAAAGGCAGCCAGGTACTCATTGCCAAGAAGAACTTGTTCCGGAGATGGTTTTGAATTTGTAATCCCCCCGTTTTCAGCCCGGCTGATGTCAGTCAAAGTAGGAGTGATGCTCAGTCGAAGCTGAAAATGTATTCGCGGAAGGACTTGATAGCCATACAGAACAGCATCCCAAAAAAGGTTTAGACCCGTCATTGTTCGTGCGTTTTCTCTTTTCCACAATGCTCTGTGTTGCAGACGTGGGTTCCGTATGTGAAAGCTAGATGGGACACCTCCGAAGAGCCCTTCGAGCTGGATCAGTTCATGCGCTGCTCTTTTGAAGAGCGGCTGCGTAGGCAACGAAAGCTAGAGAAAAAGCAGCGTGCCGAGGTGAATCGTTTTTTCTTTCAAAGAGGCGTCTGGGTGCTTGCTGAAAAGGACAGGAGGACATTTATTCAAATTTTGAGAACTTGTATATGTTTGAGTAGCCTAAACTTCATAGTTCTGTGTTGAAAATCTTTAATTTAGAGAATTGTGTATGGAGTGTATCAAGACTGTGTGCTGTTTAGCAGAATTTCTTCTGTTTAGGTTATGAAGAGTCGTCAGAAGGCTCAGATGGAAAGGCCGAAATTGCTAGCATCGGCGCGAACGCACAGCCAGGCGCCTGTGACGGAGTCGACTTTTGACGAATTCTGTTCTCGAGTGGGGGAGAGATTTCGTAAATACCAGGAGGAAAGTCGTGAGATCGCTGAGACTGGAGCTGTGGTATGCTTATTCTTCACTACATTGCTTGTTCGTTTAGCTATTGTTTTCTGAATTGGCTGCGATGGCAATGGAAAGCTAAGATATTCTAGGAGCGCATAAGATTCGTGAAAAATCATAACTTATTTTGGCTACATTTTAATGAAGAATTTGCTGCTGCAAGGCAGGAGTCAATTAAGAAGTTACCTTTCGACCTTAATTTCTCACGGATTCTGAACCCAACGAACCCTCGCCCTTTCCATTTCTCACACATTAGATCACTGAGATTTTTGCTTTCCTATCCAAATCTCGTCCAAGATCTATAGCTCATTTCGAGAAATAGACCCTCTAATCCATCCCCACCATGGCGTTTTTCGTTGTATTTTCTGCTGCAAGCTGAACCATGTCCTGTTTTCTCTTTAAAGTGTTTAACATGAACCCCGTCCCTAGTCTTAATGTACGATTTCTGTGAGCCTTTTCCTTCCCGCTTGCCTTATTTTGTGAAATGCTCGATTTTTGATTTTGATATCTATTTCAGGTTCCTCATCGTGATCCACCAGAGCTGTGGCGGGCTAAAGTGCAGTACTACTCGAAATGGCTGCATAATTTCGACAGCACGTTCAAGTACGATGTGTATAAGGAGGCTGGACGCAGACGCGAAGTAGCTGTTGAGGCAAATTTCGACCTGGGAGAAGGGGCGCTGCAGAGTTCTGAAATAGAAGTCGAACCTGGAACGTCTAACAAGGATTTTACGGTTAATGATGCGTCATCCAAGAAACAATTTGTGGCGCAGGAACAATCTGACGACCATAAGTATGATGAAAGCGTTCAGACAAATAATGTTGAAGGTGCTGTCCAGGATATTGCACCTACTGCTTCTAGTTCTTTGCGAGGACATTCTTGTTCCGAGGGACATGCCTCTTCTGAACCTGAAATTTCCTGTGACGGTGAAACTTCTGCTGACGAGTCTGCGATTGAAAGTGATGAATCTGATGAAGACAGTATCTCTGACGATGATGACGAAGTACGGTTACGAACTTTTGTTGAAGCCTATAGGAGGAATATGGACTTCCAGGTTGTGTTTTCTTCGTACATGTGGATGTTTAATACGAAATATCATTGAAGAGTGTTTCGAAAGCATATTTGTGCAAAAATCTGGTTGCTCTAACCTGCTCCATTGATTTCAGTCGTGTCAGAGCGATAGAGACGAGATACACCTCGCCTCTACGTAATCCTTTTGAGCTTATAACTGTTTGAGATCGAGGGCTTGAATCTAGTCGCACGCTCTTACCATTGCAATTAACATGATCAGTTCTCCAAATTACGTTTGCCTTCTCGCCTTAGCTGTTTTCCTTAACGAAGTTGAGTGTTTCTGGCTCTTCATCGGTTGGTTTTAACGTTTTAGAGTTGCATGTTATCACTATTCAATTGGAAATACTACGGTAATAATCACGGGTATGCTGCCCTGTGTCTTTGTTAAGATTTTCTATGTGAAGTTTATCATAATAAAGATTCAAATTCTTGCATTGTGCGTGATGTCGGGCTTAAGATAGTGTTAAATCACCTGTGTATCTCTGTCCAAGCCTCTTCCTATTTCTAATTAGCCTCTGTGTAGAGTTCATTTCCAAAGTTTTAGTCATGTCGAAAAAAGGAGGAGCAGCCAAAAAGGAAAGACCGCTGGAGGAGGTTTGGTACATTCATTCCTAAGGTGTTAATGTCCATATTCTTTATGGTGTTTAAATTTGTATTGTTTAAGATGACGATCTCGATGCTATTCTTGCCCAACTTGCCGTTGAGGACAAAGCTCGAGCTGAGAAAGCAGAAACAAAGAAGGGCAAAGCAGGAAAGAAGAGTGAGGTTTTTTTTTCCTATAAATAGATTTTTCGTTCTCCTGTTTCTAATAGGACGATTTGAAGGTAAGAATGCTGCTCTGCAAAACGGTGGAGGTGATTCAATACCAGTCGGCGAAGAGCCTCCAACACTCGACTGGCACGAGGAAGTTGCTGCCATGAAACCTGTGGATGAACAGTTTCCCGACGGAAAATTTCCAGTTGGACAATGCGAAACTTACTACCTTATGGGTAATTCTTTGAAAATTTCAAAAGGACAATGGGATTATAACTTTTGTGTTCAGGTAAGGATGGTCGAGTTGCTTCGGATCGAGAGACTAATCAGGAAAAGAAGGCGCTCGATAATTCTTTTGAGGAAATGTATCAGGTATCTGATATTCTACAGCGCGTTGCAATGTTTATGAACACCTCAGCTTTTAAGGATACCGCTGTCCGGCGTAACGCTTCGCGGTTTTCATTATCACTATCGTGTCTGATGAACCGCAAAGCGTTACGCCTGACCGCGGTATCGCTGAAAACTGAGGTGTTCATAGAGAATGAAACGCACTGTATTGTTGTCATTGTGAAGTAAGGCGACACACAGCTCAGGGCCAAGCGGAGTTGTGAAATTTCTCAAAGAGGAGTGTCGCGACGCGGGAGCCTGGCCCAGTACTAAAGCCTAATAGCATCGGTGGAGAAGGGGTATGGGTCCCGTTGTCGCGCTTAGAGTATTATCAGAGGACTTACGCACACGTTCCCCGGCTCGCCGAAGACTGCCAAGCGGTTGAGAATACCGAATCTAAACTAGGAGGGTATATGGTAACCTGCGGTGCGATGGCCCTATAGCCTCTACCAACAACTATGATGGTGTGACGCCATACCCACATGCGGGGTTAACACTGTTTAGATCACACAACTTGCGATTCCGCCTTCCGAGGTTTCAATCAATGCTCTGGAAGATCGATGTTCAATGTGCTTGGCGTAACAAAATACTTCGTACACAATACAATACTATTATGCGCATACCTTACGATTCTGTCGTCCTTGCGGTCAAACAACAGTACATAACATAAATACATCCTAAACGTGGGGACGGACCCTGCCCAGGCGCTTAGCTAAAGTGGGGTCTTAACCAGAACAACAACCCCCAGAGCGTACCGTGGTCGTCCGCTGGGAGAGGTGTGTCCACTTCCGCACAGAGGCCAGGCAGAGGGCTTTAGGGTTACCTGTACGACTGGCGCCGAGTAGATATTCCATGTTGACGTCGGACGTCGAGTCGTGGCGGGAGCTGCTGCTAGCGGATTGTGATATTGTCGTCGGGCGCAGGCAGGACGCCACTGCGTGTGGTGGCCATCGTATATTCCAACCCTTAAAGAGGCGGGAGAATTGGGGGAGCAGCGTGGAAGGAGCTAGGTTCCTGATTGGGCGAAATACGGGCTAGCGACAGCCCAATCGTTGCGTCTTTCCTGTTTCTCCCGCCTCTTCAGGGGTTGGAATACACGACGGCCACCACCCCGCCACTGCGCGCGGGTCGAAGGCCCAACAGGAGTCGATGGGAAGAAGACCACTCGCGGAGGCAGGCAGGAGATGAGACTGACCAGGGGGCGCCGGCCCGATTTGCGTTACGTGGCGAAAGCGCTCTCGAAACTGTGTCCTATAAGATTTCGCTACGGGACCAGCGCTGACGTGGCTTTGGCGAACCTTTATAACGAGACGTCACGACAGGGGGTGAGGGAGGTCGCAAAAAGTTTGGCCCTAAAATGGTGTTTTTGGGGGGACCGCAAAACTTTCGGATCTAAAATGAAATTTTTGGTGAAGATATCCCAAAAACTCTCGATGCTTTGGTCACGAAAGGGAAGGATCGTTAGGTTTTAGACGCTATAGCCCGACTACTGAACGAGTTTTTGGCGTCTGACAGTTTTAGTAATCAAATACAAATTGCTCAAAAATCGTCCCTCGGGGAGGGGTCGCAAAAGCTTTGTAGTTTAGAAGAAAATTTTGAGGGCGGAGGGGGGTCGCTCCAATTTCGAAAAATTACGAAACGCCCGGCTTGACCCTGACTGAAGAATTCTCTAATACGATTGATTTAGGATTACCGCCGATCGGCAGAAGTGCATCGTCAGGTGCGTAGCTATGTGAAATCCTGGGTTAAACCTGGAATGACAATGATCGAGATTTGGTAAGTGATTTATTTATCTTTGATCGGATATGTAATTGAAGATCGTGGAGGAGGAACAAGAAGATAAAAATGGGGTGCTCTCATTCGAGAATCGATTAAGAATTCCGGGGTGACGGTGGGTGGTGGACAGGTAGGCGCAGAAGGACAGTGGCCGCCAACACTAAGCCCTACAGTGTTTACACGGGACTCCGGGTATCATCATAGATGGTCCGCCATCTTTGCCTAGCTCCACCCTGGAGTGGCGATTTGGGGCGAATGGAGGTTGTATGAAAACAGACATACATGAGCGACGGCAAACAATCAAAAACACCCAAAAATAGTAGTGTGGAACGATAATGAAAACGCTCAAAGCCAGATCTCTGTTATTCGTCTCTATCGGCGCAGTTCTGGAAGTATTGGACTAGTTGAGCCTGGACGGGAAAGGGTGACATCTGTCACTTTGATTAACCGGGCTATTTTAAATAGATAGAGTTGGAGTTTTAAATTGGTCTCTTCGGTAAATTACCGTGCTTAGCGATGACAAGTCCTAATGCCTCGGGCTACCACCTAGCTCGGATAATGCCATCCCTGCACATGGCTGGATGATCATTGGCCTCATAGTTTACGATGTCTTAACCAGGCTTCATTCAGTGAGCGCCTGGAAGCTTGCTCTCGGCACTTGATAAAAGAGAATGGTCTCGATGCAGGACTTGCGTTCCCCACGGGCTGCTCTCTGAATCACGTCGCGGCACATTACACGCCTAACAATGGGGATACGACAGTTCTGCAGTATGGAGATGTGTGTAAGGTGAGAAATCCTCATAGAAGCTGTCCAGTGATGGATGTTTCATGATGTGATATTTGTTTAGATTGATTATGGAGTTCATGTGCGTGGCCGACTTATAGACAGTGCGTTCACCCTTCATTTTGATTCACGATATGACAACCTCGTGAACGCAGTCAAAGAGGCGACAAATGCTGGTATCCGTGAGGCTGGAATCGATGTACGATTATGTGATCTGGGAGAGACTATCGAGGAGGTTTGTGCTTCCGTAGTTGTTTTTTTAGAAATATTCTAATCGCTCAAGAGAAACCAATCTGAATTCATTGAGGTGCTAACCGATTTTATTTGAACGAGCAAAGGGCTATTGGTGTCCAGTTGTTTCGGTAACTTTAAAAGGCGGGTTGACCGATGACCTACAGGAACCGTTTATTGGTTCTAGGAGGATTTAGTTTCTTTTGTTTGCTGTTGGTTACGATTTATTGTTTTTTTTTCATTTTTTTTTTTGTTCACATGTGCTGGCTCGCATGTAATATATGTAAAAAAAAGTATATGTGAATATGGCAATTGAGTTGTGCCTTAGAGTGGGAAAACCGCCTCACAAAGGTAAAGTATTTAAAATTCACAGGAATGGACATATTTCAAAAAAGTGAAATAAACGTCCTAGAAATATCATATTAAAAAACGGCGCAGTAAATTTTTTTAAGCTGCAGCCAACGATTTAGCTCACAGGACCTAATGTCAGATGAGTTACGGGAGCTGATCCAGCCTTTCCACGCAATATCCTACACCCTCATAGACGTTGTACTGTATGACGCTTCAAGAAACTTTCGCTTCTCTTGGCTTTCTAGGTTCCCTGCTAAATTTCCTACAAACCGATAGTTTCGTCCAGGTTCGAAAGAACGGTCTGCTTCACCCTCTGAATTTGTGTGCGAAAGTACTCTAGATCCCTAGAGTGTAGCACAACACTTGGGCATTTGAATAAGCTTAGAGAGATCGATTGAAGCAGTAAGTAGTTGTTGAAGCTCGATCGCAGAGGGTAATGATGAGCCCTTTACTTGCAACGTTTCGGGTCCTGAACCCTTCATCAGGCGGTAGGTCTTCTTCAGGGATGGTATCCGTATAGACCAACTCACAGCCAACGCACAAGACTACTTTTAAGACCCGCGCCTGACGAAGGGTCTAAGGCCCAAAACGTTGTAAGGAAAAGGCTTATCATTAACCTCTGCGATCGAGCTCAGGGACCGATTGATATTTGAGCTTAGAGAGAGAGTAATTGAGGAGGGTGGTTTATTTCTCTAACCGTTATCTGCTTTCGACCCTGGAACAGAAAATCCGGATGGCTCGATATCAATTTATCCTTCCATCTTCTCACCCAACTTCTGCTTCCAACTCTCATTTGAAATGCGTAGTTCAGGTCATGACATCTCATGAAGTGGAGCTTGATGGGCGCACCTACACCGTGAAGCCGATTCGAAACCTGAATGGCCATTCTATTGGACAATATCGGTGAGTTAGATGATTTTCTGGGCGTACGATTTTTCAATTGTGGGTGTTAGCTGAGGCCTTCAGATAGGATAGTGAAATTTCTGTACCGCCAAGCTGTCCTGTGTGAGACTATCATTATTTTTGCAGAATCCATGCCGGTAAAACTGTGCCGATTGTTAAAGGCGGAGATCAGACGAAAATGGAGGAGAACGAGGTTCGCATTTCTTTCCATATTTCAAAACGTGAATCAGCGATCCCGAATGTAGAACAGAGAGCTTTTACAAATCATCAGTCGTCACCTTCCTCTTATATTTTCCGAAGTAGTTTTCTTACTTTTTTTGTCCTCCAATCTTTGAAGTTTCAGGTTTATGCGATAGAAACGTTCGGTTCGACCGGCAAGGGATACGTCCATGATGACAAGGAATGCTCCCATTACATGAAGAATTTCGAGCTGGCCGAACAGCATATTCCTTTGAGGTTGGACATGCTTCACTACCTTCTTTGTAAACGTATAATAATTAACTTATGTATTATAGACTTGTTCGATCTAAGGCTCTGCTCAATACTATTGACCGCAACTTTGGAACATTGGCGTTCTGTCGAAGATGGGTT
The DNA here is from genome assembly GCA_029168955.1 of Aplectana chamaeleonis. Lineage (NCBI taxonomy): Eukaryota > Metazoa > Nematoda > Chromadorea > Rhabditida > Cosmocercidae > Aplectana > Aplectana chamaeleonis. The sequence goes on along the minus strand of JAPDOI010000163.1, from coordinate 250,340 downwards.
GACCGATTGGGTGAAAACAAATACCTCATGGCACTGAAAGACCTCTGTGATAAGGTACTTTGCAGTTATCCATGATCGATTAACGTGGCTTGTCTTAGAAAAATCTTCTGTCCACCTCTGAACTGGCAAGAAACGGATTGTTTCTTACAGAAGAAGCCCAGTAACTGTCATGAGAAATGTAATTCCTCATAGCTCTCAGTGAGCGCAATTGGTACAGAAAAGAGGTTAGGTCTTGGTGAGATAGGCTTTGTTCTACTCCCGATTTTTCTCATTCAGTTTCAGGCTATATTGCGTATCGTAATCCTTAATGCTTCTCCTAGCATACGTCGAAAATAGACTTTTGAGTACGACTTCTAACACAGCAACGCTTTTGGATCAGACTTATAGGGTGGCATTTCTCTAGGAAGGGTCTATGTACAGGTCGTCAGCGGGCTGAAAAGTGGTAGTTTGCGGCAGGGTCAAGCGGGTCGGATCCAAAGGACCTACGATCCGTGACCTCGGTGATCAAAAATTTCGGAAACCTCGATTCCTACCCTTATTTTTTTGTTTGTGGTCGGAAATTCTTATAATCCCCACCAGAAACCTTCACTTTATTATGTGTACATATTACGCCAGTGAAAGCTCTTGTATGTCCTTACCAGGTGGTGCATTGTATTATGGTGCAGAAAAGGCTTTGAAATCTTTCTAAGAAACTGACGAAGCTCTTATCGACTTAAATATACGGTTTTGGACAGTCTCGCCCCTAGGTAGAGTAGAAGAGTTTATCAATAGTTTTTTATATCATTGGCGAAAAACGAAAGAGATTCAGCACACTTATTCAAATCCGTTTGATTGCTTTGTCGGCGGTTGTTCAGCTGCGATAGCAATTCTTGCGGATTGTCTTCGGTAGGACACAGGAACAGTAGTCGCCCTACGTTTTCTACACAAATACTGAAATTCTGAACGCCAATGGCGCCTAATACTGAAATAGTTTTCCTTGTGAAAATTGCACCTCGGTTACGCGATGCGTTGAGATTTATAGAGAGGGGCTCTGTACACACCGAGGAAGGAGTTGTCTCGCCTTTAGCGGCTCTAATTCCACTTTGGACCACTTCGTTTGCGTTGAGTAGCGTGAGAGGGGATTCATACTTGGGGCGATGGCATCGCACTCAGAATGGTAATATAGCACTGGTCGCCGCGCGCGAGAAAGGAAACAGGGCGTCGCGGTGAGGTCGGCCGTCGCACCCGGCGTTTGCGTGGCAGCTGCTACGCGCGATGGCATCGCGTTTAAACCACAATGGCTTTTCAGAGTGGCGTCGCTGCGAAATTCGCGGCGTCGCTCCTCAGAGCGAGTGAAAAACGGTGTGACCTATGACTTGTCGCCGCATCATATTTCTGTCTCAGCATCTCTTATTTTTTCGCCGCCCTTTGAGTTCGATTGGAGCGCATAAACATATTGGCGTGTCATCCCTTGCGTGTTCTGCAACCTCAGACATTCCGGAATCCCTTACGGCTAAAAATGATGTTATTAAATGTTATCATTATGAAAGTTAATGAATTTGTCATTAAAAATGTTATTTTGATGAAAATTTATTCAAGTAAGGGTGACCCCCCGGGAATAAAAACCAGCAATTTCGAATAATATACCAGCGAACCTTACCACCTGTAGAATCACCTTCAACTGAAAAGATTTGCATAACATTAAATATGACGACCGCAAAAAAATTATTGAATGCCATGACGATATTAATCTTGGATGACCAATCAGATATCGTGACGAAATAAATCCTGGATGACGAATAATTAGTGAAATAGGCAAAATAAATGCTTCTACAGAGGGTTAATGGGCAGATACTAGCGAAGGAACACTAACTAATACGAAGAAACAACGGCGAAAAATAGCGACAGCGACAAAAATGGTCGAAACCATTTCACTCGCGGGACGTCGCTGCCGTCGCTCCCAGCTTACGGCGAAGCTCGCTCAGCTCGCGCACTCTGAAAGCGCTGCGCTCGCTCCCGTCGCGCGGCACGGTTTCCGCTGCGTAGCCCCCCCCCACTGCTCATCACGTCGCCGCGAGAGCGAATTCGGCTGCTACGCCACTCTGAAAGGCACTATAGTTTTTCGCTCAATCACTTGTTTAGCGCGCGTTCACGATTCATAACATGGATGTGAGGACATCGCGGGAGCATCTTGCTAAGAAAACTTCTACATCATCAAACAACAGTGGAAGTGGGTAATGCACGAGCACGATCTCGATGTCAGACATAGATAAGAGCTTCATTGAGTTCTTCCACTTATTTGCAACGGTAAACTCCTAGAGAGAAGGCATATAGGGTGAGAAAAGCGGACATTCTCATACAACTAAAGATTTTTTTTTGTTGAACTGTTGTTTGGCGTCGCACTAGAAGACGGATCGCGATGAAAACGAATTTTGTGCTGTCCTCATGCTATCCTCTGGCCATCATCAAAGTAAAATCTAGAAATCTATGTGCATCCAAATTCAGTGAATTAGATAAACGGACAACTTCGAACAAATAAACATCTGCGAAAGCGAAACAGTAGCGAAAGTAAACATAAAAAGTTCTGAAACCCTGCCCTTTCAGATTTGTGCATGTTTGGGTGAGGACGCAAAATCGCGTCGAAGTATGGTTTTGCTTGTGCGCGATGCGAAGTGCTGGCGCGATGTACATCGCAGAGAAAATAACATCGCGTGCGATTTTCGTGGCGTGATGTAATTACGGTTCACCACTGACGTTTCGTTCTGCAAAAACGGAACAACTCCGTGTGTTTAGAGAGCCCTATCCCTGAGATTCGCTTGGAGTTCTGATAAATATGTCATGTTTCAGGGAATCGTTGATCCGTACCCTCCACTCTGCGATACGAAGGGCTGCTACACGGCTCAGTGGGAGCACACATTGGTGCTCCGTCCCACCTGCAAGGAAGTCCTGTCGAGAGGGGATGATTACTAGAGTTATTCAATTTATTGCTGCAAACGACTTGCCCTTTACTTTTTTCACGAAGCAAAATATACTCCTAGCTCATTGACTGCTCTCCTCCCTTTCAAACATCGTCTACATACCCCAACGGGATAATAATAAGATGATCTGTTGGCTCGTTCTAAACAGTCCCTATCGTTCTTTACTCGTTGCTTATTTGTATGGTATAGTTTGATTTGGTTCGATATAGTTTTAGAATTCTTCTTCGTTACTGTTGTAAGTTATGTTCCTGTGGATACATAAGTACGGTCAATACAGTCCCTTCATGTACTCTCAGTCATGACTTGTAGAGAGAACCTTTTATTTGCGTTTCGCTTGTATCATGGTCTTATTGCATAGGAGTTCATCTCGATGTAGAATGGTGTTGTTGTTCATAAATGAATCGTTTTGTTTCTCGGTTTAAAAACATCTGTTGAACTGTGGTTGCCAAAATTGATGCGGCTCTGGTGTACGAAAGGAAGCTCGCAGAGGGTTGGCATACTAGCCAGTTTCGTTAAAGGCAGTGTACACGATAAATTTCCCTTCCGATATCTTTACGGTTTACGGAAGGTCTGGTGCCCTATATAGCAGGGCATGCTTAAAAAGGACACGAAAGACGCGTTTTCGAGCAAAAATAGGCCCTCTCTTGTTTACGTTGATTTTTGAGCGTGGAGGAATTGACCGCTAGAAGGTTGATACCTATCAGTGCAATGAAGCGAGCAGCACTTCCTTGACTTGATCATTCCTGTACTCTGAGTCTTCATTTGTTCGTTTTGAGGGGCGGATCTGGGGCACCAAAACGCTTGTTTGTGGCCGTTATTTTGCCGCCCCTGGCTCGTTTCCTACCGTTCTTTCGACATTGGGAGCCTAGGCTCTATAGTTGTACACGAACGAAATTTTCGAATGATTTTTCGAAATTTTTTTCGTTCGTTCGAAATTTCGTCGAACGAAATTTTTTCAAATTTTGTTCGTTCGAAATTTTTTCGAACGAGAGTTTTTCGTTCGTTCGAAATCCGATTTTTCGAAATTTTTGAAAAATTCGTGCGTTCGGATTTTTTTCGAACAAATTTCGAAATTTTTGAGAAATTTCCAAAAAAGTTCCAATCTTTCCAAGAGTTTCGAAAAAAGTACGAAACTTCGAAAAAAATCGAAATTTCGATTAGTTTCAAATTTCGTTCGTTCGACCTAAATTTCGAAAGTTTGCGTTCGAAATTTTTTCGAACGAAATTTTTTCGTTTTTTGTTCGTTCGATGTTTTTTTCGAAATTGTACGACTATACTAGGCTCCTTCTCGCCTATCATTTCACTGTGGAAAGTAAACGAGGATGATCATCGTGAACATTGCCTTTAAGGGCCATGTGCGTGTCGTGCTGTGAAGTGAGCAACAACCAACCAGACTGCATATGGTGGGATAACGGCGTCTTTGCAGAATTGTGCCATTAGGATTCATGTGCTGTAGTGAAGTGCCAATATATGAGTTGTTTTCATATGAGAAGTGAAGGCGACTTTCAACTCTCAAGGAAAGTATCCAGAGCGTTGAATGAATGATCGAAAAAGAATCTCTGGTAGTATCTTTTGGGCCTCTATGGTAAAACCGCGTAGGATTCCGTCCCGAGTTGCTGATTCTAAGAAGTTAAAACAGTTTTTCAAGCTTCTGAAGAAGCTAATTTTGAGGGTGTTCTGAAGCAAAAACTCGGGTTTGGTTCAAAACGTATGTGGGGGCTATATAGGGTGCTGAAGACGGATCTGAAGTACGGTTCATCTACGCGATCGCGTACAGTCCGCAAAGTGCACGCTGATTCCGAAAGCGTGTTGCGGCGCGGTTTCGAAGTTCCTCGGACAGGGATGTCGGATCATTCGAGCGGTTTTTGCCTTTTTTTCGCTGCCAAAAATTCTGTTGTGATTGTGGACACTGCCTTTGAAGGCAACATACTGTCGTTCTCGGAGCCGAATTCCGGTCCGCATTTGCGGACAACGGCTGTTTCATCACGCAACAGGATGATAAACGTGCAGGGACCGCTTGGTCCCAGCACGATTCACCTTTGCACCAGCACGATTGTCGCGTGATGCAACAGACATACACCTCTATTGCGAACCGGAATTTGCCTCCGAGAACGACAGTACACGCTGGAAAATGATACCGATTTTATGACATGAATCGAAGGTTTGGAGCTGATGGTATTGAAAACTGACGAAAAAAACTAAGCAAAAACGCGATGCAAGTGGAGAAATCTCGAGTTGTTTTTTATAGGAGTTGAGTGGACGTGTTACACCGCAGCATACATTCTCGGTTGAAGTCGCGAAACTAGCGAGAAAATCGTTGAGATAGAAAAGCCAATGCTCTCTCAAGGCATGCAGCAGAACGCTCACGTCGTTGCACGCATCAAACGTTGCAAAAATGGTAGCATTCGAGCAATGGACGAATCTTATTGGGGGCGGGAATTGTAAAAAATTGGGCGGAGACTGCATGATTTGATGTTTCGATATTGCTTAGATACGGTAACTTTATCTAGTTGTCGATGCTTGCAAAGGCGTGAGCATTTTATCAAAAGCCGTACGACCCCCACCTTCATATTTCCAAAATCCTCAAATTCGGGATTAGGGGCTCCCTACACACAGATGGAGGAGTTGTCTCGTTTTTGCAGTTCATGCTACTCAATTCGAGCGGAGCGGTGCCAAGTGGTATCAGACACGGAAAAGGCGGGCAACTCCTCCTTCGGTGTGTAGAGAGCCCCTGTCCCCAAAATCGTCTTTGATGTTCCGAATAACCCCGCAGAGAAATTTCGAGCCAAATCTGAGACTTCGACCAAATCACCGTACCTGCCGTATTATACCGTGATCCAAGAAAATATGATAGACGAGCTACATATAGATTTGTGTTAAGCTGTCTAACAAGGGAAGTATACAAAGCGTAGGTCGGATCTGCCAAACGACTAGTGTCGTTAGTATCTCTTGTGGCTCAATAGTAAAACTGCGCAGTATCCCGCCCCGAGCTGCAGGTTCCAAGAAGTTACAAGCTTAAATAAGTAATTTTTGATGCTTTTGTACCTTCCAAAAAGCGTGTTAGCCTTCGGAAAATCCGGAAATAGGCCCCATAAATGTGTTCAGCACCCAGAACTACCCACTGAGCAAAATGTGGGTGAAGCCATATTTTCCATACTTTGCCCAGACTGATAGCGTTTTGGACTTGTACGGATTTTCGGTTGGGCATTTATTTCTAGCGAGTAGAGAGAGGGCTTTGGAAGCGTTTCAGAAAAGTGTTCCAGGTTTAACTTAAAATTCTCCCAGAGAGGTTTTTCGGGGCGCTGATCACGAACCTGCGGTTTATTAGTCGATTTTCTAAAGTTTTCGGCTGATTTTGTTTGAAGGTTCCCAATCGGGGAAAATTTTGAGGGAAAAACGCCACTTTCGAGATTTTCGGATTTCTAGGATAGATATGTCTCAAAATCATTTTCTGAGGTTTAGCTGGAGTGCTGAACACGAATCTGGAGTCCATTTATCAATTTCTTGCAGATTACAGTAAATTACGGTGGGTATACGGTAGTTTGGTCAACATCTCAAATTTTACTCAAAATTTGTATACGGAGGTTATTTGGGGTGGAGAATACGAATTTAACGTCCGTTTGTCGATTGTCACAATACTAAGGTGGGTTTTGACCGCTTGATGACACGAAACCTACCGTAACCTACAGTAAACCTCAAAATTTCGACAAATGGACTCCAGATAAGTGTTCACCACACTAGATTACCCCTATATGCAACTTTTGAGCTAAATCCGAGAAAATGTTTTGAACTCAAAAAAAAATGCCTGATGGGTAGGGGGTACCAGGGGTGTGCGTAATTACCGTTTACGATTTACGACATTTCACTCGCAATTTTTCGTTGTAATTTTTCGTAAATAAAAATACACGCAATGGAAGTAAATCACAAGACATTTCCAATTGACGTGCTCTAATCCCACGTTGCGTATACTAATGTTTTTGGTCAGGAGATGGGACCATTTCAGGCGTGTGACTGCAGCACGATCCCCTTATCATTCTCTGATGTGATTCTATCATTATAATGCGGGACACATGGTCGGAGTTGGAGGCGGTGGATCACAGATCCGCGTTGCGCGCAGCGCACGTCTCACTAACTGCCACTTACAACGCAATGCAATCTAAAAGCACTCTTCACGAGGAGCTTTGTTTTCAAGTTTTTTTTATGAAGATCAACTGTCCTTGTTCCCAAAAATCGCTTCAAATAGTGCTCCTAGCCCTCCCCGCGTTTTGAGCAGATTACGTCAACTCAGAGTCCACAAAAATCACTAAGAGGAGCGTTCGTTTTTTACCCAAAAAGTCTGAAGCTCGAAATCGTTTCCTCCAGTCAATTTCTCCTTGTCGTCTTCGTTCTTTTTCTAAAACCATTATCTCTCATAAACGCGAGCGTTTGGTGGGCGCTTTGGCTACATTCTTTAAAGGCAGTGGTCACGATGAAAAACGTTTTTGAAAAAACTACAAAAATCAGCTTGGATCAAAAACAGCTGAAAAACTATGAAGGTAGCGCGGTGAAAAACTGGCTAGAATTAGAGTTATCAAGACCCTAACCTCCGAGTTCGTGCACACGTGCACAGAAAGTTCACAGTCTCATGCCAAGCAGTCGAAAATCATCGACACTCAGAGGAAGAAATATATGCAAATTTACCTATTAAAACAGTTGAACAATGAAGGCAAGCACTTCAGTCAATGTTTTTGACTAGATATGTACATAAATCCGAAGGTTCATTGATTGAAATTCAATTTCAAGCCAGCTGATGCTCTCGATACTAGAGATCATCGATGCCGATGATGTGGGGTGGGCTCGTCCACCATCAAAAGACAAGGGAGTTCAGGCTTCAAATTTGGCCTAGAACAGCGTTTTTTTCGCAATTTTTTCTTATCGGTTCTACTACTCTAAACCCAAAAAAGGGTTTAGAGAGGAAAAGAAGACGAGCATATTGGAGCGCGACCCCTGCCTTTGAAGGCAGTGTTCACGAAGAAAAAGTTCCACGTTTTTTTTTTGGTTAAAACGTAAGCTTAGGGTCCCTCTTGGAAGATTAAGAACGGAAGTGCGACGGAAAACGGCCGGTAAGTGGGTGAAAATCTCGTGGGCTAGCCAACCCGTGGGGTCGCTCCGCCCACGCCCTATAACAGTTTCCCTGAATTTGTGGTTAGATGTGCGATGGTTTTCGATCAAAAGTCCCGCTCTTCTCTTCATTCTCAACGTTTCTCTTTACTCAGGTCAGCTCGCGCACATCGGCTGCAAAAAAACGGGAGTTACAAGCCTCGGACAACTCGTCCACAACGCTTCCCTCGCTGAATTTCGAGGGGCATAACTCCGTTTCCAGTGGTCTTGTGCGATTCCATGGACATCATTGAAATCAACATGGGACTGTTTTTAATATGGGCGGAAAAACAGAAAAACGACTTTTATCCTGAACCCTGCCTTTAACAAACCAATGTCGGCTTCGAAAAAACCAGAGAAATTCGAGCACTCGAAAGAACATTCGGCCGATCAGAATCGCTCAACTACGGTCATTTTGGCTTGTTTTACGCTTAGAATGGCGTTAGCGTTTTGGGAGAGGCATTAAGATTATAATATTGCCACTGTTGTTCAGCAGATATGAGGACAGCTGAATTGGACTGGTGGATTTTTCGAGATGTGGGAAGATGTGGAATGAGTGATGAGGGAAAGCAGAGAAATACAGGTAAGGCGGTGCCATTATAAGTATGGTATACCTTTACAAGACGCGGTTGCGTCGCTCTGCACTACGACAGCGACCGACTGTCGCGGAGCTCCCGCCCTTTGAACCTGTCGCATTCGCAGTGCGGGGAACAGCAACAGGCTTCGGCACATTTGCAATATGTCAGTTTTCCGCGACACGTCGTTGCGGCTCACGCGCGATAACTGTTCCTACGTCAACCGATAGCGTTGCTCCGATGCGGGTCCCGCCGTGATTTGTGCTAGATTTCATGCGTGCCGCTCATGACAGCGAGAAAGTATACTATATCCCTTAAACGTGGTTAGCTGGCAACTACTGAACGCAGCCTAATATGTACTTAGCATGTGAAACGGTGGACAGTAGGACAGTAGGTAGTTACTCGTGTGTCACCATGGTAATAATATTTTTAGTGGTTATTGCTATTGTTTGCTGTTTACGATTTACGATTTACGGTTTACGATTTACGGTGGTTTTGTCGTAATTACGTTTTACGATTTACGAAATTTGAAATTTCATTTACGCACACCCCTGATGGGTACCCTCGCCTTTTCGCGAGGCTTAAAATTGCTCATAACTTTTTTGAACCTGCAGCTCGGGGCGGGATACTGAGCAGTTTTACTATTGAGCCAGAAGAGATACTAACGTTACTAGCCGTTTTTGTAGCTCCGACCTACGCTTTGTATACTTCCCTTGTAAGTGACCCCTATGGATGAGTCAAATGCGTCGTAGCATTCTGGAAATCGCCGAAAGTAGCGCTTGGCAAGCGAAGTCTCCTGAAATGAGAAGCTTCAGACCAAATTAGCAGAAATCTCCAAGAATAATCGACGAATAAGCTTCAGATCTGCAGTCAGCATCCAAAACGATTGCTAGGAAGCTTTTAAGCCATATCCGAATCTTTTTCTGAACACTCCAGAAAGCCCCTTTGGGCACTTCTTCTCTATCCACAAAGCTATGAGAATGCACGTTCAGACCTTTGATTCTTAGGAGCTATTGTTCTCAGGAATGCTCTATGCTCCATGCAGATGTGTATTAGAAAAGTCCAATAGTCAAGTATGCCACACGACTTCCTTCTCGAATCAGCGCTCAAGTATGCCTTGGGGCGACATCGCAGCATACGGATTGGGGCAATTATTTGGCGAATCTCTCACAAGGCGGTTGCCTATATCAGTGAGCGACCAGCCAATATTGCATTCCGAGCAGCTGCTCATTCCTACTCGCGCACATCCTCTCACTCAACCAGAAGGAGCTCTATTCCGTCCTCTGCATTACTTCAGCATCAGTTACTTATACAATCCGAGATAGTTCCATGTTTACGTGACTTTGATGACTCCGTTGGACGGCTTCGTGGTCAGTTTTCTCGAATGATTGAGTGGAATCAATTTTCGTACTAAAATAGTTAGCCGACTAGCAAATATCTGCAACTGAAAAGTCACCTTTTTGTTCGAAAAGAAGAAAATGGGAAGCACTCCTCAAAATTGGGATCGTGCGGGAAATGGGGGAAAACTTTTGCCATTGCTAGGCTATTTATGGTCAGTCCGCTGTGTCGAGTTCTCTCACTAGACCATACCTTACGTTTGCCGGGGGCTTTTATGAAACCATGTTTTGATTGTTGTAGGTATAGAATACAGCTTTGATAGTCCGTTATCTGAACTCCCTAAATGCCTCAGAGGTTTTCAGTAGATTTCCGAAGTGGGCATTTTCATAGCTTTGCGTAGAAAAAGGGGTACATGAATAGCTATGTTCAGAAAAAGGAGTGTTTTTTTAGTGTTCAAAAAAGGAATGAGGTTGAAACTTTTTTCCTGGTTCTCGTTTTGATCGCTGACTACGAGATCTGAAGCAGGGTTCGGCGCGGGTGCGGACCCCCACAGGTGAAGTCTGACCTCCGGAGGGGTGGAAGAGGGGTGGGGGAGTATTATCTTTGGAGGAAGACCAATTGGAGCACCTGTTGGTGGGTAAAGACCGTCAGGAGAAGTTTTTTCGATGGATTTCGATTATACATTGTGATTTAACTGAGAGGCTGATCTAATTTGTTTACGAGTCACGGAGTTCGATTAGGGAGTTTAGGGTGAACTACATAAAGGTCTTCTCAAAATAATATTCGAGACATATGAATCCTCCATTTAAAAAGTCCAAAGCAGTGGACTATTTGACTACTAAATACTGAATGAGTTCTGCAAATGACTCCTACGAGTCACGAGAGCTGATATTTGAGTCCAGCGCGGTCAATTTATTCTGCATACAAACTTTCATAGTTTAAGATGGAGGCTGCACACCGCTACAGTATTGGGGATCACACCTTGCTGCAGGTGTGGTCCCGCCGGAAGTCCACAGTTTTGCCAAGTACGGATCACGAGTGTAAGATATTTGAGTTCAGCGTCGCCGATTTACTCTGCATACACACTTTCACCATCTCAGATGAACGTCGAAGATAGCAGGAGACGAAAAAACAAATGCCCAGGCCCTCAACAAAGTTGTTTTTTTAAAACGTTCCAAGTTAAGTGCTGAATGAGTTATATGGGAAAATCCTGCTTCATAAAACTAGACTTTGCCCTCTACCGTTTGACCTTCCGCACATCTGGAGAAAGCCTTTGAAGGAAATTTACTAGGTGTGGGTTTTTTATCAAAATGCACTTAGGGCCCCCGGCTGGGCCCATACCTAAGAACTGAGAAAACGCGAAAAATGTTGCATAACCCACCCCAGAAAAATTTCCTTCAAAGGCCTTCTCCAGGGGTTCGGGTGCTCCTGAACCGTAGAATTCAGAGTGTAGTTTTTCAAAGCTAGGACGTTTCCGGGTACCTTATTTAGAACATAAGTTACTGCAGTTTTGAAACCCTAATTTATGTTCGTGGACTTGGAGACGTTTTTTTACACCTTCTTCCGCCATCCATGTAGCGGTCTTCGGCGTTCATCTGAGGTTGTGAGAGTACGTATCAGGGGTTAATCGGCCACGCTGGACGCAAATATCCTACTCTCATGAATCCTAGTTCTCAAAATTGTCGACTTCCGGTGGGACAATACCTGAGAAAGGTGTGAGTTCTTGTACTGTAGCGGTGTTCAGCCTCTTTATTAGACGGTGAAAGTTCGTATACTGGGTGAATCAATCACGCTTGACTCGATTATCCTAATCTCGTGACTTGTTAGAAAATATGGGCTTCCGGCGAGATCGAACTCTCCCTCAAACATATTCATTATTTTATCAACATTTTATTACACAGCGCAAGCTGCTACCAGTTACATGAACTTTTGCACTTTGAGCTCCTCGCCACATAAATGCAATAAGCATTATTCCTTGCTCTCATTCTGTAAAACATCCGAATCCGAATTTTCTGGCAAAAGGTTGTCTTCGAGCTTTCAATTTTGGTTTTTTGTAACCACTTGGCATTTTTGTACTTACCGTTTCAATACGGCGAAAAAAAATTCACTGAAATCAAACGTATAGAGGTAAACCAGCTAGATGAACTGCTTGAGCACATCAGATCTTGGTGGGGGTGGGAGAAGACGGTCAAAAATTGACCTACTAACGTTCCTGGGGGACTCAGATAAAAAGAGCCCACTTCCCGCCGGCCAAGTCGGGCTAGTCGACTTCGCGCGGCCCCAAATTTGTGGGCGTGGCACAGCGCCCCACTTCCCGCTGACAGAGAGGCTTTACCGTCTTTCCGCGGAGTGTCGGCGGGCAGTCGGCTATTCCTGGGGGTCATCGAACACTCACTCATCGATTCCCACATTGGAATCATCATTGCACCACATACTAGAGTGGAGCCAATGAACAATGGCCGAGCAGAGAACGCTGCGTTGAGACTCTTTCCAAAACCCGCGCTGTGTGCGACGCTGGCCTTGGGCAGGTGAACCACTGTCCGTTATTGGCATCTGCGAATGGGAAGGCTCTAAGAAGCAGTGAGTGTAGGAAGCTTCCCCTTAGAAGCTCACTCCTTACTTGTCAAGTGCAGTTCAAGATGAAATCCCCAGGAGCGGATTTTTCGAATTTTGTTAGGAGAGAACTTTACCTAAAGGGTGATTTTTGAATGTGCCGCAAACTGTTTTAGGACTGTCTTCTGTCCGTCATCAGATTAGCCGTAAGGCGGTGGCAGAAGGGCCATAAGTGCGTGTTCACCATATGCGGGCAGTCAACGAAACAGCGCTGCCGACTGCCCGCGACCTATCTATTGGCCTTCCGCGGGAGGGGTTACGGGACGTCGGCTAGTGGTACCGCGGGAAGTGTGATGTCTCTATCTGAGGATCTGAGCAAAATTGGCATTGGAGAGGGGGGGGGGTCTGAACAAAAGTGGCCGGCGCACACCTCGTGCAGTACCCTGGTCCGAAGCTCCAAAGTAGGGGAAATTTTTCTGGCAAAACACGACTTTTGACGATTCCGGAAATGCTACGATGCAATCGTCTTAAAACTTCTATATAGAGGTTATTTGGGCTGTCTAACACAAATCTGTGGTTGGTTCATCGATTTTCCCTTGAATTACGGTATGTAACGGTGGGTATACGGTAGCATGATCGAAGTCTGACTCAAGATTTCCCTGTGGGTGTTGTATGGGACGCCGAACACGAATTTGAAGTCTGTTTTTCGATTTTCGAAATTTTAAGATAAGTAACGCCAGATAAGCGGCATGACGCCTACCGTAACCTACAGTAACCATAAGTTTGGCCGCAAATAGACCCCAAATTCGTGTTCGCCTCCCTAAATAAGCCCAATTGAAAGTTTAGAGCCGAGTGCGAAGAATTTTTTTGAATTCCCCAAAAATACATTGATGGAGGAGCAATGAAAATACCTTTTTTCGGAATACCCGGAGGCATTGAGGGAAATTCAAGCACTGGTCGTTTATGTACTGTCACAGACTTACAACAACGAAGACATGGTTTTCCAACTCGTCGCGGTGCGGGTAGAACAGTCCCTAGTGAGAGGCGCTGTATGAAGTATGACTAAAGATGAGATCGTGATGATGAAAATCACAAGCTGAAGGCGACTAAGTTTTCACTCAACTACAGTATACCTATCGCCCACAAAATGCGATCGCGGATATCTGTCAGTAAACATAAGTACATATTTTTGGCGGAAAGCGACTCCAGAGTTTCTGCCGCACACTATGTTTACCGTAATGAAAGTTCCGGGGACTCCAATTTCCTCTCTCACAGAAGTAATTCAACTCCTTCCTTCATTTTACTCTCACGCACTTTTGGTAGCTTTCGATTATGCGACTTCCTACTGGGATTGGGAGAGTTATTTTTGGAAGTTTTTTTTTTGAGGACCATGCAGCCGAATACGCGGAATCTCTGTCATCTTTGTTCCTTGAACGCTCTTGGGAATAGTCAAGGACGTTTGCTCTGTTGCAGCTGCTCAATCGTGTCGAGTGCTTGATTAATTCTTTCTTAGAGCTGTTCGTAAAATGTATTTCCGCAAATTTTTCATAGCTCTTGCAAAGGAATCATAAGTATGAACACACCAACTCTCGAAATCTGCATCCTTTACCACTTTGTAGGAACGGTTTTTTTCACTGAGATCGTAAGTACCCATATAATATAAACAGGCAACATCTCAGGGGTCCCTAATTTTTTCTATTCACTTTAGGTCTGAAGACCTGTGAGAAGAAATGATCGAGTCCACACATTAAATAGAATGATCGTGGACTCATCGTGTATCCAGCGGCCGGTCGTTTCTGGCCCCATTGACAACTAGCCCGTGTTCAATCCAATCTTCTTTTTTACACAGGGCGTCAAGCAGTTTGAAGAAGTCATGCTATGACTTTAGTTGGGCACATCACCATGAGTCATAAAGCGGTTCATAAAGATATCCGAAATTCTCGTAAACGTTTTCAATTTAATTTTCAGATAAAAGCGAATGCACCTTTCACAATCAATTGAGAACAAGCGCAGCCATTTATGTGTGCTACTCGCTGGAATTTCTCCCGATCAACACCCGAGAATTATTGTGCAGCGGTAGTTAATTTTTGCCCTCAAGTCTTCAGATTGTTGTGCTGCCCAGTCGCGCAAGTGGAACGTCGTCAATCATTCACTGTTTTCTCTTCGTGAAGCATGTAGTCGTGGTTCCCCAAGGCGCTTCTTTCCATGTGACCAGAGCGAAGTTATCCTCAGTTTCTGCTCGCGAGTAGTCATTGTCCTCTTTACGTATAGGGTTCTTGTGGCAGAATCGTTGGGCAATGCATTTTTTCACCGCGGGCCCTACATAAGTATTAGATCAAACTAAAAACAATCTGGTCTTGATTCATGGAAAGAAACGAAATTTAGTCAAAGATAAGCTGAAATTCTTAAAATAAACTTTGTATATCATCTAGTTGATGATTTTTTACGGGTGAGGCTTCTCGGTTCTCCTCCGATCGCATTTCATGATTAATCCACAAATATAAACTCTCTCGCTCCTATAAGTCCGGGCGGAGCAAGCAGCGGAGCGGTCGGCCATGGCAACATATTACAGTGAAGAGACTTCAACATGATAAGCCCGAGACGCCTTACATCGATCGACCCATAATCAACGACACAGGCTATACCTTGATTAGGCTATTGAACTTTTTTTCCGAAATCTGTTTACTTTTCCACAACTGCATATTTTCCAACTTCAATGGGCGTAAAACATTTATAGCTATCATGGTGAGCTTTGTTGTCACCCTCCATCATGTCATGAAGATGTTGAATACATCAATGATTCTCAAGAAAATGTTCAGCGGCGTGTGCACTCTTTTAATGACCTAATTGCTCTGTGATTTTCGATGTGAATGCATGTGTTCATTTGTTTTCGCGATGTGGTTTCTCGATCGCTCACAGCAGATTTGAGATCTCTGGTCGACATGTAATTTCCACCAAAACTACGTCTGACTGTGTCGAAAACAAACGTAGAGGTGACTGCTCACGAATACCTTTTCTTCAGCCAATTCTTCTGATTACGTAGTCCATTACTAAAAAAGTTTTTACGCTAGCAAGGATTTCCCCTTCACTCAGTACTCAACACAACTGTCTCATGAAACTCACATCTGTATACAAATGCGTGTTTTCCTTTTTTCTGTCAAACTGATTAGTAATGATGTTTTTCTTAGAATGCTCTGCTCCTATGGGCTCCTGAGTGACACTGATTTGCATGAACTTGTACGTAAAGTACGTCCGAATGATACTGTCCGCTCGGTTGGCGCGCGTGTTGAGCAACCGCGGCATAGGCATTTTTCAAAACAGTAGATCGGTTGGATGAGTATTGGATAAATACTGAGTAATATCCCAGTCACCTGGGAGCAGCCGTGCGGATTATTGTCATTTCAGCCGGAAAAGGCCCATCACGACGGCCGCCCGTAACGCACATCGACAACGTGTTCGGACCATCTCATTCAGACGCACCTTACATCTGAAAAGACTAGGTGGAAGAAAACAGGACGAGTCGCAATAAATTTTCAGATACTCTATGAAAAAGAGTGGTATGACATATGAGATCTGGGTGTTTTATTGATCTAAGTGTTTATGTTTAATTTTGAAGCTCGAAACATTTGCAATGTTTAGCTTGGCGTTTTGTCCGCAGTGCACAAAACACACCTTTAGGCGTATTTATATACGCCTGCTGGCGTGTTTTGTGCACTACGGACAAAACGTCAAGCCAAACGTCGCGAACGTTTCGAGCTCAAAAATTCTTAGGTGAGTGACTTCTTTGTTTTCTGTTTCCTGTACCAAAAGCTCTTAAAGAATAAGATGGGTCAATGCAAATGCCTAGACGTTAGAACCTTTTTCGACAAAGAGTGTGCAAAAATTCATGCTCTGTCCCGCTGGTGAAAGGAACGCACGAAAACTGTTACATGACGTGGGCGCAGTGAACCAATGGGTTGGCTGGACCACGAGATTTTCACCCACTTCCTGGCCGTTTTCTGACGCATTTCCGTTCTTAATCTTCTTGGAGGTACCCAAAGCTTACGATTTAGCCAAAAAAACGTGCAATTTTTTCATTGTGAACACTGACTTTGAAGTCACCATCGGTGGAAAGTGAGCACTGATGCACGTTAAAGTCGTAACTTGCTCTGAATGGGGAACATAGATTTTCGATTGGTGAGTGAGGAACATGCAATGTTCTCTCAATCTAATGGATATAACAATTCAATCGCAATTCCTCGTTTGGCGCCGTCATTCCATGGCTTTTCGAGAAAGGTAACCCATTTGCCTTCCCTGCAAAAAGCTGAATGGCAATCATACGAATGCGCTGGCTGGGTATTCACGATCACATTAAAGAAAACAGCATCACAGCAATATTTGCATGCCCTCGGTTTGTTCCCCAACATTTTATGTTTTCGTGGAAGTAGAAGTCGTACCTGTTTGTGGAACTTCAGGCAAAAATTCTAGCCAGCAATTAATCTGTCGCTTTTTTCTTGACGACAATCTCAAATCATGTCATATGCCCATCCACTTTTGATTGATTGCTACCTCATGGCTGGCCTCCATTAGGCTCCATTCATGTCTATCATTTTCCAATTGAACTCATAGAGCACATTAGAAGTGTGCACTTTTCGCTGAGACTGCTCTGCACGAGGTTTCGCCACCATTATAATCTCGTTTAATATTCAATCGTGCAAACTGAGTGAAAAGCCGCTGTCGGATCCATTGCCGGTTCTGCCTCTCCCTACTGTTTGACAAGGTGTTTCTCTGAGATTTTTGAAAGTAACAACTCCCAACTTTCCTTGTTCAAATTCAGTCGATAAAAAAATAAAAAGAACAAGAAATTTTTAAAAGATAGAATTAACTGAATTAGCCGACATGAGAATGCAAAATAGACTGTGGTTTCAGATTTTGAGTGTCGAAGGGAGAGATATTGCGCCATCATATGTCAACGCTAGTCATTGCTAATACCTTTTATTCGTAGATGAAATTCCGTTCAAAGGCGGTGTTCACGATAAGAATCGTTTTTCTGCTTCTCTGCCTATCTTGAAAACGGTCCCATGCTGAATTCAATGATGTTTTTGGAATCGTACAAGACCTTCTATGAGCGGAGTTATGGTCCCTCAAAAATTGAGCTAGAGAAGAATGGTGGACGAGTTTTCCGAAGCTTATAACTCCCGTATTTTGCAGCTGATTTATGCGAGCTGACGTAAGTGAAGAGAGAAAATGGGAATAAAGGGAAGAACGTGGCTATTGATCGCAAACCATCGCTCATCTCACAATCTCGAGCATTCATTTGTTCACGTTGGTGGGCGTGGAAAGTGCATCTGGGGTGTGACGAGCCGACGGGTGTCCAACTTTGATGACGAAGGGTACCGCTCCGAGCTCATTTTTCTTAGTTTTTTCAACGTTAGGGCTGCGCTAAGCCCCACAGCTGCAGTAGTTAACCCATGCTCTATGTTTTTCTACGAGAACTAGGGAACGCTTTCCAACCAGAACACTGGTTTTAATCATAACCTAACCTTCCAGGATGCTGACTATATTGTTATTCATCATGTTGATTCATGGGTAGGAGGACAAGAGCATGACATAATCTGAGCCCGAAGTCGAAAAAAGCCTAACAAGCCGGATTCAAGTGTTTGAGCTCATTCTGCCCTTTTAGGCCCAGAATGTTAGAAAGCTGATGCATAACAATAGTGTCTTCAATTTCATCCTTTAGGCTGCCTCTGTTTCTCGTGTTTTCTCATATCATTTGAATACATGTGTTCGAGTAATCAGAAGCGCATCTGACTGAACAATGAGAACCTCGACCAGGGCTGGCTTCTAAGGGAAGTAGGACAGCACGATTTGGTCGTTTGCAACAAAATATTCTAAGATTAGGAGCACTTCTAAAACTGTTCACAAGTCCGAGTTTGTAGCTGCTGAAAAGAGCTTCGAGTAGAGTAGCAGAGGAGTTTTTTTTCACATCAGTCGTTTGCCAGGGATCAGGTAGTTTCTCAGGGTGCTAAGAGAACAAATCTCCTTTTTGGCTCGATTTTTTTTCTGAGGATTATTCGAGGTTCTTAACACAAAATCGAGGTCCATCTGTCGAATTTCAAAGAAAAAAACTTAGACAGGTTTGGCTCAAAGCCTTCCGTTGGAGGCTAATTTCCGGGGAAAAATTCGACTTTTGTTGAAAAAACCGTATCGAAACTTTTAGAGCTTATTAGAGGTGCTCAATACGAACCTGAAGTATGCTCACCAATTTTCGGTAGATTATGGTAGGTTACTTGGTATGCGGTAGTTTGACCAAAGTCTCAGTTTCAGTGAGAAACTCTTCTGCAGGGGTTATTTGGGATGCAAGACACAGAATCGGATCCACTATCGATTTTCGAGATGCCAGGTTATCCACTATTTCATTGTGAAATTTACTTCTGTCGATGGCGTGCGTGTTAGCGGGTTTGTTGCGTCTCTTTCTTCTCCTCACCTTCTCATTGTCTCTGCCCTCGCGCAGCACACACATACGAAGGAACTGAGTGGATTTACTTTTAAAATAAAGTGTATGTTGCGCAAGCTACATGGCATTACATATGTCTATTGGAAGTACTGTGAGCCATGGAACATCGAGAAACGGTCCCCATATTTGTATTCACGACAAAAATCAAACCCCAAAGAAAATTTTCTGGAATGTAAATGCCTTTTTAAGGCATGATGCATGAAGTTTATGACATCTTCCAAGAAAATATTTCAGGTGTAAGCCAAGATCTTTTTTTCGCGCCCCGAAAGTTGTCTGTTTGTGAGTGCACTTATTGTTTCGCCCAACAAAGAAAAAACGATAAAACGAAAAGAACCACTGTTACTCAACTCGCAATTCTCTTGAGTTGCTGCTAACTCAGATTTAGAAAGCCTATAAACACCTAGTCAGAATATGTTTGGAATGGCAAGATAGATTGAATGTGCTTCCGAAGGTCTGCTCTTTTTTCTTCTCAAATCGTTGGTCACTGTACACCGACTTATTGGGGGCGAAGAAGGAAGCATGCTTTCTGGCAAGAAGGTACATCGAGTGAGCAGGAAAACTTGCATGATGAGGAAGGCTTTGAATAGCGCCAGAAGTAATCTCATTGTTGCATTTTTTATGGAATCACCCACCGGAACGAAGTTTCCACATAAGCTTATATTCTGAACCAAACTGCTTTTACTTGTTAATGTGATGGCGGCCTACTGTTGTTGTGTTCTTCGAAGCTATTTAGCTTGAAACTTACACGTGTTTCACGTCTATGAAAGTGTTTTGCATTGCCAAGACACTTGATCTTCTACATCTGATTCTGTTTCAGTGGGTACGAGCTTCTATAAATGCCATAATGTACTTCATTAAAGGCAGCATACACGCTCGCAAACGTGATTGAGATAACTACGGAAATAGAATGGTATGGCCCAGATTACAACGCCTACGCATTTTGAAGTGTCAGAAACGATCCACAATGCCGCTACATGAGTTGGAAGTTGGCCCCGCCCTGTATTTTCACGCTCCCTGTATTTGCCCTTTTCCTGCAACGCAAGGTTGCTTGGTCATATTCACCATCGGTACTGTTGGTAGATTGCCTTACAAGTGAACCACACACGTCACTGACGGCGAAGATGGCCCAGGAGCCCTGCGTTGGTGGAAAAGCCCAAATACAAGGGGCGTGAAAATACGGGCGGGGCCAACTTCTAACTCTTCTAGCGGCACTGTGGATCGTTTTTGCCACTTCAAAACGCGTAAGCATTATGTTGTAAGCCATACGGTTCGATTCACGTAGTTACCTCAACAACGTTTACGAGCGTGTATGCTGCCTTTAAAGGCATCGTACTCGCAAAAATCGCATCTTATTTTTTATCTTTGTGCGCAGACAATGCTTAAATGTGCGGGGTAATAGTGAAAAAGCTCCACAAAACCCTTAACTCTCGGTAATTGCTCGTTCCAAACCTCTGGCATCATTAACTTCCCACAGCTTCCGTCAATTTCGATCTGTCAGCTGCAACACGTCGGAAGTTCAGTTCAAAGCGTTGGAAGTGTTTTTTTTTACTTCAAACCTATTAGGTGGTTAGAGTTCTATGGTCTTCTTTTGCCAAAATGAATGAAGAAAATAAGAAGTACCCATTGCGCAAGTTTGGGTGCTAAGATTTCCCGTCTTAAAGATTTTTCAATACTACGTATATATCGTCCAAGCCTGTGAAAGCGCTTCTATTCCTCGTGCTAGATGGTGCTAGATGTCTGACGGAGGGCCAGCCTCTTTTGACGAGTTTTCTTACATTCGATCCATACATTCAAAATAAAGCGTTGATGACCCGTGGAGCATTATTGTTATCAGGCGGGCCGAACCAGTGGTTTTAACCCAAAAAAATGATGTTTTCAGCGCGTACGATGCACTTAAAGGCAGTGTTCACGATGAAATACGATTGCCAAGTTTTTCATAGTAAAGTCGTGTTTTGGTTCACAGTAGTACGACCTATACGAGAAAAGTAGGGAAAAAGCACCATTTGAAGTGAAATTAGCTATCTTGTATCAGCATGTTTTTGCTGCTGCACAACTCTAGTGCTGATTTTCAGGGGTCATCAACTGGCTCGAAACTTTTACTCAATAATTGACTTCTGATCGTTGACTTGGCCATTCTCGAGCTCCATCGTTCTCATTTAGTTGACACTAGGGACGCTTTTCTTTTTCTTTTCTGTAAAAATTGTTTCTGTATGCTGTAAAACTACTTTATTAGTTGCTGTGCACGTCGCAGATATTTGACAAGGCACGGCATGAAACTCCTTCTATTTGCGGAGCTGTGCACCTGTGCACGGACTGTAATCTTTGTGTCTTAATAACTTTAATAGGTGCGCATTTCTCGCAGCGCAACCTTTGAAGTTCTTCAGCTGTTTCTGAACAAAACAAATTTCAGCAGTTCTGTCAAGTATTGTTTCCATCGTGAACGCTGCCTTCAAAAGCAGTGTTTACGATAATTTTCGATTTTGAGATTAATCGCTAAATCGATTGTTTGGCCTCCGGGTAGCGCTTTGAAAAGGCCCTAGAAAGGCACCAAATCCTGTTCTCTCACCCCACCTTTTTACTCTCACTGGAACTGTTCGTTGTGAAAATGAAATCTTTTGTGGACCCATTCTTTGCGATTCTCTACTCTCTGCTACTCTGTCCTTTTTCAGACACTAAGTAATACTGTTTTGCCTGAAATATTCCTCCATTTTTGATTAGCCCCATTTTTTTTACCGGTGACAATCACCGTGAACATGTTCATCCAGTCGGACAACTAGTCCAGTCCAGAGAATAATGTCACTGAAATAAGACGTTTCAGGGCGTTCCAAGCCGTTTCTTCGTAATTTTGGTTACACTTGGTGGCCAACGAATTGTTTTGAGTGGAAAACTCGGGAACGAAAATCATCGTGAACTTTGCCTTTAAATAGCTCTAGCCCTTCTTGAAATGCCTTTAATCAAACTTAATGCTGATCTGCTTCGACCTCGACCTATTTCATCCCACCGAATCCTCCGGTTAGCCAGACCGGATCCATTTGAAAAAAAAAGAAAAAGGTTTTTAACCTTACGCTAACGCCTGAAAGTGCGAATGGAAATAAGGCGGACTCAGCCAAAGGAAGAAAGGGGATGCAAAGGTGATGAAGACGTTGACCACACATCATGATCGGAAAAATGACACCCGCGAAGAAGCTTGTCACCTTATTTAAACGACGCAAGTGCAAATGTGGTGAATCAAGAAGACATTTGGGTAAGTTACTCAGGCGATTCTGAGCCCCGAGACGCCTGACAGTTCGCCTCGTGTTTCCTTTTTCTCCGGGAAACTGCTGCTTCCGTCCGGGCTACAGCTGTTGCTGTCCTGGCTCCTCCAGATCGCCCGGACGGCAACAGCAGTGGCCCGGAGAATGCGGAAACACGAGCCGCTCTGTCAGACGGCTTGGGGCCGACAATTGCCTGAGGATCTTGTGCAAGCATAGTATTAGTGGGGCTCCAGTGAAGTTCGCTTTATCGCACCATGATTTTCCGCTAGCTCCTTGTTGCTCGCTTGACCTATACATACTTGTACCACAACATCGCGCAAAGCCGATTTCGGCTGTTGAAGCGGAATATGTTTGGCTTTGGATGTTTGGTTTTATCCCAGCCAGAATTTTAGCCATCACCTCAACAACAAGCGTTTCGTGAAAAAGTGTCCATTTTACATACCAGATATTACAGTATAAGGGATCAATGCCTAGTGTAACCGTCGATATTGCTTAAGCTTCTTTGATATGGACATGAATACTGGAACAGAGTGTGTGCTTTCTCTTTCCCGAGACGGCTATATCTCCCATAAGCCAATTTCCGATTCCACGTCAACAAGCGTGATTTGTTTTCAGTGCACGTAATTCGCGCAAGTAAAGAATGGCTAAACAGATTTTGTAGTTCATTCAATCGCTGAATGGATACGGCAAGATAGCACTTTCTTAGAGAGTTTTGTTCCTTTTCATCAGCTACAACCTCATGCACGAGAAGTAGAGAGCCACTGCAAAAAAATAGCTCAAATCAATTCTTCAAGGTGTTGAAAGTTTTGCTCTACATCTGACTCTTTATTCAAATATGCCTTCCAATAGTGTTTAACTCCCTCAGTGGGACGATTTCATGTAGTAACCTCGTTAAATTTAGTCTGATGAATGGATGGGGCTGCGGATGTACGTCGTCGCGCGTGATAGAACTATCGCTGCCCGGTGGTGTCGCGAATGTCGCACCGCCCGCCGCAGTGGTCGCTCCATATCTATACACTAGACTAAACTTGACAAGGAGACCACACAATTGAAACGGATCGCAAAGACCGTTTTAGCTCCATCTTGACGGTGTAGCATGCGCCAACACACTCACCATAGTCAAGAGGGAACTGAAACTGTCAATGTGATTCGTGCTGACTGTATGTAGACAGATCTCTGACGAGATAATCCACTCTGCTTGATCAAAAGTCGACAACGCATTTTAACAGTTCTCGTTTTGAAAACTTTCAACTGCACCTTTCATCAAAAGAAGAAAATAGTTGCTCAATGATCGATTTCATAAAACAATTCCATATGATTCTGAGCATAACTTTCACCTAAAGGAAGTGCAAAAACACCCTTCTTGTTCAGGGTGTTTGACAGCGGAAATGCCTCAACACTGTTGAATTCAAGAAAGAGGGAATTAGAAATCGCTGTAAAAAACCAAATTCTCGACAGCAGCACGGCACCATTTAGTGGGAAAGACTCAATTTCAAATTATGTCAAGTCTGAAAATATTCGCTTACTTGGTTGGTAAGTAGGTCATGATATTCGATTTTATTTCAAAAGCGAATACATTCTTGTAACCAGCTCGATGAGATGAAGCGAATGTTTTTGGGATATAGAAATATATCCTTCATGAAAGATTTCACATTTTCTAGGGAAAGTAGGTTATTAGTAGGTCAAAACTAGATTTTCTTCAACTGTGAACACATTTTTTAAATTGGCGCGACGCGATGAATCGAATGCTGTTTTCAAATTTTGAATATCCTTGCTCTGAAAGATTTTCGCCTTTCCGTCGTGTATGACCGTCGCGAACGAAAATTTGTGTTGGCGATGGACTTTTGGACTTAATTAAAATAATTCAAATGAGGGAAACGTGACATGTTATTACCAAGATTTTACTGATTTGAGAATAAACCCGCGAGCTCTCTTCTCAATGAGCCTTTCTCCTTTTTTTCTGAACCATTTCCGTTCTGGTCGCCTTCTTCAGATTCCGTCATTTGGTAAAGCGAGTACTGCAGATGACATGTGACTGGAGTTGATATCATGGTCGAGAACGAGTTTCTCGCGATTTATAATGAAACTCATTCTCGCATCTCGTTAAAAGTAGGCCTATTTGTGTTTTTCGTGTACTCTCCACCTCTCGTACTCCTCTCACGTCACTTCTCGGGGTGTTTTCGATGTCTCCCGTCGTCGTAACGTATCATGTCCAAAATACTTCACTCTCATGTTTCGCGGCGCGGATTTCCGATCGTTTCTGCTCATCAGTTTGATAGACTTCGCGATTCTTGGCGGGTTTTGTCCTCGCTTTTCGTCTGAATTTTACCTTGTGCTAATCTTACGCTGTAAAAGCCCGACGTCTTTCTGACATAACTAGCATTCGGGTTATTTCTGTCTGTCATATATTTAGTTTAGGAATAAGTCCCGCATTTTTGGCTCTCGCTAGCAGCTCATTTTGTAAAGCCATACTCAAACAACTTTGACGAGATTGCTGCAACATCCTGTTCGAGAAAATCGCTACACGCCATGGGTTTTCACACCCTGCCATCCAACGGCGACTCACATTCTGATTCAATACTTCTAGTCGAACTGGTTATTTTCACACGCGTGAGAAAATTCATCGAAGCTACATACGCTTTCGCTTCTGCAAACAAGAATCCAAATTGGCAACGTTTTTGGATCTGTAATGAAACTCCCACATTATGTCATTTTTAAGATTGCTGACAGGTGATCTGTTTCTCCGAAATCAGGCACTTGAATGCGTTCTTCACCGGTTTTTCACTATTCTAGTAACACATGACGGCGAATTTGAGGGAAACTAGGAAAAGAAATTTATCGTTAACACTGCCTTTGAAGAAGCCGATATCAAAGGCAGTGTTAACGATAGAAGCTATTTCAGTGTATCAGATAGAAAAAGTTGGTATGGAAGAGTGCTTCAGTGCGCGTCAAAAGTATAAGGAAGTGTTAAATCCGATGTTTCTGAGCATTATAGCTTCATGGCCTGAATTGCCTTGAAAGACCGAAATACCTAGTCGTTTTTTTTTAAATTTTCATTTGGAAATGATTTCATACTCAGTACCGAGGATTCTCGAAAAGAAAAAATCAATCTACTCTGAATGTTCTCAGGCGGCATTTCACGGCGTCACTCGCCGAATCGGATTTGTTTTCACTGGGAATACTGCAGTTGCGCTCTTTTTTCGCACATCTCCCTCAATGAGGCATTCCTCTAAAGGCTCACTAAAGTTCATTAGGTGAATTCGTAAAATTGGATTCAGTCCCTTCAATTCTGATCCAACCTTCACGAAAGAGTCAACAAGAAGATTGTCCTTTCTCAAAAAAAACTGTCTACCACTTCACACAGTCCATTGTTGAAGAATTAAGATACAAGAGGAGTTGCAACCGATTACGGGGAACTGGACCCGCAGTAAACCACGGATCAGTCTCGTTAAACAAGGCTCACGGTTGAAGCGTAATCATGGGCCGTGCATGCCAAGGCCGCATTTAAGCGCTATTCAAACCATTCAACGTCAGCGCAGCACGCGCGTAACGCGAGGGCGTGGCGTTGGGGTATGAATACTTTCTACGTGCATGGCGCACGTGACGCGATTACGGAGACTATGAATACTCCAGCAGCGACGCCATGGCGGTGCGGATTAAATTAGGCCTTCGCTCTTCCGAGCAAGCTTAATTTGTACTCGCGTTCACTATCATGGTAGCAGAAGATAGCACTGGAACTAATTACTAAGTAACGCGATGAAATTGGAGATGATTCAGTATAGTAAATGATGAAAAAGTTGTTACGTGCGTCGCCGCCATGGCGGAGCGGGCGTAACGCGCGTGCGAGGCGTCAGGCCATTCATACCCCAACGCCACGCCCGCTCGTCACGCGCGTGCCGCGCTGGCGTTAAGTTGTATGGATAGCGCCTTATATATGTACACCGGCGAAATGAAACGTCGTTGACACTGCCGCAGTTTTCCGTGTGTATAAGTTTCTCGCGCAGTTTTGCATTTACGCCGTATTGAGGACCAGAAATTGGGAGCTCGTCTCAAAGGCACAGTCCAAGCTCAGGGACGAAATCTGAGATTTCCACATAATTGTGAAATAGACCCACCCTAAATAGCACCTGCCAAACGCGAGCTCTCTTGACTTACTTGACTTAATCGGTTGGCTTTCGCCTGACGCGGTCATTCCGCATCTTCACCGAGGTGTGCCGTCCTAGTAGTCAGCCGTGTCCATTTTTCACGGTCTTCAGCCACAATTTGAACACATTCCATCCAGTTGTCACTATTCCATTTCCTGCGAAACGAAACATCGCGCCTGAACTGTCTTTCGATGCCGAGTGACTTTAAATCCTCTTTAACCACATCCGTCCAGAACTTTCGCCTACGCCCAGGTGGCCGTTTCCAGACAGGATTTGGAAGCATTTTTAAAGCGTGTTGTACGAGACGATCCGGCGTTCTTCTTAGTATATGCCCGAGCAGTCGAAGTCGACTTTCCATTGCTGCTTGAGATGGCGTTAGGAGATGCTGGCACCTCCTCGTGTCAAGCGTTGATGTACTGCGTCGATTTCCTTGTAAAGGTCTTCGTTATGGCATACACGCGGCCAGAAATATCCAAGCAAACGCCTAAAAAGCTTCCTCTCCGTGCAATCCAACCTTTCCATCTGCGTTTTCGATGCTGCCCACGTCTCCGATCCGTACATCATGATAGGGCGAATAGCGGATAGGTAGACGCGCAACTTGACTTCCTTCGCGATGGTGGTAGACCACAAACACTTGGTTAGAGAATTGAATGCAGACGTAGCTTTCGCACATCGTTGTCGAATATCCGCTGCATAACTACCATCGTTCTTCAGCAAACAGCCCAAATAACAGAAATCGTCCACCAGTTCGATACGTTGTCCGTTCACACAAACTCCAGTTGAAGGCCTCTGAGAGACCCACATCTGCTTGCATTTGTCGGGACGAAGACGAAGTCCATAGGCTGCGGCATACTTCGAAACGAGGTTCACAATCCTTTGCAGTTTTGCGTTGTTTTCAGCGAATAACACAATGTCGTCGGCGTACTCCAGGTCGACAAGGGAGCGTCCTGATGGTGTTAGGATCACATCCGCAGGAAACTGTTCTGCAACTCTACGCATGATGTCATCAACGGCGAAGTTGAAAAGAAAAGGTCCTGCAACGGCTCCTTGCCTTACTCCTGTTTTCACCTCGAAAGCTGACGTAAATCCGACAGGTGTACGAACTGCTGCTGTTGTTCCTTTGTTCATGTCCTCGATTAACCGAACATACTTTTCCGGGACTCCATCTGCTCGCAGAGCATTGAGCAATCGATCACGATGAGGAGAGTCGAACGCGGCTTCAAAGTCCAAAAAGCAAGCTGTAATGGCTTCGAAAACCGCTGCCACGATTCAATTACTCTTCTCACGACGAACACTTGGTCGATGGTCGATCTTCCAGGTCGAAAACCGGCTTGCTCATCTCTGGTCGTTCCTTCACGATGTTTGATAAGTCGCTCGAGAATGATACGTTCTAAAACCTTGTACATGACACGAAGTAGAGAGATTCCTCTGTAGTTCTTAGGATCCGTGACGGATAGCTTCTTGTGAAGAGGTACGATGATCGCATGTCTCCACGAATCGGGTATCCTTTCGCTCATCCATATGGCACGGATGGTGTTGGTCATTTCACGAATCCCAGACGGAGGAAGAGCTTTCAGCATTTTAGCAGTGATGTTGTCATCTCCACCTGCCTTCCATTCTTCATTTTCCGGACACAATCCAAAACTTCAGACTCAGTCGGCGGTTCCTCACTGACATCGTAATGTGCTCTCTGAACATGCGGGAGCTCAGGTACTGATGGCGCTGGACGATTCAGTAATGAAATGAAGTAATCCTTCCATATTGGCAGCGTCGCATCACCAACTGCAACTCCATTGGTAGTGTTCAAGACAGGAGAACATCTCTTCATCTTCCCGCTATACTGTCGCAGCAACGTGTAGGCTTTCCTCGGATTCTTCTTCTCCCAAGCCTTCTCGAACTCCTTAGCTCTACACGTCCACTCTCGTTCGCGGTCACTTTGAAGCTGCCGACGCAACTTCCTCCTCAGACGCTTCTCCTCCACGAAGTTTCCTGCAGTTCGGAGAGCACATACTCTGTTGTAGGTAGATGTTGTTTCTTCTGAGACGTAGGCGAACTTCTTCTTAGGCTGTACAACCGGGAGTGCCTCTTTCGAAGCGTCCTGGATGCACTTGACAAAAGAATCCGCGTCGCAAAGTTGCTTCTTAGTCCGTACTCCGATGTGAATAGAAACGCGTTGTCGGAAATTCCTTCTGCACTCTTCATCTCTGAGACTTGTCATGTCAATCCTCTGGAGAGGCTGAGCCCTCGCTTCCTCTTATGAATCCTCGCAGTGAAGTTCAACAGAACAGGACGGTGATCCGAATCGAATGCGACATCCCACACAGCTCTAGATCTTCGAATGTCCGATACTGGAATATTCCTCGTCAGGACATAGTCAAGCTGTAGTTTCAAAGTTGTCATCTTCCGCTTCCGCTGCTCTTCTGGAGATAGCCGGGTTGGTCCCTGCCACGTAAGCTGATGGCGGCGATGATTCCTCTTGAATGTCGATGCAATAATCAGACCACTGCGTTCACAAAAGTCGACAAGGCGGTAGCCCTTGTCCAATGTTTGCTCCACTGGGTAGAACCATTTACCGAGTACTTCGGATTCCTGATCAAGTCCCATCTTCGCATTTGCGTCAATCCCCACGACAACAGCATGTTGACAAGGTATCCTGGCCAGCAACGTATTGAGTTCCTCATAAAACGCATCCTTCGAATTGTCTTCGGCGGTTTCAGTGGGCGCATGAGCACTCACTATCCACAGATTGAATCCTCTGTGATCCCGCAGTCGTACGAATGCATTCCGACACGACGTTGAGCCGAACTCCTTGACCATACCATTGAAATCCTTCCTTACAGCTATTGCACAGCCTCCCACTCTCCTATCGTCAGCGTTACCGCAGTAGATGGTGTACTCTCCGACGCTGATGACGGGTCTATCCTGAGGCGGGTTCCCTGCAAAGCAGCAAACTGTGCATGGAAATAGCTCAGAAGTCTGGATAGCGCAGTTTTTTGGATATCACTCGACAGCGATCGACAGTTCAGCGAGCTCTCAATTCCTCCAAATAAGCGAGATATAGGAGGAAGCCACCCTGGAGCGCCCACTCCCGGAAGCCACTTTGGCACGCCCTTTTTAAAACCTTTCGAGCTCAACAATGGCGAGATGAGCAATGGTTTCCGATCAATATTCCCGTTCTTCCCTTCATTCTCAGCCTCTCTCTTTATTCAGGTCGGCTCACATACATCGGTTGCAAACGACGGAAGTTACACGCCTCGGACAACTCGTCCACCTTGATGTCGTAGCACAATTTTTGAGGGGACATAAATCCGTTCGCAGGGGGCCTTGAACGATTCTGGAGACATTATTCGTATAAGTGTGGGCCCTTTCCTAAGATAGGCAAAAAAAAAAACAGGAAACCGATTTTGAGGTTGGACTGTGCCTTTAAAAGCACGGTCCACGCTCAGGGACGAAATCTGAGATTTCCACACAATTGTGAAGTTTACCCACCCTATATAGCACCTGCCAAACGCGAGCTCTCAATTCCTCCAAATAAGCGAGATATAGAAGGAAGCCACCCTGGGGCGCCCACACCCGGAAGCCACTTTGGCACGCCCCTTTTGCGATTTTTCGAGCTGAATAGTAGCGAGATAAGCGATGGTCCCCGATCAGTAGCAACGTTCTTCCCTTCATTCTCGACTTCTCTCTTTGTTCAGGTCGGTTGGTATACATCGGTTGCAAATGACAGCAGTTACAAGCCTCGGACAACTCGTCCACCATGCTTCCGTAGCTGATTATTTGAGGGGCCATAACTCCGTTCCAAGGGGTTCTTATACGATTCCAGAGACATCGTTGGAATCAGCGTGGAACCATTTTCAAGGCAGGGAGGAAAACAAAAAACCGATTCTGAGCTTGAACTGTGCCTTTAAATGTCATTCCATCGACATTTTTTTCTTGATTTGCCCAAACATTGCAAATCTTCCCCTATTCTTCTCCTACTTTCGCTGAAGTTCTGTTTATGCTATTTTTCTAGTGTTTTCACACAATTGACCCTGGGACTTCTGTTTTATGGTGTTCCAAGCCCGCAGGGAAAAATGCTGTTTTCCTTCTAGATTCGCGTGGGAGTAGTAGTACTTGTGATCCTGTTGATATGTACGATGGCCTCTGTAGATTATCGTCATTTGATTTTTTCTGCGGTCCTCCTAAATAGCTTACTCAGTATATAAATAAATATTTCATTATACAGAAATTGCTCAGTGACGCCATGCGTTTAAAGGCAGTATTCACAATTAAAAGAGCTATGTCAACAGCCACAATGCCGAAAAACGGTTAAAAACGAGTAATAAATCACCCTATCCGATCCCAAGACCTGGCAAGCGCTATGCCCGCCCCGCCCACTTCTTCGATGACTTTCGAGAAAGTGGGCGGGACGGGCGTAGCACATTCTATTTTAAGGCCGTATAAGGCGATACATTCCTTGGTTTTATCCATGTTTCCGGCATTGTTGTTGCAATAGGCCACGGACCTATTGATCTACGGTCGAAACTCCCAATCTGTTCCTATCGTGGTCTCTGCCTTCAAGCTTATAACAGACGGCAAGAATTTTTGATTGACTCCGAAATTTGCTACGTCAACCGAAAATTGGTACGTTTTGATGGAAAAATGAATCTGAATGCAATCAGATTACTTCTGAAATACACTTTTTTAGTCGGCAATTTTTTTTCTAAAAAAAATTAGGTAAGGGGCATAATATGCTTCTGCGACACAAGGTCGCTGTCGCTGTGTACATTGCGCAGCACCGCGATGACAACAATGGCAGCGACAGACTCCGGCATATGTCCTGTATGTCAGCCTTCGGTTAAACGTCGCTGCGGGGAGCGGGACAACTGTTCCTATGACGGCAAATGGCATTCATCCGATACTGGTCCTGCTTCGATTTGGACCAGAAGGTATGCCGGTCTTTCATCAGTATAGTATAGCATAGCCCTAGAGTCCGAAAGTAGTAATAAAAGTCCTTATACCTGCAGGTGATTTCGCGCTGGAGCGAGTGTTTGAATAATCTCAGCCTTCAGAAACCCATTCTCACTTGCCGAGCCAGATTTTTAATCTGGGTATCCAGGAGTAGTAGTAGTGCAATACTTCTTTTGTGCTGAGCTCTAAGCGTATTTTCGTCATTGGCTCTGACTTCGGGTATGGGATATATCAGCGGCGAAAGACACATGTCAGCGGAAAACTTGTCACCGCGGAGGAATGTCCTCGTCTCTCCTCCGTTGCATTAATCTGTCTTTTTTTGCAATATACATAATAGAGGCCACATTTTCCTCTTGAATCAGAATATATTGTATCTTCGGAGAATGTCTTATATTGAGTCAGTTTCACTCTCCACCACATTCAATTGACATTCCTTTTTTCTGGGTCCTTCTCGGTACGTTTGAAATCGATTTATTCTGAGGGCAAAAGGTAAGCGCTTTTGAGTACAATTCAAAAGAAATGCCGCACTTTGGTGCATCATTCATCGTACACGGGTACATACATGCATTAAATCCCTGCATGAATAATTTGCGATTACCTGAATCAGTTTCTGCGCAACTTTTTGTGCTCCCTCAATCTCATAGTATTGACTCTGATCTACTCCATGGTCTTGAATTACTTGCAAACGCAGCAAATTGTGTAGATGGGTGATATCATTGAGTAATGCGAAGAGCAACTGCACGCTTCACAGTCTTTTTCGGAGTCAAATTTACATTGTTGCACCGGGAGTTCTTGCTGTTCTCTTCATTCTCCCATTCGCATTCGCTCGAGCTACAACCGCAGTTCCCGACGCACTTTTTGTTGTTGTTTCTGAAATCACGAAAAAATTGTTAAAAACGCTATCAAAGGCAGTGGTCGCGATAAAATATGCTTGTCTTCTTTTCCTCTCTAAACCCTTTTCTGGGTTTAGAGTGATAGGACGAATGAGAAAAAATTGCGAAAAAAACCGCTGTTTCGGGCCAAATTTGAAGCCTGAACTTTCTTGTCTTTTAATGGTGGACGAGCCCACTCCACATCATCGGCAGCGATGATCTCTGATAACAAGAACATCAGTTGGCTTGAAATTGAACTTCAATCAATGAACATTATCCTTCGGACTCATCTAGTCAAAAACATTGACTGAAGTGCTTGCTTTCATTTGTCAACTCTTTTCATTACGTGAATTTGAATTTATTTCTTTCTGTGAATGTCGATGATTTTTGACTGCTCGACATAGGACTGCGATCTTTTTTTTGCGGCGCTGTGCACGTGTGCACGAATTAGCATCAGGGATGAGCGGAATGAAAACATGAAATTTCGGAAATCGGTTTTCGGTTTTCGGAACGAAAATTTTTTCTCGGGTTTCGGAAATCGGGCGCGAAACGCCTGAAAACGCGCGGAAATGCGGTTTTCGGAACGCGAAACGCGGAAAAATTCAGAGATCATCTAGTGTTTTCTTACAGTGCGGTCGGCTGCCAAGGGACAAAAGGCGGCGGCGGGCGGCGGCCGCCGCCGTTTTTATGCGGCGCCCCATTCAGTAGTAGTTTTACACTGAAAACAGCTTTCTTGTTCATTTATATTTTCAGATCCTCCTTTAGACAAACATACAATCCCACTGAAGAAATCTGGAGAAATTCCGATGAGTTCGAATTTTTTTCTGAAAATTGAGATCAGGGAACTATGATTTTCCGTGAGCTCATAAGTGTTTTCAAGAACACTATATGTTTGGAAGGGAAACGTAACCAACAGGAAATATACAGTACGACAAAAATAAAGCCTTTTTCTCAGAAAACTAACCAGCGGATATGAAATATTCTCATCTGAAGATTATACTACTGCAATACGGCAACCGACTGATTTTATTTTTGGCTTTTTTGCAGGTGTACACTGATTCAAGAGTTAAGGTAGCGATTCTGACGCTGTAAGCACGTATCCACGATTTTCCTGAAGAAACTTCTTGCCGATCAGGAAATTTTGAAAAAATATCGAAATTTCCGGAGATTTTTAGAGAATCAGAAACCCGCTAAAACTTCCATACAAACGTATTGTCTTGTTTTCGAATGTTTTCCTGTAATACTCAGAATAGTACGTTGCTAGAATGTCCATTATTCTTTACCGGGTCACTTAAACCAGAAATAATTTTGACCTAACATTGTTCCCCAGAACGTCTCGATAGTTTATGAAATCTTCGACATCATAACGCCAACACGATTTACAGAGGGAGTAAAATATTAAAAAGCTCATGTGGACACAAAAAAATTTCCTGATCGGCAAGAAGTTTCTTCAGGAAATTCGTGGATACGTGCTTACAGCGTCAGAATCGCTACCATAACTCTTGAATCAGTGTACATCTGCAAAAAAGCCAAAAATAAAATCAGTCGGTTGCCGTATTGCAGTAGTATAATCTTCAGATGAGAATATTTCATATCCGCTGGTTAGTTTTCTGAGAAAAAGGCTTTATTTTTGTCGTACTGTATATTTCCTGTTGGTTACGTTTCCCTTCCAAACATATAGTGTTCTTGAAAACACTTATGAGCTCACGGAAAATCATAGTTCCCTGATCTCAATTTTCAGAAAAAAATTCGAACTCATCGAAATTTCTCCAGATTTCTTCAGTGGGATTGTATGTTTGTCTAAAGGAGGATCTGAAAATATAAATGAACAAGAAAGCTGTTTTCAGTGTAAAACTACTACTGAATGGGGCGCCGCACAAAAACGGCGGCGGCCGCCGCCCGCCGCCGCCTTTTGTCCCTTGGCAGCCGACCGCACTGTACGTCCCAGATGACCCGATATTTTCGCATTCCGCGGCGTTTTTCGCGGTTTTCAGAATGCGGAACGCGGAATGCCAAAATTGCGCGAAACTGCGGGTTTCGGAACGCGAAACGCGGAACTCCGCTCATCCCTGATTAGCATTTTTGCGCCCTAGAAACTCTAATTCTAGCCCGTTTTTTACCGCGCTACCTTCATAGTTTTTCAGCTGTTTTAAATCTAAGCTGATTTTTATAGTTTTTTAGAAAACGTTTTTCATCGCGACCACTGTCTTTTAAACAATTGAACTCGGGGAAGTGATCTGCCAGTGTGGCCGAGTAAAAGGCTGATTTCAAGTGAGAAAAGTTTTTCTTTTTTCTCCCACAATCATAAGCTTTGGTTCTCTTTGAGGTAAGAATGGAGGAAAGAGCATCGAAAAACGGCGGAGAATTAGATGAAAATCGCACAGACCAGTCGACCCATTGGATCAGCCCTCCCACTTCACAAACGAGTTGCCCACCCAAGGGTGCAATTGCCGAAAAGTTTAATCCGCTTTACCTCAAGGAAAAATCTAATTCTGTGGAGAAGTTCCGATTGACGAAACATTAGAGAAAGTCGCTAAGCTAATTGTAAGAAGTAGAATCGCAAAACCATTAACGACGGTCTAAATCCTGCTACACATAACGCACCAAAACAGGTGCAGTGCGGAGATTGTGTGTTTTGGCTTTTTTTAAACAGTTTTTCAAAAAAGTTGGCTTTGAAGACTTGACTGCGCAAAAATATTGAAAAATATGATGCTATTTGTAACGTGTATAATTTCTTTGAAGGGCTACCTTACGACCAGAGATTAGTTGAAATGGATTTTTCATGCCACAAAATCAAAAAATACAGTGAACTATTTCATTTCGGAGCTCATAAATGTTTCTGACTAGCTTCTTCCTCTGTTTTTTCCAACTTCGAAACATTATCGCAAAAATCATAACTCACAAGATTACAAATCGTTTGCAGAAAAGTTGTGCAGAAAAAGATAATCTTTCGAAAATCGAAAATGTAAATGCCAAATTGAACCTGAAGGTGGAAAACGAAAACGAAAAAAGCCAAACAGTTGAAACGTTCACTAAAAAACAGAAAACGAAAGACATATACCAAAGTTCCCTAAGACGAAAACGAAAATTGGTAAAAAAATATTTCCGCTCATCCCTGGACTAGAGTTGATACTCAGAAGGTCAGAACCCCGGAGTCCCGTTTAAGAGTCAATGGAAAATGGGGCTAAACCGCAGATAAAATCCATGAAACCGGCTTGTACTTAGGACTTGAGCGAAGGATCAATTTCGCCCTAAAGGCACAGGACACCCAAAAATTATTCTTCAGTGGTATCTCTGAAATCGCTCAAGGCCCCCAATAAACAGAGTTATGGCTCCTCAGAAATGCCTACATTTTCAGGGCGGAAATTTAGTGAACGAGTGGTCTCAGGCCTGTATTTCGCTTCACTCGCAGTCGCGAGCAAACCAGAATGAGGAATTGGACCGACAATGAACTTGAGAACGTAGACGCGGTTGAAATTTATCCATCTATCAAGCGGGTATCGAGTTCGAAAATCAAGAAGGGGGTGTGGCCCGTCGTGGTCAGCGAAGGGGGTTGGGCCCGTGGTGGTCGTTTATATCTCGCTTATTTGGAGGTATGGAGATCTCGCACTTGGGACGTGTTATACAGGAGGGATCTACTATACAATTCAATGAAAGTCACAAAATTCGCATC
The DNA here is from genome assembly GCA_029168955.1 of Aplectana chamaeleonis. Classification (NCBI taxonomy): domain Eukaryota; kingdom Metazoa; phylum Nematoda; class Chromadorea; order Rhabditida; family Cosmocercidae; genus Aplectana; species Aplectana chamaeleonis. The sequence continues at coordinate 214,388 of JAPDOI010000163.1, read as the reverse complement.
TGAGGGTGTTCTGTGCCTTTAACCCATTCACGACTGCATGAAATATTGCGTCACCTTATACCGTGTTTCACCGGTGGGATACGCCAGCTTGAATAGCGTTCCACGGATGATTGATTTTTCCCTTTTCTCGCTTTATTATATCTAACAACGCTGAAGGAGCATTGTCACAGTTTTAGCTCCCAACACCCTCTCGTTTTTGAAGAACAATACCTCGAAACCGCAACACGGTCAACTAAGTTGCAACGCTTTGAGAAGAGTAAACAAGTTTTGAACGGTATATTTCTTCATTTTAACATGAAAAGTAGCGATAGAAAGAAAAAGAAATTATGAGGTGCTTTTGAAATGGCTGCACAGGCGCTTTTTCTTTCACCTCAATTAACGGGTTTTCTGAAAAGGTCTAGATCCGTTGTTGCGTTTGGCCTCCCGGCGGACCACGGGGTTTGTATTCAAGTCTAGGGTAGTTCATTGCTTTGATCATATGAAGGTTTGTATATAAGTTCCTCATTCGGCGGAGAGAACGGTTTTTTAAACCCACCGGTGGGACACGTGGCCATGAATGGGTTGAAGGCATCGTACGCGCAGAAAATCGCATATTATATTTTCATGTATTTGTGTAGCTTGGCCTCTCTAGTGAGAGAAATTTACCGGCGTGGTCTGCCGGGCTTATTCATCAAATTAAGCTTGAAAAAATGGAAAATGGTTTACAGCGCGAAAGGTGCCTTCAAATTTACTACTAGTGAGGTCATAATAGGTCATAGTAGTAGGTCTATTTATGCTTTTTTTTCAGCTTTTTTTATTCATCAGCTGCAAGTCTATAATAAAATCATAGCCTACCGTGAGCATTCATCTCAGCAAGTCATTTGCTCTAAACATAATTGTTCGAGGTTACTGAAGATTCCATCCAAACGGTTGGTTGCCCTCGTGTAGAATGTAGATTGAAGGAGTAACACTCGCCGTTTTCATATGAAAGCCTTAGTAGAGATAATTCTGCGTTCACTAAAAACTTCAGGGTACAAATTTCCTTGCGAGATTTTTTCGAATTCTAGTTTTTTTCCTTCACCTTTCTCCTCTACCTACATCCTTGCGAGCCAACACGCCATGTCTACCTTTTGCAATAGACGATGTCATATTCGATTATTATTGCGTCCGCAAAGCTCTCTGTCTTTTTTCGGGCTTCTTTCCTCTCATCCATGAACAGTGCAATTCCAGAAACTTGCTTGAAGCCTCGTTTTCTATTCTCTAATGGTGCTGTTGACTTTGTATTGCCGAGCACATTCTGCGCATGAAACGACTTTATCCCATAGGGGCGTGACTTCGCAACGGATCGCTGCTTCGGAACACAGCAATTCATGCTCTTATACTCTCCTCGGCACCTCAAATCTGTTTTCATCTGCAAGTTTTTTCATATTCAATAATTTAGGTCACCGCAATGTTTTCTAATTCACTGACATTTTGTTCTGCTGAAATCTGCTGTAACAGAGGGGAGGAGCAGATGTTTCCATGTTTGCTTGCTTCTGAAAGAGTAGTACGAACACTTTACACAGTTTTCATTTGAATGACAGTTTTCTAGAATACCGTATTTCCTGTTATTGAACACCCCCCTCTATTTGGACTCTTCCTTCTAATTGAACTCCCCTTTCGATGGAGATTGAAAAAATAATACACACCGCTCTATCAGAGCCCCCTTTCAGCTTAAAAGTCGTTGTATTTTTTTACAGGGATCCTTTCTCTGTCTCATACTTTTTTACTGAATGTACATCATACATTCCATCTGACTGAGTCGGTTTCGGATATCCGGGTCGGATAATCCGATCGGATAATTATCCGAAATCCGATCCGACGTCAAAATGGCGATTTCGGATCGACCCGAAATCCGATCAGATGAAAAAAACACGATATCCGAAATATCCTATATCCGGAAAAGTGAAAATCGAAGGATCCGATCAGAAAACCGGATAATCGGATAGAAAAACGGTTCAAAACGTATAATCGATCGGATCGGATAAATTCGGATGAAAATCGGATAATTTCGCATAAAACCGGATGGATGTGCTTTCATTTTACTCAATTCAACAATCGCGCCCTAAAGGTAATTCCTGACCCACGGCCTTTGTACCTTTGGTCAATGGTATACATTGTCTCTGTCGGGAGCGACAGTCATGACATTTAGCACAAATCGTGGCGGGACCAGCGTTGGAGCAACGGCATTGGCCGTCGTAGGAACAGTTGTCGCATGTCCGTCGCAGCGACGTGTCGCGGAGGGCTGACGTACTGCTAATGCACCTATGTATGTCGTAACAGCTGTCGCTGTGCAGCGCACTGCGAGCGACAGATTCAAAGGGCGGGAGGCGGTCACTGTCGCTGTGCATTGCGACGCGACCAAGTGTCGCAAATGTATACGACTGGTCTTATTCGAAATCTGAAGTCAATCTCCGTCGACGTGCACGACGCAAATGACGAGGATGTGCGTCTGTGATTTACGCGTGAACATGTACTGTGCTTCTCTGAGCCAGATTCCGGTCCGCAATTGCGTCTCGACGCGCTTCGCGGCCGCGCGCTTACGATTCGGTAGAGCTTCTAGCGCCACAACCCTCTCTGTTGACTCTAGGTGGGTTTTAGACACTGGAAACGCAATAGCGGACCGGAATTTGGCCCAGAGAAGCACAGTATATTGACGCATTGTCGGCGACAAAATTGAAATTCCGAAATCCACAAGGTTCTATTCTTTTTTTCGGCCATGAGAGAGCATCGCATCAGAGGCGCAGAAAGTTGAAAACTTCACACGGCTTGTACCATAATTCATGAGCAGACAGGGTTGAAGGTCTGAACGGACCTGAATATAGATTCAATGAATCATGTCCAACTCGTTGGCAATCAGGACGTTAATCGGGGACTGACTGATCAATCCTGTCTGCTTAGGCCTTGACTTAGGTAGATTGACCGCATCGAAGACCTGCTAGGATGGTTCGAGTACACTTGGGCAGGTCAGCTTCACTATCATCGACTAGAGGAGGCACACCGTCATACATGGGATTGGGCTGAGCAGCAGGCAAGTATTCTGCCATGAAACGTGTGCCAAAAAAACTTTTTTTTCGGACGCGAACATTGAAAAAAGCACCCGAAATAATTCCTGGTGTCTGTGCTCGATTTTTTCTGAGTCTCGTGCTGTGTACGGCCAGAGCATTTTGCTTACGCCTCATTTCGATTACCTCGAAAGATTTCTGGTTCCCGCTGTTATTATTCCTGCGCGAGCAGCGGAGTGCCGCGGCCGAACCCGTCGCGAGCGATTCGGCCCCAAATATTTAATTGCCCAAGATTCGCTGCGGTGAATTACTTTCCAGACGTGAGACCTCGGAATATACTCTTTGCCGACATGGAGTCGTCGAGAAGTATGGGCGCAGTGATAGTGAAGGATCTGTTTTCGGGGAGGAAGATCTGTCGGAAGACGACACCGAAATAGTAGACTGAACGCGAGTCTTCAAATGCGCTGTGCGAATAAAGCAACCATATCAGTCGAAGATCTCCAAATATGTCTTGTTTTATGGTCACCACGATAGTTTGTTGTATTTTTTTCCAATCTGAAGGTTTGATAGTACCAGTCCAACTGCCCATGCCAACTGTTGCTTTCAAATTTTCCAAAACCGGTGACTTGTTTGTTTCTACGAATAATATATATATGAAGATTACATCTGGTTTCAGAATGGGTTTTGCTTGAATACGCGGAGTTGAATCCTCGGTACTACCGAAAATTTTTCTTATCCGTTTTTTCATCAGAATTTATCCGGTAGATCCGATTTTATCCGATCGGATATCCGATAGCCGATCCGGACGAAAATTTTCGTTTCGGATAGGATCCGTTATCAGAAATTCTCGTTTGGGCCAGTATCCTTTTTATTCGATGAGTCGGTTTCGCAAAATCGGCAATATCCGAAAATCCGATCCGACGCGGTTTTGGCCATCGGATGGAATGTATAATGCACATATGTTTGCCAATCTTTCACCTATATACTTAACGCAGAACTTGACAAGTGGCCCTCTGCCAAGGGCAGAGTAGCCAGAGACGCAGAGGCTCTCTCAGCAAATCTTCCGTCGTGGCACGTTATCGTCGTGGCGCGTCGTGGCACGATATCGATTGGAGTTCGGTACATCAAGACATGCGAGATTACAATTGCTGCAGATTGCTCCGGAGATGACGTCATTCACTGTGTCAAAGCCGGCGGACCCGACGTGAACTGCTAAGCGCTGCTCGAGATGTCGACACTCAAAACCTTGTTGACATTTTCGAAGTTAATGATCTTGAGGAGGACTTAAACAATTACTTTATTGATGATGATTACTTGAAGCTCGCCAAGTAATTCACTATTGTCCCACTTTGGGTTGCCTAGTAAACTTCGTTTGCCCATATTGACTCTTCAATTGTCGTTTGAAAATTAGAATCTCCCCCCTCTATTTGAATCTCTCCCTCTTATTAAACCTCCCCTTTTTGGTGGAGGTTGAAAAATAGTACACTGTGTGTTCAGTTACAGGAAATACGTGAACTTAGTATGTTTACAATGTATTGAGGTGATGTAGCTCATTCACATGCAACTCACAAATCAATCATCAATCTCAAGGCCGATTTTCCTAACGATAGAGCTGGTTTTCGGCCCAAAACAGGCTGCTCACATTGATTATTTGAATTACATATGTGTTTTATGGAACATTTGAAGGAACTTGTCCCAGGCCGTGTACCTCAGACATAAATCGAAGCTTTCCGGAAGGCTATATTTCTCCATTACTAATCAAATTTGTGGTGCAAAACGTCACACGTCTAAAGTTCGCTAGTCAATGAGAAGCTCGCATCCATGTGGAAGATGAAGTGCCAGAATTTTATACGGACGAAGTCCTTAAAGACATTTTGAAAACTTTTAGACTTTTTTGTCATATAAATCAGTTCAAAGTATTCTCTGCTTTTGCGGTTGAATCGTGATTAGGGAATAAGTTTGATTGTTTTGATTAAAAAAAAAACGGTTGACTTCTCGGAATATGCCTCAATAACAGCGACACTGACATATAGATGATGATCATTTGAAATCTGTCAGGAAGAATGTCGCACATGTCGTTTTACGTTCGCATGAGTCTATAGCAATGTTCTGGAAATTCCGAGAACAGATTTCACTCCCGCGATAGAAATCAGATTGCTGAACGGAGAAATTCCGTTTTCTGATATGGAAGCTGCTCTTCGCAGAGAGTGAATGTTGAAAATGGGCTTCGATCAACGCAACATCGCATGAAATACGCATGAAAAATCGTTTTTTTGTACAACTTAATTAGGTGGTGTTAGCGTGACACCATTGCATGAAAGCTCACATTGATGAGTCTGTCTTTTTATAAAAAAAAAGGAATGCAGTTTGTTCATTCCAAGTCACAAGGAATGGGGCTCACATCAATGGCCTATAAGCTGGACATCAGCTTCTCTCCTAAAGTGCTTGTACTAGTAGGAGCATTGTCATTCCTTCATCGCGTAATTGCATTCATTGATAATTACGCAAAGCTCACTGACTTGGCTGTTCGAGAACGATCAAGCAGGCTTTTATAGCTTCTTACGTCTAATAGATGTAGAAGAACGTGTTCCTGTGTTGCACTATTAAAGGCAGTGTTCACGATGAATATCGCACTCGAGTTCGACCCAAAAATGGGATTGCTTGGTTGTGAGGTAACTAATAGTGAAGAAACAGGGAAGAAACTCGTCCAGAATAAGTCAAAATAACGGTTTCCAAATTCAGGACGTGGACGAGAATCATGGGTCCGCTGATTTCGGCAAGCGCGAGCTAATCGCGAAATCTGCGCGAATCGATAATGCTAACTGCGGCAGAGTTGTTTGGCAATTTGCCATCGAAATGTGTGCGGCGCCACAAGCTCGTCCGATTGGGGGGCGGACCGGGATAGGTAGGCGCACCGGGAGAGCTTTCAAAGCCGTTTGTATTTATTTCTGGCCAGTTTTCGTTGCTTTCTTCGACCCTATCCTCTACAGCACCTGCCAACTTAGTGTTTCACACCGAGACCTCGAGAACGAGATTTACCGTGAACACTGCCTTTAAAATACCCGCGCTAGGTTTTGTAAGAACGGGGAGCATTTGCCAAACTTGGCAAAAAAAACGTCCGATGCTTGTATATAACCTTTTCAACAAAGACTTTTTGGATTCTGAAATCGCTTCCATATTCACAGCTCAATTTCTTACCTAATAATATGGCTCCTGAACCGAAATTTCCTTATATTTTTTTGTTTTTGTATTCGAATAGATTTTATTCGCCCGGGGAGTTTGAGCGCTTTGGGGCTAAAAATTCAAAAATATTTTTTTTCGAATTTTTTGAAATAGGTATATTCTGTTCTTCAAATACCTGTTCTCATCGGAGAATCTAAACATACGGTGATTCAAATATTCGGCCAGTTCACGACATTCGATTATTCAGCCCCCAAAAAATATGCTAAATTTTGTCCGTTTATCATTCCAATTTTTTTCTGCAAACTTGAACAAGTACGAATATTCGGATGAATTCGAATCGAATAGAAGTAAGGTTTTCTAATTGCTTCAATCATTCGAATGTTCTGAGAGGCTTTATTGGAATTCATTGGTTCGATCGGAAGCCATGTACACTATATCATTTTTATTAATTATACCAATGTTAGTTACAATACGAAGGAAGGACTCAAGCCCTATCGGTCTATTTCCAACATTTATGTATTAGGCTGATGCAAAAGTTCCCGGACTTTTCACGACTTTGAATAAAAAACATTTATTTCAAAAACAATCAAGGCTCAGCCAAGAAAATAATTCGCATCACATTCAAGGATCCTTCGCCACCGATTGGGCAGATCATGAATTCCCGACGCATAGAACTTTGGCTATTTCGAGTCGAAGTATTCTTTAAAGACCATTTTGACTTCGTCATCAAGAGTGAACTGTTTTCCATTCAGGAATTGCTGCATCAAGCGGAACAGATGGTAGTCGGAAGGGGCAAGATCGTGGCTATACGGAGGGTGAGGAAGAACTTCCCAGCCCAGGTCCATCGTCCTGGGACGAACACTGTTCGCCCTCCGATGGTCGGCCACACGTATCTCGGATAACCCGACAGAAACTGCTAGACCTGAGCTCGGAAGTTCTTCCTCACCCTCCATATAGCCTAGATCTTGCCTCTTCCGACTACCATCTGCTCCGCTCGGTGCAGCACTTCCTGGATGGAAAACAGTTCATTAACGATGACGAAGTCAAAAAGGTCTAAAAGAATACACCGACTCGAAACTGCCAGAGTCCTACGCGTCGGGAATTCATGATCTGCCCAATCGATGGCGAAGGATCCTTGAATGTGATGCAAATTATTTTGTTGGGTGACCCTTGTTTGTTTTTGGGATAAATGTTTTTTATTCAAAGTCGTGAAAAGTCCGGAAACTTTTGCATCAACCTAATATGTAGCATCTGAACTATGTGAATTAGTATCCAGGGAATTCAAGTTTACTCTGCTGGTTCTGCGGATATGTTTACTAGCCTTCCACAAAGCTTTATCCTGTACAACAGGGAAGAGTTCTCGAAATTTTCCTTTAAACATGCCATCAAAAATGGTCACTGAAAGGTAGAGAACATTTTATCGAGATCATGAGCTAGATGAAGGCAGTACGAGTATTATTCTATCACAGACCTGGTATATCACATAGACTATCTTTCACGCAACAGTTACTGTCGTTTTGAAGAAGTTCTGCTTCAACAGACTAAAAGAGTTCCTCAGGGAGATAAATTCAGACCATTGCAGCCCGGTATAACAGTTTCCATGCTGGAGTATAGGTACTACCGCGAAAATTGCAAATAGCGCACTTTTCAATGTTTTAGGTATATTGGAGGACTTGCTCATAATCCATAACAAAGATGAAACATTTGTAGAGATCCAAATTTTACTGATTACAAGGTTGTGTTGGAACTCAAGAGTCTCATATACATACTACATTGTTTGTTCAATGCTATTCAGAATGCAAATTAATCCCTTTAGATGCAACTCTCCAGACATCGGCATAGAAATAGTCAATGAAAGACAGAAAATTTTGATTTCGGAGTTAAAAGATTTCCTCATGCTCATTCTGATAGTTCTACAAAAGTCAAAGCGACAGCGTTTACACGGATACTTTGAGACTGGCTATTATCTGTTCAAATCTTGATTTTTCAACGGAAACACTCAAAGAAATGAAAACAATTTTGATTGGAAACCTATATGCTCCTGAATTTGTAGAACTAAATGTTGCAAAATGTATCTATAAGCAAAAAAAGTATTAGCATATAAGTTTAATCTGAGAGATGATAAGAAGAGTATAACACGATTGGTAAAAAACATAGCGCACTAAGTCTTCGCTCTGTATAGGCTCAATATACTACATTGTTTGTTCAATGCTATTCAGATTGAAGAGTGACCACCCTATGAACTTTAACTGGTCTTCATTCTGCTATTAAGAGTATAGGATATGTAGCTTCTAGCCATAATAGCTCATTGTACCGCACCATTTCGCTCTGCTAGGCCCATACTTTCATTTTTCATCCTTCTTTCTCATCGACAGCTGTATTCCTTACTGAGGAACCACGGCAGAACTGTTTGATAAAGTTCCTCTGAGGTCATGGGCGAAACGAACTTTGTAAACCTCCCATTCTTACTTTTCCTTTTCGATCTCCTCTCTATGAGTAATCTGAACTTAGGAAGAAAAAGTTTTATTGTCCAACTTGATGTATATTCTCATGCACAGGAACATTACACACGTATTAGTATAGATTGTTGGAGGCAGCTTTAAATTGAAGTTGAATTAACGACATTCACAGATTCGTAGGGCCAGTACCAGAAGCCTTCGTCGTCAGAAGCGTCAAATCCTAGCCAGAACTACCGTATTTTAGCAATCAATTTGTTTTAGAAAGAGGGATTTCTCAAGTTAGAGGCAGTGTTCACGATAATCTTCAATTTTGAGATTATTCGCTATATTGATTAAGTGGCCCCCGGGCAGAACTAAAATGACGTAGAAATTGAGAAAAACGCACCAGAATTACACGAAATCCTTAAGTATCACGGGAAGTGTTTGTTGTGACAATGAAATCCTTTGTGGACCCGTCTTTTGAAGTTGTCTACTCTCTATTGCTCCGTTCTTTCCTTAAAACCATAACTAATCCTGATTTGTATAAAATATTCTTCTGTTTTCGATTAACCCAAATTTCCACCGGTGACAACCACTGTGAACATGTTCATCCAACCGGACAACTAGTCCATGTTATAAAATAATGTCACTGAAATACGACGTCTTGATGCGTTTTTCGCCGTTTCTTCGTAATTTTGGTAACACTTGGAGGCCAACGCATCGTTTTATGTGAAAAACTGGGTGAAGACAATCATCGTGAACACTGCCTTTAAGTGGAAGGGCTACTAGCTTTGGTGGTCAAGAATATACAATTTTTTTTCGGCTCGTTTCTGACGCTTCAAACGGCGCGAGCGTTCTGAAACAGGCCATACGAGTCTATCAACGTCGTTAGTTGAACGAAATTTGAGAGCGTGTCGTCTACTTTCGATACATTGCAGCTGTCTTCAAAAAGTGAAACTCGAAAAATCCATCGAATCGGAGTTAAGAGAAGGCCGTGTTCCAAAACCTGTTCGCCTAAAATTGACAATTCAAAAAATCCTAACCTACAATTTGAAATTTTTCGAACGGGTTGTTCAGTTATTCCAGTGCTAGCGTGGAATGGTAATGCCAAACACCCATATTGCTCGCTATGATTCACTATGATCGTTATTCAGATTGCCGTGTTTTCCCATCTCAGTTAATTAAATTCCAGTTGTCTCTTTTCAGATGTATTTGATCTGTGGTAATCCGGTCTTGAGGAAGGAACTCGTGCAAAAACTCGGCCTCAGTGAGGATCAGCAGGAGAATCGGGTGTTCTCATCGTTCGTCGTTCTGCCGTCGCTGGGAAATGTCGCGATTGCAGTGAACGACTTGACGGACGGCAATTTACGCTTCGTAATTCGATATTTCCTTGCGAATGTGAGTGAGTGGACGGGGGGGGGGGGGGGGGGGGGGTGACTGCTTTTTAATCTCTCTACAAATCCATGCGATGGATGGAAGAAACGGAATACTAACTGAGATCTCGAAACTTCTGGAACTGTTTGTCTCCGTGAACATTTGTAGTCCACTAGAAACGTGAGAAAAGCGCGGCGGACAAGAGCGATATATACCTCGCTCTGTTCCCGTGCTTTTCTGCGAAAAGTACAAAAGCGAGAAGTTAACGAATTGTGTTTATAAAGCTTCTGAACATGAAGTTTGTATGTAGTTTTATTTACCAGCTTTCGTACTACAGTCGTCTAATACATTTTTGTTTTTTGAATGGCGGCTGAAACTTTATCTATCTGACTAGGGCTTACCTTAGGTTTCCCGTGGGCTTTTATAAATCCATGTGTTGATAGTTGTAAGTATGGGACACAGCATTGATCATCCGTTTTCCAAATCCCCTAAATGCCTCAGAGATTTGCAGGAGATTTCCAAAAGTGGGCATTTTCATAGCTTTGCGCAGATAAAAAGGGTACACGAATAGCAATTTTACAGGATGCTCAGAGAAAATCGTCTCGGATTGGGCTCAAAACCTGTTTCTAGGGATCGTTTTGGGTGCTGATTACGAATCTGAGACCCATTTGTCAATATTTGAAAAATTCCATCTGATTTGACCCGAAGCTTTAAAATGGGGGAAATTTTTTCCGGAAAAACCCCACTATTCACGATTTCGAGAATGCTACGATCAAACCACCTCAAAACTTGTACATAGGGGCTATTCGGCCGGTTCAACACGAATCTGCAACCCTTTTATCGATTTTCGATGGATTGCGGTAGATTACGGTGAGTATACGGTAGCTCGGTCAAAGTCTCAGATTTGGCTCAAAATTTCACTATGAGTGTTATTTGGAACGCTGAACATGAATTTGAGATCCATTTTTCGATTTTCGAAATTTCAAGGTAAGTAACGCCAGTTAAAAGGCATTATGCCTACCGTAACATACAGTAACCCTAAGTCTGGCGAGGAATAGACCCCAGATCCGGGTTCAGCGCCGTAAATAACCCCAAGCTGAAAGTTTCAAGCCGAATCCGAAAAAATTTTCTCAACACCCCAAAAATTACCCTGATGTAAAGCCAAGGTTGCTCGGATTAGTCCGGGCGGAGGAAGCGGCGGAGCGGTCAGTGATGGAAAAATATAACAATGTTAAGGAGATTTTGACATGATAAGCCCGACAAACTCTGCTTCGACCGGCTCAAATTGAGCGACTTAGGCTATACCTATTGGGGAAGAGCCGAAAATGCTCTTTTTTTCGAATCCCCGCAGCCATTCATGGAATTTCAAGCACGGATCATTTGTGTACTGTCACAGACCTACAGCAATGACAACATGGTTTTCCGAATCTCCACTGAAAGTCTAAAGCAGACCCTAGTTAGTGAAAATTCTCCCTCATTCAAGAATATGACGATAGGGTTTCCTAAAAAACACAAAAGTTTATACGTTCACTCGAAGGTGAACAACGAAGAGAAAAACAGAAAAATTGGCAAAACTCATCAAAATTGAACCGCTTGGATAAGTGATGGGAACGAGTTGATTTTTATATTAAAGGCATCGTTGATGCTGGAACCACTGTCTATTTTTCAGGCTCAATTTAATGAGTGAGCCCGGTAGAACACACCGGTGAACTTCGGTTCGCCGAAAACGTAGGGTTATGCGGTGGAAAGGGGTACTGCACCAGTTCTCATCAAACGTCTAACACTTTTCCATTGAATGTTGATGCGACCGTTAAACAACATGAGTAAAATTCACTTCACGAACTTCACATGCAGAAAAACCTCAAAAAGGCCGTGACGAGGTCTACAAGTGCGGAAAAACTTCAGAACCATTTTGGCTCGAAATTCAAGTTCAATCTTACAGTGTTCAAACTGACTTTCCTCTACAAATGAAGCTGTTTCAGGGACCCGTCCGACATTTTGGTTCATTATAGAGGCCAAGCTACACAAAAACATGAAAAAATTAAATACGGTTTCTTGCGCGTACGAAGCCTATATATTGCAGAATAACTCTTTCGTAATCATTTGCTGGGAAGCTCTTTTGTTCTAGGAGCCTCCTCTATCAGAAAATAGGTGCTTTATGAAGTGAATGCAACTACAGACAAAAATAAAAAAAGAAGATTCTCCGTCCTCATGAACCTCTATTGATTATGTGTTATTCGAGGGCGGAAGTACACCACTGATAACCTATCAGCTTATTTTTTTCACCGATGTTACCTCAATTTTTTTGAACTTCTATGATCAGGGTCAAGCCGACACTACCGTAAGTGGAATTTAACCCATGGATTTATCGTTTATGAATCTGCCACCCATGGCGATATGGAAAATGTGTCTGTAAATGAGCAAGGTAATACACAGCAATTTTTGAACCATGCGATATGACATCCTTGCTTCCCACATATCTCTACATTTTATGAAGAATTTTGGAACAAACTGCTCTTCTGTGTTGAAGTTATTCATTCATGATCTGCTAGGATATCATGCATGAAAGTGGCTAGTTGAGCAGGTGTTGAAGGAGGTGCCATGGTGATTCTCGACCATCTCATTAGTCCAGTGGCCAACCGTTGATGGCATTCGCGACAGCGAGCATTATTTATTCACAGAATAACGACTTCCTCGATGTCTCCTAAGGAAGCCTACACGAGGTGCTTTTTTGATGAGAAAAAAATATCTCAAAAAGCGCTTCCGGATAAACAATTTCGAACAGAATGGTATTACCACAATTACTGAAAAAGACTCTCATCACTATCTTGTTTGCATACTTTGCAGGATACAGCAATTTTTTTCTCAGTGTTGTTTTTCAAGTGGAATACGTTCTGGGAAAACTATAGAGATTGAAGGAGAGCTATATTTTCTGTGATTGCTCCCGGCTATACTTAGGAAAAAAACATGGCTAATTAGTGAGACTACGGTAGAAGCAGTTCTAATTACCTTGAACCCTGAACTTGCAGTGAAGGACAAATCTGTAGAGAATCATCAAGAATATTTGATTTGACTGGCCAACTGAAAATATTGTTCCTAATCAAAGATGAAATTCACTAAGAACCCTAAATTTCTCTGAATGGAAGGTATACTTTTGCATAATCCGTGACTTATTGAGCCTCGTTTATTTGCCAGATTTGAACTGGCGAAAAGCCTTCATATGACGCTTTCTCGCTATTTTAGCGTATTTCTAAAACGATCCCCTCGACACCAAATTTTCAGACCTAGAAAGTTATTTAGGATTCAAGTGAAGAGCGCTATTCAACCATATAAGATCTGCAATGGTTTATATTTTAGCAGCAAAGTTTCGAATGCGACTTCAAATTGGTTCACTTCTCCGGTAGGCTGTTAGATTCCATGCCACATCTTTACGCGGTACAGCACCCTATACTTTTCATCTTAAGCTTTTATTATTATTATTATTATTATTATTATTATTATTATTATTATTATTATTATTATTATTATTATTATTATTATTATTATTATTATTATTATTATTATTACTAGTGACCCTTCGGGTCCCTAGCGAGGGCAACCATGACTTGAAGGCTGCAAACCTTCTGCTTTAGCGTCGAATTCACTAAGGTGTATCGCTCGCGTGTGCGCGTATGCTGCTACTCAACTATCCCACACTCACACTGTCTGTATCCCAGCTACACATACGCACGCGAAGGAACAATAAATTTCACTTCCTAATGTAGGGTACAAGCTCCTAAACATGCTTGTGAAAGCAACGTGAATTGACCAGTACGGTTACAACCATGGGGCCAGCGCCGTTCCAAAGACCGAATACCACGATGGCAGTAGTATAGTTGTCCTTTTTGAAAAACGGTCAAGCAAGCAAATAAACATGACGTCAAAAAGCCTTTTAACTGCTCAATGTTTTCAATTCTCCAATCATGCTGCGCTCATAGGTGGCGACACGCAAAATCAGTACGTATCATTTGCATCCTCGCAGCGAGCAGGCTTCGTCGGCCACCCCCATCTAATATTCGTTTGGCTTTGCTAAACGATGGGTCGGCTATACCGGCCACACTCCATTCACCACGCGTAGTATTCGTTCGGCTTAGCCGAACGATGGGCCAACTTCGCCGAACCACCTCAATCACCACGCGTAGTATTCTTTCGGCTTAGCCGAACGATGGGCGGCTTCGCCGACCCACCTCCTCCATTCAACACGCGTAGTATTCGTTTGGCTCCACCAAACAATGGGCCGGCTTCGCCGAACCCACCTCCATTCACCACGCGTAGTATTCATTCGGCTCCGCCGAACGATGGGCCGGCTTCGCCGGCCACCTCGTGTAGTATTCGTTCGGCTTGGCCGAACGATGAGCCAACTCCGCCGACCCACCTCCATTCGCCACGCGTAGTATTCGTTCGGCTTTTGCCGAACGATGAGCCCGCTTCGCCGACCCACCTCCAATCACCAAGCGTAGTATTACTCAGGCTCCGCCAAACGATGGGCCGGCTACGCCGACCCACCTCCAATCACCACGCGTAGTATTCGTTCGGCTTCGCCGACCCACCTCCATTCACCACGCGTAGTATTCATTCGGCTCTGCCGAACAATGGGCCGGCTTCACCGGCCACCCTCCCGTAGTATTCGTTCGGCTTCGCCGAACGATGGGCCAACTTGGCCGACCCACCTCCATTCACCACGCGTAGTATTCGTTCAGCTTCGCCGACCCACCTCCATTCACCACGCGTAGTATTCGTTCGGCTTAGCCGAACGATGGACCGGCTTCGCCGAACCACCTCCAATCACCACGCGTAGTATTCTTTCGGCTTCGCCGAACGATGGGCCGGCTTCGCCGACCCACCTCCTCCATTCAACACGCGTAGTATTCGTTTGGCTCCGCCAAACAATGGGCCGGCTTCGCCGAACCCACCTCCATTCACCACGCGTAGTATTCATTCGGCTCCGCCGAACGATGGGCCCGCTTCGCCGGCCACCCTTCGTGTAGTATTCGTTTGGCTTGGCCGAACGATAGGCCGGCTCCGCCGACCCACCTCCATTCACCACGCGTAGTATTCGTTCGATTCGCCGAACGATGGGCCCGCTTCGCCGACCCAACTTCAATCACCAAGCGTAGTATTCATCAGGCTCCGCCAAACGATGGGCCGGCTACGCCGACCCACCTCCAATCACCACGCGTAGTATTCGATCGGCTTCGCCGACCCACCTCCATTCACCACGCGTAGTATTTATTCGGCTCTGCCCAACAATGAGCCAGCTTCACCGGCCACCCTCCATGTAGTATTCGTTCGGCTTCGCCAGAGGATGGGCCGGCTTGGCCGACCCACCTCCATTCACCACGCGTAGTATTCGTTTGGCTTGGCCGACCCACACTCCATTCACCACGCGTAGTATTCGTTCGGCTTTGCCGAACGATGGGCCCGCTTCGCCGACCCACCTCCAATCACAAAGCGTAGTATTCATCAGGCTCCGCCAAACGATGGAGCCGGCTACGCCGACCCACCTCAATCACCACGCGTAGTATTCGTTCGGCTTCGCCGACCCACCTCCATTCACCACGCGTAGTATTCATTCGGCTCTGCCGAACAATGGACTGGCTCCGCCGGCCACCCTCCGTGTAGTATTCGTTCGGCTTCGCCGAACGATAGATAACAGCCAACCCACCTCCATTCACCACGCGTAGTATTCGTTCGGCTTCGCCGAACGATAGGCCGACCTCGCCGACCCACCTCCATTCACCACGCGTAGTATTCGTTCGGCTTCGCCGACCCACCTCCAATCACCAAGCGTAGTATCCATTCGGCTCCGCCAAACGATGGGCCGGCTTCGCCGACCCACCTCCAATCATCACGCGTAGTATTCGTTCGGCTTCGCCGACCCACCTCCATTCACCACGCGTAGTATTCATTCGGCTCTGCCGAACGATGGGCCGGCTTCGCTGACCCACCTCCAATCACCACGCGTAGTATTCGTTCGGCTTCGCCGACCCACCTCCATTCACCACGCGTAGTATTCATTCGGCTCTGCCGAACAATGGGCCGGCTTCACCGGCCACCCTCCGTGTAGTATTCGTTCGGCTTCGCCGAACGATGGGCCGGCTTGGCCGACCCACCTCCATTCACCACGCGTAGTATTCGTTCGGCTTCGCCGACCCACCTCCATTCACCACGCGTAGTATTCGTTCGGCTTTGCCGAACGATGGGCCCACTTCGCCGACCCACCTCCAATCACCAAGCGTAGTATTCATCAGGCTCCGCCAAACGATGGGCCGGCTACGCCGACCCACCTCCAATCACCACGCGTAGTATTCGTTCGGCTTCGCCGACCCACCTCCATTCACCACGCGTAGTATTCATTCGGCTCTGCCGAACAATGGGCCGGCTTCGCCGGCCACCCTCCGTGTAGTATTCGTTCGGCTTCGCCGAACTGATGGCCGGCAGCCGACCCACCTCCAATCACCACGCGTAGTATTCGTTCGGCTTCGCCGAACGATGGGCCCGCTTCGCCGACCCACCTCCAATCACCAAGCGTAGTATCCATTCGGCTCCGTCAAACGATGGGCCGGCTTCGCCGACCCACCTCCAATCATCACGCGTAGTATTCGTTCGGCTTTCCCGACCACCTCCATTCACCACGCGTAGTATTCACTCGGCTCTGCCGAACGGAGGGCCGGCTTCGCCGACCCACCTCCAATCACCACGCGTAGTATTCGTTTGGCTCCGCCAAACGATGGGCCGACTTCGCCTGCCACTCTCCGTATAATATTCGTTCGGCTTCGACGTATCATGGGCCGGCTTCGTCGACCCACCTCCATTCAGCACGCGTAGTATTCGTTCGGCTTCGCCGAACGATGGGCCGGCTTCGCCGGCCCACCTCCAATCACCACGCGTAGTATTCGTTCGGCTTTGCCGAACGATGGGCCCGCTTCGCCGACCCACCTCCAACCACCAAGCGTAGTATCCATTCGGCTTCGCCAAACGATGGGCCGGCTCCGCCGACCCACCTCCAATCACCACGCGTAGTATTCGTTTGGCTTCGCCGAACGATGGGCCGCCTTCGTCGACCCACCTCCATTCATCACGCGTAGTATTCGTTTGGCTCCGCCAAACGATAAGCCGGCTTCGCCGACCCACCTCCAATCATCACGCGTAGTACTCGTTCGGCTTCGCCGACCAACCTCCATTCACCACTCGTAGTATTCATTCGGCTCCGCCGAACAATGGGCCGGCTTCGCAGGCCACCCTCCAATCACCGCGCGTAGTATTCGTTTGGCTCCGCCAAACGATGGGCCGACTTCGCCTGCTACCCTCCGTATAGTATTCGTTCGGCTTCGACGTATTATGGGCCGGCTTCGCGACCCACCTCCATTCACCACGCGTGTAGTATTCGTTCGGCTTCGCCGAACGATGGGCCGGCTTCGTCGACCCACCTCCAATCACCACGCGTAGTATTCGTTCGGCTTCGCCGACCCACCTCCAATCACCACGCGTAATATTCATTCGGCTCCGCCGAACGATGGGCCGGCTTCGCCGACCCACCTCCAATCACCACGCGTAGTATTCGTTCGGCTTCGCCGAACGATGGGCCGGCTTCGCAGGCCACCCTCCAATCACCACGCGTAGTATTCAAAGGGCCGGCTTCGCCGGCCACCTTCCGTGTAGTATTCGTTCGGCTTCGCCGAACGATGAGCCGGCTTCGCCGACCCCCCCTCCAATCACCACGCGTAGGCCGACCCACCTCCAATCACCAAGCGTAGTATTCGTTTGGCTCCGCCAAACGATGGGCCGGCTTCACCGACCCACCTCCAATCATCACGCGTAGTATTCGTTCGGCTTCGCCGACCAACCTCACTTCACCACTCATAGTATTCATTCGGCTCCGCCGAACGATGGGCCGGCTTCGCAGGCCACCCTCCAATCACCACGCGTAGTATTCGTTTGGCTCCGCCAAACGATGGGCCGACTTCGCCTGCTACCCTCCGTATAGTATTCTTTCGGCTTCGACGTATCATGGGCCGGCTTCGCGACCCACCTCCATTCACCACGCGTGTAGTATTAGTTCGGCTTCGCCGAACGATGGGCCGGCTTCGTCGACCCACCTCCAATCACCACGCGTGGTATTCGTTCGGCTTCGCCGACCCACCTCCAATCACCACGCGCAATATTCATTCGGCTCCGCCGAACGATGGGCCGGCTTCGCCGACCCACCTCCAATCACCACGCGTAGTATTCGTTCGGCTTCGCCGAACAATGGAGCCAGCTTCGCCGACCCACCTTCATTCACCACGCGCAGTATTCATTCGGCTCCGCCGAACGATTGGAGCCGGCTTCGCCGACCCACCTCCAATCACCACGCGTAGTATTCGTTCGGCTTCGCCGAACAATTTGCCAGCTTCGCCGACCCACCTTCATTCACCACGCGCAGTATTCATTCGGCTCCGCCGAACGATGGAGCCGGCTTCGTCGACCCACCTCCAATCACCACGCGTAGTATTCGTTCGGCTTCGCCGACCCACCTCAATCACCACGCGTAATATTCATTCGGCTCCGCCGAACGATGAGCCAGCTTCGCCGACCCACCTCCAATCACCACGCGTAGTATTCGTTCGGCTTCGCCGAACGATGGCCGGCTTCGCCGACCCACATTCATTCACCACGCGCAGTATTCATTCGGCCCTCCCGAACGATGGGCCGGCTTCGCCTACCCACCTCCAATCACCACGCATAGTATTCGTTCGGCTTCGCCGACCCACCTCCAATCACCAAGCGTAGTATTCGTTTGGCTCCGCCAAACGATGGGCCGGCTTCGCCGACCCACCTCCAATCATCACGCGTAGTATTCGTTCGGCTTCGCCGACCAACCTCCATTCACCACTCGTAGTATTCATTCGGCTCCGCCGAACGATGGGCCAGCTTCGCAGGCCACCCTTTGTGTAGTATTTGTTTGGCTTCGACGAACGATGGGCCGGCTTCGCCGACCCACCTCCAATCACCACGCGTAGTATTCGTTTGGCTCCGCCAAACGATGGGCCGACTTCGCCTGCTACCCTCCGTATAGTATTCGTTCGGCTTCGACGTATCATGGGCCGGCTTCGCCGACCCACCTCCATTCACCACGCGTGTAGTAATCGTTCGGCTCCGCCGAACGATGGGCCGGCTTCGTTGACCCACCTCCAATCACCACGCGTAGTATTCGTTCGGCTTCGCCGACCCACCTCCAATCACCTCGCGTAATATTCATTCGGCTCTGCCGAACGATGGGCCAGCTTCGCCGACCCACACTCCAATCACCTCGCGTAATATTCATTCGGCTCTGCCGAACGATGACCGGCTTCGCCGACCCACACTCCAATCACCACGCGTAACATTCGTTCGGCTTCGCCGAACGATGGGCCAGCTTCGCCGACCCACCTTTATTCACCACGCGCAGTATTCATTCGGCTCCGCCGAACGATGGGCCGGCTTCGCCGACCCACCTCCAATCACCACGCGTTTTCTCTTAGGGTTCCAAACTTGCCTCGATTCGGTTTCCGATTTGGGATTGTTCATAGCACTCCCCATCTCTAGGTACCAGGTTTGATGGGGATTTATAAAACGTTTCATTGAAAAATGCTCTCCGAAATTCACTTTTTCGACGCCTGAGGGGGGCCTTTTGATTCGAAAATTTCTCCTAGGATTCGAAACTTGCCTCGATTTGGTTTCTGATTTGGGATTGCTCATAGCACTCCCCATCTCTAGGTACCAGGTTTGATGGAGGTTTGAGAAGGGGTTTCACTGAAAAACGCTCTCCAAAATTCACTTTTTCGACGCCTGAGGGGGACCTTTTGATCCGAAATTTTCTCTCAGGATTCGAGACTTGCCTCGATTTGGTTTCTGATTTGGGATTGTTCATAGCACTCCCCATCTCTAGGTACCAGGTTTGCTGGGGGTTTGAAAAGGGGTTTCACTGAAAAATGCTCTCCTAAATTGCCCTTTTTGACGCCCTGAGGGGGCCTTTTGATTCGAAATTTTCTCTTAGGGTTCCAAACTTGCCTCGATTTGGTTTCTGATTTGGGATTGTTCATAGCACTCCCCATCTCTAGGTACCAGGTTTGATGGAGGTTTGAAAAGGGGTTTCACTGAAAAACGCTCTCCAAAATTCACCTTTTCGACGCCTGAGGGGGGCCTTTTGATTCGAAATTTTCTCCTAGGATTCGAAACTTGCCTCGATTTGGTTTCTGATTTGGGATTGTTCATAGCACTCCCCATCTCTAGGTACCAGGTTTGATGGAGGTTTGAAAAGGGGTTTCACTGAAAAACGCTCTCCAAAATTCACTTTTTCGACGCCTGAGGGGGACCTTTTGATCCGAAATTTTCTCTCAGGATTCGAGACTTGCCTCGATTTGGTTTCTGATTTGGGATTGTTCATAGCACTCCCCATCTCTAGGTACCAGGTTTGATGGGGGTTTCACTGAAAAATGCTCTCCGAAATTACCCTTTTTGACGCCCTGAGGGGCCTTTTGATTCGAAATTTTCTCTTAGGGTTCCAAACTTGCCTCGATTTGGTTTCTGTTTTGGGATTGTTCATAGCACTCCCCATCTCTAGGTACCAGGTTTGATGGAGGTTTGAAAAGGGGTTTCACTGAAAAACGCTCTCCAAAATTCACCTTTTCGACGCCTGAAGGGAACCTTTTGATTCGAAAATTTCTCCTAGGATTCGAAACTTGCCTCGATTTGGTTTCTGATTTGGGATTGTTCATAGCACTCCCCATCTCTAGGTACCAGGTTTTATGGGGGTTTATAAAGGGGTTTCATTGAAAAATGCTCTCCGAAATTACCCTTTTTGACGCCCTGAGGGGGTCCTTTTGATTCGAAATTTTCTCCTAGGATTTCAAGCTTGCCTCGATTTGGTTTCTGATTTAGGATTGTTCGCAGTACTACCCATCTCTAGGTACCAGGTTTGATGGAGGTTTGAAGAGGGGTTTCACTGAAAAACGCTCTCCAAAATTCACCTTTTCGACGCCTGAGGGGGACCTTTTGATTCGAAATTTTCTCTTAGGGTTCGAAACTTGCCTCGATTTGGTTTCTGATTTGGGATTGTTCATAGCACTCCCCATCTCTAGGTACCAGGTTTTATGGGGGTTTATAAAGGGGTTTCATTGAAAAATGCTCTCCGAAATTACCCTTTTTGACGCCCTGAGGGGGACCTTTTGATTCGAAATTTTCTCCTAGGATTTCAAGCTTGCCTCGATTTGGTTTCTGATTTAGGATTGTTCGCAGTACTACCCATCTCTAGGTACCAGGTTTGATGGAGGTTTGAAGGGGTTTCACTGAAAACGCTCTCCAAAATTCACCTTTTCGACGCCTGAGGGGACCTTTTGATTCGAAATTTTCTCTTAGGGTTCGAAACTTGCCTCGATTTGGTTTCTGATTTGGGATTGTTCATAGCACTCCCCATCTCTAGGTAGCAGGTTTTATGGGGGTTTATAAAGGGTTTCATTGAAAAATGCTCTCGAAAATTACCCTTTTTGACGCCCTGAGGGGACCTTTTGATTCAGGGAAATTTTCTCCTAGGATTCAAGCTTGCCTCGATTTGGTTTCTGATTTAGGATTGTTCGCAGTACTACCCATCTCTAGGTACCAGGTTTGATGGAGAGTTTGAAGAGGGTTTCACTGAAAAACGCTCTCCAAAATTCACCTTTTCGACGCCTGAGGGGGACCTTTTGATTCGAAATTTTCTCTTAGGGTTCGAAACTTGCCTCGATTTGGTTTCTGATTTGGGATTGTTCATAGCACTCCCCATCTCTAGGTACCAGGTTTTATGGGGGGTTTATAAAGGGTTTCATTGAAAAATGCTCTCGAAAATTACCCTTTTTGACGCCCTGAGGGGACCTTTTGATTCGAAATTTTCTCCTAGGATTTCAAGCTTGCCTCGATTTGGTTTCTGATTTAGGATTGTTCGCAGTACTACCCATCTCTAGAGTACCAGGTTTGATGGAGGTTTGAAGAGGGGTTTCACTGAAAAACGCTCTCCAAAATTCACCTTTTCGACGCCTGAGGGGATCTTCTGATTCGAAATTTTCTCCTAAGATTCAGAAACTTGCACTCGATTTAGTTTCTGATTTGGGATTGTTCATAGCACTCCCCATCTCTAGGTACCAGGTTTTATGGGGGTTTATAAAGGGGTTTCATTGAAAAATGCTCTCCGAAATTACCCTTTTTGACGCCCTGAGGGGGACCTTTTGATTCGAAATTTTCTCCTAGGATTTCGAGCTTGCCTCGATTTGGTTTCTGATTTGGGATTGTTCATAGCACTCCCCATCTCTAGGTACCAGGTTTGGTGGTGGTTTGAAGAGGGGTTTCACTGAAAAACGCTCTCCAAAATTCACCTTTTCGACGCCTGAGGGGGACCTTCTGATTCGAAATTTTCTCCTAGGATTCGAAACTTGCCTCGATTTGGTTTCTGATTTGGGATTGTTCATAGCACTCCCCATCTCTAGGTACCAGGTTTGATGGGGGTTTGAAAAGGGGTTTCACTGAAAAATGCTCTCCGAAATTACCCTTTTTGACGCCCTGAGGGGGACCTTTTGATTCGAAATTTTCTCCTAGGATTCCAAGCTTGCCTCGATTTAGTTTCTGATTTGGGATTGTTCATAGCACTCCCCATCTCTAGATACCAGGTTTGATGGGTGTTTATAAAGGGGTTTCATTGAAAAATCCTCTCCGAAGTTACCCTTTTTGACGCCTGAGGATAACCTTTTGATTCGAAAATTTCTCCTAAGTTCCACAGCATTCACAATGAAAATGCATTTAAATACAAAATGAAAATGCACTTAAACACAAAAAATCGAAAAAAAGAAAGCAATAAGCAAAAAAAAAGCAGAACGAAGCAGTGGTGAAGGAATAACGCCCCCCAATTGGTTCCTCTTCGAAGCTGCCCCACCACCATGCAGGCGCTGTGCTGAACGCTCGTAGCCCCATATAGCCCCATAGTCAACATTATTTTTCTTGCCCTTGCGATTCTTTATATATAGGATTATACGTCGTTGCCGACGCGCACAGAATACAAATACCCGCCGTAGGCAGGTCAAAACAATTACAGTAATAAAATCCACACAGCAGTTAGTCAACAATTGCGATTTGAAGCTAATAAAGAGGGCCACGAATCAAGAGTGTATCATCAGGAAAGTACGTAGAGCAAAAATATCACGGTCATTAGTTGTTATGGACTGAGCCATTCTGAGTTGAATCTGGGTAAATTGAATTTCGAGAGCTAGAATGGATATGCAGGAAGACTGTAATCAAGCAGTTCTTAATTCAATTAAAATGAGTTTCGAATTGAAAAACCATCGTGATCTATGATATACGAGACATTGCATTTGTAGGCCCTACCCACGCGTATTCCTAGGACGATGTGTCCTCCCACCACTGATAGGTATCTGGGCAATAATTCTTTATATAGAGTTCCAGAAGGTATTGATATGTAGGGGCTGGTTGTAGGTATTCTATGCTCGATTGGATCCTTTATTACCGCATTCTAGCTCAATATATTGTAAGAGTTTCACGAACGATGTATACAGAGAATGGGCAAATTCATGGCTCGGAGCTTGAACAACGAAGACCTTACAAGAATCAAAAAGGGAACTAGACTGATGATTCACACAGTTGAATGCGTCGCCGAGAGCATCTATATAATAAAGGAATCGAATCAGAGAAGCGTTCGTCAAGTCAATCAAGCATATCATAGAGCCGATATGTCCAGAAAAAAAGTTTGCACAGTATCCAGCAAACCTCCATTGACAGAGTGTCCATTTATGAACCATACGGAGAAACATAGTAAATCAACTCATCAAAAGTCCTGAATGTTCAGCAGTGTAAGTAGATTTAACTGTTTCAATCTGTTACGGAATGTTGCGACGTTAGGAGCACTTAATACGTCACTTGGCAGCTTTTCTAACCACCTGGCGCCACGATAAAAGAGAGAATTGAAAATTTTTGATCGCTGGGCCCTTCCTATCGATGCGCAATGAAGTGTAAACCCACCAGAACGTCCTCGACTGGGTCTGAACACCCAATAATTGCTTGCCCTAAGTCGACATTCCATACGTAGTACACGGAAGCGGAAAACCAAATCGTGGACGATTCTCCGGCTTAGAAGGCTACTCAGTTTGAAAATTCTGAGTCTAGTTGAATAGTTAGGTAAGGTTCGAGGATACCCGGGATCTGGAGCAACCTATACATCAGAATTCGAGTGAACGTCTGTTGGACTTTCTCCAAGTTTGGTTTGAAGCTTTTTGTTTTGTGGACTCCACACTTGACTGCAATATTCGAGTTGGGGAAGAACGTATGTTCTATAAAGTCTGATGAAAATGATACTATCATTGCTATGAATATTTCTGAATAAGAAGAAAACCGTGTTTAGTGCTTTGCGAACCACTTCATTTACATGCGACGAAAGTCTAAGCGGTCATTAACAATGACTCCCAAGTCTTTAGCTTCGTTTTGCATGCGTAGGATAATATTTCCGTAACGATACTGTAATGCTACACCTCTTCCCATGTGAACAACGAAGGTCTTCAACAGGTTAATCGGGATGTCCCAAAGCTTAGACCAATCCATAAGTTTTTTGATCGACGTCGCTAATGCAGAATGAACCTCTGTTTTGTTATTGTCGTTGTATATGCCATAAACTTTGATATCGTCGGCATACATTCGGACTTTAACAGAGGTATGAGTTTTAAGCAAACTTGGAAGATCTGAGCAATAAATAAGAAATAAAATCGGAGATAATACCCCACCTTGGGGAACCCCACTAGGGCATGCGAATTCCGATGAGAAACAGTTGCCAACTTTCACCCACCTTTTATGGTTTGACAAATACGATTCAATCCGTTTTAGGAGGCTACCACGTATACCTATACAGCTTAACTTAAGCAATAGTTTCGTGTGATTGACTTTATCGAAGGCTTTGGAGAGATCGAAATAAATGATGTCAACAGAACAGGTATTGTTTAGTGCGGAATACCAGTCGAATGTACTGTCAATCAGCTGCGTTGTGGTAGACGCGCCCTTGGAAAACCCGTGTTGTTCAGGTGGAAGCAGGTGGTGTCGCGAAAGCCAGTCAACTAGCTTGTCCCTTATTATTTTCTCAATAATTTTCATTGGTGTTGGTGTTATACTGATAGGTCGGAAGTTTGTCACAGAACAAGAATTTGGGGTTTTCGGAATAGCCGTCACTATGGCTTTTTTTCCACATAGACGGTACAGTATCAGTTAGAAGGGATATACTAAATATCATGCATAGTGGTTTGTAGAGGTTCATACTACATTTTTTATAAACAATTTGAGGAATTCCATCGAAAGAGGCGGAAGATGATGTTTTCAGATGCCGTAGATATTTCAGAACATCGCAGGGATCGATGGAAATGGTATTGAATGGGGATTGACAGAAGACTGTTATCAGCAGTGATAGAATCACTCTGAGTTCGTTCAGAGAATACACTAGAGAAGTATGTTCCCAAAGCTTCAGCTTTCTGAGCGTCTTCAGCAAAAGAATTCCCATCTTGATCTTGTAACACCGGGAGTTTACCAGATCCCTTAAGCTTTTTCCTCATGAAGTTAAAAAAAGATTTCGTTGAGGATTGTTCCGCAAGGCGTTTTTCACGATTGGAATTAAACTTTTTGATATGAAAATTAATATCAGAGCAGACTTTTCTGTAAATAGGATTTACAGTATCATGTAAAAGACGTTCTTTTTGATCCAGCAAATTTTGAATATGCTTAGGATACCTTAATTGTTTGCAAGTAGGAAGCTTGAGAGGAACAAATTCACGTAGACCTGTGTAAATTACGCAACAAAATCTCGCGCAAATATCATCAACCGATCAATAATTCTGAAATAGTGTCCACCAGTCAATGGAAGTGAGGTAAGTGTTCAACGCGCTATAGTCAGCAGCATAAAAATCAGGCAGAGGCACTTGTGAAAAACTTTCGATCATTGCATCAATTACAAAATGAACTATATTATGATCAGAGGTGTGAAGAGGAGGTAGGGAGTTGAGTTCGACACAGGAACAGTGCGAAGTCGAAATTATGTCGAGAATTGTATTTTGTCTCGTTGTATTGCTAACATTTTGCCGCAAATTCAAATTTTCGAAAAGGTCAACGAATCTTTTGGATGAAGAGTCTTTAGCTACCCCAGTTTCCCAATCAACGCATAAGTTGAAATCACCGAGTAATACCAATTGACTACTAGGGCAAGATCAGATATCATTGAGCAAGTGCAGTAAATAATGATCGTCACTAATTGAGAAATTAGGAGGCCTGTAAATTAATACAAATCTTGTCGTGTTTATAGAACGTGGGTTGCTGTAATCAAAACATAAATAGTCAGAGTTAGTATCAGAGCTGAACAGTTTTCGAGTAATACAAAGAGTATCTTTATACAAACAACACACACCTCCACCCCTTACGTTCCTACGATCATTTCTAAAAAGCTTATACGAAAATTCACCTAAAATCTCGCTATCTCGAATATTTGATGAGAGCCATGTTTCAGTAATGAAAACTAGATCAGGAGCGTTAATAGAAAGGAAAAAATGGAGGTGATGAATTTTATTCACAATGCTCCTTGCATTAATCAGAAAATAGTTCAATCCGGTGTTTGGCTCACGGAACGCTGTCCGTTTCCCTGATTGCTTGGGGTGTTGAGGTCAGCGATTTCTGAGATTTTGGTGAGCTCACCACGATACCCAACCCAAATTCTTTGATCGGCGTCGGCATTACGTTTCTTAGCTTCCTGTCGAAGTTCATACTCTCGAGTGCGCTCTTCACTCGTCATACTTCTGCGAACAAAAACATTTGGGAACTGCGATGAACGCAGAAGACGACTGTTAGAGAGCGCAGATCTCCAATGAGCTCTTGATGGCAATAATACTTTCACCAGTCTCGGACACACCTTTTGCACCCATCCGATACACTTCGACAGGACGCGCATCAACTTTCAGAACATCCAAAACCTCACTTACCTTAATATCTAAATTGCGGTGTCTATCATATGCTTTCATGTTTTCGTCGTGCTCAGGCAATCCGGAAATTACAATGCTACGACTCATTTTTTCTTCTTTGACACCATTAGATATGTGCGTTGGAATTTTAGAGCTTAAGGCCTTTATACTCAAACTCAAACTCTTAAATCAATTACACCATCGAATAGCCGTTTTTGAATGATTTTTCATATCTGGAAAAATGTTTCGGGGGCAGTTAGTAAAAAAGTAGTAAAGTCGTGACAAAGCGTCGCCACGTGCATTTTTATATAAAAAAACCTACGAGCGGTATGGTATCCATATCTTACACACAAGTGAATTCATAAAATTAGTTCCACGGCTCTATGTCTCTATTTCCTCCATTGTTCTCCCATCGTCTTTATCCATACGGGACTATTGCAGATCCCTGAGTACACCTCCTTATGGAAATCTGATGAGTAGTCCGAAAGGTTCAATAGTAATTCCTTAATTTGCTGCGATGTGCAAATTTCACTGCGCTGAACAGGAAGTCTGACGAGAACGGAGATGGCAAAAAGCGCCGGGCACGACATCCTATCGAGATAATCTCATAAGGACTAGACGAGATACTCGGCTAGGATACAAATTGGACCAGGAAAGGAGGGATTCGCTCAGGAACCCTTTGTCAAAACAAACCTATGAACTTTCAGTTCAGAAGCCAAACTTTCTTTAAAGGCACCGTTCGCGATAAAAACAACTTTTGAGCTCTCCTCATAAGAATGTAAATTTGGTCATCAGAAAAGTAGAAATAAGTGAAAAAACCCAGGAATTCGCGGGAAAAACGCTCAAAAACAAAGCATAACGGCTAATTACCGGTGTCGGCCGGCCCCCTAATTAACGCGATTTTCATTAATGCTTGCTTATACGACATTTATTTTACTGTTAAAGTGATCAGTAGTCTCCAGAAATGTTCAGAAATTACCCTAGAAGCAAAACAAAAGTTGACAAAGCAGGCTTCTACCCAAATCTCTATAATTGGGGGCGAGAGGACACCAAGCCATAACTTGCTCCTGAGCGTTTTTTCTCCAATTATTTACTTATTTTCTTTTTTGTGATGGCCAGATCTACCATTCCATGGGTAAAGCACAACAACCGATTTTATCGAGAACCCTGCCTTTAAAGTCAATATCAGGTTTTTTTCATAAAAAGTGCTCTTGAGTGCACAAGCCATCCGCATCGAACAAAAACTGAGGAACGAGAGGAAAACACATGCGGCCGCGGCACGATTATACTTATGCTGCTCAAAATCCACCATTTTAAACTTTTAACCTCACCATCTAGTCCTCTCGCGGAGCAGGATGCTGCAACAGATTTTCACTGCGAACAAGATTTTCATTCTGAATTGACAGTAAGAGGTTTTTCTGGATGAGCTGACTCGTACGAAACGGAGTGAAAATTGAGATCAATCGCTGTTGAAGTAGAAAGAATGTTGTAAATAATAGTTTTTGGGCGTTTTTCTAAACTACTTCAAGTTTTGTGTTTTGATAGGATTATGTGTGCCGACTTTTAGTACCCTTTCCTTTGACCGTTTCTCTTCATGAACAAAACTCAACGCGATTGCAGGCTGAAAAGAAGCTGAAATTCGTGGTGATGAAGAAGAGGTGGAGAGATTCGGATCACGATCAGCTTGACGAGGCTATCAGGGCCGAGTTCCGACGAGCATGCGAAGAAAATCAGCGGGCTTCACATAAAATATCGTCAGTTTTTCCATGGACTCCTCTGTTCCTCAGAATTTTCTTATTTTTGAGATTTGTTTCCAGTCGCCTTCCGCCGATACCGTGGAAAACCGATCCGAATGGAGCAGTTGAGGCAGTGGCAAACAATACCCTCCCTAAACTATGCGACCCTCTCACTTGATGACGATATTAAAGTGTGTGAGAGCTAGGGAAGGCGCCTTTCTCATTATCCTTTTCTTTAGCTTTGTTTTTCTCATATATTGAATTTTGATAACATTTCCGTTTCAACGGTCGTTTGACGCACGCACACTCCACACGGATCGCACTGATACTTTGCGTTATTTGTTGCGTATTGGCGCAAACTCGGTGCGTGTATGTCATAACATATGCGCACCACAATAAGCAAATCAAAACGTTACTGTGATAAGTGCTGACTGTAGAAGTCATGACAATGTGAAAGGTCTCTCACGGAGATTTACCGAAATTTCGAAGCTATTTTTTCCCTGATGATTCAATTTTCCGGTTTTCAGACCATGCTGACGAGTCGTTTTTGAGTAGGTTACCAATGGAGCAATTTACTTCCATAGTTCCTGAGAGAGCAAAATCCCTTCTTCCTTCGGTACTTTGGTCATCAAGGCTGCGCAGAAAACTGGTTCGGGAATCTTGAAACCGAAACGGAAATTTCGATGATGAGGAAACCGGAGAGGACTGAACAATGGCAGAATGCACTTGAAATGAAAGGCAAAATGAATAAAAATCAAGTAGTGGAATGTGGTCCAAACTCTCCATTGAAGGCAGTGGTCACGATGAAAAACGTTATCGAAAAAACTACAAAAATCAGTTTAGATCGAAAACTCCTGAAAAAGTATGAAGGTATCGCGATGAAAAACGGGCTAGAATTATGGTTATTAAGAACCTAAGTTTCCAGTTCGTGCACACGTGCACAGCGCCTCTAAAATGATCGCAGTCTCATGCGTAGCAGTCAAAAATCATCGACATTCAGAGGAAGAAAAAAATGCAAATTCACCTAATAAAAACAGTTGAACAATGAAAGCAAGCACTTCGGTCAATGCTTTTGACTAGATGAGTACATAAATTCGAAGGTTCACTGTTTGAAATTCAATTTGAAGCCAGCTGGTGTTCTTAAGCTATAAGAGGTCATCGATGTCGATTATGTGGAGTGGGCTCTGTCCACCATCAAAAGACAAGAAAGTCCAGGCTCCAAATTTGGACCAGAACAGTAGTTTTTCGCGATTTTTCTTATAGGTCCTACTATTCGAGATCCAGAATAGGGTTTAGAGAGGAAAAGAAGACGAGCATATTTAAGCGCGACCACTGCCTTTAAAGGTCATGTCAAACGCAGTCTCGCTCACAGCGGTTTACTTCTATTTATTCATTTATTCATTTGTTACAGCCACCAAAAAAGTAAAAAATAATTCAAATCGAAAGAAAAATACAAAAAGCGAACAGGAGCCTAGCTTCTCCGAGGGTACATCTGTGTCCTCACTCTAGGCTGGATAGTGCTTTCCTCTTACTGTGCTTCTCTGGGCCAAATTCCGGTCCGCAATTGCGCCTCGACACGCTTTGCGGCCGCGCGCATTTGAGTTGAAAGAGTTTCCAGCGCCTCAGCCGCCGATCTGTTGGACTTCAGTTGGGTTCTAGAAACTGGAAAGTAAACAATATTGTAGAAAACTGTATAAAAAAGCCATATCGAGTCGGCTTTGACGCTAGAAACTCGGCTGACTCCAGCGCGTGCGGCCGCAAAGCGTGTCGAGACGCAATTGCGGACCGGAATTCGGGTCAGATTAGCACAGTAGTTACGTTTCTGGGCAAAAGAGAGAAAACGGAATGGGGACGTGAGTGCAAGGATTTTGGGAACGAAACACTTCCGCATATCGCTGTTTATCAGACAGGCTCTAATAGAAAATATAGGTTTTCTCGCTTCTCCACATCTGAATTTCAGGGAATAGAGGATATGCTTTCGGATGGAATGGTGCAGCTGGCTATCAATGATCGCTCTGTCTCCAGTAAACCTCCTGTGAGTGTCTCGCTTTCTGAAAATTTTACAAGATGTTTTAGCGACTCCTTATAACAAACTAAGCCGCTCATTTTAGGTGCTTCACTGGACTCCAGTCCCACTTGATATGGAGGTGCAGGTGACTATCCGAGTCTCGTTTCCCCTTGCGGCTCCAGATCAATCGACGTTCACCGATATCTGCAAGTCAATAGGAACCAGTTTTGACACCAGTTACGAGTGGACCGGAGGAGTATTGCTCACCTCTGAACCGGTCAGTATCCTAAACTTTACAGCCACCAAAAATCAGCTATAATATGATGAGCCAGGAATATGATGAGCTTCCACTGCGCAGCTTTTGAAATTCCGTTTATGGTTGCCCGGAAAGACCCGAGAAGGGAAAGCGGAAAAGGAAAAGGAAATGCGTCGGAATCGGGAAACGGATATGCTGAAATGGGCCGCAATGCGGAAAAGATTTTGAAACAATGCGGTAAATTCGAAGAGCAACTTCCAGTTGACCGAGCCTGTCGTAGTCGCAAACGTTTGGTATAACAATGGTCCAACTTCAAAACGGCGCATTTTTGATGCGCCGAACTTTACGAGAGCGGTCCACACGGCGATTCACGCAATCATGGCTGAAAATTGGAGAATGTTAACGTATGGTATAACATGTGTGCACCCAGTCTACGCGAACGCGCACTAAGGAGTCAAGAGGCTTAGCGCGATCCGCGCCGTCTGTGCATATGCTTGTTTTTAGGTCCGTTTGCATGTGGAGCGGGTGTCGCAGAGTGAGATCGAGTTATCGGCTCGAGTATGCGTGGATGAACTGGAAGAAGATCAAGCAGCAGCACCAGCAAGACTTTTTTGGCCATTCCTTGCGGTTGCGTTGAAAAACACTTTGAATCATCTCGAAGAACACGAATATCTGCAATACACTGTGAGCAGCAAGAAAATGACTTTGGACGGTTCTGGAGTATGAGATGTTGTTTCTCTTTCAGATCGAGCTCATTCCATGCGGCACATGCTTCTTCGATCCGCCATTACAAGCCCGAGTTTTCGATTTCTCCTTATTTATGGGGACTGCCAGCGAATACGGGAAGGTTGCGTTCCGGCACCGCGGGGAGCTGCATAACGTGGATTTGAAGAAGCTTTTACCAGGTAATTTACGCATTATTCTATTGAATTCGAATTTTAGGAGCTAGCAAATAGGTTCGAAGTATATTGATTAGTTCTTTTCATTAAGTCCATTTGTGTATGATAAAAAACCGCTACCGGAAAAAAAGAAAGGCTGAATTGTGCTCTGAGCAAAATTAGTTCATAGATACCTGCAAAATGTGGTTGCGCTTTCCAGATGGTCCCTTCGAGAGCCTTGCTCATTTCTTGAGGGTGGAGCCTCCAAGACCGAAGCGAACACAGCCGAACAGCATCGACGAATCCGCAGTACATCGGAATAACAACGATGTTATGCCGAATCTCTCCAATTTAGCGGTGACACATAACAGAGGACGTCGGGTCTCCTTCGGTTTGTAACTCACTCCAATTATTTTCTTCCACAGAACCGAAGTTTTGCTATTTGGTTTTACTAATCGCCAATCCTTTGAAGGCTCCATCAAATTGATGAACGATGCGAACGCGCAGGTTAAGGGAGTCGACGAGTATGTGGACTCCATGTTGAAGCAGACGATGGATCACCTAGTATTGTAGCCTTGGAAGTGTATAATATTTGTGCCAAAGTATATAAATATTTATATTATCGAACCCTTCATCCTTGCTGCTCACTAGTGATTTGTGTGCCGCTGAAGGCGAGATCAGAAACACATTGGAAAGTTGTTTCGAATGACATATCCTCCGTTTCCAAATGAAATTTAATTCCGTCCACAGCGTGCGTACGCTGCGTCTCCGTCTTTTCACTTTTTCTCGCTGTCTATACTCGAGCTCCGCACAAGTGCGCGAGGGAACAGAGTAAATTAGGCTCGCTCTGACAGCCATCGTTAGCGAAGGCGTTGAGCATCCCGTTGATCGAAAACAACATACATGAACGCCGTCAATAACGGTTGGGTGAACGGGATGCTAAGCAACTGATGACGTCACTGAATGGACGGGGCAGCCCTCCGACGGCGAACGCGACACTGAACGGGATGCTAAACCACGAGACACATTCGATAACGCCACATACGACACTGGGCGACCCTCCTATGCCAACCGCTATGTACGAACCTGGCCATTAACCAGGCGCTTATCAAACATTAATCAATCAATCGTACGAATGGTCCGCCTCTTGCCTGCTCCCAGGATAGAGCACCCTTGTTGGTGCAGAGGCAGGCACTCACATTCCACTCATCTCGAACGCAGAGCCCGAGGAGTACACGCTTGACAATGGAATGAATCGGCCTAGCTCCACCCCGAGAAGGCTCATATGTACTGCTGGTTTGATTTTGGCTTCCGTCGTCTGGCGGCACTGCGCACGCGATCCAACACGCATTGACTAACGCCACCTCCGATTCCGAGCTCCGCCTACTGATTCTCCAAATCGGCGACCCTCCGACCCTAAATTTCCCGATTCTGTTACGGGGTCGCAAACGAGTTTTCGCCAGAGCGGAACCATAGGATACTCACGTACTGAATGTCCAATTCGACCGCATGGCGCTTCTTACTCGACTGCATCGCCGAGATGAAAGGCTCTAGGGCAGAAGCACGTATTGCTGTTGCAAGAACGGGGCCGATTCACCGAGGCCATCCACGTCGTTATCGTTGCAGCACGTGCTCCTGTTTTTTCTAAATACTGCGTGTAGGAATTGGTAAGAAGGCTTCGGGGACGCTTTTATGCGTCTTTAGCGTCTTTTGCTAACTCTCTCTGATCAAGCTTTTTTTTGAATCTGAAAGTTTTTCTGAGTAAGAAGGACTATTCATCGGTTCAATGATTTCTAGGGTGTGGGAGTAAACAATTTGAGCGCAAGTTTTGAGGTGCCATGCGGTATTTTAATACAACATGCGGCTGCACAACGCTACATGTGCTCTATAACAACATCGGAATATTTTTCAGCTTTTTTGTTTGAACTAGTGACCCTTCGGGTCCCTAGCCCGGGGCAACCACTTGACTTGAAGGCTGCAAACCCTCTGCTTTAGCGTCGAATTCACTAAGGTGTATCGCGCGCGTGTGCGCGTATGCTGCTACTCAACTATCCCACACTCACACTGCCTGTATCCCAGCTACACATACGCACGCGAAGGAACAATAAATTTCACTTCTTAATGTAGGGTACGAGCTCCTAAACATGCTTGTGAAAGCAACGTGAATTGACCAGTAAGTCTACAACCATGGGGCCAGCGCCGTTCCAAAGACCGAATACCACGATGGCAGTAGTATAGTTGTCCTTTTTGAAAAACGGTCAAGCAAGCAAATAAACATGACTTCAAAAAGCCTTTTAACTGCTCAATGTTTTCAATTCTCCAATCATGCTGCGCTCATAGGTGGCGACACGCAAAATCGGTACGTATCATTTGCATCCTCGCAGCGAGCAGGCTTCGTCGGCCACCCCTATCTAATATTCGTTTGGCTTTGCCAAACGATGGAGTCGGCTATACCGGCCACACTCCATTCACCCGCGTAGTATTCGTTCGGCTTAGCCGAACGATGGCCCGCCTTCGCCGGCCCACCTCTTCCATTCAACACGCGTAGTATTCGTTTGGCTCCGCCAAACAATGGGCCGGCTTCGTCGGACACCCTTCATTCAACACACGTAGTATTCGTTCGGCTTAGCCAAACGATGGGCCGGCTTCGCCGACCCACCTCCATTCACCAAGCGTAGTATTCGTTCGGCTCCGCCGAAGGATAGGCCGGCTCCGCCGGCCCACCTCCAATCACCACGCGTAGTATTCGTTCGGCTTCGCCGAACGATGGGCCCGCTTCGCCGACCCACCTCCAATCACCACGCGTAGTATTCGTTCGGCTTCGACGAACGATGGGCCGGCTCCACCGACCCACCTCCATGCACCATGCATAGTATTCGCTTGGCTCCGCCAAACGATGGGCCGGCTCCGCCGACCCACCTCCATTCACCACGCGTAGTATTCGTTCGGCTTTGCCGAACGATGGGCCCGCTTCGCCAACCCACCTCCAATCACCAAGCGTAGTATTCATTAGGCTACGCCAGACGATGGGCCGGCTACGCCGACCCACCTCCAATCACCACGCGTAGTATTCGTTCGGCTTCGCCGACCCACCTCCATTCACCACGCGTAGTATTCATTTCGGCTCTGCCGAACAATGAGCCGGCTTCGCCGGCCACCCTCCATGTAGTATTCGTTCGGCTTCGCCGAACGATGACCAACTTTGCCGACCCACCTCCATTCACCACGCGTAGTATTCGTTCGGCTTCGCCGAACGATAGGACCAACTCCGCCGGCCCACCTCCATTCACCACGCGTAGTATTCGTTCGGCTTCGCCGAACGATGGGCCAACAGCCGACCCACCTCCAATCATCACGCGTAGTATTCGTTCGGCTTCGCCGACCCACCTCCATTCACCACGCGTAGTATTCATTCGGCTCTGCCAAACGAAGGGCCGGCTTCGCCGGCCACCCTCGGTGTAGTATTTGGTCGGCTTCGCCGAACGATGGTAACTTCGCCGACCCACCTCCAATCACCACGCGTAGTATTCGTTTGGCTCCGCCAAACGATGGGCCGACTTCGCCTGCTACCCTCCGTATAGTATTCGTTCGGCTTCAACGTATCATGGGCCGGCTTCGCCGACCCACCTCCATTCACCACGCGTAGTATTCGTTCGGCTTCGCCGAACGATAAACCAACTCCGCCGGCCCACCTCCAATCACCACGCGTTTTCTCTTAGGGTTCGAAACTTGCCTCGATTTGGATTCTGATTTGGGATTGTTCATAGCACTCCCATCTCTAGGTACCAGGTTTGATGAGGGTTTATAAAACGTTTCATTGAAAAAATGCTCTCCGAAATTACCCTTTTTTGACGCCTGCAGGGGAACCTTTTGATTCGAAAATTTCTCCTGAGATTCGAAACTTGCCTCGATTTGGTTTCTGATTTGGGATTGTTCATAGCACTCCCCATCTCTAGGTACCAGGTTTAATAGAGGTTTGAGAAGGGCTTTCACTGAAAAACGCTCTCGAAAATTCACTTTTTCGACGCCTGAGGGGGACCTTTGATCCGAAATTTTCTCTCAGGATTCGAGACTTGCCTCAATTTGGTTTCTGATTTGGTTCATAGCACTCCCCATCTCTAGGTACCAGATTTGATGGGGGTTTATAAAGGGGTTTCATTGAAAAATGCTCTCCGAAATTACCCTTTTTGACGCCTGAGGAGAACCTTTTTGATTCGAAAATTTCTCCTAGGATTCGACAGCATTCACAATGAAAATGCACTTAAACACAAAAATCGAAAAAAAAAAGAAAGCAATAAGTAAAAAAAAGCAGGACGAAGCAGTGGTGAAGGCGCTGAATAACGCGCCCCAATCGGCTCCTCTTCGAAGCTGCCCCACCACCATGCAGGCGCTGTGCTGAACGCACGTAGCCCCGTATAGACCCATAGTCATCATTTTTTTTCTTGCGCTTGCGATTCTTTATATATAGGACTAGTGACCCTTGGGGTCCCTAGCCCGGGGCAGCCACTTGACTTGAAGGCTGCAAACCCTTTGCTTTAGCGTCGAATTCACTAAGGTGTATCGCGCGCGTGTGCGATGCTGCTTCTCAACTATCCCACACTCACACTGTCTGTATCCCAGCTACACATACGCACGCGGAGGAACAATAATTTCACTTCCTAATGTGCCAGGGTACAAGCTCCTGGCATGCTTTGTAAGAAAGCAACGTGAATTGACCAGTTCGTCTACAACCATGGGGCCAGCGCCGTTTCAAAGACCGAATACCACGATGGCAGTAGTATAATTGTCCTTTTCGAAAAACAGTCAAGCAAGCAAATAAACATGACGTCAAAGCCTTTTAACTGCTCAATGTTTTCAATTCTCCAATCATCATGCTGCGCTCATAGGTGGCGACACGCAAAATCGGTACGTATCATTTGCGTCCTCGCAGTGAGGCAGGCTTCGTCAGCCGATATTTCCCCATCTAATATTCGCTTTAGCTTTGCCAAACGATGGAGTCGGCTACATTGCCGGCCATCACTCCGTTCACATGAGCGTAAGTATTCGTCGTATCGAGCTTAGCCGAACGATGCGGCCAACTTCGCCGACCCACACTCCTCCATTCAACACAGCTTAGAATTCGTTTGACTTGGCCTGCCAAACGAGGGCCGGCTTCGCCGGACACCCTCCATTCAACACACGTAGTACTCATTTGGCTCCGGAAAAAGGTGGGCCGGCTTCGTCTGCTGCCCTCCGTAAAGTATTCGTTCGGCTTCGCCAAACGAGGGGCCTGCCTCCGCCGACCCACCTCCATTCACCACGCGTAGTATTCGTTCGGCTTCGCCGAACGATGAGGCCAACTCCGACGGCCCACCTCCATTCACCTCGCGTAGTATTCGTTCGGCATCGCCGACCCATCTCCATTCACCACACGTAGTATTCATTGGGCTCTGCCGAACAATGCGGCCGGCGACACCTCCGATGTAGTATTCGTTCGGCTTCGCCAACGAGCGATTAAGCTTCGCCGACCCATCTCAATGTCACGCGTAGTATTCGTTCGGCTTCGCCAAACGATGGGACAACACAACCGACCCTCCAATCATCACGCGTAGTATTCGTTCGGCTTCGCCAACCCACTTCCATTCACCACGCGTACTATTCAATCGGCTCTGCCGAACGATGTTGGCTTCGCCGACCCACCTCCAATCACCACGCGTAGTATTCTGTTCGGCTTCGCCGAACGATACCCTTCGAATTCGCGCTTTTCGACGCTTCAGGCTTCTGAATTTACCCTTTTTGACGCCCTGAAGGGGGCCTTTTGATTCGAAAATTTCTCCTGGATTCGAGACTTGCCTCGATTGGGTTCCCTGATTTGGGATTGTTCATAGCACTCCCCATCTCTAGGTACCAGGTTTGATGAAGGGGTTTATATAAAGGGTTTCATTGAAAAAATGCTTCCGAAATTACCCTTTTTTGACGCCCTGAAGTGACCTTTTGATTCAAAAATTTCTCCCAGGATTCGAAACTTGCCTCGATTTGGTTTCTGATTTGGGATTGTTCATAGCACTCCCATCTCTAGGTATCAGGTTTGATGGGGGGTTTATAAAGGGGTTTCATTGGAAAAATGCTCTCCGAAATTACCCTTTTTGACGCCCTGTCGTGACCTTTTGATTCGAAAATTTCTCCCTGGATTCGAGACTTGCCTCGATTGGGTTTCTGATTTGGGATTGTTCATAGCACTCCCATCTCTAGGTACCAGGTTTGATGGGGGTTTATAAGGGGGGTTTCATTGAAAATGCTGCTCTCCGAAATTACCCTTTTTGACGCCCTGAGGGCCTTTAGATTCAAAGAATTTCTCCTGGATTCCAGACTTGCCTCGATTGGATTTCTGATTTGGGATTGTTCATAGCACTCCCATCTCTAGGTACCAGGTTTGATGGGGGTTTATAAGGGGTTTCATTGAAAAATGCTCTCCGAAATTACCCTTTTTGACGCCCTGAGGGGGCCTTTGATTCGAAAATTTCTCCCTGGATTCGAGACTTGCCTCGATTGGATTTCTGATTTGGGATTGTTCATACGACTCCCATCTCTAAGTACCAGGTTTGATGGGGGTTTATAAAGGGTTTAAGTCAGAAAATGCTCTCCGAAATTACCCTTTTGACGCCCTGAGGGGGCCTTTTGATTCAAAAAATTTCTCCCAGGATTCTGAAACTTGCCTCGATTTGGTTTCTGATTTGGGATTGTTCATAGCACTCTCCCCATCTCTAAGTATCAGGTTTGATGGGGGGCTTATAAAGGAGGTTTCATTGAAAATGCCTCTCGAAATTACCCTTGACGCCCTGAGGGGGCCTTTGATTCGGAAATTTTCTCCTGGATTCGAGACTTGCCTCGATTGGGTTTCTGATTTGGGATTGTTCATAGCACTCCCCATCTCTAGGTACCAGGTTTGATGGGGGGTTTATAAAGGGGTTTCATTGAAAAATGCTCTCCGAAATTACCCTTTTTGACGCCCTGAGGGAGGCATGATTCGAAAATTTCTCCTGGATTCGAGACTTGCCTCGACTGGGTTTCTGATTTGGGATTGTTCATAGCACTCCCCATGTCTAGGTACCAGGTTCGATGGGGGCTTTATAAAGGGGTTTCATTGAAAAATGCTCTCGAAATTACCCTTTTTGGACGCCCTGAGGGGGCCTTTTGATTCGAAAATTTCTCCCTGGATTCGAGACTTGCCTCGATTGGGTTTCTGATTTGGGATTGTTCATAGCACTCCCCATCTCTAGGTACCAGGTTTGATGGGGGGTTTATAAAGGGAGGTTTCATTGAAAAATGCTCTCCGAAATTACCACTTTTTGACGCCCTGAGGGGGCCTTTTGATTCGAAAATTTCTCCCCGGATTCGAGACTTGCCTCTAATTGGGTTTTCTGATTTGGGATTGTTCATAGCACTCCCATCTCTAGGTACCAGGTTTGATGGGGTTTGAGGGTTTCATTGAAAAATGCTCTCCGAAATTGCCTTTTTGACGCCCTGAGGGGGCCTTTTGATTCGAAAATTTCTCCCTGGATTCGAGACTTGCCTCGACTGGGTTTCTGATTTGGGATTGTTCATAGCACTCCCCATCTCTAGGTACCAGGTTTGATGAGGGGTTTATAAAGGGTTTCATTGAAAAATGCTCTCGAAATTACCCTTTTGACGCCCTGAGGGGGCCTTTTGATTCGAAAATTTCTCCCTGGATTCGAGACTTGCCTCGATTGGGTTTCTGATTTGGGATTGTTCATAGCACCTCCCCATCTCTAGGTATCAGGTTTGATAGAGGGTTTATAAAGGTTTCATTGAAAATGCTCTCCGAAATTACACTTTTTGACGCCTGAGGGGGCCTTTTGATGGTCAAAATTTCTCCCTGGATTCGAGACTTGCCTCGATTGGGTTTCTGATTTGGGATTGTTCATAGCACTCCCATCTCTAGGTACCAGGTTTGATGGGGGTTTATAAAGTGGTTTCATTGAAAAATGCTCTCCGAAATTACCCTTTTTGACGCCCTGAAGAACCTTTTTTTGATTCGAACATTGCTCCTAGGATTCGACAGCATTCACAATGAAAATGCACTTAAATACAAAATGAAAATGCATCTAAACACAAAAATCGAAAAAAGCAATAAGCAAAAGCAGGACGAAGCAGTGGTGAAGGCGCTGAATAACGCGCTCCAATCGGCTCCTCTTCGAAGCTGCCCCACCACCATGCAGGCGCTGTGCTGAACGCTCGTAGCCCCATATAGCCCCATAGTCAACATTATTTTTCTTGCCCTTGCGATTCTTTATATATAGGATATAAACTCCATCCCTCATAGGCCTTCAACGGAACTCTGTCTCGACGGACAGTGTTTCAAACTTTCCGACAATTTCTGTTATTTGGGCTGTTCACTGAAGAACGATGATATATTATTTATACGATAGTGTGCAGCGGATATTCAACAACGATGTGCGAAAGCTGCATCTGCATTCAAGTCTCTTACCAAGTATTTGTGGTCTACCCTTATAGCGAAGGAAGTCAAGCAGTGCATCTAGTACCTATCCGCTCTTCGCCCTATCATGATGTACGGATCGGAGAAGTGGGTAGCACCGAATTCGCAGATGGAGAGTTTGGATTGCGCGGAAAGGAAACTATTTGGACGTTTTCTCGGATATTTCTGGCCGCCGATGTATGAAAGAGGTTCCGAATTCCGGAGTGAGAGCTCTCTCGAGAACTTTGTTTTCCCTTGAAAGCTATTGCGGATTTGCTTTGTTACTTGCCATAGGCTGGTTGTTCACCCTAACTCTCTCATGTGGGAAGCCAGTAAACCCATGAAACGAAGGTCCGATAATTTACAATGTGCCATAGCTGACTAGCACGACAAACTTTAGCTTCGCTGGCCTGTATTGAGATGAAAACCTACGGGCAACTTCGTTTTTAAAACGAAAATTTTAACAATATGCTTACGCATATTCAACCATTGCTATAAAATATGCCGGTATTTCAATTTTCGATGCGTATTGACTTTTTTTCGTGTTCTTGTTGTGAGCATTACCCTAACTGCCGCTGATTTTTTACAGATTTTTTTCCTTACACGATTTTTGGATGTTTTTTTGCCGTAACTGCAGTTCAACGTCGCAGTGCACGTTATAGTATGTTTACACAAGGTGCTGAGTTGATCGCAAAACGCTTGGCTCCGGGCGAGATTGAACCAGCATATTCCCTTTCCGGGGAAGCGCCTTATCGCACTGCACCACAGATTTTTTTCCATTGTCCTACTGCTCAAACTAGTAAAAAAACTTTCATCGGAGCATAATTTCATAGGCGAAAGCCTGAAGATCCGCGCAGTTTTTCCCAATTTCGAATGAGCTGCACTAGTTCCGGATAAATCAGAATCTTCGACCACTGAGTAGTAATTTGGCCGCACAATTTATGTCATACGAGTGGTTCAATGACTCTTGATTGGAAAAGATTTTCTTGTTGGGAATTTAGACTGAATTTGAAGAGAGGAAGTTGTTTCTGCTTTTATTCGAAAATGATCGGAAGGAATGTGTAATTTGTAGGATCGGGGTCATTAGTTGGCTCAAAACTGATATTTAATCAATGGAATCTGATCGGTCTTTTCTGAAGCTCTTCTGTTTTCACTTAGTTACACTATAGCTTTTGTGTTTGTTTTCTGTAAAAAAAATCTTTCGTTACACAGTAAATGCCCGGACCACTGTGTAGAAGACCAGGAATATAAGTAGTTTACAATTGCACTAATCGACATATGGAATACATGAATATAGAATGATACGAGAATATCGTCTGCCTGATGATCGCGGCCTCTAGCCCATCCCCCCACGTCGCCATCTCCCTAGCTTTTATCCTCCTCTGCCGCATCGCTCTCGCCGCACCAGCTGATTCCCATGAACGAGATCACGACCTGAAATCCTTCGTCATTATTCATAGAATCACAGTAGGATCTGGGCACACTATTTTGATCAATGACCCCTCTCACTTTCAATACTCTTGAACTATCGGAGTTCTATGGGCAGCAATGTGCACCTATGCACGAATTAGTATCTTTGTGCCTTAAAGGCAGTGTTCACGAAGAAAAATTTGCAGGTTTTTTTTGGCTAAAACTTAAGCTTTGAAACCCTGTAAGAAGATTAAGAACGGAAGTGCGACGGAAAACGGCCGGTAAGTGGGTGGAAATCTCGTGGGCCATCCAACCCATGGGGCCATGCCGCCCATGTCCTACAACAGTTTCCCTGAATTCGTGATTAGATGAATGATGGTTTCCGATCAAAATCCCCGTTCTTCCCTTCATTCTCAACTTCTCTCTTCACTCAGGTCAGCTCGCACACATCGGCTGAAAAAACGGGAGTTACGAACCTCGGACAACTCGTCCACAATGCTTCCGCAGCGCAATTTTTGAGGGGCCATAACTCCGTTCCCAAGGGGTCTTGAACGATTCCACATAGGAATCAGCGTGAGACCGTTTTTAAGATAGATAGAGAAACTGAGAACCGATTCTGAGGTTGAACTGTGCCTTTAAAGGCAGTGGTCGCGATCACATATGCTTGTCGTCTTTTTCTCTCCAAAGCCTTTTCTGGGTCTCGAGTAGTGTGCATTTATTTCGTCCTCTGAATGTCGATGATTTTTGACTGCTCGGCATGAGACTGCGATCTTTTTCGTCATCGCTGTGCACGTGTGCACGAACTGGCTTCTTTGGGGCATAGAAACTCTAATTCTAGCCCGTTTTTCACCGCGCTACCTTCATAGTTTTTGAACTGTTTTTGAGCTAAACTGATTTTTGTAGTTTTTTCTATAACGTTTTTCATCGTGACCACTGCCTTTAATGACCCCATTTTTAGCGCGTTTCTTGCTGCGAAACCTTCTTAGTTCTTCAGCTGTTTCAAACAAAACAGATTTTCGCAGTAATTTTTTCGGAAAACTTTCCATCGTGGACACTGCCTTTAAGCAATGCACCGCGTCCATCCACAAATCATACTCAACTTCCGAAATTTAAGAAGTACATAAAGAGAATTTTTGAAACTGCTCAATTCTCCCAATGGCAATCTGAGCACATATGGGGAACTTTCGTGCGGAAGCCCAGCAAAAATGACGCCTCGCCTCCGCCTGATTCTGAGCTTGATTGTGTCATTCTGGATGCATGCTGAAGTTTAGACCAAAACACTCGACAAGACAGTTAGTGACAAACACATCATATAGGCGATACAAATAAATAGACAATACAAGCTGTTTAGGAAAGCGCATATGTCGCTCGGCCTGATCAGAAAGTCTTGTCGTCATGCAGGGCGGGGTACAATTTTTCGCTCTAATGTAATCCTCATTAAAAACGTCTGATTACAAAATGAAGACCAACCCTCTTCGCTACTCAGACAATAGGTGCGGACTGACCGCTGGCAATCAAGGCCTCCGGTACGCCAGCAAGTTGCGGGCGAATCGCTGTCAATCGCGGCCTCGCCGGGCGGATCGCTGTCTCTCATTGTCTCCGCGGGCGGATCGCTGCGTTTTGGTGGGCGGATAGCGGCATATGGGAAAGTTCTGAAGCCGGCAAGCTCTAAAGCGGCTATCCGCCCGCAACCTGCCAGCGATCCGCCCGCAAGAGCTTTGGTAGCCAGCGATCCGCCCGCCAGTGCTTTGATAGCCAGCGATCCGCCCGCTCAAACTTTACACGGTGAAACGTGTCATCCATTGACGAGTTGTTTTCTGGTTTCAGTATCGTGCTCAGAGTAAACAGACCGAAGGGTATAAAAGGCGCTCCATCGCACTGAATGCACACTCGGCGTTTCGAGGCCGATCCTTGAAGGTGACTTCAAGTCTCCTTTCAAGGATCACCGAGAAGCCGGAGAATAATTTTTGGCAGCTGAGGGGATGGTCCTCACGGCTACGGGAGGGTGGTCCCGCACACGGAGACCGTGGTGGTAAGCATCGGAACAACCCACATCGTGGAATCGAGAGCGGATCGCTGGCTAATGGCGGGCGGACCGCTGGCTAGGGTGGGCGGATCGCTGGCTACTGGAGGGCGGACGGCGGGTTGATGTCGATCCTCCCGTTTGAAGCCAGCGATCCGCCCGCACTTACTGTCTGGGTACGTTTCACTATAGTAATCATAAACGTTCATGTTTCGAGAGTAGCCCCCAGAGTCTTGAATGCAGGCTGAAATTTCTCTTGACAAAGAGAGGGGGCTGCACATAGTTTGAAGAAAACATGAGACGCACCTTCGGTATTGTCTCATGTTTTCATCAAACTTTAGCAAAGAAGCTCCATCCTCGGTTGAGGTTTTGACCCAGTGTGCCATATCTTGCTCGCCGTCCTCAGCAGTTATTGCGAATCGAAGGAAAACAGTAACTTTATTGGTAAAGAAAAAACCCCGCCGAGATCCGTCAAGTACAATACCAGCACTAAGTTTTGTAAAAACGGGGAGCATTTGTCAAACTTGACAAAAAAACGCCCGATGCCTGTAAATTTTTCGAATGAAGACTTTTCCAAATTCTGAAAACGCTATCATACTCACAGCTCGAATTTCTACCTAATAATAACTTCGGTGCGCCGAAGTTCTCTAAAATCTCCTTGTCTTTAAATGAAATTGCTTTACGGTCGTTTTTCAAGAACATTGCGCGCGGCAAATTGCGGCGGAAATATGAATAGTAATTATACAATTATCAGAAGAGCAATCTCTATGTTTCCCTCA
Source organism: Aplectana chamaeleonis (assembly GCA_029168955.1). Classification (NCBI taxonomy): domain Eukaryota; kingdom Metazoa; phylum Nematoda; class Chromadorea; order Rhabditida; family Cosmocercidae; genus Aplectana; species Aplectana chamaeleonis. Next base: position 169,780 of record JAPDOI010000163.1, on the reverse strand, counting down.
TGAATTAGATGCAGGGGGTAGACTTTCGAGATTAGTGCAGTAAGAATTTTGGAAATCCTCCGATAAACACGCCAGGGAACTTCCTGAAAAATCGGACTTGTGTTGCGAAAATCCCAAAACGAATTTGAACTGCGAGTATGATAGCGCTTCTAGAATCCCAAAAAAATCTTCCTTCAAAAATGATATAAGCGTCGGACGTTTTTTTGCCAAGTTGGGCCAGTGCTCCCCGATTTTACAAAACTTATTGCGGGTATTGTAAAGGATGGAAAATGATGGAATGAAAGACTGGTGGTCGGATAGATTCATACAAGTGGTAGGATTGCCACGGCTAATCGAGCGGCCCGCGGCCAAAAACTTCCATAGTCCTGCTCGCGCAGAGCTTGGAGTGTGGGCTACTAAGGCGCTGTTCATACTCCTCAACGCCAGCGCGGCACGCGCATGACGCTCGATCGTGGCGTTGGAGTATGATTAGTTTCTAGGAGCGTCATGCGCATCACGCGCTTGTGGAGACTATGAATACTTCGGCGGCAACGTCATGGCGGAGCGCAATAAAAGGGCCTTAAAGGCAGTGGTCGCGCTCAGATATGCTCGTCTTCTTTTCCTCTCTGAACCCTTTTCTGGGTATAGAGTAGTAGAACCTACAAGAAAAAATTGCGAAAAAAACGCTGTTCTAGGCCAAATTTGAAGCTCAAACTTTCTTGCCTTTTGATGGTGGACGAGCATACCCCACATCATCGGCATCGATGATCTCTAATATCGAGAGCATCAGCTGGCTTGAAATTGAATTTCAATCAATGAACCTTCGGATTTATGTACACATCTAGTCAAAAACATTGACTGAAATGCTTGCTTTCGTTGTTCAACTGTTTTATTAGGTAAATTTGCATTTATTTCTTCCTCTGAGTGTCGATGATTTTCGACTGCTTGGCATGAGACTGTGATCTTTCTGTGCACGTGTGCACGAACTGGAAGTTTAGGGTCTTAATAACTCTAATTCTAGCCCGTTTTTCACCGCGCTACCTTCATAGTTTTTGAGCTGTTTTTGATCTGAGCTGATTTTTGTAGTTTTTACGATAACGTTTTTCATCATGACCACTGCCTTTAGCTTTTCTGAACAGGCAAATTCTGCACACGCGTTAATCCTCACGTCAGCATAGGATAGTAATGGAATTAATTATTCTGAAACGGGATAAACTGATTACGGATTGATACTAAAAATAGTGAAAAAGTCATTACTGACGTCGCCGCCATGGCGGAACGAGCCTCACGCGCGTCCCGCGCTGGGTTGAATAGTATGAACAGCGTCTTAAAGGCAGTGTTGACGACAATCTTCGATTTTGAGGTTAATCGCTAAATCGATTGTTTGGCCCCGAGTAGAACTGCGATGACGAAGAAACGGAGAAAAACGCACTAGAATGGAACGAAACCCTTTACTCTCACCCCGCGTCTTTACTCTCAGTGGAACTGTTTGTTGTTACAATGAAATCGTTCGTGGATCCGTCTTTTGCAATTCTTCGTATCGTGCTGCTCCGTTCATTTCTTCGGGCCTTAAGTAATACTGTTTTGCCCTAAATATTCTCCCATTTTTGATTAGCCCCATTTTTTAGTGATGACAACCACCGTGAAGATGTTCGTCCAAACGGAAAACTGGTCCAGGTCAGAGAATAATATCTCTAAAATAAGACGATTTAGTGGGTTTCCCGTCGTTTCTTCGTAATTTTGGTAACACTTCGTAGCCAACGCATTGTTTTGAGTGGAAAACTCGGGAACGAAAATCATCGTGAACACTGCCTTTAAGATGCCTTACAGTGAGATTGAAGTAGTGAAACGGTAGCGGCTTTCGTTTCCCGTTTTCTTCGATGTGATATTAATTTTCAGCGGCCGTCACTGACTGCGGCACATGCACCCCAATGGAATGCAGTATTAAACATGAAATTTTTCTCCCGGAAAGACAAGCCAGCTGCAAATCAAATATGTAGTTATAGAAATGTACCGAAATCAGAATGCTGGCAGCATTAGTTGAAAGCAGCGGTCACGATGAGAATCGCACTCGACAAAACTACAAAAATCAGCTTAAATCGAAGACAGCTGAAAAACAATGAAGGTGCCACGGTTAAGAACGGGCTAGAATTAGAGTTTCTATGGTCCAAAGATGTCATTTCGTGCACAAGTGCACAGCTCCTCCCAACAAGATCGCAGTCTCATGCCGAGTAGTCAAAAATCATCGACATTCATAGGACCCAACAAGATCGCAGTCTCATGCCGAGCAGTCAAAAATCATCGACATTCATAGGAAGAAATAAATGCGAATTTACCTAATAAAAACAGTTGAACAAAGAAAGCAAACAATTCAGTGAATATTTTTGGCTAGATGAGTCAATGTTAATTGATTGAAATTCAAGTTCAAGTCAGCTGATGTTTTTTTGATATAAGAGATCATCGATACCGATGATGTGGAGCCGTCCACAATCAAAAGACAAGAAAGTTCAGGCTTCCAATTTGGCCCAAAACAGCGGTTTTTTCACAATTTTTTCTCATAGGTCCTACTACTCGAAACCCAGAAAAGGGTTTAGAGAGGAAAAGAAGACAAGTATATTTGATCGCGACCACTGCCTTTGAGCAGTTTTCTAAAACTTCATTCAAAATTTCATCCGGTTTATCCGAATCGCTGAATTTTCGGATAACTGTTCTTCTCGGATAAAACACATTTTCGATTCTTCACATATTGAATCAAATCGGATACAACGTTTTTTTTCGAATTTCAGATTAATTGAGTCTCGGATAACCGCCCGGATATCCGAAAATGATTCATCCAGATAACAACTTCATCATTTGTTATTTTTTGATAGTCTCTTACCAATCATTCTATTAGTTTGATGTTTTCGAATAGATTTTTTACGAGAATATAGTCGTAAGAGTTAAAGGCACAGTCCAAGCTCAGGGACTGAATCTGAGATTCCCACATAACTGTGAAGCATAACAGGGGAGTAATCTAAGGTTTTCACATAATTGTGGAGTTGACCCACCCCATACAGCACCTGCCAAGTTTGAGCTCTCGATTCCTCCGAATAGGCGAAATATAGGAGGAAGCCACCCTGGGGCGCCCACATCCGGAAGCCACTTTGGCACGCTCCTTTTCTGAACTTTCGATCTCAACAGCGGCAAGATGAGCGATGGTTTCCAATCAGTAGCCCCGTTCTTCCCTTCATTCTCGGCCTCTCCCTTTATTCAGGTTGGCTCGCATACATCGATTGCAAATGACGGAAGTCACATGCCTCGGACAACTCGTCCACCATGCTTCCTTAACTCAAGTTTTGAGAGGTCATAACCCCATTCCCAGGGGGACTTGTACGGTTCCAAAGACATCATTGGAATCAGCGTGGGACCGTTATCAAGATAGCCGGAAAAGCAGAAAAACGATTCTGAGGCTGGACTGTGCCTTTAAAGGCAGTGTTCGCGATGATTTTCGTCTTCGAGTTTTTCACATTAAAACAATGCGTTGGCCTCCAAGTGCTACCAAAATTACGAAAAAAAAAACGGCGAGAAAGGCAATAAAACGTCGTATTCCAGGGACATTATACTATAACATGGACTAGTTGTCCGGTAGGATGAACATGTTCATGGTTGTTGTCACCGGACGAAAATTGGGTCATTTAAAAACACCAGAATATTTTACGCAAAGCAGGATTAGTTTGGGCCCTAAGGAAAGAACGGAGCAATAGAGAGTAGAGAATTGCAAAGGACGGGTCCACAAAAGATTTCATTGTCACAACAAACACTTCCTGTGATACTTAAGAGGCGGGGTGATACTTAACCATTTCGTGTACTTCTGGTGCGTTTTTCTCAATTTCTACGTCATTTTAGTTCTTCCCGGGGACCACTTAATCAATATAGTGAATAATCTCAAAATTGAAGATTATCGTGAACACTGCCTTCAAGGTAAGGGGTAGGGATCAGGGATGTGTGGCAATTGCCGTTTGCCGTTTGTCGTTTGCGGGAACTTTTGTTATTTTTCTGTCAAAACCTGGCAAAACATTAGAAGAAAACTCCGCCTATGCTCGCTGCCATGTGGGCATTGGGGGGAGCCAATTATCCGTTTTTCGCTTAACCGTTACCAGGGGGTTCTGCTTATTTGTTTTCCGCTCCATCGCCTGGCAATTTTTGAACAAGATAATGGATAAAAATCTGTTCACAGTCCCACTTTATGTATGTACTCAGCTAAGAAAGCGTGCATGTGTGGACGAGTGAGTGAAACTCTCACAATGGGTTCAGAATCCGAGTTTTGCACAGACCTGGAGCAGATCTAGTGGGCTCCCAATTTCGATTATCACCAGCAGCGGAGCGATGGGTCTTGGAGAAATATAACACATCATGAGGATACTACGAAGAGAAAGCGACCGTTCGCTGCTGGTGGTGATCAAAGTCGAGTGCCCACTAAAAGTGCTCCGGGGCTCAAAAACTCCAGGAAACTCTGGAAAATCTTAATTGAGCTAAACCATCTTTTTCGGAGTTCTTCTCATGAAAACTCCATTTTCATGGTAAATTTTTTTGGGGTGGCGAGCGTGTTGAATTGAGTTTCGTGCATACGATTCTTCAATCGACCGCTCTTGCTTCGTCTTTATGTGTATACGTTATGATTAAATAGACTATAGCATTCATTATTTGCAAATATTTTTTGTCCCTACGCTCTGTAACTGTACTCCGCGATAATATGCATAGGAGGACAACTGATTCTGCGGCGCCGCATGGTAGATTCTTCATTGCATGCTGCAGCGCCGCCCATTCACGAACTCTGATGGGGTATTGTATCCTTTTGCGACACCTGGTCGCGTCGCTCTGCACAGCGATAGTGGCAGCGGCAAGCTTCAGCACATCTGCAGTATGTCAGCCCTCCGCGAATTGTAACTGCGACAGACGTGCGATAACTGTTCCTACGACTACCGATGCCGTTTTTTCCGATGCGGGTTTCGCCCGGTTTTGAGCTTAATTGCATGCCTGTCGCTCATGGCTGCGACAGAGGATACCTTACCCCTTACAGCGAATCGTGGATGCCGCCTCGTTTTGCGTACGCGGTAGTCACGACTATAGGTTGTTTAGAACATTTCCGACATTAATGTCCTGACATCGTGTATCGTGCTGCGATACTTCCACGGTAGTACCGCAGCGGCTCCGTGATGATTACTGTGCCGTGAAGGTTCTATTGCAGTGTTTCGAGGGTCGACAACGCCGGGACATTGCCACGATAGTACTGCGGCAGTTCAGAGTTAGAACCGCGAGGATGCATCAGCGAACCCGCTTTGAAAACGATGCACTGTCCTGTCTGGTAAAACGTAGTTGTCGCCAGTTCCATTACTCAGGTTCGAAGCACATCCCATATCTCCATTGTCACATTACCGGGATACCCTCTGTCCCTATCACAAAAAGGACGTAAGATCCGCAGGAGTGTACTTCTGTTCGTGGGCTCCACCCAGTTGTATATTATGGCTCATTTAAAATGAGTTACTCGCGGTCAGTCCTATTTTTGTTAGAGCGCAGCCACCGATCGCGGGCTGCAGCGGCACTATCGCGGGACCGCCACGACATTGTCGCTGCAACTCCGCGATAGTCCCGCCTCGGTGCCCGTAGTAGCCAAAGCGGCTTCCTCGCGAATCCACAGCGGCGAGTTCTTTGATTTCCATGAGGTCCCACATTTCCTGTTTTCGTTCACTTCATGCCTATAAACGGAACCATTCCCTTTAATTGGAGTTTTTAGAATGTTGACATAAGTAGTCGAAAAAAGAAAAAAAGTAGAGCGGCACATGTAAATCAGTGTTGGGTCGATCTGAGGAATTAGGTTTTTTGCCGTTTGCCGTTTGCCGGCCGTTCTTGGGATTTTTTTGCCGATTGCCGTTTGCCGAAATCTCAGAATCGTTTGCCGCACATCACTGGTGGGGACGACACAGCGCCCTGTCTCAGAAAAGCTTTTCAGCAGTGTTTTGCATTTACTCAGCCTCGTCTTCTTCATTGCTTCAGACAGCTCATAAGTTTTGCCAAGTTGTAAGGAAAATGATGAAGCCTCTCTATAACAGTTCCCCTGGTTGAGCGAATAAATAATCACAAAAAAGCAGCCGATTTTTTCACTGACCTTTTTGGGTTTCGACAAATCCCTCCAATAGTTGTTTTCACAAGCTACGAAACAGTTGGTGCTTTGTTCTACCGCTTCTTACCCTGGGTTCCATTGCTCGAATTGTAGCGAGTAGCATTGCAGGCGACAGTAATTGACGGATTACTGAGGCGTCTTGTGATTTCAACGAGATACACACGAACCTGTGAATGAACAAACAATGAATGACCATTTTATTTGCTCACAACCATTCCCTGAAATCTTTTTAGAGAGTAGGAACCGCAGGAACTCTTCGACGCGTAGACTACCTCCGAATAAACAGATACTGCTAACTGAACGATTTATTATCAGGCGTCAAGCACTCTGCAATATTCTCAGAAAAGTTTATTGCGAAAGGTGTTCACAAAGTTTGCAGAAGTTCTTCTCCAAAACTTTGCCTCTTGCGGGCTTTTGGTGCTTAGCACCTTCGTCAGCCCTGGTCCGCCTCGGTTGTGGCAACCCTTAATCGTGATTGAAGTCCTACCACAACCAACGGCGGTCTAGGTCTGACGAAGGTGCCAGGCAACAAATGCTCACCGGACGCAGAGTTTTTGAGAAGAACTTTCCCAAACTTTCTGAACACTTTTCGCGAAAAACTTTTCCGAGATTCTCGTAGAGTACTTGGGGCCTCACAATAAACCATTTATTCTGCAATGAGGTTTGGAGATGGCACCGTACCACCGTAGAGACTGCTAATGTAAAATGTTTTCCCCTACTCTTCCCTGGAGCCTTGCCTCCCAGGACTTTTAGTTGTTCCAAACCCATTGGTCGTACTACCATATGAAGCGTCGTTTATACTAGCTCAGCGACGCGGCGCTGCGCCATGCAGACCTTTAGGTATGGTTAACTAACACTCCATCGCACCAATTTGCGTCAGAAGTGAATCGACCAGTTTTAGGCTCACGCTGTGATGATCACAGAAGGGGCCAGAGCAGGGTCAAGCTCACGGTGGTTCGCGAACCACCGTTGGACCAGGAAGAGGTCGTTATTTTTTTGGAAATTTTTGAAAATTTTGGGGGGTGGTCGTTATTTTTTTCGAACCATCCAAAATAATGTCTGTATCGCTGAAAAATCGAATCTTGAGGTGAAATTTTCTAGGCCCATGATTATTTACCATGAAATAGTAAACATTATCGATGGGACAAGAGCTGTTTTGAAATGAAAAATAAAGTAAATCATCAAACGTGTACTAGCCGAACGGTACCTCGACTGCAATAGGAATAGACATTACTTTCAAAACCGATGGAAGCGGAGACTGTTTTTTTTCGCTTCGGAAGTCGTCAGGCCACGATTGCAGACTCCGGGCAGAACTGGCAATGGTAGCGTAGAAGGTTTCGCACGATGACGCTGCATCCTGCATAGCACAGTGCTTATGAAGCAAGGCGATTGAGTTCGTAATCGAATCTAGGCGTACTCTGGCGTCATATGTATCTTGTTGGCGTCATCTATATATTTGGGCCAACCTCTGGTGTTTACCTTGGCGTTTGCAGGTTTATACATTTTGAAGTCTTCGAAACTCGCTATTTCACAATGTATCACCTCCAGCAGTATGTGACGACGCAAAGCATAGGGGAAGTCCTTTTGTTTTCTGCGTTAGCCTAATCTCCTGGGGATAGATTTCTTTGAATCTGATTGGCATAGCTGGAGTAGAACTAAGCTGGAGTAGAACTCAGTGATGTGGGTGCAAGCCAGAGCAACAGATGTACCTTTGCTATACACCTTACCCAAGGCTGGATAGCTAAGACCATCGATGTCAAAGGTAGTGTATTCGTGCAACGATAAGCGTTGTCTTGGTCTCTTTGATGTAGTGTGACTCCTCATCTCTGTTTTTCTGGCTTCATGTTTTGGTACTCCAAACTTGAGAGCATTTCATGGCTTTGCGACGTCGGCCCATTAACGCCCTTATTTATTTATTTATTTATACGCGAACAAAATTCTCGCTTGAAGTCATAAAACACAAACATTGAAATAGAATCTCATAACAACAAATAAAGAAGGACGGAAATATGTAAAACGACTGGGCTAGTTTCTAAGATACCTGTCTATAAGACTTCTAAACTGGCCTAAAGACAATGGCAGTGCATGTTTTTTAGACAACTTCAGGAATTCTGAACCAGCCCTATATGTGAAAAAGGAGGAACGGAGGAAATTAAAGCCCTCATATATCATAGGGTCATAACACAACAGGTGCTAAGATATTGAGCCCCCAAAAGAGGTATAGTACTGATCGAGAAATTCTTTGGTCACACTTTCGTATTTTAAGTTCAAGGAAATCTTCATTTTCAAAACGTTATTGTCTCTCAGTAATCTTTCTGCCACATTCGCCATTTTGTCGCCGTTGTCTCCCATCATTTGGCCGAAATAGCGCCAGCGAGACACATCACCTACCATGAGAGCTTCTTCAAATTGTCGTTTCTCTGAAAAAAAAGATGTCAGCTGGGATAGTGTGTGGCTCACGTGGTGAAGAAGTAGAAGCGTGCGCCCACCCACGCAGCAGTCACTGCTCTTGATTTGATACTTTCAGTTGTATCTTCGTTCGCCAAGGCTTGAAGGCACCTCATATAATGGGGTAGTTGCGTAGGGTCTTTGCTGGTGCTTGCTGCATGATGTCCGACCATCAGACCCCCATTGCGAGGTACGAAAAGTTCATTCGTTCCTGAGCGAGCCGATACGCGTAGTTGTTCTGAGCAGTTAGGGAGAGATGCAGTGTATGTGCTGGGGAGGCTCTGACAGAAGCACCGTCGGCAGACAGGGCCATCGCCCTTCTTATGGAAAACGCGAAGGGCTTGTGAGAAAGACCATTCTGCACGCCTGCCCATACACCCTTCACAATGAGAGAGTTCTTGAATGCGTCGACGATGTCTTCGCACCTTCACTTTCTGTTTCTACAAACGAGAAGTGGAAAGTTACGGATGTGTAGGAGGGTCAGATAATCCTTATCAGAAAACAATCCATTTGCGATCGGTGTCGGAGTGCTATCGGTAAACAGAGAGAAAGGGAGGTTATTTTCCATTAAATATTTCAACAAATCAAACTTCATCTGCTGTGCGAAATTCTTAACCATACTTTTTCTTTGCAGATGTGGGATCGTAATGCGATTCAGCAGGCGTCGCATCGGACTTCATTGCCAACAAAATAAGAGAGAATTGTAGAACGAACGCTGGACCTTCCTTGGCAGCGATACCACATACAGTTGACCGCAATGTTTGATTTGATTTGATTTATTATACGGTAGAACCGTGTGATAGACAAACAACAAAACGAAACATCTAAACGGCAACTGAAAAAGATTAAAGATAGAGTTAAAAGGACATGGTGCGGTTGCGGACTCGCACTGAAACTACGGTAGAATCTGGCACTTTGACAGACTTGGTCATCGATGGGCGCCAACCGTCGTCTCTCTACTCACGAGAATATCGGCTGTGGCGCCGATCGATGACGAAATCTGACAAAGTGCCAGATTCTACCGTAGTTTTAGTGCGAGTCCCCAACTGCACCATGCCCTTTTAACATTGCGGTCAACTGTACGAGGTAGGACCGAAAGCTTAGTTTGCAGTCATCGTCCGTGCTAAGACAGTTTGCAGCATTCTGCGCTAAAAATAGGATTGACACGGGTTTCTGAGCGAACGCCACCTCACCCCTCGTGAAATTTATCCGAAGCTTTCAAATTCTCAGCATTGCAAGTTCTATCTCTTCTATCTCTGCTAGGACCTACAACGTTGTCGCAAGCTTCAGCAACTGAGCTCTCATTATGTGAACGACCTCATAGTCTTCCCACTCCTTTTTTTGCACCCTTTGCATAGAGTCTGTGAGTATTTTCTGGGTCAGGTCGAAGCTCTTCATGCGTCTTCTGCGGCAGGCCGTGGCCAGAAACTAGGAGTCGGTAGCGAGGCTAAAACTGTAGCTCAATCATCTAGAGCTTTGCTCTGTTTGGTTCACAAAACACCTCATACCTTTGGGTGCTGAAGCTCGTAGAGGAAAAATATTCCGAAAAAAGAACACACCAGTGTCGTTCCTCGCTTCGAAACTTTAGGAAGATAGCACAAAACATCCTTGTTCATATTCAAGACCTTAAATTCAAAACAAGTTTAGAATCTTGCTAGCCGAACTAGTCTGGAAATGGCCAAATGTCAGTTTCAAAAAAAGTACCCGGAATTAGTGTTCCCAACGACTGGAAATGTTCTAAAAATTATTTCTAGATAGGTCTAGAAATAACTTTCACCAAAAACTGAAATTCACCTACCCCCCTCCCCCCGGACGGGACGGAGAAAATCGGTCGAAAAATCAAAAAAGGGTCGTTTATATACATAACCTAGAGAAAGAGTGGAAACTGTAGACAGATGTTAGGAGATGTTAAGTTCCGGAGATGAGCTCATAAAATCGATTCTGAGCTGAGGTATGGCCGCTCAAAGGGGCGGTGGTCCCACGGTGGTCCGAAAGCTCCACCGGACCACCGTGCAAAAACGGAGAGCAAAGATTTTTCCGGTTTCCGAAGTGCTTCTCAGCTTCCCATCTGGCTGAAATTTTTCAATATCGGCAGCGCATTGAACGATATTCATCCCGTTTGGAATGGTTAGCCCCCGAAATTGAAAAAAACCTTCAAAATGAAACGAATCAGTAACATATACCAATTTTTTCACCCTTCCTAGAGGGTCATTTTTGGTCGCTACTCAGGACGACCCGGACCACCGCTGTGCGTGACCCTGGGTCAGAGCTTTGTGGGCCAGAAAAGTTGGGGGCTGGGGTGCGGATATTTCAGATACTACGCAAACTTAGTAGTTTGTATTCAGTGGTAGCGAAGGTTGCGAAAATTGAAAGAATGAAGTTGGATTCATTGAAACAAATCGATTTCAAAAGTAGCTTTGGGATAATAATCGCTTACTTAATCGCCGATTCTTCAATTGTAAGCCACACTCGCGACCCACCTAGGGCCACTTCCGAAAAAAGGGTCCGCAAAAATTTTTGAGGTGGAGGTGGGGGGCCGCACCTCTCACGAACTGAGCATTACTCATTTATCCTGTGATCGACGCCTCACGAAGCTGGACGTTGTAAGGGCTGGGCTACAAGTTTTTACAGCACTTTAATCCGTTCTCCGGAATCGTATGTAGGACCTTCTTTTTTTAGCGCAAACTCCTCTAGGAAATCATTTGGGATGTTGAGAATGAATATGAGGTTCATCCCCACTTTTTTCTTATCCAGGAGATCGCAGTACGGGGCTCCATTTCGTGGCTTGCTTTCAATCCTTAGTCCCTCACTCAGATGGTGAATGAGTTCTCCTCCGCTAAATTTAGATTAGCATTTCTAAAAACAGCGAAAACTCATCAGAACGCCGAAAATCGCAAAGATCCGTCACTGCGTTCAACTAGGCAACACTTAGTGGTTATTACCACCATGTAAAAGTTCCCAGCAGCCCTGGAGAGGTTTAAAGGCAGTGTTTACGATAATAGTGGTTGTTCTGTTTTTTCCGCCTATCTCGAGAGCGGTCCCATGCTGATTTCAATGATGTCCCTGGAATCGTGAAAGACCCCCTGGAAACGGAGCTATGGTCTTTCAAAATTCAGCTAGGGAAGCATTGTGGACGAGTTGTCCGAGGAATGTAACTCGCGTTTTTTTTGCAGCTGATGTGTGCGAGCTGACCTGAGTAAAGAGAGATGTCGAGAATGAAGGGAATAACGGGGCTTTTGATCGGAAACCATCGCTCATCTAACCACGAATTCAGGTAAACTGTTATAGGATGTGGGCGGAGTGGGCCAATTTGTCGGCTGGCTCGCCAGATTTTCACCCACTTACTGGCCGTTTTGAATCGCACTTTCCTTCTTAATCTTCTTAGAGGGGCCCGAAGCTTACGTTTTAGCCAAAAAAAAAACGAGCAACTTTTTCTTCGTGAACACTGCCTTTAATTAACCATGTGGGACGAATGAGGGCGGCCAGTTCCATCCCAGATTACGCGCTCCACTGACAATTCTTCAACGCGCGAAACTTGCATTTTTAAAAGTTAATTAGGGTAATTGTCTGCTCCTCGAATATTCCCAATTTTTTAAGGCATCAGTAAATTAATTTTTTTCTGTACCGCTTTGTGCTTACTTGTACATCTACCTATCTTGATTAGGGATCTTATTGTTAGAGGGACGGATCTTGAGCGGAAGTATTAATTTCGCGAGCACATTTTAATGAAGATCTAAATATGTGTGTAGGATTAAATTTTGTTAAGCTCCGTATTGAGTTCGAATATTTGAAGATTAACAGTCAGTGGTAATATATGCTTTTGTCTAGAGATTATTTGAGATTCTAATCGCCGTTGAAGGTTAAATTTATAATCCAAGCTTCATAACCACCAAATGATCTTCTATCTTGGATTGATTACTTTCTCTTTACTGCTGCTTACTCCCTTCATTTGGAATGAAAATTCTGGCTTCGCTCTTTTCAGGTCAAAGTGTCTATCGTGGCATTTCGTAGATGTCCTACCCCGCACTCGAGGGTCTTTACTCGATACACGATGAATTGGGATCTGGAGGTTTTTTTTCGGGTTCTATAGCTTTTTTGTTTTTCAATTCCTTATCTAATCTTTTTAATTGAAAATTACCTTCAATTTAGTAGGTTGATCCGAAAGTTTTGCACCAAATATGTAAGTAAGTGGGTTTCCCGTCTGCGGCCAATTGATCATGTTGGGTACGATTTGGAAGTTCAACTACTTCTCTGTCTGATACATAGTGTTGATTGCTAGGCGACCTGCGTCGAAGTTTAGGTGCTATGTGGGATGGGGGGGGCACTGTTGTATCATACTTGGCCACACCCATTTTGCCGTGCCGCAATTACTCTCGAGATCCTGATTTTGGCAGGAGAGGGAAACCCCGGGTAGGTGTTCAAATTTAGTGCGGCGTAGCACCGACGCTTACGCCTAGATATAGAGTAATTTCATGTACCAAATTTCATGAAATCTTTTAACTTTATATCCAACCGGACTGTTTTAGCCCATATCACATTTGAACCTTGTAAAGACTAAATTATAGCGCAAAAACCTCTTCTCAAAGAGCTTCAGTGATATGAATTTAGCATGTCCAGGACTCTGTCAATAATTACAATACAACATATCTTCATTAGGCACTACCCATACTACTCAACGCCAGCGGAGCACGCGCGGGCATGGCGTTGGAGTATGAATGGCCTGAAGCCGGGTGATTCCAAATGGACACCCTTGCAGAAACGTGCTTTCAATTAGTAGAAGTAGTCTAGAATATCTTGACGAGTTAGAACCTGTTGTTAGCAAGGTACAGGCTATAAAACGGCGAAATTCACTTGGTTCCTACGCGTGCTGGTGCGGAGCGTAGGTTAGAGAGAGTGAGATTGCGTAGATTGCGACCACAATGGACCTATGGACTAATCCATTATTGGTCGCCCAGTTCCTCAACCTATGTCAGTACCCTCGACGTGGCTGCAAAAAAGAAGAGGGCAGGCGGGTGCAGAGGCGACGCGCGCGCCGCTCGCGCCTCTACTGATGTGAATTACGACGTTTTATAAAGGGTATTACGACTTGCAACGTGTAGTTTTCGCTTCACATTCTTGTACTGAAGAATCGGATTTGATGGTTGTAAGTTTCGGCAGGGGTGTCCAGATAGCAACAGCCTTTGACGCCTCGCTCGCGCCTGCTGCGCCATAGCGGCGCCGGCCGTAACAACTTTTTCGTCATTTTTCATTATTAATCCATCTTCAATTTAATTCCGTTCCATGATTATTAATTTCAAAGCTAAATTCTGCTACCATGATAGTGAACGCATGCGCGGATTTTGATTGCTCGGCAAAGTTAGGGCCCACTTTAATCCGCTCCGCCATGCCGTCACCGCTGGAGCATTCATAGTCTCCGCAAGCGCGTGACACGCGTAGAAAGTAATCACACTTCAACGTCACGCCCGCGCGTGCTGCGCTGGCGTGGAGGAGTACGAATAGCGCCTTAGTGAACAACTTTGGGCACCTTACTTCTTGGTTAAATTTCGTGGGCAATATCTTATCTAATGATGTAGTTGTCAAATATTGATAATTTTCCAGTTCGAATTTTACAATTTCACGATCATGAGATGGAACACTATCTATAAAATCTAACTGTGAGATTGGGTTCTCTCGAGTCGTTGGGCAGGGCCAGGCGGGGTTGCGAAATTTCGCAAGTGGTTGAGCCCGCTAACTGAACGAATTTTCGGCATCTGACATTTTAGTAATCAAATATAAACTGCAGAGAAATCGCGCCTGGGGGGATTGTAAAATATTTTGGATTTTGGAAAAAAATTCGAAGTTGGTTGGTCGCTTTGATTTTGAAAAATTACGCAATGCCCCGCTTGACCCTGTCGTTGGGTGATGATGGTCTGTAAGGATTTATAATCTTTGAGGAATTCTGAAAAAAATGCGAAATTTGTATCATCGAAAAATCATTGGAAACACGTTCTGAACTAGTCTTCTCAGCGTTCAAACTTTCTACTGAATAAAACAGCTCTGGTGAGTATGAAGAAGAAAACGAGGGACTTTAAAGCATTTTCGTTATCTAAATTTTCTCTGCATTTTGATATTTCGTGTAGGGATGGACGCTATTAATTATAAAGAAAGAGTTAGGTTTCTGAATCGTTTAACACGTTTGATAGAAAAATCACGGACGGACAATGAAAAATCGCTGACTGATTTTTGGACCAACCTGAGCCCAACCTATTCCGTGTAGTGATGGACGCTATTAATTATAAAGAAAGGGTTAGGTTTCTGAATCGTTTAACACGTTTGATAGAAAAATCACGGACGGACAATGAAAAATCGCTGACTGATTTTTGGACCAACCTGAGCCCAACCTATTCCGTGTAGTGATGGACGCTATTAATTATAAAGAAAGGGTTAGGTTTCTGAATCGTTTAACACGTTTGATAGAAAAATCACGGACGGACAATAAAAATTCGCTGACCGATTTTTGGACCAGCCTGAGATTATTTCCCTTGTTTTTAGGCTTATATTTTTCAGGGTTCGGCAAGGTTAAGTTAGCAACGCATTTACTGACGGGTCTCAAAGTTGCCATAAAGATAATTGACAAGAAAGCGATAGGAGTGAGTTTTTGGGCGCATTTTTCAAAGCTTATAATTTGTATAATTGGTATCCCATTTCAGGATGACCTCCCACGTGTCACTACGGAGATGGATGCTCTCAAAACTCTGTCGCATCAGAATATATGTCGGCTATATCAGTTTATTGACACTGAAGATAGATTTTTCATAATTATGGAGGTAAATTTCCTGTCCTGAAAAGCATTTTTCGTTCCGTCTTGCCTATATTTCACCAATTGAGCCTTTTTCAGTATTGTAGCGGTGGAGAAATGTTTGACTACATCGTTAGAAAGGAGCGTCTCGAAGAGTCCGGAGGCTCGCCATTTCTTCCGTCAGCTTGTTCGGGCCTTGGCGTATGTTTATTCAATGGGCTATCCCAACAGACATCTTAAGCCGGTAAGTGTGTGCTTGCATCAAAGAAAGTTTTGATCAGTGAGAAGTATGAAATGCGCAATGGGTGTCCTGTTTGATCTGAAATCACCCTGTACTATGCCTTCTTTATACAGGAAAACCTGCTTCTAACCGAGGATTTGCATCTTAAAGTCATAGATTTTGGATTGTGTGCAGAAGCCATCATCTCTTTCGCGTCCACTCGACACATGCTGTGGATCACCCGCTTATGCTGCTCCCGAGCTTATTTCGGTTCGTAGCGATTTTTGGTTCCAACGCTGTTTTCCCTTCTACATTGTCCTTCCTCCTGTTTGTATAAGGTAACACTGTTATACCCCTATCAATTTTGTTCAAGGGTAAAGCGTACCTTGGAAATGAGGCGGATATTTGGTCGATGGGCGTGCTTCTGTATGCGCTGCTTTGTGGTTCACTTCCATTTGAGGACGAATCTATGCAACTTCTCTATCGGAAAATCGCGGTTTGTTGCATTCATCTACTATTTTATTCCTACCAAACTTCTTTATAGGCTGTTTTCTCCCTAAAATAGCTTTTTTTTCCCAAGATTACTCCTGTGCCCGGCACTTGTTACCCAAACTTGACACCAGGGGTGTGCGGAATTTTCTGTTCTCTGCCCATTTTAGCCATTTTTCCTGTTCACTGTAAAAAAAAGGAAAATGTGGACGGAAAACAGAAAAGAAACGATTTGTGGCAGGATTGCTTCAGAAAAATGTGGCTGGATTTATCGAAGCTAAGCCAATAGGTTAAGGGTGTACTTCACAGAGGCTCTCTGCAGTTTCCACGCGCTAAGCATTTTCATCTCGCTGTAGTGGTTATACATTAGGTCGCGCGTGGTCGGTGTGAGGAAGCGCTGCTGTTCGCTGTACACGGTCGGGTTCGATCCTCGCCCAGGTAAACCAAAGCAACTATACCTACGGGATTCTTTAGTTGGTAACAGATAACAGGGAGATGACGGCACTCTTTCGGGCCCGAAATTCATCCAAGCCTCTACGAATACGACGTAAAAAGCTGCGCTTCCTAATTGGGACTCAGGAAGCCCATTCCTTATCTTTATCTTATGGTGGACACACTCACCCAGAGGTTTACCGTCGACGAATCCCTCAGATGGTACGCGTCAAATTGAGGGAAATATGCAATTTTACTGTATAATAACAATGATGAGCCATCAACACTACTCAACGCCCGCTATTCATACGCACTTTGACCCGTCGTTTCGGAATTCTTTTGACACGTGGGCAGAGCTTAAGAATTTTTTGGTGGAGCGGGGTTATGTTGGCCCCAGCTGCGCCATGCACGCACACTCAAAATACATGTTTTAATTCACTGCAACGCAGATGGTACAGAACTCAAATAAGATGAAGTGCGAAGAAATTGATGATGAGGCTATGAGGCAGATGATACTCTATCACAGAGTTACGAGCGGCCCCCACCGGTGAAGCGAGTGGCGCGTCAGGTCATTTATACTTTAACGGCACAGCCGCGCGACACGCTCATGACTTTGAGGCACTGAGGAGTAGTACAGTGTTCAAATCAGCGGTTATTCTTGGATCAGTGTCAAAATATGTACACTAGGGAAAGGAAAGTTCGCTCCGACTGCATCTACGTACTCCTTGCACAGACATAGCGAGCTTCTGATAGAGTAATCGAGCTTTTATTTCCTGAGGAAGGAGGGTTAGATGAACATTTGTCATCTCTTCGCACTAATAATCCGCATTTCTTGGGCGTTTATACTTCTTGTTCTGGCAAGCTGTAAGGTTTTGAAAATTCAACGAGAGAAGCACAGATCACTGAAATTCATTGAAAAATTCAATGTTGTGAAAAGTTTCGTTTAGTGTACGCTGAACATTCTTTATTGGTTTTCGAAAATTTTCTGTTTCCTGAATATTTTTTGGAGATTTCTCTTTTCTGTCAAACTAGATTTTCTGTTTTCAAAAATATTTTTTCCGCTCATCCCTGCTTGACACCTCAATACAAGCATTTGTTCGGTTGCCTTCCTTATTCGTTGATCTGTCTCGGGTGCCACTTATCATCAGGGTCAGGCGGGGCATTGCGTAACTTTTCAAAGCCGGAGCGACCCCCCACCATCAGGATTTTTTTCGTAAATTTTTTGCGATACCCGACGGCGCGATTTCTGAGCAGTTTATATTTGATTACTAAAACTGTCAAACTCCGAGAACTAGTTCAGTAGTCTAGCTCAAGCTATGTTGAACGCAAAACTGAGATGTCAGGCAGGACTAGAACCTGCATTGCAAGCTTTCCGGGTGAGAGTGTTACCATTACACTACCGACATCCCGTTCTACATCCATTAGCTATTCACACATGAACTGTGTAGGCACAAGAGCAATCACCCGTTAACGGGTATGATCTGGTAAGCTTAAATCGGCAATAAATCCAGTTAAGCTGAGGCTGAGGTCTTATGAAGACAGAATTCTGATGTGTTTTGAATATTTAATGCCTTTTTATGGCATGGTATATGATCACAAGTTATGAGTAACCTGTGGTCATATACCGTGCCACAAAAAGGTATTAAATATTCAGAAAACATCAAAATTCTAGCTCAAGCGTCTAAAACCTGGGCAATGATGCGATCTTTCTCTGATTTCTTTCGCTAAGAGGAATTGTGTACCCGCCGCGGATGAAAGGCCCAACTGGGGTTTGCCTATACATTAAGATGCTTCAGATTTGGAACAGTCTCCAAGTGCCTCTGTAGTAGTTTCTTTGCTGGAGTAATTTTGAGCAAAAATCAATAAAAGCGAAAATAGATGGTACACCGCTAAGCAGTCAGTGGCGACAAATAGTTCGTGCACAGACAAATAAATCGGCCAGAATTATTTGTTCGGATCATTTTAGTTAGACTCTGCATTTTCCTCAAATTTGTTAAGATTCCGGGAGTTTCATGTTTCAGCGAGGACACTATCCTGAACCGGAATGGCTGAGTCCGAGTAGTAAGGCGCTTTTGCGTAGTATGTTGCAGGTACGACCAGTTATCTCATAAAACTACGCTCAAATTCTACGCAGCCAATTTAGGTGAATCCCCAGTATCGTATTACGGTCAAGCAACTGTTGGATCATCCATGGATCAACTACAAGTACAGTCAAAAGCTTAAGTGGACAAGTATATATGATGTATGTTTCTTAGCTTACTTGTGCACAATGGCGGCCATTTTGAAATCCACTATTGCCCAGGCTGAAACAATGAATTTTTTGAGTCTTTAAACGTTCAGGATTGGTCAGAGTTCGTAGTCGAAACGTAAACCCAAATTAAAATATTGTCAAATTAAGTAAAATAGCTCGCTATTTTGATCTGTTGCGCTGTACTAGTCTATAGTATGGATTTATCTGAAAAGAAGTTACAGTGACTTCTCCCACGCTCTTGGATTCTTTAAATTTTGCTCCACAACCCAAATTACCCTATAATTTCTCCTGAATCCCTGTCTTTCTGGCCTTTTGGGTCTAGAGGAAAACCTCGCTAAGGAGGAAGCTCCCTCTCCTACTACTCAGGCGATTATCGGCCCCGAGCCGCCTGACAGTTCGGCTCGTTTTTCCAATCTGCGAGTCGGCTCCTGTTGGTGTCCGAGCCACTGCTGTTGCTTTCCGGGCCACTGCTGTTGCTGTCCGGGCTATTCCGGTTGGCCCGAACTGCAACAGCAGTGTCCCGGAGATTGGGAGAACGAGCCGAACTGTCAGGTGGCTCCAATTGCTATTCGGTGCGGCTCGGGGCTGGTAATCTCCTGAGTACTTCTTCAGCCACGGAGCGGGTGTTATCACAGGTCCAGGAACTGGGCGACCATTGTTGGATTCGCCCATAAGTCCATTGTGGTTAGGGTAGTGGGTCTCTACAGGAACTCGATTAAATGCGCGGTGTGTCCGGGACTACCACAGCTCCGGGCTTGCGTCGGGTCTGCTGCTGTCGACTTTCTTGACGTAGGGCATCAACGATAATGGGTGACCAGATAGCAGCGAGATCAGAGCACATCTTTGGCATTCTGTCTACACTCATTTCTATTTTTGAAGTATTTCGTTAATTTTTCCTGCAGAAAAATGTGGTTGACGAAGATGTCGCGACCGAACTTGCGTTCCATCATCGAAAATCTCTGGTAGAAATGACTGCTTTAATTAAGGTAGAGTATTTATGCCATTCCCAATTCATCTACCATAGTTTCCCGTTTTTCTTTAGGAGTGGAAGTTCGACTACCTCACAGCAACTTACTATTTACTACTCCAACAAAAGGGTCGAAAACGGAAAATTGCTCTGCCGCCTCCGAAGCCAAAACCTGTCAGTCATACTTTTCACCCGTTCATGGTAAGAGCGATGAGTTGCTTAACCAAATGTTTCGGGTTCAGGGAGAGCCCCATGTGGTAGCATCTCCGACAATCCATGCTTCGCTGGAACATAACCTTGACCTATCCGGACTGGAAGATAGCCCCGATATTGATTTCTCTCCACAAAGTTTCCGATCTGGAAGTAGTATTAGCGAGCAGTTCGACGCTATGTGGCGGCATACGGAACGCGAGCGAGCAAACGATCGAGAGAGAATGGTCCGTAGAGGAGCTGATGTAGGTTTAGCTATTTCCTCTCTGTCAAGTCAACCTCCATGCTCTAATCAACTACAATCTCACCACTAGGCTATCTTTTAGCGCGCCGAGCCGTTGTAAAAATCAACGAAAGGCGGAAGGTCGCAAAATTCTACTCAAAATTATGGCTTTGCATAGAATATCCTAAAATGTTCGACCCGCTAAAATTTCATAAATTGTGAAATCTCTCGAAATTTTCGTTATCAGGGTCTTCGCCGAATTCCGAGACAACGGCCCGTTTGCCCTTGCCGAGCACGAAGTTGACCTCAGTGGATAGAAATCATAATGTGTTATGTTCTTCTTCTATTTTGCAGCCACATAGAGGGTTTTGTCATAGGCGGAGGAACTGAGCCACCAGAAGTGGATTCGTCCATTGGTGTCAGCGTGGTAGGTCTCTCCGGACAGTTGAATAAATGTGCGGTATCATGGCCGATGGTACCGCAGTCCGGGCACACATCAGATTTGCTGCTGTCAATCTTGCTGACATAAGACATTAGCGTTGTAGAGTGACCACAGCGCAATGATGCGAGCGAGCATCTTGCCCTTCTTCCGAGTTGAGACTCTGAGGTGCAGACGGGGGCGGTATATCTCCTAGCATAGGATTTACGGCCGCCTTCACAAGATTACACCGTACGAACTTTGTGTGCTCCTCGCGCAAAAGGCGGAGTCGTTCCTGCTGTGAGTCGTGCCATCTTTGCAAATTGTCTTTGTTTGGAGCATCGGCGAATGGCTTTCTTATACTTCTCTCTCTCTAACGGAGTGTAGCACTCTCCACAACGGGTGATTTGGTTGCTTTATAATGTTGATGCGGAATCGCTGGGCCTAGAGCTGACAGTGCTCCTTCACTGGTAATAGACGAGTCTCAGCATGCAGGTGCTCGATTGGGGAACTCCTTGCACATCCGGTGGCGATACGGAGAGCAGCATTTTGTACTCGTTGCATCTTTGTCCAGGAGGATTCTGAGACGAGATGCTGCCATACCGGTGCGGCGTGCTCCAGGGCGGGCCTAAGAATTGCCTTATACGTTGTGAGTATAGTATCCTTGCTGCTACTCCACGAAGTGCCGCCCAGGACCCTGAGAACGTTGAGCTTAGCTTTAAAGGCAGCAGACACGCTCAAAAATGGTATCGATTTTATGACATAAATCAAAGGTTTGCAGCTGGTTGTAATGGGAACTGACGAAAAAACGGACGAAAACTGTGTGCAAATAGAGGAATTACGGTTATTTTGTTATCGGGTGAAAGTGGACGAGTTTTACCGCGCGCGGTTGAAACAGCGAATATTAGCAACAAAACGGTTGAGATAGAAAAGCCGATATACTATAACAGCCTAAACTGGAACGTTCACCCCGTTGGAAGCATCAAAAACCAGCCAGAAGGACCGTATTTGTACTATCAATGTGGACGAGTTCGTATTTTGGGGCGGGGTTGCAGAAGCTCAGGGGCGGGGTTGCAGAAAATTTTCGATTTGCATTGCTGAAATTTAGTAGTTTTGACTCGTTTTTGACGCTTCCAACGGCGTGAGCAGTCTACTAGGAGCCATGCGACTTCAGAAACGTGGTTATCTCAACAACATTTTCGAGCGTGTATGCTGCCTTTAACGACTGCCCGCTACTGCTCGGTATTCTTATGAAACTTGAGTGACGGATCGAGATCAAGACCGAGCAGCTTTGGAAAGCGAGCAGCAGGCCAACGGTCTCCATCCTACACGACATCCGGATGAGCGCTGTGCTTGGATGGGTCCGTCGTGAGAACGGACACTGACGACTTGGCTGCAGAGATCCTTAGCATCTTGCGGTCGAAAAAAGCTCTTCAGTGTGATCAGGTACTCGTTGATCTTATTGGCGGCCAACTGTTATTCCCGATCTCGACACATGATTGTTATGTCATCAGCGTACGCAACGACCTTGATGTCTTGTGGAGGCTCAGGTATATCTTCGAGGTACAGACTGAAGAGGGCTGGCGATAGAACCCCGCCCTGAGGGACTCCAGCTGCCATAGGAATACTGTTGGAGACATGGTTCTGAAACATGACTCTTGCCCGCCGACCTTTAATAAAGGCCGATATCCAGCGCTTCTACCAAAATGGTATAGACGACTCCAGCACGTTGCTTGACAGGACTCCAAGGTTAACCGTATCAAATGCCTTGGTGAGATCCAACGCAACAGCTACAGTTCTCAATGGCTTGTTAAAGTTGAACCCGTCGATAGCATAGCTGGTAATTTCTAGCAAAGCCGTAGTTGTGAAATGAAGCCTTCTGAACCCATGTTGAAACAACTGCTTCTCGTTGTGCTCCGCTAGATCCTTGACAATGAGCTTTTCGGCTACCTTAGCGAAAGGTGACATCAAGCTAATGGGACGATATCCCTTTACTGATGACTGAGGTTTGCCAGACTTGTGCAACAGGATGACGTTGGCTGTCTTCCAGTTTTGCGGAATAGTGCAAGAGCTGAACGAAGTATTAATCATATCAACGATGAGCGGAAGGATCTCAGTTGGGAGTTTCTTCAGTACAGCAGGACAAATGCCGTCCGGACCGACAGCTTTGAAGTTCCGCATGTCCTTTATAATCTTGTCTACTTCCGCTACAGTGTACGCTTCGGCCGTGCTCATGAGCGGGAGGCGGCACAGCTCTCCAACTGTCACTCTATTCTGCGGACCTCGCCTTGTACTCGTGACAAAGAAACTTTTACCGAGAGAGTAGGCGGCTTCCTTTCTTGACTTGAAAACGTTATTACCAAACTCAATGGTGGAGACGGTGGCTGGCGAGCTCTTTCCCGATAGTTTCCGAAGCACTTTCCAAGTAGCTCCACTGTCCGTCTTGAAATTCAGGTGTTCTGTGAACTTTTCCTTCTGTTCTTTCTTGTGCTGGTCGAGATCTTTTTCGTGCTATGTTCATATGTCGAATCATGGGAAGTTCCTGAGTTTTTTTTAGAAATCGTCCTATATTAATGCCATATTCAACACGCCCACGATTTGCACCGGTCGATCTCCACAGCAAAGGCTCTATGGCTCTCCTGTAACAAATCCTTCATCCACACCATATAGGCCGGTGCAGAAAACGTCATTACGGGGCCAGGTATGAAAATGTTCGATTTCGTTCTATATCAACATTTTGTTATCTACCGTTTCTTGTTCATGAGATGAAATATTGACTTAGCGAGTTCATTATGAGTTTTCAGACCAATGCTGGTTACGATCCAACGTACGACAAGGAGAATCACCGACCCGGTGCTGCCAGTGTCCGTGTCCGTGGACCTGTGAAAATTATAGGTTTGTTTCATTGTTGTACCCTTGACAACTTTGTGCGCGATTGGATTCCTTGTATTCTTTTTTCACGTCGTGCTGCTTTCTTTTGTTTCGGTGCACTTTTTCTCGAATATGTGTGAAGAAAAAGTTTTTTCCCTCCGTGATTGCCGCTGAGATCCTTAAAAAACGGCGTTTTTCCTATGCTCGGACTCTAGCAGGAAAAAAATTCTTCTAACTTTATTCGAGGAAGGAGGGCTAGTTGGGATGCTGGATTTGTGTGAGGTTCCTCTTCACTTGTACGGAAGATTAGGGTAGGACGACATGCTAATATTGTTTTAGATCGGCGTTCTAGATTTGGCTGAAACTTTGCCAAGGAGGTCTTTGGGTGCTGATCACGAATACATAATTCTTTTTTTTTTTGCAAACTGCTATGGTACATCACTGTAGGTTCCACTCAGTTATCGTCGGCAAGGATCATGAAGAGACTGCGTTCACTGTAGGAGGTTGGCGCAAACTTGGTGCCACATGCTATAACATAGGTGCACCGAGTTTGCGCCAACTCTCAGCAGTGAACGCGAAGTCTCTTCACGATTCATGCCGATGTTAGCTATCCAAACCTACCGTACACCTCAGGAAAGTGGACTGCGGATTCGCGATCAGCACCCCGGGGAACCCCTCTAGGCAAAGCTTAAGCCAAAGCGGAGACTTTAGCCAAGCTACCGTATGCCTACCGTTGTTTTCCATGAAACTGAAGACGGACATCATAATCGCATTCAGCATCCCAAATATTTCCCTGGATGAAGTTGTGTTTCCCACAACTGAAGCACCTGCTCCTCCTTTTTTCGTAATCGTGCCTTGCGAGTGTGAACAGCGGAATGATAGGTCCCAAATGCTTTTTCTTCAGTGTCTGTATGCTAAATTGCTGTCTACATCAACTTCCGGTTTGCTGGAAGACTTTTTTCCAGATGAACGTGGTACGCGTCCTCGAAGCATCTACACCACTCCACAAAGGCCGGCCCTAAAAGGATTGTTCAGTCCTGGTGGAGCACGACAGAGGCATGAGGCGTATCCTGCTTATTGTTTCTGTTTTGTTCTCGTTTAAAACTATGACAGACCTTCTCTAACCGAGAAGGTATTCAGAGCTCGTTCTACCGAAAGAAGTGGAGCAGAGTCGCCTGCGTACTCTGGCGGTAAACCACCAACAGATTCAACACGACATCCTAGGTCCATCACAAAAACTCCGAGATTGAAGCAAAGGGTTCGTTACCGGATGCTTAGCTAGTCGTTGCTGCTGTCTTGTTCTGCAGCCTTTTGTTTTTAGATTAATGCGGAAATAATTGCGGTTTTTTGAAAAAGCAGTTTTTCCTTTTCTGCCTAAGTCATTTTGGCAAGGCGTGTTACGTCGTTTGAAAGCCCATTCGTTCCTCTATTTCATACTCTTTATCACTTTCCGTGAAACTTGTTCACTACAGAGTTTATACTACAACTCAGCACCTTGTGTAAACATACCATAACAACCAGAACGGTGCCACATGCTATAACATAGGTGCACCGAGTTTGCGCCAACCTTCAGCAGTGAAGGCGAAGTCTCTTCACGATTCATGCCGATGTTAGCTATCCAAACATACCGTACACCTCAGGAAAGTGGACTGCGGATTCGCGATCAGCACCCCGGGGAACCCCTCTCGGCAGAGCTTAAGCCAAAGCGGAGACTTTAGCCAAGCTACCGTATGCCTACCGTTATTTACCATGAAACTGAAACTCGGTGTTCCGTGACACTGCGACGTTAAACTGCAGTTACGGCAAAAAACATCCGAAACCGTGTAAGACTTAAGTAGAGCATCATCCTGACAGGTCTACGACTGTTATATAGTCTATGACGGTATTCCTGTTTCATCCCGTTTTGCGGGTGGAAAGATGATTGCTTCGGTGAAGATTTACCGAGCAGTTGAGTGATAGCGGCGCTGGGGCTTCGGTCGTGCAGTGCGATAAGGCTCTTCCCCTGAAAGGGAATATGCGGGTTCAATCTCGCCCGGAGCCAAGCGTTCTGCGATCAACTCAGCACCCTGTGTAAACAGAGTTTATAGTTGTGTGTAGTGTCTGGTCTTATAACCGAATAGTTATATCTTCCGATACTCGTCTCCTATTGAAGCATTCAATCTGCTATTGATTAAGGAGTTATTGACCTTTCCGAGGACTGGATGTAACACCCACACAGACTGACGGAAATTCTTCAAAGAGGCAACCTTTGCCCTTTTTTTTCAAAAATTACAGGTCTTGTATTTTCTTCTTTATGTTATGACATCGGGGCACCAAATTCCATTCTTAAGTACTACATAGTTCAGCACTACATGCGTTTCCCTATTCAATAATATTTGTACTGTCAATTATCGATAATTTTTTCGAGAAGTCCAAATAAAGTTAACATAGATTCTTTGAAAAAGTGGTCTATAATTTGCAACCTAAACAGTGTCGACTAGGGAAACGCATGAAGTACTTAGCTATGGAGTTTGGTGCCCCAAGCTAGCTGCATAAAGAAGAATTCACAAATATTGCATTTGTTGGAAAAATGCAAAATTTGCTTCATTGAAGAAGTCTCGTGAGCCTGTGTGGGTGTGATCATTTAGTCCTCGGAAGAGGACAATCGTTTCTTAACTAATGGCAGATTGAGCGCTTCAATAGGATACGAGTTTAGGCAGATATGAATATTCGTTTCTCGGACCAGACGCTTAATTCAACTATAAAGCTCTGAATAGAACAATCTTCACGGGAAGTGTCAAAGAGCATGAAATAGAGGAAGGAATTGGTTTTTGAACGCAAAATCACAACTTGTCTAAATGGCTCTGATCGACGAAGTTAAACTTTTTTGATAGGCCGCAACTTTTTTTGCTTCAACCTAAATTAATCTGGTTTCAGGTGTTTGCCTCCTTAGAGCGCAAAGCAGATCGCGTTATCAATCTTTTGACTCCTCGAAAACTCAGAAATGATTCGCCGCAAATTTTGAAAACAGTTGAGGTAGGAATGTCACACCTCATTTGATAGTGTCATTGAAGTACATATGCTTGCGAATCGTCTTATTGTAGGGAAAAATCAATGTGTCGGTTACGAATTCTACAGATCCAGAAAGAATAAGGCAAGAGCTGATAAAAGTCTTCGAGCAGCAAAACATTAAATATGAAGTTAACGGGTATGTTGTTATTCCATGACCATTGGTCTCGATAAAAAAATGTACCTCTCAAGGTGGAAGATTTCTGGAAAACAGAAGGACAGGGCTGGTCACGCACTCACTGTCGAACTGGAAGTGGTCGTTGTGGAGAACATGGGAAAGGTGGGTTTTTTCCAGGTAAATGGTAGAATTAGTAGCGAATGGGTCAGAATTTTCTGAGCAAAAGCGGAGTTTATATTAATGAAAGAACACGCACAGCGAAGGAACTGGGAGCCACGTGTCTAGTTTAGAACTAGTCGGTAATATATATGAAAAGTACATACTCTCTATAAAACGTTGAAATTCACTTCACTCGAGGCGCCAGCGGCGCGCGCATCTGTCCTACGCTCTCTCACTGTCTCTACACTCCGCTCCCCACTAGCACGCATAGGAACCAAGTGAATTTCGCCGTTTTATAGCCAGTAACCCACCCTTTCTCACCAGTCTGCCTTGTTGCAGACCTGTTGGCTGGAGATCAATATATGTGTAACTCATTGCAAGAGAACCGCTCTCGCTAAATTATTAAGAGCGTACAAGCATGTATAGGGAACTTTGTGCGCATTTGCCTATCCACGAAGCCAGCTTGTGTGCCGAGCCATCGATCGATACGGGCAAGATCAATGGATGACGTGGCGAGCGGGCGATCTTGCTGTGAGGCGACAGTGTAAAATACCCGTGCGGCTTTACCACCATGCTCACACCTTCGGAAGGTCCAAAAAAAAAAGCCAGAAGGAACTATAAAGGTTGAGTAATCGCTAACCCGTGAAGTTCCTTCCTTTGTCTGAGATTCGCCTTTGTACTAGTAAAGCAATGAATCGAAGACCGTGAAAGCAACTGATAATCGAGAGAAGTAGCCTTATTAAAGGCAGCATACACGCTCCTAAACGTAATTGAGATAACTACGGAATTAGAATGGTATGGCACCGAACACAACGCTCACGCAGTTCGAAGCTACAAAAACGACCCAAAATGACGCTACATGAGTGGGAAGGTTGCCCCGTCCCTCTATCTACCCGCCCCCTGTATTTGCGTCCTCCCCCAAAACAGGGCTGCTGGGCCATTTCCACCGTCGCCGACGTTTGTGGGTGGTAGAATAGGTACAATATTTAAACCCAATGGCCCAGCACCCCTGTTTTGGAGTAGACGGCAAATACAGTGGGCGGGCAGATACAGGTGCGGGACCAACTTCTCGCTCCTGTGGCGTCATTGTGGGTTGTTTTTGAAGCTTCAAAATGCGTGAGCGTTGTGTTCGGTGCCATACCATTCTAATTCCGTAGTTATCTCAATTACGTTTACGAGCGTGTATGCTGCCTTTGAAGGAGAGTCGGTGAGATAGACCACATCATTTGTTCCAGATATGGCACTTGCAATTAGCGGTTATAGTCTAGTTTAACAAAACGTATACATCTGGTTATAGACGAAACAGACCGCTCTCACTCAACCAATGGCTTGTGTGTGGCATTGAAATTTGTGCATATTGATCTTCAATCGATCGCTTCTGCTTCGTCTGTAGATGTACACGTTCTGGAAAACTACACTATAACTTTAGGTCCCCCATGTTTCATGAAAGATAAAAACGACAAAGTTTTTGCCTTTAATCAGTTATGCTGGCTATGCACCACTCACTCGACTTCCATCCAAAACCGAAACGCTTTCGAGTGTGTTATGGACTCTAGCAATAACCTGCGGAGGTCAGCCAATGTTCAAGTCAGTTCCCTTATACTACCGGACAAGTATGGTCCCAATTTTACCATACCGAAGGAATAGGAGGTATTGTTGGCCTCAGACAAGGATCAGTCGTTCGACCGTTAGCGGCGATAGTGGACCCTCTTGCCGCTGTGCTGCACGACTCTATAAGTTGGAGAGAAGCGCCATAACGACATTAATAGTCTATCCGTTTTCTCGAACCGATTACAGTCGTGTTGCTTTGAGCTGCATGTTCATAGATTTCCAACCTGCCGCCTTACCTATGGAACAAGGCCCGATTCCCGTTTTTTTGCCGTCTGATGTCGGACAATGGTATCCGTCGTCGTGCGTGACGACGATATGCGGCGCGCACCAGGGTTGTGGTAAAGCGATTGATAATATCGATTACTCCACCACCTCCATGCCAAATTGCAATATTTCAACGGAGAGACCTCGGCATCGAACGACGCAGCCCTATCTCGTAGGCCATTGTTATACTCTGCCACGGCCTTGTTGCGGTCGAAGACCAGAGCGACGTCGCAGTCGCTGAGAGCCAGTTGTGCTATGCCATACATCATGCCAACTTACGTCTGACACGCGCTATCGCCCGCGCAATTGCAGACAAATCAATAACCCGGAATCAACAACAAATCAGTTCAGTTTCAGCTCCTTAAAGAGGCAGGCTTAAATATTTATACATCTAAGGCATCTTTCGTAGTCCTCACCGCAAGCGCGGCACGCGCGTTACGCTTGGGAAGCGCGGAGAACTATGAAAGTTTATGCCGCTCGGGACGCTTTTATAGTTCACCAGCACCGCCATAGCGGCGCCGCCCAAACCGCCGTGGCGGTTTTACCGTTTCAATCAATATTTGCTTCTGGATTCGAGTACATTCCAACATAAATAATTCTGAGACTGTCCTGCGCTACCGCATACGCAAATGCAAGCCAGGAATTTCTGTGCATGCCTCAGTTAAGGCTCGACTTTTACCCGCACCGCCATGGCGGTGCCGCCGGAGATTTCATAGTGGCTTCCCAGGAGAGAAAAGAAAGAAGGAACTATAAAAATAGAATAAAAAGCAGAGGAAACCCGCACTAAACCAATTACTCCGTCGCTGTCGCGGGCATCGGCCGCAGTGCGCCACACTGCGACGATGCCCGCGACTGCGACCGATTGCGGCACGGTTTTAACATTTGAATGTATAGGGCCTCTTTCAGAGTTCGATCGCTGTGCAACGCGATCATGTGCACGGCGACGCGACCGTCGCGTCGCCGTGGAAATCGCACGCTTTGAGAGTGTGAATGCCCAATCGCGAAAATTGGCGACCACGCACTTTTAAGTACGCATCCTAATAGACGCCTAACCAACACAGATGAATACAGCAAATAAACGCATCTAACTGCAGTTGTGCTCACTTGTTGTATTCATCTATGTAAAAAAAATTATGAGCAATTATTTATGAGAGTTTACTGGCCGTGGGTTGTGTTGAATGCCTTTGATGAGGATTTTTTTTGTTTTTTTTTTCTTTTTTCTTCATTTGAAAGCTTCATAGTCTGTGTCGTGCATTCTGAGATTAATAGTTGGCAAACTTATATGTTTGGCAGTTTGCAAGATGAGAAGATTGAAAAAAGGACACAGAGAAAAAAATTCGCTCTCAAAACGGGTCCAACACCGCTCATGGACGCTTAACTATTACAAATAATTATTGAAGTTTTTTCGAAAAAAAATTCCTTCGAATTTCTTCAAATGAAACAAAGAATTAATTTAAAAACTAATTCTAAGTTATAGAAAATCTTCCGCGATGCGAATCACCAACTCGGCAGTGGAGAATTAAGGTAAGCTACCTGAAAGAGCAGAACTATTTAAAAAAAAACTGAAACCTGTGGAAAAAAATAGAGGAATTTCAACTAGGCCACATGATGCGATCGCCGCGATCGGTCGCGTCGCCGTGCAGTGCACGGCGATGCGATCCGGTAATGCCAGTCGCCCAATCGCGTGATTGGGCGACTTTCCCCGCGATCTTGTCTGAAAAGCCTGCGACCTGATCGTGCGACGCGACCAGATCGATACGCAGGGTTTTCATTCGGTCGCGTCGCACAGCGATCGAACTCTGAAAGAGGCCTAACACCCATCTGCAACCCTGCGACGCTACCGGCGCATGCAAAGTGTTCCCGCGACAGTTCTTTTCACGGTGAGAGTGTGGGCCCCGACACGGTTTGTGTAACAGATGAGCGAACCTGTCGCGGTCGCAGAGTGGAGGGATAGCAATGGCCGTAGTGTGTCGGGCGACATCGTCCGGCGACCGTGAAAGGGGCTTAACACTAACAATAAGTAGCTTCAACAAAGAAATCCTTTTCTGTGTGGAACGGTGGCTCCATCCTGTTCCAATTATAGATCGGTATTCGACGGAAACGGTTGTGTGGTGATGCATTCCTCTACAAGAAGGTGTGTGAGCAGATCCTAAGGATGGCTGGCTTGGAGGCTGACTAATTCGTGTAAAAATTTGTCTTTCATATTTTATTTACTCGTTATACTTGACCACTTCAGTTGTTCTCAGTCGGGCTTCCCTACTAATCCATTTTGATCAAGTTTTATATTTATATTGAAGTGCCTGATCCTGCCCCATACTCTCACTTGAGACCGTATAATATCTCTGACATAATCAACTCATTAGGTTTTCTGTTATTGCACCGGTTGTCCTGTAGGATATGTGATTATTCTGGTACTGTCAACTCATTGACTAAATTCTTTATTCTAACTTCAAGCATTAATTCACATTAATTGACAATCCCTGATCCTTGATCTTATCGGAGAGAAGAATGCAGATCGACAACGGTAGCTTGGCCTTCTCAAACTAAAGTTATGAGTTCTGACCATTTGTTCTTGCCTAGTCGTGCATAACAATTTCTAGCATTTTCGCCTTTCATGTTATCAATTCGTGTTGCTAAGTGCCGTACGGTTTCAAAGGCATTTGTTTGACATGTGGTCCAATGACGTGTAAGACTACTATTTTGCCATAATTTTCAAACCGAATTTCTTCAAACTACGTACATAGTATGTATTTGTAAATGCATTTCCTAGCCGGGAGAGGAACTGTAAACTATCATAGTATGCTTTTAAATAGGTTTTATTGTTGATAAATTATGAATTTCTGAGCTAGTGAAGTAGACCTACACTGTTGTTTTCAAGCTTCTTGAATTCGGTCTTTGGCAGGAGGTCGTGCTGAAAACGTCAATTAGATGAGTGTTTCTCATACAAAGTTAGGAGACCTTTTGCAATAAAACATGCTGCCGCTAACAAGTTTTCAAAGAATCCGCCGACGATGAATGGGCATCCGAGGATTGTGAGGTTTTAGCCCCATTCTTAGGCGCTATTTATACTCAACGTTAGAGTGTGTATACTTTCTGCGTGCGTGACGGGCTTGCGGAGACTATGAATGCTCCGGCGGCGACGCCGTGGCGGAGTTGAAGAGGGGCTTTAACTTTTCCAAAGATTCCAATTTTGCACATGCGTTCACCATCACGATAGCAGAGGGTAGGAATGGAACTAAAAATATCATGAAACGGAATGAAATTGATGACGGATTAATAATGAAAACGATCAAAAAGTCGTTACTGGCCATCGCCGACAGGCGGAGCAGGCGTCACGCGCGGTCGTGGCGTCAGACTATTCATACATAAGGCCGGGATCATACTTGCTGCGACCAGCGACAGTGCACATCAGGCATATCGATTTTCGGTCGATATGGATCGTGAACATTGTGTCGCGTCGCTCGTCGCTGAAAGTATGATCCCGGCCTAACACCGCGATGGCGTTGAGTATGAATAGCGCCTTAGACTCCGATCGAACTACCGTATACATACCTACCGCAAATCAGTGCGGCGCGTAATGACGGAACACCCCCGAAAATCTGTAATATCTCAACTCATAAAACTCGAATTTGTCTGCTGTGCTCATCATCGGAATCGCAGCTGTTGAGAACCTGCACTCTCGTCTTTCTAGGACATGACAATGTCTTAATGGGTTTTCCAACACTTTTTCGATGTCCAGGCCGTCGCAAAATGATAGAAGCTCCTTCGAGCTTGACCGCTTACGACCGATAATCGATTCCTGTGATCTACCATGGAGTACAAAAGATGAACTTCGCGATTCTGTGACTCTGCTCTCTGCTTCTTTTGAAGAGTCAGTTTGCAGCACTGACGTCCGCCGATTTCTTGAAATGAAAGATCGCTGCTCATCTTGGACGCCCTACCCATTCGGTTACTGTCGACCTCGTAATCCCGTCACATACGGGCTGGAGAATTCTCTCAGAAGGCCGCTGCATATGCACATAGCAACGAGTCTGCGTGATATTTAGAGCAGGGGATACCTTTAATACATATGTCTCGATGACACCAACACCGGCTCTCAGACCCACTCATGAGCCTGTTTTGGATGATTTCCGATAAGCAAAGTTTAAGGACCGGTTAGACAAAGTCTTGGCTTTATTTGGTAAAACTTTGGTGGGCGGCAAATGCTTTAGCGACTTTTAGGTGCACCTATCCGACGAGAAGAAGTCCAAATTGTATTTTCTGGATGGTTCAGTTCATTACTGCTGAGACACTCGTAGTTATGTTCCGCCAGACCGCTGTTGTTTGTGCTTGTCTCTGGGCAAACGCTAGGTGTTGCGGGTGAAACAGAAAGTGTTTCGGAGAGCACGGGCGGTAAAGGTAGTGGTCGCGATGAAAAACTGTGGAAGAAACCCTAAAAACAGCCAGATCCGCGATTGGCTAAAGGACCACGAAGGTTACGCTGCAAGAAACGGGCTAAAAATAGAGTTATTGGGATCCTATTCCGCCAGTTCCTGCCCACGTGCACAGCTTTTCTCAAAAAGATTGCAGTCCTATGCTGAGCAGTCGAAAAATCATTGACGTTCACAGCCAGAAATGAATCCAAATTAAGCTAATGAAAACAGTTGAACAATGAAAGCAAGCCCTTCATCCAATGTTTGACTCGACGAGGACAGAAATGTTTGAGCAGTTCAGTCCGCAGGATATTGTTCATTGATTGAATTCCAATTTTAAGCCAGTTGATGTTCCTGATATGAGAGATCATCGATGCCGAAGATGTGGAGCGGGCTTGTCCACCATCAGAAGGCAGGAAAGTTCAGGCCTAAAATTTGGCCCAAAACAGGCTTTTTTCGCGAATTTTCTCGTAGGTCCTACTACTCTGAATCCGAAAAAGGGTTTAAAGAGGAAGAGAAGACATTCATATTCTATCGCGACCACTGCCTTCAAAGAAAGCGCTGAAGGGCGATGTCTCGGGATAAACGGCCGACGTTCCGAGGCAACGAATTCGGTCTTTATACGACAGCCATCTGGCGGAACACAACTACGAATGTCTGAGTGGAGGGATCTGAGCACGCATTTGACCACATCGTCACTAAGAGACTTTTTAAAGGGTCGCTTGTGGTGTGAGGTTGCGTTATCATTCATGGCATTCTGCAGATCGAAATTCTTTCCACTCGGATAAACTATAGATTATCAGAACATTCGAGCTGCTCGAGTTATTCCCTTTCTCCAGCGGAAACAATGGAGCAGACTGATTTTCAGGAGTTGAATGCTTCCTGCCATGTAAGCTCACCGACCAAGAGTTGGTTAACGGAAATGGTGTAACTTCCTGGACTAGCTAGCACAAAGTCTGGACTCCTTACGATGTCACTCCACAGCGTTTGTTTGATTTCGTTAGATTGCGCGATAGTTCCGTTGACTATTGAAATAAGGTTTCATATCAATTTGTGCCACTTTTCGAAGATCTGATCATGGGGAGAGAAGGGGTTCTATCATTTCGCAAGAGCATGAATTTTGAAAAAAAAATGAAACCCGTGGCCGTGGGCCGAAAACACGAGCGTATCTCGCATCGAGCAGTTATCGAGTCAGAATTTTACGTCACATCAGTGGGGCTATTGCACAAAAGATTGTTAATTAGACGTCGGCGGGGTATCCGATACTCTTGCGGGGTAAATGATGATGAATAGCATTTGGTTTTTTTTTCGGGGTATACAGTAGAGTTAATCAATCTACGGGTATAAACTACCCCGAATTTCGTTGATGATACCGGCCCCTGGTCATTCTCGCTATCGAGTGGAGCTCGGCATAGGTGGAACTTTAGCGGGCCTAGAAGACGACGAATTTGTCGGAACGTCGCCCTAAAGAAGTTTCACCATCTAAAAAACTTTGGTAGGCACAAAAGAAATCAACACGAGAGTATATCCTATGGTTCGGAGCCAAATTTACTCTGTTCTTTCGCGCGCTTGCGCGGAGCGAGGGTAGAGCCAGCGAGAAAGTGCGTTGGGAAGGAGACTCAGCATACGCGCGCAGTAGAGTATATCGAAGGAATAAAAATTTCAGAATAGTCGAGTAATTGGAAAAACTGACTCTTTCAAATATTCGAATAAACGAATTAGTAGGTATTCTAAAAATTGACTTCTTCGTATTGTCGAATAAACGAATTATTCTGAAAATTGACTATTCGAATAGTCGAATAAACGAGTTATTTGAAAAAAATAATTTTTTCGAATAGTCGAAATTGACTTTTTTCGATTACTCGAATAAATGAATTATTCGAAAATTAGGCTTCTCCGAATAATCGAATTATTCGAATATTGGATTATTCGTTTATTCGACCGGATATTGGTTTTCAGAATATTCGTTGACATACTCCAGCGCACAGCCTCACGCGATGAACGGAAGTAAATTTCACTCCGAAGCAGAGGATAACTATAAATGTTTTCAGCAGCTGCGATTCCGATATTAAGGGGGGAGTTCTATCATTATGCAGCGCACTGCATATTGAAAATCGATAAACGGACCACAGATTCGTGTTGAGCGCTGCAAATAACCTTCAGCGAAAAATTCTGAGCAAAATCCATTGTTACATTTCAGAAATAAGCAAAAGTCGTCTTTGGTTCTCAAAATCCCTCGATGGATAGCTTTGGACCGGATTAGCCGAGTCTCTCGAAATTCAACAAATGGACCTCATACGTCTAATCAGCACCCATAACAAACCCCTGAAGACAGTTTCGAGCCAAATCCTAATCAATTGTTCTGAACGAATTGAAAATTGACTTTTGGCAAGCGAGATAGGCTTTATTTGGTGCCTTCCACAATACATTTGCTGGTAGAAAATGCCGCTGCGGCTCCGCGATCGGTGGCTGCGCCTTTGCAGAAATAGGACCGACTCATTTGAATTTAATTATGAGTCATTATACAACTAGGAGGGGCCTTTGGACAAAAATACGCACCAGCGATTGTCAGGTTCTCCGTGTGATGAGAACAGAGGGCATCCCCGTTATTGCGGCTAAAGCCATGTTTTGACTGCAGGTGGTCGCTGCGGCCATGCGAGGGACAACTGTTCCTTTTTCATCGAGCGTAATGGAAAGGCGCTCCAATTGTGATCGCTTCTTGGCAAACGTCCTACATCGCTGGGTCGCGGCGACGAAATCCTATGTTTTACTGGTTCGCTGCTGTAGGAGCGATTCTTGATGGTCGTTGATCATCGCTCCATCGCTGCCATTGTGGCAGCGATGGAGCGATTGCCAGCAAATGGCACGTTTCTTGTAGTGAACTTCGACCCTTTCACATGACAATATCAGTGTTTACGAATGGAAACGTGTTATTGATAACTACCAGCGATCAATTTCTCTGATTGATTGAATTTCTTCGATAATCCGTGAGCACTATGAACAGAATCGCTGCCACTTCCACATCGCTGCAGCAGCAGGTGCACAATCGCTGCGATGAAAAAGAGCAGCGATGCAGTCAAAACATGGCTTAAGTGGATACGGGATGTATCTTCAACTCAAGTAAATAAACCGGGGACAATCTCTATTTATCACACAAGGCAGTATCGTAGTCGACGCTAGTTCGCCGATGCATCTTCGCGCAGGTGATGCGGTTGTAACACGGATGCCCTGCAGTACTAATGTCGCGGCGTTGTTGAAGCTCTAGATACTGCAACTGAATCGTCTCGGCACACTCTCAGAAAACCTCCGCATTCAATGCGTGTCGAATATGCATTCAACTCGAAGACAAAGCGGTTTTGAGCACAGCCAGGAAACGTGTTACTAGGAGAGCACGTGCTCCTATTGTGTTCCAAATTATAGCACATGTCCCAACAAATAAAACATTCAATGCGTGCATGATACACATTCAACTCGACGACTAAACGGTTCTCCAAAAAAAAGCATACGACGCACTCTTTAGGTGGGATTAACTACAAGATGCAGAAGGTGCTCGACTAGCCGGTCGAATCGCATGTCGGTGTGCCGGCCGCGTGGATTGTCGGTGTGCTCCTACAATAGCGCCAGACTACCTTGCAGCACGTGCTCCTGCGATGAAAGTTTGCAGCACGTGCTGCTGTTCGGAGCACGTACCCCTGTGATAGAGCATGTCGATGGGTGTGGTCACTCGAGTTGACTGCATACTCCATACGAATTGAACGCGGCGATTTTCTGAGATGATGGCCGCGTAGTCGCCGCGGTACTACCGCGGAACAATCGCGGCACAGTCGAGGATCGCGGTACTTTCCCGGCAATGCTGTGGCAAAGTTTCTCAGAGTTGGGTTGTTGCGAGAGTCTTCCGTCACTCGAGGATTAACATGGATCCATAAAGTCAAGACTGTTTTGATCTGCATTTGAATGTAATGGACTGCTTTTCAATTGTAGCCATAAGGCTCTCCACGTTCCACATTCTTCAAACTAGTATTAGAATTACTCGACTAAAATGGCCAGTTCTATGAGACATGGGTGTTTTCAGCATGCTGAACATGATGATTTAGATCTAAAAGCGAAAAAATCTGATTCTGTTGGGACAACATTATAATTCGGGATGGGCATAAGGGCGTGATGCGCTCCTCATACTCAGGTACTCAGGAAGACGGCCGGCGAACCTTTCCCAGCTGGCCCGCAGTCTCCGTCCTCCGGCCGCCCGCTTTTGGTCCGCCGGCCAGCCGTATGTCGACGGCCCGCCGACCTTTACCAGATGGCCCGCGATCACTATTTGTACTATTGCTTACCTCATGCATGTCTCCCCGGCGGAGAAAAGCCCCGCCTCGGTCCGCCGCCGTCTGCCGTGAGGAACCACCCTCTCCGCGAATCGCGGCGAACCCCCTCCCCAGCCGTGGGGATACCCTATCCTCTCAGCAGTCAAAAATATGCTGGCGTCCGGAGAGTGATTCGAAGTCACCCTCCAGGGCCGGCAGCAGAATGCCGATTGAGGACTCTAGTGAGATGAGGCGCCTTTTATACCGGCTGTGCACGTGATAACTACGTTACGACGAGATCAGTCGTGATTATGATCAATGGTCTTTCCAACCGGCCGAATTGAATATGGCGTGGCGTGTTTTGTGGTTCGCGGGCGAGCCAATATCCGCGCTGCGTGTGCGTCGCATGCAGCATGGTTCGCCGCTGGCCGGCACCCTCGAAATATGGGGCCGTCCGTCGTTTTCGGCATAGAGGTTCGCCGGCCGTCGCCTTGAGTACCTGAGTATTCTAAGCGAAAATGGTTTTATTGCCATAAATAATGCTGTAAATCACCTGCGTAGCTGATAAACTTGAGAGTGTCGCCCTCAGTTTGTCGGAATGCTCATCGAAGAAGCTTTGGGTTAGCTCGTACAGCTGCATCAGATCGAATAATGGGACGGATTAGTGTTCACGTGTTTCTCGCTTATCACCTAATGAGATAAAAGATAGATACTGGTCTCTCTAGACCTGTCCTATTCAGGGATGATGGGACGTGACAAGACGATCACACGTCATATGGAAATCGGCCATATGACATTTAGAGTCTCCTTGCAGGATTCGGTCTATTGAATGGCCGGGGCTGCAGAGGTACATATGTCGCCGCACGCGATCGAAGCCCCATTGTATTGTCCTGTGGTGTCACGAAAGGCGCAGGGCACGCAGCGATGATCACGTCTTGTTAGCCCATTTGCGACTTAGGGGAGCCTTAGCACAAACCTTCCCCCGAAGGGGGCCTGCTCTCCTTTGACGCTTGCTCCCCCGAGAGAAAAAGAGATGGAGAGCGGACGCTTTTCGTGGGGGGGGAGAGGGGGGTGACTTTTTTGCTTCAGAATAATGACGCCAGTGATCCATGGCGGTCAGTGCTTCGGGGAGTGATGGCAGGGCTTTAGGGCGGTGACGGCATGGCTTCAAGGCAGTGACGGTAAGGCGGAGAATGACGATCAGGCTAATTTATCACTTTTTTGCTCGCCTTCTACTCCCGGGTTTTTTTTTGGGGGGGGGCAAGAATCGGCGGTCGGACCTCGAAAAAAATTAGTGCCCAATCTTCGCCCAGGGGTTACTTGCTGTGCTCATTTAAAGAACATAGACATCTCCGCTTGAGAATACGATCTTTGAACTGATCCCCCCGTTTCGGTTTTTTATCTCGATTATCACGAGTCGTTACGGTAGGTATACCGTCATTCAAATACTGTTTCCTACTTTCTTGAGCTCATAACGTTTTGAAATACAGGGGCCGTATGCTAACAGCCCCCGAAAAATGCAGTAGCCTCTACCGAGGAGTGAATCGATGGCTATGAAATTAACTAATCCAACTCGTTTGAAAATAAATGACGTGGATTTTTTCCAACCATTCCCTTTCTCTATACTAACTGTAAGGGGACGGTTAAGGTGGACAACAATGAACCATAAAATGTAGTCTTCAATACTAACATCTCAGTTCTGTAACATCGAAACGTGAGGTGGTTCTACAACAGCGCCAATTAAGAATCTAGCCGGTTTTTCGTTAGGCTTATCAGCGCAAGCCTTCAAATCTTCGCTGGCTTATCTTCTCCATGTTTTCGTATGAAACATATGATCATTTTAAACGTATTGATTTTTTTCTCCGGGGGGGAGGTACGCATACGGCTCCAGGCTAGAGGCCAGTCATTCACAATTTCGAGTGCATATAGCACGAACATTCTTGCAATGTAGTGTATGGGGTCATCCTCAAGAGGCATTTGATAGATCGCCAGTGGCGAGCGGTGTGTTTTTGTTGAATTTTGTTGAAACAACGTTTTCAGCATTTCTACTTGGCCGCGGCTTACTGCTAGGTAATATTCGGAATCGAGAGCTCTCTAGAAATGCCTCGAGGTTAACATAAATCTGCTCCAGTCGGACTACACAACATCGATTTCCCGTATTGGCTCAGATTTTGCTTTTGAGAGACCATCGCAACATTTTTCAAAGCGAATAAGATGCAATTCAGGAGTGGGTTGCTAATCTTGTTATGACTTTCGGCAAGCTCCCAAAACCTTCTCTACCTTGCTGAATATTCCTCGCGACCTTTTGGCCCATGCGCCACCAAAGTTCTTCTTTCGGAAGTATTTGCGTACATATGCGTTTCCGGAGACCGTTGATCATTCACGCCACTTCACTCCCCTGGCTTCACTAACCACTTAGAAACTTTGCGGACAGAGTTGATTTGCACGGGACAATTAGTGACGTGGTTGGCTACTTTAATCAGGATTCATTAGTCTTCCATTCCTAGAAAACTGAAAGTCTGGTTTGAACTGCTTTCTCTGAATCTTTATAATGCTTCAATTTTCACCAGACTTTTCGCCAAGAACACACTGTTCGAGTTCATTTTCCAGCCGATTATAGCAGAAGAGCCCAAACATCAGCTCAATTTCCGGCGGAATATAAAAATCGAGTTCAAAATCTTTACTGATTGCTGTGGACAGAAGAAAACTGTATGATGTTTTTAGCATTCCTAATCTTCAAGCACATTTCGTATTAGTATTTGAGAGGAATAGATAGAATACACTAGATGAGTATCCGACAAATGCACAACGGTTCATGAAAAGGGACATCTGTGAGAGGTGAAAGCTGTATACGAGGGTCATTTTGGCGGCATCTTTTTAATAGATCTGTGTTCTCAGAGGCTCTTCAAACATGATGTATCTATTGCAGGAAACACAGCACCCCTTTTTCAGCGTGAACATTGTGAACCACAAAGATCACAGAAAAAAACTGTTCTGTCAGGAACATTTCCCCTCAAACATCGATCTGGTGAAGACACAATAGAGCTGTTTCCGATATTCGGGGGAGGGGGGGGGTGGCCGAAGAAAAATTTTGTGCCCACGTTACGATTTCGCCCATTTACTGGAGACCGTTTTTCCCGCACCCCGACGATTTGAAAAACCATGCTTGAGTTTTTGTAGGTTCGTAACAGTACATGAATGTTCTGTGCTCGAAATTCTCTAAATGCCTCCCGGGATTCCGAAAAAGCGCACTTTTTTTACTTCGCGAAAAGGCAAGGGTATTAGGCCCCCGTCAGACTTGGTCGAAAAACCTACCGAGTCCGACTGAGTCCGGGGCAAAAAAACCGACCTCGGTGCAGTGGACCTGTCCGTATGCGTGCGTGAAACACCTGTATCGACTGGGTGGATTGCGGTCGGCAACAGACGGTTGCAGTTGGACTCAGTGGGTTGATTTTTCTGCACCCGCCTGTCACTCTTTCGGTTATTTAGGGCGCTGAACGCGAATCTGGGGTCTGTTTGTTGCTAGACTTAAGGGTGTTGTGGTTACGGTAGTCATACCGCCCCTTTAACTGGCGTGAGCTACCTTAATGTTTCGAGAATCAAAAAATGGACCTCAAATTCGTTTTCGGCGTCCCAAATAACATCCACAGAGAAATTTTTAGTCAAATCTGAGGTTTCGACTAAGTTACCTTATACCTACAGTTACATACCGTAATCCAGGGGAAATCGATAAACCGACTGCAGCTTTTTGCTAGGCAGCCCAAATTACCCTTAAGAAGAAATTTTGGGCAATTTCATCGCACACTGCCGCTCGTATGATTTGGTTAGGAAGCGGTCGAGATCGGGGTTTCAAGTCTTTTTTGTAAATATAACTCGCTTCAAAGTCAACTTTGGGCTAAACTAGGGAGATACTCATGATCCCGTCGTTGAGGGCGATCCAATTGTGTCATCCAATAACGTAAATACAAACCTGGCTGATTGCGAAACTACCATAGTTCTCACAAGAGAAGGATCATTACATGCCGTGGCCATTCCAAATTAAATATGTGATTCTAGGAACTTTCGACGTAGCATTCGGGTTTTTACATCGCAGCAGCGAAAAGTTTCTCTGAACGAAGTTATATGCGTTGTTGGCTCTTCACTCGTAGATGCATCATAACTTGTAATCCATGAGTCTTCGTCGCCTCCTGAGATACACCGATGTGATTTTTACAAGAGGAATATTTCCATAGTCATCTGGCAAAGAATCATAATCGCTTGTGTAGAAATCACATAGCTCTATCTCAGGGGGCAACGAAGAATCATAGATTACACGCTATGATGCGTGCACGAGTGAGGCGCTAAAAACGCATGTAACTCCGTTCAAAGAAACGTTTCGCAGCTACAATGTAAAAATGCGAATTCTACGTCGAAAACTGATCTTAGGAATGTCCATTTCATTTGGAATAGCCACGGCATGCTATGATCCTTCCCTTGTCAAAGTAATCACCAGGGACCGTATGCATGAACGACTTACCCTCGAGGTAAGGGAAAATGTTACTCGGAATCTCTGCAATTAGTTTACTCTATGCATCTGTCTCGCTTCCCCGCGGTAAAGCGAGACAGACGCATAGAGCACGGGAAATGCAGAGATTCCGAGTAACATTTACCCCTACCTCGCGGGTAAGTCGTTCATGCATACGCCCCCAGGGGTGTGCGTTAATGAACATTATTTTTTTTCGCTAAGCGTTAGCCGGAAAAAGAACTGCGTTAACCCGTTAATGCGTTAACACTTTAATTTTGCATTTCGTTAAAATGTTAAAAGGAAAACATTACCACGTCAAATACCAATAAATTATCAGGTGTCCCATATCAATCATTGCCATAGAGGGTTCGACGCGGGATAGGACCCCACTGGCTGTCTGATCTCCGGAGGGGTTGAAAAGCTCCGATGATGCCTGACCTCCGGAGGAAGACGCAATGGTTAATAGTGTATGTAAATGGGAACCGCCTGTAGCAGTTTTCACATGTAATTTAACTATGCATTGCAATTTAACTGAAATGCTGTTTGAACTGAGTTGCTAGTGACGGTGTCCAATAAGGAAGTTTAGGGTGAAGTCATAGTGATGGTGTTCCCAAAATTATAGACAAGACATATGAATCCTCAATGTGAAGTGTTCAAAGCAGTTTGCCTAATAAACGCTTAATGATTTCTGCGAAAGATTTCTATGAGTCAGTAGAGTTGATATTTGGGTTGAGCGTGGTCGATTTACCCTCTACATAAACTTTCCTCGTTTAAGGTCGAGACCGAACACTGCTACAAAATATGGGCTAACACCTCTCTCAGATGTGGTCCTGCCGGAAGTCCGCAAATTGGAAAACTAGGAGTCACGGGAGTAGCACATATATTTGAGTCCAGCGTGGTCGATTTACTCTATGCTGAGTTTCAGCGTCTCAAATGAACCAGGATTTTTTTTTCCAGAAAACTCATTTACTTCTCGAGGGCAGTGCTCACGATCGTTTTCATCACCGAGTTTTTCACATAAAACAATCTGTGTCAATCGTATATAGAAGAATATTTCATGCGAAGCAGAATCAGTTAGAGCCATAAGAAAAGAACGGAGCAATAGAGAGCAAAAAATTGCAAAGCACGGGTCCACAAAAGACTTCATTGTCACAACAAACACTTCCTGTGATACTTAAGAGGCGGGATGATACTTAAGGATTTCGTGCACTTCTGTTCCGTTTTCTCAATTTCTACGTCATTTTAGATCTACCCGGGGACCACTTAATCGATATAGCGAATAATTTCAAAATTGAAGATTATCGTGAACACTGCCTTTAACATCGGCATTGATCATAAACGGTAATTTTGAAAGAGAACAAAACCATAATGACACATATAAGCTGATTCAAAATGCCAACAGGCAAACAACCATTTTAAAGCATAAGTTTTTCAATATCAAAGCAGGACTTAAAGTTGACATAGATTGTGAGTTACCCATCATCTACGCTTTACCGAAATTACATGAGGATCCCATAAAATTCAGATTCATTACGGGAGCAAGAAACAGCAGCATGAAACCATTAGCAGTAGAATTGCAAAAAATTTTCACGTTTCTTAAGACACATTTTATTAATCATACCAATGTGAGTTACCAAAGGAAGGGAGGACTCAAGACCTATTGGTCTATCTCAAACATTAACATAGCAGCTGAATTATGTAGATTGAGTACCAATGGGGTTCAAGTTTATTCTGCTGATTCTACTGACATGTTCACTAACCTCCCACACAGCTTTATTCTGTATAACATGAAAGAATTCTTGAAATTTTGCTTCAAAAATGCTAATAAAAATGGATAGTTACCAATGGATACAGAGTATTTTATCGAGATTCTGAGCTAGATAAAGGCGGTTACAGATATTATACCATCACAGACTTGATATATCACGTTGACTATCTTTTACGCAACAGTTACTGTCGTTTCGGAGAACTAGTGCTTCAACAGTTGAAAGGAGTTCCTCAGGGAGGTAACCTTAGCCCATTGTTAGCCGATATAACAGCTTCCATGTTGGAGTATAGGTACTCTATAAGCGCGAAAATTGAAAATAACGTACTTTTCAAACCTTTTAGATATATGGATGAC
Source organism: Aplectana chamaeleonis (assembly GCA_029168955.1). Taxonomy (NCBI): domain Eukaryota; kingdom Metazoa; phylum Nematoda; class Chromadorea; order Rhabditida; family Cosmocercidae; genus Aplectana; species Aplectana chamaeleonis. Next base: position 125,798 of record JAPDOI010000163.1, on the reverse strand, counting down.
TTGCTCATAATCCATAATAAAGATGAAACATTTGTGGATAACCAAATTTCACTAATATACAAGAATGTATTGGAGCTCACAAAGACGCACAGTAATCCCTATAAATGCAATTACTTAGACATTAGTATAGAAATAATTAATAATAAAATACGCACAAAGTTGTATAATAAGACAGATGATTTTAATTTCAGAGTTAAAAAGACTTCCTCATGCTCATTCTGATATCTCTATAAAAGTCAAAGCATCTACAATTTATACGGAGACCTTGAGATTAGCTAATATCTCTTCAAATTTAGATTCCTTCATGGAAAAACTCAAAGAAATGAAAACAGTTTTGATTGGAAACCTATATACACCAGAATTCGTAGAAGTAAATATGATAAAATGCATCTATAAACAAAAAATGATAACATATAAGTTTAACCTAAGAGATGAAAAGAAAAGTATAACACAATTGGTAAAAAGCATAACATACTAAGTCTTCACTGTTGTTAGGTCTGTATTCGGTACTGTCCAAAATAAGGACTTGTGATCATATGGACTTCATTCTGATATTGATAGTATACTATAGCTTCTTGTCCTCTAACCTCTTTCTAACGTTTCTAACACTACTTCACTCTGCTCGGCTCATGCTTTCGTATTCATACTTCTTTTTCATCGACAGTTCTGTTCCTCACTGAGGAGCCCCGGCAGAGCTGTTTGATAAAGTTCTTCTGAGGCCAGGAGCGAAACGAACTTTGTCAACTTCTCCTTCATACCTTTCCTTTCCTTGATTTACTTACTTTTAGTATTTTGAAGATAGGGTCGAATATAATTAGAATATGGCAATTCTTTCATTATCCGTGCTTGTTATATATTCTATACACATGAACTTCACATACGTTGTAGTGTAATTTATTGGTACTACTGGAGTCAGGTGCTTTCTTGAGGGTAACCCAGGAGCACCTGATTTCCAGCACCGCTAGCCGGGTTCTCACGTTTACCTATTATATGAAGGTATTGATAATAACATGTCACTTATTGTAATATCGCTTCTAGTTATATCTAATTGCCACCTCTCATGTTATCTAATTCTTTTTTATAATACATTATGTATATTAATTCATAACATACACTATCATAATTTTCCGTACTTCACAATACTTCTCTTTTTAACATTAACTCAAGACGCTGACTTTTCTGAAAGTCAATCCCCATCACGTAATTGGAGATAGTTGACTTCTTTTTTAGCTCCGATTCCTATCACATTGATCACAAAGCTTGTCGTCAGTCACGAAATGTGACACGCACCAATGGTGAAGCATCTAATTGATGCATCTTCTTCTTACTCATTCATTATTCGTACACTCAATGTAGCTATAGCTTCTCCCTCTCGATTTGAGCCAGTCGAAGTAGAGCTCATCGGGTTGTCAACATGTTGAAATCTACTTATCCCTTGGATTTCACCGTGGCCGACCGCTCCGTTGCTTGCTCCTCCTGGACTTGTTTGAGCGGGACGGGCTATACGTTTCCATCACATTATCATACCTCTTATCGTCAGTCACGAATGGTGTTTTACACCAATTGTGAAGCATCCACATTTGGATGCATTCTATTCTCTCTTCCTTCCCTGAGATGCATATTGTGCTCAAAAGACCTTCAATAATTTATATTCGATCAGTTTCCGATCAGTTTCTGTTTCCCTTCTCGCTATAAAGGATATAAATTATATGCCGGCAAATAGTCAACGCGTTTCCCTTGATCATGACCCATCTCTTGTTGTTAGCTCTTTACATACCTTTACGGCAAATCAGCCTTAGTTCTCGTTTCAGGTACACTTTGGGATTTAGACATAATCCCACTGCAACTGTATTACAGATTGACCGGAGGGCCATACCTCTGAATAAAAATAGGGACTGGTACTGATGGGGTTATAAGCGGAAAATGTCAAGAGGGATCAGTTTTTCGCGCCACCCAGTACTAAGTCAAAACCTTTGGGGGTTGACAGCCCCGCCAGCAGCCCTGGCAAACCCGTAAGGGAGATTCCTCTCTGTAAGGGGTTTGGCCGCCCACTTACATAGATTCTGGTCAAAAACTCAGGTTCCAAATCAAGCAAAAAACTACTTCTCCCTGTCTTCCTTCACCAAGTATAAGAATAGAGCTAACAAATATACCATAAAAGATTTTGGTAATGATCAAAAAGGTGAAAAATGTTCGGCAAAGTGCACTGTTTGTAGACTTACAAACTTTCATAACTATATTGATTCCACCGTTACAAAATTTTGTATTAATACATTCAAGACTAGTAGCGCTAACTGTAGGTCTAGAGGTGTTATATATTGCTTACAATGCTCTAGTTGTAATCTACAATATGTTGGAATGACAACTAGGAGTTTGAAAGAGAGAGTAATGGAACATCTACGCAATATTAATAACCATAAAATATTTACTCCATTATATACACATTATCATAAATGTAAATCCAACATAATTGTACACATTTTGGACTCCTGTCCAGAAAATACGGATAGAAACGTTTTACTGGAGAAGGAAGAGTTTTGGATAAAACTTCTCATGACACCATACCCTTTTGGACTTAATGATAATATTAAAGGATATGGAAATATTTCAGATATAAGTAATCCACTTATGCATAAAGTCAAACATCCATTCTTCGCACTCAAAATTATCAAGGAGCGTAACAACAGAGGTAGAAGAAAAAAGATAAATAGATTGAATCCTTTGGATGTTCAAAATGTTATCGATTACATAGAGAAAGAAGGAAAAGATGGGTTGAATACTATGAAAATATATAGTTTGATAAAACACATGAATAAAAGAAATATACGAAAGCTTATAGAACTATCACAGTCGGATTCTTTCCTATCTAGTATCACCAACAGAACTAAGTTTCTGATTTTGTGCCTTCTTACTCATTTCCACTATCACTTGGAATGTAACGAAAGGCGTAAAAATGAACAAGAAGATTACTACTACTTGAAAATGAATTATTTCAATAACGTTTCTGATCGGATTAATTTCAATAGAATTTTCAACAGCATAGATTTGCCTAAACTTGTTCCTAACACTGAAATAAAACCTTATAAAAAAGTAAGAGTTGTCCATATTTATGAGAATCCTGTATCTAGCATTGTTTTCAACTATAATAAAATGTTAAAAGCTTTGGATACAAGTAGCATCCAAGAAATAATATCAGATGGATGCATTTGTGAATATGGTCGGGATGAATATAAAGATTATATTGATTCCCATCATCAACACATCATAACAGGGAATATCGATATAATAAAAAATTCAATTCTCAAAGAAATCTTGAATAAAGGAACTAAATATAGAATACAAAAGATGAATAACAGGAGTGAAATAACACAAACTTATTTCGACGCTACAACGAAATTCATCAACTACATGAGAAATAAGTACAAGCTAGATGTTATGAAAATAAATAGTTTGCAGTTGCATTTCAAAAAACAGTACAGAAAAAGACTCAAACCAATACTACAAGGGACTTCCTTCCGTAGGCAGTCTAATAGCCTGATACCTTATAAGAGTATAAAAGAATACCAGAAACACTTCATTTTCTGCCCTTTAGATAAAGCTAGCAATAATTATGGGATTATTTGTAAGAAATACTACACCATAACTCTCATGAAAGAACTTGGAATTAATATCATAAACGGTAATTTTGAAAGAGAACAAAACCATAATGACACATATAAGCTGATTCAAAATGCCAACAGGCAAACAACCATTTTAAAGCCTAAGTTTTTCAATATCAAAGCAGGACTTAAAGTTGACGTAGATTGTGAGTTACCCATCATCTACGCTTTACCGAATTTACATAAGGATCCCATAAAATTCAGATTCATTACGGGAGCAAGAAACAGCAGCATGAAACCATTAGCAGTAGAATTGCAAAAAATTTTCACGTTTCTTAAGACACATTTTATTAATTATACCAATGTGAGTTACCAAAGGAAGGGAGGACTATTGGTCTATCTCAAACATTAACATAGCAGCTGAATTATGTAGATTGAGTACCAATGGGGTTCAAGTTTATTCTGCTGATTTTACTGACATGTTCACTAACCTCCCACACAGCTTTATTCTGTGAAACATGAAAGAATTTTTGAAAATTTGCTTCAAAAATGCTAATAAAAAATGGATAGTTACCAATGGATACAGAGTATTTTATCGAGATTCTGAGCTAGATAAAGGCGGTTACAGATATTATACCATCACAGACTTGATATATCACGTTGACTATCTTTTACGCAACAGTTACTGTCGTTTCGGAGAACTTGTGCTTCAACAGATGAAAGGAGTTCCTCAGGGAGGTAACTTCAGCCCATTGTTAGCCGATATAACAGTTTCCATGTTGGAGTATAGGTACTCTATAAGCGCTAAAATTGAAAATAACGTACTTTTCAAACCTTTTAGATATATGGATGACTTGCTCATAATCCATAATAAAGATGAAACATTTGTGGATAACCAAATTTCACTAATATACAAGAATGTATTGGAGTTCAAAAAGACGCACAGTAATCCCTATAAATGCAATTTCTTAGACATTAGTACAGAAATAATTAATAATAAAATACGCACAAAGTTGTATAATAAGACAGATGATTTTAATTTCAGAGTTAAAAGACTTCCTCATGCTCATTCTGATATCTCTATAAAACTCAAAGCATCTACAATTTATACGGAGAGCTTCACAGTAGCTAATATCTCTTCAAATTCAGATTCCTTCATGTAAAAACTCAAAGAAATGAAAACAGTTTTGATTGAAACCTATATACACCAGAATTCGTAGAAGTAAATATGATAAAATGCATCTATAAACAAAAAATGATAACATATAAGTTTAACCTAAGAGATGAAAAGAAAAGTATAACACAATTGGTAAAAAGCATAACATACTAAGTCTTCACTGTTGTTAGGTCTGTATTCGGTACTGTCCAAAATAAGGACTTGTGATCATATGGACTTCATTCTGATATTGATAGTATACTATAGCTTCTTGTCCTCTAACCTCTTTCTAACGTTTCTAACACTACTTCACTCTGCTCGGCTCATGCTTTCGTATTCATACTTCTTTTTCATCGACAGTTCTGTTCCTCACTGAGGAGCCCCGGCAGAGCTGTTTGATAAAGTTCGTCTGAGGCCAGGGGCGAAACGAACTTTGTCAACTTCTCCTTCATACCTTTCCTTTCCTTGATTTACTTACTTCTAGTATTTTGAAGATAGGGTCGAATATAATTAGAATATGGCAATTCTTTCATTATCCGTGCTTGTTATATATTCTATACACATGAACTTCACATACGTTGTAGTGTAATTTATGGATCGTGAGGAGACTTTGATTTCACTGTTGAAGGTGGGCGCCAACTCGGTGCACCTATGTTACAGCATATGGCACCGAATTTGCGCCAACCTTGGATAGTGAACGCGAAATTTCTTCACGATCCATTCCGACGTTAACTCATAACCTTCTGAAAGCCTACTTTTTTCGTAGACTTGTACGTTTTTTTCTTCGACGTTCACGGGAACAGTGTAGTGCCCTTCAGTGTCGATCTCAGACGGTGAAACTTCGTATGCAGTGTAAATCAACCACGCTTGACTCAAATGTCTAACTCTCGTGACTCATAGTTCTCAAAGTTGTCTACTTCCGGCGGGACCACAAATGAGAAAGTGTGAGCCCATATACTGTAGCAGTGTTCAACCTCCATCCTAGACGGTGAAAGTGTAAATGGACCCCGCTTGACTCAAATATCCTTCTCTTGTGATTCGTGCTTTGCATAACTATGAACTTCGGGCTGGACCCCCCCCCCTCAAACATCCACATTTTATTACACAGCACATGCTGTAACCAGTTGTAGCGTAGACCACCAAAAGTTGCACACCTAATTACCAATGAGAAGCGGTTGGTCAAAGATCGATGTGCTTGAAACTCATGGCAGCACGATCGCTCCCGATCAACCGGTAGCGAGCGGTTTGCATAGGGATTCATGCATATTGATCTTCTGGGCCAGTAGCAATCTCCCAATGTGGTGACTTTAAAGAGGCAGCCAACCTGAGGTCGGTGACGCCTAGATGCCTCCTATGGTTGCCACCTTAGAACGAGAATCATTCTCGAAGAGCAGCGTTGAATGCAAAACTCTCAGCAGTCGAGGTATGTGAACCAGCACCGCACCAACTTACGAGACGGATGCCGCCCCAGCGCCTTAAGCCTGTTTTACACTTCCATCGCTGATCGCCGCGATGGCATGTTTCGAATGCAGATCGACGCGTGACGCGATCTCGATCGATGCTCATGGTTACCATCCCATCGCGTCGCGCGGCGATCGAACTCTGAAAGTGGCCTTAGACCACTAGGCCACATGTTCATGTGTGAAGAACTCTTTCTGTTTTCCTACATACACTCCCTCCACAGTTCTTCGTATTCATTGTAACTTTGATCGAACTAGCAGTAGTAAATATGGGTTTCGGGAGCGTGCAGACGTGTCCATCTTTCAGATTTAATAAGTTTCCAACCTTGGTTGATGGGATTTCGGAATTTTTCGAAAATCATCAAAGCGAGAGAATGTTAGATTTAAAAAAAACGATTTTGAAAATTTTTTGTTGGATGACCTCTTACCACTGAACCACGATTCACAATACTTTGTAGTATGATTGTCGAGGAGCCAACCTCGTGTTTTTGTCACAATGTACCGAAAAATCCGAAGGATTTTTTTAAATTATAAACTGTTTTTCTCCTTAGTCTGTTTCACGCTCCCCAGTCAACATAGAAAGAAGTGAACTCGAAGCGAAAGAGGAAAACGAAGTTTAGATTAAAGCCGCACTTAGATGAACTATTATACAGCATTAAGTAACTAGTACACGCGGACCACGTAAGTTTCATGCATTTTCTAAAAAACGAAACAGTTTTCCAGCCATCTTTCTCAGATGGCTTTCTAAGCAAATCTGATTTTATTTGTGGTGAGCGATTATTGGAAAAAAAAATCCGAAAATGGTTGAATATAGCCGCCGCAACTTTTAGAAATTGGAAGTTGAGCTTAGCATAAGACTAAAGCACGTGAAGTCTATAAAAGAGACGTATTCATGACAGCTACGTACAAATTGACGTTAATCTCCCACTAATCTTCGCCAGGAATCATTTAATCATCAATAAAACCTTCGAACGTTTCGCCTGTCATTCCTATCAGCTGGCAGCGGAGTGGTCCCGCCAGCCGGCGGGTCCACTTTTTCCTTGCCCACCTAGACAACGAGATAGGCCGCCGTGCTGTGCTTTGGTGGTAAGTGGACACGGACTGGTCGGTTCGCAAGCGCTCAACTGTCCTTTCTTAGAGCGCACTTGCCTCAAAAAGTCATCACCATTGGACGTGCTCGACCCCCCGACCGCGGTATCGACCCAGCTCCTCTTCCCTCCCCGCGCTGTTTCACTTTCCTCTGCGGCGGCGAGCGACGTCACCACCCGTTTCTTGCAGTCAGCCACCTCACGAAGGAACGCTCACTGCTCCCAGGTGGCTGACTGCAATGCTCATTAACATGAGCGCCGCCTGTGCATTTCTTTGCCGGCCCGTCCATATTGATAGCCGAGACGTGATTGACCCAGTCACCACGCAGTGACAGCCGGTAGCTGCCACCTTCCGGGGGATTGCTACTGGCCCTGCAGACCGCTTCTCATTGATAAGTAAATGTACGAAATTTGCTGAACTGCACTATATATAGTTAGGTCCGTGGCCTGTGTCCTGAAAAAAAAATGTTTCAATTCAAGCCGCGGCTGGCGCAGGGATTGAGATTTGAACCGCCACGCCAGCCGCGGTTTGAATTTACACGTTTTTTTCTTGAGGAAACAGGCCGCGGATCTAACCATATACACTTTTGCACTTTCAGCCTCTCTTTACATGAATGCGATGGGCGCTGTTCTGTGCTCTCGTCTCCGCAAACATCCACATTTTTTCGCATAGCACTGGCTTCCTCATTTTCACACGACAAGAGTAGTTTCAATACAATCAAACATCAGAGGCAAACCTGCTATATAAACACTGTTTGAACACATCAGCTCTAGGTTGGGAGAAGGGGAGAAGAACACGGTTTAAACTTGTCCTACTCACTCTCCTGGGGGGAGGGGGGGGGGTTCTGAGCGAAATCGGCATTGGAGTGGGGGTCTGAGCGAAACTGGCTGACCCGCATCTCGTGCAGGATCCTGGTGCCATAATTCTACAACAATTAACGAACTATAAATTTACGTGATTTCAAGAGTTTTTCGTTAAGCGTTGATCTTTAATTTTCGAGAAAAAACTGCGTTAACAAGTTAACGTTATACCGCTCAACCCTGGTAATCACCACAAAGGTTAAACCATTGTATAGCTGTTAACGACAGGATCGCGAATATCACTAGTTTCGCTCAAAGTTGGGTTTGAAGCGAGTTATGCAAAAAAGACGCGAAAATCCGTCCTCTCTCGCTTTCTAACCAAATTCTACGAGCGGTATTGTAGCATTTAGAAAATCATCAGAAGTCCAGAAGTCGCGTTTGGCCTGCTAATTTTCTCCCATTTTGAAACTTCCAGCCAAATCATCGGACTTTTTTAAAAATCGACAAATAGGGCTCGAATTCGTAATCAGCACTCAAATAGCCTCTAGAAAAAATTTTAAGCTCAATCCGAGACAAATTTTTTGAACACCCTAAAAATTGCCATTCGTGTACCTACATACCCCTTTTCTCTTAGTAGAGCCCACTTTTGGAAATCTCCTGTAAATCTCTGAGGCGTTTAGGAAATTATGAACACGGATTATTAATACACCACTATATTTACAACATCCAGAACATGGTTTTCTAAATCATCGGGTGTACGTGAAACTAGCCCTAGTTAGAGGTTCAACTCCTTCTAGGGAAATCAGGGAACTTTTACCACCAACATACGTCAAATTTAAAAAAAAGGCCCATTGTCAGGTGTACCCCATTATCGGCTGCAATTCCGAGACATCATTGGCAACTATCAAAAACAGCTAGAAGCACGGAAGTAAATGATCGGATATTGAAGGTCCTGTCTGAATGACGCGGCATAGGCAGTGCCTAGCATGAAAATGCATGGCCGAGCTCGCCAGAGACTAGCCATGTGCATAGAGCCCACGTTATCAACTTAGTCTAACGAATGGACGGGGCTGCGACAGTAGATCCCCGCTTGCGATCGAAACCCCATTGGCCGGTGATGCCGCCAACGACGCACGGCCGGCCTCAATGATCGCGCCTACTCGGAAAAATGAAAACAAGTTACTTGTAACATAAAAGGCCGAAAACATGTTACTTGTAACATATCTGAGCCTATGTAAGTTACTTGCGAATTATCTCAGGTCATTTAAGTTACCGTAACATATCAGCGGGATACTGCGTGGGGTGCGCCTCCGATATGTTACATGTAACTTAAATGACTTGGATAAGTCGCAAGTAACTTACATCAGCTTAGATATGTTACAAGTAATCTGTTTTCGGTTTCCGAGAAGACTGCGTGAAGTGCGCCTCCGATATGCTACATGTAACTTAAATGGCACAATATAAGTCGCAAGTAACCTAAATCGGCCTAGAAGATATTTACCAGGGGGATGTACGACGTACTCGCGGGGTCAGGCTTAAGACTGGCGTTTCTGTTGGTTCAATTATCCAAGTTTGAGGTACTTGACCCCTCACCAGCAGGTAAGGCCGTGCACAGCATTTTGTTGCGTAGTGTGTGGACTGGGACGCGCTCTCTGCGTCACGTGTCGTCTGCGTCACGTGATTGCCACCCATAGTGAAAATTCGAATGTATGTTACATGTAACGTAAGTGTAACTTACATGTAATATAAATTTAAGTTACATGTCATATAAATGCATGTTACATGTGATATAAATGTAAGTTACTTGAGACATTCAAGTAAGTTACATCTATATTACAAGAAACTTGTTTTGTTTTTTCTGAGAGTATCTTAAATCGGCTCAGATATATTACAAGTAACTTCTTTTGGGTCTTTTATGTTACAAGTAACTTGTTTTCATTTTTCTGAGTAGTCCATTCATAAGACTAAATAGTAAGAAGGACCGAGCGGAGGAATAACAAGGACTTGTCAACGGTGCGAGAAACTGCCGTCTGTGACTGTGTACCTCGTCACAACAAGAGAACGTGATACTACCTTCCTCTCTTTAACATTGGTCCGCTCGAAGTCCGTAAGCGTTCAATTATCCGCAACCCTGTGAGGGCTGGGATTTCAGGGCACCCGCTTAGACATGCTCAACTAATTACTCATGCGGAAGTCAACGAGGCGAGATTCGACCCGAGAATTTCCTCTGGACATTTACCCGGTCTTTAGTCCGATGCGATTACACTTTCGCAAGTATATTAAAATGCCGAACTTTATTGAGAACAACCCGCTTACGTTAATCATACAATAATTAACTGACTTAAGAAGGATGTATTAATGTACACAGGTACATACAGACATATATGCACACTTAAAGGCATCGTACGCGCAGAAAACCGTATATTATTTTTTCATGTTTTTGTGTAGCTTGGCCCCTCTAGTGAACGAAAATGTCGAAGGGACCCATGAAAAACCTTCATTTGTAAGGAAAAGTCAATAGGAACACATTGTAAATACAAATTTGAATTTCGCGCCAAAATCATTTTTGAGGTTTTTCTGCATCTGGAGGCCTCGTCACTGTCATTTTCGGAGTTTTTCTGCATGTGGAGTTCGTGCCGTAACTATTTTTCATGTTGCCTTACGGTCGCACCAATATTCTAGGAAAAAGTGCTAGATGACTGGTGAGAATTGGTGGCGGATCTTCATCTTTGACGCTTTCCAACCTCATTGCTCAACGTTTTTGACGCGCCAAAATTTACCAGTGTGGTCTTCCGGGCTCAATCATGAAATTGAGCCTGAAAAATGAAAATTGATTTTCAGCGCGAACGATGCCTTTAAATATGTAGTGCTTTTGAACTTTTCTTATAGCAGATGTCGAAGGAAGAGTTTACCCTGACCCGGTACTGCTTGTTGAAGAGCTGTCTGCTGAGAGGGCCTCCTGAAACAAGAGTTTTTTTAGAGTAGAAGTCTAAGACCAGAAGGGAGGGCATTTATACCACAAATAGAAATGCGGCTAGCAAGGAAAGTTTCGCTGGAAGATCCGGCCGTTTGAAACGAAATAGTACTCTAGTTCAGGCTACTTCTAGGGGAGTTTCCAAATCTAAGTTTGAGCTGCTGAATAGAGCCGCGTGCCGAACTCCGGAAGGGCTTTCTCAGTTTAGTCAGGACATATACTACAAATCAGACAATTTTTAGGGTGTTCGAAGGAAATGCTCCGAATTTGACTCGAAACTTTTTTCTAATGTTTAATCGAGGCCTGGAGCGTGGGAATGAGTTCCATTTATAATTTTCAAAGAAATTTCGTCAGGTTTGGTTCGGAGCCTTCCACCGGGAGAAATTCCGGGGCCAAATGCGACTTTCCATAGATTTGCCTCAGAACTTCTCTGACTTCCGTTTATCGATCTTCGTTAGATTAAGGTAAATCACGGCGGGCATACGATGGTTTCAGGTCTAGCTGAAAACTTCTCGCTCGGGGCTGTTTGGGGTGCTAAAGACGAATTTGTGTTCCATTCATCAAATTTCTCAATACCGAGCTAGATTACGCTAGCTTAATGGCATTGTTTTTACCGTAAACAACGGTGAGTCTAAGAATATCGAGAACCGGAAACTAAATTCGTATTCACGACAACGAGTATCCCTCAGGAAAGATTTGAATCAGAATTTAAACAATTTTTCTGTACGCCCCAAGGATTGCCTCATACGGCGTCGTGGGAAGGCAGGTACGACTTCATCTGAAGCCATACCTGCCTCCCCACGACGCCGAGCCCACTGAGAAATCCCCTCTGTAACCTGGCTCGAGGCTCTCTTTAGCAGCTAATCCGAACTCAGATTCAAAACATCCTCAGAGGAGGATCTATTCTGAGAGTTTTGGCCGACAAATAGCCGCGAAGAACTCGAGAAATACCCCACCAGGCCCCGCTGCTGGGCCCGGTGGGCTATTTCTGGACTACTTCTCGGCTATTCCTCGGGTTTGTACGAAACGGACAGCGAGTAGCCGAGAAGTAGCCGACAAACAACCGAGAAATAAACAGTAGCAACAAAAACCAGCCGAGACGCGGCCTGCGCACCGACACGTGACGCAGCCGTCTCAGATCAGCTTAAACGCCATCCGGGGCCGTTAGCGATTGGGCGGGGCCTCCAGAGGCTGAGTGAGGTCCAAGTAGATACATCAATCATGGGTAATTCAACAGGCGGAGATGTTGACATGCAGAGCATAATTTCTTGGCTATTTCTAGGCCATTTTGCGGCGAGCATTATTTGGCGGCTATTTCGCGGCTATTTCTGGGCTATCACACGGAAAGCAGGCATTTGGCGGATAATTTTATGGTAGAAACTCTCAGAGTAATTGGAACAAGTATCGTTACAAACGGCCAAATCGACTAAAAATACTTCAGTAAGAAATAACAATACTGGATTATGCGGAAGAACTCACGCTAAGAAATCCTTTTTTCATGTTCTGAATGACGAATTGTATGACTTTGTACCAGACATCTCGACTTTTTTTCGTACTCAAGGTCATAGTCTTCCCACAAAACGGTGGCGTCTTTTCTGAAACGAAAAAAATTGCTCCAAATATTTAGATAAATATATGGGAAGTTATATTATTTCTACAATTTGATAAAAACATATCTCGCATTAACGAATGCTGGAACACTAACGGTAGAATGGTTTCCCATGTTTTTTTCAATTGTTGTTGAACGAGCACCTAGGAGTACCATAACTTTTTCCGTGTACTTGGACTAACAAGGGAAGTATACAAAGCGTAGGTCGGATCTGTCAAAACGACTAGTGTCGTTAGTATCTCTTACACCTGAATAGTAAAACTGCACATTATCCCGCCCCGAGTTGTAGGTTTCAAGAAGGTACAAGCACAACAAGGTTATTTTTTGTGCTTTTTGTACCTTCCAAAAAGCGCGTTAGTCTACGGGAAATCCGGAAACGGACCTCATATATGTGTTCAGCGCCCAAAATTACCCCCTGAGCAAAGTTTGGGTGAAGGTACATTTTTCATACTTTGTCCAGACTGAGCGTTTTGGACTTGATTTTCGGTTGTGCGTTTATTCCTACCGAGTAGAGGGCTTTGGAAGCGTTTCGGAAAAATGTTTCAGATTTGACCTAAAATTCTCCCAGGGTGGTTTTTTGGGGCGCTGATCACGAATCTGTGGTTTACTAGTCAATTTTCCGAGGTTCTCGGCTAATTTCGTTCAAAGCTTCCCAACCGGGGAGAATTTTGAGGGTAAAACGCCACTTTCGAGAGTTCCGGATTTCTACGATAGATATGTCTCAAAATCATTCTCTGAGGGTTATTTGTGGTGCGAAACACGAATCTGGAGTCCGTTTATTGATTTTTTGCAGATTACGGTAGATTACGGTGGGTATACGGTAGTTTGGTCAAAATCTCAGATTTTACACAGAATTTGTATACGGGGGTTATTCGGGGTGGAGAATACGAATTTAACGTCCGTTTGTCGATTGCCACAATACTAAGGTGGGTTTTGACCCCTAAATTACCCCTATTGAGCCAGAAGAGATACTAACGATACTGGTCGTTTTGGCAGATCCGACCTACGCTTTGTATACTTCCTTTGTAAGTTTCTGAGAGAATTTCAGCTCTACTCCATGAAACCATGAATCCAGTCTTTTACTAGACAGGAAAACCTTCAAGGTGTATCGGATGGGATGGGATGGCTGTAATTGTTCTCCACTTTCCAATAAGTACAAATGTACGTACTGAAACTAAAACTACATATTTCTTCACATCCACGCCTTAAAATGATATGGTGGTGAAGTGGAGATGACCTTTCAGGTAACTTCAACTACATACATCAGAGACAAAATGTGCTTCACTGAAGGACACACGTGAACAAAGGGCATCTTGAATGTATAATAAAATGCTATGTTTTCGGAACCTAACCATGAAAAACACTCCATCAATGGTGTTTTTCTGAAAAGCTTAAAAACTATTTGGAATTAGGTGCGGCTTACGGTATCATTGTTGGCTTTAATCGCACCCTCCGCTTACAAAGTGCGTCTGTTGATGATGGAATGCGTTATAGCTTATTAGCACATCAAAAGAATCGCGATACGATAAACAGCTTTATGACTTTTCATAGTGGAAACCAGCAGTTCTCATAACATGTTTTCTATCACTCCACCTCTATGACGTATGTATTGGTGATCGGGACGGGAAACAAATTTTTTAATTTTAACCAACTAGCACAATTAACAAAAGGTCATTCATCATTCATCACAAAACTCTGCTCGCAATCGCCTCAAAGATACCTCCTAGAACCAAGAAGTCTCCAAAACTTCTCTGTAAATGGAATGGAAAAAAAGAAGACGAAGTAGTGAGGACTGCAATGCCGCTTGTAAGATTTGGTCACAAGACATGCGGAACCGCCTTTCCACGTTTTTAGCTTTCTTTTCCAATAGCCCTCTTCAAATTCAGTTATTCCGGGTTCAAAATGTTTGAGGTTTTTGGTAGCTCTTAGAAGACTATCCAACGGAGTCCAAATCCTTGCTAGGGTTCAGGTTAAATCGAAAAACTTTGGGGTGAAATTCTTAGTGTGCCAGATATCCTCTGTTTCCGAGTGAAACTTATATCCGTTCATCGCGTGCGTCTACGCGCGTACGCTGCGTCTCCTTCTCTCCACACTTTCTCGCTCTCTCTACCCTCGCTCCGCACAAGCGCGCGAGGGAACAGAGTAAATTTGGCTTGAATCAGAGGATATGTACTGTCGCTCTCAAAGCCAAATTCCTGTCAGCATTTGCGGGCAACGGCCGTTACATCACGCAGTATTATGAAAATCGTGCTGGGACCACTTGCTCTCGGTTTTGTGATCTGGAAAGTACAATCAGAACTTTTATGTTAGAACTTAAGCCCTGGCAAGCGTTGTATTGTTGAATAGCTGTTCTCACCATCCAAATAATTTTCGGATCTACAAAAAAAGTTGATTTTGAAGGTACCAATCAAAAAGCAACACCAAAGATGCGAGAAAGCGTTTATGCACCCCGTTTCTTCAGAGCAAGTCCTACAAGCGGTAGTGTACATGCTTGCAGATGAATTGGTGGTCAATGGTCAAAATCTGGTCAAACCCTCTGCTTGGGCGGAAGTGATGTTAACGAAGGTGTCAACGAAAGCTCTCATTCATGCTGCTTGAAGAGCAACAGAAAAATAATTCTCGATAGCTCTATTTGTTTCTATTTATTTTCTCAACCATCCCTTTTAGAACCCCACAAACTGTTGGCTGCTACGGATCTTACTGGACACAATTTTTCTCTATAAGTGAATGGCCACTGATTTTCGAAGAGCTTATAATCAAAACGTCAGATCTTTCAAATAGAGGCACTGTTTTCGCGTGCAAGAAGCTTAGTTTGCTTCAAGCTTCTTTTCTTTTTAGTCAATCTGGATGTATATTAATTACTTTCATGTTTCTGTTCCTCATTCATGATTGACAAATAAATGAATGAATGAATGAATTGGAACACGTTGTGATAAGCAAATTTTATATACATAGAGTCTGACCGAATGAAACTGTCCGCCCTTGCGGTCGGCTTGCGTGTTGAGCTGCCTGCGCGAAGGCACTTTTCATACCGGTAAATCGATTAACAGCAATATTAGACGAATCGTCAATAAAATTCTTCGCAGTCGTGGAAAGGCTCATCCGGAAAATGTTTCTGCGACGACCGCTCAACGCGAGAGCCCACCGCATGGATGCACAATCTCATTCGCACAGACTTGAGGTACACAGGAGTTTAGAATACGTCAAGTTTCAATTTCGAAATCAAAACTGGCACTATTCCAAGGGTAGAAAATTGTTTTCCGTCCAATCTTTATCTTAGGCGCTATTCGAGGTTCTGAACACGAATATGAGATCCGGCTTTCGAGTAACCACGTGAGGTTATGGTACTTTTACCATAGCCGGTAGAAAATTTCAATTTAACTGAAGCTTCGCCCATCGAGGTTCCTTGAGGTGCTGCTCTCACGGACCCAAGATAGTTCCATTTTTCGGTTTTGCGGGTAGCAGTAGGTTTAATGTCGCTCGGCTACAGCAGCCAGTCTTATAGTTTCGAAAATCCGAAAACGGGCAGCGAGTTCGTGCTCAGCAACGAAAAAAATACCCTAAACAAAGCTTGAGCAAAATGCTTTCGACCCTTGGTGTCTAAAAAAAGTGGACAAGTGCCTAAACAATATTGAAGAAGCGAAATTCACACAGTAGCGCTTGTAGGATTTCAAATTATTTTTTTGCGGTTCTGAAAAAATGGTTTATAGGCAGCGTTTGCAATTAAACCGTCTTCTAGTTTTCTATGTTTTTGAGCAGGTGAGTCCACTAAGTAGAGGTCAAAGCCCCTACAGAACACTGAAATAGCGAAGAAAAACTGCTCAAAAAATTTTTGAAAAGTATAATTATGTGTATCGGAAGACTGCAGACAAAGCGTCAAACATGACTTCGGAAATATTTTGCGAGGGATGATCCAATTTGTTGGCTTGTCCACGGGATTTTCACCCACTCCCTGGCCGTTTTTCGTCGAACTTCCGTTCTTACTCCTCTGAGGGGGAACCAAAGCCTTCATTTTTGCCAGAAAACTGGCCACTTTCTCATCGTGAACACTGCTTTTAAAATCTTGGTGAGAGGGCCTCTCCAACGGAATGATTGTTGCTAAGGTTTAATTTTTAACAGAAAAGTTTGCGGTATAACTCTTAACGTGTCATACAGTGTAAAAATTACTGTAAACGGCGGCAATTCGCTATTTGGACTGTAAAACGATCTGGTAGTCACATTCCGATCTTTCTTTTGTTCACGTTTTAACCCTAACAAGCATTTTTTTGTTGGATAGCGCTGCTCACTCGGATCCTTAACAACTTTTCAAGGAAAAGATCATTTAGAAGTTGTCGAGAAAGGAATCCGAAGACGCGGAAACGCGTCCTTGCACGTCTTCTGACCAAATCCTTGGAGGGGTAGAGTACATATCGCGGTAGTGAAATTGTTTTGCCCAAATATGTATGACACTATACGCTTTCAAGCATTGCATAATCAGAATTTCCGTAAGTCATTTTAAAAAAGTGGAGATACTAGCAACATACGTTTTACTGACAAGGCAGTCATGATAGTGTCTAACAGACAGTTCTTCACACACAGCCAGTTCTCTGCTTGAAACCAGACTTTCAGCCTGAAGTGAGTGGCCCCAAGACGTTGAGAGTGGAGAGCAATAAGGTCGGACGAATTCGGGTCATCCAAAGTGCTGATCACCTAGAAACAAATCGCATATCCTGACACTTATTCACGTAAAACCTCCTGGAATGTGTTTACGAAATCTTGGAGTTTTTCAAAATAAATATGCGATTAAGTGTAGGATTCCACGTCCACACGGCCGTTTGCGAAAACGAAGAGACTTTCCGGCCTTAGCCAAAAAACAGTCGCACAGCTGCCCTCATCAAATTCTCCACATTCTTTTTCCTTCTCTTTATAGACACGCAATGTTTTATGAACATGACAGAACCCAATGGACGCCCACGTTCAGTTCCCTTTTGTGGCGTGGTGGAGGGACATTTGAAGGAGATATTTCCGCAAGAAATGTTAACTGAAAGGATATCTAAATTGCAATAAGGGAAAGGAGCATATAGATTACTTCTTTTTTTCTAGTTTAGGATTTTTTTTTCGCTGAGGATTTTTGATTCTTTGCCCGCTACCCAAGGGCGATATGGAGAGAACTCTCTCGTCATCTAATCTTGTTGCGTCCAAAGGGCGCCCTGATTCAAAAGAGATGCCAATCTCACGAGCGTAACAAGAGAAAGAATCATGGACATGTCTAGATGTCCTTTTCAGATGCCGACATTTCTAGGTTTTAAAAGACTTGAAGCTTTTCTTACGATGAATTGTTTTTTTTTGTGTGACGAAGTTTGAACAGAACACTGCGTATGGTTTACGTTTTCGATTGAGTCCGACGCATGGACCAGGCGGCTGACCGTGCGGTGTTTCCGGCCTCACTGGAGAATGGGTTTCAATCCGCGCGGGGTGATCTACCGTCTCAGCCCCGTCCATTCATCAGGCTAAAGTTATTGCGCCAACTCTACGTTTGTGGCGAATTTGGTAGTGCACTGCATCGAATGAGATAAACCCCAAATGGCATTTGTTGAGCAAAAAGCTATGCACTGGATCTTGGTCTTGGTACACGAAATGGAGGAGCCTTTTGCAGTTCGAATTCCACTGCGAACCACTTCGCCTGCATGGAATAGCCTGATGTTGATGTTTTTTTGTTGCAAAAAGCGGGTCAACTTCTTCTTTGTGTGCTGAGATCACGATTCAAAGCTACTCTGGAATGTACCTTATTGAAGAAGGTAACAACTCCACTGCCCACAGCCCGAGCGCGACGGAACTTCTTCACGTCATCAGCTGTGAAATTCGCCGATCCAAGTATGTCACCCGAATGGCTTTCAATTAGAGCCCGGAATCTCGTGCGGTTGTCGTTCAGAAGACGAGCCACCAACTCGCAGCCGACATCTATCGTTGAGCTGGCCCTGAAAGATCAAATATTCGGTTCAGAGAAACAGCTAAACGAATTCGAAGTTTGAAATTTCATAGAGTGGTCCACACTGTAAGAAAGAACGTTGTTTTTTGAGAGCGTCCTTAACGACTAAAAAGTTTCTTCTTGCCATAATTCGCTTAATAAATTCGTACCAGGAATTGACGAACTGTTTTTGAGGAAATTTTGAGATTGCTATCAAAGAGTTCACTACAGCGCGTAGATATTACTATTTTAACCCCAGCAGTTGATTAGAACTTCCCCATTTCTATTTCGATAAATCTGTAGCTGTGAATAGCTGATGGTTTTGTTCTCTGGAGATATTGCCTGAAATCTATCGCAATTTCACCGCGAATCTGGATTTCATCGAGAACATGGCGCGAAAATACCGGGGAAATGAAGCTTTTTTATTATACTTTTTATACTTTTTTATTTCAAAGTGAAAACACCGGGGAGCTACCGCTAAAATGACGCGGAGTTACTGAGAAGTCTGCCGCGAATGCGCCTCAATAATACCGCGATAAGACAGCCACCACTGCTATGGAAGCGCATTATTGTAGCAGCGGATGTGAGTGTTGGTGGTCCCAATTTTCGTATGCATCGGAAAAAAATCACGGTAGATTCGCGGCGGAGTACCGGCATTCCCGCATTTTGTCTAGTCGAGACAGTGGGATCTCGGCATAATCCAGGCGATGCCCTGATTCTACCAAGAATCTGCAGAAATGCCGCTCCGGCTCCGATCTGGCACCGGGGTCGCAGGTTCTCGACAAGACACAGTTACCTCTAAAGTCGGAATCTTCGATTTTGAAGCGAGTTATACGGAGAAGCAGCACTTTATGCGCGAACGAAAGCGGCCGAAAACACCGTTTTTAGCACAAAACATGTGCGTTACTGTAATTAGTAAGAAACCCGCAAGAATCATTACACATTTGAAATATCAGTTGATTCAGAAATGGTATTGACTTTTTTTCTGAATTCGAGGTTTAGGCATGCATTGCAAACGAATTTTTCGTGCTTTAATAATTAATTTTTTGACCAATGAAAGAAGTGACTTACAGTTCCCACGAATACTTGAGGTAACGTATTTCCTGAGCATTGAAGAGGGCAGGAGCTTTCGATGAACACGGTTGAGTGTCACATCCAGAAGTGCCCGTCATCTGAAAGGTAGTTTTTAGAAAAAGCAGGAATGCTCAAATGACGAGAGCGCGAAAATTCGAACGATACTCTATAGCGTTCGCTCCAAATATAACACCAGTAAGAAAATTAGCGTGAGAAAACTTGAATAAGTCTGTCTTGAAAAACACGAGTGGGACAAGGAAGTTCCGCTTCCCACAGACAACATTGGTGGGTCACAGTTCCATCTATCACTGCGCTGGGTATCTCGGAACGTGGACGGAAATGAAATGGCATGGAAATCCACCACCATGCCAGTCGATGTGATTGGTTTATGAAGCAATGGGTTTTATTGCCGTTTTTTTTTCGGCGACTTTTGCCTTGATCCCACACCTACATAAAATATGAAATGAGCCGTGAGATTAATGAATGAGATGGATCCCAATATAGTCAACCACAATATAATGACGAGTACGATTTTTAATGAGGTTCGTAGCCAGTTCAAGAGATGATGTAGGATTGATATGCAGGACAAGGCATTTTTCAAAGTATAGTGACAAAACTTTCCAAGCTAACCATGCCTAGAGTCTACTTGTAGGTTTTAGTAATTCGAGTGAAGGGAGCCGCGGCGGTAGGTCGCCGCGCGCGATTGAAACTCCGTTGCCCGTTGGTGTCTCCAACGCCAGCATGCCCGCCGCAATGTTCGGGCCCCCTCCATCCCTCAGACTAAATTTGGTAAGGAGACCATACATGTGTGAGTCGCTAATCGCCTTGTATAGTCTGTTCTTTTCATCAAACCTCTCTCTCAAATTACACAAAGTTTCAAAATGCTCAAAAATTCTTATATGGACGGAATGATATTCAAAACCTTGTCACCATATTTAAGAAGCACCCCGCACAGGTTTCTTTTTGAACTGCTAATGTGAGATTCCCTTCCCGTTATTGTTATTAGAGATTGTCCATATTGAGCGAAAGTTTGTAATCATCGAAGTGATTCAACTTGCCTCCTAGCTAAATTGTTACCTACGCAGTTGCTAGTGTGACAAAGCTCAGCACACCGAAATGGAATTCTCGGACAATTTATTAAAACGAAAGCAAGCCATCAGTGATCACAGATTGTAGAAATGGATTGAGCCTTCGAAAGTGTTACATAAATACATAGGAATGGGCGTTCGGCGATATAATTGAAGCAACATATTTTGCAAATTAGCAGCCAAATAAATTTTCCAAACAAGAATTCTTTGAAATTCCCTGATGGATTATTCTCCGAAATATGTACAGCCCTTTCAAAACTTCTGAATAAATCGATGAATTCAAATGACGCCTTTCGAAAAAGTTGAATAAGCAGATAAATTTGAACTTGTTCTCTATTGAGTTCTAGCGAATATCCGAAATTTCATTTAAAATCTCCAGGAATCATATGAATTTTTGATTAACGCAAGAATACAAGTTAACGATATTTGTTCGTGACTTGATATTTGAATATCGTCGTCAGAATTTGGCCAAATATTAACATATTAACCTCGACTTTGCGAATGAGCCGAATAACATTTTGATTTTTGTTGCAAAAATGTTGCTCTTAAAACACATATAATTGTGATGATGAAACGAGGAAAAGAGTGAACCAAACGGGGGCTGTTTTGGTTTCTCATAAGCGCGCACGACTGACCTCCTCCTGCCCCTAACTCCATATGGCCGCGTGAGTCGAGGATGCCTATAGGTATATGCACACACCGATGCGAACATAAATGGTCTCTATATCATCCTGGCCGATGCTTTTTCCGTATTCATTAATCATGGATAATATCACACGAAGATGCTTTATTGTAGCATTTTCTCCTGCTGTTGTACATCCGCTACTGTAGATACAATAATATCGAAGTCTTGAATTGTATCTAGCTTAAGTGAGGACAAACTGCCCGTACGAGTACAAGTTTAAAGCAGACCAAGCGTTCTCCTCTTTCACTGAAAAATTCTTCCGCGGAGCAAATGCAGAAGTTTGTATTGGGATGACTCCATTCGATTTTACTTTAGTTACTGCTTTGAACTGCATCCTAGCAATCGTTCTTCTCGATGATTTGTCAATCAGTTATAAATGTAGTTAATGACATTAAACATGAAGTGAAATGGAACAAATCTTTTGAGAAACAATGGTTTATTTCCGGTCACATTCTGGCATTTGAAGACTGGGAATGTGTAAATATAGCAGTGAAAAGGACTGCTTTCGCAATCACTGAAGAAGGGTAGTGTTACTAAGGGTTAGGGTGACAAGCTAAAGAAAGGCGCGGGATTTCTAGAGGAAAGAAGCATATCTGTGTTGAGCTTCACGATGAAAAGGTAGCCCGTTTTCTGGCTAAAAGTAAGCTCTGGGTACTTCTAAGAAGAGTAAGAATGGAAAAAGCGACAGAAACAGTCGGAAAGTGGGTGGAAATCTCGGGAACCAGGCGACCCGTTGAGCCATCCCGCCCACGTTCTATAACAGTTGTCCTACGTTTGTTTTAACGTAAGAACAGGCACCGAATTACCGAATCCTCTTTATCGTGAAAGGCTTTAGGATCCCAGCATGTGCATTGACCCCTCTTATTTTTAAAGAATTTTGGTACAGGAAACAGAAATCAGAGCCACTTACCTAAGACTTCAGATGGGCGAAACCATTTCCCCGATGTCAGGTTCGATGCGTTGTCTGCAGCCTCCCAAAACACAAAAACAAGCATGTTTAAAGTTTTCGAAGGTTTCTTTGAACAGTATTTCTCTGGTGTTTGAGTGTTCTGTGGGGACAATTCCCTATTAACCTCTCCTTAGTAGACTTACCTACCTAAAAACATCGAAAACTATAATACGGCTTCTAATCGTGAATACTGCCTTAAAAGGCAGTGTTCATGATAAGAATCGGTTGTCTGCTTTTCCACCCATCTTGAAGACGGTCCAATGCTGATTCCAATGATGTTTTTGGAATCGTACAAGACCTCCTAGGCACGGAGTTACAGTCCCTCAAAAATTGAGCTACGGAAGCATGGTGGACGAGTTTTCCTAGGCTTGTAACTTCCGTCTTTTGCAGCCGATGTATGCGAACTGACCTGAGTAAAGAGAGAAGTTGGGAATAAAGGGAAGAACGAGGCTATTGATCAGAAACCATCGCTCATCTCACAATCTCGAGCATTCATTTGTTCACGTCGGTGGGCGTGGAAAGTGCATCTGGGTGTAACGAGCTGACGGGTGTCCAAGTTTGGGGCCGTAGGGGACCGTTCCGAGCTCATTTTTATCGGTTTTTTTCAACGTTAGGGTTGAGCTAGGCCCCGCAGCTGCCGATCTGCAACAAAAAATCAGACATGGTTTTTATCGTGGACGCTGCATTTAGATAAATTTGTGGCACATAAAACTGATTTACAAGTGAACTATACAAAGCGTAGGTGGCATCTGCGAAAGCGAATTGATTTGTTTGAATCTCTTGGACATCCATAGTGAAAAAGCGCAAAATCTTGTTTCTAGCTGCTGGTTTCGAAAAACGATAAGCCTAAAACGATACATTTTCTGCCTTCCACAACGCGCAATAATCTTCTGCAAATCTCATCTGTAAACGGACCTCATATTTTGTTCAGCGTCAAAAATAACCGCCCTGGACAGAGTTTGGGTGAAGCTATGTACATTTCTCAAACTTAGCATAGAGTGATAGTGTTTTGGACTTGCACGGATTGTTTGTTGAGCGTTTACTTCTATCAAGTATGGGTTCTGATAGCGTTTAAGAAAAATGCTCAAGATTTGAATTTAAAGTCCACCATAGGGGTTATTAGGTGTGCTGATCACGAGGCTGTCGATCTTCCAGAATTTTCAACTGAATTCGTTCAAAGATTTTAATAGGAGAAAATTCGAGGGTAAAGAGCTACATTCGACGATTTTACTTCCAGTGGTCCCTGCATCGAAAAGCTAAAAAAGAATCTAGACAATATGATGCTATGTATGACATCTTACATGTGATGGATGTGACATATAAAATGAAATGGCGAGTTTAGCGAGGCTTAGCCTTTCCCGCTGATTGTTTTCTAGTATTTAAAGTCTCTTCTTGATCTGTTTCAGTGGGAAATCAAAGCTGAAAATTGCGCATTTCGCAGCAAAAAAAGTTGTGCAATTGTCTTCGGATAGGCCTGGATTTACTTTAGGCTTTATTTATTTACTTATTTATTTATTTACTTGATTACTTATTTCTTTATTTATTTAGTGATTTGTTGAGTTATTTAATTAATTATTTATTTATTGATTTATTTACTTATTTATTTATATATATATATATATATATATATATATATATATATATATATATATATATATATATATATATATATATATATATATATATATATATATATATATATATATATATATATATATATATATATATATTGAGTACGCTGCATAAGACTAGCGCAATAAACCTACATAAAGGTAATCTATAGAGATCCTGAACCGGATTAGAAAGAAAACAAATACAATTTCCTAAAGGCAGACCTAGAATCACAAAAGCCTCTTTCCTGCAATGCGTTCGAAGCATCACAACGCAGAAGGTACAGGCATCGTCGTAACATCAAGGTTAAGAGAGATGAAAGCTGATCCGGCTCTACAGGTGAAAGAACAGGCTCTGATATTGCCCCTTGGAGCTAAATATGAAATCTTGATCTTGCTTTCCCTTGTCCTTGAGCGATTAAGCCTATAGAATCTTGAAATCTTGGTTTCCGCAATGCCAGCTAGTAACTTAAACACCGTACAAACATCGTTGAGTACTCGGCGAGATTCTAAAGTGTGAAGTTCAACTCTCTATTCCTTACTCCCGCAGTTGGTATTCTGTCAATAGCCTTGATTTGAGATCGAATACATATCTTACGTGTAAAATTTTTATGAATTTTCTCAAGCTGCAGAACATTCTTTCTTTTATGCGATGAATAATCAGTCGCTCTACTCTCCAACATTGGTCTGACGTAAGTTTCGAATGCTCTTAACAACAGACTTCTGCCTTGAATGGACAACGCCTTAAAAATAAGAAGAGTCTTATAGTTAGAAGAAGCTTTTCTGCACAAGTACATACTTCTACTGTTCGGAGAGGTCAAATTTGCTGTTGTAATTAAAGGCAGCAGACACGCCCGAAAGTTGTTGAGATAACTATTTTTCTGAAGTTGCATGGCTCCTAGTAGACTTCTCACGCCGTTGGAAGCGTCAAAAACGAGTCAAAACTACTAAATTTCAGCAATGCAAATCGAAAAATTTCTACAACCCCGCCCCTAAGCTTCTGCAACCCCGCCCAAAATATAAACTCGTCCAGATTGATGGTACTAATATGGTCCCATTGGCTGGTTTTTGATGCTTCCAACGGGGTGAACGTTCCAGTTCAGGCTGTAATAGTATATCGGCTTTTCTATCTCAACCGTTTTGTTGCCAATATTCGCTGTTTCAATCGCGCGCCGTAAAATTCGTCCACTTTCACCTGATAACAAAATAACCGTTATTCTCCTATTTGCACTCAGTTTTCGTTCGTTTTTTCTTCAGTTCCCAATACAACCAGCTCCAAACCTTTGATTTATGTCATAAAATCGATACCATTTTTGAGCGTGTCTGCTGCCTTTAAACCCAGCTCTTTGACAGAGGATACGGGATTTAGCACATGACCATCTGGATTGTAACTAACAACATGGCAAATCCGACATGATTCCAGAACATCATCGGAAAAGAAGTATGCACTAATTTCAAGGTCATCTCTAGAATTTTTTCACCCTTTTGCGCTCATACTTGTTCACTTCGTCCAATATGTGCTATCCACATTTTGCTTTCGAAATCATAACCTTTCGGGATAGTCCGATTCCGGAGGAAACTTATTAAATAGATATCGGAGAAATCAGACCAGATGGCGCATTAAAGATATAATTTCGCAACTTATCGTTTTGGCTGAGAACCGCCTGAAACTAAACATGGAAATGAACGCTACAAAACACTATAAAAGAGGGTGTAGAAATGAATAAAGGAAACAAAAAAAGGATCGAAATATCGAACTCAGAAGTGGACCCAAAACTTGGACACTTTTTATAGGCATCACAAGAGGACAATGAAAAACATGAGCTCTCCTCGACGGGGCGGAGTCGCGAGGAAGCTCAAGTGCACCCGGCAAAAAGGTCCGCCCCTTCACATTCCCATGTCCTTCGCTACAGAAAAGATACATCGTAAAAAGGACAAAGGAAGACCATGATATTTACATAGGTCATTAGTCATTGAGGATGTGCATGCGGATCACTTTTCCGTTAGTCGTTAGGAGAAAGGGGTAGTACGAGCACTTATATAGGTGCTAGGTTGGAGATACTAAAGTGCTTCACGACGTCACCCAATGGAGTCTGGCCGGCCAATTTGGAGAATACTTTTTTGTATGTCTTAGACTGCAGATCATGAATGCCTAGACCAAAGCAAAAATAAAAAACTCAGGAAATTGAAAACATATTACATGTAACATGAAAGGCCTAAGACAATACGCTTGTACCATAAATCGGTCAATGTATATTATTTGCGAATTATATTGAACCCATGTGTGTTACATGCAAATCTATCGGTCCACCGCTCGTTTTCCGAATTTCGTATGTCACCTCCATTCCCCAAGCTAATTTACATGTAATATGTTTTCAATTGCGGAAGACTTGATACTTGTAACATAAAGGGCGATTACAATATACTTATCGCACATATCTCCACCATTGTAAGATACATGCAAATCACCTCTGCTCAAGGGCAAGGTCCGGTAAAATTTTGATCGTACCGAAATTCGGGTTAGATAGGTTGGGCTGGCCTAGCTGAGCATCGTCTGAACGTTTCAAAAAATTCTAAGTCCTTACTTCTAGAGAAAACAGTCTTTAAATCAGGGAGTACGGTATTCACAACACGATAATTATTGCCAGATCGACCGATATTCGCATTGAAGTTTTGAAGAACGCGTGGACGATGGCTAAAACATGGACGATGGACACACTTTCTGACTTTTCTGAAATCTCGGTTGACGGAAGTGGCTGGAATAACTTGAAGAAGACCGGTTTTTACACAGTTTTCGCATGTTCCTTACTTGTACCATGAGCACCCATTCAGCGGAAAATCTCAAACCTGAAATTCTGCCAGGACCCTGCCTTCAAATAAATCACATGTAGACTCTGGCAAGCCCCTAGTGATCTTTAGATTCCGATTATCACCAGCAGCTGAGCAGTGAGCCTCGGTGAAATAAATTCAGTGATAAGAAGGTTCCGACGAAAAAGCCACCGCTCCGCTCTGCGATAATCGAGAACATGAGCTCACTTGAAATGAACCAGAGTCTAGCATAAGAGTAAAATAATTTAAATGTCCCCAGCAACTGAGGGCACATGCTGAACACTTCTTCCAAACCTGCACAGCATACGGACCTTCAAAAACCTTTGCGACGACCGCAATTTCATTGGTTTGATATTCGAGCGGATGGTCACTTCTCCAAGCCGATTCGTTGTTCTCTCGATCCTCATGGTTCATGTCAAACCTCGTTTTGACTGCATCGCTGCTAATTTTCATCGCAGCGATTTTACACCCGCTGCTGCCGCGATCTTGCAGCGGCAGCGATTTTGTTCATAGTGCATAGCCTCATGGATGGACGAAGAAAATCAATCAATCGGTGAAAGTAATGGCCAGTTTCCATCGATGTCATGTTTCGACTTGTAAAACTGATATCTTCATGTTAATAGAGCAATGGTCACAGAAGGAAACGTGTCATTCGCTGGCAGTCGCTCTATCGCTGCCAGTTTGGCCGCGACGGAGCGATGATCGGGGACCGTTGAGAATCGCTCCTCTAGCAGTGAAGCAGTAAAACATAGGATTCCGTCACATCGACCCAGCGATGAAAGACGTCCGCCACGAGGCGATTACATTTGGGGCGCTTTTCCATCGTGCGCGATGAAAAAGGAGCAGTTGTCTCTCGCATGGCCACAGCGACCAACTGCAGTTAAAACGGGGATCTGATCGTGAGGAGGATTAAAGGGCTCGACTTACGAAATTTTTGAACTTTTCGTAAGTCGAGCCCTTCAATCCTCCCCACGATTTAAGCCCAGTGCGGCCACCACCACAGGCCCTTCCTGATTTTCGATCTCAATAGCGGCTAGATGGATAGATGATTTTCAACCGAGTCAGAGTTCTTCACTCCCTTTCCGGTCTATCTCCTCATTCTGTTTTGCTCTCGTGCCGCGACTGCGAATCAAAAGTAATACTGGCTTGAGGCAACTCGTCCACCAAATTTTTGCCTTCAAAATACAGGCATCTTCAAGGAGCCATATCTCCGTTCAAAAGGGGGTCTTGGACGATTTCAGGAATACCATTGTTATCAGAGTGCGACCCTCTCCAAAATGAGGATAGAAGCTAGTAAATAATTTTCTGGGTGTTCTGTGCCTTAAACGCGAGCTGAGAGAGAAATTGGAACTAGTGTGTGAATGAGGAGAAAGATGGATAGTTTTCGAAAAAGTCCTCTGGATAACTTTTTTCAAAGCCATCCATCTTTTTCTTCCATGATAATCTATTTCCATTTTCTCTGTCGGCTTGCGTTATGTTGCAGTTTGCGCAGACTTAACCGAGATCACCACACAGTTGTATTATGACTTATTTCATATGAGTCACCCGCAGTCGTTTCTCGTTTTGTCAGAGCGCGACTACCGATCGCCTGCACAACCGCGGAGCCGGAGTGGCACAACCGCGGAGGCGCTGCGGCACTACCGCGGAGTAGCAGCAGCGCTACTGCGGAGCCGCAGCGGCACTATCGCGGACCCGCCACGACATTGCCGCTGCGACTCCGCGACATTGCCGCTCCGGTGCCTGTAGGAGCCGAAGCGGCAGCGGGCATTTCTTCGATATCCATGGGGTCCCTCTTTGTCTTGTTTTTGTTCATCTGATCTCATGAAATGAAACTACTCCCTTGAATTAGAATCACTCGATTGTTGACATATGTAAGTATTGGGAAAAAAGGCAAAATGTAGAGCGGCACATGTGAATAACTTTTGGGCCAATCTGAGGGATGAGGTTTTTTTGTCGTTTGCCGATTGCCGTTTCCCGTTTGCCAGCCGTTTTTTGGATTTTCTTGCCGTTTGCCGAATTCTCAAAATCGTTTGCCGCACATTCCTGGCTCCGAACCAACTGCTTCAGTTATAGAGCAGCAAGAATTAGGCTTCTGGGATGTCCAAGTGAGCTCAAATGTTGCTGATTCGTACCTGAAGTAGCCGCTTGGAGCTTCAAGCTTGAAGGCAGTGTTCGCGATAAATTTCACTTCCGATATCTCCACGGTTTACAGAAGGTCTGGTGCCCTATACAGCGAAGCACGCTTGAAAAGGACGCGAAAGTCGCGTTTTTGAGCCAAGATAGGTCCTCCCTTGTTTACGTTGATGTTTGTGCGTGGGAGAATTGACCGCTAAAAGGATGATACCTATTAGTGCAATGAAGCGATAAGCTCACTTATCAGCACTTCCTTGACTTGATCATTCCTGTAATCTGAGTCTTCATTTCTTCCTTCCGAGGGGGCGGATCTGGGGCACCAGGAATGTCTGGGGCACCAAAACGCTTGTTTGCAGCCGTCCTTTTGCAGCTCCTGGCTCGTTTTCTACCGTTCTTTCGACACTGGGAGCCTAGGATCCTTCTCGCCTATCATTTCACTGTAGAAAGTCAACGAGGATGATCATCGTGAACGCTGCCTTTAAAGCATTGAGCTTGAACTCGTAGCTCCCAAAATGCGTAATCGAGCTACATGAAATGGTACATATCCTCTGTTTCTGAGTGAAATTTATTTCCGTTCATTGCGTGCGTCTGCGCACGTACGCTGCGTCTCCTCCCCACCTTCTCTCGCTGCCTCTACCCTCGCTACGCACAAGCGCGCGAGGGAACAGAGTAAATTTGGCTCGGAACCAGAGGAAATGAGAGTATGCTATGGTTTCCGTTTTCGATTTAGTCTGACGCGTGGACCAGGCGGCTGGCCGTGCGGGGTGGGACAGGGGCTCTCTACACACCGAGGGAGGAGTTGTCCCGTGTTAGCAGTTTGAAACGTCACGCCACCCAATGCGAGCGAAGTGGTCTCGAGTGGAATTAGAGCCGCGAAGGGCGGGGCAACTCCTCCGTCGGTGTGTAGAGAGTCCCTGTCCCGTGCGAGGTTAGCGGTCTCACTGGAGAGTGGGGTTTCGATTCACGCAAGGGTGATCTACCGTAGCAGCCGCGTCCATTCGTCATCCTGAAATTATTGCGCGAACTCTACCTGTCATATAGGTGTATGTTACATGTGATGCAAGTGTAAGGTAAACTCAAAAATGAAAACGAGTATGCCACGTAGCTGCGTCGCGGCTTACTTGAAAAATGACACAAAGTATACTACAGGGTGCTCCAAAATTTGTGGCTCGTTAATAATCTTCTGATAGGCTGTTAAAGGCAGTGTCCACGATAAAAACCATGTCTGATTTTTTTGGTGGAGATCGGCAGCTGCGGGGCCTAGCGCAACCCTAACGTTGAAAAAAGTGAGAAAAATGAGCTCGGAACGGTCCCCTACGGCCCCAAAGTTGGACATCCGTCAGCTCTTCACACCCAGATGCACTTTCCACGCCCACCGACGTGAACAAATGAATGCTCGAGATTGTGAGATGAGCGATGGTTTCCGATCAATCGCCCCGTTCTTCCCTTTATTCCCAACTTCTCTCTTTACTCAGGTCAGCTTGCATGCATCGGCTGCAAAAGGCGGAAGTTACAAGCCTCGGACAACTCGTCCACCATTTTCCCTAGCTCAATTTTTGAGGGACCATAACTCCGTTTCTAGATGGTTTTGTACGATTCCAAAAACATCATTGGAATCAGCATGGGACTGTCTTCAAGATAGGCGAAAAAGCAGAAAAACGATTCTTATCGTGAACACTGCCTTTAAGAATGTCCTGCATCAATTGCTGCATTCCATGGATTAGCATTGTAGTCACCGTTTTTAGTCCTTGTCTACGTAATATCAATTCCATTTCACTCTTGTGCGCCACACAGAAAGCTAGCTTGTCGCAAAACTGAGAAGCTACAATTCAAAACATTAAAGTGCTTCCTACCCCCACAAATGCCGCTCTCAGTAAGGCGTGCACACATCCAATGTTGGCAGAATGATAGTAGGTTGTGAAGACTGTGGAAGATGTCGGAGGCGTCTAGCAAGTGTGAAGTTTTCAAATCTTTCAGAACATAAGAAAGAAACCGAATCGCAAAAGACTGGAGCGCTCCTCAGATGTCACTGCAAACTTCCTGCAGGCCCATTTTTCGACATGGTGGGAATCTCAACTTTCGCGAACACTACACATACACTTGCCGTCGTTCTGTGACCGCTTTGCAAACCTTTCATGAACTTCTCACTAACGGACCTTTTACGGGCCTTCTATGCCAAGTAGAATACTGAACGTAAGTTTCTTACTACCCATGCCCAAATTTTGGTTGGAAGCCCGCGACCGAAACATACGGTCTCCACTGAATGTTCCGTGGATAGTGTGGAACCACTCTTCATCCATGAAATTGGAGTTGCACAATGTGGGTGAATCCGAGCTGGACGGCGGAATGTGAGCTGATATCAGCGGAGTCATTAGCTGGAGTCAGATAGTGAGGCGGCGGTCAGAGTTTTCGCGGGACGACGCGATGGCACAAGAGCAATTTTTTTGTAAAGTTAGCAACAGCTATTTCGCGTTTGTTTGGGTGCGAGTGCTCTTAAAGGCACAGTACACCCTCAGACATGAATTTGGTGATTTTTATTTCACTGTGTAGTAGACCCCTCCTATATAACCCGTGCCAAGTGCGAGATCTCAATTCCTCCAAATAAGCGAGAAATAAGCGACTACCGCAGGCCCGACCTCCTTGGCTCACCACCACAGGCCCGGCCCCCTATCAGATTTCCGAGCTCGATAGCGGCTAGATGGTTGGATGAATTTCGACAGCGTCGCGTTCTTCAGTCTAATGCAGGACTGTCTCCTTATCCTGGCTCGCTCACGCGCAAAGGTTGCGAATGAAGAGAAATACAGGCCCGAGACAACTCGTCCAACAATTTTTCACCCTCAAAATATACGCATCTTATAGGAGCCATAACTCTGTTCATAGGGGATCTCGGACGATTTCAGAGATACCACTGTGATCAGCATGTGACCCTCTCCAAGCTCAGCATAAAAATTGAGAAATAATTTTCTGGGTGATCTGTGCCTTTAAAGGCAGCAGACACGCTCGAAAAAGGTATCGATTTCATGTCATAAATCGAACCGACGAAAACTGCATGCAAATACAGGGATAACGGCTGTTTTTGCTATGGGGTAAAATTGGACGAGTTTGGCCAGAGCGGTTGGAATAGCTCATACCAGCGATAAAACGGTTGCGATAGCAAAGCCGATAGACTTACATCTTGTACCAGAAGGCTCACATCGTTGGAAGCTTCAAAAACCAGCCGAAGTGATTGAGGGGAGGGGTTTAAAGCTTATGGGCGTGGCTGACGAAAATATTGGACTCAAATTTAAAAGTTTTCACTCGTTTTTGACGCTTCCATCGGCCTGAGCGTTCTACTAGGGGTCATACGACCCAAGTAGCGTAGTAATCTCAAAAGCTTTTTAGAGCGTGTCTGCTGCCTTTAAATATGCTCATTTTATCGTTTTCATTGTGAGATCTGGTTGAGTTAAAGGCAGTGTTCACGATAATCTTCAGTTTTGAGATTATTCGCCATATTGATTAAGTGCCTCCACGGGTAAGACTAAAATGACGTAGAAATTGACAAAAACGCACCAGAGGTACATGAAATCCTCAAAGGCACAGTCCAAGCTGAGAGGCGAAATCTGAGATTTCCACTTAATTGTAAAGTACACCCACCCCATAGAACACCTGCCGAGGGCGAGCTCTCAATTCCTCTTAGTAAGCGAGATATAGGAGGAAGCCACCGTGGGGCACTCACATCAGGAAGCCACTTGGGCACCCCCTTTTACGATCTTTCGAGCTCAACAGTGGCGAGATGAGCGATGGTTTCCGATCAATACCTTCGTTCTTCCCTTAATTCTCAACCTCTCTCATTGTTCAGGTTAACTCGCACACATCGGTTGCAAATAACGGAAGTAACAAGCTTCCAGCCACTCGTCCACCATGCTTCCGTAGCTCAATTTTTGAGAGACCATGACTCCGTTCCCAGAAGGTCTTATGCGATTCCAGATACACCACTGGAATTAGCAGGGGACCGTTCACGAGATAGGCAGAAAAACAGAAAAACGATTCTGAGGTTGGATTGTGCCTTTGAAGGCAGTGTTCACGATAGGAATCGTTTACTGCTTTTCCGCCTATCTTGAAGACGGT
The DNA here is from genome assembly GCA_029168955.1 of Aplectana chamaeleonis. NCBI lineage: Eukaryota > Metazoa > Nematoda > Chromadorea > Rhabditida > Cosmocercidae > Aplectana > Aplectana chamaeleonis. The sequence goes on along the minus strand of JAPDOI010000163.1, from coordinate 92,689 downwards.
CCAATGCTGATTCCAATGATGTTTTTGGAATCGTACAAGACCTTCTATTAACGGAGTTATGGTCCCTCAAAAACTGAGCTAAAGAAGCATGGTGGACGAGTTGTCCGAGGCTTGTAACTTCCGTCTTTTGCAGCCGATGTATGCGAGCTGACCTGAGTGAAGAGACAAGTTGAGAATAGAGGGAAGAACGGGGCTTTTGGTCGGAAACCATCGCTCATCCCACAATCTCGAGCATTCGTTTGTTCACGTCAGTGGGCGTGGAAACTGCATCTGGGTGTGACGAGCTGACGACTGTCCTACTTTGGCGCCATAGGGAACCGTTCCGAGCTCATTTTTCTTAGTTTTTTCAACGTTAGGGTTGCGCTAGGTCCCGCAGCTGCCGATTTCCACCAAAAAATCAGATATGGTTTTTATCGTGGACACTGCCTTTAAGTATCATCCCGCCTCTTAAGTATCACAGGAAGTGCTTGTGACAATGAAATCGTTTGTGGAACCGTCCTTTGCAATTCTCCACTATCTATTGCTCCGTTCTTTCCTTAGGGCCCTAACTAGTCCTGCTCTGCATAAAATATTCTCGCTTTTTCGATTGACCCAATTTTCCACCGGTGACAACCACCATGAACATGTTCATCCAACCGGACAACTAGCCCATGTTATAAGAATTATGTCACCGAAATACGACGTTTTAAAGCGTTTCTCGTCATTGCTTCGTAATTTTGGTAACACTTGGAGGCCAACGCATTGTTTTATGTGAAAAACTCGGGGACGAAAATCATCGTGAACACTGCCTTCAGTGAAGAAACCCTGAGGAAAACCAACAACGAGCTTGCCTTCGCGCAACGCGGAGCGATCATCATTTACGTGTCGAATCCGATGTATCGGGCGACTTCACTGTGAACACCTAGTGACGACGTGACGCGACGTCGCTTGGTCGATACGCAGGCTAATTATAATGTCGCGCCGCGCTGCCAATGAACTCTGAACGCCGCCTGACAGTTATCTTTGGAAAGCGCTCTGCAATCGTATTTTGCTGTAAACATAAAGGATAGTGCAGCATCTTCGGCTCCCATCAGAGCTGGTCGATCGACTGAGTCCCACGCGGTTGATACACACCGAAATAGTGGCATACGAGTGCAAATGATCCAACCAGTGAGTCCGTCTGCGACCGTCTGCTTGCGGTTGGTTTCTCTGCCCCTCACTCAGTCGGTTTTTCGACCAAGTCTGACGGGGGCCTTTGAGAGAGGAGATGTGCAAGGGTTGGAAAGATTGGTGAATCGCTCGCGTCAATCCTGAGTTCAGAAAAAAGTATATGAACTGGGGAATGGGCGAACAAGTGCTGCTTTTATAGCGAAATATGGCGAACTTACGAACATGAGACTTTCTATAAAGCCAATATCAGGTTATTCGCATGCATCTCAACATTTTTGTACCTTTCGACACTGAAAAAGATTACTAATGGTTGTAGGAAGAGTGCATTCGCAGTGTATGGGCTGTAGCCTACAATTGGGGCTACAGCGAATTTCGCAGTGGTTACCAACTCATTCGAAGAAGGAAGTTCGAAAATAACGGGAGCCGCAAACAGATTTTTTTACGAGTGAAGCGGGTCGCACGGAAGGAGCTGGAGTGCAGCAGAAAGAGGTATCATTTGTTGTCTTGTTCTTTCCTTCGGAGAACTTGATTGGAGATGGACGAGCAGACATATTTGTAAACATTTAATGAGTCATTTGCATCAGTAGCGCATAAGGATCACATTCCTCTTGCCCTTCTGAACAATGCTACTTCAAGACGTCGAGGTTCACAACGAAGAGAATAATCCATTCACTCTTCGTCAGGCAGGCTAATACAGCAGAAATCGGTCGAAAAGTCCATAAAATAGCGGCGACTGGGACAATGCAATGGACATTCATGCAAATATATGCCATTGTCTGACGAGGGCAACAAGGAAGTGGTTCACATTCTTATTCTTTTGCCCTTCACCTTCATTGAATATTGCCGTACATACACACATAAATACATAGCTTCTAAAATGACGGGAGTAGATCTTTGAAATCTTTCTATGTATGATTCGCTTAACGTATTTTTTGTATACATGCAGAAATTCATATCTGCAAAAATTAATGAAGCAGCTTAGAAGCGAACTTTTTATCTGGAACCTGTTATATAAGTCAGGAATGGGTGCCTAGTTTGAAGATTGAGAATTGGAAGTGAGAGCGCCGGCAGAGAAATGGTATTGTTCAATAAGTCTCTGCGATTTTCTGCCCAAAAACTCATAAAAGAGCCCTGATATGTAGAGTGCGCGCAATCATTTTAGTCTGATGAATGGACGGGGCTGCGACGGTAGATCACCCCGCGCGAATCGAAGCCCCATTCTCCAGTGAGGCCGCCAACCTCGCACGACCAGCCGCCTGGTCCATGCGTCAGACTAAAATGAAAATGGAAACCATACATCCATTTCATTTGCAATGTGTGGTCTCGTCGTTCGAGATTTCCAAGTAAGTTCCGAATGGAACAGTGCTCAGATTGCAGGGAGGGGATGATAGGTGAGACGGTCGGCGGGAAGCTCGGTCTTCAATCAAAGGCCTTTCTCTGAGAGTTTTGGCCGAGAAATAGGCGCGAAATAGCCGACCAGGCTCTGCAGCAGTTCCTGGTGGTCTATTTCTCGGCTATTTTTCGCCTTTTCACAAAACGGACAGAGAATGGCAGAAAAAATGCGAAAAATAACCGAGGATTAACGAAAAGTAACTAAAAGTAGTCAAGATGAAGCCGTTGCCGGCTCGCCGAGCTGGGGCCGCCAGTGGCTGGGCGGTTCCTCCAGAGGCTTAGCGAGGCCCAAGTACCCCATACTAAGGTAATTGAAGCAACGAAGGAGTTGACATCTGGATCATGGCTCTGGAATGCTTCGTATACCTGCCTGAAGAGCATTTGTTCTCTGCTAATTCGCGGCTATTTCGCGGCGAGCATTATTTGGCAGCTTATTCGCGGCGAACATTATCAGCCGCTATTTCGCGGCTATTACGCGGCAAGCATGCATTTCGCGACTATTTCGCGGCTGTTTCTCGGCCAAAACTCTCAGAGTTACGTATAATAAGGAGGAAGATTTCGCGAACACGGGGTTCTGCAGCGTAATTTGCTTCTGCAAAGAGTCGTATGCAGTAACTTGCTTTAAAATTGTCCGATTTAAATTTTAAAGTTATTTTTGAGTTGTTTTCAAAGAGCTCTATGCAATCTTGATATGAAATAAGCGATTTTACCGCACAAACTCAATATCGAAAACTGCATACTTCCACTTTGAAACCCCTCCTTATGAACTGATCAGACGGTTCTAAAATCAGAGATCTTTGATGCTTTGACCTGCGATCGATGGTACTTCCAGAAGGAAATACACACTTTTCGACAAAAGTTTTGAGTCAAAAATTTTTTCTCACACGTGATTGCATTCGCCTCACTGAGAGGGACACTAAAATTCTCTTGAAAAATCAGTTTGTAAATTTTGAAGGGAGGCATGGCGATGGGCGCTCTGAAAAAAAAAGCCGCAAAACGTCGTTTTTGCAAAAGATCTGCTCGGTTCTGTATTTGACTGGAAGCTGAAAAAATAATTTAGATATATCCTTTGCACCCAATCTTTCAAGGAAAACGGGTTCTCAAACTTATTGTCGCAGATTTCAGGTGACGGAGTTGATGGAGAGGTTGCATATTCGAGAAGTGCGTGATTGTGTGTGCAGGTTAGGCCGGAAATTCATCACCAAAAAACATGCATTACGGCCAAAAATTTCTATATGTTGTTGAGTTTTTTCGATATGTTTCTGGGTTGAATTTTTGTGTAAGCGCTAATTAAAGAACCGGTGTTCGGAGTAGGAAAACTTGTCATACAGGAGGGGTTCAGTGGGAGTGTCGTAGTTCAACATATCTCACAAAATTGGGAAATTACATGTGTTAGGGCTTGCTTTGCCGAAACAAGATCTTGGCGCTAAACCTGCTCTATGTAGAAACGTTGTGCGCATGCTTATGATATCTCCCTCACTTAGCAGAGCTAAAAAATACACAATCAAGCGGGTACACTCTGTTTCGGAGAAAAATTCACATCTTTCCGCGTCGTGAGTGTGCGATGAGAGGAAGAAACACAGAGAGAGAGAGAGAGAGAGAGCGAGAGAGAGAAAGAGTAGAGTGGATAAGGAGATATGCAGCAGCGTACGCAGGCACATGGTTGCGTTGGAACCAAGAGAATTCTATTCCATTGCAATACAATGTGTTTCTAATAATACACCAAAAAAATCGATGTACGTAGAGTTCGCGTGATAATTTTAGTTCGATGAGTGGACGGGGCTGCGACGGTAGATTACCTCGCGCGAATCGGGTGGTGGCCATTGTGTATCAGCACCCCGAGGGGGCTAGCCCGTGTTGCATCCAATCGCGAACCTCGATCCTCCCCCGTTTCTCCCGCCTCATCAGGGGTGTTGATACACGATGGCCACCACCCGCGCGAGTCGAAACCCATTCCCCAGTGAGGCCGCCATGTTCTCGTCTCACTGATAAATTTAGTGATTTCGGTGACGGTTAGCAGTCCAGATCATTGAAGGACGAAGAGAAGAAGGATGTCAACTATGTAGGTTTCAGATCTAATAGCTTTACGTAATAAGCGCTTTCTTCGCATTTATTTACTGTGGGACTTTTGATTGTCAGTGGAACATAAGTAAATTCGAAGTAAAACACACAATAAAGCCCCAATGAAGTACCGTAGTGTACGCTGCTAATTAACGTAGGATCGGAATCTAAAACTGTGCGGGTTTCTAAGAGGAGATTCCGGATCTAGTACTTCTTTAAAGGTTACCTTTGTTCGAATCTGCTAGAACTGCGTAAGAAGCAATCTTCCGCAGATTCATGTATGAATTATACATACACGCCCCTGCCTTTCGCCACAGAAACGGCTTCCAAGAAAAGAGCCAAGAAGGACGGTGATTACACATTCAACCAAGTGCCATGCGCATTATTCTGAGACATCCTTACGTCACCTGCGAAGACAGAAAAACACTCTTCCAAGTGAGTTGTACTCTCTGTTGGTTGAGGTAGATGTCGTCGTTTCGGTTCAACTACGAGTTTTTCCATAGCTACATATGTAGTTTAGTCAGGTGTCCATATAGTCTTTGGCAACACCCTAAAACTACTTCAACAGAGCATTCAGAATTTTTTTGCCAGGTCTTTTTTCTGTTTAATGAACGATGAAATCTTCAAGACCGTTTTCAACGAAATATGCAACAGAGAGACGCCGTTCTTGCGATCTCAAGTCAAGAGTTTCAATTGTATTACTGTTTTTTTGTGGTTGTTCAGTGGACAGCTAGATTACTCACAAAAGGGACCACTTTAGCTCAGTTCGAAGAAAGCGGAGTGAAGTACCATACCCGCGCTAAGTTTTGTAAAACGGGGAGCATTTGCCAAAGTGGCAAAAAAGCGTCCGATGCATCTAACTTTTCTGAACGAAGACGTTTTTCGATTCTGAATATGCTACCATATTCACAGCTCGAATTCCTACATAATTATGTGCATTGTGGAGCGAAGTTTCCTAAAATATGTAGTTTTGTTCTTGAGTAAGATTGTTTTTGCGGTCGTTTCACAAAAACGTCGCGCGCGGCAAAGTGGGGCGAAACTTCGAGTAGTAATTGTACAAATGATAGAAGAGCAATCCCCATGTTCTCTTCGTAAATTAGATCAAACTGGGGTTATCTCGAGATCTGTGCAGATTGACTTTCCGAAATCTTCCATTTGGCTGTCTAGGGATTTCGCAACAAAAGTCCGACTTTTCAGGAAGCCCCCGATGGTCTTTAATGAAAGATTTCAAAAATTCAACTGGCTCAGATCTCGAGATAGCCCCACTTTCATCTAATTGGAAAAATGGAGACTGCTCCTCTATTACTTGTGCAATTACTGCTCAAAGTTTCGCCGCACTTTGCCGCGCGCGACGTATTTGTGAAACGGCCGCCAAAACGATTTCACTCAAAAACAAAGCTATTTCAGGGAACTTTGGTCTACAATGCCTATAATTATGTAGAAATTCGAGCTATGAATATGGTAGCATTTTCAGAATTCAAAAAAAAATTGTTTAAAAGTGTTAGATGCATCGTACATACGCTTTTTTTCCAAGGTTGGCAAATGCTCCCCGTTTTTACAGAACTTAGTGCGGGTATTACCTTACGAAGATATCCTTGATACTAGCAGTAAAAACTGTGAGTGACTCCAGTCTAGACATATATCTCAAAACGTTACAAGCTCAAGACGTGAGGTAAACCTCAAAAACCAAAGTTTTTCATGATATCCAGATTTTTGCCCTAGAGAGTCACTTAAAGGTGCTGAACAAGTCGTTTTCGGTTTTTTCGACGACTAATGTAGGTTACGGTAGAAATATGTCGTGGTACCTACCGTAACGTTACTTAGACGCCAGAAAAACGGGAAAGAACATCATACTTATGTTCAGCACCCCGAATTACCCACCGGGGACAAATTTGGGCTAAGAAGTTTGAGCTTGTAACTTTTTAGTCTATAGCTTTAGAATGGAGTCACTCACAGTTTTTACTACAACATCTTCTTCTTCCTAGCGTCTGTCCCACGAGTTCGCGGGTTCCGCTTAGTTTTTACTACTACATATGTAGTAGCAAATGCATTCCCTCAAGAATCATCATTTCCTCACTTTGGATTACGCTAAAATGGTTTCCGTTGTCAGCTGCTCTGATGAATACATAGTATTGAAGTGGTTAAAGGAAAAATGTCATCTCGTACTTTGCGGGAACTGGAAACTGCTTCAGTACAGCTACTCAGCAGGTTTCCTTGCATGATACTTGAGCTGCTTCACACGAAGTAATGAGAGTCAGCGGTGACAAAAGTCTTGAGGATTCACATGTCTTCTCATATGTCTTGCGGGACCACGGTAGGTCTTCTGCTCCTAATTGGTCTCCGGCTACACGGCACTTCATGTTACGTACTTCTTGTTTTCAGCGGAGAGAGCAAGGTAAGGAATGAAGAAGAGGGTTTCAACTCAACATTGAAGTAGTGAACTAAAAACAAGGAACCCCAAAATGTGAACTAATAACATGATGGAGCTCTTCTGTAAATATTTGCTGTTCAAAAGCGACTGTGGTCCTATTCAACTAAACAGGGTGGATCAAAATCTTGAGGAATGCAGCCAGACTGCAAGCGGATAACTCAACTGTGACAATTTTAGAGTTCTTGGAAGGTCGGGATTGGTATATCGAGGAACATCAATGCGATATGTGGGGCTATTAGAGGTTCATAAGAGCATTCTACCTACAAATGTTTCCGGCGCAGTGGGTACTCAATTTCCACATAGCTGCAAGGGGAACTTTTAATAGGTGGCGGGTACCCTTTTTGATTGATTGCTTCCTCCAAGCAATCAATCATATCCCAATACCTGGAATATACCTACTTACTTTGACGGTCTGAGGCACCTCTACACTACGTAATCAATCATCTGAATACGGTTGATCTTTCGAATTCTGAGGCACTCTAGAAAGAGTTTTTCTAAATGGGCACTTGAGGAATCATGAGTGAAGCAAGTGCCTAAACACTGAATAGGCTAGTGTTTAAAATGGAGAATTTGTTTGGCAAGGAAAATATGACAGTGGAGGCTAGAATTTATTTTATACCCACTTTGAAATGTATTGAACGCCCACTTCTTTCCAAATTCCATTTGTCACATGTTTACGTTTCTTCCCTCCCACCTTCTAAACACATACTATGTATGTACGAACACGCGGTCAACAACTCATTCATATCATTCAAAAGCGAAAACATTTCGACAGTTTTCGCCTGGTTTTAGAGCACAGAGAAACAACGCAAAAGTGTTAGTGTTAACCAAATGTAAACAATAGAGCTTGAAAAAGGCAATGTCGGGGATCAAAACTCATTTCTTGAATATCAATTTAGAGTTGGGTTATTGCCCCCGATACTACTCTGCCAACGCGTAGCTAGATGCCTCCGAGGGCGCGTCCTGTAACGCCGCCCCATTCCATGTAGCGAGAAGTTACGGGTTCTAGTTACGATAGCTAAAACCCGTATATTCTTAGGTCGAGCCCACAAGGTTGCAAATTCTGCGCGTATTCTACGTAAAAACGAAGGCTGAATTCGAAACATTGATCTCTCTGACGCTAAACCCGTATATTCTCGCTATAGTTTTTTTTAGCGAGAATCTAAGGAATTAACGACACCCTGCGTTGAAATGCAATCTCAAACCCGCGCTGGCTACGCGGAACGCAGGGATGCCGTTCGAATAGTGTTGGCCCAGACCTCTCACTCAGTGATTACTCGACACTGAGGCTGATCGTGGAGGGCAACCCCGTGTCGCTCTCTGGAAGACCTTGTTAAAGGCACAGTCCACGCTAAGGGACAAAATCAGCTATTTCTCAACAGTTGTGAAGTAGACCCACCCTATATAACACCTGCCAAGTGCGAACTCCCGAATCCTCCAAATAAGCGAGACATAGGAGGAAGCCACCCTGGGACTCCCACACCCGGAAGCCACTTCGGCACGCCCCTCTTACGATCTTTCAAGCTCAACAGTAGCGAGATGAGCGATGGTTTCCGATCGATGGCCCCGTTCTTTCCTTCAATCTCAGACTCTCTCTTTACTCAGGTTCGCTCATATACATTGGTTGGAAATGCCGGAAGTTACAAGCCTCGTACAACTCGTCCATCATGTTTCCGTAGCTTAATCTTTCAAGGGCCATAATTCCGTTCCCAGTGGGTCCTGTACGATCCCAGCGGTATCGTTGGTATCAGCATTGGACCGTCTTCAAGATAGGCAGAAAAACAGAAATACGATTTCGAGGTTGGACTGTGCCTTTAAGGATAATTTTGACCGCTGGGATGATGCAGGCCTTAGGGAAGAAATGGCGTTGCGGTCGATCGCAGCTGGTATCGCCTTTCTAGTACGAGTCAGGACATGATTGGGTCGATCGACCCCGTGCTGTAACGAGAATTTGAGTAGAATATGCGGGCGCTGAAGCTGAAATTTCAACAACTGATACTGATTTTCTGTAACTTACGTAAATTCTCGTGTCAAAATCAGACTAGATGCCTTCGAAACCCTGGGCTTCTCCGGTTTTTGTGCGAGGTATCTAGCTACGCCCTGGCAGAGTACATAGAGATTACCGATTCAGGGCACTACACTCATCTACAAAAGAAAAACGATTCTAGGTTTCTAAATTCGCCCCGAATTGGTTCTTCGCGGTCTTTTGGTATGGGTCGTACTACAATGAACTAGAAGATGACTCTACTAGGGAAACCTCGACAAACATATTTCATCGTGAACACTGCCTTTGATTCCTTTTCAACGCGGAAGCGAGCAATAAAGAAAAAAGACAGGTTAGTAGAAGCATCTTTTCCTGGAAAGTTCTGAGGATTTCAGGTGATCTGTTTTCCAACTCACTCGACAATCATCCTTTTCTAATAACCAATTCAACAATCCGTGCAAAAAAATACGTTTTCTACAAATAAAAATTGGCATTTTTCCAACGACATGCCGGGTGAACAGAAAGCTACGAATCGGCTTCGTCGAATTAGCCGAAATCTGTGGCTTTTTCATAAGAAAAGAGTTCAATCACACGAATGGGCCCAAACCTGTGCTTCAGCCGAGATAACCTTTCATTGAGTACTGATTAAGGGTTTTCCCTAGACGACAATTTTGGCTAACCTTCTGTCTTCAGAATTCGAGCATTACTTTTTAAGTCAAATCGGACAATCGCAGTATTCGCTCAGAGACGTTTCCGCGATCTCTTCTTATCATGGCAAAGAGAGCCTTGAATGTTTTCCACTTTCCCGAGTCGAGCTGCTACACAGACCAATTAGAAAGGACGCTCAGTAGGATATTACAATGAAAATAAAAGACTGATTGAGCCCTTGTGATCCTTCCGATTTTCATCCCATCCTTGCGAATGTGAGGGTAACGTGTCAAAAAGTGATTAGAGTGGTCAAAAATCTCACGATGAGACCAACTTCATAAATAGTTTCTAAGCAGAGAGGCATTTTCGCATACCATATAAACTTGTTTAGTGCATAGTACGATTGCTTGACAATCGCATTGCGCTCATGTAAATCGCTGGGGTGGTAGTAATTGGGTGTGTTGAACGCGAGTTAACAGGAGTTAAATTCGCGTTAAACGCGAGTTTAACCACACCAGATTGTAATGATAACTCTTGATAGTTAGGAGAGAACTCGCTCTAGTTTCACCCTAACATCCCCCAGTGGTAGACCTCTTATACACTTCCAATGAAAACGCCTCGAAAAAGCGACAATTGTAACCTTTGTTACGAAAAATAGCCTTTTAAAAACGTTTTCAGGTCTGTTTTTTCTCTAAAATTCCGCCATGTGGCATCCTCGCGGTAAGTTCGCGTTTAACATACTCTCGCAGACAGCAGGGAAATAGTGCTGAAATGCGAGAGGAACTGGCGGTTAACGAAAAACTCCTCCCGAGGAGTTTTTGGATGCGGTTAGCAAGATACAGTAGGAACAGTTTTGACCATCTATACTGAGGGCAAGTACGAGTTTAATTAATGCAGAGGGTTAAGGAAGTTTGATAGCACTGTTAGCGATTTTGATCCAGGACGTCACCCTATCTTTGAAACTGAAAGGTGTTCCAAGGGAGAGTCTTTTAACGGCTTCCGCCAGGGAAACGGGCGATGAGGGATCAAAAACAAAGCAGGGATCATTGCTGAAACACGTTGGCCGTCTTCTTTGGTGGCACTAATCAATCCCTCCCAATCAGCTGTTAATTTTTTTTCGAGCGCCGACACTTCTCCCGCTTTTGTTTATTTTCTTCCGGAATTCATTCGCTTTGCTATTATCAGGTTAGTTTCATTTTCATAATTCATTGCATAGCACAGGCTATGAGGAGTATGTAGTAAATTATTTGTTTGCTCGCGTTTCGAAGGGGTTTCCACAACTTTTTTAGTGCAAAAAAGTGAAAATTTTTCAAGCCACCGATTTTCAAGTGATTTGATGCTTTAGTAATGATTAATCAGCGTTAGTCGGGGCGTATCGGGCGAGTTTTGTGGGAAAGATATGCGAACTTGTTTCTGAACCAACTAAATTTGTTCTCCTTTTACTGCAAGATTCTAATACTCCTCTTTCATTGCCAGATCAGTCCCATCGTGGCCTCTTTTTTTGAGGGTCCGCGACGCAGTTGCTTTGGTGCATTGGTAGAGCCACTCGAAGTGTTTCAAATTCTTACCTTCAAATATTTGTACAAAATCTTGTCCTTAAACGATGCGCATATGAGTGTGTAACAGTGTTTTCATATATTTTCAGCACTAACTGCGGGCGGTGGATTAGTTTCATTTTGAGAAGACGGCAAACACTTCACAAATTCAACTGCATCAATGACCGAAACCACACCATTACCCCAATCTCGGACGCCAGACTTGAGTTGCACACTTCCAAAAAAAAAACAATAGAATTCTTTTTCAAGAACGAAAATAGACTATCTAGTTTATCATCATTCTTATAGGTTTTTAACTATCCATTTCAGTTGAATGCAGGACATTCTTTGAATTTATGCATTACTCGGCGAGTTGCGGAATGTCTTTTTCGCACCTAGCGTTACCTTTTCAAGAACACCTTGTAAATAACTCATCCAGAAATTCTCAAATTTTCGTTCACTCGCTTTTGTTTGAAAATATCAAAAAAAAGTTAACAAAGTTACTACAAATGCAAACTTTTGTCAGATCACACGCAATTGATTGATTGAGGCTAATGATTAAACTAACATGTCTTTTCGAGAGTGGTCCTGAAAACTCACGGAGCTCACAAAAAATTACGAGAATTAGGATTTACAAGGAAAATTTAAAAAATTGCATTTTGATCGTGTTTCGAACAAGCAAAATATTACGAAGTTCTTTTTGAAAGCTCTTCCTAATGAATAAAATAAATAGCATTACTTGTATAATCTTTCCGATCCCTCGTCTTTCCACCATAAACGTCGTTCGTGTCCAAGTGTAGAAAATACTTATGCGGACGAAGGTCACGCATAATGTATGTGTAAGCAGAGGGCAGCTTTCGTTAAACCGGCAACAAACCGTGGCACCTATTTCGCGGTTCGTAGCCGGCCAGGAGGTGGCGGTTAATACGTGTTAATTTGGCGGCTCTACTGCATTTAATTCGCGGTATGTTGGCGGCTTGGAGGTGGCGGTTTATTCGCGGTTAACACACCATTTACTACCACCCCTGTTGTTTTTGGTCTGACAAGGGAACCACTATAGGCCTTAGTAACCATTCCATATCAAATGTACTTTTCTAGAACCATTTTTGAACGTAGAGTCCGGATATTTCCTTCGCAGCCGCCTATAATTACTCTGGAAAAATATAGCCGTTTTTCAGACTCTTCTCAAAGCCAAGGGTCTACCGTGAACTGCCGAAAGTCGGTAAGCTGATCTCAGATTCGTGTCCAGCACTCCAAATGACCTTCAGAGGAACAATTCAAGCCATAAGCATCGTAGCATATCGGAAATTGTCAAAACACGCGTTTTGCCCTTAAAATTTCCCTGATGGAAAGCTTCAAACGAGTAGAGCCGAAAACTTCGGAAACCGGCAAGTAAATCTCAGATTCGTGATCAGCACAGCAAATAACCCCCAGCAGCAAAGTTTTAGGTAAAATCTGACACATTAACCCTCCATGGACGGAGTTTGGGTGGAAGAACGTTCTTTGAACTCACGAAGCATAAAGTGACAGCGTTTTGGACCTCCACGGTTCACTTCAAGTCACGATCTTCCTATGCCTTCGATGGGAATGAGCGTTGGTTCGAGCTTTACCATCTCAAGAAGGTGCTACTGAGTCAGTAGTACTGACTACTATTGGACGTGAATCAATTAGTTGTCCACTAAAAAGGATGCTCCCATACTCTGTCATTACTCTATCACAGCATATAATTTTGATGTTGATCATTGAGATCTAGTCGCGAGGAGCGAGTTTAATCAAATAATAGTAAAGCTCAGAAGTTGTCTTTCCTAGTATTTCGGATCACGTGTTTGACGCTTAGAGTGCAAGTCGATTTGCCCGGAAGAAGGAGTCCCAATGCATTCTTCAGGGAGGATGTCCATTTTACATATTGGTGCTGGTCACGACTTCTCGATTAGCATGGCATAGGCTCATTTGATGAAGTTTTTGCAAGGTTAAAGTCAAAAGGAAAACGAAAGGGCACCATAAATGCAACCTGCTTAGGGTAGTCCTGTCGCCTCAGGCTGTTAGCTTGGTGGTTCCTGCCATGAGAGCAAAACCACGCCATGTGCGTCTAATTTCATTCAACTGATGTTTTTGTCTGGCTAGTCGCCTACGCATCCCATATGTATGTAGGTGCATGTTTCTCCAACAAGAACGACACTGACTCCGTGATGAAGTCATCGCATTTCTCTTCCGCTAAAGACGAGGTGCGTGTGTCCCAGCAGTCCAAGCTAATGTGTCTGATATTCCTCGACTGGAATCTTGTTGCATGCGAAAACAGGCGATTAGGAATATTTTATCTGCCCATAAAACCAGAGACATATCAATTACAATCATCTAGGGCCGAAAGGGTTTGGTAAATGACTACGTGGTCATAGACAAATTCCACGCCTTGTTCCTGGTACACGGCTATCTGGCTTATATGAGAAAACATAAAACTGCAATGAACTTTTCTTTTGCCACATGGACACACACAAGTCATGAATACCTTACGAGTTATCCTCGTGTTACATATGTTAACCCTAACAATGAACTCAAAACATGTATGGAAGTCCTTGAACATAGGAAGAACTCTGAATGCATTCCTAAGGAGAGCAATTAAATTCCATCATCTCTCACCTATATTTAAAATCAAGCGAAGAACTTTTTCTACAACCTCCACATTAAATGGATTTCCGCCACAGGCTGAATTACGCAGCTGAGACGACAATTTACAAGGGAGGAAAGTTCTTTTGGAAGTTATCGGGGATAGATAGAGTAACATTTCTGTATATTGGGTTTTCACTATGGACATCGCGGCAGAGCAAAAAATGGGAAAACATGAAAAATTAGCTGTCGCATTTTCTTCAAGCGGCCATCATGGCTGTGCTTTCGGTTTTTAGAAGTGAAATTTGGCTGGCTACCACATCTAGCACCCATCTACCTCAATTTGTTCTTTTTGGATCAATATGGGGAAAGATTTCCCGACTTTTTTTTGCCATATAAGGGTTCAAAGGCAGTGTTCACGATAAAAGTCGTTTTTCTGTTTTTCCGCCTATATTAAAAACGGTCCCATGTTGATTTCAATGATGTCCATGGAATCGCACAAGACCCCTGGAAACGGAGTTATGCCCCTCGAAATTCAGCAAGGGAAGCGTTGTGGACGAGTTGTCCGAGGCTTGTAACTCCCGTTTTTTGCAGCCGATGTGTGCGAGCTGACCTGAGTAAAGAGAGGAGTTGAGAATGAAGGGAAGAACGGGGCTTTTGATCGGAAACCATCGCTCATCTAACCACGAATTCAGGGAAACTGTTATAGGACGTGGGCGGAGTGGCCCAATGGGTTGGCTGGCCCACGAGATTTTCACCCACTTACCGGCCGTTTTCCGTCGCTTTTCCGTTCTTAATCTTCTTAGAGGGACCCAAAGTTTACGTTTTAGTCAGAACAACTTGCAATTTTTTCATCGTGAACACCGCCTTCAAGCCAAGTTTAGTAGTTTTCGATGAAAGGTTAGAAGATGTATTGGGCAGCGGATTGTCGACTTCTGAAAATGAAAATTGCGGCCATGATGATAATTGTTATGAAATTGGTGACCGATTTGCTTCTTACAGTGTCAATGCTTTTTTACGATGATTCGCAAACGACTTTTATGAGTTCTAGAAAGGTGTTTTTCTTTACTCGTGCAAAGTAATGCGAAGTTACAAGATTGCTCACATTACAGTACTTCTCAATGAACCTGAAATGCTAGCACAAGAAGGTGGAAAGGACAGTTTTCTGAATAAGGTGAGGAAATGCTCATAAACTGCAGGGATTAACGCGATAGAAATCGTAAAACCAATGAGATAGGGAAAAGCAAGTTAAAATTCGAATGAGAAACCTCATGGATAAACAGAGAATCGAACCCGCAGCATCAGCATTCCATCGTAGTTTAGTATTCCACAGCGTTATCCTCTCGGCCATCCCTGGGACAGGCGATGTCGATCGAGTCATTAGAGGAATGGAATGCACAGTGCGCTCGGAAACGGCTTATATTTCACGAATGGGCCAGAATGAAACCGTCGAACTTTGTATAGGGCAATTTTATTGTAATTAAGTGTGTACCGAGTACATGAACTCACTCCAGCTGTTCACTATCAGATTAGGACGTTACAGGTAGTTTTGATTGGATTTTTCCTTTTTCTGGAAAATCGGAGGGCCTGTAGGAAAAACCCAACATATGTAGATTATAGTTCGGTTGGCTTTCGCCTGACGCGGTCATTCCGCATCTTCACCGAGGTGTGCCGTCCTAGTAGTCAGCCGTGTCCATTTTTCACGGTCTTCAGCCACAATTTGAACACATTCCATCCAGCTGTCACTATTCCATTTCCTGCGAAGCGAAACATCGCGCCTGAACTGCCTTTCAATGCCGAGTGACTTCAAATCCTCTTTAACCACATCCGTCCAGAACTTTCGCCAACGCCCAGGTGGCCGTTTCCAGACAGGATTTGGAAGCATTCTTAAAGCGTGTTGTACGAGACGATCCGGCGTTCTTCTTAGTATATGCCCGAGAAGTCGAAGTCGACTTTCCATTGCTGCTTGAGATGGCGTTAGGAGATGCTGGCACCTCCCTCGTGTCAAGCGTTGATGTACTGCGTCGATTTCCTTGTAAAGGTCTTCGTTATGGCATCACGCGGCCAGAAATATCCAAGCGAACGCCTAAAAAGCTTCCTCTCCGTGCAATCCGACCTTTCCATCTGCGTCTTCGGTGATGCCCACTTCTCCGATCCGTACATCATGATAGGGCGAATGGCGGATAGGTAGACGCGCAACATGACTTCCTTCGCGATGGTGGTAGGCCACAAACACTTATTTAGAGAATTAAATGCAGACGTAGCTTTCGCACATCGTTGTCGAATATCCGCTGCATAACTACCATCGTTCTTCAGCAAACAGCCCAAATAACAGAAATCGTCCACCAGTTCGATACGTTGTCCGTCCACACAAACTCCCGTTGAAAGCCTCTGAGAGACCCACATCTGCTTGCATTTGTCGAGACGAAGACGAAGTCCATAGGCTGCGGCATACTTCGAAACGAGGTTCACAATCCTTTGCAGTTTTGCGTTGTTTTCAGCGATTAACACAATTTCGTCGGCGTACTCCAGGTCGACAAGGGAGCGTCCTGATGGTGTTAGGATCACATCCGCAGGAAACTGTTCTGCAACTCTAAGCATGATGTCATCAATGCCTTACTCCTGTTTTCACCTCGAAAGCTGACGTAAATCCGACAGGTGTACGAACTGCTGGTGTTGTTCCTTTGTTCATGTCTTCGATTAACCGAACATACTTTTCCGGGACTCCATCTGCTCGCATAGCATTGAGCGATCGACCACGATGAGGAGAGTCGAACGCGGCTTCATAGTCCAAAAAAGCAAGCTGTAATGGCTTCGAAAACCGCTGCCACGATTCAATTACTCTTCTCACGACGAACACTTGTTCGATGGTCGACCTTCCAGGTCGAAAACCGGCTTGCTCATCTCTGGTCGTTCCTTCACGATGTTTGATAAGTCGCTCGAGAATGATTCGTTCTAAAACCTTGTACATGACACGAAGTAGAGAGATTCCTCTTTAGTTCTTAGGATCCGTCACAGATAGCTTCTTGTGAAGAGGTACGATGATCGCATGTCTCCACGAATCGGGTGTCCTCTCGCTCATCCATATAGCACGGATGGTGTTGGGCATTTCACGAATCCCAGACGGAGGAAGAGCTTTCAGCATTTCAGCAGTGATGTTGTCATCTCCACCTGCCTTTTCATTTTTCATTTTCCGGACACAAACCAAAACTTCAGACTCAGTCGGCGGTTCCTCACTGACATCGTAATGTGCTCTCTGAACATGCGGGAGCTCAGGTACTAATGGCGCTGGATGATTCAGTAGTGAACTGAAGTAATCCTTCCATATTGACAGCGTCGCATCACCAACTGCAACTCCATTGGTAGTGTTCAAGACAGGAGAACATCTCTTCATCTTCCCGCTATACTGTCGCAGCAACGTGTAGGCTTTCCTCGGATCCTTCTCCTCCCAATCCTTCTCGAACTCCTTAGCTCTACACGTCCACTCTCGCTCGCGGTCACTTTGAAGCTGCCGACGCAACTTCCTCCTCAGACGCTTCTCCTCCACGAAGTTTCCTGCAGTTCGGAGAGCACATACTCTGTTGTAGGTAGATGTTGTTTCTTCTGAGACGTAGGCGAACTTCTTCTTAGGCTGTACAACCGAGGGAGCCTCTTTCGAAGCGTCCCGGATGCACTTGACAAAAGAATCCGCGTCGCAAAGTTTCTTCTTAGTCCGTACTCCGATGTGAATAGAAACGCGTTGTCGAAAATTCCTTCTGCACTCTTCATCTCTGAGACTTGTCATGTCAATCCTCTGGAGAGGCTGAGCCCCTCGCTTCCTCTTATGAATCCTCGCAGTGAAGTTCAACAGAACAGGACGGTGATCCGAATTGAATGCGACATCCCACACAGCTCTAGATCTTCGAATGTCCGATTCTGGAATATTCCTCGTCAAGACATAGTCAAGCTGTAGTTTCAAAGTTGTCATCTTCCGCTTCCGCTGCTCTTCTGGAGATAGCTGGGTTGGTCCCTGCCACGTAAGCTGATGGCGGCGATGATTCCTCTTGAATGTCGATGCAATAGTCAGACCACTGCGTTCACAAAAGTCGACAAGGCGGTAGCCATTGTCCGATGTTTGCTCCACTGGGTAGAACTATTTACCGAGTACTTCGAATTCCTGATCAGTCCCATCTTCGCATTTGCGTCAATCCCCACGACAACAGCATGTTGACAAGGTATCCTGGCTAGCAACGTATTGAGTTCCTCATAAAACGCATCCTTCGAATTGTCTTCGGCGGTTTCGGTGGGCGCATGAGCACTCACTATCCACAGATTGAATCCTCTGTGATCCCGCAGTCGCACAAATGCATTCCGGCACGACGTTGAGCCGAATTCCTTGACCATACCATTGAAATCCTTCCTTACAGCTATTGCACAGCCTCCCACTCTCCTATCGTCAGCGTTACCGCAGTAGATGGTGTACTCTCCGACGCTGATGACGGGTCTATCCATGAGGCGGGTTTCCTGCAAAGCAGCAAACGGTGCATGGAAATAGCTCAGAAGTCTGGATAGCGCAGTTTTTTGGATATCACTTGACAGCGATCGACAGTTCAGGGTGGCGAAACTATGGCTTGTGACCAAAGACTCCATGAACTCCCTAGGTACGGATCCTTAAGGTGTTATGGACCAGAGGCCTTGGTGTGCCGGACGGCGACACCTTTATGCAATGTGCGGGATACTTTCGCGATATAGTTGTGCGCGCTATATCGCTCGAACGTTCCCTGTGTACGCTCAAACGTCTGCTGGGTTCAGTAGAAGCAGGGTTCACCAACGAGCAGGTACCAACAGACTTGTATACACACCCCCATTATAGTTACTCTATCCATCCCCTACAACTCTCAGAAGAACTTGTTTCAGGACGCCTCCTCCCCCGGAGAGGACGCCCTTGTTAGAAGTAGATTCTGGTTCATTTCAAGTGAACTTTTGTTTTGAATATCACAGCGCGGAGCGGTAGCTTTTTCGTCGGAACCTCCTTATTTCCAGTTATTACTCACCGAGGCCCACCGCTCCGCTACTAGTGATAATAGAAATCGACAGGTCCCCAGGGATTTTCCAGAGTCTACTCCCCCAAACAACCTGTTAAGTTTTATCGTTCTTGCTGTGTCGAATCTCTTATTTACACCTTTAGCTCAGATCTGCGTCCGCCGGCTTCGATTTCCTCACCCACGGAAGAGACTAAATGCTAGTCAATAAGTTGTACAGTTGACCGCAATGTTAAAAGGACATGGTGCGGTTGCGGACTCGCACTAAAACTACGGTAGAGTCTGGCACTTTGCCAGATTTCGTCATCGATCGGCGCCACAGCTGATATCCTCGTGAGCAGAGAGACGACGGTTGGCACCGATCGATGACGAAATCTGGCAAAGTGCCAAATTCTATCTTAATTTTAGCACGAGTCCGCAACCTCACCAGGTCGTACTAACATTGCTGTACATTATACACAAAAAGGTGTATTTGCAAGAAATGTGTTGTTTGAAGTCAATTACCAAGAGCAATTATCCCGACTAGGAGCTATCCTCTTTTTCGGAATCAAAAATACTCTGGTTCAGAAATCAGAAAAAAAAATCAGAAAAAAAAAAGAGAATGACACCGAGAAAGTGCGGGGGGAACGATACGCAGCATAAGCGTGCACATGTACGCGATAAACGGAAATAAATTTTAATTCGAAACAGATGATACCTCACTGCAGTTTGGAAGAATCATATATGACTAGAGCCTTAGTTCAAAATTGTAATGAATTACTCTGAGATAAACAAAGGCGATGTTATTGCTCCTCTACATTCTTCCGAAAGACTAGTGGTCATCCCTTTCGTTGCAGGTACCGCACGCTCCGGTCCCTTTCTAGAGTGGTTCTAGTACGAGGTCTCAGCGTTTGGAATCAGTTGCCTTTATTTGTGATACTGTCGTCGACGGCAGGAAATTTCAACGGCATACTCGAAGAAGATCTCAGACGAAGAGGATTTTCTAAGCCACGATCTCCGTTTTAGTCGCTAATCACAATCATTATCATCATCGACTTTTCTGGACGCTTCACTGTCAGTTGAAGTATTCCAGCGGAAGCTGGCTCTCTCCTTATTGTTATGGTTCGTTTTAATTAGCTCCGATGGTTTTGCAGATCCAGATGTGTGCGAAAACATTGCTGCCCCGATATGACCCAAATAACTGAATACTTGAGCCAAAATATAATTGTCATGGTTTTGATTTCATCCTATAGACGGGTGCAGACTATCCAACTTGCGCTTCGCTGACGACATTGTGCTGCTGGGTTCGTCTTCCGCAGAAGTCGAAGGAATGCTTAACGAAGTGGACGCTGCAGGAAAAGCGATCGGCCTTACAATGAATCTGAGGAAAACCCAAGTGATGCGCAGCCAGTGGTGTGACGACAGCCCCATTCGTCTCTCTGGCACTCCCCTACCCACTACGAACAGCTACGTCTATCTCGGAAGAGAGGTGAACATGCAAAACGACTTGTCTACGGAGATCGGACGGAGACGACGAGCGGCCTGGTCTGCACTTGGATCGATAGTGGAAGTGACAGACAAATTGCGGGATGTGAAGACACGAGCACGTTTGTTCGACACCACGGTGCTACCTGCGTTGTGCTATGGAACCGAGACATGGGCGGAAACGAAGGCGACCACACAGGCCATAAGGACAGCTCACAGGGCCTTGGAACGCAGACTACTGAAGACTAATCGTCGTGCCCAGCGAGTTGGTGGCCTACGCAGTGCTGATCTTCGAAAGCAGTCGCAGTTAATGAACCCTCTTCTGTTCATGGCCCAGTCTAAACACCGATGGGCAGGACACGTGTTGCGCCGCATGGATGACCGATGGAGCCTCCGTACAACAGTCTGGTTACCACGTGATTGCCGCCGGCCTCTAGGCCGTCCTTCCACAAGATGGAACTCTGTATTTTCAGGCAGAGTCAAGACGTTCTGCACCGAGCGAGGGCTTCCTGAAAATCACCATCACTGGATGTCCCTTGCTCGGGATCGGTCGAGCTGGTTGAGATGTGGTCCACACGGCGGCGACGCGCAGTGAAGATGGATCATCAAGGTATCAAGGTAAGGTAAGGTTTTGATTTTGAGCTTCGATACGAGGAACGCTCTTACTGCCGCTCCTCTCTCTGCTCGTCTTTTCGCTGGGATATTGCCTGGGGTGCGTATCAGCCCCAATAGGTTCTTGAGAAACAAAGAGCTCCCCGGAATGGTATTTCCAGTTGCGTGCCCAGCAGGTAATAAAACCTCAGAGAAGGGAAATAGACCTGCGGCATTTGTGAAACACATCGTATCCAGCATGTGAAGCTAAAGTCTGTCCGAATGAGACTGTCCGCTCACGCGGCTGGTGTGCGTAAAGGGAGGTTGTCGAGAAGACACTTTTCGGATAAGCCTCCCCATGGCAGCTAACGGCTGACAGGGATGTTATTCACTAAAACGAGACTGTTTACTCGCCTGATTGAAAAAAGGCTTACTGTACAATATCGTGGAGTGTTAAAGTCAGTGGTCGCGATAAAATATACCTGTCTTCTTTTCCTCTTTAAACCCTTTTCTAGATTCAGAGTAGAGGGAAAACCCTGCTTAAAACGAAATTTCAAGCTTGAACGTTGCTGTCTTTTGATAGTGAACGAGTCCTCTCCGCATCATCGGCATCAATAATCTCTAATATCAAGAACATCAGCCGGTTTAAAGGCACTGTTCACGATAAACTTCATCCTCGAATTTTCTATGACAAACGCTTCTCGTGGCTCTCGGAAGCAGAACATCGTTTAACATTCGGGACGAAAAGCTACCCAGGAGCCGCACAACGGCTTAGAAAACTGGGCAAACCCCGCCGCTTTGGGCAAGTCCGACTCTTTTCCGCCCCTCGACGTGAGCAATGGAACACTTGAGATCGTGAGATGAGCGATGGTTTCCGATCAAAAGCCCCGTTCTTCCCTTCATTCTCAACGCCTCTCTCAGGTCAGCTCGCATACATTGGCTGAAGAGACGGAAGTTACAAGCCTCGGACAACTCGTCTTTAATGCTTCCCTTGCTGAGTTTTGAGGGACCCTATCTCCGTTTCCAGAAGGTCTTGTACGATTCCAGAGACATCATTGAAAAAATCAGATGGGATCGTTCTCAAGATAGGCGGAAAAACAGAAAAACGACTTTTATCGTTAACACTGCCTTTAAATTTATTCGAGAATGGTTTTTTCAGTCGCTGATCACGAATGGGGTTGACTTGTCGATTTCCCAAGGCTTTCGGTTCATTTGGCTATCCCAGCAGGGGAAAATTTTTAGAGCAAAACGCCACTTTCGAGATTTCCGTATTTCTTCGATAGATATGTTTCAAAATCATTCTCTGTGGGTAGCTTGACGTGTTTAACAAGGATCTGAGGTCTATTTGCCGATTTTCTGCAGGGTACGGCAGATTACGGTGGGTATACGGTAGTTTGATCAAAGTCTCAGGTTTGACTTCAAACTTGTACAGTTTACCGCAATGTTAAAAGGACATGGGTGCGGTTGCGAGCACACACTAAAACTACGGTGAAAGACGCCAGATTTCATTATCGATCGACAGCACAGCTGGTTTTCGGTGTGAGTTACCGTTTTCTTTTTTTTCTTGTTTGTGTCAGCATTATTTTTGTTTTTAACTATTCAAATATTGCGAATAGGGGCTATTCTTAGTGCGTAAGGGAAACTGGCCGTTTGTTCGGGCTTCGAAATGTTTTTTTTTCAAATTTCTGCTTTAAAATAAAAAAAAACGGCGAATTTCTCTAGCACACTAAGAATAGCCCCAATTCGCAATATTTGAACAGTTAAAAACAAAATTAATGCCGAATAAAACAACAAAAAAAGAGGAACTGTAACTCACACTGAAAAACAGCTGTGCTGTCGATCGATAATGAAATCTGGCGTCTTCCACCCTAGTTTTAGTGTGTGACCGCAACCGCACCATGTTCTTTTAACATTGCGGTAAACTGTATGCGGTGGTTATTCTGGTTGGTAAATACGAGTTTGATATCCATTTGTCGATTTTCGAACTACATATTAAAGTAAATTTTGCCCCCTAAATGGCACATTGCCTACCGTGACCTACAGTAAACCTCGGAATTTCGACAAACAGACAACAGATTCGTTTTTAACACCCTAGATTACCCCTACATACATAAAAGTTTTGAGCAAATCCGAATTTTTTTCAAAACACACCACAAAATTTCTGATGGGTTTCTTTTCGCGAAACTTTAAAAACGCTCATAACTTTTTGGAACCAGCTGCTCGGGGCTCTCTTCTGCCAAGTTTTTCTAAAGAAGCACTAGAGATACTGACAATACAATTCGTTTCCGCAGATCCGATGTATTGAAATGATTTCGAAATCCTCGCACAAAACGCAAAATGCGGACATGATTTTATCTCCGCTAAGAACAATATATTGTTTTCAACTGCCATCTTGTAATTGAGCGTTGCGTGTATGTTTGAAAAAGATTTCGAAATCCTGGATTTAGAAGAACGCTTTTCAGGTCTGACGACAGGTCAGGTGGAAGAAGGCCCAAAATGAAAGAAGCAACGATTTTCTTGTTTATATGTTAGCGATTTCATATCTGCCCATAAATATCTTTCGATATTGAGAGCTCCAGACGACGGATATCCAAATGATGGACGCCCAAGGCTGCTCATAACGTTTACTTCCCTGTCGGCAGGGCGGCCCGCTACTGAGAGGACTCTTCAACCAGAAATCACATTGCTTTCGAGGGCAAGTAAGTATTTTCCTTTTTAAAGGCACTACTAACGGTAAACTTTGTTCTTGCGTTTTTGATGAAAATTAAATGTGGTATCCTCAAGAAGCAGAATAAAGCAGAGTAGTGTTGAGAAGAAGGATACAAACGACTTCCACGTATTCGGAGGCCAAAAACGGCTTTGAAAATTACTTCACTGGTCTGGGTCCGCCTTCTTGGGTCCAGTTGTAGTGGCCAACATCGATGTGGCTGCTTTCGGCAACCAATTTGTCTTTTATACGGCAGCAGTCTGGCGGAAAACACCTACGAGTACCTGAGTCGAGGTCAATTACACAACTGTACCCAAAGAGGCAAACCGTGACAAGTGGAATCAGGGTGCGGCGCGGGGTTTGGATATCCACATCTGTGGGCTGAGCTGCGCAAGGGTGGAGGGAGTATGAGCTCCGTCGGGAGACCAAGTGAACCATTCCGACCGGAGGTTGGTTCACTGTTTGAAATTCTTTTTTTTAAGAGTTCGATAATACCGTCCAATTAACATGAAATCTTGTTGTAATTCAGTTATCGTAAAGGTTAAAATTGTGCTAAAGGTTCTCCTACGGTTGAATATAAATCACATAGGTTCTGAGCGTATATCCGAAATGGTTGGGTATTGTAATTTAAACGACTTCAGATTGGAAGCTATTGGACGGGGTATTAAAGAAGAGTGGAGGCGATGAACTGATAAGAGAGTCTTCCCTATAATTAAAACCTTTACTATAGTTAAGTTATTCCAAACGCAGGCAACTTTATGTAATCCGTCAAGAAACACCTCGTTCGTGACCTTATTCACTGCTAATGTCGTTTTTTTTTGAAAAGATTGCTCTATTTTGAATTCTACATCTTCTGGGATAAGTTGTTTATCTTCTTTAAATTTTACAACAAAAAACAGATAGATAGCGCTTCTGAGAGGGGGTGTGCGAAAATCGCTAAAATATTGTTCTTGGAGAGGGGTCTGAGTAAATCTAGCCTTGTCCACACCTCGTGCCGCCTTCTGAGTGGAATAACTTTTTAATCCGTTCTTTGCCTCTGGGGATGCGTTTTCATCCGTTTTTAACGCTCTTCTGCCTATGGGGACTACCACGATTGTTTTTCTTAGAAAACTCAAGAATGAAGTTTATCGTGAACAGTGCCTTTAAATTACCCAGTAGTACCCGTGATTACTCATGGCCGTTAAGCCCACGTAATTATATGTGATGCTCCGATGCTAAATTGAGACGGCTAAAGCATTTGCCACTCACCATATAAATACGCAGCCTACTGAAATATATGAGCCAAAACACGTGCCCCAACCTATTTGCGAGTACTCTCATAATAGGTACCTGTGGAAATCTTGTGACAAAAAGTTCTCAGATTACTTTCAGAAATCGCGGTAAGTGTTGATCAGAGGTCTACCAGGTTGTTCACTAAGTTTTGTTGTTAGATAAGAAAAACACAATTTTATGGCTCAAAATACACTTCATTATTCAGTATAATCTCCCTGAATATTAATACACTTGCTCGAACGATCCTCCAATCTGTGGATCCCATCCCTGAAGTGAGAATCCGAAAGCTCTGAAAAATACGCTTCAACAGCCGTTATGACCTCTTCATTTGATGAAAAACGCTTGCCACGCATACACTTTTTGAGTTCTGGAAGCAAATGGAAGTCCCTGGGGGCCAAATCTGGTAAATACGGTGGATGCCCCAACAATTCGAACTTTAATTCATGGATTTTAGCCATTGTCAAAATGCTCTTGTGACACGGTGCATTGTTCTGATGAAAAAGGATTTTCTCTTCTACAAACCGGGTCTTTTTTTTCTCACGAAATTTTCTCTTCAACTGGTTCAAAAGGTTGCAATAATTTTCAGAATTAATTATTTACCAGTTTGCAAGTGATCCACAAACAAAATTCCTTTCGCATCCCAAAAAAACTGATGCCATAACCTTCTTGACCGATTTCGCCGAACAACCAGGTTCAAACCACTCCTTACCCTCTTGTTTTGATTCATGATCATGTTGATAGACCCAAGTCTCATCCACAGTGATGAATCGACGCACGAAATCCACTTTATCCTTTTTAAAACGCTCCAAATTTTGCTGAGAAAGTCGCATTCGACTAAGTTTTTGTTCCATTGTTAGCGAATTTCCATTATGCACACAGCTTTCTAAAACCCAAGATTTCACTAGAAATATGGCTGGCGCTGCCTAATGAGATGTGTAGAACCTCTACTAAATCTTCCAAAACCATATCCTATATTTTGGCTATGACTTCTGGAGTTAATGCGCTTTTTGGACGTCCTTCACGTGGATCGCCTTCAAAGCTTGTACGACCGCGTCTAAATTCAGCAACCCATCTTTCTACTTTTCTAATTGTATGTGAACAATAATTATACGCTTTTAACATTCGTTCCTGAACTTCTTTTGATGCTACATCTTCCAAAAATAAGAATTTTGTCACTGCACGATATTCAATTTTTTTCCATCGCTGTGACGCGGCGACATTAAC
This sequence comes from Aplectana chamaeleonis, assembly GCA_029168955.1. Classification (NCBI taxonomy): domain Eukaryota; kingdom Metazoa; phylum Nematoda; class Chromadorea; order Rhabditida; family Cosmocercidae; genus Aplectana; species Aplectana chamaeleonis. Next base: position 66,606 of record JAPDOI010000163.1, on the reverse strand, counting down.
TGGCTTGTAAACAAAGAATGAATTGACAGATTGAAACGAAACTTCACATACGTTCATATGAAAAGTGTAACAACAAAACAAAAAAATTGGGCTAGAAGCAACGCTCTGTCTTATCTAACGAAAAAACGCATTGAACAACCTGGTATGTCTGAAGCACGCCGAAAAGCTGTGCGAAATCGCTTTTGGACATTGGAAACGGTTCAAAGAAGGGTGTCAACTTATGGAGCCCTCAATTTGGAGGGCTTGAGAATAAAACGATGACAAAACAGTTCAAAATGAAACGGAGGCGTTGGAAAATGTTCTGTAAATGGAGAGGAATAGGGCACGAGCAAACATTATCAGCTCTGGCTGAGTGAACTTGTGTGGCGATGTAGTTTAGGACCCTATAATGTATGCCGTCGTTGAAATGAAAAATTAAAAATTGTAATGAACTCACACAAGGAAGTTCAGTGAGTAAACAGGACGGCGGATCACCCTACAATGAACTTCTGGTACCGCAGCTATCGGTTGAGTAGCGTTCTTGATTAAGCGGTTTTCCTTTATTCTTAAATTATCCGCGAGATTGAGAGGAGCGGAACAGTTCGGTTGAATGGCCAACTATGACACTTACTGACCGAATGACATCTAACACCAAAAACGTTCAGGAACACGTAATGAATACAGTCGCTTCATTCTAGTCGAGTTGATGAACTTCTCCTGAATCATGTCTCAGGAAAGCATTTTATACTTCCCTGGAGAGCATTATTTCTCGGCTATTTTGCGACCATTTCGCGGCTATTTCTCGGTGCGCGTCAGTAGCGGCAGCTCTAGCGGCGTTCGTGACGCCGCAGTGTTCATCTTTTCCACTCTTTATTCATGCCATGCCAGGGGTCAATTGGTCGGTCTCCCAAAAGAATCCCTTATTATAAGTATTGCTTCTTCGTGGTTTGAATAGTTTAGTTGTGAAAATGACGATGTACTCATGTCAAGCGGACTCTACGGAGGGAAAAAGAAAAATAACTGCCGAAGAGACAATGCGGATTCCGATCGGACGCATACTCTAAATCGAAGGAGGCGAGGGAAACCGTCTTCGGTTTTGCGGCGTTCGTTGATCAATTATTGGGGAGCATGACCCACATATGTAGATAGAGGTCTGGTTAGCAAATTTTGGCTTTGGTAATGTGAGTTTACCGATTCTGGTACTCTCAAAGATTTTCTTGTTGTGGAACAGTAAACGCAAAAGGCTGTGCCTAATTCCGGGATTCTTTGGGCCCCCTGAAATGCAAAATTGAACACACATAGAAAGCGAAGTTATTCCGGGAAAAGTGAAATATTCACTGAGCAGTTCGGGAATCACGCTAGCTGTCATATGTTATGCCATTGAAGTTTGACCTGAAAGCAAGATAACCACCACTGCTGTCCTCTGTAGGAAAAAGAAACAAGTTTCCATCATTCATGGCGCGTGCGTGCGCGCGCGATGCTGCTCCCTCCGTCTCCCTTCGCTCTATCACTGGCTCTTGCCTCCGCTCCGCACACGCATACGAAGGAACCGCGAGATTTTCATTTTTTATTAACGGCCTATACAATGTGCTCGGAATAGTGTTTAGCAATTAGGGCGCTAGCTGAATCTACTTTTTACGGAAAATTAAGAATTAACTCATGCCTTCGAAACTCACTTCCGAAACCTTCGGAAAGAGAAGAAAGGCGAGCACTCTGTGTTTTACCTTCCGCGCGTAACTAGATGTATCCAATGTCTTCTTTTTTTTATTTAGCCCTGATTAAAAGAAAAGACATTACTAGAATAAAGGGCTTGTTGTGATGGGTTGTTTTGATCCTCTGCATATGGCATCATGTGATGGGCTTAACCGACGAGCATCATCTGCTGCCGCGTTTCAGAGATGTCAGTGGATGCTTAAGGTTAGACTTCACAGATGATACTTTACCTAATCCGCGATACTTCCGGGTGCACAGCAGGATTTGTTCCTGCTTGTTGAAATTCAAAGAAAACCGCCTAGATAAACAAAATCTGGCAGCATAAAGCAATTATCTAATGAATAGGACGCAACTGAAGGGCTACGAACACACGTTGTGATCAACAAGGAGAGACGATGAGATATCATGCTAGTGGGAAGTACCGTTATGATAGAGTCTCTACATTTACCACCACCTACGGTTGCGTAGGTAAAGTTCGCGCAATAACATTAGTCTGATGAATGGACGGGGCTGCGACGGTAGATCACTCCGCGTGAATCGAAGCCGTATCCTCCAGTGAGGCCGCCAACCCCGCACGGCCAACCGCCTGGTGGACGCGTCAGACTAGATCGAAAACGGAAACCATACATCACCCTTCGTAGGATTTGGTCCTAAGGCGCCCGGGGCGCGTTTCCGAGTCTTAAAGGCAGTGTTCACGAAGAGAAAGTTGCACGTTTTTTCGCTAAAACGTAAGCATTGGGTTCTAAGAAGATTAAGAACGGAAGTGCGTCGAAAAACGGCCGGTAAGTGGGTGAAAATCTCGTGGACCAGCCAACCCATTGGGCCACTCCACCCACGTCCTATAATAGCTTCCCTGAATTCGCGGTTCGATGAGCAAAGGTTTCCGATTGAAAGCCCCGTTCTTCCCTTCATTCTCAACTTCTCTCTTCACTCAGGCCAGCTCGCACACATCGGCTGCAAAAAACGGGAGTTGCAAGCCTCGGACAACTCGTCCACAATGCTTCCCTTGGTGAGTTTCAAGGGGCCATAACTCCGTTTCCAGGGGGTATTGTACGATTCCAGGGACATCATTGAAATCAACATGGGACCGTTTTCAAGATTGGCGGAAAAAACAGAAAAACGACTTATATCGTGAACACTGCCTTTGAAGGCATCGTTAGCGCTGGAAACCGCTTACCATTATCCAGGATCCATTTCATGAATGAGCCCGGTAGACCAAACCGGTAAACTGCGGCGTGTCAAAAAAGAACGGGTATGAGGTTGGAAGAGGCTAAAGAAGGGGATCCGCCACCAGTTCTCACCAGTTATCTAGCACTTTTTCATAGAATATTGATGCGACCGTCAAACAGCATGAAAAACCGTGACGGCACAAACTCCACATGCAGAAAAACTTCGAAAATCACAGTGAAGAAGTCTACAGGCTATAAAACGGCGAAATTCACTAGGTTCCTACGCGTGCTGGAGCGGAGCGGAGGTTAGAGTCAGTGAGAGAGTGTAGGGCAGACGGAGGCTGAGACGTCGCGAACGCCGTTCGCGCCTCGAGTGATGTGAATTACGATGTTTTATAGAGGGTACAAAAGCAGAAAAACTTCGAAAGCGATTTTAGCGCGAAATTTAAATTCAATTTTGCAATGTGCTCAGACTGACTTTCTTTTAGAAATGATGGGTTTTCATAGGCCCTCCCGACATTTTCCAGCTTACGGTTCGCTGGGGGTAATCAGCACAGGTTCTCAACATCAGTATAGTGCTGTTTAGCCTTTCCCGATGCCACGTAATTCTTCTGTTCTGGAAAAAGTCGATTCCAGATGTTATCAAGAAGGAAAGCTAAAGGCATCGTACGCGCAGAAAACCCTATATTATTTCTTCATGTTTTTTGTATAGCTTGGCCTCTCTAGTGGGCCTGTTGATCGAATGCACAACTCAAAATGCGTGGCTGCCCTCTCGTCACTGCGGCGCGCCTCACAGCGGGAATCCACGTCGCCGTGAGCTTTGGATTAGATCAACAAGCTGAACCGGATTCTGTGATACAGATATGACCTCTACTACACCACTTGCTGTCATAGATAACCCGGCGCCTCCAAACTGGACCAGGATTCAGCACGGCGTTGCGATAATGTCCGAGAAGTTATTTACTACCCCCCCCCGCTTGCCTGACCTCTTTATTGCTACCCTCATATCTCCACATGTCGTGTCATAATTTATTCATTCAGGCTCAGAGGCGGATTAGTTGGGAAAAAATTAATTGTCTCCCAGATTCCACTCGCAACTAAATATTTCCGCTAGCTTTCAACTACAGGCCCCCATCTTCAAAATGGAGTAGTGTTTTCTATCCTCTATCACAAGGTAAATTCATTTCGGGTTTATCTGAAATTTGAATTTTTCATGATGTTCAGGATCACTCACCCAGGTGTGTGGGCGAGAAAAAATGCGCAAGGACCATTTTTTGGATTTAAGACCCGATGGAGTCTTTTGGAAGTAATTTTGGTGTTGGGAAATTTTTCGACTTGGTCGGGGCTTAGACAGACGGTTTTCGTTTGATTTGTGCTCAACGAAACAGGGCTTTCAGGCGTCCATATCCTGATGACGCGGTTCGCCGCGGGTCTGCAAAATAGTATGCTCTAGAAAAACTTGCTGGCATCCGAAAACCATTTCAAAGTCGGAGAGAACTTAAAAACCAAAGAAAATATCTATTTGCGACCGGGCTGCATAGCGTCATTTATGACGTATACCGTGGCGAACTGCATACTTTAATAAAGGGCCCTCCTGGTCTTTGTATGTAGAGGACCTATCGAGCTCTTCTTGCAGTTTGTTAGAATATTAAAAAACGGTTTTGAGCACAATCAAAACCACCCTCTGGGCTTACCCCAAGTGAGTTTTTTTTTGATAGGGGATTTTAAAAAAACTTCTCCAGGTGGGTGTCTGAAGTTGGCAATTAGTGAACATATGTAATCAGTTGCGATTGGATTCTGAAAGAAACCGTTTTTTCAGCTTGAATTCGTGTGTCTGGATTTCCTTTCTAAGGTGTACTCTACGGCTGGATTCAATTGTGGTCGAAACCGCTTTTTGTGTACTCTAACATATTCCAAGCAGAGCAAGAGATGATCTTGTGTCACAATACAATGGACTTTCATGAAGTCTGGCCAACGGTCCCCCCCATCAAGAATGCTCATCGTGAGCCAGGTGTACTATAAATGGTATAATAATTTTCTAAAGGTCATAGGTCCCACAATGATACATGTATGTACAACACTGACAAAATGATGAACGGAAAAGATAAGTTGTATCGCGCCTTCGCGACACTACGGGATGTGTCCGGACCCGAGTATTTAATCTCAAAGAGTTATCATATAAGCTTGAGACGATCGGTAGGTAATTGAAAAAGAAATGGCTGCATGAAACCAAGCACCGAAGCTTGTCGTGATTTTCCAAAAAAAAAAAGAATTTTCTCATAGGTGTGGGTCACAGCCCACACCTTTCAACATTGCCGCAGTAAAAATCTGGCAATTTCCCATCACGCTGCAACTGGCCTTATATTCACTCGGCGTTTAGTTGTATTATGGAGGTATTCGACGAGGTTCTGATCAGGGCTGCCTGCTGGCCATTCAGATGTAGTCACTATGCCTGCGAGCCGTCAGGATTCGGAAACTGTGGGACAGGGGCTCTCTACTACACAGCAAGGGGGGAGTTGTTCCGCCTTTTGCGGCTCTAATTCCACTCGGGACCACTTCGCTCGCGTTGAGAGGAGTGACGTTTCAAACTGCAAAAACGTGACAATTCCTCCCTCGGTGTGTAGACAGCCCCTTTCCCGGAAACTGTGGAAGTGGTGGATCGACTGCGGAAATGTTCTGCTTGACAACTGCAACCGAATCAACCCACGAAACCTTCGAAAAGTTCCAAGAAGCATTCACAATTATCTGATTTGTGTAAGCCACAGTAGCGTAGGAGATATTTGCTCTAGTTCTGTAGTTAATCTATTGATATGATCGATAAATTTACTAAACATGCCATCCGGTAGCCAGAATTGTTACCACAATTTTGTTATGTATCAGTTTTTCAGACACCGCCAATCTGCAAAATTGAACCAGCGGTTAAAGCGGATATTGACCCAGAAAAATTTCGATTAACGGAGAGAAACCGGAACGAGAAATCTACGGATCAAATTTTGGTCTTCTGTTCGAATAACTCGGACCCGGCCGGATAGTTTGAAATGAAGTTGACTGTTCGACCCTATATAAAGCAAAACAGCATTCAACTATGTCCTTCTCTATTTGACAATAAGATATCGTGATGACAATTATACAAGATAAATATATAGAAGGTTCACGATGAGCACTGTTGCTAGGTTTTTGCAATCGAATGATGGGTGAGGCGAAGTCTATGGTTTCAGAGTTCAAAGAGCCACGAAAAAACGATATCAGAATAGCAGAAGAACGGCCGCAAACAAGCTTACCGAGGTCCACAGAGGGCCTCATACCTTCATACCGCCCCCTCGACGTGAAAAATAAAAACCCTAGACCGTGATAGCAGCAATTAATCGAATAAATAGATCGAACTATTAAGTGAGCTGCATTGTTTGATTGCATAAATAGGTAAGAACGGCATGCAACCTAATGAGACTTTGCGTTCCTCGTTGGAGGTTGGCGCAAACTCAGTTCACCTATGTTATAGCACGTGGCCCCGAGTTTGCGCCAACCTTCAACAGTGAACGCAAGGTCTCATTAAGATCCATGCCGAAGTTATCATTCCTTCATAGCGGTCTATTCCTACATGCTCTGAAGTCAACTATCGTGTGCCTGTCTTACAAACAGAAAGCCTAGAAGAGGGCCTGTATTCGTTAGAGTGTTGGAACGAATAATTTTTTTTGAATATTTGAATAAACGAATAATTCGAATATTTCACTTCTTCGAATATTCGATTATTCAAATAAACGAATATTTCACTTCTTTGAATATTCGATTATTCGAATGACCCGAATAATCCACTTCTTTGAATATTCGATTATTCGAATTATTCGAATTTTCGAATATTATTCGAATAAACGAATATTTGGGCAACACTATTGCGTACTATCCCATCCAATCCACTCGGGCAAACTGAGGCATCGACAACAGGTTGAGAAGTTGTCATCTCATAAACTGCACCCTCTTGACAACTCAAATCGCCCGCATTAAAGCCTGACAACTGCCCGTTGCCCAGCGACGTCCGCCTGTTGTCGGGCTGTTGACATTTGACCTGTCACGTTTAGCGGCCTACATATTTAGCAGCGGTTCACATCCAGCAAACTATTATGTGGCTCAGGAACTACTTTGCACCGACCCGCGTCGCGGTCGGCTCATCGATACGCATCGCGGTCAGCACACCTACACGCGTAGCGGTCGGCACGTCGACACGCGTCGCGGTCGACACACCGGCACGAAGCGTGGTCGGTAGACCCACGCGTCGCGGCTGGGTCGCCCATCCTCCACTGAGGCCGCCACAGGATGGGCAGGGCTTCCAGATGCCGGGCGGGGCCAATGTACTGCATACTTGGGTAATTGAACCGGCTGCACTCTTGTCACTTAAATTCAGCATACACGCTCGTAAACGTGGTTGAGATACTAACTACTGAAGTTGAATGGCCTGACTCAGAATACAACGCCTACGCATTTTGAAGCTTCAAAAACGACCGCAAGTGACGCTACACGACTGAGGAGTCGGTCCCGCACCTGTATTTGCGTCCTCCCCCAAACAGGAGTGCTGGGCCATTCCCACCATTGTCGATGTGTATGGCTCACTTATTGTACTCATTGTACCACCCACAAGCGTCGCCGATGGTGGGAATGGCCCAGAACCCCTTTTTTGGAGGAGGACGCAAATACAAGGGCGGGCAGATACGGGGGCGGGGCCAACTTCTCACTCGTTTAGCGTCATTGTGGGTCGTTTTTGACGCTTCAAAATGCGAAGGCGTTGTGTTCTGAGCCATACCATTATATTTCCGTAGTTATCTCAACCACGTTTACGAGCGTGTACTCTGAGTTTTGGCCGAAAAATAGCCGCGAAACAGACGCAAAATGCCTTTTTCCCGAGTAATAGTCGCGCAATAGCCGCCAAATAATGCTGGCTGCGAAATAGTCGCCAAATAATGCTCGCCGTGAAATAGCCACAAAATACCCGCTAAATTGCCGCCAAATTTGTGGTTTGCTTCGGTCTAGTTTGGTTTAGCTTAGTTGAGTTCAGTTGAGTTATGCGCGGTTTATGCGATGGCGAACTTCCTAGTGCTGCTCTGCCGTGCCCTATGTACTCCCGAATCTCAGCGACAATTCGAAAAAACTCAGCGACAATTCGTAGTTAGTCGTTGAGACCGACACCATGTCACTGGGAACTCGCCGTGTAATATTTCGCTTCCCCGCTCCATGAGACGTCTGGGCGACAACAGACGTTGAGTGGCTCAGGATCTGGCACGAACTTGAGACTACATCCAGCTGGTCGACCTAGGTGGCTGGAAACCATCGAATTCCACGTCCAGCATTCTGGAAGGAGAGAACTTGGGCTTTTGCGTCAGAATTCAGGTGAAGTTAACCGGTAAAGTAGACAAATAGCATCACCTCAAACCAGTTTCATGAAAATAAACATGAAAATGGCTCATTCTGGCCATCATCGTAAGAAATTGCCATGTTGCTCAATTGTTGCTATACTTATGAGCCGCTCGAGATTTAGACTTTTCTCTATAACTAAAGGTGAAATGGGCATTTCTAGCGTTTTGACAAAATCCTACGAGCGATTTAATATATTGGAAATACCTGCTATACTGTGCTTATCTGGGTCAAACTCCGGTCCGCAATTGCGTCTCGACACGCTTTGCGGCCGCGCGCTTTCAAGTCGAAAGAGTTTCCAGCGCCGCAGCTGCGGATCTCTTGACTCTAGGTGGGTTTTAGAAAGTGTAAACTCAACAAAATTGAAGAAAACTGTATAAAAAAAGCCATATTGTGTCGGCTTTAGAGCTGGAAACTCGATTGACTCGAGCGCGTGCGGTCGCAAAGCGTGTCGAGACGCACTTTGCGGAATGGAATTCAACCCAGATAAGCCCAGTAACTTTATATTTATGAGGTACTGAAGAATTGTGAGAAATTAGTAGTCACTACGCTAAGATGTTTGAAATGTAAAATCAGGGCTAAATGGAGTGCGACCTTGTCGAATGTTCAGATTATTCGTGCTGAATATTCGAATAACCCGAATAATCAACTTCTTTGAATATTCGAACATTCGAATTATTCGAATATTCGAATATTCGAATATTATTCGAATAAACGAATATTCGGGCAACACTCTAGTATTCGTGTTCAAGACCACCATATAATCGTCCTGGACGAAGGATGGGCTGAAACATTTTGACCACTAGAGTCCGAAAAATGGATTAGAGCCCTCTCATGGAATTAAATTTAAAAAAAAACCCTCATGTCACACTGGTCCCGACAAAAAAAAAGAAAATGTTCGAATTTGTTGCAAAGCGGCAGCGCAGCTCAGTATGAGAATTCTATGAGCTACATACAATCGGCACGGATCGCTCTGACACTCTGCGTTCTTCATTATGTGTTGGTGGAAACTCGGCGTCCGAATGTTATACCTACGTGCACAGGCTTTGCACCAACATATAATAAGGAACGCAAAGTATCATGGCGATCCGTGCCGACTGTACAATAGAGTGTTGCCCGAATATTCGTTTATTCGAATAATATTCGAATATTCGAATATTCGAATAATTCGAATATTCGAATATTCAAATAGGTTGATTATTCGGGTTATTCGAATAATATTCGAATATTCAAAGAAGTTGATTATTCGGGTTATTCGAATATTCGAATATTCAAAGAAGTGAAATATTCGGTTTATTCGAATATTCAGCACGAATAATCTGAACATTCGACAAGGTCGCACTCCATTTAGCCCTGATTTTACATTTCAAACATCTTAGCGTAGTGACTACTAATTTCTCACAATTCTTCAGTACCTCATAAATATAAAGTTACTGGGCTTATCTGGGTTGAATTCCATTCCGCAATTGCGTCTCGACACGCTTTGCGGCCGCACGCGCTCGAGTCAATCGAGTTTCCAGCTCTAAAGCCGACACAATATGGCTTTTTTTATACAGTTTTCTTCAATTTTGTTTAGTTTCCACTTTCTAAAACCCACCTAGAGTCAACAGATCCGCAGCTGCGGCGCTGGAAACTCTTCCGACTTGAAAGCGCGCGGCCGCAAAGCGTGTCGAGACGCAATTGCGGACCGGAGTTTGATCCAGATAAGCACAGTATAGCAGGTATTTCCAATATATTAAATCGCTCGTAGGATTTTGTCAAAACGCTAGAAATGCCCATTTCACCTTTAGTTATAGAGAAAAGTCTTAATCTCGAGCGGCTCATAAGTATAGCAACAATCGAGCAACATGGCAATTTCTTACGATGATGGCCAGAATGAGCCATTTTCATATTTATTTTCATGAAACTGGTTTGAGGTGATGCTATTTGTCTACTTTACCGGTTAACTTCACCTGAATTCTGACGCAAAAGCCCAAGTTCTCTCCTTCCAGAATGCTGGACGTGGAATTCGATGGTTTCCAGCCACCTAGGTCGACCAGCTGGATGTAGTCTCAAGTTCGTGCCAGATCCTGAGCCACTCAAACGTCTGTTGTCGCCCAGACGTCTCATGGAGCGGGGAAGCGAAATATTACACGGCGAGTTCCCAGTGACATGGTGTCGGTCTCAACGACTAACTACGAATTGTCGCTGAGTTTTTTCTGAATTGTCGCTGAGATTCGGGAGTACATAGGGCACGGCAGAGCAGCACTAGGTAGTTCGCCATCGCATAAACCGCGCATAACTCAACTAAACTCAACTAAGCTTAACCAAACTAGACCGAAGCACACCACAAATTTGGGGGCAAGTTAGCGGGTGTTTCGCGGCTATTTCACGGCGAGCATTATTTGGCGACTATTTCGCAGCCAGCATTATTTGGCGGCTATTTCGCAGCTATTACTCGTGAAAAAAAGGCATTTTGCGTCTATTTCGCTGCTATTTTTCTGCTAAAGCACAGAGTACACGCTCGTAAACGTGGTCGAGATAACTACGGAAATCTAATGGTATGTCTCAGAACACAACGCGTACGCATTTTGAAGCGTCAAAAACGACCCACAATGACGCTAAACGAGTGAGAAGTTGGCCCCGCCCCCGTATCTGCCCGCCCTTGCAATTGCGTCCTCCTCCAAAAAAAAGGTTCTGGGCCATTCCCACCATCGGCGACGCTTGTGGGTGGTACAATGAGTACAATAAGTGAGCCATACACATCGACAATGGTGGGAATGGTCCAGCACTCCTGTTTGGGGGAAGACGCAAATACAGGTGCGGGACCGACTCCTCAGTCGTGTAGTGTCCCTTGTGGTCGTTTTTGACGCTTCAGAATGCGTAGGCGTTGTATTCTGAGTCATGCCATTCAACTTCAGTAGTTAGTATCTCAACCACGTTTACGAGCGTGTATGCTGAATTTAAGTGACAAGAGTCCAGCCGGTTCAATTACCCAAGTATGCAGTACATTGGCCCCGTCGGCATCTGGAAGCCCTGCCCATCCTGTGGCGGCCTCAGTGGAGGTTGGGCGACCCAGCCGCGACGCGTGGGTCTACCGACCACGCTGCGTGTCGGTGTGTCGACCGCGACGCGTGTTGGTGTGCCGACCGCGATGCGTGTAGGTGTGCTGACCGCGATGCGTATCGATGAGCCGACCGCGACGCGGGTCGGTGCAAAGTAGTTCCTGAGCCACATAATTGTCTTGCTGGATGTGAACCGCTGCTAAATATGTAGGCCGCTAAACGTGAAAGGTCTAAATGTCAACAGCCCGACAACAGGCGGACGTCGGTAGGCAACGGGCGGTTGTCATGCTTACAATGAGAGCGATTTGAGTTGTCAAGAGGGTGCAGTTTATGAGATGACAACTTCTCAACCTGTTGTCGATGCCCCAGTTTGCCCGAGTGGATTGGATGGGATAGTACGCAATAGTGTTGCCCAAATATTCGTTTATTCGAATAATATTCGAATAATTCGAACATTCGAATATTCAAAGAAGTGGATTATTCGGGTTATTCGAATAATCGAATATTCAAAGAAGTGAAATATTCGAATTATTCGTTTATTCAAATATTCAAAAAAAATTATTCGTTCCAACACTCTACTGTACAAGCGTAAACGGTGCTCGAATACCTTCCATGATCTGAAAGTTCATTCTTAAAATGCCGCACAAACAATGTGCGTTGGGTTGCAATCTTGTTATGAGTTGGGTGAGATATGTAGAATGAGGCACACCTATTTTCCAAGATTGATGTTACCCGACCGACAAATCCGTTGACATTCTTGTGCTCGTACCGTGATGCTACCACGATCGTTACCAAGTTTACCGCGCTAGTACCGTGGTGCACTCGCGATCCGCGATGGTACCGTGATCGTTCCCCCCCCCGGTCCCGCGCTCTCGTGCTGTGCAGATTTGAAAAGCAGCGTGAAATACGGCACGGGCAAATACCTTATGGTTTCGTGTGGATCTGATAGGTAACACTCGCTAGGGTGAAACCCCGGAGACGGCATGGACGATAGGACGCAATACGATAGGGGAGGAGGCTGGCAGAATCTCGCGATTGTTTTGCGATAGCTCCGGGCTCGGTTCGGGTCTGCGATGTAACACCCCGCATACAACAATGTACAGACGCGATACGCTCTCAGGTTGAAACTGTAGAATGTCGGGATCTCTCCGCGATAGCCCCGGGCTCGACTCCCTGGGGTTTTATGATGCAGCATCGCGGGAGCACCGATAAACGAACGCGGTACACTCTCGGTTTTAGACCGGCAGACTCTCGCGATAATCTCGCGATCGTCCCGTGGTGGTGTCTTCTCGGCCCCTACCAGAAGCCGAGGGGATTCCATCCGTGAACGATCGCAGGGGAATCTCTCAGAGTATTCGGATGCTGCAATTTTCCCTTATCCGTATTTCGGAAATCGGATATCTCGGATTCAATGTGTACACGACTGACCGGATTTCGTGTCAATCCGGAATTGCCTATTTGAAGTCGGATTGGATTTCAAATATTTATTCGACCGGATAAGCCGGCCGGATAGCCGAATAAGGATTAGGTACATATGTAGGATGGATTGTACATGATTTGCATAATAACTTGAAGGCCATATAATTATGTATGATGCAGTCCAAAAACGAAATACTATGTTGTAGAAAAGCAAAGACGCTGTAACATTACCTAATTCTTTAACATTAATTCTAGAGGTGGCTATTATTCATTCAAGCCAATTACATGCCAGATGTGTTTTAAAGGCAGTGTTTACGATAAAAAAATCTCTATTTTTTCACAGAAACATGAGCATTGGCACCTGCCGATGAAAACAGCGAAAAAAGAATCGCGAAAAACCATCGAGAAGTGAGTGAAAATCGCGTGGGCCAGTCAACCCATTGAGCCCCCCCCCGCCTCCCAAATTAATCCTTTCTGAAGAAGCTTGAACACGTAAACAGCCGGTCAGCAAAGGTAGTGACTTCGATAAGTAGCAGTGGATAAGGTGAATCACGTGAAAAGACTTTATTCCTTCACACCGGTCAAGTCTTACATTCACAAAAGTATGACTTTACACAAGAGGTCCTGCTTAGGCAGAAGAAAGTGCTTTTCCGTCACTTTCTTCGCCTCTTCCTGACGCTGCTGTCCCAGTAAGCTCTTGACCTATCATAATCTGCGAAAAATTGAACATCTATGATTTATCGTGAACACTGCCTTTAATGAATGTTAGAAACAATCTGTTTAAGGATTTCGCGGAAAAGCGGCAGGCTGATTGTTCTCCAAGAACTTCCCATCCTTACTCTGTCTTCTATTCCACAATGAATCACATTATTCCTGTGTAATTACATAGACAACAGAAAACCAACTTACTGACCACCAAAAAGCCGGAAACCCGAATTTATAATCCAATGACGAACTAAATTCCAAAGTGTGGCGACCCATCGATTTCTGAACGCTGGGATGAAATGATGCGTGAATACTAGATTGCGTTTCCTGAACATATTAAGAGTGATGTGAGGCTGCGTTCGTTGGTCGAATGTTGGCCCGAAATGGACGCCATAAAAAGGAAAAGGACCCTTGGTTTAAGTATGCCTCCATAAAAGAGAAGACGGTATCTGCGCAGAACGAAAGGAGTAAATTAATGCGAGACGTTTAAGCAGGTTTTGATGTGGCAAATCTCTTGATCGTTGGAGAGGGTGAAAAAGCTTCCTATCCCATTTAGGGCAACTATGTAAGCCATAGAAGGGAAAAGAACTTGTAATCATGGAAACATATGACAGTTACATGAAATAACAGCGGGAAGGATTTGCTTATGAGCTGAGTCAGCAGGTACCGTCTTCTCTTCCCACCACAGCAATCGGAAGCCCTTGCCATTTCACTAGGCGAATCTTTGAAAATCGCCTTCTTTCTCAGATTGCTCTGGAGCCGCTAACTGGAGCAATAAGTCGGCATATTCAGAACTGCATCAGGCCGTCAACTTAGACTCTCCCAATTGCGATCTATTCCAGATCTAGATGGGGACTGGTTCCGATGCCCAACCATGACAAAGCGAACAGTTGTGATGAGGAGGGCCATCGCAAGAGTTCATCTGAAACTTCTTCAAAACGCAGAGGCATGCCCCGATATCAAATTCGGGGAACGGAAGTCGACTATGGAGGCCCACAAATGTAGCGTACTTCGGCATATTGGAACTTTTTCGAATGTTCAATCTTTAGAATCAGTCGAAAATCACACTTCACTTTAAATCAAGCATTCGGGAATCGAATATTTTTCAAAACAGACTCTTTGCAAGCCTACAGTAAAGACGACTGCCTGATCAGTTTTCAACACGGGATCTTGAGGAGAAAAAGTGCTACTTTTGTTATGTTGTTGGAGCTCAATCAGTCATCTTGTCACATTTTTTGAATTGGTCTTTCTGGAGAAAAATCAGAATAAACTTCAGTTTTGAAATTGGACCTTTTTTGATGCGAGTTATGGCGACTCTGCGATTTAAAGGAACTTTACAAAACGTCGTCTTCGCTAGAGGTCTGCGCGGCACTGTATCGTCCTCAAGCAGTTCTCCTAGAGTGACCAGACACAAAATAACAAAGCTCAGAAAAAAAGTTTTGAAAAAGACCATTAATCCCCAAGATTTCCCAAACTCCTTCGAATTACTGCACAACTGCGCAACTTGTCCTTCGGGTCAGTCTCAGTTCATTGAGAGTACCGAATCTACGAAAATCGGACTCGCATAATGGGATATGAGCCCGGGTCCCGATGTTCCACATTTGATTTTGTTGTATATCTTCTAGCCTTCCGAATAGCGACTTATAATTTACGGGAGACTGAGAAGTGGGTCAAACCTACAAGCTATTTTTAAGAGAAATCCGAAAAAACCCTAATAACCAATCCATCGTGATAAATATGTATGTACTGTCCTTTTCGGGAGGGAAATCCGGACCCCTGTTGCGAGACATGGCTTCTATTGCACGCAGTCTGCAGATAATTGTTATACTGCGTACAGCAAAAGCCGTGTTTCGCGGTTGCGGTTCGGATTTCCCGGCTGTCCGCAGGTTCGGATCATATTTTCATTTCAGTACGGACAGTATTTTATACATGGTACTCGCCAATGTATATTCGGTATCTACTTCTGGGCTGAGTTTCGTGAGCAAGCGTGCGTTCCATTCGGGTTTGTTGTAAAGTCTTTACAAGTCAACAACACACCATAGCTCGGTTCGGTAAGCACCGGGCCACGCTTGGGTAACACGAGACCGTATCTACGGGTTTCTCAGAAAAACTAAACGGGCAGCAGCGACCGTTTATCCATGCGTGTTTCGATGTGTTCTACCAGTTTCATCATGTATCCACGTCCCAACTTTGTGCGTATTCAGCACGCGTTGGGTTAACTGCAGTTCAATTGCCTGACAGTCTTCGCATAAAGGCAGTGTTCTCGACAATTTTCAATTTAGAGATTATCCGCTATATTGTGGCCCCCGGGTAAAACACAAATGACATTGGAATTGAGAAAAACGCACTAGAAGTGCACGAAATCCTTGAGTATCGCACCGCCTGTTAAAGGCATCGTACGCGCTGAAATCCACTTTCCATTTTTTATGCTCGATCCCTTCCTCGGGCCCCTGTGAGAACGTACAACGAGCTTGGCTGCGCAAAAACGTACCATTGTGAGCATAGAGGAAGTGGAAAGTAAAGAATTCCGTCAAAAGGGGCCGGCCCTTCCGTCAGTCTTTGGCACTTTCGCAATATTTGAGCAGAACGTCGTGTCGCTAAGTACAGGGCATGCTACTGTACGCTGACGCACCGTCGGACGAAAGTGGAATTATCGACTGGAAATTTCTCGTCACACAACGAGCGATTGCTTCCAACGCTGCGCCAATGGATGAATTGTAGAACTGTTCCCTGCGCCCTCCGCGTAACTATCCCGGGTCGATGCCGGCGCAAAATTCAAATGATTTTCAGAAGTTTTCTAAAACGTTTTTTCTTGAAAAGTTAACGTTTTTGAGCGGGCTTTTCGCTACCTTTAGTCACTATGGGGGGCTAACAACTCAAAAACTCTCAAAAACGAAACATGGTTTTCAGCGCGTACGATGCCTTTAAGTATTCCAGGAAGTGTCTGTTGTGACGATGAAATCTTCTGTGGACCCATACTTGGCAATTCTCACCTCTCTATTGCTCCGTTCTTTCCTTAGGGCCCTAACTAATCCTGCTTTGCAAAAAATTTTCTTCTACTTTCGATTGTCCCAATTTCCTACTGGTGACAACCACCATGAACATGTTCATACAACTGGACAACTAGTCCTTGTCATAGAAAATTGACACTGAAATACGACGTTTCAAAACGTTTCTCGTCGTTTCTTCGTCATTTTGGTAACACTTGGAGGCCAACGCATTGTTTTATGTGAAAAACTCGGGCACCGAAATAATCGTGAACACTGCCTTTAACGGCTGTGCAGAGCTCCGACGATCGGCAGCAAGCGGCCGAGCTGGAGGTCTGGGGCGTGCTCTAAACCTGACGCGGCGTAGCGCGCGGAGGCTTCACGGAATCGCAGCGCCGATGTCACTAGCTTCGCTTTTTTAACCTCGTTGGCCGAGACATAGTCGCGAAATAACCCACCAAGCTCCGCAGCGCCTCCTGGTGGGCTATTCCCGGCTGATTCGCGGCTATTTCTCGACTTTTCACGAAACGGTTTAGAAGTAGCCGAGAAATAGCCGAGTTATAATCGAGTAGCTCTTACTGCTTTGATATGCTTCAAGAGTTCAGAAAATGCCTGCAAACATTTTCTAAAAAATGATACGCTCAGAGAGCTGTTAGGTGAACTTGGAGCTTGTATTCAGTAAAGTGAATATATTGAGATATAGATTCGAGGTACCGAAATTAGCAGACGTTTTGCGGTAGTAGTCGCATAAATCACAGCTGTCACACGTTAGAACAAAAAAGTAGTAAAAGCGAAACCGGAAATCCAAAGGACCATTTTCCGTCGTCGTTTGCTGACGATGTCACCCCGTGAAACACTGCTGTCGTAGCGGCAAAACCACTGTGAGGTACCCGTGGCGCACGACACGATGCCAACCTCGTCCGCTGCTTGGCGTTCCCTACTCTCCATTATTTCGCGGTGCTACTTCGCAGAGCGCCTTAGGGTTTGGGCAGAGAAAAGAGCTGTACTCACTTCCGAACACGCCGTGACCTGTCCACTGGCAACAAACGTGATGAAACACATATGGCTAAACGGTCGCTGCTGCCCGTTTAGGGGTTGAGCAGTGTGCCAACAGAGCGCGCGGCCTGATGATGGAGAGCAGTATTGATAGATCGCCGCGATCTATCAATACGGCTCACCATCATCAGGCCGCGCCGCGCCCTGTTGGCACTCTGCTCAACCCCTTAAGCCTAGTTTTGACTGCAGGTGGTCGCTGCGGCCATGCGAGGGACAACTGTTCCTTTTTCATCGCGCGTAATGGAGAGCCGCTTCAATTGTGATCGCTTCGTGGCAAACGCCCTACATCGCTGGGTCGCGGCGACGAAATCCTATGTTTTACTGCATCGCTGCTTGAAGAGCGATTCTCAATGGTCGCTGACTATCGCTCCATCGCGGCCAAAATGGCAGCGATGGAGCGATTGCCAGCGAATGACACGTTTCGTCTAGTGAACGTTGACCATTTGACATGATAAGATCAGTGTTTTCGAGTCGAAACGCGTTATTGATGAATACCAGCCATTAATTTCACTGATTGATTGAATTTCTTCGATCATCCGTGAGTCTATGCACTATGAACAGAATCGCTGCCGCTGCTACATCGCTACAGCAGCGGGTGCAAAATCGCTGCGATAAAAAACAGCAGCGATGCAGTCAAAACTAGGCTTCAGTAGGCCCTCGGGTTTCTTACCCAAGCCCCGACCAGCACCTGGCAGGTGCAGTCTCCTGTGACCCTACCGTAGCCCAGCGCTGAACCGAATGTAGCAATTCTACTGTATTATGAAGGTTTTCTACCAAACTCAGTTGGGGTTGAGCTTTCAACAATAAAAAGAGACATTTGCTCATAAATCTCAGCCGTTAATAACACTTCCGCGTGTTCAAAACAAAATGAAAACTCAGCGATTCTGAGTCGATCCGCAGCTTATCTGCCAGTGGAAGTCACCCGCTGGAACGAGGAGCAGTTCTTACGCAACAAAGTACTAGTTCCTAACCAGATCTTTACGGGATTAAACCAGCCAGATATTTATCGTCTTCGCTAATCTAGCTGGAGAGCTTGATCTCCACAAGTTGCGCCACTGCTTTGAATTTGTTCCTTTCTACGTTTCTTGAGACTGTACGTTCTCGTGTTCTGCTTATATTATATAAATATAGGACAGATAAGAGGTTTTTCGTCAACATGAATCGAATTACGTATGGAATCTATAGATCAATGCCATGCTCTCCCAAAATTGTTACTCATCCTTCTGTAATGGTTCTGAGAGGGGAAAACGTGAACGTTTCTAATGCATTCACCTTTTCTTCATCCGTCTGTTTGAATGATATTAAAAACAATACAAATTGCATTTAGACTCAACTGCAAACCAGTTCCTTTTCCAGTCGAATTCATTCGGGCATCAGCCTCTGCAACGGTTCATCTATTCCGACAGAAAATCTACTTAAAGGCAGTGTTCACGATGAGAATAGTTTTTCTGCTTTCCCGCTTATCATGAAGACGGTCCCATGCAAATTCCAATGAAGTTTTTGGAATCGTACAAGACCTTCTAGGAACGGAGTTATGATCGCTCAAAAATTGAGCTAGAAAAGCATGGTGGACGAGTTGTCCGAGGCTTGTAACTTCCGTCTTTTGCAGCCGATGTATGCAAGCTGAACTGAGTAAAGATAGAAGTTGGGAATAAATAGAAGAACGGGGCTATTGATAGGAAACCATCGCTCATATCACAATCTCGAGCATTCATTTATTCACGTCGGTGGGCGTGGAAAGTGCATCTAGGGTGTGACGAGCTGACGAGTGTCCAACTTTGGGGCCGTAAGGGACCGTTCCGAGCTCATTTTTCTGAGTTTTTTCAACGTTAGAGTTGTGTTAACCCCCCCCCCCCCAGTTGCCCATCTCCACCAAAAAATCAGACATGGTTTTTATCGTGGACACTGCCTTCAGGTTTTAGAGATTCCAAACTTTTCAAAGTGTGAAGATCGGAAAAAAAAACATAATGCGTCAGGCTTGGAGAAATCGGGAATTATCGACTCTTGTACCCTTATTTCTTACACATCTATGGCAGAGCGCGCACTAAAAAGCGCATTTCAGTTTTTAATGATTTTGCGCAGGTGGGCTCACGAAGTAAAGGATTTTAGGCTAAAGATCCCTGGAAATTCTTAATTTTCATACTCTGCCAGCGCGTAGCTAGATGCCTCACATGGAAACCGGAGATGCCCAGGGTTTCGGAGGCATCCAGTCTAATTTTGACCCGAGATTTTACGTAAATTACGGAAAGTTTAGCCTCAGTTGGTGAAATTTAAGCTACAGCGCCCGCATATTCTTCGTAAATTCTCGCTACGGCACCCGCATATTCTACGCAAATTCTACAGCACTCGGTCGATCGACCCACCAAGTCCTGATCCGTACTAGAAAGGCGATCCCAGCTGCGATGGACAGCATTGCCGTTTCTTCCCCACAGCCTGCAGCATCCCAATGGTCAAAATTATTCTCACCATGGTCTCCCAGAGAGCGACACCGAGCCACCCTCCACGGCCACCCACACAGTGTCGAGTTATCACTCAGTGAGATGACTGGACCAACACTGTCCGAACGGCATACCTGCATTCCGCGTAGACAGCGCGGGTTTAAGATTGCACTTCAACACAGGCTGTCGCGGAGTCCTTAGATTCTCGCTACAAAATTATAGCGAGAATACACTGGTTTAGCGTCAGAGAGATCAATGCTTCAAATTCAGCCTTCGTTTTTACGCAGAAAACGCGCAGAATTTGCACCCTTGTACCGTCGACACAAGAATATGCGGGTATTAGCTATCGTAGCTGAAACCCGTAAATTCTCGCTACAAAGAATGGGGCTTCGTTATAGGTCGCGCCCTCGGAGGCATCTAGCTACGCGTTGGCAGAGCAGAAAAGTTTTCTTGAAGTCTCCAAAAACATTTGAATTCTCGCCCACGCCTATTTCGTGTGTTTTGTGCCACCGAATCTTAAACGTAAAAAAATGGTTCTGCGCTTTAAAGGCAGTATCCTTGATAGAGACTATTTCAGAATTTCACAGGGAGGGAAATCGAAAGAAACACGTCGGAAGAAACGGCTTTGAGCGAGCCCCAAATGGACATGTGCAGCTCCAAAGTTGACTACGCGAGCGCACGAGGCCCTGTTTACACAGCCAAGGATAAGGTATCAAACAGCTATGTACATTCAGGCGAATCCAACATGTTTACTTCGATGATGGCTGGGCCTCCTTCGTTTGCGCAGTTAACTTTAGAGTCGTATAGGGCCAATTGGGGTTCGCAAGAAGTCGGTTTCCGGCTTTTCGGTTAGGCAATTTACTTTTCTTTACCGGGATTTCTTCAAAAAAAAAAAGCTTCTAATCAGGGCTGAGCGCGATTCTCATTTCCGTGTTCCAGTTTCCAGACTTCCGATGGTTTTCGGCCTTCTGATTTACAATTTTCGATTTCCGAAAAACTCCTTAAAGGCAGTGTCCACGATAAAAACCATGTTTGATTTTTTTGGTGTAGAACGGCAGCGGGGGGGGGACTAGCGCGACCCTAACTTTGAAAAAAAAACTAGGAAAACTGAGCTCGGAACGGTACCCTACGACCCCAAAGTTGGACACCCGTCAGCTCGTCCCACCTTAGATGCACTTTTTACGCCCACCGGCGTGAATAAATGAATGCTCGAGATTGTGATATGAGCGATGGTTCCCGATCAAAAGCCCCGTTCTTCTATTTATTCCCAACTTCTCTCTTTACTCAGGTCAGCTCGCATACATTGGCTGCAAAAGACGGGAGTTACAAACCTCGGAAAACTCCTCCACCATGCTTCCATAGCTCAATTTTTGAGGGACCATAACTCCGTTCCTAGAAGGTCTAGTACGGTTTCAAAAACATCATTGGAATCAGCATGGGACCGTCTTCAAGATAGGCGGAAAAGCAGAAAATCGATTCTCATCGTGAACACTGCCTTTAAAGTGACGAACTGGATCGGAAATATCATAGCATAGTATATGACCCAGAATTCAGAATGAGCGACATTATAATCTAGATGGTCAAACGAGAGAATTCGACTTTTAAGAACAGGGAGTCGTTTTCACGCGGCTGCAATATTATGAACAAGGCGCACACCCACGCCGCTTCGCGGCGTACTTGTGGTCGTGCTTTA